>JANUWF010002209.1:1278853-2557707 GCA_026120185.1 Voacanga thouarsii | reverse complement strand
GACACTTTGTGTAGACTGACAAAAGGTAGATGATCAGCCTACCGGGCAAAATACTCCTCATTCTCTATACCCAAACAACAACCAGTTATCCATTCCGGTAACACACAGTCACTTGACTGAAAAAAAAAACTTCTAGCTCGGACCGACACGACCTACTGGATTGATATCCTATCTGGGGAGGACTTACCCCTCAGAGGTGGCCACCTACTGAGAGACTCACCATAACCCTTCAAAGACTAGTCCTAGTAGTCCACCCTTATTGAGTACTTAACGTAACGTATCCCACTTGGGAAAATGAACAAAACACAGTTCCACATGAAAATGGCAATTACGGATTTTCAAAGTCTTTGTCAAAATCAGTTTTGGAAAGAGTTTTGAGTTTGAGTAAATATACTTATTAATTTTCAAATAATTTGTTTGGCTGAAATAAGAAAGGAGTCAATCCTCAATTGCCTTTACTGAAATGAGTGTCCATACACTCTACATTTGGCTTCCTATAATAAGCATTTTACATCAATCAGGCTTTATGTAGGAGCTTACCTGATCCTTAGCTTGAGATAAAATAAAGGTCTTCAATAGCTGACCTAACCCCATCTGGGGCAAATACAAGCCATAATTAATCTCAAGCTAAAATCCACTTTCACAAATAAAGTTAGCTCAACTCACTACTACCATGATCCTAGTGTCCCAAGCTTTAAGGCCAAATAATAAATAAAAAGGGTTTATAAGCTAAGTTTAATTTGATATTTAAAATAATTATTTTTTTGGGAAATAGGTACTAATAAATTGAAGGTTTAAATCTTGCTAAGAATAATTTATAGTTTATTTGATGAAGAGTCCTAGGTGGTATTAGGTAAAATAATGATTTATTAATAATTAATTGTTTGAAAATAATTGATAACTAAAATTAGTTGAAAATAAATTTTAATGGGTCTTGATTGAAAGATACTAAATAAATTTTAATAGGTTTTGATTAAAAGATAATAATTGAAAGGTAATAAATTTTAATGATATTTATGAATATAAGACTTACAAAATTAATATTTTACTTATTATGATTATTTATATAAAAGGCTTTATTTGATATTATTATTATTATATATAATATCTATATATTTTATTTCTTGAAATAAGAGCTGTCATTTATTTGACTAAAATATCCTTATTATATATAATAATCCAAGTCTACCTTACTAGCAAAAATTATAATATTAAATATTTTATTGATGAAATAAAATTAGCTTAGGGACAACTAGATCATGATCATATTTCTATTGCTAACCACAATCATGAACATTTACTCCACTTCAATTCATCAACTCATCCAAATCATGAATAAAAGCATAGATCTAAATTTACCAAGGTATGATCCAACCTCTACTAGCATAAACATAATCATAGCTTTAACAATCATACATGAATATAAATCCTATTCATCATAGGTGACATAATCTCTAACATACTTGATCACAAATACTACTTATGACATGAAGACAAGCATTAAACCCTAAAAACACCCTACAATCAACCAAGATAACCAACTCATGCATAAATCCCATCTCCATCATATACACACATTTATTCATGCTTCAATCTCAACTCATCACAACAATACATGCTCAAATCCTATTCATAATCCATCTCCTACCAATATCATCTTAGAGACATGATTCTAGAATTAAAAAGGAGGGTTGAAAAGGCTTACTTGATTGATGAGTACCTTGAAGGAGTTTCGAATGGATCTCAACTCCTAGATGACTAGATTCGTCCAAGAGAGATAAAGAAAGCATGGCCATTGGTGAAGAATTCATTCGGCCAAGAGGGAGAGGGTATTCGGCCAAGAGAGAGAGAGAGAGAGAGAAAAGAGAAGAAGAGCGTCCATTAGCATGCTTATACACATATATATTCATTAGAGATTGGAGATTAGAGGAGATGATGTTGATTGCACAAACTTACCTTGAAGGTGTTCTTGAGCCTTCACAAAAATACTGATTTTTGATCCAAAAGAGAGAGTTGGATTTTGGAGTTTGATGTTAAAAATGGTATGGATGGACTCAGGCAGTGAGTAGATGAAATCTGGAATTTTTTTGAAGGAGATTGAAGTGGTTTGGAGAGGTGAGTAGGTGTTCTTGGTGTACTATGTGTGCTTGAAGGTTGAAGAGAATGGAGGGATTTTGGATTTGAAGCTGTCGAAATTCTGTATGTTTGCAGTGGTCGAATTGTTTGTGTAGTTTAGGTAGATGATTTTTCTGGTTTGAAAGGAAAAGGAAAGGTTGGTTGTTGAAATCCTAAAAGAATATTTTTGGGAATCAATTTTGGAAATAAAATATAGCAAGAATATCTTTGATCAATGGAGAGCTTTTTGGAAGCTGCTATGGCTGAATGATGTTTAGTGATTTTGCTAGATGAAAGCTGGTTGAAGAAGGTTAATGGTGGCCGAAAAGAGGGAGTATAATGGTGAAGGAAAGGTCTGGTTGTTTAAGGGACATTTTATGGAAGTTTACTAAATTAGGTTTGCTGGAATTTTAGTCTCCAATCAAGGCATGATTGGAGTAATTTGTTGGAGATATTTTAGGGCAGCGATGATTGGTTTTCATGCAGAAGGTTGGGGAAGACAATGGGATTCAGTTCATGGCTGTTTAAGAGAGGTTTGTGCAGAAAAAGGGTGAAGTTTTGGCCAGGGCTGGAAAAGGAAACAAAGCTGGAAATAAAATCCTGTACAGTTTCGCCATTGTTGGAATTTTCCTGGGCAGCTTTTGCTGCCATTTTCCAGTTAGATTGCAGAGAGTTTGAAGGGGCATTCAGAGGTCTTTCAAGCTGGTTTCCAGCCTTCTTCATAGAGGAAAAACATGGCTAAGGAGTTGGGAGAAAACTGGAAGAAAACAGCTTGGTTTAAGCTCATATATGCTGCGATTTTGACCAGAATTTTTTTTGGTTTTGCACAGCATTTGTGCAGTCCGAATTTGGCTAGAAAATTTTAGATTTCAAGCTGGTCAAGTGGGCCATTTTCTGGCAGCATGTGGGAGGGAATGATGGTTGAAAATTTCGACACCTTGAAGGCACAAGAAGTTGGAAAAATTTCAGATCACTACATGAAGAAAAATGAATATAGTTAGAGTGAAGTTTTGAAGGTTCATTAGGGGGATTAATTCTCTTGGAACTTTCCCCATCTCTTCTACATTTTCAGTCCATAAGATGCCTTTCACTTAGACATTTTGAACCTTCAAAGCCACAACACTTTACTGAAATTTCTGGAATGAAATTGGCTTGAATAAATTGAATAACTTAAGAAATTGAGAAGTAAGGAAAACTAAGGATCAAGAAGGGTATGAATTCCCTTAGGAATTTTTGTAGGGTACAAGAGTAGGATTAGGGTACTCTTATCATGTCTCCCCTACGACATCACCTTTACCCTTCTTTAGAGCACTCAAGGACAAAAATCTAACCTTCCCTAACAAAAATAAAATTTAATCATGCTAAAACTCCAATGATGGAATTTGAACCCAAGACCTCAAGAATTAATTCCAAAGCTCTAACCACAACTACTCTTGTTCTTATTTTCTCTCTAAAATATTTTTTTCCTATTTAACCCTCAAGCTATCTCCCTATTTTCACCTCAAGCAAAAATTACTATTTTGCCCTTCTTACTCAATAAGCACAATTAAGTTCTCAAGACTATCAAACACAAATCCAAAGCATATAAAATCATATAAAAATATATTTAAACATGCAATAAAATATGATATGCATCCTAACCCCCTTACTCTAAGGTTGGTTCGGACTGGGGTTTCACATGGTGGGTCCATTCTGTTTGTTGACCAAAAATAGAGCAAACTCCAAAGGAAGAGCAGAGTGTACCTGGCGCCAAGTGGGTTGAAGGTACCCGGTGCCAGGTATGCTCTAGAGGGCGAATATTTTGTTTACAAAATTAGGAATTTTTCAATGATTTTGATATTTTTCGAATCCTACTCATCCAAGACTTTCTAAGCTACAAATTTAGCATCCAAGAGGCCTATAAAAGTACAAGAAAACACAAAGATTGGGAGAGAGACGAGAGATATACAATAGAGAGGTGGATCCAAGAGCAAAAATTCTCAATTACTCATTAAAGGAGGAATTCACCTAATCAAGGAGGGTTGTACAAGAGAGTCTTCAAGGAGGAAGAAAGAAGCTTGTCTATGAGTGCTTTCTTTTACCTTTGTTTTCTTTTTCTTAAACAATCATGTATTCAATATTTTCATTGTAATTTGACATTATTTTTGTGATTCATGATTTCTTAAGTTAATTTAGTTTTGATCAATTCATTATTTATCTTGGGATTTGATTGCTTGTTTTTCTTACGGAGTTGGTTAATTGATTTTTGTTATTAACTTGCTTGAAAGGGAGGTTGGTAATGACTTCAATTAACGAATTTCATATTTGTTATCTCTAAACTTGCTTGAAAAAGAGGTTAATTGTCTAGAACATTGGTAATCAAAGGTTAGTTGATGATTGCTAGAATATGAATTCATTGACTAATTTCATATTTTAAATCACTTAGAATATAGGGGTTTATATGAGGATTGATTTTAATGCATCTTGTGCATAAGTTAGTCGAGACAGAATATGTTCACTAATTTAACTAGAAGATAGTGATTCCATGGATTGCAAATGAAGTGGATCTATATTAAATCCTTTATGAGACCAAGATAATAATTGATTGTGATATGGCTAAGTAATTCGTTATCATGTTTTCGAAAGCTTTTGTGCAAATTGCATATTTTCACATCTTTAAGTTGTATATATTTTTATTTTTCTTTTTATTCTTTTCTCACTTTATTGGATCGGTTAAACAATGAATGAAAAGTGATTAGTGTGTACTTGTTCCTTTAAGGATTGATACTCGTTAATTCCCTATACTATACTTGCGATGCGTACACTTGCTTGTATGTGTATTTTGGGATTAATGTTTTAATTAAAACTTGACTAAGGGATGGATTTAAATTTGATGATTTTTATACATCCAAAATTTACACATTAAGTTTTTGAGGCCGTTGCCGCGGAACAATATAATGAAAGCTTGGATTTTGTTGATTTAACTATGTTTATATGTAAATATGTGAATATGTATATATGTTCCTTGTATGACTAAGTGCCATATTTTATTATCTTGTATATTTAATGTACCTACATGTTGTAATTTTCTCTAACCAGACTTGTAAATTGTCTAACTTCTAAATTCTGTGATCTCAAAATTTTCTGCCTTAAGTAGACCGTACTCTTAGTTTATGACTCGACGATCCAAATACGACATAGTTAACTTTGATCCAAAAATTGAGAGAACTCTTACTAGGGTCTGAAAGGTTATAAGCGAAAGGGTAGGGAAAAAAATAGAGGTGAATCAGCCCAGCAATGGCGGTAACGGTGGAGTTAACAGGCAAATTATGAATGCCTTTGTTAATCCCGCGATCTCAGGTACAGGCTCTAGTATCACAAGGCCTTGGATAGAGGCCAACAATTTTGAGATAAAACCCAACATAATCCAAATGATCCAGAATATTGTCTAATTTGATGGGTTACCTGAGAAGGATCCCTAATGCCCACCTTGCGAGCTTTCTAGAAATTTGTGATATATTTAAGATGAATGGTGTTTCTGAGGATGCCATCAAACTTAGACTTTTCCCTTTTTTCTTAAGAGATCGAGCAAAATCATGGTTGAAATCTTTGCCCACCGGATCTATTTCTACTTGGAATGTGTTAGTTGAAAAATTCTTGGCCAAATATTTTCCCCAGCTAGAACATTCAAACTTAGAACTAGCATTTTTGCCTTTAAACAATTAGAGGCCGAAAACCTTTATAAGTGTTGAGAGAGGTTTAAGGAGATGCTGAGAAAATGTCTTCATCATGGATTTGAGTTGGAAATGCAAATACAAATCTTTCACAATTGGTTGAGCTTTGCGATGAGGTAATTAGTCGATGCATTTGTAGGAGGCTCCATTAATTCCAAAACTCCAGAAGAGGTATTTGATTTGATTGAAAATTTGACTACAAATAACGATGCCTGGGGTCGTTCACGGTCTAGAGTCATGTACATGGGGTACACAAGGTGGATGCAATGACTGCATTAGAGATTAAAGTGGAAGCACTCACATAGAAAATGGATCAATTGGTGATGCCTCATTCCCAAGGGCAGTGTGGGTATCACTATGATGAAAGGTCCAAGAGGTGGAAGAGGCCGTATGAGGTACAATACCCCGGAAGGGAGGAGCTTCCCCCTGATGAGGAGGAGGAAGATGAGCTACCTACTAGATTTGCCCATTGTGCCACTAGCTCTCATTCACGTACTAATTTTGAGGCACAGATAGAGGCACAAATGGAGAGCTAAATGACTATCCTCCTCCAGCTCCGCGATTCCATTGTAGACATTCGTCACCGCTAGGATGTTTAAGATCAAAAGATAGCCACTTTGATCCAACAAGTTATTGGTGCATCTTCCAGTCGCGTAGCTGACGATGATGATAATGATGAGGATGAGGATGACTCTTGACTTATTCTCTTGTTTTTTTTATGTTATTTTATGTTATTTATTTTTCTTTTGAATTTTAATGACCTTTACTAGCTTTTAGGTATCGTTTATTTTCTTTTATTTTTGCTTTCTTTTTCTAGCTTTATGTTTCTCTTTTGTTTTGTTTCTTTTTCATTAGGTACCCTTATAACTTTTGTTGTAAGAACTCTTTCTTGTGGTGGATTCAAACATGGTGGCACTACGATATAATGGAAGTATCTTCTTCACTTTCTTCTTCTTCTTTATTAATTTTGGTCTTCTTGGTTGTACTTTTATTATTATATCTTTGGCCATTGAGGACAATGTCCAGTTTAAGTGTGGGGGGAAGAATGAGGTTGAAGATATTTTTCCACATGTCATTTTGTGAAAAATTTTCAAAAATTTCAGTAGTTTTAATTGATTAGTAAGGTTGTAATTCTTTTTCTTACTTGGATATGAGTTTTGTCATTCATTAGGTGGGTTTTTTGTGAAATTTAATTTGTTGGATAAGATATTTGTCAAAGCTTAAGGATTTTGATTAATTTTGTTTATGCATTGGTGTTTGAATGTTATTTGACTCATCTAGTTTGAATATGGAGGATATGATGAATATGAGAAAAGTTTATTGGCTAACTCTTGTATTATAAGTTTAAATTTTGCTAGCTTTGAGTTGTGATGGAGAATGTGAGTTGATAAAAGATCTTTAAGAGGAAAGATTGTGGAAAAAATTGTGAAATATTCTTGTGAGTTGAAATTGAAAAAAAAAAAAAATGAGTGGTTGTTTCCTCTTTGAAGATGAGAAAAAAAATTAATTTTGCTTGATTATGGGAGCTAATACAGATAGTAAAGAGAAATCCACTTTCTTGAGGCTATGAATTCCCAAGAGCAAAAGAAAGGAATATTGTTGGAAAAAGGATGAGTGATGGCTAAAAGGGGTCTAATAGGTGTGTAAAGAGAAATCCATGCACTTGAGGACATCAATTTTTCCTAAGTCATTGAAAAAAAAAAATAGAGAGAAGAATAGATTGGAGTGCTTTCCTTACATCATGACTTAAGTTATGTAGTTTTTGGATTTATAATGCTCGAGTTGGTAGATGGCTTGACTTATGTGATTTATGTTATCTATATTTTAACTTGAAGAGTGAAATAATTTTCTTAGACTAAGGTATACACTTGATTAATTTGACTTTAAGAGTTTTGTGGTATCTTGTCCAAAATGAGTTTATATTGTTTTCAAAGGGTATGAATGACAAGAGTTGTATCTAGAGTTTAAAGGGAAGATATAATCTTTGCTATGGTAAAGAAATTTTTGGAATGAGAAAAGACTTGTATTTTCTTGATAATTTTTCTTGGACTAAAGTGTTTTTCTTGAGGACAAGCAAATGTTCAAGTGTGGGGAAATTAATAGGGGTTAAAATCATCATTATTTTAATAGTTATTTGGGGTTGTTTTGAGATACTTTTGTTATGATAACTAGGCATGTTTCTTCCTATTTGACATTTTGCTTGTGAAAAGTGTTTTTGACAAATATGTGCAGATTTAAGTTAAAATTAAGCAGAAAGTGAACACTTCCAGAATAGACCTGGTGCTAGGCCCAGCCAATGGACCAGGCACTGGGTTCATTCTGTTCCAATAGAAGAATTCGAGCCAACATTTAGGGAAAACTAGAACAGACCTGGCGCCAGGTCTAGCAAGTACACTTGGTGCCGGGTCCATTCTGTCTGTTGACTAAAAATAGAGTAAACTCCAGAGGAAGAGTAGAATGTACCTGGCGCTAGGTGGGTCGAAGGTACTCGCGCCAGGTATGCTCTGGAGGGTAAAGATTCTGTGTATAAAATTAGGAATTTTCTAATGATTTTGGTATTTTTCGAATCCTACTCGACCAAGATTTCCTTAGCCACAAATTTAGCATTCAAGAGACCTATAAAAGTACAAGAAAATACAAGGATTGAGAGAGAGATGAGAGATATATAATAGAGAGGTGGATCCAAGAGCAAAAATTCTCAATTACTCATTAAAGGAGGAATTCACCCAATCAAGGAAGGTTGTTCAAGAGAGTCTTTAAGGAGGAAGAAAGAGGCTTATCTATGAGGGCTTTCTTTTACCTTTGTTTTCTTTTCCTTAAACCATCATGTATTCAATATTTTCATTGTAATTTGACATTGTTTTTGTGATTCATGATTTCTTAGGTTAATTTAGTAATTTGATCAATTCATTATTTATCTTAGGATTTGATTGCTTGTTTTTCTTATGGAGTTGGTTGATTAATTTTTGTTATTAACTTATTTGAAAAAAAGGTTGGTAATGACTTCAATTAACTAATTTCATATTTGTTATCTCTTAACTTATTTGAAAAAGAGGTTAATTGTCTAGTACATTAGTAATCAAAGGTTGGTTGATGATTACTAGAATATGGATTCATTGACTAATTTCATGTTTTAAATCACCTAGAATATAGGGTTTATATGAGGATTGATTTTAATGCATCTTGTGTTTAAGTTAGTCGAGACAGAATATGTTCACTAATTTAAATAGAAGATAGTGATTCCATGGATTGCAAATGATGTGGATCTATATTAAATCCTTCATGAGACCGAGATAATAATAGATTGTGATATTGGCTAAGTAATTCGTTATAAGGTTTTTGAAAACTTTTGTCTAAATTGCATATTTTCACATCCTTGAGTTGTATATTTTTTTATTTTTCTTTTCTCACTTTATTGGGTCGGTTAAACAATGAATGAAAAGTAATTAGTGTGTACTTGTTTCTCTAAGGATCGATTCTCGTTAATTCCCTATACTATGCTTTCTATGAGTATACTTGCTAGTATGTGTATTTTGGGATTAATGTTTTAATTAAAACTTAACTAAGAGATGTATTTAAATTTGACGATTTTTATACATCCAAAATTTACGCATAAGATATTCGCTCTTACTATTAGGAGTGGTGAATCCTTTATTGATCCTCTCAACTGCTTTCATTTGCTTTATGTTGTACCCAATATCCATCCTATATGTGGTTTTGTTAGGACTCCAGTGATTGGAATCATAGTCTAACACTTAGGAAATAAAGTACCTCAGAGATCTCAAGTCTAAGGATACTTAAAAATTTGATATGATGAGATTCTATCACTGGCACTAAATAGTTATCCATGTGATTATCTCATAGTCAGGTCATCCAATGTACTTGTTTAGGTAACAAGCATCCACGTGTTAACTTTGAGTATCACAATACTTACGGATGTGAGAACTCCTGCTTGATCAAATTAGAAAGTATAGCACGTGCTAGTCTTAGCGTATTAATGATGTCCTATCTCATTAATATTATGACTAGGGATAATTTAAGTATGAACACTATCTTGTGTAGTAGGAACCTCACATTATGATCTCTATCATGATTTTCTTAACTTAGTGTTACACTTTGTACTTTATCTAACTGTTATTTTTCACGAAAGCATAAATAAAAAAAACTGAAAGATAAAGAATGCCTTATTTTATTTAATAATGGACAATTAACAGAATACATGTGATTGCCTCTAGGGCATAACACTAATAGGTACAATATGAAGTAAGCGAAAGTAGTTGAAAGAATCAATAAAGGATTCACCATTCCTAATAGTAGGGGCGAATATCTCACGGGCACTCGTAGGAATCACTACTCGAGAAGTCCTTAGCCAAGGCGATTGTTTATTGGAAATGGTTCTGATTGATACACATGATGAGCAATGGATTTCAGGAATAAGTACTAATATATTCGGCTAGAATTAATTAATATTCTGAAAGGAGTTGTCAGTAATTCTATACTCTTAATTGAATGAGATATTGTATAGTAAAAGGAGTTTATTGCACTATTGTTTGCTATTAAAGGGTTTATATCAAACCATTTGACTTTTTGGACTTTTGAGTGGTCATTATGTGTTGCTAGATACCGCTGATGATCTGCTGAATATGAATTTATTAATTAGAGAATTAATAAATCAATCCTAATTATAATTAATAAGTTAGTTCTAATTATTAAAGATTATTAATCTCAAAGATGATTGAATTAATTCATATTTCACTACCAATAGATTTGGAAATCTAATAAGTCACACATAATAAAGATTTGAGTACTCAATATATTATTTGATTATATTATGGGGTTAATTGTGGGAAGAAAATAATCTTGTAGGTGAATTATAAATTTGTTATAATTCATGGGCCTAATTGTAATTATACGAACTTCAAGGATTTAATTATGGTTATTAAATCTTGAAGGACTTAGTTACAATTGCTAAAAGTCCTAAAACCTGTAGGAAATAGGAAACACATTTTCCTTTATATTGAAGTCACAGAAACCGGTTTTGTGGCGTTATTTTTCTTCCGTTTTCTTCTCCAATCAAAACCCTAGTCGCTACATTATTTTGCTAGCATAGAACTAAGTGGTTGTGTGACTATCTGAACCTTGTGTGGATTTCTATTGGAGGTAATTCTGTCTTGAATTGTAGTGGCTCGGGTTGATCGTTCAAGAAAGAGATTTTGTTCGGTTCAAAGTGTGCGGGGTTTGCTAGATCGTACCTTCAACATCCAGGAGAAGAAATTTTGAAATCTTCACGCAGCAAAGGTAACCTCGTGACCATTACTTCTTACCCGTTTTGATTCACAGACTTGCGATCTTAGGATTAGAATTCGGTTTTTTTTTTTTTTTTGCTGCGTTAATTTGATTATGCATGACTTGTGTTTCTAATAGTGGTATTAGAGCTACCATGTTTGTAGTTTTAATGGGTTATTATGCTGTGAAAATTGTTTCAAGCATGCTTCAGTGAAATTGTTTCTTAAATTTAGGCTTTGTTGTGTATTTTAAATACATAGGTTAATCGGGTTTTGAAAACCGTTGAAATTTTGGCCTGTGAAAAGTTGTTTTCAAAATGGTTTTGGAAATCATTTCATGATGTTCATGGATTGATGGATTATATATCTATAGTGGTTACAATGTTGATCCCAGAAAATCTATTTTCCAAAAGGTTTTGCGAAGAAGAAAAACATTTCTGTTAATTAACTTCTGCGAAGAATTGTTCTTCGTTTTGGTTGTTTCTATTTTCTAGTGAATAGATTGTGTGGAGGTATTTTTTTTTGTTTGGCATTGAATCGAGGAGTTGTCTTCTGTAAATTGTCGGAGAAGACAACTAAAAAATTTGCATGAAAAAAATGAAAAAAAAAATTGTTTTGCCCAAAGCCCCGGGCGACTTGCTGAAGCCAAGCCGTGGCTTAAGGCACAAAAGCAACCCAAGCCGGATTGGCTCCTTATATGCCGTGGTTGGCTTAGGTTGAATTCATGCAATCAGTGGCTGGCATATTAAATGCCGGGTGCGGATGCATTTTTAATTTTTTTTTGTTGTTTTCTTTTCCGATTCTTCACAAAGGCTTGCGGTTTTCCTTTTTCCCTTTTAGTACCCAAATTTCCCAAAAAATTCTATTTTGGGACTAACGGAGTTATTTTTCCAAATTTTGATTTTGAAAAATAATATATTTTCTAAAATATTGATTTTAGATTATATATTATTTAATTCCTAAAATATGATTTTAGCAATTAATATATATTTTAAAATATTAATTTTAGAATTTATTTTATTTTTCTTCAAAATAGTGATTTTATAATTATTTTCTGTGTTTAATTTTATTTTGAGCATAAAATTAGTATTGTGGTTTGGTTATGGACTATGGACCTAATTAAATTGTTCATGCATTTTATCACTTTGGTTTTGAATTAAATAGGGCCTAAGTGTCCTGCCTTCTCTATTTTTCTTGTATAATTTCTTTTTTCATCTAACTTCCATTGAATGTAACTCGAGGTTTTTTTATTTGAATTTTATGTAAATAGATTACATAGGTAAAATAGGATTAGAATTTATTACAAGTCAAGGAGAACGTGATCAAGACCAAAAGGAGGATGGTAAGGCATTCTTCCTAGATCATGGATGAATACTTAGGATTGACCAAATTAATTTTCTTTGTGGCTTAAGGGAATTAATATAGTAAAGTCCATAACCAAACCACGTTATTATTTTGTGATGTATGAATATATTACTATTATGCATGCAATGTATAAATCACTAAAAAAAAAAAAAAAACACAAATCCCTCAAATTAACATTAAACCTAATGCCTTTCATTAATATAGTAAGAACAAAAGTCCCTTTTCGAGACTAGGTTGTTGGGCTAACCCAAGGCTACTTGACATCGGGCATTTTCAAGCTATGGAATTTTAAATTTCTGATTAATGAGTTGGGTTGAACTAATTTCTTTATCCTAGTTGGACTAACTCAAGCATAAAGAAAATTAGAGGTAAGGTTGGGTTAGCTTAAATGCTTTTAGATTAAAAAATACTAATCACCCAACAATCCGGTAATCATACTCAATGTAATTGGTATTGGATACCTATCATTGAACTTAAGGGTGGCTTGTTAGGTAAACCTAAGGTCATTGTTGAGAAATTTAGATATTGGTCCAATAGGAAAGCTTCCAATGGATTTTTTCGAATTAATAATTGAGGCTATTGGTTTGAGTAAAATAGTAAAATAATAATGTGCTTAATTAAAGACCTAATTATTTACATTATATATGCATATATAGTTAGCTAATTTCTCTATCTTTACATATAGGTCATCTGTATCATGTCAATTAACCTAAATTTATGTAGCAGCTTGGAAACCAACAAATTTATCAAGTTAAACTTTTTAGACTAGTATAGAAACTTAAGAATCGTTTTCAAGTCGGAAAAGTTGCTAGATGCTCTTATTCTGCCACCACTAGCTCAAGATGCTCATTCTGATGAGCATGCTTTCCATAAAAAGCACAAAGAGGATAGTGATACAATATCTTGTGTGATGTTGGCGTCAATGACCCCTGAATTGCAAAAAAGCATGAGTATATGGATGCTTACTCAATCATTTTACATCTTTGAGAGCTATTTGATACCCAAGCTGGAACAGAGAGATATAAGATCTCAAAACAACAGTTTTGTTCTAAGATGGTTGAGGGTACTTATATGGCCACTCATGACCTGAAGATGCTGGGATTAATTGAGAAACTTAGGTCTTATGGTTTTGTGATGGACAATGAATTAAGTATTGAATTAATTATGTAATATTTGCCACACAATTTTTCACAATTTATGATTAACTACCAAATGAACAAGATTGAGTCCACTAGACCCAAGTCGATCAATCTTCTCAAGACTACGGAATCTTCTATGAAGAAGGAATCTAATGCAGTCATGTTGGTCGAATGTTTCTCTTCTAAGAAGAAAGTTCCTAAGATGAAGAAAAAGGCTCCTACTAAGCCCAAAAGTGGCATAAAAAAAGGAAGTAGCTCCCAAAGACCCATGTCATCACTATGGCAAGATGGGCTATTGAAGAAGCAACTGCAAAGCCTACTTAGAGACCATCAAGGATAAGAAGGAGAAGCTTGTGGGCACTTCTACTTCTACTCCTGATATGTTTATAATTGGGATAAATATTGCCTTTAGAAATAAGATATGGGTATTGGATACTGGATAGGGATTTCATCTATGCAATAATATATAGGAACGAAAGAAAGTAGAAGGCTTGAGAAGGGCAGTGTGGACCTACGTGCTGCAAATAGAGCAAAAGTTGAGGCACTTGTTGTGGGGACTTATATCCTACACTTGCATTCTGAATTAGTTTTAGAACTTCAAAACTGCTATTATGTACCAATTTTATTGAAAAATATTATCTCAGTTGCTTGTTTGGACTTATATAGATTCCATTTAGTTTTTAAGAATAAATGTTATTCTTTTTTATTGAATGATATCCATTATGGTTTTGCAATTTTAGCTAATAGTTTATATGTTCTGGACATGCATAATCCAATTCTTAATATAAACAATAAGAAACCAAGGATAGATAACACAATCTTATCTTACTTATGGCATTGCCATTTAGGCCATATAAATGAGACTCGTGTTTCTAAGTTATATAAGTTTGGTGACTTAGGGTCATTTGATTATTAATCATATGGCATATACGAATCTTGTTTACTAGGTAAAATGGATAAAACTCATTTTTCTGAAAAAGGAGAAAGGGTCAAAGAGTTATTAGAACTCATACCTACTGATGTGTGGGGCCAAATGTCTATACAAGCAAGAGAAGGTTATCACTATTTCATAACCTTTATCAATGATTATTTACGATATGGGCATTTGTATTTAATGAAATACAAATCTGAGGCATTTGAGAAGTTCAAAGACTTTAAGAATGAAGTAGAGAAATAACTTGGGAAAAGTAACAACACTCTAAGATCTGATCGAGGAGAAGAATACCTAAGCCAAAAGTTTCAAGGTTATTTTAGAGATAATGAGATATTATCTCAATGGACTCCACCATATACACCTCAACATAATAGTGTACCTGAATGAAGGAATCGAACCTTTCTAGACATCGTACAAATCATGATGGCTTTTGCAGACTTACCAAAATCATTTTGGGGGTACGCACTAGAGACTTCTGTTTATATTCTAAATAGAGTTCCATAAAAAACGGTTGATACTACCCCATTTGAGTTATTTTTTGGTAAGCAACCAAAGTTATCTTACTTGAGAATATGGGATTGCCCTGCCTTTGTCAAAAGGCCACAGTTAGATAAATTTGAGAGTAAATTTGACAAGTATTTATTTCTTGGATATCCAAAAGAGTCATTTAGATATTACTTCTACCTCACTTCTGAAAATAAAGTGTTTGTTTCGAAACATGATATCATCTTAGAGAAGGAGCACATGCTCAAAGGGGACAGTGGGAGTAAAGTTAAACTTAGTAAAGTTTAAGAAGAACAAACAAACAAAAATCAACCATTTAATCCCACATCTATTGAGAGAATAGATGACCTTTGTCTACACAAGAACCTCATAGGTCGAGTAGGATACGTGTGGCACCTGAGAGATATGGATTTCCCATAAGTGACCACAATGACGTATTTCTCATAGATGAAGATCAGCCTACTACTTACAAGGAAGTTTTGAATAGTTTAGAATCTAACAAATGGCTTGAAGCCATGAAATCAGAGATGGATTCCATGTACGATAACAAAGTATGGACTTTGGTTGATCCACCCAAAATAATCAAACCTATTGGGTGCAAATGGGTTTTCAAGAAGAAAACCGATATAGATGGTAATGTTGTTACCTATAAAGTACAACTGGTTACTAAGGATTATCGTTAACAACATGGTATTGACTATGACAAAACCTTCTTATCAGTTGCTATGTTGAAATCCATAAGGATACTCCTAGCACTTGTCTCTCATTATGACTATGAGGTTTGTCAAATGGATATGAAAGTGGCTTTTCTACATAGAAACCTGACTGAGAAAGTGTATACGACACAACCTGAGGGTTTTACATTTAACGATAGCACAAAAGTGTGCAAGCTATTAAGGTCCATTTATGGACTTAAGCAAGCTTCTAGGAGTTGGAACATCCGTTTTGATAAAATAATCAAAGACTTTGGTTTCATTCAAAACATGGATGAACTTTATATATACAAGAAGGTTAGTGGGAGTATATTCGTTTTCTTTTTGCTTTATGTAAATGATATATTACTAATAGGAAATGATGTACCTGTCCTTCAATTAGTAAAGTTTGGTTGTCTAAGAAATTCTCCATGAAAGACCTTAGAAAAATAATCTACATTCTTAGAATTAAAATATATGGAGATGGATAAAAAAGGTTGTTAGGTTTTTCACAGTTTACATATATAGATAAAGTGCTAAAGAGGTTTAGCATGGATCAATCCAAAAAGGAATTCTTATCATGTCTCATGGGATAAGCCTTTTAAAGTCGATATCTTCAAAGACACAAGCTGAAAAGGATCAAATGAATAGGATTCCATATGCCTCGACAATTAGATCCATTATGTATATTATGATATGTACTAGGCCCGATATATCTTGTGCTCTCAATTTAACGAGCAGATACTAATCTGACCCTGGTTAGGGTTATTGGGCAGTTGTAAAGAATATCTACAAGTACTTGCAAAGGACTAAGGATGTATTTTTCGTTTATGGAGGAAATGATTTAAAAATAAATGGGTACACTAATGCTAGTTTTCAATCTGATAAAGATGAAATCAAATCACAGTTTGGTTACGTATTTACTTTTTATGGAGGGATAATAAGTTAGAGAAGTTCCAAACAAGATACTATTGCCGACTCAATGACTGAAGCTGAGTATATAGCCATTTCTGAAGTAGCTAAGGAAGCAGTTTGGATCAAGAAGTTCGTGACGGAGCTTGGAGTGGTTCTGAGTGTTGCTGAACCAATATCTATATATTATGACAATAATAGAGCTATTGCTTAAACAAAGGAGCCAAGGTCTTACCAATGATCCAAGCATGTACTCAGATGTTTTTAGTTGATTAGGGAAATCATAGATAGATAAGATGTAAATGTTGGGATGTATGCCCTCTTAGACTAGGGTTCTGATGTAAAAATCGAATGTTTTAATAAAAGAATTTATTTTCAGAAATTATTTGTGAATTTACAATTTTATTTGTGCAAAATTACATTTGGAAAAGACCCATTGTATTTAAGTAAGTGGTCCATGTGAATAGAGGTCTTTCACAGTAAGGTATGGATCACGGGTTACTGAATACATAAACTTTTGTTATTAACCGATTGATGAGAATGAGAATCTCATCATGTCTAGATTATTATGTTGCGAATTCTAAATGGGAAATGGCTTACCTTTAGCCAGTGAGTAGTCCACTCACTTCATGACATAAATGTATTTCGAAAACGTAGAACAGAACCTGTAGTAGTGGTTTCTAAAAAGTACTATATGGTAGAAACCTAGACTACTACCGCTACAGCGTGGACTAGTACTCTACGACTTGAGCATGAGTTGGTGGTCTGACGAAGCTGAAAACATATACTTTGATATGCTATAGTTGAGGTTCTATCGTAGGGCCAATATACTTGCATATTGGGTATGTGTGACTAGTTAGTTAAGACAAACTTATATAAGATAGTTTCTATACTATATCACCCCATGTGGTTGTCTGAATGATCTAAATATCCAGGGCCCTGAGAAACATGACTTGGATGTTTGCTTTAGGGTAGCTTCCTTGGAAAGCAGAAACAATTCAGGAAGTTGTGGATCATTGGACTAGAGACCTAAGGATGGTAGATGTCATTTAGAGAGGTGTTAGTACAATTCTTCCTCTCTGAATGTACGGCGATATATAGAGGGGTATTTTAGTCATTACACCTGTAGGTCGAAGACTTTGCTAATACAGTATTGTCCTTGGGGTCAATATTTCCTTTTGGTGATATTAGAAAATATTTAAAATGTAAAATACAGCTATTTATATGGCAAGGGTATTTTGGTTATTTTAGTAGTCAAGGCGGTGTGTCTTTTGGTCCCCAGTATAGACCGTGAGTCCTAAGTAAATACGGGCTAAGAAATTAAATTAAATTAAATAGAATTTATTTTATTTAAGTAGCCTGATTTAATTATTGGGCTAGAATAAAATAAAGGTCCATGGAGAGAGAGAATTAATTATTCAGGGCTTTGGGCCTTTGGCCTATTTTGAATAATTAGGGATTAACCTGGGACTAAACTGATTTAGGCTTATTTAATTGGACTGGTTTATTTGGGCTGAAAAAAATAATTATTTGTTGGGTCATTAAGTTTGTTCTAACTAGAATAATTAATTAAGTCCAAAAGGTTAAACTAAGAGTCTAATGGCCCAGTCCAATTTAACCTAGGGTTTTATTTCATAATTGGATCCTTTATGGTACTAGTTTGGCAGTTGTTAGCCCTAAGGGCATTCTCCTGTGTTTTGATTTATGACGAATATTGATTTGGACTAACTTGTATAATCAATATGTGATAGAAAACTATTTGACATCAATTCTTCCAAAGCGCGCTAAAAGACTACCAAGCAACTTTTAAGTAATAGAATCCAAGATTGGGTGTCAAGTATAAGATAAACTTAAGAGATTGCATATCGGGAAGCCCTTGAGAAGAATCATAGAGTAGGAATTGTTGTCAAAGTATTATTTGTAAATTCCTATATCTTTTTACCTTATATTCAATTTATTTTACCTTGAAGCATTTAAAAATGATTTCAAAAGAACAGGATATTTCTAAATTTGGAATTTTCAGTTGTAGAGGTTTTGGATGAACCTCTGAATTCGAAACACCATTTAATGATCTGTAGCATTTTTTAAAAATATATCTCTTTGCAAAAAGTACCGTTTTGGACTCACATTTTGGATGTACATCCCTCTATTCTGTGAATCCAAAACCCTGAAAATCCTAACAGAAGTAACTAGCCGCTGGGATTTTGAGTTTGGATCCTATAAAAGCTTCTAAAATCCGATTTTGAAGTAGATTTTTGTACTATCTCTCTTAGAAACATTCTTACACCTTAGAATGCAAAAATCTCCCTTTTAATTTATGCTTCAAAGTGAAATACAATTATTCCAAATGTAAAAGGTATTGGTGCTTAGTTGTTCATATTTTTCTCAATTTGTGAGCAATTTCTGTACTCTATCTTCAATTAGCTTTGTATCAAGGTTAAGGAAGTAAAGCCCAGTTGGGGTGAACCTTGATTGTTGTGTTTAAAGAGGTTGGGTGTAAAACTAAGAGTGGTGATCCTCTTGTGTAAGATTGGTGTTGCCTACTACAATTGATTTGAAAAAAAGGTTTTAGTGAGTGGTGTTGAAATCCTTAAGTGAGAACTTAAGATAGTGGATATAGATCATTTAAGGATCGAACTACTATGAATCCTTGAGTCTTTTCTTGTGTTGTTTGCCTAAACTTCTTTATTGCATTTTCACTGGTCCTCAAATCTTAAATACTATATCTTTTTCTCTAAAATCAGTAGTTCATTCAAGACTTTTGCATTCTGTAGTAAGCCTGTCCTTGCTAGCTCAACTACCCATGCTTATTTCATACCATCTTATCACCATTTTGTGCTGATTTAAAAGATCCCTGTCTGCACTCTTAAATCTGCGAAGCAAATCTGCTATTTGGTTCGTCCTTCTCAAAAGATATTAAAATTTTAATTTGTATTTGTTTGTCATAAACCTGGGTTATGGAGGAATGGACAAAAGGTATATGGGAAAATTTATTCCCTTGGTGAGTAAAATAGAAAACTGCTTATATTTTGCCAAAAAGTTGGCAGTCAAAAACCTTGGTTGTGGAGGAATCTAAAAATTTAAATAGCTTACCTACTGAAGAGCTAATCAGTTCTCTCTTAACTCATGAAATGAAACTCAAAAGGTTTCAAGAGCATGATTATGATGACAAAGGTAAACGAGGAACAACCTTAAAAGTAGTTGATGAAGAAGCCAATAGTGATCAAACTGATAGTCACGATGGTACTAATTTGGATACAAAATAGTTGGATATGGTTGCCAAAGAAATTAGAAAAATATTCAGAAAAGGACATTTCCAAAAGGGGTAAGAAGTTTATCAAAAAGAAGGGACAAACTTCTTTCTTCAAGCCTCAATGTTTTGAGTGTAAAAGCACAAAACACTTCATCCCTAACTGTCTAGTAGCGAAAGAAAAGGAGGCTAAGCAATTCAAAAAGAAGAAGGACACAAAGATGAAGAAAGGAAAAAGGTTGATTGGGACTTGGAACCAAGCTGAATCCGAGACTGAAGAAAGCTGCGAATCTGAAAATGAAAAAGCAAACATTTGCTTTATGACCATGGAGGATAAGGTAAATCCCACTTCTCCAAATTTGATATCTGAATTGCATAATTCTGATTGTGAGAAGCCTGATGATCCGAATGAGCTGCTTTTTGACATGTTTCATGAACTTAAAAAGCTATATAGAAGAAATAAGAAAATGAAAATGAAAATTGATTCCTTGTTAGATGAGAATGCAAAGCTGTTAAATGAGAACAAAGTCTCACTTAATTCATTTATATGCTTGATGTGTAAATTTTGGATGTATAAAAATTATCAAATTTAAATTCATGCCTTAGTTAAGTTTCAATTAAAATATTAATCCCAAAATACACATACGAGCAAGTATACTCATCGCAAACATAGTATAGGGCATTAATGAGTATCGATCCTCAAAGAAATAAGTACACACTAGTCACTTTTCATTCATTGTTTAACCGACCCAAATAAAATGAGAAAATAACAAAAAGAAAAATAAAGAAATATATACAACTCAAAGATGTAGGAATATGTAACTTAGATAACTATCCTAGAATACATGACAATGAATCACTTAACAACTATTTCAATTAATCATCATCTTATCATCATGAAGGATATAAAGTAAAGTTTCAATCATTTCCCAAGTCATGAATTCACTTATAGAGACTCCACTTTTTTTTCAACCCATGGAATCATTATCCCTTGATTAAATTAGTAGATTTTCCAATCAAACCAACATAATCAAAAGATGCATTAAACATAATTTCTTATAGACATGAAATTAGCCAACAACTCTATACTCTAAGTGAAATTTACTAACCTTTGATTACTTAAGTTCTTTGATCTTAACTTCGTTTCCCAAGTCCGTTAAGAAGTAACAAATATGAAATCAATAAAATTAAATCAACTCCTAACGTCGTTTCTCAAGTCAATTAGAAACAAATCTAACTTCCATGATTCTTCCATGATCATAAGTAATCAAATATCAAGAATGACAGAAAATTGATCAAGTAGCGAAGTTAATACAAAAGTCATGAATCCCAAAATATTGTTAAATTACAATGAAAATATTGAATACATAATTGTTTAAGAAAAAAAAACAAAAATAAAAGAAAGTACTCATAGACAAGCCTTTTTCTTCACCCTTGAAGACTCTTTTGAACAATTCTCCTTGATTGGATGAATTTCTCCTTCAATGAGTGATTGAGAGTTTTTTCTTTTGAATCCACCTCTCTATCTCTATCTCTTGTGTTTTCTCTTCCTTTTATAGGCTTTTTGGATGCTAAATTCATTACTTGAGAAATCTTAGCCGAGTAGGAATTAGAAAATACCAAAATCTTTGAAAAATTTTCAAATTTGTGCAAAGAATTTTTGCCCTCTAGAGCAGGCCTGGCGCCGAGTACCTTCGACCCACCTAGTGCCAAGTACAATCTGTTCTTCCTCTAGCTTTTTGTTCTATTTTTACTTGCTGAATAGAATAGACCTAGCACCTGGTCCACTTGCCAGATCTGGTGCTAAGTTTGTTCTATTTTGTTGCTCGATTTTTGCTGCTTAACTAGAATGGACCTGGTGCCTGGTTGCTTCGCTGGGCCTGGCACTAGGTGCATTCTGAAATTGTTAACTTTTTGCTCGAATTCAATTCAAATCTGCACAAATTTGCCAAAAAATACTTTTTACAAGTGAAATGTCAAATATGAAGGAATATGCCTAGTTATTATAACAAATGTATCGTAAAACAATCTCAAATAAGTAGAAAAATAATGGTGATTTTATCCCCTATCACATACCCCCACACTTGAACTTTTGTTTGTCCTCAAGCAAAACACTTTAATCAAGAAAAATCATTAAGAAAACACTGGTTCTTTCTTATTCAAAATTTCTTTACCATAGCAAAGATTATGTCTTCTCTTCAAACTTACGATACAACTCTTGTCATTCATACCCTTTGAAAACAATGCAAACTTTGAAACTTTTGACAAGATACCACAAAACTCTTGAAGTTAAATTAATCAAATATATACCTAAGTCTAAGAAAATTATTTCACCCTTTAAATTAAAATATAGATAACATGAATCACACAAGTCAAGCTATCTACCAACTCAAACATTATAAATCCAAAAATTGCATCACTCAAGTCGTGATGCAAGGAAAGTACTCTAATTTTTTTTTTCCTCAAAATTTCTTTCAATGATTTAGAGAATTGATAGCTTCAAGTGCATAGATTTCTCTTCACACACCATATTAGCCCCCTTTTAGTCATCACTTATTATTTTTTCAACAACTTTCCTCTAAACAATTCTTTCTTTCTTTCTTTTGCTTTAGGGAATTCAAAGCCTCAAGAAAGTGGAATTTTCTTCACTATACATATTGACCCCCATAATCAAGCAAAAATAATATTTTCTCGTCATAAAAAAGGAAGCAATCAACTCATTCTTTCAATTTTCAACTCCCAAGAATCTTCCACAATTTTCCACAATTTTTCCTCTCAAAGATATTTTATCAACTCATATTCCTCATCACAACTCAAAGCTAAGCAAAATTGAAACTCATAATACAAGAGTTAGCCAATAAACTTTTCCTATATTCCTTATATCCTCCATATTTCCACTCAATGAGTCAAATAATTCAAAAACTAATGCATAAACAAGATTAATTAAAATTCTCAAGTTTTAAAATATATCCCATCCAACAAAACTGATTTTAAAAAAAAAAAAAAATCCACCACATGAATTCCAAAATTCATATCCAAGTAAAAAAAAAAAAATAAATTACAACCTTGCTAATCAATGAAAATCACTGAAATTTTAAAAAATTTTCACAAAAATGATATGGAAAAGTATTTCTTCAACCCCATTCTCTTTCCCATACTTAAACGGGACATTATCCTCAATGGCCAAAGAAATAACAATAAAGCATGGCCAAGAAGACTAAAATCAAGAAAGAGGAAAGAGAAAGTGAAGAAAATGCTTCCATTATGAATTAGCCCCAAAAGTTCCAAATTTTTAGATCTTCAACTTTTCAAAACTTTTCAAGGAATTAGCAACAAAGTTGTTTTTCAATCAAAATCTTTTAAATAAAAAATTTCCAAAGTAGCTCAATACTAATAAAACACTAAGATGATTGATAAAAACTTGAACAAATAATATCACCAAAATGCTCCCCCACACTTAAACTAGATAATGTCCTTATTGACCAAGAATTAACACATTAAAGCATCTCCAAAGACCAAAACTAATAGAGGGGTAGAAAGTTCAAGCAATACTCTCCAAGTACAATAATCTCCTATAGATATCAAAACTTAGAATAGCAAGAAGGGCTTAGTCAAGAGGACTTTATTCCTACCAATAAAACAAAATACAAATAAAAGCACAAAGAAAATAAAGGAAAAATAAAAACACACATGAATAAAAGAAAACAAACTAAAGAAAAATACTAATAAAAACACTAAGAAAACAAATAAAGACACGACTCACTCCCCCACACTTAAGATGGAAAATATTTTCCTTATTATTTGAGGGAAAAAAACACCTAACAAAAAAACAAAAAAACAAAAAAACAAAACAAAGATACAAGTTCTTTCCACTATCATGCTTTCTCATCATCTTTTTGTAAAAGAAATTAATACTTATTGAAAAAGTTAGTCATGATGAATGTAGAAAGAAGGGGGGTTTGAAAATGTCATGTTCATGAAAATAATTTTCCTCAATAAAGCAAAACACATTAATCTTATTCTCTAACATTCTTGTAGACACACAAATATTTTTGTCAACATATAAGTGCACATAGTCTCTAAAGAATGCATCAAACTTGAAATCACCTTTTAACCCTTCAAAAGAATGTTCACAATTAAAATTCCCCTTTAACTTAGTATTTGAATTATCAAAGATGGGATCAAGAAATCCTTACTTTTAAATACATGATCTACAAAAACTAAGTTACTTCCATTTGAATGGGGTGAAGGGCTGAAATTACCAACATTCTCCAAGGACTTCTTTTGATGTAGCATTGATAGGTCCACCGCTTGAGGTATGGTAAACTTAACACATCACCATTGGAACCATTGTTCTCCAAGAGGTGAGAGGAACCTTAGGGATTCTCTTGTTCAAGTATATGGGCCTTTATGGAATCTTCAATCAATTTGGCTAGTTGTGTTCTTTGATGACTTATACATTAGGATGCTTTTTCATGCCACTTCACAGATAAATTTGTATTGGTGACAAAAGAATGTATTGAGGCTTCAAGTGATGTCTCACAAAAAGCATAAATTTGAGCTTGCAAATTTACCAATCTATCATAATTGTAACTCCTTTGAATTTGTTTCCATGGCCACATATGTCCCCATTGTTGATTGTCCATGATGATGATTTGAACCTTGTACTCCAAGAAAAATAAAAATCAAATCGAAAATAAAAATAAAAACAAACAAAAATAATAGAAAAACAAAGAAAAGAAAAACACTCAAATTAAAAATATTCACAATTTACCTAAACACAAAAGTTAGTGGTATGTACAAGTACAACGTGAACTAAGCTAGTTAATTAAGGCACACAATATTATAAACAACAGGATATAACACCTATTTACACAAATATATATATATATATATTTACATATAGACATATGGATATATAAACATGGTTAAATCAACAAAATCCAAACTTTCATGATATTGTTCTCCGGCAATGGCGTTAAAAACTCAATGTGTAAATTTTGGGTGTATAAAAAACATCAAATTTAAATTCATCCCTTGGTCAAGTTTTAATTAAAATATTAATCCCAAAATATATATACGAGCAAGTATACTTATCGCAAGCATAGTATAGGGCATTAACGAGTATCGATCCTCAAAAGAAAAAGTACACATTAGTTACTTTTCATTCATTGTTTAACCGACCCAAAAAAATGAGAAAAAAATAAAAAAAATAAAGAAATATATACAACTCAAGGATGTAGGAATATGAAACTTAGACAACTATCCTAGAACACATAACAATGAATCACATAACAATTATCTCAATTAACCATCATTTTATCATCATGAAGGAATATAAAGTAAAGTTCAATCATTTTCTAAGTAATGAATTCACTTATATAGAGACTCCACTTCTTTCCCAATCCATGGAATCAATATCCCTTGATTAAATTAGTAGATTCCCCAATCAAACCAATATAACCAAATAATGTATTAAACATAATTCCATATAAACATGAAATTAGCCAACAACCCTATACTCTAGGCGAAATTTACTAACCTTTGATTACTTAAGTTCTTTGATCTTAACTTCGTTTCCCAAGTCTGTTAAGAAGTAACAAATATGAAATCAATAAAATTAAATCAACTCCTAACGTCATTTTTCAAGTCAATTAGATGCAAATCTAACTTGCTTGATTCTTCCATGATTACAAGTAATCAAATACCAAGAATGATAGAAAATTGATCAGGTAGCGAAGTTAATACATAAGTCATGAATCCTAAAATATTATCAGATTACAATGAAAACAGTGAATACATAATTGCTTAAGAAAAAGAAAACAAAGATAAAAGGAAGAGCTCATAGACATGCCTCTTTCTTCACCCTTAAAGACTCTCTTGAATAATCCTCTTTGATTGGATGAATTCCTCTTTCAATGAGTGATTGAGAATTTTTGCTTTTAAATCCACCTCTCTATCTCTATTTCTATCTCTTGTGTTTTCTCTTCCTTTTATAGGCCTTTTGGATGCTAAATTTGTTGCTTGAGAAATCTTGGCCGAGTAGGAATTAGAAAATACCGAAATCTTTTAGAAAATTCTCAAATTTGTGCATAGGACTTTCGCCCTCCAGAGCGAGTCCGGCACCAGGTAACTTCGACCCACCTAGCGCTAGGTACAATATGTTCTTTCTCTAGCTTTTTGCTCCATTTTTACTCGCTGACTATCTTGAAATGCATATATTATTTTATTTTATTTTATTTTATATTCCTTTTTATTTCTTTTTCACTTTATTGAGTCGGTTAAACAATGAAAGAAAAGTGATTAATGCATACTTGTTTCTGGAGGATCGACACTCGTTTGAACCCTATGCTATATTAATGATGAGTATGCTTGCTCATATGTGTAATTTGGGGTTAACATTTTAATTTAAACTTGATTGGGAATGTGCTCATTTTGAAAGAAATCAAATTTGGAAGCTTGTTCCTTCACCACTTGATTATCCCGTAATTGGTACCAAGTGGATTTTTAGAAACAAACTTGATGAGTGTGGTGTTATTATTAGAAATAAAGCCGAATTATTTGCCCAAGGATTCAATCAAGAAGAGGGTATTGATTATGATAAAATTTTTGCACCCATTGCTCGGTTAGAGTCATTAAGAATGCTACTTACTTTTGCATCTTTCAAAGGTTTTATGCTCTACCAAATGGATGTCAAAAGTGCTTTCTTAAATGGTTTTATTAAAGAAGAAGTATATGTCGAGCAACCTCCTAGTTTTATTCATGAACATTTTTCAAACCATGTCTTTAAATTTCCAAAACTCTTTATGGTTTAAACCAAGCTCCACGTGCTTGGTATGAAAGACTTAGTGGATTTCTACTTTCAAGAGGATTGATCGACACCACCTTTTTATTAAATCTAAAAATTCTAAAGACATTTTAATTGTTCAAATATATATTGATGATATTATTTTTGGAGCTACTAATGATTCCCTATGCAAGAAATTAGTCAAGACAATGCAGCAAGAGTGTGAGATGAGCATGATGGGAGAACTTAATTTCTTCCTCGGATTACAATCAAGCAAACAAAAGATGGGATCTTCTTAAATTAAGCAAAGTATGCCAAGAAATTGCTCAAAAAGTTTGGAATGAATGAAGCAAAAAAAAAAAAAAAAAAGTGCACCTATGAGCACATCATTAAAGCTTGATAAAGATGAAAAAGGTAAGAAAGTGGATGAATCAAAGTATAGAGATATGATCGGAATTCTCGTTTATCTTACTACCAGTTGACCTAACATTATGTTCTTAGTGTTCCTTTGTGCTAGATTTCAACCATGTCCAAAGGAATCTCATCTATGTGCTATAAAATATATCATTAGATACTTAATTGGAACATATGATTTTGGCTTGTGGTATCCACGAATTAATTCATTTGATTTTATAGGATATACGGATACCGACTATGTTGAGTGCAAAGTTGAGAGAAAAAACACTAGCGGACATTGTCAGTTTCTTGGACACTCTCTTATCTCTTGATACAACAAGAAGTAAGTCTATATCTCTCTCTTAACAACGGAGGCAGAATACATTGCTACAGGAAGTTGTTGCGCTCAAATTTTATGGATGAAAAACACTTTGCTTGACTTTAGTTTAAACTTTAATTGCGTGCCTATCCTATGTGATAATACTAGTGCTATCAACCTGACCAAGAATCCTATTTAGCATTCTAGAACTAAGCACATTGAAATTAAGAATCATTTTATTAGAGATCATATGCTTAAGGGTGATGTATGTGTGGAATATATTCCAACTAATGAACAGCTTGTGGATTTTTTTACTAAACCTCTGGCCAAAGATGGATTTAATCATTTGCGAAGATGTTTGAGAATTACAAACTTATGCAACTATTTTGCCAAGAATTTATTTGTTTGTTCTTGTAGAACTTCTGAAGATGCACACTTTTGGATGGTAATTTTGGATGCAACATCTCAGAAACATGAATCCTAAACCCTCTTGATAAAATATTTCTCAATTTGTACTAAGTCTAAGTCCAATATAGTTGTAGCTCATAATCGTGTAAAACTCACATTTTTAAAAAAAATTGGATGAAAAAGCGTTTGAATCTAGAAACTTTTTTTTTGAATTTTCAAAATGACTACGCTTTTTGAAGAAGCTCACTTTATCTCTGATGAGGGTACTTGATTGTACTTATATACTCAAGTACTTGGGAAATCACAAAAAAAGGTTTATAAAAAAAAAAGGCTATTTCTTTCTCTTATTGAAATTCAAAACTGCCATTGATTTTTCTACCTCTCTCTATCTCTTTGTATCTTCATCTTCCTCACTGAAACAGAAAATCCCACATATTCTTCTCAATATTGCCATGGAAAACTACCAAAATCAAACAAGGGAAGAAAATCAAAGATAAAGAAAAACCCAAAAGGCAAAGAAGTGGTGAAAACAAAGTCTGTTGTTGACACCCAACTCGTCATCAAACAAAAAGGCAAGAAGATTATTGCTGAGGAACCAGCTTCGCAGTCTGACTCATCACAAGAACTTCTTGCACAGGAAAGCTCTAAGACACAAGTATCTTAGTTTCTTAACTTAAAATATGAATTTGAGTTTAATGACTGGCTATCGAGGAATAGGACTGTCATCTCTGGATATCGTGTTGATACTGAGGCCTTTTTAAAATTTGCTAATATCTTGAATATGTTTGAATCACTTGTGTGAAACCCAACCTAAAGCCTACCCTAGAGTAAGGGGGATGAAATGCATATCATTTCATCATGCATAAAATATACCTTTTGAATGATTTTGCGTGCCTTAGAATTGTGGTTTATAGGTTAAATGGTTTATTTATACTTGATGGGTAGAAAGGGTAAAAATGTAATTTTGCTTGAGGTCAAAATAGGAAGATGGCTTGAGGTTTAGATAAGAAGAATATTTTGTTGAGAAAATAAGAACAAGAGTTGTTGTGGTTAAGTGGTTAGAGTTTTGTGATTTAATCTCTAAGGTTTTGAGTTCAAATCCCATAACTTAAGTTTTATTCATAATTATCTTAACCATGTTTAAATTTTCGATTTTCTTACATTCTTTAAGATAGGAATGTTGTCTTAAGGAAGACATAATGGTAATGTCTTGACCATATGGTCTTGTTCAAAAAAGAATTCTAGAAGAATTCTTGCCTCCTTTAATTTTGCTAGCTTTGTCCTAACATCTTTGAAATTTAAACTACTCTTAATTCTCTAATATATTATTAATCATAAAAATTCTGAGATAATTCCCTAAGCTTAGAATTCGAAAATCCTAGCTCTTGTGGGATAGAGATGGCCAAAAGTAAGGAGGGGAATTAGGTAGAGGTTTCAAGAAAAAAAAATACCATAGCTATTCCTTCAAACTCCATCTTCATCTTGTTCATGTTTTGGTGAGAAAAATTTGGAAAAAGTTTCAGATTTCCTTCAAGGCTATTTTTGAAAATTTTTGCCAGCTTTCCTACCCAATTTCTGCAAGTAAACCAGTCATTTTATGTGAGGATGAAGGCTGGAAATTCAATGAATTTTCGGAATTGTACAAACAGTCCCAAACCAGATTTTTCTTCAGCAAGCTAGCAACATTAAACATGAAATTTGAAGCCACCGTTAGAACATATGAACAACTGGAACTTCCTCTATTTTTCTTCAAGTTGAAGGCTGGAAATCCACCATTAAAAGACCTTCAAACACCCTTAAAATCCAGCTGCAAAATTGTGCCAAAGAGAACTAAAAATTTTGGACCAAAACCATTTCAATTCCAAGTGTTCTTAAAGCTTCAATTCCAGATTTTTTTCCAGCTTGTCTCTTCAAGGCTAAGGCCGAAATTCTTCATCCAAACCCATTGAAATTCGGACCTTGTACAACCATGGACTGAACATCTTGGCTTCCTCACCAACCTTGAATATTAGGACTCCATTATCATACCTCAAAAAGTTCCTAAGATCACTCTATCCAAAACTTGTTCAAACTTCAAATTAAATTCCATATTTTATTCCATTAAAACACTCCTACAGCTAAGTAATAAAACTAGAAAATCCTCTGCCATTATATGATCTTTTTCAGCCAGCCTTACGTCTAAACAACTCTTCATTCTTTGGTTGAAACCTAGCTAATTCAGCCTTACACCATTGAAGAACAAGAAACCTTCCAAGAGCAAACTCCATTAACTAACCTTATACCTCAAACAACTCCACCTTTTTCTCCATTTGAATTTCAAAAAAAATCTGAAAACCTTCTCTCATTCTTGATAGCTGAAAACTCCTTCTGCACTATGCCATTTGGCCATCATAATTCCAGCCACACACAAAATTCATTTTCTCTCAAACTCTCTCAAGAACACCAAGAACACACACTTCATATCTTCAAGCCTAAACCAATCCTAAACACCTCCAATCACTCCCAAACACTGTAGATCATCCATATTCAACCTATATACTTCATGTCTGCACTTTATAACACCGAATCACACAAAGTTGAATTTCCAAACGGATCAAACCAACCTTTTTGTGTTGAAGATTCAAATGACACCAAAAGGTAAAATAAGAACAATCTCTTGTTCTTCTTCTTCTATTCAATCTCTGTTATCCTTCTCTACTCTCATTCATCTCTCTCTCACACTTTCTCTTTCTCTCTTTGCCGAAATGGTGATGATCAACCATGGCTACTTTCAGACCACTAAAGGCCATCAAGCACTCGAGGATCTTCACTAACCAAGGAGAATCCTTCATCAAACGAGCATCAATCAAGTATTTTTTTCCTCCTTAATCTCCCTTTTAAATTTTTACAATCAAGACCTCTAGATATTGATAGGTTGATTGAATAATGTACGGTTGAGTATATGTATGTAGGTGAAGGGGATGGAGTTAGGACATGAGAATTGGAATGAATGATTATGCCTTATAGATTTTGCTTTTGAATCATTATATGTTCATCATGATTAAGGAGATTTATGGACGTTTTGATGCATGTTAGGTATTATGACACCATTGTTGATTATGCCTTTATGTTCTTATTTTTCAATAAAGCCATAGATGATGTCTAGTAGAAGATCATTGATGTTGTAGTATGTGTTGATTCAAGACTATGTTCATGGATAGGCTAACATGTTATTTATTATATGAGAATATGTTCATAGATCTTCTATAACAATAGAAAATTATGGTAAAAACTATTTTTTTTATTAATCCTAGAATTTTTTATTAACATTATTGTTATTAATTTAATTAGAATTATTGTTCAATTTTAATCTATAAAATTCGAAAAAACATTAGGTAGGTTTGAAATAGTGTATTATTTAAAATATAATTATTTTATTAGTTCAATAAATAAAATCTTTTATTTAAAAAATAAATAATAAAATATTAGAAGTAAATTAATGTCAAATAACCTTGTAGACCATATTAATTATCCTTAATAAAACTTTTATCTATATCCATAAATATTATTCATATTAAAATTTATTTATTATTTATTAATTAAAAATTAAGTATAATTTAATTATTATTAATTTTATTGGTTATTTATTATCTATTAAAAATTATGTGTAATTTATTATTTATAATAATACTATTTAAATATTACTAATTACCAATATTATTTAGGATTTATTATTATTCATTCTTTGACACTAATTTTATTTATTAGTAATATTACTCATTATTTATTATTTGAAGCTATAACTTATTATTATTATTATTTATTTTATAACACCCATTTATTTTAACTTATCAAGCTAGTTTATTTTATAAAATACTTTATCGACAAGTATTAAATTTTAAGACATTATGGTCTTGGTTAGTTGTTGATGTGGCTAGTTGAACTAGGAATTATTTATTTAAGGCAAATATGGTCTGGATATTATCTTATACCTTGTGTTTACCCCAGGTAGGGTTAGGTTGATCTTGAAAGACTTTTGAACTCGAGAAGAGCAAAAAATCAAGTAAGTTCTTACATGAAACAATTTGAAGACTAAAGCTATTGTGGCAAGTCAAGCTCAATGTACACGAGTGTTTGTACTGTAAAGGCAATTATGGATGATTTTTCTTTTTATTTCAGTCAAGAAAACCATTTAAAGTTAAACAAGCAATTTCACACCAAATGCTAAAATTTTCCTAAAAACCTACTTTGGCAAGAATTTTGGTAACTATAATTGCAATTTCTAAGTGATTCATTGTATGATCTTTCCTCTCCCAAGTGGGATAAGCAACATTGAGTACTCAATAAGGGTAAACTACTAGAACTAGTTTTTGAAGGGTTAGGGTAAGTCTCTCAGTAGGTGGTCACCTTTGCGGGGTGAGTCCTTCCCGGATAGGATGCTAGTCCTATAAGTCATACCGGTCCAAGCTAGCAAGTTCAGTTAAGCGGACTGTGTGTTTTCGAAGTGGACAACCGGTAAGTTTGGGTGTAGAGATCGAGGAGTATCTCACTCGGTAGGCCGTGCACTTACCTTGTGTTAGTTTGCACAAAGTGTGGCATTCTAATCATTATATTGTCATGGTGCACAAAGTGTGGTGCCATGACTACCTCTTTTGAGTGATTGTATTTATTATGCACATGTATGTTTTGGAAAGCAAAACACCACTCTTCATTTATGAAATTTATTTAAGACATGCCAACACTTTCTTTTATGAAAATTTCACAACTTGCATACATGAATTGTTTTACCTAAAACACTCAAAGCACACACGGGCTTACCGATAGTGAGGATGAGGAAATTGACATGGTGCATGTTCCACTCCCACCTAGCCCTGTGATTGACTTGACTGCTGATAGTGATGAGGGAGATAGACTATGAATCTCCACCTAGACCTTCTTTTGTACCCCCACCCAACCAGGTTGAAATTGGGGAGAGTTCTAGGAGACCCGATGGACTATGAGTTCGTGAATGGAGTAGGGATAGGCTTTTCTAGGAATACTGGAGGATGGTTGTATGATGGTGACACCGAAGATTCTGATGAGGATTAGAAGGGCTAAGTTATGCTATGCTTAGGAAGTTTTTTATTTATAGCTTTCAATAAACTCCTGTGCTAGGAGTCCATTTATGTTTAATGCTTTATTTCAAAATTTATGCAAATAAGAGTACTTGGTGTACTCTAATCTTGAAAAAAAAAAATGCAATTCTTTATGTAAAACTTGCATCTAATATGCTTTTGCTTAAGACTAAATGTGAATGCATGCTTGATTTGAATGTTTTAAATTTTGATGCATAAAATCATTATCTAGGGCATGGTTTAGAATAGCACAAAAGCGTCCTGCAACAACATCCAGTAGAAGGGTTCTTGAGGCAGAACCCGTGACTCCGGAGTTTAATGCAACTCAATTGTCATCACCAAATCGGGGAAATAAGAATGAACCAGAGCAGGAAGTAGGATCTGAAGAACCTATCAGCGTGACTATAGGGCAAGCGTTCTATAAAATGATCGAGATTTTGCAAACCTTATCTGAGTGAAGGAATCCGAAAGGGGAAGATGAAGCATTGGAGAGGTTTCTGAAATTTCAACCACCTACCTTCTTGGGAGAGGCCAAGCAAGACCAAAAAGTAAAGCAGTGGGTAGAGCAGATGGAGGACATCTTTGCCACACTCCAGTACACCCAGATGCAAATGGTGAAATTTGATGCATTTAAGCTGAGGGGCCCAGCTCGAGCATGGTGGCAGCGAGTCCAAGATGACTGGAAAATGATAGATTAAGACTAGACGTGGGCCAACTTTGTGGAGGCATTTAGAGCAGAATATAGCCCTATGATAGGGTCTAAATTAGTCATATATTTCCTAATTATTTGAGGCCATTTTGTGATACATTTTGTATAATAACTGGTTATATTCCTTTGTATTTGAGATTTTAGCCTTAGAAAGGTATTTTGTGCATTATTTCAGATTATAGAAATAAAATAAAGCAAAAGCGTCGTAGAACAAAACAGAGCCGGCGCTGGTTAGGAGCCCAGAGGCGGCGTTGGCTGCAACTGGAAGACTTGGCATGAAAATTAAGAAAAATCGACGAATGGACAGAGAGGCAGAATACAACCGGTGTCGGCCCTAGGCAGGACAGGCGGCACCGGCGTGCACTGGTACTGAGGCGGTGTCTCGATTTTTGTGTGCATTTTTTGCAATTTGCAGAGTTTTAGAATTTTCCTACTTCTATTCGGCAAGAAACCCTAGAAGGACGAATTTAGGACTTCTAAATCCTATAAATAGAGGGAAAAACAAAAGTCATGGGAAGGAATTCATAGATCAAAACATAAAATCACTCAAAATCAAGGAGGATTGTACAAGAGAGTCCATGAAGAAAGAAGAAGGAGGCTTGTCTATGAGTGCTTTCTTTTCTTGAGCAATGATGTATTAATTATTTTATTGTAATTTGACATTGTTTTAGGTATTCATAATTTTTTAGAGTTACTTTGATCTGTTGATTAATTGATTGTTATTCTTGGTATTTAATTACTTATGCTGATTACGAGATTAATTTGTTATTTTTTCCTATTAACTTGCTTGGAAAAGGGATTGATAGTGGTCTCAATTCATTAATTTCATATTTGTTGTCTATTAACTTACTTAGAAAAGGGGTTAATTGCTAAGAACTGGGGTAATTAAAGGTTAATTGATGTTTGCTAGGATATGGATTGATTGGTTAATTTCATGTTTTAAATTTGCCAGGATATGGGGATTTAATCAAGGATTGTGTTTAATGCATCTTTTGGGTGAGTTAGCTGAGACAAGATATGTGATGCTAATTTGTCTAGAAGATAGTGATTTCATGGATTGGAAAAGAAGTGAATCTATCTTAATCCTTCATGATGCCAAGAGAATGATTAGTTATGATAATGATTGAGTACTTTAAGGACATGTTTGTTAAAATAATGGTTTGAATTATATAATTCTCCATCCTTGACATGTATATATTCTTTTATTTTATTTTATTTATTTTTTATTCTTTTTCACTTCATTGAGTCAGTTAAACAATGAAGGAAAAAATGATTACTGCATACTTATTCCTTGAGGATCGATACTCTTTTTAAACCCTATGCTATGCTTAATGATGAGTACGCTTGCTCATATGTGTAATTTGGGGTTAATGTTTTAATTTAAACTTGATTGAGAATGTGCTTATTTTTATATGATTTTTTATACCCAAATTCAAACACATCAAGTTTTTGGCACCTTTGCCAGGGATTAGGATATTTTTCTGTTTCATCATGGAGGTATTTTTGAAAAACTTGATTTGACATCAAGTTTTTAGCGCTGTTGCGGGGGAACAATATCATGAAAGCTTGAATTTTATTGATTTAACCATGTTTATATATTTATATGTCTATATGTGTATATGTTCTTTGCGTAAATCGGTGTTATATCTTGTTGTTTGTAACACTGTGTGACTTAATTGACTAACATACTTCATGTTGTACTGTAAATATCACTAAATTTTGTATGTAAATAGTTTGGGAATGCATGTGTTTTTCTTTTCTTTATTTTTATATTATTTGTTTTTACCTTTTGTTTTTTTTCTTTTTTCTTTATTTTTCTTAATTATTATTTTTTATTTTCGATTTGATTTTGTTTTTCTTTGAGCACGAGATTTACATCATCATGGGCAACTACTTTTGGGCACAAGATTAAAGGAGCTCCAATGATGAGAATTTGGCAAAGTTGCAATCTCGGATCGATGCTTTTTGTGAGACATCACTTGAAGTCTCAATGCATTCTTTTGTCACCAATTGAAATTCCTCCATTAAGTGGCATAAAAAAGTATCCTAATGATTGAGCTGTCAAAGAACACAACTAGCCAAGTTAGTTGAGGATGCCATAAAGGCCCATATACTTGAACAAGAGAATCTCCAAGGAAAGGAGAGAGGATATGAGGACCAATTGTCCAATGTGGAAAGGGAGGTATTCAATTCTTCTCTACGTGCTAATAATTCTAATCTCTCTTTATCACATGATTTTTTAGGTTCCTCTCAATTCTTGGAGAACAAGGGTCCAAATGATGATGTGTTAAATTTATCATGCCTTAAGGAGTTGGATCTTTCAATGCTACATCATAAGAAGTCCCTGGAGGATAGTGGTAATTTCTACCTTTCACCCCATTTAAAGGGAGGAAACTTGGTATTTGTAGATATATATAAAAAAAAAAGGATTTCTTGATCCCATCTTTAAGAACTCAAATACTAAGTTTAAAGGAAAATTTTAATTATGAACATTCTTTTGAAGGGTTAAAAGGTGATTTCAAGTTTGATACATTCTTTAGAGATCATGTGCACTTATATATTGACAAAAATATTTGTCTGTCTAAAAAATTATTAGAGAAAGAGGTTCATGCGTTTTGCTTTAGTGAGAACAATTATTTTCATAAACCTTCTATTTTTCAAAAACCTCTCTTCATTCTACATTCATTATGCCTATCTTCTATTTTGAGTGTTACGTTCTTTTCAAAAGGGTTGTGGTAAAATTTCTGAAAAAAAACTTTTCACCCGTTTTGGTGTGCCTAACGTGCTCATTAAGGTAAAAAAAAAAAAAAAAAAACTTCTTGGGTTTTCTTGACTTTTTTTTTCCTTTCGTATTATATGTTTTTCTTTTTCGAACTATTTTCTTTACTGTTTGTTTATTTTTCTTTTCTAGTTTTTATGCTTTGGTGTATTTCTTTTATGTATTTTTCTTTCTAGGTACTTCAACAAGGCTCCTTTCTGCTGGAATTCGACTCTTTTGTAGGAGAATGCACAATACAATGGAAGTATTTTCTTTCTTTTCTTTTCCCCTTTATTTTTGGTCTCGTGGCAATATTTCCTTGCTCTATTTATTTGGCCATTAAGGACAATGTCCAATTTAGGTGTGGGGGAGTGGTTAGAATGAGAATTCTTCTATGCTTCATTTTTCTTGAAATTCTTTGAAACTTTTGAGCAACTTTTTCAAAAATTTTTCTGATTTTTTTGTGCTTTCAGGATGTATTTTTAATGCATGACTTTGTGCTTGATTATAGAGCATATGTTTTATATTATTTGTGGCTTTTGCATGACTATTTGCACGCACTTGGACTAAGTAGTTCTTGATCAAATGCTTTACATTATTCTTAAACCTGTTTTTCTGCTAAAATTCATTGAGCATTCTAGAACTTACTTGAATACCTATCGAGGTGAAATAAGAAAGACATTCATGATTTAACTTAGGGATGATGGTAATAGGCCTTCTTTGGATAGTTTGAGCTTTTCAAGCCTACCTATTTTATATTATCCCTAGTGCCTATTTTGAGCCTAAATTGTTAATTTCTTTCTTAAAACCCATTATCATACTTTGTCCATTACTTTTTTCTGAGAGTTTGATTTACCTTCCAAATCTTTGATTGCTCTTGATGGATAAAAGTACAAGTAGAAGAATTGTGAGTGAAAATGCTTGTGTAAATGTCATGACTTGTTACTTTCAGTCATGCATTATGTGTTGAGTTGGAATTGTGAAAGGAGAAAGGAGGAAGAAAAAGAAAGATTGAGAAAAACATAAAGCTGCTAGAAAATGTTGAAAGAAAAAACTAAGAAACAAACAAAATTAGCATTTGAAAAGAAGAGAAAAAGAAAAGAAAAGTTGAATGAAAAAGAAAAGAAGAGCACAGGAAGAATATTAGTTGGGTTGGAATAAGAATTGCTGAAATTTTGATAATCTTGTGCAATAAATTGATGCGGTGAAGAACTATTGATGACGAGAATGCAGGATTTGCTTGAACTGTGATATGATTGCTATACAAGGTTATGGTTTTTCGATTGGTTTTGTAATAGGAGAGCAAGAAAAGTCTAGAATCTATTGGTACATTTTGTTTATCCTTTTCTTGCAAACTCTCATCTTCTTTGATATTTGATTTTTCTATATCCTTCGTTTGATAGCTACATTACAAACTATTTAGCCTTACATTACAAGCTTAAAAGTCCTACTTGACCTAAGTAGGATCATGATATATCTCAGATTAGTAGAGAGAGTGTATGAAAAGTAAGCTTATGAAATGTATATTTTTCTTGAACTAAATTCTTTCCAATGGTTTGAGAATGATGTTAAGTGTTGGGATGGTTCTACTAGTCATTCTTCACTTACACAAGTTTTGCATGTTATGAAAGGTATAGTAGAATATGTTTTGTTGTCTTGAATAAAGAAAGCATTGGAAATATTATTTTGAAATTGATTGAGTCATTGTGTGAAAACTTATGTTTTTCTACTTGTCTGTGATACTTTACTTGAGGACAAGCAAAGAGTTAAGTGTGGGGGAATGTGATAGGCCTAAATTAGTCATATATTTCCTAATTATTGGAGGCTATTTTGTGTTACATTTTGTACAACAACTGGTCACATTTCTTCATATTTGAGATTTTACCCTTGGAAAGGTATTTTGTGCATTATTTTAGATTTTAGGAGTAAAATAAGGCAAAAACATCACGGAACAGAATAGAGCCGGCGCCAGCTGCAATTTGGAAGACTTGGCACAAAAATCAAGAAAAATCAGTGAACGGGCAGAGATGCAGAACATAATTGGTACCAGCCCTAGGCAGGACAGCGGCACTGGCTGTGCACTGGTACTGAGGTAGTGCCTCGATTTTCGTGTGGATTTTTTGCAATTTGCAGAGTTTTAGAATTTTCCTACTTCTATTTGGCCAAAAACCCTAGAAGGATGAATTTAGGACTTCTAAAGCCTATAAATAGAGGGAAAAACACAAGTCATGGGGAGGAATTCACGGATCAAAACATAAAATCACTCAAAAACCAAGGAGGAATTCATCAAATCAAGGTGGATTGTACAAGAGAGTCTACGAAGAAAGAAGAAGGAGGCTTGTCTATGAGTGCTTTCTTTTTACTTTGTTTTCTTTTCTTAAGCAATGATGTGTTAATTGTTTTATTGTAATTTGTCATTGTTTTAGGTATTCATGATTTTTTAGAGTTAATTTGATCTGTTGATTAATTAATTATTATTCTTGGTATTTAATTACTTATGCTGATTACGAGATTAATTTGTTGTTTCTTCCTATTAACTTGCTTAGAAAAGAGGTTGATGGTGGTCTCAATTTATTAATTTCATATTTGTTATCTATTAACTTGTTTGAAAAATGGGTTAATTGCTAAGAACTGGGTAATTAAATGTTAATTCATGCCTACTAGGATATGGATTCATTGGTTAATTTCATGTTTTAAATTTGCCAGGATATGAGGATTTAATCAAGGATTGTGTTTAATGCATCTTTTGGGTGAGTTAGCTGAGACAGGATATGTGATGCTTATTTTTCTAGAAGATAGTGATTTCATGGATTGGAAAAGAAGTGAATCTATCTTAATCCTTCATGATGCCAAGAGAATAATTAGTTATGATAATGATTGAGTGCTTTAAGGACATGTTTGTTAAAATAATGGTTTGAGTTATATAATTCTCCATCCTTGACATGTATATATTCTTTTATTTTATTTTATTTTATTTATTCTTTTTCACTTTATTGAGTTGGTTAAACCATGAAAGAAAAGTGATTACTGCATACTTATTCCTTGAGGATCGATACTCGTTTTAAACCCTATGCTATGCTTAATGATGAGTACGCTTGCTTATATGTGTAATTTTGGGTTAACGTTTTAATTTAAACTTGATTGGGAATGTACTTATTTTATATAATTTTTTATACCCAAATTCAAACGCATCACCCTTATGGATAGTAGAAAAAAGGGAAGACGAGTTCTAAAATTTGAAACAAGGGGGCATGATTGTGGCTTAGTATGCTACTTATTTTACTTAATTATCAAAATACTAAAAAAGGCTCGCAGATACCGAGCAGAACCGAACAAGGTAGTTTGTTAAAGGATTGAGGCAGGAGTTGAGAAGGGCTTTAGCACCCTCTCCACCAACGAGTTATTCAAGGGTAGTGATGCAGCAACTCGGACTGAGAATGAGGATCATAGTAGGATGGTTCCAAGACCTTTCTTGCCACCCAGATAACCACCGAGACCTTTTCAGAGGCAGCAACCCAATAAATGGCCTACCATTCGGCAATGGAAGAATCGAGGAAAGCAGGCATGAACAGCACCAATTGGTCCTGCAGAGAATCTTCCATCATGCTAACACTGCGGGAAAAAGGGTCATGTAGAGAAGAATTGTTGATCCAAGGGAGTGGAGCGAAAATGCTGCAATTGTGGAGATCCTACTCATCTGCGAAATGCCTACCCAAAACTTCTCCAAATCGGGCAAGGAAACCCAGCTCAGACTGTGGGAGCCAATTGAGCTAATGCTGTGGGAGCCTCCAGAAGTGGAGCTCAGAAGCCGCAAGTGAAAGCAAAGGTTTTTGCTCTTAACCGGGAGGAAGTTGGAGCAGATGCAGTGGTGGTGGAAGGTATGTTTACTATCCAAGGTCATTTTGTTAATGCATTGATAGACCCTGGATCTACCTATTCCTATTTAAACAAGTATTGTGCGTATCATTTGGGTTGGGAAGGAGTAGAACTACCTTTTTCCTTGTTGGTGAGGACTCCCTTAGTGATAATAGTGCAAGCGGACCGATATGTGCAAAACTGTAAAATTGAAGTAGGGAAAGAAAGCTTAGAGGGAGATTTGGTAGTCTTAGCTCTTGATGACTATGACTTGACTTTGGGTATGGATTGGCTAGCTAAGCATGGGGCTAAAGTAGACTGTAAGAATAAGTCCGTCCAGTTCATTAGACCGGGACGCGATGTGATGGAATTCAACGGTAAGAGGGTAAAAGAGTTGAAGTTTTTGATAGCCGAAGTAAAAGCCCAGAAATTGTTGAAGTAAGGATGTCAATGATATTTGGCCTATATGATAATTAAGCCGAAGGATCAATGCAGCCTCGAAGATACCGAGGTGGTAAGAGATTTTTCTAATGTGTTTCCTACGGAACTACTTCTCCACCTCCCAACCGAGAAGTTGAGTTCACCATTGATCTAGTTCCAGCAGCGGAACCTGTATCCTAAACCCTATATCAGATGGCACCGGAAAAGTTGAAGGAATTGAAGGAGCAACTAGAGGAATTGGTGAAGCAAGGTTACATAAGACCTAGAACGTCACCCTGGGAAGCTCCAGTGCTATTTGTGAAGAAGAAGGATGGGACCTTGAGGTTGTGTATCGACTACCGGGGATTGAACAACCTGACCATCAAGAATAAGTATCCTTTACCATTAATTAATGAGCTGTTCGACCAGTTGCAAGGTTCCAGTTGTTATTCTAAACTAGATTTGAGGTAAGGATATTAACAAGTGAGGATAAAGGAGGAGGATATTCCCAAGACGGCCTTTAACACAAGATATAGTCACTACGAGTTTGTAGTGATTTCTTTTGGGGTGACAAATGCACCAGCAATATTTATGGATTTGATGCATCGAGTTTTCCAACTCTACTTAGACAAGTTCGTGGTGGTATTCATCGATGATATACTCATATACTCTAAGAGTCCTGAGGATTATGTAGAACATTTGAAGCTGGTATTGGAGAAGTTAAGAGAGCATAAGCTTTATGCCAAATTTAGCAAGTGCGAATTTTGGCTAGATAGTGTGTCATTCTTTGGCCATGTGATAACCAAGAATAGAATTAAGGTGGACTCAACAAAAATTGAAGCAGTTTCAGACTGGAAGCAACCAAGAATATCACGGAGATTCGAAGCTTCTTAGGACTGGTCGGCTATTATAGGAGGTTTATTAAAGGGTTCTCAACTTTAGCATCACTTATGACCCGATTGCTAAGAAAGGATGTACCCTTTGTCTGGAATGAGAAATATGAAAAGAGTTTCCAAGAGTTGAAGCGGAGGTTAATGACAGCACCCGTGTTGAGTTTGCCAGAGGGGGATGAACCTTTACGCTTTGTATATTGATGTTTCAAAGGAAGGTAATAGCCTATGCTTCTCGAAAGTTGAAACCTCATGAAGTCAATTATCCAACGCATGTTTTAGAGCTGGCTGCCATTGCATTTGCTTTAAAGAAATGGTAGTATTACTTGTATGGAGTTGAGTATGAAGTGTTTACCAACCACAAGAGCCTGAAGTACATTTTCACCTAGAAGGACTTGAATTTGAGGCAATGGAGATGGATGGAATTTCTGGAAGAGTATTGTTGTCCTATCAACTACCACCCCGGAAAGGCTAACGATATTGCTGATGCCCTGAGTCATAAAGTCAAGCTGGCCAGATTGAGAGTGCAGGAGATTCAAGTAGTCTAAGAAGTGTTGGATAGAAGGACGGAAGTGCAAGAAGAGAGGATTATTGTTAGCAATCTGAGATTGATACCGGACCTAAGGCGGGAAATCATCGAAGCTCAGCAAAGTAATACAGAATTTCAACTTTTCAAGGCAAAGGAGATCAAATAGCAAGGCAGTGATTTTCGACAGGACAAAATAGGAGTGATGTATTTTTGAGATCGTTTATGTATACCTAATGAGCAGTAGCTGAAGGATAGGATTTTGGAGGAGGTTCATAAAAGCAAGTATGCAATTTATTCGGGAGAGGTAAAAATGTATCAAGATATGAAAAAGGCTTATTGGTGGCTCGAAATGAAGAGGAATATGGTTAAGTATGTCTTCACGTGTCTGACCTGTCAGAAAGTTTAAGCGGAGCATAAGAAGTCGGCAGGATTACTGCAACCGTTACCGATACCTGAATGGAAATGGGAAGAGGTGACCATGAACTTCGTTATTGGACTCCCCATGGCAAGAACCCAAAAGGACGCTATATAGGTAGTGGTAGATAAATTGACCAAGTCAGCACATTTCATACCGGTAAATGTAAGGGATTCAATGGAGAAGTTAGCTCAAACCTATGTGCAAGAAATAGTCAGATTGCATGGAGTGCATTCGAGTATTGTGCCTAATCGAGACCCAAGATTTACATCCCGATTTTGGGACAAGTTTCAAGAATCAATGGGTTCTAGTATAAAGTTCAGTACAACAATGCATTTGTAAACCGATGGTCAGTCAGAAAGGGTTATACAGATATTAGAAGACATGTTAAGAGCTTGCGTGTTAGATTTTGGGGATAAGTGGATTGAATGCATACCGTATACGGAATTGGCTTACGATAATAGCTATCAGTATTCGATTAGAATGGCCTCGTATGAAGCGTTGTATGGACGTAAGTGTCAGGTACCTCAATATTGAAGTTAGTCGGAAGATGGCCACATAAGCAAGTCTAGAGAAGTCTGCGTTCAGGAAATGTTAGATAAGGTAAAGCCGATCAGAGAAAGGTTGAAGTCAGCCCAGAGTTGACAAAAGAGTTATGCGGACAATAGGCGAAGAGAGTTGGAATTTCAAGTAGGAGATAGTGTTTTCTTAATGTTGACACCGAATAGAGGAATTCTAAAGCATTCAAAATATAGGAAGCTGAATCTGAGATACTTGGGACCTTTTCCGAACAAGGAAAGAATTGGACTGGTGGTGCATAGATTGGATTTGCCGGATGGGTTGACGGGAATACACGATGTATTCCATGTGTCTCAGTTGAAGAAGTACAATGCCGACCTAGGACATGTTTTGAATGATGAACCGTTGGTATTGCAACCCGATTTGAGCTACGTGGAGAAACCCGTGAAAATTTTGGACCAGCGTATCAAGACTCTCCAAAATAAGCAGATTCCTATGGTGAAGGTTTAATGGGAACATCATGGCACTAAAGATGCCACATGGGAAACAGAAGAGTGGGTAAAGGGGAAGTATCCCGACTTGAGATAAAGGTATGCCTGAATTTTGGGACGAAATTCTTCTAAGGAGGGGAGGATATGAAACCCCACCTAAAGCTACCCTAGAGTAAGGGGGATGGGATGAATATCATGTTATCATGCATAAAATATACCTTTTGAATGATTTTGCATGCCTTAGAATTATGGTTTATAGGTTAAATGGTTTATTTGTGCTTGTTGGGTAGAAAGGGTAAAAAGGTAATTTTGCTTGAGGTTAAAATAGGAAGATGGCTTGAGGTTTAGATAAGAAGAATATTTGGTTGAGAAAATAAGAACAAGAATTGTTGTGGTTCAGTGGTTAGAGTTTTGTGATTTAATCTCTAAGGTTTTGAGTTCAAATCTCATCACTTAAGTTTTATTCATAATTATCTTAATCATGTTTGAATTTTCGGTTTTCTTACATTCCTTTAAGATAGGAATGTTGTCTTAAGGAAGACATAATGGTAATGTATTGACCATGTGGTCTTATTCTAAAAAGAATTCTAGAGGAATTCTTGTCCTATTTAATTTTGCTAGCTTTGTCCTAACATCTTTGAAATTTAAATTACTCTTAATTCTTTAATATATTATTAATCATAAAAATTCTGAGATAATTCCCTAAGCTTAGAATTCAAAAATCCCAGCTCTTGTGGGATAGAGATGGCTGAAAGTAAGGAGGGGAATTAGGTAGAGGTGTCAAGAAAGAAAGAAAAAAAAAACATCATAGCTATTCCTTCAAACTATATCTTCATCTTGTTCATGTTTTGGTAAGAAAAATTTGGAAAATTTTCCAGATTTCCTTGAGGGCTATTTTTGAAAATTTTAGCCAGCTTTCCTACCCAATTTCTGCAAGTAAACCAGTCATTTTATGTGAGGACGAAGGTTGGAAATTCAGTGAATTTTCGGAATTGTACAAACAGTCCCAAACCAGATTTTTCTTTAGCAAGCTAGCAACATTAAACATGAAATTTGAAGCCACCGTTAGAACATATGAACAGCTGGAACTTCCTCTATTTTTCTTCAAGTTGAAGGCTGGAAAACCACCATTAAAAGACCTTCAAACACCCTTAAAATCCAGCTGCAAAATTGTGCCAAAGAGAACTAAAAATTCTGCACCAAAACCATTTCAATTCAAAGTGTTCTTAAAGCTTCAATTCCAGATTTTTTTCCAGCTTGTCTCTTCAAGGCTAAGGCTGAAATTCTTCATCCAAACCCATTGAAATTCGGACCTTGTACAACCATGGACTGAACATCTTGGCTTCCTCACCAACCTTGATTATTAGGACTCCATTATCATACCTCAAAAAGTTCCTAAGATCATTCTATCCAAAACTTGTTCAAACTTCAAATTAAATTTCAAATTTTGTTCCATTAAAACACTCCTACAGCTAAGTAATAAAACTAGAAAATCCTCTTCCATTATATGATCTTTTTCAGCCAGCCTTACGTCTAAATAACTCTTCATTCTTTGGTTGAAACCTAGCTAATTTAGCCTTACACCATTGAAGAACAAGAAACCTTCCAAGAGCAAACTCCATTAACTAATCTTATACCTCAAACAACTCCACCTTTTTCTTCATTTGAATTTAAAAAAAAATCTGAAAACCTTCTCTCTCATTCTTGATAGCTGAAAACTTCTTCTGCACTAGGCCATTTGGCCATCATAATTGCAGCCACACATAAAATTCATTTTCTCTCAAACTTTCTCAAGAACACCAAGAATATACACTTCACATCTTCAAGCCTAAACCAATCCTAAACACCTCCAATCACTCCCAAACACTGTAGATCGTCCATATTCAACCTATATACTTCATGTCTGCACTTTATAACACCGAATCACACAAAGTTGAATTTCCAAATGGATCAAAGCAACCTTTTTGTGTTGAAGATTCAAATGACACCAAAAGGTAAAATATCTCCTGTTCTTCTTCTTCTATTCAATCTCTGTTATCCTTCTCTACTCTCATTCATCTCTCTCTCACACTCTCTTTTTCTCTCTTGGCCGAAATGGTGATGATCAACCATGGCTACTTTCGGACCACTAAAGGCCATCAAGCACTCGAGGATCTTCACTAACCAAGAAGAATCCTTTATCAAAAGAGTATCAATCAAGTGTTTTTCCCCCCTTAATCTCCCTTTTTAATTTTCTGAATCACGACCCCTAGATGTTGATAGGTTGATTGAATAATGTAGGGGTTGAGGATATGTATATGGGTGAAGGGGATGGAGTTAGGATATGAGAGTTGGAATGAATGATTATGACCTTGTAGACCATATTAATTAGCCTTAATAAAACTTTTATCTATATCCATAAATATTGTTCATATTAAAATTTATATATTATTTATTAATTAAAAATTAAGTATAATTCATTTTTTATTAATTTTATTGGTTATTTATTCTCTATTAAAAATTAAGTGCAATTTATTATTTATAATAAAAATATTTAAATATTACTAATTACCAATATTTTTTAGGATTTATTATTAATTATTCTTTGACACTAATTTTATTTCTTAGAAATATTACTCATTATTTATTATTTGAAGCTATAACTTATTATTATTTATTTTATAACACCCATTTATTTTAACTTATCAAGCTACTTTATTTTATAAAATACTTTATCAACTAGTATTAAGGGTTAAGACATTATGGTCTTGGTTAGTTGTTGATGTGGCTAGTTGAACTAGAAATTATTTATTTAATGCAAATGTGGTCTGGATATTGTCTTATACCTTGTGTTTACCCCAGGCGGGGTTAGGTTGACCTTGGAAGTCTTTTGAACTTGAGAAGAGCAAAAGATTAGGTAAGTTCTTGCATGAAACTATTTGAAGACCAAAGCTATTGTGGCAAGTCAAACTCAATGTATTCGAATGTTTGTACTATAAAGGCAATTATAGATGATTTTCCTTTTTGTTTCAGTCAAGCAAACCATTTAAAGTGAAACAAGAAATTTCACACCAAATGCTAAATTTTTCCTAAAAACCTACTTTGGCAAGAATTTTGGTAACTATAATTGCTATTTCCAAGTGATTCATTGTATGATCTTTTCTCTCCCAAGTGGGACAAGCAACGTTGAGTATTCAATAAGAGTAGACTATTAGGATTAATCTTTGAAGGGTTAGGGTAAGTCTCTCAGTAGGTGGCCACCTCTGCGGGGTGAGTCCTTCCCAGATAGGATGCTAGTCCTGTAGGTCATACCGGTCCGAGCTAGCAAGTTCAGTCAAGTGGATTGTGTATTTTTAGAGTGGACAATCGGTAAGTTTAGGTGTAGAGATGGAGGAGTATCTCACTCGGTAGGTCGCACACCTACCTTGTGTCAGTATGCACAAAGTGTGGTGCCATGGCTACTTCTTTTGAGTGGTTGAATTTATTGTGCACATGTATGTTTTGGAAAGCAAAACACCACTCTTCATTTATGAAATTTATTTGAGGCTTGCCAGCACTTTTTTTTATGAAAAAATCACAACTTGCATACGTGAACTATTTTACCTGAAACACTAAAAGCACACACAGACTTACTGAGATTTATATCTCACTACCTTTTATACCAAGTTTTCAGGTCGATCCTTCTGTGAAGGTTATTAGCTAGAGAATTGCCTATGTTTTGAAAACTTATTGTTATATTTCCTATGTATTTCTTTTGAGAGATAGTGTCGGACATTTATTTTTGAATTTGTTTATGTATTGCTGGGTTATAATAATTTTAATTTTGAATTATTTTTTAATTTTATTTTATGTGTCCTAATTATAAAATCCCCTTGTCCTGTGGATGGGGCAACATCCTCAGCCCTAAATAGGTATAGGTAGTGGGGTGTTACAACTTGGATAGGGGGCTTTACTGTCGGTAGATAAAAAATTGTACACCACAATACTTTAGGTGTTTTATTCAAACCAAAGAAAAGGAAGGCTTGAGGAGACTGGCAAAGAATTTATGGTTCAATGGTACACCTCTAGAGCAGGCTTTGTAAATATGGAATTTGACCATAGAATATTGAATCGAATATTTGGAGTCAGAGATGGAGGAATCTAATTCTTTGAAATGAATAAATTTTCAGAAGATTCGGACCTATTTGATTTGGGAATGTTTGAGGTGAAGATCACTAGAGAGAGGAGTTTCAAAAATTCAAATGATTGAAACTCAAAATGGTTGAATGGTTTTGGAAGAATTCTACACCATATAGTGTCTACCATGATGGAACCGAGCATTGGACATAAAAGATCAGCGAGTATCATGTAAATGATACAGATGTTGGCCCTATTAGAGGGAAGGTAGATTAGTTTTGGGTTTTTGGCAATGAAGCTAATACTTCAGTCAAGAAATACCTCTCCCAAGGGCCTACCCTATGGAAATCTCTTGACCAAAAGTTTTTAAGCATTTCAATGTGAATCTCAATGCATGTACTCTTGGACACCTTAAGATTAATGTTTACAGCATGGAATCCTTCGAGAAAATGGGCTTTGTACAAGTAAATAATCAATAGGTTCTGCTTAGGGATGTTTTAGATGAGGAAAGGAAAAAGCTGATCAAAATTAAAGTCGAAGGGAAAGAAACTACATTTGCTGCCTCAACAGGAGCAAAACGGAAGGCTAAAGTAGCAGAGGAATCATCCAATAAAAGCAAGTAGAGAATTGAGGAGAGTGGACTGACTCAAAGTATCTTGAATGCTTTAAATATTGTCTGAAAAATTTGATGGATTTAGCACAGAAGTTAAGACTAAACTGTAAAACTTGGGAAATCAATTGAGTAATGTAGAGGGAAAGAAAGCAAAAAAGACTACTGGAGAAGTCTCCAAAGAGCAAGCCATTCCACCATAGCAAGAAGATGAGCCTGCAAAGGATTCTGGACACTCCCCTGACACTGAGAAAGTTGTCATTGAAAAAGTTCCAGCTCCACCCACTACAACACGCATAGTTGAACAAATTCTATCCCAACCAACTGAAATGATGCCTGTGCAATTCCACCGATAGCTCATCGGGATGTAGGGTAAAACCTGTGATTGTTAGAAGAAAGTCCAGCAGAATTGCTGGACAACAATCCAAGAAGGGTGCCGTCATTAAGCCTGAGATCGTCCATATTTCCTAATTTGCCTATGATGACTGCTACTTGCTGACTTCTTATACAATATTCACTTTGATGAATAATTTTATAATTTTTACTTTATGTTTTCTGCATGAGCAATCTTACTCTTGAACTGACAATCCTACTGATCCTTTTGATAATATGATTGATTCTAAAATCTCCTGCTTTACCATTCTCCTCTTTAATTTCTTACTGCTTCTTTTTGGCAAAAATATTTTTGATTGATGCCAAATGGGGAGAAATTAAATTGTGGTTATATGGATTGTAATTTCGATTTTATGACTTGATGTGATTTTATGGATTGAGGAAATTGAATTGTGGTTACGGAGAAGATTGTGCTTATGAATTTGGAATTGTGGTTATATGGATTGTGGTTTCGATTTTATGACTTGATGTGATTTTATGGATTGAGGAGATTGAATTGTGGTTATGGAGAAGATTATGCTTATGAATTTGGTGTTCATTTTGGTGTGATTTGATTGAGTGATATCTCTCTCACTGTTTTTATTCTCTTGAACATGGATTGAGAACTTGAAAGTCGAAGTGTGATTGTGATAATGGCTGTGATGCGCATTATGCCAAATCCTTGGATTGCAAATTATAGATTATGTTCAAGTTCGAATGATGAATGCTTGAGTGAATGCATGCTTATGAAAATTATGTTGTTTCTTCTTGGTTGCACAGTGAAAACTTAGTGTTAAAAATCTTTAAAAAAAATTGGGTTTAGTTGATTCTTTGAAAACCATTGATCTATCTTAGTGAAAGTTCTTTTTTTTTTACCTTGCACAAACACATGGGAAGCTTTTGGATCCAAAATTTGTCAATCCAAAACACCAGTCCAAAAATGCTTTTATAGGAAGTGATCTTTTGTTTTATTTTAATATGTTTTGGACGCACGATTTGGAAGTCCAAAATTTCAAATCCCAGTTTAGTTTTTCAAACACACTTCATTATTAGTATCTTTTTTTTATTGTTCATATATACACATACATAGGGAGAGTATTGTTGTTGATTATTTATTTTCTACACCTCTTCATGTACAGACTTATACATTTTTCTATGACCACTATTTGACTATTTCCTTATGAAATGGTCCTCTTTATGGAAGGAAGGAGGATAAGGAAGTTGGTTGGGGCATAGGCTCATTGAGCCTTGTTTATAAGACCATAGTTAATATTTCATATCTTAATCTCATAAGCACTCTTTGAGTGCTGTAATGAGAGAATGTATTTCAGTTAAAAAATATTCTTATTTCTCTTGGTCTAACATGTCCATACTATCTATATCATTTTTTTTTTTATGTCACAATTCCATTAAGTTTGTCATCACTCAAAAAGGGGGAGATTGTTAGACTTAAGGGCATTCTCCTATATTTTATGACAAACATTGATGTAGACTAACTTGTGTAATCTATATGTGATAGGACATGTTTGACCTCAGTTCTTTCAAGGCATGCTAATGAGACTGCTAAGCAACTCTTAAGCAATGGAATCCAAGAGTGGGTGATCAAGTATAAAACAAACTTACGAGATTGCATACCAAGAAGCCCTTGAGAAGAAATCATAGACTAGTAATTGTTGACAAAGTATTATTTGTAAATTTCTATGTCTCTGTACCTTATGTTCAATTTGTTTTACCTTGAAACACTTAAAAATGATTTCAAAAGAAAAAGATATTTCTAAATCTGGATTTTTTAGTTGAAGTGGTTTTGGATGAATCTTTGAATCCAAACACCACCTAATGATTTGTAGCCTTTTTTTTTTTTACAATATATCTCTTTGTAAAAAGTGTCGTTTTAGACTCATATTTTGGATGCACATCCCTCTATTCTATGAATCCAAAACCCTGAAAATCATAACAGAAGTAACTAGCCATTACTAGTCATTGAAACTTGAGGTTTTGCTCTTATAAAAGCTTATAAAACTCGATTTTGAAGTAGATTTTTGTGCTATCTCTCTTAGAAATATTCTTACACCTTAGAATACAAAAATTTCCTTTTTTATTTGTGCTTCAAAATAAAATAAAATTGTTTCAAAGGTAAAAGGTATTGGTGCTTAGTTGTTCATATTTTGCTTAATCTGTGAGCCATTTATATACTCTATCTTCAATCAGCTTTGTATCAAGGTTAAGGAGATAAAGCCCTGTTTAGGTGAGCCTTAATTGTTATGTTTAAAGAGGTTGGGTGTAAAACCAAGGGTGGTAATCCTTTTGTGTAAGATTAGTATTGCCCACCACTATTTATTAAGAAAAAGGTTCTAGTGAGTGGTGTTGAAATCCTTAAGTGAGAACTTAAGGTAGTGGACATAGATCATTCAAGGATCAAAATACTATAAATCCGTGTATCTTTTCTTATGTTGTTTGCTTAAACTTCTTCACTGCATTTTCGTGGGTCCTCAAATCTCAAATTCTATATCTTTTTCTCTAAAATCAGTTGTTCATTTAAGACTTTTGCATTCTGTAGTAAGCTTGTCCTTGATAGCTCAACTATCCATCTTTATTTCATATCATCCTCTCACCATTTTGTGCTAATTTAAAAGATCACTGTCTGCATTCTTAAAGCTGCGAAGTAAATCTACCATTCAGTTCGTCCTTCTCAAAAGACATTAAATTTTTAATTTGCATTGTTTGCCATAAACTTTATTCACCCTCCTCTAAGGTTTATCAGTAGTAAATTAATTGATGGAATATTTAGTGCGAAGTATTTTCTTAATTCATCTTAATGCTTGTCTTTTCTCATGATCTTACTTTTTGATGTTCTTGTTGGAATGTATACCTAAAATAGCTTATATATTTCTGTATTTTAGAAATTAATAAAAGTTTCATTCATTAATGATTGTTTGTTTCATATATTTCATATTAAGGTCAAGTATGTTTGTAAGTAATCTATGTGATTGAATTGTCCTTTCATAGTAAGGTGTAGATTATGGGCTACTAACACATAAGCGGAAAAATTATTTTTGATCAATTGATGAAACTGGGCACTTCATTAAGTTTTAGACCATTATACTATGATTTCTAAATGGGAAATGGTTTATCTTTAACCAGTGTGTAGTCCTCTCATATCAATAGTGTAAACATAGTTGGAATATGTAGAACTGGACCACTCGATAATAGTCTTTATAAAAGTACTAAATTAAATAAAGATTAGCTTATCATAGCTGCTGCGTGGACGAATACTCTAAGATTTGAGTATGAGTTGGTGGTCTGGTGTAGCAGGACTTGTACATTTTGATATATGTTGGGTGAGGTATTATCGCAAGACCAATAACCTTGTACGTTGGATGTATAACTCTAGTTAATTAATATGAACTTATATAATATAGTTTCTATGCTTCATTATGTGAAAAAATCACTTCCTTGTGATTGTACTGGATAATCTAATAATCTAAGGTCTTGGGAAACGTGACTAAGTGTGTACACTTTTAGGCAGCTCCTTGTGCTAAGTAGATACATATTGGATGTCATAGATTATCGAACTAACTATCAAATGATGGTAGATGTCATTGAGAAAGGAGTTAGTACATTTTTCCTATCTCAATGGCGAGTATTACGTAGAGGGGTATTTTCATCATTACACCTGTAGGTCAAAAATGTTAGAGTTATACCCTAGAGGCAATCACATATATTCTATATATTATGTATTATTAAATAAAACAAGACATTCTTTATCTTTAAATTTGTTTTATTTATGCTTTCATGTAAAATAACTGTTAGATAAGGTCCCAAGTGCAACACTGTGTTAAGAACATTAGAGATCATGATGTGAGGTTCCTACTACACTGAATAGTGTTCATACTTAAATTATCTCTAGTCGTAGTATTAATGAGATAGGACATCATAAATACGCTAAGATTAGCACGTGTTATACTTCCTGATTTGATCAGGCGGTAGTTCTTATATTCGTGACTATTGTGATACTCAAAGTTAACACATGGATGCTTGTTACTTGAACAAGTACATTGGATGACCTAACTATGAGATAATCACATGAATAACTATTCAGTGCCAGTGATAGAATCTCATCATAACAAATGTGTAAGTATCCTTAGACTTGAGATCTCCAAAGTACTTTATTTACTAAGTGTTGGACTTTGATTTCAATCTCTGGAGTCCTGACAAAACCACCTATAAGATGGATATTGGGTACAACATGACGCAAATTAAAGTAGTTGAGAAGATCAATAAAAGATTCACTACTCCTAATAGTAGGAGTGAATATCTTACGACCACTTGTAGCAATCACTATTTGAGAAGTCCTTGGCCAAGGAGATTGTATATTGGAAATGGTTCCAATTGATACATATGATGAGTGGTGGATTCTGAGAACACGTATTAACATATTCGGGTCAGATTAATTTATTATTCTAGAAGGAGTTGACACTAATTCCATATTCCAAACCGAATGAGATTTTGTATGGTGAAAGGAGTTTATTGCATTGTTGTTTGCTATTGAAATGTTCATGTCAAGCCACTTAACTTTCTAGACTTTTGGGTGGTCATGATGTGTTGCTAGATATCGCTCATGATCTGCTGAATATGGATTTATTAATCAAAAAATTAATAAATCAATCCTTATTAGAATTAATAAGTTAATTCTAAAATTATTAAGGATTATTAATCTTAAAGATGCATAGATTAATTCATATTTCGCTACCAATTGACCGAAATACCTAATAGGTCACACACAATAAAGTCTTAAGCGGTCGATATATATTATTTAATAATATTATGGGGATTAATTATGAAAAGAGAATAACTTTATAGATGAATTATAAGTTTGTTATAATTCAAGGACTTAATTACAATTATATGAACTTCAAGGACTTAATCGAAGTTAATGAACCTTGGATTACTTAATTGTAATTATTGAAAGTCCTAATACCTATAATGATAAGGAAATTGTTCCTTTCACGTGGGTGAAAAACTTGGAAACAAGGCATTGTTTTTTTGGTGAAACTCTTCTTCTCTTCCATGAAAACTACCTTAGCCACCATTAATCCTTCTAGAATAGGGTTTGGTCTTGCTTGAGCAATCAGATTTGTGTGGATTTCTATTAGAGAAATCTCTATTCTTGAGATTTAATTACTTGAATGGGACAAAGAACATTATTTTAAGCTAGTATAAATTGCTAGATCGAGCCTCAAACCCAAAAAAAATAATTTTATTCACAGAGGCTTCACCATAAGGTATTATTCTCTATTGTTTTGATTCCATTAATGCATAAATGTGATTTTTATTATGGAATTTCCATTTTCTTTCTGCTGTGCAAATTTGGTTTTGCATGGAAAATTCCTACAGTGGTATTAGAGCCTACTTTTATACGTTAATAGGTTATATCTTTGGCCATGAAATATGTTTCATCGTTATCTCTGTGTCTTCTATGAAAAATTATTTTTCACTTGAGTAGTTTGTGAAAGAAAAAAATGATTCTGTGGGCTATGGTTGCAATGAACATGGCTCCTAATAAAAGTTATAGGAGATGTTTTTCTATAACAAGAATTAAGGTGTTAATTCTTGCAAGGAAAAATAGTTTTTCTTGGCGTGTTGTATTTTGAAAAAAAAAAAATGTTTTGGAGCTATTTTTTCCCTCCTTTTTGTTATCCAAACTTGCGAAGAATTGTTCTTGCAAGGAAAAATGTTTTTTTGTTCTTTCTATTATGTTTTCGTTTTATTGAATAGAGGATTATTTTGATGAGTTCATAGAACGGAAAAAATTTGGAATGTCTCAAAGAATTGTTCTCTGAAGTTTTTGCAGAAGGTTTTGAAGAAAATTTTCCAAAAACTGTCTCTGTGGAAGAAAAAGAAGAAAAGGGGAAGAAAGAAAGAAAGAAAAAATTTGCCACAAGTCGCGGCTCATTAGAAGCCAAGCCGCAACTTGAGGCACAAAAAATCCCAAGCCACAGCTCACCTGATTATGGCTCCCTTTTGTCGCGACTCAATGGATTGTATTATTGCAATCCTTGGGAGGCTTATACAAAGCTTCCCTAGGATGCAACTTCCTTTTTATTAAAATTTTTGTTCTCTTCTTTTTTTTTTTCACGATTTGTCCTTTAGTTAATGGCCCGCAGTTCATTTATTTTTTGATCTTTTCATCAAGTGCCCAATTTTTCCCAAAGTTCATACTTTGGGACTAATGTATTTATTTTTCAAAAATCTTATTTTTGAAAAATAATATATATTTTTAAAATAATGATTTTAGATTATATATTATTTTAATTCCTAAAAAATGATTTTAGCAATTAATATATTTTCTAAAATATTAAATTTAGATTATATATTATTTTAATTCCTGAAGTATGATTTTAGCAATTAATATATTTTCTAAAATAATGATTTTAGATTTTATTTTATTTTCAAAATAATGATTTTGGAATTAATTTTAGAAATTAATATATTTTCTAAAATATTGATTTTAGAAGTGATTTGGAAGGGGAAATCTCATTAAATGTGGGATGAAAAATTAATTTCCCTTCCGGGGACTGCCATTTTTTTTTTCCAGATAAGGGGACGCAAAAGTTATTTTCTCAAAATTTGATTTTGAGACTAAATATTTATTTTTTCAAAATAATAATTTTGGAAGTTTATATTTTATATAAATCTATCTGAAAATTTCCAAAATTTGATTTTGGAAAATTTTGTTAATTCTAAAATTTTATTTTAGAAATTAATATACATCTATATTTTCTAAAATTCTGATTTTAGATTTTATTTCCAAATAGTAATTTTGGAATTGTATGCTATGTTTTATTTTGCTTAATGTGTTTTGAGCATGATGTTAGCATGGTGGATGGTTATGGACTAAAACCAAATATATCTATTCATGTATTATTTACAGTTTTGGTTTTAAATGAAATTGGGTATGTGCACCTTCTCTATTATTCTTGTGTAATTTCTCTTGTCATCTAAACTCCTCTCGAATGTAACTTGAGGTTTCTTTACTTAGGAAATTTACATAACTAGATTACATAGGTTAGATAGAGTTAGAAAAATTATTTACAAGACAATAGAGATGGCAACCAAAATGAGGCGAAAGTGTAAGACCTTCTACTTATATCATGCATGAACACATAGGGTTGACCATGTTAATTTTCTTCGTGGGTCGAGAAAATTAATTTAGAAAAGGTCCATAGCTATACCACGTAATTATTATTTTTGCAATGTATGGATATGATGATATTATGCATGCTATGTGTAAGACACAAATATTACAAATCCCTTAATTAAAATTAAACCTAATGCCTTCCATTAATATAGTAAGAACGAGAGTTTTTTTTCGAGACTAGGTTGTTGGGCTAACCCATGCCTACTTAACATTGGGCATGTTCAAGCTATGAAAGTTTAAATTCTTGATTAATGGGTTGGGTTTAATTAATTTCTTTATCCTAGTTGGGCTAACTCAAGCATAAAGAAAATTATAGGCAAGATTGGGTTAGCTTAAAAGCTTTAAGATTAAAAGATGTTGATCACCTAATGATCTAGTAATTGCATACGATGTAATTGGTATTGGATACCTACTATTAAACTTAAGGGTGGCTTATTGGGCAAATCCAAAGTCATTCTTGAGGAATTTAGATACTGGGCTGCTAGGAAAGCTTCCAACGGGCTTTCCCGAATCAATGGTGGGGGTTATTGGTTTGAGTAAAATAGTGGAATAACAATGTGCTTTATTAAAGACCGAATTATTTGCATTACATGTGGATATACAATTAGCTAATTTTCCCTATCTTTACATCTAGGTCATCTACATCATGTCAACCAACCTAAACCTATGTAGTGTTTTGGAAACAATAAACTAACTGAAACAAACTTTCTCGACTGGCATAGAAACTTACAAGAAGTATAAAGAGGACAGTGACATGGTATCCTATGTGATGTTGGCGTCGATGACCCCAAAATTGCAAAACAAGCATGAGCATATAGATGCTTCCTCAATTATCTTACATATTCGAGAGCTATTTGATGCCCAATCCAGAATGGAAAGATATGAGATATCAAAACAGCTATTTTGCTTGAAGATGGCTGAGGGTACTTCTGTGGCCACTCATAGGCTGAAGATGTTGGGCTTAATTGAGAAGATCGAATCTTTTGGTTTTATGATGGACAATGAATTAAGTATCGACTTAATGTTGTAATCTTTACCAAGTAATTTTTCACAATTTGTAATTAACTACCAGATGAACAAGATTGAGTCCACCATACCCGTATTAATCAATTGACTCAAAACTGCGGAGTCCTCCATAAAGAAGGAATCTAATGCAATTATGTTTGTAGAATCTTCCTCTTCTAGGAAGAAAGTTCCTAAGAAGAAGAAGAAAGCTTCTACTAGGCCTAAAGATGGTGTGAAAAAAGAAGAAAGTAGCCACCAAAGACCCATGCCATCAATGTGGAAAGATGGGTTATTGGAAGCACAATTGCAAAGCCTACCTGGAGATCGCCAAGGAAAAGAAGCCAAAGGAGAAGCTTGTGGGCACTTTATTTTTACTCCTGGTATGTTTATGATTGAGATTAATACTACCTTTAGAAATGAGTTATGGGTATTTAATACCAGATATGGATCTCATTTGTGCAATAACTTGTAAAGACTAAAGGACAGTAGAAGGCTTGAAAAGGGTGACGTGGGCTTACGTACTGTAAATGGAGTAAAGTTGCTGCACTTGCTGTGGGGACTTATTGTAACACCCCATTACCTAGGCCGAACAGGGCCAGGGATGTCGCCCCGTCCAAAGGACAAGGGGTCTTTATAACTAGGTTACACAATCAAAATAATACAATACTTCAAAAACTAAAACTTATTACAATCCAAAAATTCAAGACAAATCCAAAATAAGAATAACAATTATTCATTCTTAACTCCCAAAGCATTACATAAATTAAATAACAGAATATCTTCCAAGCAGGCAACAACTAGCTACTCATCCTTACAGCAGGATCAACCTGAAATCATGGTAAAAAGGGTGATGAAATAAAAATCTCAGTAAGTCCATGTGTGCTTTGAGTGTCCAGTGAAAACAGTTCATGAATGCAAAGTGTAAGAACTTTATAAGAAAAATACTGGCAAGCAATAAATAAAGTTCAAAAGTAAGAGTGGCGTTTTAGCTTTCCAACCATATAGGTACAATAAAATCAACCACTTGAAAGGGCGGCCATGGGTTACCACACGTTGGGCCCCATAACCATACAGCGGTCAGAATGCCACACTTTGTACAGATTGACAAAAAGGCAGGTGATCAGCCTACCGGGTAAGATTCTCCTCATTCTCTACACCCAAACAACACCGGTTGTCCACTCCGGCAACACACAGTCCACATGATTGAAACTGCTAGCTAGACCGGCATGACTAAGTAGTACTAACGTTTCTCTAAGTTGAATTTATCTTCTGGAGTTGGCCTCCTGCCAGAAGACTCACTCTTACTCTTCAAAACTAGTACTACTAGCCTACCCTTATTGAGTACTCAACGTAGTTTATCCCACTTGGGAGAAAACTGATAAAACATAACTTTACTTGAAAATGGCAATCAAGGGTTTCTAACGTCTTTGTCAAAGTCAGTTTTAGAAATAGTTTAGTGTTTGAATAAAATTGCTTGTTGATTTTCAAAGAATTGGTTTGACTGAAATAAGAAAGGAAACAGTCCCTAATTGCCTTTACCAAATCAGTGTTCACAAACTTCGGGTTTAGTTTGCCATAATAACTTTTTGCAACAAACAAGTTTTATGCAGGAGCTTACCTGATTCTTTGCTCGAGATAAAATAAAGATCTCCAAAAGCTGACCTAACCCCGTCTGGGGTAAACATAAGCCATAATTAAACTCAATCCAAAATTCACTTTTACAAATAATCCTAGTTCAACTTACCACAATCATGCCCTAGTGTCCCAAGATTTAAGGCTAGATAATAAATAAAGGGTTTATAAAATAAATCTAGCTTGATATTAAAATAACTAGGGTTTGTGAATTAGCTACTAATAAGTTGAATGTTTAAATCTTGCTATAAATAAATTAGGGTTTATTTGATGAAGGTCCTAGGTCCTAGATGATATTATTTAAAATAATGATTTTTAATAACTAATGGTTAGAAAATAATTGGTAAATAAAATTAATTGTAAATAAATTTTAATAGGTTTTGATTAAAAGATAATAAATAAATTTTAATAGTATTTATGAATATAAGATTTACAAAATTAATATTTTGCCTATTATAATTATTTATATAAAAGGCTTTATTTGATATTATTATTCTATATAATATCTATATATTTTATTTCTTTAATAAAAGCTATCATTTATTTGACTAAAATATCATTATTTTATATAAGAGTTGAAATCCACATTTTCCTAGGGTTTTCGAAATTATTATAAGAAATTATAGTATTAATCATTTTATTGATGAAATAAAATTAGCTTAGGGACAACAAGGTCGTGATCATAATTCCTATTGCTAACCATAATCTTGAACATACACTCTACACCAATCAACAAAACATCCAAATCATGAATAAAAATATAGATCCAAATCTACCAAGACATGATCCAACTCTACTAACATAATCACAATCATGGCCTTAATAAGAATACATGAACATAAACCCTATTCACCAAAAGGTGACATAATCTCCAACATGTTTGATCATTCATATTACTCATGACATGAAGACATGCAACAAACCCTAAAAACGCCATACATTCAACCAAGCCAAATCATCTCATGCATCAATCCCATCTCCATCATACAAACACATTCATTCTCATGCTTCAATCCCAACTCCATCTCAAAACACATGATCAATCTCCAAATATATGCCATCCTCATCCAACTACATCCAAGAGACATGAATCTAGGATTTAAAGAGAAGATGGAAGAAGCTTACTTGAATGATGACTACCTTAAAGTCGATCCAAGAGAATCCTCTCGCTAGGAAGGCTTGATCCATCTAAGGAGAAGAAGAAAAATGGCCATGGTAGAAGTAACCATTCGGCCAAGAGAGAGAGAGAGAGAGAGAGAGAGAGAGAGAAGATGGAAGAAGATGGAGATGATTGTTCATGCTTACCTTGAAGGTGTTTTTGAGCCTTCAAGAAAATTCTGGTTTTTATCCAAAAGTGAGACTTTGATTTCATTGTTTGGTGTTAAAAATTGCAGGAATGGATTCACGAGAATGAGTAGGTATAATCTGGAGTTTTTGGAGAAGATTGAAGTGGTTTTGAGTGGCCTTAGGCGTGAGAATGGTAGTAGGTGTTCTTGGTGTTCTTGGAGGTTTGGAAAGAATGGAGAGAATAGAGAGAGAGCTGGCTGAAATTCTGTTGGAAAGAGTGGCCGACTGGTTTGGGAGGGTTTTGGTAATTAGATTTTCAGATTTGAGAGGAAAAGGAATGCTGGCTGTTTGAAATTTAAATGGAATATTTTAGGGAATCAATTTTGGAAACAAATATGGTAAGAAGACCTTGGTTGATGGAGAGCTTCTGGAAGCTTCAATGGCCGGCTGATTGGTTGGGGTTTTTGCTGAGATGAATGATGTTTGAATGAGCTTAAGGGTGGCTGAAACATGGTGTGTAATGGTGAGGAATTTTCTGGATAGTTGAGGGTTATTCTATGGAAGTTTGCTGGAATATTTTGCTGGAATTTTGGCCTCCAATTAATGGCTTGATTGTAGTGATTGATGGAGAGATTTTAGGAGCAGCCATGGAGCTGTTTTTTGTGCAGAACAATGGTGAGGATGCTGGAGTTCAGTTCATGGCTGATCAAGGTGTGTTTGTGCAGAAAAATAGAGGAAGTTTCAGACAAGGGTGAAGAAGGAACAAAGTTGGAAATTTTGTTCAGTTTTTCCAAAAGCCTTGCTGGAATTTCTAGGCTGATTTTCTCTGCCATATTTCAGTCAGCTTGTAGAAGGTTTGAAGGGCCATTGGAGGGTCCTTTAAGGCTGGTTCCCAGCCTTCTTTTTGGAGGAAAACTAAGGTTGATTTTCTGGTTGAAAAGCTAGAAGAAACAGCTTGGTTTTTGGCTCACCAAGTTGCGAAACTGACCAGAAAATTTTCCTGGTTTGCACAGCTTTTGTGCAGCTCAATTTTGGCTGGAATTTTCAGCCTTCAAGCTGAGTGAATTGGTCATTTATCTGGCAGCATTTGGGAGGGAAAGATGGCTGAAAATTTCAACAATTGGACTGATCAAGTAGTTGAAAAAAAATTTCAATTTACTACATGAAGAAGACGACACAACTAGGTTGGAGTTTTGAAGGCTCAACCACGGAGATTAATTCTCTTGGGAACCTTCCATAACTCTTCCCCATTTTCGGTCAATAAGATAACTCACACTTAGACATTTTCAAACCTTCAATGCCACTGAACTTTGCTGGAATTTTCTGGAAATAAAATTGGCTTAGGTAAATGGAATAATCTAATTGATTAAGAAAGTTAGAGATCAAGAAGGGTATGAATCCCTTAGAAATTTTTGTAAGGCACAAGAGTAGGATTAGGACATTCCTATCATATCTCTCCTAGGACAACACTCCGACTTTTCCCTAAAGCATGCAAGGGCCAAAATATAGCCTTCCTAAACAAAAATAAAATTTAATCATGCTAAAACTCCAATGATGGAATTCGAACTCAAGACCTCAAGGATTTATTCCAAAGCTCTAACCACTAAATCACAACAACTCTTATTCTTATTTCTTCTCCCATGTATTTTTTCTATTTAATCCTCAAGCTATCTCCCTATTTCCTCTTCAAGCAAAATTACCATTTTACCCTTCTTACTCAATAACCACAATTAAGCCATTTAAACTACAAATCACATATCCAAGGCACATAAAATCATATAAAAATATATTTATGCATGTAAAAAAATATGATATGCATCCCAACCCCCTTACTCTAAGGTTGGTTTTAGTTAGGGTTTCACACTTACAAGCTATACCTACCTTCAAGATTAGTTTTAAAACTTCAAAACTATTGTTTTGTATCAGTTTTATTGAAAATATTATCTTAGTTGTATGTTTAGACTTGTATGGATTTCATTTAATTTTTAAGAATAAATATTATTTTTTTTCATTGAAAGATATTCATTATGGTTTTGCAACTTTGGTTAATGGTTTATATGTTCCAGACATGGATAATCCAATCCTCAATATAAACAATAAGAAACCTATGATAGATAATTCAACCTCATCTTATTTATGGTAGTGTCGTTTAGGCCATATAAATGAGAATCAAGTTTCTATGTTACAGAATCTAGGTGACTTAGAGTCATTTGATTATGAATCATATGTCACATGTGAGTCTTGTTTACTTGATAAAATGGCTAAAAATTCTTTTTCTGGAAAATGAGAAAGGGCCAAAGAGTCATTAGCACTTATATATTCTGACGTATATGGCCCAATGTCAACCAAGAAGAGGTTATCACTATTTCAAAACTTTTATCGATGATTATTCATGATTCGAGTATTTGTATTTAATGAAATACAAATCTAAAAGCTTTTCAAAGTTTCAAAAACTTCAAGAATGAAGTAGAGAAACAACTTGGAAAAAGTATTAAGACTCTAAGATCTGATCGAGAATGTTACACTTGTAGGTCGAAAATGTTAGTATTATGCCCTAGAGGCAATCACATGTATTTTGTATATTGTGTATTATTAAATAAAACAAGGCATTTTTTTTCTTTCAATTTGTTTTATTTATGCTTTCGTGTAAAATAACTATTAGATAAAGTCCCAAGTGCAACACTGCGCTAAGAAAATCATGATAGAGATCATGATGTGAGGTTCCTACTGCACTGGATAGTGTTCCTACTTAAATTATCCATAGTCGTAGTATTAATGAGATAGGAAATCATTAATACGCTAAGACTAGCAAGTGTTATACTTCCTAATTTAATTAGGCTGTGGTTCTCACATCCGTGAGTATTGTGATACTCAAAGTTAACATATGGATGCTAGTTACATGAACAAGTACATTGGATGACCTAGCTATGAGATAATCACATAGATAACTATTTAGTGCTAGTGAAAGAATCTCATCATAGCAAATTTGCAAGTATTCTTAGACTTGAGATCTCTAAGGTTCTTTATTTGCTAAATGTCAGACTTTAATTCCAATCTCTGGAGTCCTAACAAGATCGCCTATGGGATGGATATTGGGTACAACATGAATCAAATTAAAGTAGTTGAGAAAATTAATAAAAGAACCACCACTCTGAATAGTAAGAGCGAATATCTCACGGTCACTTGTAGGAATTACTACTCGAGAAGTCCTTCACCATGGTGATTGTATGTTGGAAATGGTTCCAATCGATACATATGATGAATAGTGGATTCTGAGAACAAGTACTAATATATTCGAGTCAGAATTAATTTATTATTTTGGAAGGAGTTGACACTAATTCTGTATTCTAAATCGAATGAGATATTGCATGGTGAAAGGAGATTATTGCATTATTGTTTGCTATTGAAGGGCTCATATCAAGTCACTTGACTTTCTGGACTTTTGGGTAGTCATAATGTGTTGCTAGATACCACTCATGATCTGTTGAATATGGATTTATTAATTAAAAAAATTAATAAATCAATCCTTATTAGAATTAATATGTTAATTTTAAAACTATTAAGGATTATTAATCTTAAAGATGTTTAGATTAATTCATATTTCGCTACCAATAGACTAGAAAACCTAATAGGTCACACTACAATAAAGTCTTCAGTTCTCGATATATATTATTTGATAATATTATGGGGATTAATTATGAGAAGAGAATAACCTTATAGGTGAATTATAAGTTTGTTATAATTCAAGGACTTAATTACAATTATATGAACTTTAAGGACTTAATCGAGGTTAATGAAATTTGGAGTACTTAATTATAATTATTGAAAGTTTTAATACCTCTACGGATAAGGAAATTGTTTCTTTTACGTGGGTGAAAAACTTAGAAACAAGACGTTTTTTTGGTGAAAATCTTCTTCTCTTCCACGAAAACTACCCTTGCCATTATTAATCCTTCTAGTAGAGGGTTTGGTCGTGCTTGAGCAATTAGACTTGTGTGGATTTCTGATAGAGAAATCTCTATCCTTGAGATTTAGTGACCTGAACAGGACGAAGAACATTATTCTAAGCTTGTACAAATTGCTGGATCGCGCCACAAATAAAGATTTTTTTATTTTTTTTCATAGAGGCTTCACCGTAAGGTATTATTCTCTCTTGTTTTGATTCCATTAATGCATAAATGTGATCATCGTTGTGGAATTCTAGTTTTCTTTCCGCTGCGCAAATCTGGTTTTGCATTGGAATTCCTACAGAAAACACTACATTTGAAATATTATTTTTACCGCTATTTGTTAGTAGGAATATTTTAATCATTTTAGTAGCCAAGAATAATATGTTTTTTGGTCTCTAGAGTAATTCAAACAACCTTAATAAATTTATTTACTATATGGGCTTATTGGGTGAATTTATTATTGAAAGAATTATTCTAAGAGTCCAATTAATTATTTATTTAGGCTAGAATAATTAATTGAGCCAATTTAATTAATTAGTTTGTTAATTAATTATCTTGGTTAATTTTATATTAGGCTTAAGTGATTTAATTAATTAATGAAAGAACTAATTTAATTAATTAATTGATTTATTAATTAATTATCTTGGGTAATTTTATATTGGTCACAAGTGGATTAATTAGTTAATAAAAGAGCTGATTAGTTAGTTTTAGACTAATTAAGAAAAGCCCTGGCCTACTAGGGTTTGTGTGTAGTAGCTAATAGGTTTTGGAAACCTAGATTAGCCGCCACTACTTAAGAAATACAGGAAAAAGAGGAAAAAGGAAATAATAAAAAAAAAAAGGCCGATTGGTTGAGTTAGAAAAGGAAAAGGAAAGTTGGGTTTTTTAAATAGGCTTCACGTGTGCTAGTAATGGGGTTGATCGAATTTCAAAAACAAAGATAGCTTTTGTTTTCTTTTCACTAAATAAGGCCACCATTTTTCCTTCACCATTTTCCCTTCGTTTTCCTTTAATGTTTAGCTCTTCCAATCTTCTTCATTCTAGTTCTACTTTAACCAGAGAGGTTCATAGAGGTTAGAGAATACTCTAGAAGGTCAAGAGCTAGCAAACGTGGTAAGTGTTTGATGCGAAGGAGTCGAAGGTTAGTTGGTATTACTGCAGAACAAATAGACATTCCAGTTTAAGCAGCGCCGTCAAATCCGAATTCAACTCTGATTTTTCTAGTAAAACATCCTAGAAGTAAGAATTCCTAGACTTTGGCTTAGAAAAAATTTTAATTTGCTGTTTTCCACTGAGTATTTAATTTTTCCGTGGTCCTTCAGGTCTTATGGTCAATCTTGAGTGGTGTAATTGTGATTTATATAAGTAGTTATATTTTCTTATCTCTCTCTTTGACGACAATACTTGTTGATACTCTATACTATGACATGTGATGAGTACACTTGTTCAATTGTGGTTTGATGTATTGTTTTAGGAATTGATGTTTTACAAATTTAAAATTGGGATATTTGTGGAATTGGAATTAATATTTTCTACACAAAAATTTTCACAACAAAAACCATATCGACAAAAAATTATGCATCCATTCCATGCTTAGGTGACCAATCTAATATGGATCATAAGTCTCACTTAAGCACTCCTACTAGGAGATAGACTCTACCTCTCTTAGTGTAGAGTAAGCCATCTTCAATTCAATAGTACTTGACTACACCTTTCTTTACTTAGTCCCAGCATTGGTAAGTAGGCCGATTCGACCTAGTTTAGGACCGAAAGTTGAATTGGCTCACTATAATAGGCTAGTTTGCAGGCTGATCGACACTCCCTGGCCCTTCACGGGCTAGCCTGTCTTGGACTGTAGATTGGTAGGCTAGAGCCGTTGCCTAATGACTCTTAACTTTTTTTCCCTTAGCAATTTGCCCCTTAATGTTTTTTTTTTTTTTTTTTTTTTGCATTTTAGCTTCCTAACAACTAATTCACCCCCAATACCCAAAGCTCTATAAATACCTATCAATTCACTCAAAAACTCACTAAATACTCTCCAACTCTCTCTAATTTTCTCTAACTCTCTATTTTTATTCTTATTACTCTCATAATTCTCAATTCTATTCATTTCCTCTACAAAAAGTGTTAGAATAGAATTTATTTTTTATATTTTTTAAATTCTTCAAGAAAATTCTTCACATTTTGGAAGATCATTATGTGGTGGAATAGTGGATAGTTCAAATCTTAAATAAAAAAAGAAGTAAAGCTAAACAAAGTGTCCTTGTTTTTTAACTACCAACTAGTTAGTGTTTCTTAATCATATATTCTTATTTTTTAAAAACTTTATTAGTTATTTATTCGTTTAGATTATTTGTTTAATTTTATAAGTTAATTTACAAGTTATTTGTATTTCTCAATTCTCATATTTTTATTATTTGTTAATATTTTATTTCATTTTATTTGAACTATTATTTATTTGTTTGAACGCTTATTTGAATTTTAAATGCTTTCTATTGTTTATTTTACATAATAAATATTTGAAAAATAGATTTACGTCATCATTTTCCTTCATAATCATATGCACTTTTTGAACTTAATATAGATCCAACATTGAATTTAATAAATAATGAAATAAGCGATAAAGGTGAAGGCCCTAATATACAACAACAAAATAGTAATCCTGAATCTAGTATGGGTGTGTCTCGGCCTAATAATGATGAATCTTCAGAAGCTATAGCTAGAGCAAAAACATTTATGATTTAGAATCCTTTTAAAAAGGATAATGATGATGATTTAGCAATGTGTAAAATTTGTAAGGTGGTATATGCACATAAGAAGGGAGGAGAGACGGGAACATTAGTTAGATATATGAAATGGTTACATAATAATTGGTTAGAAAAATTACTTAAACAACAACAAATCCGAACTAAGGGAGATTTATTTGTAGGTAGTTTTCAATACAATTATAAAAGAATTAGAAATGAGATGGTTAAAATAATTGTCAAAACTAGATTATCTTTTTGTTTTATGAAAATCCACATTATGAAAAGTGCATACATATCTCTTGCCAACCTACAGTTAAAAGGATTCCTAAGGTAACATTAAAAAGGATATACAAAGTAATGAAAGAGCGTCTTATTGCCATATTTGATTCTTGTAATTAGAAATTTACTCTTACATGTGATAGTTGGAGTGTAATTACTAAACATACTTATTTGGGCATTACAACACATCATTGGATCAATTATTATTAGCTACTATAAAAAGAACTATTTATTTTATATTATCTGAATATTCGTATTCAGGCAGTAGTATTACTTTGCTATTATGATTACTCAAACATGTGGTGAATATAAGATATTAAATAAAATTATTTCTATTTCTCTAGATAATGCTACAAATAATGATTCTACTATAACAATTTTGAAAAATAATATGAATCTTATTTTAGATGGTATTTTATTTTAAACTAGCTATGCTTGCCATATACTTAATTTGTGTGTTAAATAAAAATAAAAATATATTGATAATACTATTAATATAATTAGAAATGTTATTTTATTTATTAAAAATTTTCTAACTAAACTTCAAAATTTTAAAGTTTTATGCTAAGAATAAGGCCTTTCTTTTAAACACATTTAGATTAGATTATCAAATTAGATAGAATTCAAATTTTGATATATTTGAAAATGTTATACCTTTCCAAAATCAACTTATTGAAGTTTGTAATAGTAACAATTTTTAACATCAACTCATTGTTGCTCATTTTCAAAATTATGTTATGCTTTCATTGTTTTTAATTACTTTTAAAGAAGCAACTAAACTTTTAACAAGATCTTATTATCCTACTACTCATTATATTCTTCCTACACTTGTTAAAGTAGCACATATTTATAGTGGGTATATTGAGCATCCCCAATATATATGGTTCTTTTATGAAAAATATGTTTAAAAAATATAAGAAGTATTATGAAAATATTTCTATTTTATATTGCACGGCATTATGTTTGAACCCCTAAGTGAAATTTCTAGATTTCATAGTATTATTGAATTTCTTTACGAAATATAAGATCTTGATAAGAATTCAGTACTTAGGCAACTTAGGTTAGAAAACATAAAAGATAAAATAGTTAAAGCTCTATCCGATGTGTATAACTTGTATAATTTGTACTCTTCTTATTCTAGTTCTAATACTATAAGTAGAGAAATTTCATCATCATCATCATCTAGTAGTTAATTGCGACTACTATGAATATCTACATCTTTAATTTCACCAAATTTTAATCCATAGGGCATCACGAAGTGTCAAAGAAAATCAACTACCACTTATATTGAGAAGACAATTTATGATATGTAATATCTGATAGAAGATGAGAATCAATATTTTGACATTTGTAGTTGATGGAAGGATCATGTAAAGGAATATCAAATTTTATCCAAAATAGCACATGATCTTTTAACACAATATACCTCTACAGTGCCATCAAAAAGCATCTGAGAATGCTCGAATAATTGATGAAAGAAGCGCTTAATTGGCTTCTCATACTTTAGAGATATTAATGTGCAGTACAAGTTGATTCACAGTAGAAACTAGGATGGCTAATTCGTGGATTGTTGATGAAGACTCAAATGAAGAATGAGGAGAGCCAAGTAGTTAGTATTTTGAATAATTACGTTAAGTAATATTATGTAATTATTTAATTTAATTCTCTTATGTAATTATTTAATTTTATTAGTATTTTATTTTTAGGATATTTCTTTTATATTTTATTTTAATCATTGTAATACTTTATAAGAGGTTTAGACATCAAATCCCCTACTTATGTAATTTTTATTTTATTAATTAATAAAACTAATAGGAGTCCAAGCCAAATCTCCTACTGTAATGCCCCACATTTTTACTTTTGATTGGCTATTATTTGTAATAAGATGAGAATTTGTACTAATATCCAAAACAAAAGTTGATTGGTGTAATGAGACGAATATTTTGGTGGAATAATATTTTGTCGGGACCTGGATGTAATTATTGGATTTGTTCTACCTGTACCTTAAATTTTTGGAAGGCTATTATTATTAATAAAATAATAATTTAAGGGTACTATGAAAAGAGAAATTGGTCAGTGCGATGAAACACACGTTTTGGTGTGAATTATACTATCCGGGGTATCGGAGGCATTTTCGTTATTTTGACAGCCCCCGTGACTTTGATCACAAATTTGACAAAGTAGAAAAGGAATTTAAGAATTTGAGTGTTACCAATGGATTCAGTAGAATTTTCAGAGTTGAATGGTGAAATAAAATATTTTTCCGTTACGGACTTGATTTTGGTCATTTCTGAAGAAAATAGGAAATCGTAGGTAAAAATGATGTATGTGGCATTTTGTGATTAGTAGCCCACGGGCATGTGCCAATTTAAGAGAGGTTGCATGAAGAGTTCATGCAAGACACATGGAATTAAAAGATTGCAAAATAAATGAAGAATGATGTGTAATTTTGTCATTGGAACACATTACTTATGGCCCCATTTGATTAAGGTCTTGAGCAATATAATTGGATAATATTTGGACCAACAGAAGATGAATGAATGGATGGAAATTGGCCAAGAATTTCAGCAGCCATGCAAGAAGAAATAAGGGAATTTTTGTAGAGGAAATAAAAATGGTTGGTGTGTAAGAATTTCATTGGAACACACCTAAGTATATCCACCATTCAATTACACCACAACAAGAAATGGAGGGCCAAGATTGAGATCTGAATGGCAGTTAAGAGGAACTATTAAACAGCCAGAAATTCGTGAGCCACGAGGGAGAAAAACCAATAGAAAAAGAAAAATGAGAAAGAAAGAAAGAAATGTGTGTGTTCTTAGTGTGTTCTTGGAGCGAAATCACACCAAATAGCCTCCAAAACAAGGTAAAACCATACCTTGCTTAAATTAAAGTTGTTGTTGGATGAATGATGATTATGATGATGTGAATTTTAACATAAAAACATGGCTTTCATGTATTGATTTCGGATCAAAGCTAAGGTTTGTGAGCTTTTGTGTATGAACCTTATATATGCTTGTATATGTGTTGGTTGCCTAAGGGTCTTTGAATGAAGTTTTATGTGAGGAAGAACTAAATAATTATGGTGGTTTGAAGGATTATTTTTGGCTGAAGAGGTGATGATCAAAGTAGAGTAAAAATAGAATTTACTTGGTTGGAAAAATGGATCAGACTAGCTTTTAATTAGAAGAGATGAATTTGTGTTGAATAAGTGTGACTTTTGTGAGTTACTGGAAATCTGAAAATTCAGAATTAAAGATTATTTGAAGGAGAATTAAATGAATTAATGGTTCTAAGGTGATAAAGATTAAAGGAGAATAAAGGAAACACGTGAATAGTGAAATTGAGGTAAAACTATTGGGGCTGTTTTTACCCAGTACCATGCCTTAGGAACCAGAATTCTAGAAAGGGACTTATATAGTATTAAATTTAAGAGTCTTATCATTGTTTTGGTATATCATAAAGCCAAAACGGAGTTGTGGATTGAAAGTTATGTCCGAAACAAAATCATATGTCAAAGCAGCAAATTTTTAGAATTTTGCTTAGAACAAGGACGATTTTAAGGATAATTAATTGTGTGATTTTGGATGAAATAATTGAGGAAATAAGAAGTGAATCCCTTTTTTATGGAGGGTGAAAGGATGTGGCGAAATAAAAATGAAAGAATTGAACAAACGATAAAAAAACGACGTGAACGAAGGTTGAACATTTTCCTTAACCGTCGGCTAATTGTCAGCTATCGTCGGCTATTTTTCGGCCGAACATGAATTGATCTGAAAAACATGTTTAGTGTAGATTTAGCGATAAACATCCAACGGAACACCAAAAACGATAGAGAAATTGATTAAACGACCGTGCATGGAAAGGGTTACTTAGGACATGAGGTGAGTCCCTTGGATTTCAAAAAGCTTTTAAAAGCTAGTGTGCTTTAATTTTTCATGAAATGCTATGTTTTATACCGTTTTTGAAATCCTTGAATATGCTTAAGGTTTCTTGGAGCAAGATTTGATTTTATGTCTCTTTGGGCTTGAATGAACTTCATAATTGTCATGGAAACCTCAATGGATTATTAATGCATGAATTTGTGAATTTAGTCATTTTTGGATTATATACTTGGAATTTTTGAAAAATAGTAATTTTTAGAATCGGGTATTTATAAATTGACTGGAATGCCCTTATTGGAACATTTTATGGAAATGTGTTTGAAAATTTTGAATTTAATCCTTTTTTGGGATTAGAGATATGGATTTCTTTAAATGAGTTCCTTTTGGAATCGGGTATTTGGAAAATGATCTAAATGTCCTTATTGGAATGCTTTATGAAAACCTTTGGAATTGAGTATTTGGTAAATGACCGAAATATCCTTATTGGAACTCTTGTGAATATTTTTCAAATTGGGTAAAGGTAAAATAACCCGAACACCCTCGAAAAAAGTCTTTTGGAATCGAGCATGAGTAAAATAACCCGAATACCTTTGGAAAATGACTTTTGTGACCAAATATGGGGAAAATGACCCAGATACTCTTGGAAATATATTTTGATATGTGAACAGAACTCTTTATTCTATTTCAACAAGATTTTAGAAAATGATCTCTCGTGATGTGATTGACTTTTGAAAAATGACATTTTGATCCCTGAAATTATTTTATTGGCTTGATATGCCATGAATTGAATTGATTGGCTCTACGGAGCCTATTTGACTGATAATCTAACTTGCGAGTTAATAGGATTAAATTTTGAAAAGTATTATTTTGCCCTAAAAATGTTTTGATTTGAAAAACTTGCGGGATTAGATAACCCTCTGGCCTGATCAGTCGAAAGGGATTGATATTGATGGCATTGAGTACTTAGCAAGGATTTTGATCTTTGTACTAGCTTATGTTAGAGATAGACGACCCCAAGTAACCCGATCAGTTTTGGGGATTGTCTTACTCCAAACAGGGCGACAGGACATTGAAATGAGTTGTCCTGGTTAGCTGTCTAGAGTCTGGCAATTGTTGTGCCTTATGTGTACTTTGTGATTTGAGTTGTTCATGAGTTGGGCTGGACACTTGGCATTATTCTAACTCCTTGCTGCCTTGATGGTGATTGATGTCAAGATTAGGACTCCTGACTTACGGTAGCAAGTAAAAGATTTCCCAATGATGCACGGATTGAGTACTAGAGGCTGCAGTCTCAGTACGATAACACATGCAAGTTGGTGTGCTTATCCCGCGGCACACAGATCGAGTACTGGAGCTGCACTCTCAGTACGATGACACGTGCAAGTTGGTGTGCTTATTTGCCAATTCATGGTTGAGTGTTGTAAGGCGAAGTCTCTGGCACAGTAACATCGTGATGCCGAAGTGAAGCCTTATGAGCTTTGCTTACAGGCCGATCTTCTGTTGGAGAAGTGCTTGTGATTAGGAAATTAGGGGCAATGTTTGAAATTGAAATAAAATTTTCCAAAAATGATTGAATTCTGGATAAACTCTTCTTTAGAAACTTTTGAAATTTTTTCCAGTGAACTAGTGATATGCTATTCCACAAAAGTTTTATGTACCTTATTCTTTTATAAAGTACTAGCACACGGGACTCACTGGGTGATTCGTCACTCACACGTGTCTTTTAACTTACCTTTTGTAGGATCCAGAGTTGAGCATACCTACGGAAAGAAGGACGATACCACATAATCGGCAATTTAGGTACGGACAGCTTTCCTTTTAATCATGTATATTATTTTGTTATAGATAGAGATGGCATATGTGAAATTCTTTGAGATATGTATATGTGTGGCCATCAGTGTAGGCTATTATTGAGTTTGGATCTTATATATGTATTTACTTTGTTGTTTCCGTTATAAAGACCCCTTGGCCGGGAAACTAGACGGGGTGATCCTCGGTGTTGATATACTTCTGTTGTTGTCTTTAGTATGGGTGTTACAATTGGTATTAGAGCCTAGTTTTATAGAATTGTGGTATGTCATAGGAATTGATAGAACCCTTTTATTGTGTAGGTATGGTGGATAGGAGCGATATGGGTAAGTGCCCAATAGTCAAGTGCAGTGATGAAGGGAAGAAAGAGACAGGTGAGAGCTTGAGTGTAGAGAGGAAACCTATCCCCGAGAGGATACTTTCGCCACATAAGGAGGCAGGTAGCGACTCTGATGAGATCGATGGTGATATTGAGCCGTGTCATCAGGACGATGATGATGATGAGAAAGAGGATAGCATCCTTGATGGTGCAATACTATCTGAGGATGATGAGGAGGTATTTGATAGAGATATAACTGGGAGTACTTGAGGAGGAGATACTAGATTTGGAGGTTGTTGATGTGGAAAAGGACCAGGAGGTACCGAGGTGGAGGTACCTGTTGGATATCTCATGCATATCATATATGGCGCAACGGAAAAATAAGAACGAGATACCAACCCAAGATCCGCATATGAGTGGAAAACAAGACATAGAGAGATTTTCAAAGGTAACCATTTTTTACCTTTCTTTGATTGTCTGAAGAATAAAACTTTGTTCTTCAGGTTGAGGCGCGATCCAGTAATTCTCTTGATCAAACACCATAAGAGTTGAACGTCCAACCACTATAATCACAGTGTGTGATTATCTCTAATAGAAATCCACACGGAGAAACACTCAAGTACTTAGATTTCTATGCTAGCAGAAACAACAATGGTGGCTAGGGTTATGATCAATATTAACGAGAGAGAGAAGAAAGAATATCGTGAGTTGCCCTAGGGTTTGGAGTTATTTTTTGTGTCTTACACTCCACAGAACTTTCGTGCATATATCTTCTATATATTACATGAAATCTGCTAGAAAAATACTCCAACTGAGAATTCTAAAATAGTTAGAATTCCCTAATTGTAATTGGAAACATCATGTTCTCACAATTATAATTTGACCCATAAATTATAACTACTTATAATTTAGCCTTAACAACTTCTCTTTTTTGCAAATTAACCCCACTATATTATCAAATAACATCTTGAGTATATAATCCTCTATTGTGTGTGACCTATTAGGTTTCCCAATCAATTGGTAGCGATCATGAATTAATCCAAACGTCTTTGAGATTAATAATCCATAATTAATTAGAATTAATCCTATTAATTCTAATCAAGATTGGTTTATTAATTCATCAAATTATTAAACCCATATTCTCAGATTATGAGCGGTATCTAGCAACACATCATGACCACCCAAGAGTCCAGGAAGTCAAGTGGTTTGACATGAACCATTTAATAACAAACTATATTGCAATTAATTCCTGTCACTATACAGTATCTCATTCAGTTTGGAGTACGGAATTAGTGCCAACTCCCTCCAGAATATATACTAATTCTGGCTCGAATATAATAGTACTTGTACCAAGAACCCACTACTCTAGATGTGTATCAATTAGAACTGTTTCCAATACACAGTCGCCTTGGCCAAGGACTTCTCGAGTAGTAATTCCTACAAGTGGCTGTGAGATATTCGCCCCTACTATTAGGAGTGGTGAATCCTTTATTAACCCTCTCAACTACTTTTGTTTACCTCATAATGTACCCAATATCCACCTCATAAGCGGCCCTCGATTTGGCTCCAAAGATTGGAATCAAAGCACAATGCTTAGCAAATAAAGTACATTGGAGATTTCAAATCTAATGATACTTGCACGTTTGCTATATTGAGATTATATCACTGGCACTAAATAGTTATCCATGTGATTATCTCAAAGCTAGGCCATCCATTGTACTTGTTCCATTAACAAGCATCCATGTGTTAACTTTGAGTATCTCAATACTCACGAATATGAGAACCACCGCCTGATCAAATAAGGAAGTCTAACACATGCTAGTCTTAATGCATTAATGATGTCCTGTCTCATTAATACTACGACTAGGGACTATTTAAGTACTAACCCTATATAGTGTAGTAGGAATCTGATATCATGATCTTTATCATGATTTTTTTAACACAGTGTTGTACTATGGATTTTATCTAACAGTTATATTACATAAAAGTAAAAAAAAGAAATTGTAAGATAAATAATACTTTTTATTAAAATAAAATGTGTCATATACAACGTACAAGTAATTGCCTTTAGGGCATAACACTAACAGTACCTGTAGTTGACGAGCTTGAGGAGGATTTAAAGATAGAGCCAAAACTATTGGCTTGGTTGTAGCCAGATGCGGACGGTGATGAGGAGGTTGATACAGTAGAGTCTTATACAATCTTGACTAATTTAGGACCTCCCGTATTAGATAGTGAGGATGACGAGTAGGAGGATGAGATGTATATATATATATATATATATATATATATATATATATATATATATATATTTATATATAGTATGATATGTATAGTTCGACCGGTATATATGACTGTGTGCTTGGCACAAAAATTTTGTACTGACTTCGTGATAAATGAGAATGAATATGTGTTATGTTTTGCTAATTGCACTGTGCCTATTCTATGACTGCTTTTGAGTTATGTTACATTTGTTATACCGGTAAAATCTTATGAACTGTACAAATGCCTCCTAAACGGACCTTCGAACGATCATTGCAACTTACTCAAAATAACCCTGAACCAATAGTGGAGGAACCGCAGGCGGAAGGTCCCCACCTTGCAACCTTGGACCATCCTATGTTTCAGACCTTTCAAAAGATGGCTAACACAATCCAATAGCTAATTGAGAATGCTAGGATAAATGAGAGTATGAGTAGGGAAAGTCAGTAAAGTGAAGTCAATTCGGATCGAGCCTTTGAGCGCTCTTTGAAATTTCACCCTTTGCAATTTCAAGAGCAACCTGACTCAGAATAGGAGGCTGAGAATTGGATTGAACAAAAGGAAAAGATCTTTGTAGTCCTGAATTATTCGGAGCAAAAGAAGGTACAGCTTGATACATTCCAGTTGAAAGGACCTGCCCAAGATTGGTGGGCAAGGGAGATGAATCAACGAGAATGGGAGTGGACAGATTTTAAGACCAGTTTTAAGAAGGAGTTTATTCCCATTTGGGTGGTAGAAAGAAAGGAGGATAAATTCCAAGTTGTTTAGCAAGGAGGCCGTACGGTGGGACAATACGCTGTTGAATTTACTAGACTATCAAAATATTGCCCACTCGTAGTGTTGGGTATCTTGGGCTCGTATCATATACGACGCAGTGGAAAATAAAACGAGATACCATTCTAGGACTCGTCTATGTGTGGAAAACAAGACATAAATATAATAAAGGTAGCAGCATTTACTTTTGGGTAATTATCCGAAGAACAAAAAATTTCTTCTTCAAGTTGAGGGGTGATCAGCAATCCTCGTGATCAACCTCCACGTGAGTTGAATGTCTAACCACTATAATTACAGTGTGTGATTATCTCTAATAGTAATCCAAATAGAGGGTACACTCAAGCACCAAAATTTCCTATGCTAGCAGAAAAAGGTGGCGGCTAGGGTTAGACTCATTTTCATCAAAACGAGAGATAGAGAGGAAGAAGAGAAGATTTGGTGGCTACTGTTTTTAGTGTGACCTTTTTACTAAGGTTTCGTGTGTCTTATTAATATATCACATGAAATTTTCCTCCCAAAACTGAGAATTCTAATCCTATTAGAATTCCCTAATTGTAATTGGAAACATTATGTTCTCACAATTACAACTTGGACTACAAATTAAACTAATTATAATTTATCCACAATAACTTCTCTTTCTTTCAATTAACCCCACTATGTCATCAAATAACATCTTGAGTATATAATCCTCTATTGTGTGTGACCTATTAGGTTTCCCAGTCAATTGGTAGCGAACATGAATTAATCCAAACGTCTTTGAGATTAATAATCCATAATTAATTAGAATTAATCCTATTAATTCTAATCAGGATTGGTTTATTAATTTATTAATTAAAAAACCCATATTCCCATATCATAAGCAGTATCTAGCAACATATCATGACCACCCAAGAGTCCAAGAAGTCAAGTGGCTTGACATGAACCCTTCAATAACAAACTTTAGTGCAATTAAATCATTTCACCATATAATATCTCATTCGGTTTGGAGTACGGAATTAGTGCCAACTCCCTCCAAAATTAATTCTGGCCCTAATACAATAGTACTTGTATCTGGAACCCACTACTATAGATGTGTATCAATTGGAATTGTTTCCAATACATAGTCCCATTGGCCAAGGACTTTCCGAGTAGTAATTCCTACAAGTAGCCGTGAGATATTCGCCCCTACTATTAGAAATAGTGAATCCTTTATTGACCCTCTCAACTATTTTCATTTACCTCACAATGTACCTAACATCCATCCCATAGGCGGCCTTTGATCGAGCTCCGTAGATTGGAATCAAAGTACAAAACTCAGCAAACAAAGTACCTTGGAGATCTCAAGTCAAGAATACTTGCACGTTTGCTATATTGAGATTATATCACTGGCACTAAATAGTTATCCTTGTGATTATCTCAAAGCTAGGTCATCCAATGAACTTGTTCCATTAACAAGCATCCATGTGTTAACTTTGAGTATCTCAATACTCACGGTTATGAGAACCACCGCCTGATCAAATCAGGAAGTCTAACACATGCTAGTCTTGATGCATTAATGATGTCCTGTCTCATTAATACTATAACTAGGGACTGTTGAAGTACTAACACCATCCAGTGTAGTAGGAATCTCATATCATGATCTCTATCATGATTTCCTTAACACAGTGTTGTACTAGGGACTTTATCGAACAGTTATTTACTTAAAGTAAATAAAAGAAACTGTAAGATAAATAATACTTTTTATTAAAATAAAATGTGTCATATACAATGTACAAGTGATTGCTTCTTGGGCACAACACTTACACTTAGTCCATTCAGAAGTAAATAGGGTTACACATTTTGTGAAGGGTTTATGGCAAGAGTTGAAAAGAGTATTAGCAAGGATGACTCTCACCAGTTATAATGCTACAGTAGAAATGGCTTCTAGAACAGAAATGGCTGATATTGAACAAGTAGGTAAGAAGAACCAAGTTAGATTTCAGGGCTTGAATCAGAAGAGACTTGGAGAGTCCCGATGGTAAAGGAAAAGGAAGATGCAAAGGAGGGGAGGTCCGATAGGAGGACCGCCCTCTTTTAAATGCTTCAATTGTGGGGACATGGGGCATAAGATTTTAAATTGCCCTCACCTACGAAGGATAGAAGGATGGAGCCAACCGGAGATAACAGCTAAGGACAGAGTTCAGGATTTGTAAGAGGAAACCCAGGGCAGGCTTCTATCTCCAAAACTGGACCTCCTAAACAGCAAGTAAACACTCGGGTGGTGGCCTTAGAGAAGACTGATAATTAGACTGCAGTGGTGGAAGGTACGCTCCTTATTTTTTATCATACTGCTAAAGTATTAGTAGATCCCAATTTTGCGCATCCCTTTGTTGCCAATTCATTTCTTGATTCTATGGGATAAAAGTGGAAGAAATTTTATATGAAATGATTACTAGTACCCTATTGGGAAAGTAAATGAATAGTGAGAAAATATATAAGAATTGAAGGATCTTGGTAGGAGATGAAATATTGGAAGGAGATTTGATAAGTTTGCCCATAAAGGATTATGATGCTGTCTTGGGTATGGATTGGTTATCTCAGGATCATGCTCAAGTTGGTTGTAGACATAAGGTAGTACATTTTCGTTCGCCTGAAAAACCTATATTGGAATTTGTAGGTGAGGCCGGAAGAAAAAGTAATGTTTTTGTATCGGAACTCAAGGCCTGGAAAATGATGAGGAAAGGGTGCACATGATACTTGGTTTATGTAAGTAATAAGCTAAGAGAAGCTAAGAAGCCCGAAGATGTTTCCATTGTGAATGAATATTTAGATATTTTTCTAGCGAAATTGAAGAAGTTACCGCCAGGGAGAGAAGTAGAGTTTCCACTGATCTAGTGCCATCGACAGAACCAATTTTAAGGACGCCTTATAGAATGGCACCTAAGAAATTGCAAGAGCTCAAGAAACAATTATAGGAATTAATGGAGCAAGGGTTTATCTGATCAAGTGCTTCACAGAGGGAAAGTACTCGTATTATTTATTAAGAAGAAAGATGGGTCATTGCGAATGTGTGTAAATTATCAAGGGTTGAATGTAGTGATGGTAAAGAATAAATATCCATTACCCATAGTTGATGAACTGTTTGATCAGTTACAAGGAGCTGGATGTTTCTCAAAATTAGACTTGAGGTAAGGATATTACCAGGTCCAGATTCGAGAAGAAAATATACCAAAAACTACGTTTGACACTCGATATGGATATTTTGAGTTTGTAGTGATGCCCTTTGGTGTTACCAATGTCCCTACTAATTTTATGGACTTGATGCACCAAATATTTTGGCCGTACTAAGATAATTTTGTGGACATATTCATAGATGACATTTTGGTATACTCTAAAGATTCCCAAGAACATGAACAACATCTCCACAAAGTATTGGGAAAGTTGAGGAAAGCCAAACTGTGTGCAAAGTTTAGTGAGTGTGAGTTTTGTTTGCCAGAAGTAGCATTCTTGGGACAAGTGATATCCAAGGATGGGATTACTAAACTTTGGAAATTGGAAATGTTGAGGCAGCGACAAATGGAAATGTCCCGAGACTCCAACCGAAATCTGAAGATTCCTAGGATTGGCAGGATGTTATCGAAGATTTATTGAGAGAATTCTCTAAGATAGTTTCACCTTTGACTCGACCCGCCCAAAAGAAGGTTTTTTGTGTTGGAATCAAGAAGTGTGAGAGAAATTTTCAGAAATTGAGAGAAGTTTTAAATTCTGCTCCTGTTATAATATTGCTAGTGATGAAATCATTCATTACTGAGATCGATATTGTAGCTTGAAACAGTCTGTGATAGGATAAGATGTTTTAATGAAGGCATCTTGAAGTAAGTATACTATCCATCCAGGAGCCGTAAAGATGTATCGGGACTTAAAACGGCATTATTAGTAGATTGGTATGAAGAAGAATATGTTAGATTTTATAGCTCAATGTTTAACTTATCAACAAGTGAAGGCCAATCAGCAATGGCCTGAGGGGTTATTGCCGCCATTACCCAACTTTATCATGGAAATGGAGTGAAATTACTATGGATTTCATTACGGGATTACCCATGGCAGTATGACAGCGAGATAATATATGGGTGATAGTGGATTGACTGACTAAGTCCACTCATTTCACCCCTATCAATCAACAGGATTCCTTAGAAAAGTTAAGTAAAGTCTATATGGAGGAAGTTGTCAGACTTCATACAGTACCCCCTAGTATTGTGTCGAACTGAGACCCCATATTTATCTCAAAGTTTGGACTAAGTTACAGCAAAGATACGAGACAATCGTAAAGTTCAATACAACAGCGCACCAACAAACGGATAAATAAACAAAACAAGTGAATAGAGCTTTGAAAGACATGTTAAGGGCCTGTGCTTTAGATTTTGAAACTAACTAAATTGATAATTTAACGTATGCAGAATTTGCATAAGAATTGGAATGGCCCCATTTAAAGCTTTATATGGAAGAAAATGTCAGCCCCATTATATTGGGAAAGTTTAGGATGGAGATCGGGTGAACAAGATACTTTTGATCTTGAAAAGGTCTGATAAGCTATAGAGATGATCAAAACTAAGTTAGAAGCAGTGCAGAGTAGACAGAAAAGTTATGCGGATCGACGTAGGAGAGATTTAGAATTTACTAAAGGGAATCAAGTATTCTTGAAGTTGGCTCCACAACGACAAGTGGGAATCAAAGAACAAGAAAAGAAATTGGCATTTAGGTACGTTGGATCCTTCTCTATTGTTAAGAAGATTCGGAAAGTAGCCTATCAATTGGAGTTACTAGTAGAACTTCAAGTTATTCACGGTGTGTTTTATGTATCCCAACTTCGAAAGTATGTGGTTGATTCTGCCCACATTTTGAATAAAGAACCCATTGAGATGACTCTAAGCTTGAAGAATGAGAAAAAACCAATGAAGATCTTGGAGTATACTGAAAAGGAATTGCGAAATGAGAAAATTCCACTTGTATAAGTATCGTGGAACCATCACCCCATGTAAGATGCAACTTGGGAAACGAAAGCGAAGATGTTGAAAAAGTACCCAGTTTTATTCCAAGTGTAAGCCAATTTTGACAACGATTTTTTTGTAAGGAGGGGAGAATATAACACCTTACCTTTTAAATTTCGATTGGCTACTATTTATAATAGAATGAGAATTTATACCGATGTCCAGAACAAAAGTTGATCGGTGTAATGAGATGAATATTTTGGTGGAATAATATTTTGTCGGGATCTGAATGTAATTATTAGATTTATTCTACTCGTACCCTAAATTTTTTAAAGGCTATTATTATTAACAAAATAAGAATTTAAGGATACTCTGAAAAGAAAAATTGGTCAGTGCGATGAAACGCACGTTTTGGTGTGAATTATGCTATCCGGGGTATCGAGGGCATTTTCGTCATTTTGACTGTGCCCACGGCTTTGGCCCTAAATATGCCCAAGTAGAAAAGGAATTTAAGAATTTGAGTGTTACCAATGGATTCAGTAGATTTTTTGGAGTTGAATGGTGAAATAAAATATTTTCCCGTTACGGACTCGATTTTGGTTATTTCTGAAGAAAATAGGAAATCGTGGTTAAAAATGATGCGTGTGTGTGATTGGTAGCACACAGACATATGTCAATTTAAGGGAGGTTTCATGAAGACTTCATACAAGACACATGGAATTAAAGAATTGCAAAATAAATGAAGAATGATGTGTAATTTTGTGATTGGAACACATCACTCGTAGGCCCATTTGTATTAGGTCTTGAACAATATAATTGGCTAATATTTAGACCAAGAGAAGATGAATAAATGGCTAAAAATTGCCTAAGAACTTCAGCAGCCATGCAAGAAGAAATAAGGAAATTTTTGTGGAGACAATAAAAATGGTTAGTGTGTAAGAATTTTATTGGAACACACCTAAGTATATCTACCATTTAATTAAACCACAACAAGAAATGCAGGGCCAAGATTGAGGGCTGAATGGCAGTTCAAAGGGGCTATTAAAAAGCCAGAAATTCATACGCCATAAGGGAGAAAAACCAAGAGAAAAAGAAAAAGGAGAGAGAAAGAAAGAAGTGTGTGTGTTCTTGATTGGAACAAAATCATACCAAATAGCCACTAATACATGGTAAAACCCTACCTTGATCGAATTAAAGTTGTTGTTGGGTGAATGATGATTATGATAATGTGAATTTTAACATAAAAACATGACTTTCATGTATTGATTTCATATCAAAGCTAGGGTTTGTGAGCTTTTGCGTATGAAACTTATATATGCTTGTATATGTGTCGACTGCCTAAGGAACTTTGAATGATGTTTTATGTGAGGAAGAAATGAATAATTATGGTAGTTTAAAGGCTTATTTTTTGTTGAAGATATGATGATCAAAGTAGAGTAAAAACGGAATTTACTTGGTTGGAAAAATGGATCAAACTAGCTTTTGATTAGAAGAGATGAATTTGTGTTGAATAAGTGTGGCTTTTGTGAGCTACTGAAAATCTAAAAATTTAGAATTAAAGATGATTTGAAGGAGAATTAAATGAATTAATGGTTCTAAGGTGTTAAAGATTAAAGGAGAACAAAGGAAAACATGAATAGTGAAATTAAGGTAAAACTACTAGGGCTATTTTTGTTTAGTGCCGTACCTTGGGAACTTGAATTTTGGAAATGGGTTTATACAAAATTAAATTTAAGAGTCTTACAGTCATTTTAGTATATCATAAAGCCAAAACGGAGTTGTGGATTGAAAGTTATGTCTGAAACAAAATCATGTATCAAAGTAGCAAAATTTCAAAATTTTGCTTAGAACATGGACGAATTTAAGGATGATTAATTTTGTGATTTTGGATGAAATAATTGAAGAAATATGAATTGAATCCCTTGTTTATGAAGGGAGAAAGGAAGTGAAAAAAGGAAAATGAAAGAATCGAACAAATGACAAAAAAACGACGTGAACGAAGGTTAAACGTTTTTCTTAACTGTCGGCTAAACGTCAGTTAGACGTTGGCTAACTATCGACTATTTTTCGGCCGAATATGAATTAACTCGAAAAAGATGTTTGGTGTAGGTTTAGCGATAAATGGCCAACAGAATGTCGAAAACGGTAGAGACAGTAATGAAACGACCGTGAGTGGAAAGGGTTATTTAGGACACAAGGTAAGTTCCTTGGATTTCGAAAAGCTTTTGAAAGCTAGTGTGCTTTAATTTTTCATGAAATGCTATGTTTTATACTATTTTTGACATCCCTAAATACACTTAAAGTTTCTCTAAGCAAGATTTATTTTTATGCCGTTTTGGGCTGGAATGAACTTCATAATTGACTTGGAAACCTTAATGAATGATTAAAGCATGAATTTGTGAATTTAGTCCTTTTTGGATTAAATACTTGAAATTTTCAAAAAATGGTAATTTTTAAAATTGGGTATTCATAAATTGACTGGAATGCCCTTATTGGAACATTTGATGAAAATGTGTTTAATCCTTTTTTGGGATTAGAGATCTGGATATCTTAAAATGAGTTCCTTTTGGAATTAGGTATTTGGAAAATGATTCAAATATCCTTATTGGAACTCTTGTGAATATTTTTCAAATCGGATAAGGGTTAAATTACCCGAACACCCTCAGAAAGTCTTTTGGAATTGAGCATGAGTAAAATGACTTGAATGCCCTTGAAAAATGACTTTTGCAACCAAATATGGGGAAAATGACCCAGATACTCTTGGAAACATGTTTTGATGTGTGAATAGAACTCTTTATCCTGTTTCAACATGGTTTTGGAAAATGATCTCTTGTGATGAGATTGACTTTTGAAAAATGACATTTTAATCCCTGAAATTTTTTTATTAGCCTGATGTGCCATGGAATGAATTGATTGGCTCTGCAGAGCCTATATGAATGATGATCTGACTTGCGAGTTAGTGGGATCAAATTCTAGAAAGTGTTGTTATGTCCCAAAAATATTTTGATTTGAAAATCCTGCGGGATTAGATAACCCTCTAGCCTGATTAGTCAGAAGGGATTGATAATGGTGATGGTAAGTACTCAACAAGGACTTTGATCTTTGTACTAGCTCATGCTAGAGATAGACAACCCTAAGTAACCCGATTAGTTCTAGGGATTGTCTTACTCCAAATAGGGCAACAAAACATTAAGATGAGTCGTCCTGACTAGCCGTCTAGAGCCTGGCAATTTCCATGCCTTATGTGCACTTTGTGATTTAGGTTGTTCACAGGCTGGGCTGGATACATGACGTTGTTCTAACCCCTTGCTGCCTTGATGGTGATTGACGTCAGGATTAGGACTCCTGGCTTACGGTAGCAAGTAAAAGAATTTTTAGCGACGCAAGAATTTAGTACTGGAGGTTGTGGTCTCAGTACGATGACACGTATAAGTTAGTGTGCTTATCTGGTGATGCATGAATTGAGTACTAGAGGTTGCGGTCTCAGTACGATAACACGTGCAAGTTGGTGTGCTTATCTAACAATGCACGGTTGAGTGCTATAAGCCGAAGTCCTTGGCACAATAAGATCATGATGCCGAAGTAAAGCCTTGTGAGCTTTGTATACAGGCTGACCTTCTGTTGGAGAAGTGCCTGTGATTTGGAAATTGGGTCAATGTTTTGAAAGTGAAATAAAGTTTTTCAAAAATGATTGAGTTCTAGATAAACTCTTATTTAGAGAGTTTTAGAATTGTTTCCAGTGAACAAGTGATATGCTATTCCACAAAAGTTTTATGTACCCTATTCTTTCATAAAGCACTAGTATACACGGGACTCACTAAGTGACTCATCACTCACACATGTCTTTTAACTTACATTTTGTAGGATCCAGAGCTGAGCGGACCTACAGATAGAAGAACGATACCAAAGAGTTGGCAATTTAGGTCTAGACAACTTTTTTTTTATCATGTACTGTATTCTGTTATAGATAAAGATGGTATGTATGAAATTCTCTAAGATATGTATATACGTGGCCATCAGTATGGGATATTGTTGAGTCTGGACCTTATATATGTATTTTCTCTATTGTTTTAGTTATAAAAACCCTTTGTCCGAGAAAACTGGACGAGGCGACACCTGGTGTTGATATGCTTCCATTGTTGTCTTTAGTAGGGGTGTTACACCTACCATCTCAAGATGACTTTTTTTTAGTAATTTTAAACAATCATATTATTTAAGTAATAAAAATTAAAAAAACTAAAAACACGTTAGAAACTTCCCAAAAAGAAGAAAGGCCCACTGGACTGGCCTGTTAAGATTGCAGGCCTCACAGTACCTTTAGGCCTGGCACGACACTGCCCATCTTTGCTTGGGACTAGCTTGCATGGCCCAAGGGTCGGTCCGGACACTGCCCAAACCCATGCGGGTCAACCCACTTGCCATCGCTATGTGGTTGAACAACTTCATATAGACTGTCTCTATGACTTAGCTGTTAATTGGTTCTAAGAAGTCGAATTCCACTATAGTAAGGGCCTTCATAGCCTCCTCTACTGGCTTTCGACTTAGGGCATCTACAACAACACTCTCCCTTCTTGGTCTATGCACTCAGTTAAAATTGAATTATGCTAGGAACTTTTGCTATTGTGCCTACTTAGGACTCAATTTCTTCTAGGACTTAAAATATATGTTGGCAACACTGGTCATCACCACTGTGAAATGTTCACCCAACTAGTAATGTCTTCATGTCCTTAAGCAGTGTACTACCACCATCATCTCCTTTTCATACCTCGTGTATCTTTTTTCACACTAGTTGAGCTTGCGATTTTTGAAGGCTGTAGGTTGCTTATTCTACAACAAAACACCACCAATATTACTATTAGAGATGCTAGTGTATACCTCAAATGGGAGATTAAAGTCCGATAGGTTTAAGACTTGTTGTGAATAGCTTGCTTCAACTTCTGGACTACCTTGTTACACTTAGCACTCAATTCCGATCTCTAGTCCTTCTATAATAGTTCCATTAATGGTGTAGACATTTTAGAATATCTCTATATGGACCTCCTATAATAGTTAGTGAAGACTGCAACTCTAGCACCTTTGTTGGAGCTGACCAGTTTAGCATAATTTTCATCTTTCTATGGTCTATCCTTATCTAGCATTGACTGACCATGTGCCCAAAGAAAGTGATCTTCATTTGCTTAAACTCACATTTTCCTTCTTTATGTATAACTCATGTTTTCTAAGGTATTGAAACACCTTTTTTAGATGCGTTACGTGCTCATTTAAGATTCGGATATACACAACAATGTTATCTAGTTATACTACTACAAACTCTTCTAGAAAGTCATAAAGGACATCATTCATCAAGATACAAACTCTTCTAGAAAGTCATAAGTCATGAGTGGCTTATGTTCAAGCATGTTAGAGATTATGTCACCTTTGATGAATAGGATTTATATTCAAGTATGATTGTTAAAGCCATGAGTATGTTTATGCTAGTAGAGGTTGGATCATGTCTTTGTAAATTTAGAGCTATGCCTTTATTCATGATTTGGATAATTTGATGAATTGAAGTGGAGTGTATGTTCATGATTGTGATTAGCAAGTGGAAATATGATCATGATCTAGTTGTCCCTAAGCTAATTTTATTTCATCAATAAAATATTTAATATTATAATTTTTGCTAGTAAATTGAAAACCTAGGAAGCGGACTTGGATTATTATATATAATAAGGATATTTTAGTTAAATAAATGATAGCTTTTATTTCAAGAAATAAAATATATAGATATTATATATAATCATAGTAATAATATCAAATAAAGCCTTTTATATAAGTAATCATAATAAGTGAAATATTAATTTTGTAAGTCTTATATTCATAAATATCATTAAAATTTATTACCTTTCAATTATTATCTTTTAATCAAAACCTATTAAAATTTATTTAGTATCTTTCAATCAAGACCCATTAAAATTTATTTTCAACTAATTTTAGTTATCAATTATTTTCAAACAATTAATTATTAATAAATCATTATTTTACCTAATACCACCTAGGACTCTTCATCAAATAAACTATAAATTATTCTTAGCAAGATTTAAACCTTCAATTTATTAGTACCTATTTCCCAAAAAAATAATTATTTTAAATATCAAATTAAACTTAGCTTATAAACCCTTTTTATTTATTATTTGGCCTTAAAGCTTGGGACACTAGGATCATAGTAGTAGTGAGTTGAGCTAACTTTATTTGTGAAAGTGGATTTTAGCTTGAGATTAATTATGGCTTGTATTTGCCCCAGATGGGGTTAGGTCAGCTATTGAAGACCTTTATTTTATCTCAAGCTAAGGATCAGGTAAGCTCCTACATAAAGCCTGATTGATGTAAAATGCTTATTATAGGAAGCCAAATGTAGAGTGTATGGACACTCATTTCAGTAAAGGCAATTGAGGATTGACTCCTTTCTTATTTCAGCCAAACAAATTATTTGAAAATTAATAAGTATATTTACTCAAACTCAAAACTCTTTCCAAAACTGATTTTGACAAAGACTTGGATTATTATATATAATAAGGATATTTTAGTTAAATAAATGATAGCTTTTATTTCAAGAAATAAAATATATAGATATTATATATAATCATAATAATAATATCAAATAAAGCCTTTTATATAAGTAATCATAATAAGGGAAATATTAATTTTGTAAGTCTTATATTCATAAATACTATTAAAATTTATTTATTATCGTTTAATCAAAACCTATTAAAATTTACTTACAACTAATTTTAGTTACCAATTATTTTCTAACAATTAATTATCAATAGATTTCTATTTTAAATAATTACATCTAGGTCTTTCAACAAATAAACTCTAATTTATTTTTAGCAAAATTTAAACCTTCAACTTAATAGTACCTATTTCCCAAAACCCTAATCACTTTAATATCAAATTAGATTTAGCTTATAAACGCTTTATTTATTATCTAGCCTTAAAGCTTGGGACACTAGGATCATAGTTGTAGTAAGTTGAGCTAGTTTTATTTGTGAAAGTAAATTTTAGCTTGAGTTTGATTATGGTTTATATTTACCCCAGGCGGGGTTAGGTCAGCTGTTGCAGACCTTTATTTTATCTCAAGCTAAGGATCAGGTAAGCTCTTGCATAAAATCTGTATGATGCAAAATGTTTATTATGGCAAGCCAAATGTAGAGTGCATGGCACTCATTTCTGTAAAGGTAATTGAGGATTGTCTCCTGTCTTATTTCCATCAAACAAATTATTTGAAAATCAATAAGCAGATTTACTAAAACTCAAAACTCTTTCTAAAACTGATTTTGACAAAGACTTTGGAAACCCTTAATTGCCATTTTCAAGTGGAACTATGTTTTGTTCCTTTTTTCCCAAGTGGAGTAAGTTACGTTGAGTACTCAATAAGGGTGGACTACTAGGACTAGTCTCTGAAGGGTTAGAATGAGTCTCTCAGTAGATGGCCACCTCTGAGGGGTAAGTCCTTCCCGGATAGGATGACAGTCCAGTAGGTCATGCCAGTCCGAGCTAGTAGTTTTTCAATCAAGTGACAGTGTGTTGCCGGAATGGACAACCGGTTGTTGTTTGGGTATAGAGAAGGAGGAATATCTTACCCGGTAGGCCAATCACCTACCTTTTGTCAGTCTGCACAAAGTGTGGCATTCTGACTGGTTATAGGACCCAACGTGTGGTAACCCATGACCATTTTTGAGTGGTTGATTTTATTATATCTGTATGGTTGGAAAAGCCAAAACACCATTCTTGATTTTGACTATTGTTTATTGCTTGCCAGTATTTCTCTTATGAAGATTTTATAGTTTGCATTCACGAATTGTTTTCACTGGATACTCAAAGCACACATGGAATTACTGAGATTTTTATCTCATAACCCGTTTTACCATGATTTCAGGTCGATCCTGCTGTAGGGATGAGTATCTAGTTTTTGCCTGCCTTGGAAGAAATGTTATTGTTTATTTTTGTGTAATGCTTTGGGAGCTGTGAGTGAATAATTTTCTTCTGGATTTGTTTTTGCATTCTTGGGATGTAATAAGATTTAAGTTTAAATTATTTTTTTATTCCATTATGTTAATTGTGTGTTCTAATTATAAAGACCCCTTATCCTTTGGACGAGGTGACATCCTCGGTCCTGTTGGGCCTAGGTAGTGGGGTGTTACAAAGTACACACTAATTACTTTTCATTTAATGTTTAACCTACTAATTAGATTGATAAAGAGTCAAAATAAAATTATAAATATACACAATTCTTGGAGAGAAAAATATATAGTTAGATAGAAAATCCAGAAAACATAATATGAATCATTTAGCACTTCTCACAATTAATTATTATCTTGACATCGTGAAGAAATAAAATATAGAAATCACTTTTTTTCCAATTCATGGAATCACTATTTCTTGATTAAATTAGCAGATTTTTCAATCAAACTAACATAACCAAAAGATATATTAAACTCATACCTTATAAATATCCCTATACTCTAGGCAATAGAAACATGAAATTAGTTAATGACCTTATGCTCTAGGCGAAATGAACCAATCTTTGAATACCTATTTTTAGTTCTTAACCTTCTTTCCCAATCCAGTTAAGATAATAAATAGAGAATTAACTTAGATTTAACTCCATCTAACTTCGTTTCCCAAGTCCATTAGAAAGGAAATTCAACTTCATCAACTCACCAAAGAAAAATAAGTAATCAAATACCAAGAACAATAATTAATTAATAAAAGACTAAATAAATTACAATATTATGAATCCAAAAATAATATCCAAATACAATTAAAACATTAATCTCATCATTGTTCAAAGAAAAAGAAAACAAAGGTCTTAGAAAAAACTCATAGACAAACCCTCTTCTTCTTCCTTTGAGAACCTTCTTGAATCAATGCTCCTTCAAGTAATGAATTCCCCTTCAATGAGTGTTTTTCAGCTTTAGCTCCTTGGATTCATATATCAATCTTCAATTGTTTTTGGTTAAATAGGCCTCTTGTTTGCTAAAATTCATTCTTCAAAAGCCTTGGGCCAAGTACAAGTTGGAAGCAAGGTAACCTCTTTGGCAATTTCTAATTTGACTTGAAAAAGGATTGTACACCACCACAACAAAGCAGGGTTAGCACCGGGTCACTTCGTCTGAACCAGTGTCAGTCCAGCTTTGGAATTCTCCCAGTTTGAGTTTGTTTCATCTGTTTTTTTAGAATCAAGCCACGACTGGTTTAACCATTTTGAGCAGGCACGGGGTCAAATTTGAAAATTTGCAAATTCTTTTTAAATCATCCAATTCCTATACAAATTCACCAAAAATACTTTCCACAAGCAAAACATCAAATAGAAAAGGAAATGACTAGTTATTAAACTAAAAGTATCACAAAACATCCTCAAATAATTAGAAAAATATAGACATAATTAGGCCTTATCACATTTCTCCCATACTTCAACTTTGCTTGTCCTTAAGCAAACAAGAATTAATCACTAAGCAAATAGCTTATGAACAATCCATCAAACTTATCCTCAATGAAATTCATCCATAATAAAGCAATAATCTTCTTTCAACCTTGAACATAAACTTGTCATTCATTCAACCCTTTCAAAATCTTGCAAACTCATGTGTTAAAAACCAAATAATTCTATGGCCATCAAAGTTAAGTTAAACAAACTCATATTCAGTACATGAAACTTATTCCATCCCTGAAGCAAAAACGAAGATACTCATGAATCATACAAGTCCAACTATTTAACCTATTCGAGCATTCTAAACTCAAATTTGCAAAACTCAAGTAGTAGAATAAGGACACACTCCATTCTTATATTTTTTCCATTGACTTAGGGAATTGATAACCTCAAGCGAATGGATTTCTCTTCACACACCATATTGGCCCTCTTATAGTCATTATTGTTTTTTTTTTGTTTTTGCCCCTTTTTAAAAAATTTTCTTGCCTTATTGCCTTTGAGATAATTTCAAGAGAGTGCACCGAACAATACTTGCTACTTCTTTCCATATTAACCTCCTTTTCAACAAAAGGTCTTCAAAAAATAAAAACAAGAGCATTGTTTTTTCAAATCAATTTTTCAACTCATAAAATAATGATTTTTCTCGCTCATTATCTATTTTTATTACTATTTTCTCACATTCCTTATTTTCAACACAAAATTAGACAAATTATAAATCTATGAAACAAGAATTAGTCAGCAATTTTTCTCATAGAATAAAACAACCTCAAATACTAAATATAACCATGGTTAACTTAAATTCTAAAGACTTAGTAAAATCTAATTTAATGCACAAGTTAATTCTTAATAAAATCCAATCATAATGAATGACAAATCTATATCCAAAGTTAACAAGAAAATCATATATCATAGACAAATTAAAAAAATATATATAGCACAAAAATCACAAAACATCATCTTACAAAAATTTTTATATTTAAAATCAACTCAAGGAATGAAGAAAGTTTTTTACTTGAATCCCTCCCCCACACTTAAGTTGGACATTATCCCCAATGGCCTAGAATATTAAAAGAAAATGTAATCATAGGACTAATAAAAAAGGGGAAAGAAAGACAAGATAAAGAAATACTTTCCATAGTCATGTATTGCTAAGAATAATGTCAAATTCATGGCTTTGTTGGGTTATCCTAAAACAAAAGAAACAAAACAAAAGGCATAAAACTAGAATAAAAAGTAAAAATAAAATAAATAACTAAAAAAAACTATATAAGAAAAGTTATTAAAATAAAAAGGAAAAATAAACAAAAGCAATACTAAAAGAAGAAATAAAAGAAGAAAATCACTAGGCAACCTCCTCAGAATCATTATCAGCAGTTCCACTAGTGGATATGCCTCCTTTTGCTATAGGAAACTATTGGATCTAAGAGTCAAGCTCTGCTCGTGAACATTCTGCCTCTTATGCATCTCAGCCATAGAATCGTGAAACTGGAGAAGAATAGTCGTCTAGGTTTCCGCCCCAATCCTAAGCTGCTTCAATTGGGTATGCATCTCAGTCTTGAATATAGCACTAGGCTATGATCTCGAACTACTAGCACGTGCTCGAGGCTGTGGTGGCTGCTCTTCTTCCTCATCATCAGTAGAGGGTACCTATTCTATCCCAGGACATTGGACCTCAAAGGTTCTCATCCATCTCCTCTCTCTCTCGTGAAATCTATATTTATACTGGACCAATGTATGCTCAGTCACTACGTCCTGATCCGTGGATATCTCAGTCTGCTCCCTATCATAGCTCACTCCAAAGGCCTAAAGAATCCGTATGATAACTAAAGGGAAAACAAAAGCATTGGAGGAAGATAAGTGGGGTAAGGGGGATAGGCTCATTCTAAATCATTTTATGAAGAATATAAAGATCAATCACCCTTGACTCATTGAAACCATAAGTGTTAGGTACTACATTGAAAGAGAAGATATAGACTAAGGTTCGCAGTTGGACCTCAAGATCATTATTGGAATAATAGCCCACTTGTCCCACATGATCCCTCTTATACATCCCTAGTGTAATGTGGGTGTCTGTCACACTTCAAGAACCTAAAAAATGATCCTTTAGTTATGATGGTCCATAGCTATACATGGATCATCATTAGGTATACTCAGGATAGTAGCTAATCTATCCCTATCAAGCTCAATGGGGACCCCCTTAACCATTATAGAAATAGTCTCCAAGTTGTTCTTCTTCTTAACCTGTATATTAGCATAAAACTACTTAACCTACACAAGACAATAAGCACCCTGGAGTCTAATGATGGACTCCCATCCCAATCTCCTAAACATAGTAAAAATCTAAAAGGTATTGTCTAGGGATGGTTTGAAGGGGTATTTACAATGATTTGGTTATTCACGTGTGTTTGTTACCAGAGCTAGCATGTGGGCTCAAAGAATTAGATAGGCTTGAGTAGGAAATAACTCAAAAAATGGAGTAGAAGAAGATGAAACCTTGACCTTCTTAGCTGGTGGAGCCATACCTCTTGGCCTAGACATGAACACAAAAAGATGAAAAGGTAATAGATGAAAGAATAATCACAACCCTACTTACAATAACCACCATCTCAACTAAGCTTACAAATCAATAATTCTTAACCCAAACACTACCTCATAATCACACACAATCTCCCTCAATAATACCTGCACAAAAAATCACAATACACTAATCTAAGTATAATATTAGTATCATGACTCAATAAAGCAACTAATTCATAATAAAGATCATGATAATGATAAACATATAATGATAGAATCAAGGTAATCCCTTAACAAATGGCTTGCAAACATAAAATAAACCTCTATTGCATAATTGAAATGTAGATTTGAAAGGTATGCTCAACTAACCACCAAAAAAAGTAAATCAAGATTTTTTATCAACACAATATAATGCCAATGGTGCACCCATACTAATCTAGTAACAATGAATCCCACAAGTTCATGAAATCAAATCAAACAAGAAGAAATTGCAATATTCGCCCAAAAATATTAATATGTTCATATGGAAATTTGACCCATAGAAAGTCTAAAAAAATCATACTACAATGTTCTATGATGTATGGCCAAGCATCAAATGTCAAGAGATTGAAGAAATCATGCACCAATGGGATGGGTTGAAATCTTGAAATTTTAAGAAAAAATGAGATTTTTCTTGTTTTTAATCTAAACCTTGAAGAGAGAATAAAGGATTTTGTGTTTGGAATGTGTTTTGGAAGTGTTTAGAACAATCCAGTGTTGTTTGGAAGTAGAAGCCCGCAATAGGTTGAGAGAAAAATGGAGGGAAGTGAAGAAATTTTGAAGAAAAAGCCGAAATTGGCCTTTTTGTACCTATTGTCCGACATGACCCGGCGCCGGGTCGAGCACCTGGATTGACGCCGGGTTGGGTCTGTTTTTTGGCAATTAAAAAACCACAGCTAGACTGGTGCCAAGTTAATTTCTTAACCAGCATTTAGTTAGCTATGTTCGAGAATTGTGAATTTTTTTTCTTTAAAAAAATAATAAAAATAAAAAGAAAGCATCCCAATTTTGAATAACTTAAATGAATGAACATACTAAGCAAGAAGACGAATAATGAAAATAAAAGACTGTCTAATACTGAAAGCAATAAAGTAAGTAAATTTCAACATTTTCTATGATCTTGGTCTCGTGGATTGTTCTCTGTGTTCCCAGGTAGAGATCCAACTTGAAGATCCCTAAGAAGCTTAGCCAGTCGACCAATTTGATTCTCCATGTTGTGCAATAAAGCTTCTAAATTACTGGTCATTGCGTCCACTTCTTGAAAATGTGTTTCAGTTGAACTTACTATGTAGTTAATCAACTCTTCTAATGATGGCTTTGGTGGTGGTGAATTGTAGGGCAAGAAAGGTTGAATCCTTTGGTTTCCAGTGAAGTTTGAGGGGTTTTACCTTAGTTTATTTTGATTGGTCCAAGAAAAATTAGGATGATTTCTCTAACTATGATTATAGGTAGCACTGTATGGATTGTTACATTGTCGCCAATTCCCCATAAAAGCAGCTTGGTCTAAGGACTCCAGAGATGATCGCATGCTTTGGCACTCATGATTGGAGTGCCCTTCTACACAAAAATCACATTTACCATTCATTACCTGTGAAGGCCCTACCATTTGTTCCATCTTTTGAGCCAGTACCTCAACTTTTGCTTCCAAAGTAGCCATGACATCTACTTTATGAACTCCCTGAACATGGGCTTTAGACCTTGAATTTCCCAATGAGTAATTGTTCATAGCAATATCCTCAATTAACTCATATAATTCTTCAGGGGTTTTAGCGTTTATTGTTCCTCCCGCAAATGCATCAATCAATTGCTTTGAAGAAAAATTCAATCCACTTGTAAAAATCTGCATATGCATACCAAGTTCAAACCCATAATGTGGACACTTTCTAAGCATTTCCTTTCACCTTCCCCAACACTCATATAGGCTTTCAAACTCTAATTGTTGGAAGGCAAAGATGTCGGTCCTAACCTTGGCTGTCCTAGATAGGGGGAAAATTTTGGCTAGCCTATTCCAAGTAGTAATTGACCTTACGAATAAGGACTTTAACTAAGATTTGGCTCTATTCCTAAGAAAGAAAGGAAAGAGTCTCAATTTAATAGTATCTTCCAACACACCATTCGTTTTGAAAATGTCACAAATTTCCAAAAAATTAGCAAGGTGGGAGTTAGGATCTTCATTAGGTTACCCATCAAATTGGACCTTGTTTTGAATCATTTTGATTATGTTAGGTTTTATTTCAAAATTGTTGACTTCTATCCTTGGTCTAGTTATATTAGAGTCCATACCTGAAATCGTAGGCTTAGTAAAATCCTCCATAGTCCTTCTATTATAACTTCCATCTTTCTTATAGAACTAAATTAGTCAGCCTAATTTCTATGTGCCTGCTAAATTCTTGTGAGCATTCTTTCAATTTCTGGATCAAATTCAGCGATATCTCTGACATTCTTTCGAGTCATAAACCAAGATGTCTTCCTAAAAAAAAAAAAAAAAAAACTAAGACTATAAGAATTAGGATTTACATATATACAAATAATCAATTATCATATTACACAATAGTCAATATATATAGCATACATTATACAATAACTTATGGCACCTATTTAAACAAAGAGCATATATATATATATATATATATATATATATATATATATATATATATATATACATATATTTACATATAGAAATATAAATATGGTTAAATCAATGAATTCTAAGCTTTTGTGATATTGTTTCACGGCAACGCTGCCAAAACCTTAATACGTTGAATTTGGGTATATAAAAATTATGTAATTTTGTATCCATTCCCAATCAAGTTTAAATTAAAACATTAATTTCAAATTACACATATGAGCAAGTGCACTAATCATTAAGCATAATATAGGGCATTAACGAGTATCGATTCTCGAGGATTAAGTATATATTAATTACTTTTTATTCAGTGTTTAACCTACTAACTAGATTGATAAAGAGTTAAAATAAAAATAAAAATAAAATATATACACAATTCTTGAAGAGAAAAACATATACTTAGATAGAAAATCCAGAAAACATAATATGAATCATTTAGCACTTCTCCAAAAGATGCATTAAACTCATACCTCATAAATATTCCTATACTCTAGGTAATATAAATATGAAATTAGTCAATGATCGTATGCTCTAGGAGAAATGAACTAATCTTTGATTACCTAAGTTCAGTTCTTAACCCTCTTTCGCAATCCAATTAAGATAACAAATAGAGAATTAACTTAGATTGAACTCCATCTAACTTCATTTTTTATGCGTTCAGACTTGGGTATAAAAATCATACAAAACTAAGCACATTCCCAATCAAGTTCAAATTAAAACGTTAAACCCAAATCACACATATGAGCAAGCGTACTCATTATTAACTGAGCATAGGGTTTAAACAAGTGTCGATCCTCAAGGAATAAGTAGACATTAATTACTCTTCTTTCATTGTTTAACCGACTCGATAAAGTGAAAAAAAATAAAAGGAAAAGTAAAAAGAAAAATAAAAATAAAAATGTGTATATGTCTGTGTCAAGGATGTAGATTTATGTAACTCAAGCCATTGTTTAAACAAACATGATCTTAAAGAACTTAACCATTATCATAACCAATCATTCTCTTGGTACCATGAAGGATGAAGGTAGACTCACTTTGATGGTCAATCCATGAAATCACTATCTTCTAGATAAATTAGAATCACTTGGTCCGTCTCAACTAATTCATCCAAAAGACTCATTAAACACAATTCTTAATTAAATTCCCTTGGTCTCGGCGAATTTAGAACATGAAATTAATCAATGAACCCTTAGTCTCGGAAGACATCAATTAATCTTCAATTACCAGTTCTTAAACAATTAACCCCCTTTGGTCCAGCAAGTCAATGGATAGAATCTCGTAATAAGCATAAGTAATTGAATACCAAGAATAATAACCATTTAATCAAAAGATCGAAAAACTCTAGAAATCATGAATATTTAAAACAATGTTGAATTACAATAAAACAATTAACATATCATTGTCAAGAAAAAGAAGACAAAGGAAAGAAATAGATACTCATAGACAAGCCTTCTTCTTCTCCCTTTGAAAACCTTCTTATACAATCCTCCTTGAACTATTAATCTCAAGAAAATATTGGTGATGCACTTAAAAATAAATCTAAGTCCCTACGTTGTACACCCCCCCTTTTTCTAGGGTAAATTGGCCTTTATTTATAGGCTTACAAAGCTCCTAAAAGAATCCTAAATAAAGAAGAAGTAATTACCTAAATATAATCCAAAACTAAAAAGGAATAAGAAAAGGTCTAAATAAAACTAAGGAAAAAGTTAAATAGTCCACCGCCTGTTGACTTTGAAGAATTGGAAATTGATTTTTGACTTCAATTGAATTCTTGATTTCGTCGTGTAGTGCTGAAGTTGTGATTGAGTTGGAATTGAAATTTGAGAAATCTACAATTGGCTTCCAATTGAGCCATTGAATACCACCGCTGCTTTTCTTTGTTGCATTGGCTCAATTGAGCCACCGAATTTCCTTCTCCTTTGTAGTGTCGGCTCAATTGAGCCACTTGCCCTTTTGTTTCGTCGGCTCTAGTAAGCCACCAAATTCTGCTGCCTTTCTTCATGTTGTTTATCGGCTAAATAGAGCCACCAAGCCCACCGAGATTTTGCTGCTTCTTGTTCTTTTGTTTTTTATCTTTTGCAGCTACCATTGTTGACTTTTTTTCATTCTTCTTGGCCCACCACCGAATTTCTGCTTTTCTTTGATTAATTATTGCTGCTGTCTTTTGTCTTGCTGTCGGCTGTATGTCTTTGTTCTGCTATCGAGCCACCAAAGGCATGAAGCCACTTTCTTTAATTTTCAATTTTACCTGCAATTCATCCTTTGCTCCTTCAATTCCTCCCCGTGCTGCCAGTAGCTAGCTGGCACCAGCTGTCCTTCTTGGGAGTGGCGCCGCCTCTGTTCTGTTCTATGATATTTTTGTCTTATTTTACCCCTAAAATCTAAAATAATATACAAAATACCTTTCCAAGGGTAAAATCTCAAATATGAAAGAATATGACTAGTTATTTTACAAAATGTATCTCAAAATAATATCAAATAACTAGGACAAATATGACTAATTTAGGCCCTATCAATTTTCCAAGTCCATCAGAAAAGAAATTCAACTTCATCAACTCACTAAAGAAAATCAAGTAATCAAATACCAAGAATAACAATCAATTGATCAAAGACTAAATAAATTACAATATCATGAATCCAAAAAATAATATCTAAATATAATTAAAATATTAATCTCATCATTATTCAAAGAAAAAGAAAACAAAGGTATTAGAAAGAACTCATAGACAAGCTCTCTTCTTCCTCATTTGAGAACCTTCTTGAATCAATGCTCTTTCAAGTGATGAATTCCCCTTCAATGAGTGTTTTTCAACATTAACTCCTTGGATTCATATATCAATCTTCACTTGTTTTTAGTTAAATAGGCCTCCTGGTTGCTAAAATTCGTCCTTCAAAAGCCCTGGATCAAGTACAAGTTGGAAGCAAGTTAACCTCTTTGGCAATTTCCAATTTGACTTGAAAAAGGACCGTACACTACCATAACAGAGCAAGGCCGGCGCCGGGTCACTCGTCTGGACTGGCGCTAGTCCAGCTTTGGAATTCTTCCAGTTTGAGCTCTGTTTCCTCTATTTTTCTACAACCGAGCCACGACCGATTCAACCATTTTAAGCATGCGTCGAGTCAAGTTTTGAAATCTACAATTTCTCTTTAAATTATCCAATTCCTATACAAATTCACCAAAAAAACTTTTCATAAGTAAAATATCAAATAGAAAGGAAAATGACTAGTTATTCTACTTTTTGTTGAGAGATAGAATTGATATCCTTTACTTTCTTTAGGATACCTCACAAATATGCATTTATCTAATTTATGTGCATGTTTATCAGATAATAATTGCTTCACATAAGCTTCACACCAAATCTTGAGAAATGACAAACTAGGCCGTTTCCCAATCCATATCTCATATGGTATCTTTTGAACAACTTTAGATAGAAGTTGATTTAGTATGAACGCAACAGTTTCTAGGGCATAACTCCAAAAGGAGATTAGAAGATCCATTTGACTCATCATGGATTGAACTATATCTAATAAAGTTTAATTTCATCATTCAGATACACTATTCTATTGAGGTTCTTGATGGAGTCAATTGTAAGATAATTCCACAATTCTTAAGATGCTTGTCAAACTCTTGGCTCAAATATTTACCACCTCAATCTAATCGAAGTGTTTTGATACTTTTGCCAAGCTAATTTTGTACTTCATTTTGAAATTTCTTGAATTTCTTAAAAAACTCATATTTATGTTTTCATCACATAGAGGTAGCCATATCTGTTAAAGTCATCCATAAATGGAATAAAGTACTGAAATTATCATCTAGCATGTGTATTCATTTGTCCATATACATCAATATATATTAGGCCCATCAAATCAGTAGGCCTTTCATTTTATTCCTTAAAAAGCACCTTAGTCATTTTGCCTAATAAACAAGAATAACATATTTCATAAAATTCCAAAATAAAAAAACATTAAAAACCTATTATTATAATGCTTTGATATACATTTCACATTTATATAGCCCAAATGGCAATGCCAGAAGTAAGTCTGATTTAAATCATTAGATTTTAGGTATTAATATTATAAATAGACTTGTTGGAAGATCTACGCAGATTAAGAATATTGAGTTTATTTGATAACGAGGCATCTCTATAGAGAATACAATTTTTATAAATGGAGCAATTGTTATTCTGAATAAAAAATTCAAAACCATCCAAATTTAAACAAGGAACAGAAATAATATTCCTACTCATAGCATGAACATAAAAACAATCATTTAGCTCTAAAACAAGTCCATTAAGCAAGATTAATTCAAATATTTCTACAGCTACTAAACTTTTGCTCTATTTACAACTTGTAGATCCACCTCACCTTTTGCTACAAATCTAGTCCTTTTTAGACCTTGCACATTTATACAAATATGAGATCCACAGTCAGTATTCAATACCCATGAATTTGAAGTATATAAATTAATTTCTATAATATGAATACCTGAAATGATAGTCTCACTGTCCTTATTTTTCTTCTCTTCCAAATAGAGCTTGCAAATTTTAAACCAATGACCTAGTTCCTCACAATGGTGATAAGCTCTCTCATTTAGTGTCTTGGCCTTAGTTTTGGGCTTAAATTTGGACTTAGCCTTGTTCTTGTCTTTATTAGCTATGACTTTTCCCTTTCAGTTGTTCTTCTTCCCTTTACCCGTTTGAACCATCAAAATACTAAGAGCATTCTTCTTAATGTCTTGTTCAGCTTGCTTTAGTATCCTATGCAATTCAGTAATGGATTTCTACATGTTATGCATGATAAAATTGATGACAAATTAGTGATACTTAGGGGCAATGAGCCCATGATCAAATCTGTGGCCATGTTATGTGTAACACCCCATATTTCCTTCTTTGCACAATGGGCCAGCTTAGGTGGGATGTCGCCCCATCTGAATCCTCAGGTTAGGGGTCTTTACAACGATATAAACTTAATATAAGCAAGCACAAATCGAAGCTTATGTAAATATATACAACATACTCTTCTATTATATATATATGAGTTGCGATAGATACATCATCAGAGTTCCCAAAATACACAAGCCCAAAATAGTTTCAACATCTATGTACAATAATCATGCCAAAAGATTCACTATCTAGCACTAGATGGTAAGTCCGGGTAGTATCGTCGCTAGCCTTCAGTTCCAATCCCCAAAAAAATAGGAAAGATAAACACACGTGTGAGTGGTATACTCAGTGAGTCCCGTGTGTGCTAGTGTTTTGCTCAGAAAAGAGATGATTTTCAATTCCTTTACTGAAATAAATTTCATAATAGGGAAATAGCAGTAATTGGTAAATTTAGGATCAAGTTATCATGTACATTTGAAAAACAATGATTTCCAAACATATGGCCCCCAATTCAATAAATGCGAATTCTTCCCCACATGGAAGTGCGACCTGCGTGCAAAGTCCAAGGAACTTCGCCTTCGGCTGCACGGTTTCTGGTGCCAGGGACTGCGCCTTACAGCACGTCACCCGTGTAAGGCTGGAAGGGTGAGCAGTGTACAAATGTACCTCACTGAGCACATAGAGATCTTTTACTTACCTCCATCAACCAGGGTTCTCAATCCTGACGTCAATCACCATCGAGGTGGCAAGGAGTCAAACGCCCGAACATCCCATCCTTATTCCAGCAAATGACTTAAAAACATCAAGCGTTCACAAACGCATTCACAAACACGGCAATTGCCAGGCACTAAACGGCTAGCCAGGACGACTCATCTTAATGTCCTGTCGCCCTGTTTAGAGTAAGACAATTCCCAGAACTAGCTAGGTTACTTGAGGTCGTCTACCTCTAACACGGGCTAGTACAAAGATCAAAGCCCTTGTTGAGTACTCAACGCAACAATACCAACCCCATCTGACTGATCAGGCCAGAGGATTATCTGATCTTGCAGGATCTTCAATCAAAACATTTTGGGGCCAAAACAACATTTTCCAAAATCATGTTGAAACCAGATAAAAGGTTTTACTCACACATCAAAACGTGTTTCCAAGAGTAACCGAGTTATTTTTCCCGTACTCAATCGTAAAAGTCATTTTCCAAGGACATTCGGGTCATCTTACCCATACCAGGTTCCAAAAGACTTTTTGAGGGTATCCGAGTCATTTTACCCTTACCCGATTTGAAATATATTCACAAGAGTTCCAATAAGGATAATTCGGTCATTTACCGAATACCCGAATTCCATAAGTTTCATAAATCATTCCAATAAGGATATCTGGATCATTTTCCAAATACCCAATTCTAAAGTTTATAATTTTCCGGAAATCTCAAATAATTAATCCAAAATGACTAAATTCACATAATTCGTGTTTTAATCATCCAATAAGGTTTTCAAACCAATTATGAAATTCATTCAAGTCGAAATAGCATAAAAATAAGTCTTGCTCATGTATTCTATAACCATATTTAAACATTTTCAAAACGGTATAAAACATGTCATTTCATGGAAAATTAAAGCACACTAGCCTTTAAAAAGGTTTTAGAAATCATAGGGACTCACCTCGTATATTAGGCCGAAGTTGCACTCGAGTATAGTCCTAAAAGGGGTTCCCTCGGCTTGATTCACCTACATCATTAGTATATTCCTTTGTCATTACTCAATGGTTTCAAATACTTAATGGTTTGGACAAGGTTTCTATAATTTTCTTAAAGAAATAAATGGGTTAGTGCTTTGAATAGTTTTTCTAGTTTTACAGCTTTACCACCCTTCACCATTTTTCACACAATTTAGCCAATATAGGTCCAAATAGGGTGAGGCTACTTCCATAATTTCTCTAAGATATCCCTCTATCAATTCCAGGTCATAAGTCCTACAAACTCCATCCCATTTTGTACAGTTTTTCAGTTGATTCCACTGTTCCGCGCTTGGAGATTCAGTTTCCTCACTCTCCAGTGTTTTGTTCATATCTCCTCCAATTCAGGTCCAAATGAAGTGAAACCACTTCCTAAATACTCCTAGGACATTTATATATCAACTTAAGGTCATGGGGTATTCAAAAATCTCTCCATTTCATTCATTTTTCCAGTTAAACTTCTTGCTCCAAGCTGGAAGTCCAGAATTACTGTTTAGAAGCTCAACTTGTTTTAATTTATTTCTATGATTTCTTCAACATATATTACCACATTTAAACCTTCCAATACCTTATTTAACATCTTCTAACAGGTTTTCATGCCCAGCACTTCTCTTTTGTTCAAAAAAATAAATTATTCCCAACTTACCAAACCAGTAAATTTTGGCAATTTTCACCCTTCTTGTTGTTCATGATCTCTTAGCTATTCAAAACCCTCACAACCTCCACACAACTTGTTCCAACTCCTTTCTAACTGGTCTATGACAGGTTTAGAGTCATTTATGCTCAATTTTCAGTCACATCTACTCAGATTTCTTTTAATATTTCCAAACAACACAAACTAGTGAGTTGTTATCAACAAATGGCTTTTCTTGTTTTCTTTACCACTTCCTTCCTTTTTCTTTTCAAATTTTCAGTATACCATCACTCCACTACACCTTAAATAAACTGAAAACCATATTCAACCCATCACTACACCAACCGGTCAATTCAACATCCATCACAACATCAAAATATTTTCATTGTTCAACATCAACAAATTCATATGCATTTAGTTTCCAACTTCTAACATCATTCTTTTAGCTTTTAAGAAATGATCTCTTACCTTTCCAAGATGAGGGCAAGCTGTATACTCCTTCCCTTCCTTCCTTCTCTTTTCTTCCTCCTTGCTGCCGGTTTCCTTCTCCTTCCTCCTTGCTGTCGAAAATCTCCCTCTCTCCCTTAGTCTCTCTTTTTCTTATTTTTCCTCTCCTCTCTTCACTTTTCTGGTTTTTCCTCTTCTCCTCCCAGCTTTGACTAAAATTCTCCACTCCTTACTCCTATTTATAGAGCTTAATCCTCTTGGTCTTACTTTAAGGTGAGTTGGCTATTCTAGAAGCTCCTAGGCTTTCCAAGAAAATTGTGGAACCATGGAGAAACTTGTAGAATTCCCTAGAAGTCTCAAGACTAATGCATTTACTAACCTTACAAGGCCATGCAAATTATAATTAACTTGGCCTAATCTAGTTTAGCTTAATTATGATCACTTGGCCTAATCTAGTTTAACTTAATTAAGCTTAATTAAGGAAGTCTAAGAATGGTTAATCTTGGTCAAAAATATCATGCTTGTGGGCCCTCTTCATTTACTTCTTGTGGGCCCCTTAAAATATCTTATATATAATAAAATATAGATAGATAATATAGCTAGGGTATTTATATATAATATAATATAGCATAATATAGCTAAATAATATAGCTAAGATATTTATAGTATTAGTTGAAATATATATATATATATATATATATATATACTAATGGTAAAAATAATATAATAATTCAACATAATTATTGAATTTAATAATACTATAACTTAATATTACCAAGGAATATTGATATTACATAATAGATATAAAATAATAGTAATGGATAATAGAATAAAAATAAAATCAATAATAATATTAGCAATAATAATACTAATATTAATAATGATAATAGCACTAGTGATGGCTATATTATAACACTATGAATAATATTATCAATTTGAAATCTTAATTTTATTATTGATAATAAGGAAAGAAAATATTTCTTTTATATATATTTTCATTGTTAACAAAACTATTCTTCACAAACGCTTTATGTAAGGCGGGCAAGGCTGGTTATTACATTATGACTAACTGGAGCACCAAGCTTTTCAAAATCATTAAGATAGCCCTTTATTTTAAGGATATGAGCACTCACTGAGGTGCCAGAAAGCATCTTACAAGCATTTAAAGCCTTATAAGTTTCGAACTTTTCTTAACGTGCTTGCTCTTGAAACATTTCCTTGAGGTGTATAATCATATCATATGTTTCTACTTCTTCAAACTATTTTTAAAGTTTAGAGTTCATAGTAGCTAGCATAAAGCAAGTGACATCAATAGAGTTATCTTTATACTTTCTATAAGCATCTCTTTCAGCTCTTGGAGTGTTATTTACTGGTTCAAGAGGAATAGGCATTTCAAGAACATAGTGCTTCTTTTCTTACTTAAGAATGATTCTTAAGTTGTGTGCCCAACCAAGAAAGTTAGTCCCAATTAGCCAATTTTTCTTAAGCACAGATCACAATGAGTTTTTCTAACTATTTATTGCCACTATCTACATACAATAGTATGCAAAATAATTAATTTCGAGGCTTTAATAAAAACTCTGGCTAAAAGTATTTAAACTTTTGAAACCTCAACATTTTGATGTTTCTTAGTAAGTAAAAACATTTTTTTTTAAAATTTTTGTATTTTATATTAATCATAAGTATACTTTGGCTTCAATCTTATAATTAAATAAAGATTAGAATTAATAACATTGGCATCAAATTTCTCAGCTATAAAACTCATGTAATGCCCTAGGTCTAAAACCATTTTGATCATCTAGTTATGTCAAACCATATCAAGCTTAAGAAAAACTATTTTCCATGATGTTTCACTTAGATAGTCAAAAGCATCCTATTTTAGCAGGAATGACAATATGATGATCCAAGTAATGATAAGTGTTTGATTTTAGAAGGAATTTTAAAACTTAATGTTTATAATTTTAATACCATTGATTGTATAAGAACAAAATAAACATATTGAATATGCATATAAAAACATAAATAAAAGTAACATACTATGGCCCATAACCTATATTGATTTGCACGAGCAAAGTGAAGATCAAAGTGGTCAATCTAGCTATTGATAAACTCCTTGAGCATTCTCTAATGACTCGAGCATACTCCTTTTGAGTTGCAATCTGTGGCCTTCCATTTTTCTTAAATTGAATAGTAAAATAAAATTTAACTCCTATTCTATTAAGTAATTATAGTTTTACAACAATGAAAAATGACACCCATGCTGTATTTAAAAATATTACATGCCATAAAATGATAATACATATAGCCAATCAAATGGGTAAAAAGTGCCATGCTATGCACCAAACAGAATAATCTTCAAACACCCAACAATTAGTTGGATGGGTCCTAGTACCCCTACAAGGAACACTAATTTTTCCTTCTCTTATTGAATTAGGTTTTGCCTTCCAATTTTTGAACATTAATCAAATTAACATCTGTTCTCCATAATGAACGCCTATTATAAAACACATAATCATAGACAGTTTGCAATTATTTTTTTTTAAATTTGACAGTTTGGTGCAATCCATGTGATCAGACAATTTGATCTCGACTACTAGTTTGTGCATAGATAGATGTGAGCACAAAAGAAACCGTGCAAAGCATAGCAGAAATGTAAAAAAAATTCCTAGGTACTCACATATTATATGAATTGAAAGTAAACATATTAACATGCTCATAATCTTAAAAGCATCATCAATCAAGGATATATCACATACATTAGCTAAGATTAATCACAACATAGTCAATTAGGTTGTTTAACCAGTTGCTCTAATACCACTGGAACATTAAAAAAAAAAAATTGACGAATTCTTACAAGATCTAAGTTAAACAACAAGATGACTAGGTTAGAGTATCATATCATTTTGAACATTCATGGAATACCGTCCTCTATCTGAAACCGCTTGGGTTGCCTCTTATGAGATCACAAGTGCTACTACTTGTAATCACCCTCTACAAGCTGTACATCGTGAACTGAGTCTATAACCCGAGAGTTCTAGTGCCTTGGGTAAAGGAGGTATTTTTTTTCTAGAAAGGATTTTTTTTTTTTTCATTTTGGGAAAAATAATTGGGGTAAAGAGAGTCTTATGATCAGATGATAGAATTCTAATATGTTAAGACTGAAAAAAGTTAAGATCTTCTTTTCAACAACCTCTAGCAATATCGTATCATATATCTTATTTGAAATCAAATCAAATTCAAAAGATATGATAATGATATGATAAGATTCTCAGATAATCTTGATAGTTTACTAATTAATCTACCAAGATAGATACAAAGAATCTAGACATTCTTCAAATATGTTAAACTTGGACATCTTTCCAGGTATAATGAATTTGGACATATTTCTAGATATAATGAATCTGGACGTATTTTTAGATACATCAAATATGGTCACCAGAAAAATAACTGAATTTGTTCACTTAATGTGTGATTCTATAAGTTTATTTAATACTGGTAGTGTACTTAAATCACATTTATATGGCCCACAAGTTATAAGTAATTTCTAGCAAAATATCATAACTTAAGTTAAAATGAAGATCGGTGATCTCTTTGAACAAAATCACAATCTGATATTTTGTTGTTTGTCACATGATATCCTAACTAAACAAAAGGCATGGAACATGTCATTCTTATAAAACTTAATAAACTACTAGGTTGTTGCTCGTGCGATGCACCGGAGGAAATTTTTCACTATAATTCCACCAAATAAAGTAGTTCGAGTGCCGGACAAAAGCCAAGAGGAAGTTGTGAGCACAAACTCCAATACCCATTGATTAGATTCCTTCAAAAGCATAAAATGTTTTTGAAAGTTGATACTCTTAGAAGAGAAAATTTTAAAAGACATGACAAAATGGAGATTCACATATACTCTAGACAGTGATCTGGCCACTAAGGTTTGTTGTTTATTCCTGCTCGGGCAGCAACTTTCGATCCACGCCCAATAGAGAATTGAATTAGGCCATTGAAACCAAGTTCCAAATCCCCTCTCGATTTGATCACTGACATGCTGAATGTGGACTGAACCTAACTAATTGGAAAATCTTGATCCCTTCGCTGTAGTGCTCCATAAGCTGTGTCATTCTGAGATCGAACAGCCCCAACACTGCCAACCAAAACATACTGCTTTCCTAGAGTAATATGATCTTCCAACTTGACTCCTATTTCCTGCATTGTGAAACAAAAATGCAAGTTAGTTTATGCAAAATAAAATTAACCAATCAATATATGTAAGCATAATGTATCATAGAATATTTTGAGTCTCTTTTGCCCTTGTCCTGTTGCTTTGTATCATGGAGCTACTTCAGCCTATAACCAAGACGAATCGATAATGTACTCAATAAAGCACCACCTACAATAAGAACCCAGTTGGGGCCTTCACCTAGGAAACTTTTTTAGACCTTTGTGCTCTAGGCACCCCATTAGTTCTTGGTTTCATTTCCAATAGCTGTTGAATACTAAGACTGGGGAATGTTTTGATCACGAGAAACCCATATCAGAATATGGTAAATATCAAATAGTAGCAGAAAACAGCGCCAGCCTACCAGGTGAGACAACAAAATTAAAAAAACATTTCTCAGTAAGTCCCTAAACAGTAGTAAATAATACAGATAGAGAGAAAAGTATATGTCAAAACTTCTATCCCTAGAGCAAAGAGAAATTCTTTTTCTTTTTCCAAATCCCAGGCAGAGGAGATCTCAACCTCAGCAAGTACCATCTCCATCTCAACCCCCACAATTATCAACTAAGCAAATCAGAAAGAATTAAGCACAGCATTTATAAAATCAACAAATCCACTTGCATCCATTGTATCCGTTCTCTTTTTGAAGCTAAAAGAGTGAGGGAAAGAGAAGAAGTAAGGGCAAAAGCAAGGTGAGAGGTACAGCGGTGTTGATACCAGTGATAATGGTGGTGGTGGTGGCAGTGGCAGTGGCGGATATGAACTCCATTTTCTTGTAATCTTCCAAATTCAAGAGCTCTCCATTCTTTTTGTATCTTCTCACGGGTTGGTGCTCTTCCTATGATCAAGAATTCAAGAAAGGAATTTATATAGCATATAAACCTAGTGAATAGGGATGAGAGAAAGGTTGAGGAAAGACCTTTAGTTCTTGAAGGGCGGACGGTGAATGGGCAAGAAAGTAGACAATCAAAGCTAAAAGTCCCGAGGTAGTTTCGTAACCTGCCAGCAAAAGGTCTAGCACAATGCTTACTTTCTCATCGTCATTCAAGTCGTCTCTCCGGGAAGCCTGGCAGAACAAAACCACTAACAGTCCACTGCCAATCTCAGCCGCATGAAGCTTTAGGTCATCATTAACAGGTAAAGAAAGAAAGCACCATGCATTGTGTGGAAAACATACTTAATGGGCAGGAGACATGAAAGGTTACCTCTGGTGATAATGGACGTAACTTTGATTACGTCTATCTTATATGAATTCAGATAACTCTGATTACTCCCATGTTATCTAAATTTATTGAATTTTTATTACGTCTATCTTATCTGAATTCATTGACCCTAATATTAAAAAAAAAAAACTCTTAAAATTTCTTCACCAAGGAAAAAAAAAAAAAAACCGACGTGTCAATGTAGGAATGTGCCATGTGTTGTAACAGCAGGCTTCCGCAGCTCCTATTATATATATATATATATATATATATATATATATTTCTTTATTTCCAAGTAAACTATTAAAACAAATGATATTAATATTCTTAATTGATATATTTGAGCACAACCATATATTTTATCCGTTTAACTCATTAAGGGGACCATGAATATCTCTCTAAAAAATGAGATGGACAAATTCCTTTACTATCATTCACATTACTTTCCCTAACTTATTCCATATCCAATAGAGTCCTAATAATGTTGGAATGTATGCCCTCCAAACTATGTATCTGATGGAAATTCGATGTAATAAATAAAGTTTTATTCTAAAAAACATTTGTGTTCTTTATTTTAATTTGTAATTCATGATTTATTTTGGAAAAGATTCATTATGTTTAAGTAATCTATGTGAATAGAGGTCTTTCACAGTAAGGTATGGATCATAAGTTACTTAACATATAAACTATAGCTCTTAATCAGTTGATGAGAATGGGAATGACAAAGATTATTGTATTATGGATTCTAGGTGAAGAATAGTTTACCTTTAGCCAGTGAATAGTCATATCACTTCATGGTATAAGCATATTTATAATATATAGAACTGGACTCGTAATAGTAGTTTCTAAAAGTACTAAAATAGAAAAAACCTAGACTAGTATAGCTACAATGTGGACTAATACCCTACAACTTGAGTATGGATTAGTGGTCTGGCGAAGCCGGGAGCATTTATTTGATATTCTATGGGCAAGGTTCTATCGTAGGATCAATATATTTGTATATTGGGTATGTATAACTAGTTAGTTAAGACAGATTCATACAAGATGGCTTGGATGCTCATGAATAGAGAAATCACCCTCTTGTGATTGTCCAAAATAATCAAAATAATCTAAGGCCCTAGGAACGTAACTTAGTATTGTATGCTTATGGGTAGCTTTCGAGAATAAGCGAGTACATACTAAAAGTTACGAATTATCGGATTAGACATCTAAGAATGGTAGATGAAATTCAAAGAGATGTTAGTACATTTCTCCTATCTTAATGTTATGTGTAATGTAAAAGGGTATTTTAGTCATTACACCTGTAGGTCAGAGACGTTACAAAACGTAACATTATTTTTAGGATTAATATTTTCTTATGGTGATATTAGAAAATATTTAGATGAAAAATATAACTATTTATGCAATAATGGCATTTTGGTCATTCAATAGCCAAGGATGATGTGTCATTTTATCTTCAGGGTAGCCCATAAAGCTTAGTTAATTTTGGGCTAAGGAAATGGTCTTGAACATATGTGTTTTATTTTATTAATAAGCATAATTTATTGTTGGGCTAAAAAAAAAAAAATACAAGCCCAAGAGAGAATTAATTAATAGCCTAGTTTATGGGTTAATTAATTATTCAGGGATCAAGTCTAGGTTAGATAATTAAAACTAACACAAGCCTAAACCTGAAAATGCTTGAGGGAAAAGGTCTAGTTCATTTAGGTTACTTAATTGTTTATTTTGGGCTTGTTCTGGCTCAAGATTAAATAATTAATTAATTATCTAACCTAATAGCTTAGACTAGAATTCAAGAAGCAAGCCCTATCTCACTTGGGCTAGGGCTAGCCGACCAAGAAGGGGCTTGGATGGCTAGGGCTTTGATTAAGCCTTAGCTGGCTAGTTTTGTTTGATATAAAGTTTATTTATGTCATTCAAGGTTTTGAAAGATTTTCCAATGTTATTTCAGTGAACAAAAAAAAAAAAACCCTCAGCTCTTTATTCTTCTTGTTAGTCGTCTCCCTCCTCTTTTTCGTGTCTCTCTCTCCTTCTATCATGGGAAAGCTTAAGGCTTTCTAGAGTAGGTAGTTCTCTCTAGATTTCTAGTCAATAGAAATTAAAAAGAAAGGCATTCTTGATTCTACTCAATAGTAGTGAGACAAGAAAAAGACTTTTGATCCTAATCTTAGGTTTCCACTAGCCAGTATTGGGTAAGGTCATACTTCTAAAGTCCGAAAGGTTAGAGCCTAGGCGACGTAGTACAAGATTAGCTAGACAAGAGCCAAAATCTTCAAAGAAAAACACCAGAAGTTCAATAATCCACTATTCAGACACAACCTAAGCACTCCGCATTTAAGCCAAAGAGAAAAGGTAAAATTTTAAAGACTTTTGTTGTGTTATTTTGGCTCTAATTTATTACCGTAATGCTTTCAAGTGGTATCAGAATGTGGTTTTTGGAAACCGAGGAGGTTAATAAAAGTGGAAATGATTTAATCTTTTTGCTATCGATGTGATCTCTCATGGTTTTGATATGGTAGGTTTTGTGTACACCTCATGAATAGAGGTATAGGTATATGTACCTTACAGTTGCTTTTGTAGATCTTGTATAAGCCAACGTTTTAAGGCATAAGCATTTGTGGTTTTGAGATTAGATTCAATTTTTGAATTTTTGTGATCATTGGAACGCCTAGAGACTGATATATATCCCCAAAGTAAAGTTGTCCATGGAGCATTAGAAGAGAGTTAGTATTAGTTGCTGCAATGAATCCAGCACCGGGTGACTTCTAGAAAGTTGTTCATAGAGTAACAGTGGCGAGCTGGTACTGGTTTCTTTCAGTAAGCTGGCATTGAGTGTTGCCTAATGGCTGTGGGAAAGTTTACAGTGACGAGCCAGTACCGGGTGATACTACAAAGCTACTGCTGGATGTATTCTGGACGTCGTTCCAATTGTAATTTTTCTTTCTTTTCTTTTTGGGAGTCCCATATCACACGAGGTTACTTTTATGCAATAATTATATTATGTTGATGAATATTTTACATGGAAAAGAGATAGTTAAAAAAGATTAGGATTGAATAAGACCATTAAAATTTATTTAATGTGTTTATTCTATTATGTGGACACATAGGATTTAAAGAATAGAAAGAGCGTGAAAACTGTCTACTATTTTTAGCTTGCTTTTTCTTTTGTTTTGGGGCAAACCTAAGTGCACATTTACTTAAGACCAAAATCTTGAGAAACTGATAAAGGAAAACATTTTTTTTTTATTTAAAAGATTTATTAACTTGGAGCAAAATTAATCCATGATTATTTTCTCAAAGGGTATCATCCTTAACATAGAGAATATTTGAATTTAGAGATTTTGTGTAAAGTTAATAGGAAACTAATCTAGTTAAGTTTTTGAAAAATGTTTTTGTCATAAAATTAATGAGTCCAATGTCTCTAGAGTTTTGAAAAAGAAATATTTTTGAAATCATTAAGTTCTAACTTGAGTAAAATTAATCCCTGGCAAAGATCCCAAAAAGTATCATCCTTGACATAAAGGTTTTTATGAGTTTAGACATTTTACATACATTAGTGTGATACTTAATGAAATTTTTCAAAGAAATATTTTTATAAAAAAAAACTTATTTTAAAAGACTAAATAGGGGAGGGGTTATAACAATCCTACAGCTTCTCTCATGATCTATGTCGCATCACCCTATGAGAGAACCCATATAGGATGGAGATTCCACAAGGATCTAAAACTAACAAATATATATAGTTGATGCCCTGGATTCATGTTGTGATCGGCCAAACCATATTGGAGGTCATAGTACGAGGCTCATCCATAAGAAATGAGAAGAAACTACTATCCAATCATTAGAGTTATCTTCTAGATCATTACTTATAAGGGTAGTCAATTAGTGGTGATTAATATTCTTAGTTTAAAAAAACTATTAACCTTTCCAAGAAGTTATGTCAATTTTTCTAAGAGCCAAATTGATCATATTATAGATAATAGTGATAGGGTTAGCTATTATCAGATTTAAAATAAGGAGAAAATGCACAAGTTGTTTGTTTTCCACATACTAAGAATTTTTTATTTTTTTGAATTTCAAAAATGGTCGGGGGTAGTTCTTTTAGTCACTTGGCCGTTATTCTTTGTGAGAATAAGCTAACATGTTCAAACTATGTGGACTGAAAAAGGAACTTGGACATAATACTCATCGCTGAGGAGTATAAGTATGTCCTATACAATCCTTGTCCTGTGATTGAGTAGAGTTTTATTGAGGAAGAGCGAGAGGCTAAAAAGGGTGAAAGAAAGTCGATAAGATGACTCACTGTTATATGTTGGCCTTCATGTCTAATGTGCTTCAATCCAAACACGAGTACATGGCCACTGCTTATGATATCAATGTGTCATTGGCTACTATATTTGTTGACAAGAGCTGGTCTGTGAAGTAGGAGGCTTTTAGAGCAATCATAAACACCAGGATAGTTGAGAGAGCATTAGTCCGGAACATATGCTCAAAATGATTACTGCTTTCGAAGAAGCAGAAGTCCTGAGGGCCACTATTGATCCTGAAAGCTAAGTGGATATGGTCTTTAACACTTTGTTGGATTTCTTCTCTCAGTTTAAGTTGAATTACAACATAAACAAGTTAGAGATAACTTTAATAAAATTGATGAATGAGCTCTAGATAGTGGAAAAAGTTATGGGACCACAGTCCAAGGCCTTGGTTACCAAGTCTTTTTCTTCCAGAACTGGGCCTAAGTCCAGAAAGTTTAAAAATAAGAAGAAGGCGAATACAGCAGCCTAGCCCAAGCTCCAACTCGATACCAAGCCTAAGGTGAAGTACTTCAAGTACGGCAAGAAGGGACATTGGAAAAAAGAATGTCCAGATCTCTTGGCCAAGAAGAACCCTACAAATAATATTTTCTATCTAGAGTCAATTATGATGGTTAGATCACCATCTACTTAAATTGTTGATTTTGGAGTCACTAACCATATCTATAAATTTTTACAGGGGTTTAGGAATATAAGACAACTCAAGAAAGGTGAGCATAGTCTCTATGTGGGGAATGGAGCACGAGTATAGGCACAAGCAGTAGGAGGCCCAGAGTTGTTTAGGATATTTTATATACACCAGGTTTTAAATAGAATTTAATTTTAATTGCAAAACTAATAAATCATGAATATTTTATTTCATTTTAATATGGTATTTTTATCAGTAAAGATGGAGTAACTTTATGTACTGGGCACATGTATAGCAATTTGTTCTTCATAAAACCTATAACAATCAAGCAAATAATGCCCAAACTGAACCTGAAACAAATAAGAAGAGAAAGACCAATATCAATGACTCATACTTGTGGCATCTAAGGTTGGGTCATATTAACTCAACTAGAATTCAAAGGTTAATCTATGATAGGCCTTTATGCTCATTGATATTAGAAATTTGGTCTCAATATGAACCATGTCTTATGGGAAAGAAGACCAAAAGGTCGTTTACTCAAAAGGCTGATAGTCACAAAAGATTTTGAGTTTAGTTTACACTAATGTGTGTGGTCCTTTGTCTATACGAGCAAGAGGCGATTTTGAATACTTCATCATGTTCACAGATGATTATACAAGTTATGGTCACGTTTACCTAATGACGTACAAGTCTGACTCTTTTTACAAGTCAAAGATTTAAGGCTGAAATAGAGCATCAAAGAGGCAAACTAATTAAAACCCTGTCATGGAGTTTTGATTTTGGGGAAAAAAAATCGATTTTTGGACTTTGTTGGCCTTAATGATATTGTTGTTATCTCTCTTTTGGCTTGAGAATTGAATTTAACACCTATTAGATAAGTTTATTTTTATGTAAATGAGGATTAAGGTAAAATAATGAGAGAATTAAACAAGGTAGTACAAAAGCTAAAAAATCTATATCTGTATTTTTACTAGGCCTTTGTACTACTTTATCTAATTAACAAAAATATAGAAAATTTTCCTCTTTAATGGGTTTTAATTAGTTTATCAACAATAATATCCAATAGTCTACTTTCTCTACGCTTCTTATGTCTTCTCCATGGCAGAGTTTCAACCGGTTCCCATTCACTTTGAAGACTCCCTTTTCTGGATGAGATAGCTCCACTACTCCAAAGGCGGAAACCCTGGTCACCACGAATGGTCCGGACCACCTAGATCTCAGCTTTCCTGGGAATAGCCTCAGTTTTAAATTGAACAACAGCACTTGATCACCTTTTTTGAATTTATAACTTTGTATGATGTGCTTTTCATGCCACTTCTTCATTTTCTCCTTGTATATTCTTGAGTTTCTATAAGCTATATTCCTCCATTCATCTAGCTTATTCACTTGAAGAAGTCTTTTAGTTCCTGCAGAGTCAAGATCAAAATTAATCAACTTGATGGCCCAAAAGGCTTTATACTCTACTTCTATAGGCAACTGGCATGACTTTCTATAAATCAGCCTATATAAAGTGGTTCCTATAAGTGTCTTATATGCTTCCGATAAGATCAAAGAAACATCATCTAATTTCACACTCCAATCTATTCAAGTATGGTTTACCACCTTTTCTAATATTCTTTTCAACTCTCTATTGACTACTTCAACTTGGCCACTAGTTTAGGGGTGATAGGAAGTAGCTAGCTTTGTGAGTCACGCCTAGCCTATTTAGCACTCTCTCCAATTGATTATGTCAAAATGGGTTCTTCTTGAAGGTCTAAAATGGCAAAATTAATCAAACCGAAAGCATGCTTACAAAACGAAAAATTTACCTTTGTGATTAAATAGCCTTTTTAGCACTGAAGAAGATGTCTGTATAAGGATATTGAAGCTATTGGATCATGTCCTTGTAAACATCGACTTCGTCTTATTCACGCGAAGCTTTTGAGCTTCTGCAATAGTGCCATTTCCACTGCCGGTGAAAGCTTAAAGAAATTAGGTTTGCAATGCTTTTGGCTTCTGTGATTTCTACACAGACTTAGCTTCTGTGAAGATTTCTTAAGATTGTCTTTGGTCTTGATTCCATTTCCTTTCATCAATTCCCCAAAAAAGAGAGAGATATACCAAACAGCTTTCTGTTAACCTTCACGCATCCCGTGTTGTTTTGATTTTTTTTATTTTATTTAATTAATTAATTTAATAATTAATTATTTTTTCTAATTTTATTTTACCTTTGGTCTTATTCATATGATAAATCTCAATTATTTATTTTCTAGACTTCATTAAACAGTACAATAAATAATGAATAAGCTCAAATAGACCAATATAAAATATTAGGCCTTTTATCTAGTTTATATCTACACTAAATTTTTAATTATTCAATTTGGGCCTTGGTCCCTAAATAATTAATTAACCAATTAAGCTAGATAAAATATATACTCTCTTTCAGACCTTTTATTTTATTATAGTCTAATAATAAATTAGACTAATTCCTTAACCCAAATCAAGACCAATTCCTTAATCTAAATCTGTCAGGAATTAAGGGTAATTCCGGGGACTAAAAGACACATTGCCTTGGCTACTAAAATGACCAAAATATCTCTGCTATGTAAATAATTATATTTTTCATTTTAAATATTTCTTAATATCACCATCAGAAAATATTAACTCTAAGGATAATACTGCATTAGCTAAGTCTTCGACCTACAGGTGTAATGACTAAAATACCCTTCTACACATCGCCGTGCATTTAGAAATGAAGAGTGTACTAACACCTCTATAATAGACATCTACCATCCTTAGACCTCTAGTCCAATGATCTACAACTTCTGAAATATTTCCACTTTCCAAGGGAGCTACTCTAAAGTAAATATCCAAGTCATGTTTCCCAAGGCCCAGGATAATTAGATCATTTGAACAGTCATAAGGGGCGATATAGTACAAAAGCTATCTTGTACAAGTCTGTCTTAACTAACTAGTCATATATACCTAACATACAAGTATATTGGCTCTACGAAAGAACCTTAACTACAACATATCAAAGTATATGCTTCTAGCTTCGTCAGACCACCAACTCATATTTAAGTGATAGATTATTAGTTCATGCTATAGCAGAAATAGTTTGGATTTTTTCTAAATAGTACTTTTAGAAACTCACTATTATAGGTCTTATTCGATGTATTCTAAATACGATCATGCTATGAAGTGAGTGGACTACTCACTGGCTAAAGGTAAGACATTCTCCATTTGGAATTCATAACATAATAACTTAAGCATGATGAGATTCTCATTCTCATCAATCAGTTAAGAACAAACATTTATGTGTTTAAGTAACCCGTGATCCATACCGTACTGTGAAAGACCACCATTCACATGGATCACTTACTTAAACTCAATAGGTCCTTTCCAAACGAAAATCGTACACAAATAAAATGTAAATTCATAAACAATTTTTGAAAATAAATTCTTTTATTAATAAATTCGACAATTACATCAGATAAACTAGCTTAGAGGCCATATATTCCAACACTTCTATCATGAATGTGCTTCTACCTACTTAGATACATAGTCAACAACTATTAAAATATACTTGTTACCAAAAGAATTTGAAAAAGGTCCCATAAAGTCAATTTCCCAACAATCAAATATTTCACAGGCTTAGAAAATGGAAAGTGGCATCTTATGAGCTTTAGAGATATTACCCGTCCACTGGCATCTATCACAAATAGTCACAGACCTGTGTGCATCCTTAAATACTGAAGGCCCGTAGAATCCAGAGTCAAAGACCTTTTTTGCTAGTCCATTTGCTTGATAATACCCTCCTGCTGGTCCCTTGTGGTAATGTCGAAGAATATCCCAAGAATCAATAGTATTCACACATCTTCGAATGATATGATCTGCACACATCTTCAGCTCCCTTTTTGTCCTTGATCTCGAAATCAAACTCCTGTAATAATAATACCATCTAATCAATCTAGGCTTAGAATCATGTTTAGCAAGAAGGTATTTCAATGCGGAATGATTAGTGTAAACCACAACTTTAGATAAGATAAGGTAAGTTCGAAATTTATCAAAAGCAAACACTATTACGAACAACCTTTTTCTGTAGTTGTATAATTCTCTTGTGTGTTGTGAGAGTTTTGCTGGTATAGTGGTTGGCTGGAAGTACTTGCCCTGCCTTTGTCTAAGAACAGCTGCAACTAAATAGTCACTGGCATCACACATCAACTTAAAAGGGAGTGACCAATCAGGAACAACTCAAATAGGGGAGTTAATCAATTTTTCTTTCAATAATTTAAAGGCAGATAAACACTTTTCATCAAAATTAAAGGGGGCATCCTTCTCAAGTAGAAAAATAAAGGGTTTGAAAATTTTTGAGAACTCTTAGATAAATCTCTTGTAGAAGCCCGCATGCCCAAGAAAACTCCTAATGGCCCTCATAGAAGTTGTTGGTGGAAGCTTTTCAAGTAGCTCTATGTTGGCTCGATCAACCTCAATCCCTTTGTACGAAATCTTATGCCCTAAGACGATGCCTTCCTTTACCATAAAGTGACATTTCTTCCAATTTAATACCAAATTTGTCTCTTCAAACATTTTGAGTACTTTCTCTAGATTTTGCAAATAAAGCTCAAAGGAATCCCTAAAGATAGAAAAATCATCCATGAACACTTCCATTATACCTCCTACCAAACCTTCAAAAATAGCCATCATATATCTTTGAAAAGTTCCAGATCCATTACACAATCCAAAAGGCATATTCCTTTAAGCAAAAGTTCTAAAAGAGCATGTGAAGGTGGTTTTTTCTCGATCTTCAGGGGCTATAGGAATCTAAAAGAAGCCAGAAAATCCATCTAAGCAACAATAGTACATATGTTAAGTTATCCTTTCTATAATCTATTTAATGAATAGAAGGGGGAAATGGTCCTTTCTTGTTGTGTCGTTTAGTTTTCTATAGTCAATGCACATTTTCCATCTTGTCACAAGCTTCATTAGGATAAACTCTTTCTTCTCATTAGGTGCCACTTTTATACCCCATTTCTTTGGTACTACTTGTGTAGGGCTCACCTACATACTATCTGAGATAGGATATACAATTCTAGCATCCAACAACTTAATCACTTTACCCTTAAACACTTCCTTCATGTTTGGTTTCAATCTCCATTGGGGTTGTACTACAGGCTTTGCATTATCCTCAAGTAAGATCTTATAGGTGCAGAAAGAGGGATTGATTCCTTTAATATCTGTGTGTTTCCATGCTATAGCCTTTTTATGACCCTGAATCATTTTCACTAGTTGTAGCTTTTGCCCTTCTTTCAGATCTCTTGCAATTATCATTGGCAAATTATTCCTTGGAGCCAAAAATACATACTCAAGATAATCCAGAAGCTCTTTCAATTCTAGCTTGGGTGGGTCCTCAATAAATGATCTTATTCGCCTAAGACTTAACCCTTCTATCACTTTAAAAACTGTTAGTTTTGATTTATCCCTAAAGTTCTCCATATGTGCCAAACTTCTTAGGGACACTATTCTACATCTTCCATCCAACTCTCTTCAGTCCATTAAACAAAATGTTCTTGTAAAAATTCAAAAATGCAATCATCTAGAATATCAATCCTAAAGTAATCATCTTGTGAAGAAGAATGTCTCATACTGTCTGAAAATCTTATGATAACTTCCTTCTCCTCAACTCTTAATGTCAACTTTCCTTCATAAACATCTATAACAGCTTTTGCAGTAGCTAGGAAAGGCCTGCCTAGAATCAATGGGATCTTGGAGTCTTCATCCACATCAAGAATAACAAAGTTAACTGGAAAAATGAATTTATCAACCTTAACAAGCACATCCTCCACAACCCCTCTAGGATATTTGATGGATTTATATGCTAATTGAATACTCATCCTAGTGGATTTTGGTTTCCCTAAGCCCAATTTACAAAAAGTGTTGTTAGGTAGCAAGTTGATACTAGCTCCTAAATCTACTAATGCTGTGCCAAAAATGGTACTCCCTATTACAAAAGGAATGAAAAAACTTCCTTAATCCTTTAATTTCTATGGCAATTTTTCTTTATATTGGAGGAGGATCGAACATTCTTCATTCAAGATGATAGTAGAAAATTCTTCTAACTTCCTTTTGTTGGACAAGATATCTTTCAAAAACTTAGCATACTTAAGTTGTGAAACCCCACCAAAAAGCTACCCTTGAGTAAGGGGGATGAGATGCATATCATGTTATCATGAAAATATAGCTTTTGAATGACTTTGTGTGCCTTGGAATTGTGGTTTATAGGTTATTTGATTTATTAGTGCTTGTTGAGTAGAAAAGGTAAAAGGGTAATTTTGCTTCATGTCAAAATAGAAAGATGGCTTGAGGTTTAGATAAGAAGAATATTGGTTGAGAAAATAAGAACAAAAATTAATGTGGTTAAGTGGTTAGGGCTTTGTGATTTAATCTCTAATGTCTTGAGTTCAAATCCCATCACTTGAGTTTTATTCATATTTATCTTAGCCATGTTGAATTTCCGTTTTCCTTACAGTCCTTAAAGATAGGAATGTTATCTTAACGAAGACAAAATGGTAATGTCTTGACCATGTGGTGTTGTCCTAAAAAGAATTCTAGAAGAATTCTTGTCTCCATTAATTTTGCTAGCCTTGTCCTAACATCTTTGAAATTTAAACTACTCTTGATTCTTTAATTCATTTATAATCATAAAAAATCTGAGATAATTCTCTAGTTTGGAATTTTGAAAATCCCAGCTCTTGTGGGATAGGAGTGGCCGAAAATGAGGAGGGATAATAGGTAGAGGTTGCAAGCAAAACACCATAGCTATTTCTTTAAGAATATCATCTTCCTCTTATTCTTGTCTTCGTAAAAAATTAGGAAAATTTTCCAGATTTCCTTCAAGGCTGTTTTCAAAAATTGCAGCAAGCTTTCCTAGCCAATTCTTGCAAGAAAGCCAACCATCTTGTGTGAGGATGAAGGCTAGAATTCCTTGAATTTTCGTTTTTTTACAAACAATGCCAAACCAGAATTTTTTTCCAACAAACTAGCAACATTACACATGAACTTGAAGCCATCCGTTAGAATATATGGACAGCTGGAACTTTCTCTATATTTCTTCAAAATGATGGCTGGAAAACTACCATTAATGGACCTTCAAACACCCTTAAATTCTAGCTGAAAAATTGTTCTAAAGTGGACTAAAAATTCTGCACCAAAATCATTTCCATTTCAAGTGTTCTTGAGCTTCAATTCTAGAAATTTTTGTCCAGCTTTGCCTCTTCGTACTAAGGCCGAAATTCTTCATCAAGCTTCACCAAAATTTGGCCCTTGTACAGCCATGAAATGAACATCTTGGCTTCTCCACCAACCTTGAGTAATAGGACTCCATTATCATACCTCAAAAAGCTCCTATCTTCACTCTATCCAAACTTGTTCAAACTTCAAATTAAAATTCCAGATTTTGTTTCATTGAAACACTCCTTTAGTTAGTTGATGAAACAAGAAAATCCTCTGCCATTCCATAGCTATTTTCAGCTAGCCTTAGTTTGAAACAACTCTACATCCTTTGGTTGAAACATAACTACTTTAGCCATACACCATTGAAGGACAAGAACTAAGAGCAAACACCATTACCCAATCCTATACCTCAAACAATTCCACTTTTCTCTCAAGTTGAATTTAAAAAAAATCTGAAACTCTCTCTCTCATTCTTGGATAACCAAAAGCTCTCCCTAGGTTAAGCCATTCGGACATCACACTCACAAACACACACGAAATTCATCTCCTCTCAAACTCTTTCAAGAACACCAAGAGCACACACTTCACATCTTCAAGCCTAAATCACCTCTAAACACCTTCAATCACTCCCAAACACTCTAAACTATTAGTATTCAACCTATATTCTTCATTGGTGCACTTTATAACACCAAAACACACAAATTTGAACCTTTGAACGAATCAAACCACCCTTTTTTGTTGAAAATTTGAAGAACACCAAAAAGGTAAATAAGAACAACCTTCTTGTTCTTCTTCTTTTATTCAACTTCTATTCTCCTCTTCTACTCTCATTCATTCCCCTCTTACTCTTTCCCTCTCTCTTGGTTGAAATGTTGATAAATAACCATGGACTATTTCCGAATCACTAAAAACCATCAAGCACTCAAGGATCTCCACTAAGCAAGGTGCAACCTTCATCAAATGTTTATCAAATCAAGTATTTCTTTCTCGATCTCCGCTTTATATTTTCAAAATCAAGACTCTTAGGTGAGGGATTTGATAGGTTGATAGAATAATGTGGGGTGGGAGATATGTATGTGGGTGAATGTAGAAGATCACCCTTGTTGTGATGTATGTTAATACAAGCCTATTTTTGGATAAAACGACATGTTATTTGTTGGTTCCATGTGTGTATGAATATGTATATAAATTTTCTCTAGTAAGTCATTATAGTCATTAAAAATTATTATAAGAACTACTTTTATTATTTTTAGCATTATTCTTACTATCATCATTATTATTAATATAATTAATGTTATTGTTTAATTTAATTAACTACTTTCGGTGAACACATATATTTTCAAAACTAATAATTATTTAAAATATTGGTATTTTATTAGATAAATAAATAGAATATTTTTATTAAACATTATTAGATATAAATAATAATATATTGGAATTAAGATTAAATGTCTTTTATATTCATATTATTATTAGTCAGCCTTACTAAAAATTTTTTTACACTCTTAAATATTATTTATATGAGAATAATTTATTTATTATTAATTTTATTTGGTATTTATTATTTATTATTAAAATTATTTATAATCTATTATTAATATTACTTATTATTTGTAATAATATTATTTATTATTTATTACCAATATTATTTAGGATTTATTATTAATAGTACTCATTATTTATTACTAATTTTAATTATTAATATTACTCATTATTTATTATTTATTAATAAATAGTTAAGATTATAATTTATTATTTATTTATTATTTATAAAACCTATTTATTTTAACTTATCAAATTAATCCTATTCTATAAAATACCTTATCAACTAGTGTTAAAGCTTAAGGCATTGTTGTCTTAACTAGATGTTGTTGTATCTAGTTGAGTTTATGCATGTTAGGCTAGGAATTATTTATTTAAAGTAAGTATTGCCTAGATATTGGGACTTATTCCCTATATTTACCCTAGGTAGGGTTAGGTTGTCTTAACTCTCTTGGAAGGCTATTGTATAAAGGAAAAGCAAGAGATCAGGTAAGTCCTTGCATAAAGATGTTTGTGAACAAATGTTTTTCTGCAAGTCAAATGTACTGATTTTCGTGAATGATGTACCTTGAGATGTAATTATGGACAATATATTTCTTCTTCTAAAATAAGATAATTTTTGTCAAGCAAACAATTTTCCGAGCAAAACAATAAATTTTTCTTAAACAATATTTTACCTAAAATTGTTTGAAAACCATAATTGCTACTTCAAAGAAAGCTCTTCATTGATTTTACATTTTCTAAGTGGAATAAGCATAACATTGCGTACTCAATAAGGATAGACTACTAGGATTAATCTTTGAAGGGTTGGGTAAGTTTCTCAGTAGCAGGCCACCTCTGAAGGGTGAATCCTGCCTAAACAAGATGACAGTTCTTGTTGGTCAGGCCGGTCCAAGCTAGTAGTACAGTTCGGGTGGATTGTTTATTTTCGGAGTGGACACTTGGTATGTTTAGGTGTAAAGATGGGGGAGTATGTCATCCGGTGGGCCGTACACCCACCTTGTATCAGCATGCATAAAGTGTGGCATCCTAATCATTCTCTTGCCATAATGCATATAGTGTGGCATTCTGACCGTTCTTTTGATATGGTGCCATATCCATCCATGATACATGACTTCATAGTTAATTTTATCAGAGTAGTTATTTCTTTTCAAGTTGAGTATTTTTACTTTACAAATACTGATAAAAACATCACTTAGTGTTCAAAGATAAATTTATTGGCTTGCAGACTTTTTATTATGACTTGTTCAAAACTTGCATACATGAACTATTTTTCCTGAAATGCCATGAGCACACACAGAACTTACTGACAAATATTTCTCACACCTTTTATATCATATCTTTAGGTCGATCCTACTTGGAAGGTTGATTTACTTATGCTACCATGAGCTTAGAAGATTTATCCTGATATATTTATTTGTTAGAGATTTTGGTTACCATCTATTTGTTTCAAGACTTGTAAAAGTATTATTTTAGGATTGTAATAAGTCTGTTATTAAGTTATTTCTTTCTATGTTTTCTATTACCTAGTTATAAAGACCCCTTGTCCTAAGGACGAGGCGACATCCTCGCCCCTTTTGGGGTACGTAGGTAACGAGGTGTTACAAGTGATATCAGAGCTTAGGTTTAAGCAACTACTGGCAATATTTGGATTTATTACATTAAGCTTTATAATCTCTAGTGCTAATCTATGCATTCTGTTTGCAGGATGGTTAGGCGATTCGTGCCTGTTACCCAAGGTTAGCCTTTTATGTGTGTTAGAACACTTGCTGGAGTTCTTGTAGTGGACCTATCCTTTTCGGGCACAGAACTCGAACCTAAGTCAGATTGGTTTGAGTTAGAGAGCAATGACAGTGAAATTGAGGTTGAGGTTTCCAACCCTATTGTGCCTAATTATGGTAAGGAAGAGAATATGGAGGTTGAGATTGCTACACTAGAGTTACCCGAATAGGAGGAAGGTGTTGAGGACGTGCGGGTGGTGGACCCTCCCATACCAATGGTTGATTTAGTCTTAGATAGAGATATTGAGGAAGAAGCTCCTGATCTTGACTTAGATGGTGAGGGACATGAGGAGATGGTGGATTCTGATTGTGAGAGAGGTGAGGAACTGAGTGATGTTGACGATGATGGAGGATAAGAAATGAATGATTCTGATAGGGAAATAGAAGGGGGGATGGAAGAGTCTGATGAGGAGAATGAGGAGGCAGTTGTGCCTCCTTGGACTCCATGAATAAGAGAGTTTGTCATTATCCTTTTTGGCTTTTACTTTGAGGAGTCTGGTGGTAAGGGACCCAGTCAAAATGATAGACTCACCCAGGTATGAGAGCACTTAGGGAGTCAGTCTTAGGGACGATGGACAAGGGAAAAAGGGAAGGTGGAGGAGAGTCCTAGGAAGAGTAGAACTAATGGTTGTACACTTAGGTTTGGATTGGGAATAGATTGCAAGAAGAGAAGAGAATGATGGTTCGAAGAAACTATTTTCGACTATTCGAGTGACGACTAGAGCAGTGAGAAGACTTAGTAGATTTGTGATGCAATTTGTTGATTAAGGAATCTATTTATTGAGTTCATGGCCTTATTTACTTTCTTATTTATGAGTATCTGATTCCTATAGAGTTATCAACTATGATATCCAATTTCTTTGTGTTAAAGTATGATTTATTTTGAATAAAGATTTTGAGTATTTCACTTCTTTCAAAAAGAAAAAAAAAATTAATACTCTTATATGTTCAATAAGTGAGCAAAAGTTATATATGTTATCTTTGCATTCGTACGTATGCATTTGTCGACCTATAATTGTGGCGATGATGATCAAAGATGGCACTTAGATGTAAAATTGTAGCAATAGGCAGAACTGGTCATGTCAGGAAACCTTCAACAGCTAAAGATGAGCCAGTAGAGCACTCACAACCAGATGTGAGAAAAGAGCACGAAAAAGAGCAAAAGACAAAACTTGAGGGATCTTCTAAGATGATAGTTGGACAAGCCGATTAAGACCCTATCGCTGAATTCAATCAGCTAAGCAAATGTAGTTATTGGAGGAAATAAGTTGAGGCTGTAGGTGATGACCAAGTTGGTTGAGTAAAGAGGACATGAGATCGGATGTAGCCGTGGTGCCAGGTTAATTCTTTATTTCTCTTGAAAGAATATGCTATTCGACCTTTATTCTGCAAAGCTTATATGTATTGTGTAGTATGCTATTCATTGGAGTAGTGTTAAGCTAGACCATAAGAGTTAAATTTGTCAGCTATGAATAGTTATAGATTTTCTTATTAATTGTTTAAGCATTCCTCACCATGCAAGGAAGTAGGGAACCATAGGTTTGATTTGCGATAAGAAAATTTAGCGAGAGAAGTAAAATTTATTCGGAATCTGACTTGTTTTCTTTTGAGGATTATGATAGCATATTAGAAAAGGATTGATTGTCGAAGCAAGGAGTTAAATTGGTTATAGAGATAGAATAATGCATTTTTGGGGATCAGATGGGTATAATTAAATTTTAGAAGGGTAAGGTGAAGGAAGTGTAGAGCATAATACTAAGAGTGAAGGTTTATAAACCGTTGTTGAAGGAATACTAAAGATATCTAGCCTGGTGTTGTAGCTTGCGAGACCCAATAGTAATGGTATAAGAAAAGGTTGGAATTTTAAAGCTATGTATAGACCAGAGAATATTGGATAGTTTGGTCATCAAAGATATATATGGTTACTCCTAAGTTAGACTTGAGATAAGGATATTATTAAGTGTGAATTTGAGAAGAAGATATAATAATATTGCGACTAACATTGGGAATAGGTACCAAGGACGGGTGGTGATGTCATACTGATTGACAAAGGCTCTAATGCTTATGGAGTAGATGCATAGGATTTCAATCCTGTTTTGATAATTTTATGGTGTCTTTTTAGATAACAACTAATGTATTTGAAATGCCTTAAGGACATGAGACAATTAAAATTGGTGTTAGAAAGTGCAGATGGTATAAATTTCTGTTAAGATTGGTAAATGAAAGTTTAGTTGAACATAATTCTATTTTTGGAATGAGCGATAATCAGGGGTGATTTTAAGATAGCCCTAGCCTAAGTAGAGGTTGCATGGGATGTTATCGAGTATTGTATCTAAGTGGGATCCTAGGTTCGCTACAAGATTTTAGACTAAGTTCCTAAAGATAATAGGATTAACTTAGAAGTTCTGTACTGTAGAATATCCTCCAAAATAGATAGCCAGTCAAAGAGACTTATTCAAATACTGAAGGACATGTTTAGGACATGTATGCTGGGCTTTGTTGATAAATGGATGGAACGCATGTCGTATGAAAGTAAGCCTACAACAGTAATTATCGATCTTCTATTGGGATGGCCTTATAAGAAGCGATGCAAAGCCAAACATATCAAGTACCATTATAGTAGGGATAAAGGGAATATAGGTTGATTATCAAATCCAGTGAAGTTCGTGTTCAAGAAAAGGCGGACAAGGTAAAAGTAATAAGACAAAGACTGGAGATGACTCGGAGTCGGCAGAAGATCTATATGCATAATAGGAACAGAATGATGGAACTGTCATCTATAGATTGGACTTACCAGGCATTTTATGGAGATTATGAGACATGTTTCATGTATCTCAGCTAAAGATGTGCGATCCTAATCAAAAATATGTTTTAATGATGAGCCTTTACTATTTTAACTTGATTTGAGTTACATAGAGAAGTTGATTAAGATTCTAAATTGAAGCATCAAGACTCTTCAAAATAAGCAGATACCAAAGGTGAAAGTGTTTTGGGAGCATCATAATATATAAGAAGCTAGCTGGATTATTGCAACCATAGCCAATACCAAAATGGAAATGGGAGGAGATAGCGATGGAATTCGTCACTGACTAAGTCATGTCAAAGAGCCAAAAGGATGCCATTTGGGTAGTGGTTAATTGACTAACAAAGCTAATGCATTTTATCCCCGTAAGTGTAAGGAGAAGGCACGGAAAGCAAAAAAACACAGGGCACGCAGCGGAAGCAAACATAAAAACAATAAAAAAACAATAACAGAGATTCCAGGGCAGGGCCGGCTCCAGCTGCCCTAGCCAGCGCCAATTGCGCCCTGTCCCAATCCCGAGGTTTTAAAAATTTTACCTCTCATTCTGGTTTTCAAAAGTGGCTGGACCGAAACGTGTGCAATCGGGGTAGGTGTGCTTGTGGAAGCCTCTGGTGCTATTCCTGCAAGCCTCCTACTCCACTTTTGCATTGTAACGCCCCACTACCTAGGCCCAACAAGGCTGGGGATGTCGCCCCGTCCAAAAGACAAGGGGTCACACCAATGAAAATAAAAATAATACTTTAAAAATTGAACTTATTACAACCCAAAAATTCAAGAACAAATCCAAAATAAATTGTTCACTATCATCTTTCAAAGCAATATATAAAATAAACAACATAGAGTCTTCCAGCAGGCAACAAAACTAGCTACTTATCTCCATAGCAGGATTAACCTGAAAACATGGCATAAAAGGTGATGAGATAAAAATCTCAGTAAGCTCGTGTGTGCTTTGAGTGTTTCAGGTAAAACAGTTCATGTATGTAAGTTGTAAAAATTGGATAACAGGAAATGCTGGCAAGCAATAAATAAGGATTAAAAATAAAGAGTGGCGTTTTGCTTTTCAAACCATACATGTGCACAATAAATACAACCACTCAAATGGGTAGCCATGGGTTACCACACGTTGGGCCTCATGACCATATAACGGTCAGAATGCCACACTTTGTGCAGACTGACAAAAAGGTAGGTGATCGGCCTACCGGGTAAGATACTCCTCCTTCTCTACACCCAAACATACCGGTTGTCCACTCCGAAAACACACAGTCCACTTGATTGAAACTTGCTAGCTCGGACCGGCATGACTAAGTAGTACTGTCGCTTCTCCAAGTTGAATTCATCTTCTGGAGGTGGCCTCTTACCAGAAGACTCGCTCTAGCTCTTCAAAACTAGTACTACTAGCCTACCCTTATTGAGTACTCAACGTTGATTGTCCCACTTGGGAGAAAACTGATAAAACATTGCTTTACTTGAAAATAGCAATTAAGGGTTTCTAAAATTCATGTCAAAGTTGGTTTTTAGAAAGCGTTTAGTGTCTGAGTAAAACTGCTTGTTTGATTTTCAAATGATTTGTTTGACTGAACAAGAAGGAAATAGTCCTTAATTGCCTTTACAAAATGAGTATCCATACACTTTGCGTTTGGCTTGCTATAATAACCTTTTGTCATCAAATAAGTTTATGTAGGAGCTTACCTGATCCTTTGCTTGCAAATTCACAAATCTTCCAAAGCTGACCTAACCCCGCCTGGGGTAAATACAAGTCATATGGTTATATTCAAGCTATCCTCGCTTCCATAAATAATCCTAGTTCAACTTATTACAATCATGACCTTAATGTCCTAAGCTATAAGGCTAGATGATAAAAGAGTTTTATAAAATAAGTCTAGCGTGATAAGTGAAAATAACTAGGGGTTGTAAAATAATTACTAATAAGTTATAGGTTCAAATACAAATCTTGAGTGTTGTTATTAATAAATAAACTAGGGTTTAATTGACGAAGAATCCTAAGTCCTAGATGATATTGTTAAAATAAATAATAACTTATTACTAATCTCTTAATTAATATTTAGTAGATAGAAAATAATTAATAAATAAAATTAATAATAAATAAATTTTGGTCAATAGATAATAAATAAATTTCAATAGTATTTATGAATATATGACCTACAAGATTAATATTTTACCTATTATTATTATTTATATAAAAGGCTTTATGTATTATTATTATTATTATATATATAAATATTTATATATATTATCTTTAATAAAATATATCATTTATTTGGCTAAAATATTACTATTCCATTTAATACTCCAATTCCAAAGCTTCCTAGGGTTTTCGAAATTTTGAAGGAAAATATAATATTAATCTTAATTAACGTAATAAATTGGCCAATTAAAATAGCTTAGGATCAATAAGGTCATGATCATAATTTTCCTATTGCTAACAAGAATCATGAACATATACTCCAATATCTATCAACAAACTATTCTATTCATGAAAAAAGGCTTAAATCCATACCTACTATCACATGGTCAAATCTCTACTAAGCATAATCATATTCATGACTTCAAAGAAAACAAGAACATAATACCCTATTCACCAAAGGTGACATAATATCTAGCATGCTTAAACATCCATATTCACTTAAGACATGAAGAACATGCATCGATCCACAAGAAATATCATAAAACTTAACCATGGCAAAATATCCTCATGCTCCAATCTCAACTCCTTCATACATAAGCACATACTCAATCCCCAATCATATTCTATCCTTTTTCTAACAATATCTAAGAGACATGATTTTAGAATTAAAGAGAAGGTTAAAGAGAAATACCTGGTAGATAACTATTTCGATGAAGCTTTAAGGAGATCCACACGCTTGGGAGGCTTGAATCGTCCAAGAGAGAAAAAGAAAAACAGCTATGGTTGTAGCAACCATTTCAGCAGAGAGAGAGAGAGAGAGAGAGAATTAGTATATCATGTTAAAGATTGAAGGAAAGAAGATGAAAAAAATCATTCTTGGTTACTTTGATGGTGTTCTTGAGACTTCAAGAAAAATTCTGGTTTTTTATCCGATTACAAATTTTTTTTTTGAGATTTGATATTATAAAAACCAGAAATGGACTCTAGGGGCTGAGTAGGCATGATCTAGAGTTTTTGGAAAGGATTGGAGGTGTTTAGAGTGGTCTTAAGATTGAAGAAAGGTAGTGTGTGTTCTTGGTATTCTTGGAGAAATGGAGAAAATTAGAGAGAAAGCTGGACAAAATACTGAAGGGATTTAGCCAAATGATTGAGGATTCTTGTGATTTGATTTTCAGATTAGGGAGAAGAGGGAAATCTGGTTGTTTGAATTTCAAATGGAGTAATTCATGAAGTGTTCTAAGGTAGAAGATATGGTAATGTGGTTTGATTGATGGAGGTTCTTGGAAGCTACAATGGCCGACTGGTTTTGCTGTGGTTTTGCTGAAATGAATGAAGGTTGAAGGAGCTATAGGTTGGCCGAAATTCTAAGTGTAATGGTGGGAGAATTTCTGGTTGTTTCAAGCTTAATCCAAGGGAGTTTTTATGAAGCAATTGCTGGAATTTTGAACTTCAATTGAGAGCTTGATTGGAGCAATTGAAGGACGAATTTAAGGAGTGGCTATGGAGTCCAATCGTGCAGGTCAATGGAGGAGGTAATGAAGTTCAGTTCATGGCAGACTAAGGTTAACTTCACAGAGGTTTGAAGTGATTTTCGGACAAGGCTTGAAGAGGGAGCAAGACTGGAATTTTTCTGGTTTGAGTTTCGAATGGTTGGCTGGAATTCGCTGTGCAGTTTTTTTGCAATGTTCCAGCCGTCTTATAGAGAGTTTGGAGAGATATTGGAGGGTCTTTTAAGGTTGGTTTCCAACCTTTTTTATGGAGGAAAGGCAGAGGTAATCCACTGGCTTGAAGGGTAAAAGAAACGGCTTGTTTTTGGACTGATAACATTGAAACTGTCCAGAATTTTTTTCTGGTTTGCACAGCTTTGTGCAGTCTGGCTTTTGGCAAAGGATTTCAATCTTCAAGCTTAACAAGTCGGCCATTTTTCTGGCAGCATTTGAGTAAGAAAAATGGTTGAAGTTTTCGAAGGCTAGACTGCCCAAGAACCTGGAAAATTTTAACAGATTGCTTGCATGAAAAAGATGAATACTATGGAGTGGAGTTTGAAGGTACAACCATGGAGATTAATTCTCTCTTGGGAACCTTCCTTAACTTCTTTCCTATTTTCAATCAAAACTTTATTCTCGAAGAGCCATTTTGGAAATTCCAAGGTCAATAAACCTTGCTGAATTTTTTAGAATTAAAATATGGATTTGGATAAATTGAACAAACTTAATTGGTAAAGAATTTAAGGTAAGTTAGAGAATAAAATGACATGAATCCCTTAAGAATTCCTTTAGGGCATAAGAATAGGATTAGGACATTCCCTTCATGTCTCTCCTTGGACAACACTCTTACTTCTACTTATGGCATGCAAGGGACAAAAAATTCTACCTTAAATAAAATAAAAATAATCATGATAAAACTTAAATGGTGGGATTTGAACTCAAGACCTTAGAGATTATTTCCAAAGCTCTAACCACTAAATCACAACAACTCTTGTTCCTATTTTCTCTTCCAAATATTCTTCCTATTAAATCCTCAAGCTATCTCCCAATTTTGACCTCAAGAAAAATTACCATTTTATCATTCCTACTTAATAAGCACAATTAAGCCTTCTAGACTATAAATTATAATTCTAAAGTACATAAAATCATTTCAAAATATATTTATGCATGCAAGAAAATATGATATGCATCCCGACCCACTTACTCTAGGATTGGCTTTAGGTGGGGTTTCACAGCATGTATGTAAACGTCGAACTCTCGGTCTTCTAGTATATGGCCTGCCTAACTACCATTTGGGGAACAACTAACAGGCTAGAGAATTTTTCTAAAAAGAGGGAGAGAGAGAGAGAGACGTCTGCCTCTACCGAGAAGAAGCCATCTCAGAATATGTGTGTTATCTCAACAACGATGTTTCCAATCCTCATGTTTAACCTAAATAAAACCCTAGGTTAAATTGGACTGGGTCATTGGACTCTTAGTTTAACCTATTGGGCTTAATTAATTATTCTAGTTAGAACCAACTTAATGGCCCAATAAATAATTAATTTTTTAGCCCAAATAAACTAGTCCAATAAATAAGCCTATATTAGTTTAGTCCTAGGTTAATCCCTAATTATTCAAACTGGGCTAAAGCCCTGAATAATTAATTAACCCACTAAACTAATTTAATTAATTCTCTCTCCATGGACTTTTATTTTATTTGAGCCTAACAAATAATTAGGCTACTTAAATAAAATAAATTTCATTTAATTTAAGATCAATTCTTTAGCCCATATTTAATTAGGACTCACGATCTATACTGGGGACCAAAAGACACACCGCCTTAGCTACTAAAATGACCAAAATACCCTTGCCATGTAAATAGCTGTATTTTGCATTTTAAATATTTTCTAATATCACTATAAGGAAATATTTGTGTTAGCAAAGTCTCCGACCTACTGGTGTAATGACTAAAATACCCCTATATACATCACCGTACATTCAGAGAGGAAGAAGTGTATTAACACCTCTCTAAATGGCATATACCATTCTTAAGCCTCTAATCCAATGATCCACAACTTCTTGGATTGTTTCCGCTTTCCAATGGAGCTACCCTAAAGTAAACATCCAAGTCATGTTTCTCAGGACCCTGGATATTTAGATCATTCAGACAACCACAAGCGGCGATATAGTATAGAAACTATCTTATACAAGTCTGTCTTAACTAACTAGTCACACATACCCAACATGCAAATATATTGGCCCTACGATAGAACCTTAAATATAGCATATCAAAGCATATGCTTCCAGCTTCGTCAGAGCACCAACTCATACTCAAGTCGTAGAGTACTAGTCCACGCTATAGCGGTAGTAGTTTAGGTTTCTACCATATAGTACTTTTAGAAATCACTACTATAGGTCATGTTCTATGTATTCGAAATACTCTTATGTCATGAAGTGAGTGGACTACTCACTGGCTAAAGGTAAGCCATTCCTCATTTAGAATTCACAACATAATAACCTAGACATGATGAGATTCCCATTCTCATCAATCGGTTAAGAACAAAAGTTTATGTGTTAAGTAACCCGTGATCCATACCTTACTGTGAAAGACCTCCATTCACATGGACTATTTACTTAAACACAATGGGTCTTTTCCAAATATAATTGTGCACAAATAAAATTGTAAATTCACAAACAATTTTTGAAAATAAATTCTTTTATTAAAACATTCGATTATTTTTTTATATGAGAAACCTAGTCTAAGAGGGCATCATCCCAACAATATCCCACTTGCACTCTAATACTAAGTAAGTCCGTAGGTGCCTACCCCTATTGTGTCTAAGTGTCTCTTGTAGACTCTCTCAGCTAAAAGCTTGGTGAATAGATCTGCTAGATTATTCTCAGAGGCAATCTGTTTCACCACGACTTCTCGTCTCTGAATGAAATCCCGTATCAGGTGGTTCTTCCTCTCGATATGCTTCCCCTTCTTGTGGTTCCAAAGTTCTTTGGATTGCGATACTACTCCAGTGTTATCGCAATACATTGCAATCGGCCTATCCATGTGTGGCACGACTCCAAGTTCTGAAAAGAACTTCCAGAGCCAGACTTCTTTCTTGGATGCCTCCAAAGCTATCACATACTCAGCTTCCATGTTTGAGTCAATAATGCAAGATTGCTTGATACTCCTCCATGAAATAACTTCTCTAGACAAGGTGAAGATATATCCACTAGTGGATTTTCTCTCATCCTTATCCGCCTGGAAGTCTGAGTCTGTGTATCCTGTAGAAACCAAGTCATCAACCCTGTAAACCAACATATTATCTCTCGTCCTCTTGAGGTACTTGAGTATATGCTTTACAGCTTGCCAATGAACCTCCCCAAGGTTTGACTGATATCTACTAACCAAGCCTACGACGAAGCAGATATCTGGCCTAGTACACAGCATGGCGTACGTGAGACTTTCCACACCCGAAGCGTAGAGAATCCTACTCATTTTGTCCTTTTCTTCTTGAGACTTAGGACAGCCCCTTGAAGGAAATGACAACCCATATCTGCAAGGAATTAGAGTTCACTTGCATGAGTCTATGTTGTACCTGGCCAGCATTTTATCAATGTATGCCGCTTGGGATAATCCTAACATTATCTACTTCCTATTTCTAAGAAGTTTAATCCCGAGAATGTAGCTGGCTTCTCCCAAATCCTTCATACTGAATTGACTAGATAACCAAACCTTTGTAGATGACAATGACCCTACATCATTTCCTATGAGTAGAATGTCATCCGCATACAAGACAAGAAAAACCACATTAATACCTTCAAGTTTCATGTACACGCATGGTTCATCCTCGTTTTGAACAAGACTATAAGACTTTACAGTCTTATCAAAACAAATGTTCCATGCCCTTGATACCTGCTTAAGTCCATAAATGGACTTCTTAAGCTTGCAAACCATATGCTCTTGGCCTTTAGCAATAAAGCCTTCCGGTTGGGACATATAGATGTCTTCACTAAGATGACCATTTAAAAATGTCGTATTGACATCCATTTGCCATATCTCATAGTCATAATAATATGTGATGGCAAGGAGGATACGGATGGACTTAAGCATAGCTATCAGGGAAAAGGTTTCCTCATAATCGATTCCCTCTTTCTAAGTATACCTTTTCGCCACAAACCTAGCTTTGAAGGTTTTCACCTTCCCATCTACTCCCCTTTTTCTCTTGTATACCCACTTACACCCTATGAGTTTTATCCCTTTAGATGAAGCTACAAGATCCTAAACCTGATTGAGATATATAGACTCAATCTCGGCTTTCATTGCTTCATATCACAGATTTACATCGGTATCAGCAATAGCCTCTTCATATTTAGTGGGGTCTTGTTCCTGATGGTCGGAGACCAGCTCGAAAGCTTCTCCAGCCCACCTTTCTGGAACCCTAGACACTCTCCCACTACGACAAGATTCCATTTGTACAAGCTCTTGAGGTTGTGCCTTTTCTTGTTCCACAATCAAGTCAGAAGAAATTGCCTTCGAAGATAACTTCTCCTCCAGTTCCAACCTAGTTGAACCTTTCGTGGAAGTACTTTGATCATCCTCTAAGTATCTAGCATTGGTACTAACCAGTACCTTCCGCTTTTTAGGATGATAAAAGTAACCACCCTTTGTCCCTTTTAGATACCCAACAAAATAGCATAATTCTGATCTTGGTTCCAACTTATCTCCCTTGACCAGTACATAAGCTGGACAACCCCATATCCTGAGATGATTCAGACTTAGCTTACGCCTAGTCCACATCTCATAAGAAGTCCTAGGTACTGACTTGGAAGGCACCAAGTTCAGAATATATGCCACTATTTCTAGAGCATATCCCCAAAAAGACACTAAAAAAGTAGCATTAGACATCATGCTTCGGACCATTTCCATTAATGTCCTGCTCCTTCTCTCAGCTACTTCGTTCTGCTGGGGTGTCCCCGGCGCAGAGAGCTGGAATACTATCCCATGATATACCATGTAGTCCTTGAATTCACTAAGGAGGTACTCTCCACCACGATCCGATCGTAAGGTCTTCATCAATTTACCTGTCCGACACACCAGTTCAGTCTTAAACTCTTTGAACTTGCCAAAAGAGTTAGACTTGCGTATCATCAGGTAAACATATCCAAACCTTATACAATCATCCGTGAAAGTAATGAAGTACTTAAAACCTCCTCTAGCCGGTGTAGACAAAGGACCACACATATCAGTGTGAATGAGACTCAATACCTCATTGGCTCTATCTGCCTTAGGGGCAAATAACCTTTTGGTCATCTTTCCCATCAGGCAAAACTCACACCAAGGCCAATTTTTCAATCTCAATGAGCCCAAGGGCCCATCATGGATCAACCTTTGAATCCTAGTTGAATTGATATGACCTAACCTTAGATGCCAAAGATACGAGTCATTGACATTGGCCTTTCTCTTCTTTGTTAAAGGTTCAGATTGAGCGTTATTTAATTGATTGTTAATAGGGTTTAAGAAAAATAAATTTCCATACATGTGCCCAGTACATAGAATTTCTCCATCTCTACTAATAAGAATACCAGAATGGAAAGATACAGAATATCCTTGATTTATTAGTTTTACAACTGAAATCAAATTCTAACAAAATCCAGGTACATATAAAATATCTTTCAAAACCACTATTCTATTACAATAAAAAACAAGATCCAGTTCTCCCATTACAAGGGTCCAAACTTGTGCTCCATTTCCCACTCGTAGTCCATGTTCGCCCTTCTGTAGTCTTCTAATCTTTCTAAACCCCTGCAAGGAGTTACAGATGTGATCAGTGACTCCTGAATCAACAATCCAAGTGGAAGTTTATCCAACCATTGATATAGACTCTAGATAGAAAACATTGCTTGTGGGGTTTTTCTTGACTTGAAGATTTGGACACTCATTTTTCCAGTGTCCCTTCAGTCCACACTTGAAGTGCTTGCCCTTGGGTATGTCTTTAGGCTGGGTCTTGGGCTGGCTCACCGCGTTCCTCTTCTTCTTCTTGAACTTTCTGAGCTTGGGCCCAATTTTAGAAGATGAGGCCTTATCAATCATTGCCTTAGATTGTGGCTTCATGACCTTCTCCGCCATCTGGAGCTCCTTCATCAACTCAGTCAAACCCATGTTCAACTTATTCATGTTATAGTTTGACTGGAACTGAATGAAGGAACCCGGTAGAAATTTGAAAACCATGTCCACTTGGCTCTCGGGGTCAATGACAGCCCCTAAGATTTCTGCCTCCTCGAAAGCAGCAATCATCTTGAGCATATGCTATCTGACTGATGCTCCCTCAGCCATCTTAGTGTTAATGATAGTTCAAAGAGCCTCCTACCTTGCAGGCCGGCTCTTATCCGCGAACATCATGGCTAATGATTGGGTTATATCATATGCAGTGGTCATATGGTCATGTTTGGATTGGAGTACATTAGATATGGAGGCCAACATGTAACAACGAGCCATCTCGTCAGCCTTCTTCCATGCCTTGTCAGCCTCACACTCCTCGGCGATGGAACCCTCCCCGATAACAGGGCAGGTTTCATAAAGGACATACTTATACTTTTCGGCTGTGAGTATTATGTCCAGGTTCCTTTTTCAGTCCACATAGTTTGGTCCTATTAGCTTATTCTCCCAGAGAATAATGGCCAATGGACTAAAAGAATCTCCTAGCATTTCTAAAATATCAAAAAAATAAAAGAAAAAGATTCAGTTTGTGAAAACAAAACAAATAGTTGCACTTTATCCTTATTATCAAAACTGATAATAATCAATTTGGATCTTAGGAAAACTGACATAGCTTCTTGAGAACATTAACAGTTTCCTAAGCTAAGTGTGTTAACCACTACAAATTAATTTCCCTTCTAGGTAATAATCTAGAAGATAACTCTATCGAGGGGATGGCCATTTCCTCTCATTTTCTATGGACATACCTCGTACTATGACCTCCAACGAGGGGCTAGCTGATCATAGTACGTGCCCTGGGTTATTAATTACATCTCTCCATTAGATCTAGATCCTTGTGGTATTCCCATACTATACAGGTTCACTCCCAGAGTGATGCGAGGGGACCCAAGATCTCTAATGAGGATCGTGATGGAAGCCGTGGGGCCGTTGGAATCCCTCTCCCACTTAGTCTTTTAAAACAAGAGTTTTCTGAAAAATATCCTTTTGAAAATTTCCATTAAGTTTTCTCTTAGCTCAAAAATAAAATGTCTAAGTCTATAAAAATCTCCATGTCAAGACTTATATCCTTTGAGAGCTTTTCCCATGGACTAATTTTATTTAAGTTAAAAACTTAATGATTTCAAAAATTTTCCAATTAAAACTTTCTAGAAACTTTGGTCTCAAGTTTATTTGATAAAACAATTTTTCTTGTGCCAAATTAAAACAAAATGGCTTCTATTTTAACCTTACAAAAATATCTAAATCCAATATATTTTCTATGTCAATGATTAAATCCTTTGAGAAAATATCTAAGGATTAATTTTTGTTCAAGCTAAAATAACCATTTAATTTGTAGAAAAATATTTTCCTTATCAAAACATTTCCAAAGACTTTGGTCTTTGAGAAAATGTGCACATAGGTACAAAAAATAAAAGCATGCTAGAAAACAGTAGACGTTTTCATGCTCTTCTATTTTTAAATCTAAGTGCCCAAATAATAGAATTAAACACATTAATTAATAATTAATGGTCTTGTTTAATCCTAAAATCCCTTACTAATATTTTTCATGCAAAAATATTTCTTGAATATTGACTATTACAAAATATTAACTTCGTCTGGTATGGACCCCAAAACCAAAAGAAATTGTAAGAAAAATTACAAGGAAAAAAAAAATTCCTTGGGCCACTGCACCTGCCGCACTAAATCATGCGCCCATCTGCACTATAGTCCACTGCACCGATGCACAGAACTAGGATCCACGAAAAACCAGTGCGTGGACCGGCCTTCCAGAGCCAAGCCGGTGCCAGTTCCCGCATTCCAAGCCGTCACCGGTTACGGTCTGGATGCCTGCTTCCTGTAGTTCTTTTTCCTTGCGAATTTCCCCTGTTTTTCTACACGATTTCTGGTGCCACTGGCTCTCTGATTTCAACCTTAATGTAATGAAATCAACTAAAACCAATAATCACCTATACCCATAAACATTGGGCTTACATGATTTACTAAGAAAAATAGTAAATTACAGATTCCTATACCTCCACCCGCGAGATTTAACAGAGAATCTATCCATACCATAAACAGCGAAGGATCGCAATTTTAATCACACATATGTGTCCAGCTTTTTCATCTAGATGCATGCTTCCTATATTTTCACAAAACCTTCATGCCCTGATACCAATTGAAGGCACAGAAAGCGGAAAAACACAGGGCACGCAGCGAAAGCGAACACAAAAAAAACTGAAAAATCAAGAACAGGGATTCCAAGGTAGGGCTGGCACCAGTTGCGCCCCGTCCCAATCCCGAGGTTTTAAAAATTTTACCTCTCCTTTCTGGTTTTCAAAAGCGGCTGGACCAAAACGTGCTCAATCAGGGTAGGTGTGCTGGTGGAAGCCTCTGGTGCAATTCTTACAAGCCTCCTACTCTGCCTTTGTATGTATGTGAACACCGAACTCTCGGTCTTCTAATATATGGCCTGCCTAACTACCGTTTGGAGAACAACTAACAAGCTAGGGAATTTTTCTGGAGAGAGAGAGAGAGAGAGAGAGAGAGAGAGAGAGAGAGAGAGAGAGAGAGAGACGTCTGGCTCTACCGAGAAGAAGCCGTCTCAGAATATGTGTGTTATCTCAACAACGATGTTTCCAATCCTCCTGTTTAACCTAAATAAAACCCTATGTTAAACTAGACTGGGCCATTAGACTCTTAGTTTAACCTATTGGGCTTAATTAATTATTCTAGTTAGAACCAACTTAATGGCCTAATAAATAATTAAATTTTCAGCCCAAATAAACTAGTCCAATAAATAAGCCTATATTAGTTTAATCCCAGATTAATCCCTAATTATTCAAACTGGGTTAAAGTCCTGAATAATTAATTAACCCACTAAACTAATTTAATTAATTCTCTCTCTATGGACCTTTATTTTATTCTAGCCTAACAAATAATTAGGCTATTTAAATAAAATAAATTTTATTTAATTTAAGATCAATTCCTCAGCCTGTATTTAATTATAACTCACGATCTATATTGGGGACCAAAAGACACACCGCCTTGGCTACTAAAATGACCAAAATACCCTTGCCATGTAAATAGCTGTATTTTGCATTTAAAATATTTTCTAATATCACCATAAGAAAATATTGACCCCAAGGATAATGTTGCATTAGCAAAGTCTCCAACCTACTGGTATAATGACTAAAATACCCCTCTATACATCACCGTACATTCAGAGAGGAAGAAGTGTACTAACACCTCTCTAAATGACATCTACCATCCTTAGGCCTCTAGTCCAATGATCCACAACTTCCTAGATTGTTTTCGCTTTCCAATGGAGCTACTCTAAAGCAAACATTCAAGTCATGTTTCCCAGGGCCCTGGATATTTAGATCATTCAGACAATCACAATGGGCGATATAGTATAGAAACTATCTTGTATAAGTCTATCTTAACTAACTAGTCACACATACCCAACATGCAAGTATATTGGCCCTACGATAGAACCTCAACTATAGCATATCAAAGCATATGCTTCCAGTTTCGTCAAACCACCAACTCATACTCAAGTCGTAGAGTACTAGTCCACGCTGTAGCGGTAGTAGTCTAGGTTTCTACCATATAGTACTTTTAGAAACCACTACTACAGGTCATGTTCTACGTATTCGAAATACGCTTATATCATGAAGTGAGTGGACTACTCACTGGCTAAATGTAAGCCATTCCCTATTTAGAATTCACAACATAATAACCTAAACATAATGAGATTCTCATTCTCATCAATCAGTTAAGAATAAAAGTTTATGTGTTAAGTAACCCGTGATCTATACCTTACTGTGAAAGACCTCCATTCACATGAACCACTTACTTAAAACATTCAATTTTTTTTTTTTTTTACATTAGAAACCTAGTCTAAGAGGGCATACATCCCAACATAAGGGACTTTATGAAAATGTTAGCTTAGACATATGTACAGAAAATAGTAAAGTTGCATGAAGTTCCCTTAAGTATCGCCTCTAATCGAGACCCGAGGTCTACATCACAGCCTAGGGCAAAGTTCCAATAACAATTGGTTTTGATTTGAAGTACAGCATGTCGACGTATAAGATGCCACGTAGGTAGTAGGGTGTTACATGAGCATCTACGATAAGGCCTCAACAAGTGGAAGATTGATTTGCAGCTGTTTGAATAACTCTAAGAACTTTTTAAATTAATCTTGATATTTTCTTTTTCTCAGACGATCTGGATATGGCACAAAAGAGGGATTTTTATTCTTTTTAGTCTTTTTAGTTCCCACTGTCTCATGTGAAGGGATTGTCTTTTCTATTTCCCTTGATGGTATTGCAGGTGAGTTTTGTTCCTTATCTTGTAGCTCTCCTATTTTTCCTTCATCATTATTCTGTTGGGATGTATGCCATCTTAGATTAGGTTTCTAATGTAATTTTGATTTGTATTAATAAAAGTTTTATTCTCAAAAATTATTTGTAAATTCTTCATTACTTTTGTACACAATTTCGCTGAAAAAGATCCATTGTATTTAAATAAATGGTTCGTGTAAATAGAGATTTTTTATAGTAAGGTATGTACCATGGGTTACTTAATACATAAACTATTGTTCTTAATCGAATGGTGAGAATAGGAATTTCATCATGGTAAGATTATTATGTTATGAATTCTAAATGTAGAATGGCTTACCTTTAGCCAATGAGTAGTCTTCTCATTTCATAACATAAGTATATTTCTAATACATAGAATTGGATCTCTAGTAGTTATTTCTAAGAAGTACTGTATAGTAGAAACCTAGATTACTACTGCTACAACGTGGGCTTATACTCTACATTTTGAGTGTAAATTGATAGTCTGACGAAACTGGAAGCATATGCTTTGATGTACTAAAGTTAAGGTTTATATTGTATGACCAATATACTTATGTGTTAGGTATATGTAACTAATTAGTTAAGATAGACTTGTACTAGATAACTTATATGTTATATCGCCCCTTTGTGGTTGTCCAAATGATCTAAATATCTAGGGTTCTGGGGGACATAATTTGGATATTTGCTTTAGGGTGCTCCCTTGGAAAGTGAAAATATTCCAAGAAGTCATAGATCATTGGACTAAAAGTCTAAGGATAGTAGATGTCTATTAAAGAGGTGTTAGTATACTTCTTCCTTTCTAAATGAACGGTGATGTGTAGAGGGGTATTTTAGTCATTACACTTATAAGTCGGAGACATTGCTAACACTGCATTATTCTTGGGGTCAATATTTCCTTATGGCGATATTAGAAAATATTTAAAATACAAAATATACATATTTATATGGTAGGAGTATTTTGGTCATTTTAGTAGCCAAATCAATATGTCTTTTTTATCCTTAGAATAGCCCGTAAGTCCTAATTAATTTTGGATTGGGGAAATAGTCTCAGTTAAAAAGGATTTTGTTGTAGTTAGAAAGTCTAATTTATTATTAGACTGGAATAAAATAAAATATCGAGAAAAATTAAATTAAATTTATTATCTGATTTAATTGGTTAATTAATTATTCAGGACTTAAGCTCAGATTGAATAATTAGAAAAAGTTAACCTGGGCCTAAACTAGATAAAAGGCTTGAATAATTATTTTGGTCTATTTCGACACATTAATTATTTATTGTGTTATTTTTATAAGCTCAAAAAATAAATAATTAATATTTATTATTTATAGGCTCACTAGGTCTAAGAATAAATAATAATATTTTCTAGCCTAATAGTATGGACCAGGGTTGTGTTTTTTTTAATTCACAAAACTGAAGTGTTTGAAAAAAAAAAAAAAAAGGTCTTATGTGATGCTTAGCTTGATAGCAAACGGATGGTTTTGAATAACCAAAACCCCAGTGTTTTTGTTATCAAGAGGGAAGCTTGTGTGTATCAATTGTGATACACATCTATGAAAAAAAAAAAAAAAAAGCTCTCCCAGAAGTATTTCTATTTTTTCCTCTCGTCTTCTTCTTGTTTTTCATTGATAATGCAAATTGATAGTAGAGAGTCAAGACAGATAGGGAGTTGTTTCCTCACCTGATTTGTTTCACCAACAAGGCTTAGGTTGAGAAATATTATGAGTATTGAGCAGTCTGTGCATTCACGGCAAGGAGGAGTAGACAGATTGCCGGTTTTGAACAAAAAGCTTCAGCAATCAAAGAAGCAAACGTCCTTGTTGTTTATTTGACTTCTTCATCACCAAAGAAATTATCTAAGCATAGAGGTATAAATAAAAAACCTTCCGTTGTGTTGTTTTCTTTTTGCATTTTGGTTTTTTTTTATCTGTCTGCATGCATTCCGTTTATATTTCAATCTTCACATCCTTGCTTAATGCTAACACGGAGTTGGTCAATTCCTTACCACTTCTCAATGTGATTGCTTCAATAAGTTCATGGGAAGCATAATGCTCAAGATCCTTAAGAAATACTCTAACCTCATCTCCTAGATTTTGGATTAGTGCCTCTTGATGCCATATTAAACCCTTTAGCTTCTAAAAATGTGAAATCACTGAAATAGCATATTGTTCTAAAAGTTGTTCAAGTGATGACCCATAACTTGATTCATGAATCGCTCAGACATCATTAACCCCTTCATTATGATAACCATCATGAAAGTCATTACCCTAAAACCATAAACCTTCCCCCTCACCATTATCCATATTACAATTTCAAATCAACCTTGCAAAAATAATTCATAACTAAATAAACGAATACACCAAGAATTCTTCAAAAGGAGAATAACAAATAAAAATTTCCTAAAATATTCATTAACTCTCAACATTCCATGCCCAAAAACAAATTCCATGACAAAGTAATGATTTTAAGTTTCTAAAAGATGAACAAAAATTCCAAGTCCAAAAGACCATTCATTTATCAAACAAACATGCAAAATAAAATTTCTTCCCAAAAGAGCCGTTAACCTTCAAATCTCAATGCATATTCCAAAAGAGAGAAAAAAATTTCCAATCCACAAAAATGAACAAAGATTAAGCATAAACCAAAAGAAATTCCACACAACAAATTTATATACCCAAAACAAACATCATATATCATGTTTCTCTTTTCAACCTCAAAATCTCAATTTCAACAAAAATGAGTATAATCTCCATCCAATCAACCAATCTCTAATTTTCAAACCAAAGAATCCAACACCATAAATTATACACAGCAAATCTCCACATCTAACAAATTCCTTCAAAAACCATTCTTACTCAACCAATCAAAGAAGAAGATATAAATAAATAAACCAATAAATGAAATTAAAATTATTCAAATATCCAAATGAATAGACTGTACAATAACAATATAACTGCAATCAAAGAAAAATCAAATACAATTTTGGCAATACAACAACAATTAAAGAATTTTCAAATACAATTTTGGCTAAAATGAAGTACAATCACAACAAACATACAAATAAATATTCACAAACAAATTAGTGATATGTGCAAGTGTATGTACAATTACAAGGCTAAATCGACAAGAATTAAAGTTTTAAGAATGTAACCAACACTGTTCCCTTCTAACGGCGCCAAAAACTTGATGTGTGCGTAAAGTGTATAGAAAATCTCAATCATTGTGCTCTACATACACACAAGTTTTAATAGTTAAAATACCAAATAGAATCATACAACACACACATATAGAGACAAGTGCACCTATCGTATAATCTAGTGTCGTTGGCAAGTATCGAAGAACCTTAGAGAATGTGGGTTATCACTCCTACTTCTTTCTTTCCTTATTGTTTAGCCAAAAGTAAATGTGAGGTGTAAACTAACTACATTAGAAGGGAGGTTATATTCTTGTATACAAAAGAGAGTCAAAATACCTCCAAGGAGTAAGAAAGAGAAAAACTCATGCAACAAAGAGGAAGTCCCCCACTTAAGACCTAAGAAATGAGTACTCTTTGAACCCACAATTGCTAATTCTAGGCACTGGAGTGAGTCATAAGTTAATCTCACCCTCTCTCGAGTTATTAGATTTCTACTTCTATATTTGATTGATCGATATCTTTACCTAACCAACCAAGCCTAAAAGTGCATTAATCATTACTCACCATCCTAAACTATCCAGAGGTTACAAAATCCCTATCTCTAAGCACTTTCATAAACTCTTTGGTTATTAACCCTAATTCCCAACCATTCCTTTCGAGTTAATTGAAAATGGCAAATGCTAATCTAATCAAATGAATGTCCTATCCTCAACCCCATTTCTTGAAATCACTAAGGAAGAACAATCAATTGAAATAAATCAATCAAAATCCATTCAACTAAAGATAGCCAAATAAGATCAAATACCCAAATAGTCAAGAACAAAAATCATAGATTTAAGGAAAATACATCAATCTCAAGCACAAAAATAGGGTACAACCCTTCATTACAATTAAAAAACCATTCTAATACAAGAAATATTACAAAAGGAGTAGAAAGGCAAACTCATAAAGAAGATTTTCTTCTTCCTCCTCTTGAAATTTTCAAGTAGACTCCTATCCTCTTCTTGGATCTCGGTCCTTCCTTCTTTTGGGCACTCAAACTTTCAAGATCTAGGTTCTTAAGAGAAACCCTAGTCTTTTCCCCACTCTCCTCATTTAGTGTGTAAGGGATGTTTTTATGGGAGTTGACTGAGCAAAAATCTACAAAATGCACTGAAGAAGTTTTTCCACCCCAAGTGGGCGGCTCAGGGACCACCATATTTTTTTCATAACCAAGGCGGGCTAAGGAAGTTCAACTTCCCAAACCTTCCTAATTTTTGGAAAAACTTGGCTGGAAGAAATCAGAATAAATTGAATCAGAATTCTTCACTATTTTTTACTATTTAAGTTTATTTAAATTGAATCAGCCAAGTTTATTCTTCACTATTTTGTCAAAGAGGTCAGCGGCCAAAGGAACCTTCCATTACTATTTTTTACTATTTATCTCCATTTTCACCAAAGGAAGAAATAAGGTGAAAGTGGAGTGGTGAGTGGTGATTTGAATCAGAATCTATCTCCATTAAAGCACAAAAATAGTAAAAAATATATACACAATAAAGCCTCATCACCCACCTTCTAGACCATTATCTTTTACTTTTATCATGTCCATGATGATGCATTAGATAGTAAATTATACATTGCTCCATATGGTTACATGTAAGAGCTCTTCAAATAAGGTAACTTAAATTGCATTTCAATATTAATATGCTACATATTATGATAATGTCCAATTCTATATTATAATTTCTCGCACTAGTTAACATGTGCTTATGTCATTGCTAACAATTTTATGGAGCCATTTTATAGTCAATACCACTATATACGAGACATTCTACTTGAAGTGTTAGATATATGGTTTGTAGAATTTAGTGCAAGTAATTGAATATAAAGTATTAGTTATATTTGTTTTAACTTTCAAATCTATTATATGTTGCATTTTTTACAATGAACTTGATTTTTTGTGTTAAAAATCATAGAGACACTTCAGATGGGATTCACAGTACAATGACATCATCCGAAAGGTATGTGAGTCTAGGTGTACCAAGCAGATTATAAACACCTTGTTTAATATCCAAAAGAGGGAGAAGAGACCAGCCTAGATGGCCAAGATAATCTATGACCAACTTATTAAGCATTAGAGGTTAGAAGGTTTTCTGGAGCGGTCTAAACAAGCTAAGAAAAATTGAGGCAATTCTCGTGATGGCTTGGGCCAATCACACTACACTGGAGGAACAATATCATTCCTAGAGCACGAGACTAATAGAATAATTGACTTCTTAATTCATACATATTCCTTATTAGATATACTATTTTTATCTAAAAATTTTCTATTAAACTATAAAATTACGTGCATCACTAGAAGTTGGGAGACACATTTATTCATTTGCAAGTTTGGATATAGTGTCATGAGCACAAGTAGCCTAGACCTAAGTAAGGCCAATTCGTATACTCTAGAGCTTAGCACACTTTGATATGTTTTTAGCTTTTAATGTAACTAGGTAGGAGGCATAATTTTTTATGATAATTTATTAATTTTATTAACTTTATATTCAGTTTGATTTTTCTATTTTGTATTTAGGTTCTAAAGGGAAAAAATCAAAATCATTTGTTATTTTTTTGTATTTTTAATTATATTATATGTAATAATTATAATTTTAAACTTTTTACGCTAATTATTATTATTTTATTTTAAATATTCATAACAACATATTTTTTATACTAATTGTTTTTTTTATTTAAGTTAACTACTTCGATACTTCGCCTTCTTTATTCCTATGGAAACAATGTGAATGTCTTTGTTCATTGTCCATGAATGGCTTTGTTCATTTTCCATGAATTCAATGAATTCAGATGATTTTAAACAATGTGAAAATTTGTTCCTTCATAAATTATGCTACAATATATTTTTCACAATACTAAATTTATCTATATATATATATATATATATATATATATTATGTCATATTTATATTCAGATTGATATGATTTTTTTTAATAATGTTAATTTTATTAAATATTTACTTTGTGTTTTTTCGGGCTTTTACAAATAGTTCTTAAGTTTCTTTTTTTGTCTTTGTTTTTATGGAATTATTTTTTAATGTCCATGTATTTGAAATTCTCTTTTTTAAAAAAAATAATTGCCACAAAATGTTTTATTAATCAAATTTGACAACGTTTTTTGAAGTCCGCCCGGTTGCTTGTAGGAATTGTCTTTGTTTTAACATTTTCTAAGGCACGATTTTTTCTTCTGACAGAAATTTGCTTCTTCTTTTTTCCAATTCATCTAGCAACTCAAAAAAGTAATAGTTTAAACCAGAGAGGAAGATAAACCCTAATCAAGAAAATGAAGAATTTACTCAGGAAAGTGATTAATAATTAGTAAAGTAAGCGAAAGAAAAGAGAAGAATCAGTACCTTGATTAATAGTACATTTAGTGAAGGTTTGAAAAGGCAAAGCCTTCTTCTTCTTTTCCATAGGAGTGACACTTCACATTGATGGCTTGATTTAGATTGGCTCTAGATCCCAATAGGCTTTAGTTGAATTTATTGAATTCAGATAAATTCATATAACCCTCACATTAAAAAAAAAAAAAAAAACTCTTCATTTCAATTCAATTATGCTTATCTAAATTTAATTAATTAGTACAATTAATTAATTAAATAGATTTAGATAATATTTACATTTCCGTAAAAAAACTTTTTATTTCAATACTGTCAAATGTGAACGATGCCACTTGTCTCTTCAACAGGCCTGCACTGAAATAAGAATAGAAGAAAAATACTTGCCATTTTCCCAACTAGTATGGATTCTCACACAAGTTCTAAGTAGAAGCTAATAACTATGCCTTCCTTCCCACCCTATAAATGAGAATTTATCTATGGCATTACAGGAAACGTGAGTTATATGAATTCAATGCGTTTTCAAATACTTGGAAAATTTAACAACCCACACCCATTGCAAACTCAGTTTGATGGATACAACATAAAAATGACAACACTACCTGAATGCCTCAAAATTGCCTAGGAAGGAAATACCATCATATAATGTCCTCAAAATCCAAAATAAAGGAAACTCAGACACTAGTAAGTTCCAAATTCCTGCCTTTTTCATATGACTTACCTACCTTCTTTAGCACATCAAAGAACAAAACCAATAATTATCCAACCAAAGCTACTTGACATAAAAAAGATCATCACAAAAAAAATGAAAAAAAAACAAAAATGAAATATGACTCAAAAACTAATTAGAAATTAATTTAGGAACCGTTCCAGTTTCTACAACATAATTCATCTTCCAAAAGCACTTCATTATGACTGAATATGGATATTATACACAAACACACAAAACTACTATCCATCTAGGTCAAAAGATAAATATTCCCTAATCCTAGCTTGATCTACTGTATACCAAAATCTCTTCAGAAGCTTTATAAAAGAGTTGTTGCTACATTTTTGCTATCTACACAATCAAAGATCCCTACTTGGGCACCCATCTAACCATCGCACCGCTATTATCAATTATAGTCTAATCACAGCAAATACCCCATTTCTCTTTCTTGCTATCATCCATTATCAATCAATCTCGAGATCAAAAGTTTAAAATACAAAAATGAAATCTTTAAAACCTAGATTAAATTAACAGCAAAAATAGGCTCAGACACGCACAAATAGGTCATAAAAGTAAATCAAGAAACTCAGCATCAAGAAATGATTTCAATCTTCATCACCCTATAACTGTGAATGTAAGAAGAATGAATCAACAATCCATAAAGAACAAAATATAGAATGAGAATTATGTAGATGCAACTGATCAAGGCCCCTACTTTTAATTCTTCATCAGAGACTTGGCTTCCTATCATGGGTTACTCTAAATAAATAGGGTGAGAGGGAAACACCCTAGTCCCTGACACTAAAAAATTTGACCTTTATTGGGCTTTTTGAAATATTTTTGGGGCATTGGGCTTCAATATGGGTTCTCTCTTTTTGAGTCCACAATTCAAAAATCGAAGAAGAAACCATTGAAATGTCTAAATTTATACCCTTTTCTTCCTGACTTCTTGAAGCAAAAATTCACATTCATAAGAAAATTTATGTACTATCGTACTACTTTGTCATTACGTGTTAAGTACTTTTTTTGGGATGTTTTCGAACTTTATTCATTATTGTTTCTTGTCTAACATATGAAACTCTGCATTACTTGATTGCTAGGTAGAAGATAAGTCTAAGAGAAAATTTTGATGTAGAAATAAGTATTAAGCAGTAGTTAGTGTTGCCTACATGTTAGGCTGTAACCAGCTTCACGAATCACATCATATAAGAAAAAGCTTAATTCTGATGCCAAAAGCTAACCAATAATATAAAGCTTGAAGACAACATCATAGGTACCGCCGCACTATAATGAGGGAGAGACTGGTAAATAGGGGTGGCTATTATATAGGAACTACTACCTAATAAGATTATATTTGATGTAAAGATAAACATTTGAGATTACAAATTTTCTCGTAAACTTAACTATTAAGCTAATCACTTTGAATACATTTATTGTTGATTATTCATGAGAGATGATATTAGTCAAAGAAATCTTTTTAGTTTCTCTTCAACCATAGACTACCTGAGGATTTTGAATCAAAGTTGTCTGGCGTCGCTATTGTATGAAGCCAAGTGTCACAATGAGTGGATTTTGCATCGAATTTTACATGCAATGGGAGGATTTTGCAATATATATAGATTTATTGATACCAATCTTTTACATGCAGTAGCATTAACAGTATATAATAAATAATTTCATGGGCGATTTAACAAATTAATGTCACACGTTTCACATTAGAGCTTCCCTAGTTGGAAGGATGGTATAGGATGAGAGGTCTTTACTTGTGCAGGTTGTTGGAGGCATTAGAAATGGCCAAGTTATGGGTTAGGTGTTGAGTCTTCTCATCTTAAACTAGAGTACACTTAGAGTGAATATTATCATGGTGAGCCTTCAAGTGCACCAAGGTGGAAAAGAAAATAAAAAGGTAGAAACAAATTTGAAAGAAAATACAAAAAAATGATCAATGTATTCTTCAACTACCAGAGCAAATGCAAAATCTTTATCAACATTTGGAGTTACAAGTACCTCCAGTACCACATTTTTGCAACTCCACCTCAAGCCCGGATGATGATGATGACATTCTTAGTGATACTGTGATGATGCATATGGTCCTTCTTAATAATATTTGTTCATTTTTTTATACTTTTTTTTAAAAATACATTCAAACTATGTTGTAGTCTCAAAACATCACACTTTAGATGTTATTGATTTAATTTAGTTCAATTATAAATTTTTGAAGATGTTGATGTATTTTATGATGATATGATCTTGGGGTGTGATTTTCTATTGAATTTCGTAGCTAATTTTGGAGTAAAATGCAAGACCCATATAAGAGCTCAAAACAGTGAAATTTGTGAAAAAAATAAGATACTCAATTCAAATACTATGACCATAAGCCAAAATAAAAAACTTGGAATACTAGATATGAGAATCAAGTCATCCAAATCACAACCAAAGATCCTTGATTCAAAGAGAAACCAAGAACACTTTGAAGAAGATGATTTAGGCAACAACATTACCTCTAACAAGAACTTTAGATTATCGATAACCTAAGACCCAAATTAGCAAGCTAATTGATCTATCCTAAAAGGATTTATAGACTCAATACATTGGGAAGGACTAGGTCCTAAGAATGGTCTTGATGTTCATGGGACTAATCTAAGAAGAATCACTTCTCAAAAGCTCTCAAAGGGGACTCTTTGATTTCTATCAATTTTCAAAGTTGTTACATTTGAAATGTTATAATGCCATATATATATGCATCTAAACCTAACTAAGGTGAGATGAAATCTCAACCTTTCAAACCTTTAAAAGGTCCAAAATATCCCTATTACATAATAAAAGTCGTGAGAATTAAATTAGAAATAAAAAATAAAATAAAGTATAAAAAATCAACAAAATTAGGCTATGCCCATAGTGACCTGGTGCCGGGTCACCATCATGGGCCTGGCGCCGGGTTGGTTATGCAAAAATTGGCCAATGGGCTGAGAGGGCCTGGCGCCAGGTCAGCTTGTTAGGCCTGGCGCCAAGTCCGATCTATCCTTCACAGTCAGTTCGTTTTCCTTGTTCTCAGCCTTTCTCTCGCGCGTGTTTGAACCTTCACACAAATTGTTGTTCAAGCTTTGATCTTCTTAGCCCTTCTTTGATCCATAATCGCTTGACAACTTTCTTAATTCTTGTTTTTTCTTCTTGAAGGTCTTTCAAGCTTCCTTTTGGCACCCACTTCTTTGCTATCTTCATAACTATGAGCTTGGTGGCTTGTTTGGCTCGAATCATCCATTGAAAACCTTCGTAATTTAAATTCTTTCTTGATATAATGGAGTGAGATTTGAATCTCCATCCCCTTTCTTTAGCTTTGGTATGATGCTTAGGTACATTCCTATCATTTCCCTTTTCTTGAAGACAATTCGTCCTCGAATTAACACCTGTGTAAGATTTCAAACACGAATTTTTTTGTGAAGATAAAAATATAAGTTTATACTCTTCTACATAAAGTTCATTTTTTTCCCTCATCTTCACTTTTCTTCTTTGTAGCTTCTCATTATTTTTACTCTTCAAACATAAGAAAGTCTCACTTACTTTGCCTCCCTCCTCAATCTTTTTCTCTCTGTTTTCATTTTTCAACTCCAAAGAAGTTTCTTTCATTTTTCCTTCATCATTTTTCTTTTGTGTACCCTCTTTTTGCTCTCCTTCTTTTGTTTCTTATTTTTTATTCTTTTTCAGCTCTATTCTTTTGTTATCTTCTTCTTTCATGATGTTTTGATCTTTAAGCACCTCACTAGGGGATAACGGAAGTGTGATCTTCTTTCCATCCTTCTCCAATGTATATTTACTATCTCTCCCCTTATGCACCACATCTCTATCAAACATCTATGGCCTTCCTAATAAAATATGCCCCACTTGCATTGGGAACACATCACATAGCACCACATTTTTATAGGCCCCCATAGCAAACTCAACCTCAACTTGTTTGTTTACTTTAAATTTCCCACAATCACTCAACCAATGGAGTTTGTATGGTTTATGATGTCTCATAGTTTCTAATCTCAGGTAACACTTATCACATTGGTGTAACTTCCTCTATCAATGATCATACTACAAGGCTTTTGTTGGATAAGGTACCTAGTGTAAAAGATGTTACCCTTTGTGAATTCTCCTCTTCCCCAGCAATATATGCACCTATAATTTTTCTAGCAACACTAATCAATAGAAGAACCTTCCCAACCTCAAGCCTTTCCTCTACCCTGTTCTTCTCTAGGCTTTTGGGTTGTTCTCGATGATTGTTTTGGTGGCTTATTTTTCTTGTTTAGTGAATGTTGAAATATAGGATTGGTATATGTGGACTTTTTAGGGTAGGTCCCTTTCCTTGCACCCATCAATTTCTTTCCTAACCCCAAACTTTTCCTACCTCTTCCATTTGTTGGAATGTTTTGATAACCTCCCATAAAATGTTATCCACATCCCTTCATTGGTTGCTCATATAATGGGGGTGGAGGTTTGTACTCATTTCTGACTCTAAGGCCATATCCCCTTTTGTATTCGTTGAGGTTTGACTTTGGTTAGATTTCATCCCCTCAATGTCTCTCCTCATGCCTTCTATTTTTGCTTTGAAAATTTCAGAGGCAGCTTAAATATCAAATGAAGTTCCTTGGGACATGGTATTGAGAATTTTCAAGGGTTCTCACTTAGAAAATTTGGATAAAAGTAATTGCTCACAATCACTCCCTCACGTGTATCCATTCAAGAACTAACACTCAACCCTCATGTTTAAATCTCCTTTGGCTTTTAACAAGAATAAGCGCACACCCTTGCCTTTTTCAAGCACTCAATTTCCTTAATGAGTTCTTTTCACAAAAATCTCCCCAATTGCTTAGGAGGTAGTCCAAACTTAACAAGTTTATTAACCCTCTAAGGACAATCAACTAGACTTAGATGGAAGTTTGATCATCAACAACAATGAGCATAAAAGAGTTTATATCAAGAGTCAATGAATTCAAAAGAGCTCAACAATTTCAATGACTAAGGAATGAGTGAATGGACAAGACCTAACAAGAATTGCAATGACACACTAGAAGTTCAACGAACATAGCATTCAAGAGCAAGAGCAAGAATTTATCAACTAAGATGTTCTCAAACGGACAAGCAATGTCCCCAAAATGCTTGAAATGATGTCCTCAGCCTTTCTCTCACGTGCACTTGATCCTCCACATATTGTTCAAGCTTTGATATTTTTTGCCCTTCTTTGATTTTCCATCGCTTGACAACTTTCTTGATTTTTCTTCTTGAAGGTTTTTCAAGCTTCCCTTTGGCACCCACTTCTTTACTATCTTCATAACGATGGGCTTGGTGGCATGTTTGGCTTGAATTCTCCATTGAATGCCTTCGTAATTTAAATTCTTTCTTGACGCCATGGAGTAGTTTTGAATCTCCATCCCCCTTCTTTAGTTTTAGCATGATACTTGGGTGGATTCCTATCCTATGATTTTTTGAATACATTAATTATAGTACATTTGCTTAAGATGATTTTGATTGTGAATGCATAAAAAATATAATGACAGGACAAATTGATTGCAAAAAAAGCATTTTTAAAAAATCAGAATTAATTACTCACAAGTTGGCGACCGATAGATTCGGTCGCTAATTAGGGACTAAGGTGATTGTATGAATTTTCAAATATAATTTTTTTTTTATTATTGACGGATTAGCGACCAATATAATTAGGTGGTCACTTTTTAAGCAACCACTTAAAGCACGATTGTTTCTTTTTGGTCATTGATTATAATTTAACGACCAATATTGCAGTCGCAAATAACACTATTTCTTGTAGTTATAAAAAGAGATGGATAATATCCTACTAGTTCAGGAACTATTGCGGGGCTACAGCAGGAAGCGAGTGTTACCACGTTGCACCATTAAGCTAGATTTGCAAAAAGCATACAACTCAGTTAGCTGGGATTTCTTGCTAGACTTATTAGATGAAATTGGATTCCCACAGCAATTTGTGGGTTGGATTGAGTAGTACGTTACCACTATCTCATTCTCTATTGCTATCAATGGGACAGTACACGGGTTCTTTAAGGGAGCAAAGGGATTTCGCCAGGGAGACCCCTTATCTCCGTTATTGTTCATTCTCTGTTCGGAATACTTTTCTGGGGTTGTTAAAGTTCACACACTTGGGACTGCTTTTAACTACCACCCTAAGTGTAACTACTTGAGGATTACTCACCTTACTTTTGCAGATGACTTAATGTTATTTGCTAAAGGTGACAGATCATCAGTATGTATCTTGCTGGGATGTCTGGAGGAACTAAAAAGATGCTCTGGCCTAGAAATCAACAAGAAAAAATCTAATATTTACCTTGTTGGGTTGGGAATTTTGAACCAGAATACTATTCTGGATGACACTGGCATCCCTATAGGTGGCTTCCCGTTTTGCTACCTTGGCATTCCCATCATGGCAGGTAAAATGAGAGTTTCTTACTTTCGTCCTTTACCGGACAGGTTTGGCTCTTATATTGGAAGATGGTCGGCATGGTCTTTATTATATGCAGGGCGAATGCAGCTGATCCAAACTGTCCTGCAAGGTGTTGATTGCTTTTGGCTTTCTATTCTTCCAACTCCAATTGTGGTTATCAATCAATTGGACAGATTGGCAAGGGACTTCCTTTGAGACTCAAAGCATGCACTTGTGGCCTGGAGAGATATTTGCTTACCGAAGGAAGAAGGTGGCCTGGACTTAGAAATTTGAGCACTTGGAATGGAACACTATTGTCCTAAATCTTATGGGATATCCAAGCAAAGAAACAGTCACTATGGGTTAAATGGCTTAATCACTATTACATGGAGGGGTGTTCAATCTAGGAGATACCGCAACATAAGGACCATTCTCCTTTGTTCCGAAGAATACTATCAATCAGGGATACCATTTTGGAAAGGGAAAGAGATGAAAATTGAGCAGCAATACTTTTGCAGTCTTGGGCAATAGGGACCACAGGATTCACTACACAAGGATATAACTATCTTAGACCATCACTACCGAAGGTACATTGGACCAAAACGATCTGGAAGCAGGGGCTCACGCCAAAGCATTCATTCATGGTTTGGTTGTGTGCCAAGGGCCGGTTGAAAACTAAAGATGTTTTGGTGTTCCGGCCGGACAACATGTTATGTCCTTTATGCCATACGCACCCGGAGATGACTAGACACCTTTTTTTCAACTGTGTAATATCGAAACAAGTATGGACGAATATCAAGGCATGGTTAGCCTTACCACAGCATATGAATTCGATCGACACTTGCCTCAGTTAGTTCAACCGGGCAACTCGTGGATCCTTGTGGCTTGCCAAAGCCAAAGTATCTGCAATGGCTGCCATGGTTTACTAGATATGACTGGCATGTAATCAAGCACTTTTTGAAGGAGTTGCCTGTCAACCTTTGAAAACTACGAAGAGAATTAAAACACATGTGTACTCTATTCTTTTTACCTTGTACCCTCATGTTTTGACCCATTTTGAGGATTCTATCTGTCACAACTAGTTAATAATTGCATTACTATTAATCAGTAAGATCATGTGTAAATACACTTTGATCAATATATACATGTACTTCTTGATAAATAAAAAATAATAAAAAAAAGAGACGAAACTAAAATTTTAGATTTGAGGAGGCAAAGTCTTAGGTAGAGACCGAGCCAAAAACTATGGACTTGGAGGGCAAATTGCATGAAAATATATATTAGAAGATAATGCTATAATTTCTTAAAAAAATTAAAAGAAGGGGAAAAAGTAAAATTCAAAATGACCATTTTAAAAATTTTTAATTTTTAAGTTTAAAAAATTTTGAGGGGCACACACCACCCTACCTTCTCCTTTGGTTTTGTCTCAGGTTATAGGAAAGATAAACAGCAGTGTCTCAAATTTTAAAAAGAAAGTGAGGTAAAAGGTAAATTTTACATATATGTTTTTTAAAAATTCATTTTTTTTAAAAAAAAACAAGCAATTCAGCTAATAGAGAATGGATATAAACACTAAAGATCACGACATTATATAAAATGTGGATTTAATCCATTAAGTCCGCTATATAAAAATAGTAATTCAATTGTACATAGATAACATAAAAGATAAAATACATTTGACTTGTGCTTCTCAAGACTAGCCATTAAATGACCAGAATAATTGCAAGGCTGGAAAACAAGGTAATGGATATTTTTTTAAAATTAATTGCCATTTCAATTGAAAAAAAGAGTTTGTTTTGTAAGGAAATTACCATTTGCAGTGGCATTTTTAGTGTATATATATGAACTAATACTCTTTTATTGCAGATCTTTCGAAGTTTTCACTGAAATCATTATTTAAAAAAACAACAACAAAAAAGAATAAGAATAAGAGCTGCAATTTTTATCATTTAATTAAACAATATAATTAGCCAGATGACAACATTAATATTGTTGACAAAATGTACATAGAAAAGCCAATCATCTGCATACGAATGCACCAAGTATTCTTTTTTTATGAGATTGAATAGTTAGTAAATTTTAAACTTGAATTCACTAATACTCAATAAATTATGGATACATATAATCTGAGACATATACATGTACACAAGCACGATGTTTGTATATTGTAATGTTTTTAGAATCGGATTGAATATCAAATCGAAAAACTTACTAATTTCACAGTTTAATAGTCTAATCGCAATTAAATTATAATTAAATTATAATTGAATCAATAATATTCTGATTTAAAATTTTAAAATAGAATCATTATAAAAAAAAATGACCAATAATATAGTGTAATTCAAGTTTATAAAGACATAAGTAATAAAATTGAGAGAAATTTTTGATATTTTTTCTATTATTATAGATTGTTTAGTCTCTCTGTGTAACTTATTTTTTTCTCATGAATATATATTATCTTATCTTGTAAAAGAGAGAGAGTGAGAGAAAAGGAGAGAGCACATTTCAAATCGATTGGACCGACTAGTTCAAATCGATTAGATCGACTGGTTCAATAATTTTTCAGTTAAACCAACTAGTACAAGACAGATTGAACAAAATAGAACGGTTTTGGAAAGGGAAAAAAAAAAGTTTAAAGGAAAGGAACGAATTGGTTTGGAGACGGCTCACTGTCCGGTCCAAAAAACCATGGGATATTGTTCTCCTTTCTTCTGCTCCTTCAATCTCTGAATATGCATAATATTGGCTCTAATGAAACAGATTATAAAGTTAAAAGTTCTTGTGAGGAATTCTCACACAGAATTTGATATTTAATTTCTTCAGCAATTGAGACCGGGGTAAAGAAATCCAGATCAGACAGGGAACTTTTATGCCTGCAACAAAACAAAAAGACAGCGGATATTTCAAACTATTAATATTAGCTTCTTCGACCTTGTCTATAACATTTGGTGGGAGCAGAGCATTCTGAAGCAGGCGGTCGAGAGCTCCTGCATAGCCATAACAATGTCCCATAATCCCCCTCATTCCCCTTTCCTTCTTTCTTTCGTGTATCAATTAATTCCCAAGCAAATATTTGAAACACTCCAGAAATTACATTGAATAACATTTTTTTACTGGAATAATTAGATGGAAACCGGTAAATTTCATTGGGAACTTACTGGAAGGTGTTGAACAGAGCCCAAACACTGGAGACTCAATCAGAAGATGCAGAACAGCAAAACTCAGCTCATTAGCTTTGCAGATATATCAAGTCACTAAAAATAGAAGAACAGAGCTGACAGAACCTAAAAATGGAAATTTACCTAATGAAAAAAGGTAATCCCATTTCAACAAAATGAAACAGAAAGCGAAATTAAAATGCGGATATCGTATTCATTTTAAGATAGAATGAAACCAGAAAGAATTACCACTTACATTGATCAAAGCAAGTAGCCACTTACATTTGCTATTTCAGATTATGCATCTATACATTGTGGATAATGCAACTGAGTGGTTGGCTTCTTTCGAAGCAAACAGAGAGCCGTAGAGGCTAGAAACAAGTTGATATTTCTTGATATCTTTCAGTAGTCCCAATAAACGAAATTATACGCACACGATATGCAAACGAGTTTGTTTACAAAAATGTTGTATTTTTTAAACAAACGAAACAGATGTTACAAGTTTATTCCTATTCCAATGCAGAGGCTACTTCAATACAAAAAACCAAAGCCGGTTTCCAGATTATTGAGACTAAAAATTCTTATATATAGATAATATTGTTGGATCGATTAATCAATGGATATATTATTGATTTTAATAATTGTGATTAGATTAAGAGTGCAGTTACGTTCTTTTTGTTAGGGATATGCCCTAGAATCAATTTGTACTTATACTATTGTCATTATGCTTTATATAATAATATGAGGTTTTCCTTTTCATGAATAGTGCATTTTGTTTTGTGATCATCAAGTACGTGACTTGATAGTAAAACCCAACAATAAATACAATGACTATTCTAAAATTGTCCCTGATCGATTATTATTATTATTGAAATAATAATAAATTAAGATTAGTATGTTTGTGACTTGATGGTTATGTTTTACTGGTCATGGATATTTGTGATATCAAGTCAAAATATAAATAAATGTTAGAGAACATTGTATTGGACATGACTCACTGTGAGAGTACTTCATGGAACATGTCATAAGTACTTTCTAGCTATAATGATATTAAAAGTCCTTCGACCTAAATTCATCATAGTTTCCTACTTGATAAGTTCTATATTTTGACGTTGTCTAAAGTTGTCTTTAACCAGATAATAAATTAGACTACTGTTGGATATAGAATAAATCAAGGAGAGGAATATGATTGATAGTGAAGGAATTTGTCCCTCTCAATTATGGGAGAGATATCCATGGGTCCCTTGATAAGTTACACTGTTAAAATGCATGGTCATACTCAAATATATCAATCTAAGATATTGATATCATTTGTTTGAATAGTCTACTATGAAATCAAGAAATAATTGATTAAGTTTAATAAGGATGACATGCTCCGTGTCTTATGCTTAATCTAGATATTGTGAGACAAATGGACTAAATATAAAATTGTGGTTTGGTTCAAAGAGACCACTGATCTTCATTTAACCTGGATAGTTATAATATTTTGCTAGAAACCGCTTATAACTTGTGGGCCATTTAAATATGATTTAGGCATACTGCCAGTATTAAATGAACCTATAGGGTCACACAATAAGCGAATTTGTTAGATTATTTTTCTAGTAACCAGATTCGATGAATCTGGAAATATGTCTAAGTTAATTGAACTTAGAAAATTTACCAGATACAATGCATTTGGAAATATGTCCACATTCGATATATCTGGATAATGTCCAAATTATAAGAATCTGGCTCGATAAATTAATTAGTTAAATTACCGAGATAATGACAAAATCTTATCATATCAGTTTTAATTTAATTTGAATTTAAATTAAAATATGATAAGATATTATCAAAATTGGACTCTAAGAGGTTCGGGGATTTTTAAGAAAACCCTAGCCGTCTTCTCAAGAGCCCTGTTTTGTTGAAAATATTCGTGCCTCCATTCACTAGAAAAAAAAAATCCTCTCAAACCCTAGGCGCTAGCACTCTTGGGGTATGGAGTCAGTTCCCCGTGTGTATCCGATAGAGGACGTTCGCACACTGCAGCGTCTGGTGATCGTTCAGGTTGCACGTATAACAGTATAATTAGAATCGAATGATCTTGATTACACCAAACAAAAAGGTAATTCTGTAAACCTTAGATCTTCTAAATCGTTTACTTGGATCTTCGAAAGGGATTCATGGATGTTTTCTGCATTTAGGAATCCACAAATCTCAACACTTTTAGTAGACTGGAACGTAATTAATAAATTATTTTTGTTGACAAAATAATTTATTGGAGTTTAGTCTAACTGTATTCGATCAAGTCCCTTCAGTGGCTCCTAATTATGGGATAATAATAAATTATAATTTATTAATGAAAATTGCAGGAAACTAAAAATCATATTTGAGATGAAATAGGATAAATGGAAATAGTTGTACCAAAGTATACTTTTCTTATTCTATCAGGATTTGTATTTTGAAATAGAGTCAACTATACATATTGGTTTACAACTCTATTTTCTTCGTATGCGAGAAACAACATTCTTGTTCTCTCAGTTTTTATTTGAGTCCACCCTCAACAAAAAGAGAAAAAAAAATACGATTAGCAATTTTTTGGTCCATGGATATTACATTGAAGAAGACTTAGGGGTTTGGAGCATTACCAGAAGGCTAAAAACTTCAAGAATTGTATTGGTGAAGGCGATATCTACAAAGGTATGATTCGTTTTCACGTATTCTCAGGGTTTAATCTGATTGACACATAAGCATATAGATTTTATCAACTAATAATTGGTATTAGATATTGGTTTTGATATGTGTTTATGTGTTAAGATTAAATCTTTTATACATATATTTAATTGAGTGGTGTAGGAATAATACATTTATGTTCATGGTGAATGATTTGATTAATTCTGTTCAAAATAATTTTATGGCCATAATTTTTTATTCGGTGATTATGTATAAGTATTATCGAGTCTTGTAACAAAAGAGGTAGATTACGTCTCCATGTTTCCCTTTTGAGTTTTTTATTAGTATTTTTTTTATATTGTTTAAAAAATGTAAATATTCATTGGAGCAAAAGCCGGCGCACAAAAGAAGTTTTTTTCGCAATTCTTGGAGTTGTTCATGGTATTAAAATTGCAGATGATAGACGTTCGAGACATGAAACAATGGCCAATAGCATACGGAGCATGGCACGGCTAGCGCGAGCAAGGCCTGGGCTGGTGTGCTGCGGCATGGGGGCTAACTGCTGAAAAGCTCAAATACGTGCTAACTGAACCATGTCCTGCTAAGCCTATTGAACAATCCACACGTAAACAAAAAGGAAGCTTATGATAAGTGGTTGAGTTCTGATGAAATAGCTCACTTCTACATTTTGGGATCTATCTTAAACGTGTTACAGCAGAAATATGAGAACATGACAATCGCTATAGACATCATGAGAAGCCTCCAGCAAATGTTTGAGCACAAAGGACGTCAGGCCCGTCAAGTAACAATGAGGCGCATAGTGAATATACGTATGAAACCTGAAACGCCCGTGAGGGATCATATGTTAGAATTGATCGCTCAGTTCAATGTGGTAGAGGTCTTAGGGGCTAAAATTAAGCTTGAGACTCAAGTTGATATGGCTCTAGAAACTCTCCCAGAGATGTTCTCACAGTTCAAAGTTAATTATAATATAAACAAGATGGAGATATCTCTTACAGAGTTAATGAATGAGCTTGAGAGTGCAGAGGCTACCCTAAAAGTGGAAAGTGGCAAGGCTCTTATTCTAACTCATGCTAGATCTTCCTCTTCTAAGCCTAAGGGAAAATGAGGAAATAAGAGGAAGTAGAATAATAATAATAAAAAAAAAAAGGCCTAAGCAGCAGGTTAAGAAAGCAAAAGTGGATGAAAAGCCCAAAGGGAAATGTTTCCATTGTAAGCAAAAAGAACATTAGAAGACATAGTGCCCAGATTACTCAACTAAACGCAAGTAAGGTACTGGTAAGTTATCCTACATTGAAACATGTTTAGTGGTTAATTCTATAAATACTTAGATAGTAGATTCTGAAACTACTAATCATATTTGCAATTCATTATAGGGGTTCCAAGTAATCAGACATCTTAATGAAGGAGAGCATACTCTAAGGGTTTGCGCAAGATCAGTGATATCTACAAGAGCTGTTGGAGATGTTTATTTTTATTTTGATAATAAACATTTGATTTTGAAAGATTGTTATTATGTTCTCGATATTTATGGAAATTTGATTTCGGTTTCTTTGTTATTCAAATAAAAATATTCTGTTAAATTTTATAAATTATCAATAGGGATATTTTTGAATAACTCTTTGATATGTCGTGGATATTTAAATAATGGTCTATATGTTTTGAAACCTACTAACAGTTCATTATATCATACTAAAACTAACAAACGCATTATGTTATCTTCTACTAATGAGACTCTCATATAGCATCTTACACTTGGTCATATTTGTGAAACCCCACCTAAAGCCAACCCTAGAGTAAGGGGATCGGGATGCATATTATGTTACTTTGCATGAATATATATATATATATATATATATATATATATATATTTGAATGATTTTATGTACTTTAGAATTATGATTTATAGTCTAGAAGGCTTGGTTATACTTATTGAGTATGAAGGGTAAGACGGTAATTTTACTTGAGGTCAAAATAGGAAAATAGCTTGAGGATTAAATAAGAAGAATATTTGGGTGAGAAAATAAGAACAGGAATTAATGTGGTTAAGTGGTTAGAGCTTTGTGATTTAATCTCTAAGGTCTTGAGTTCAAATTCCATCATGTAAGTTTTTGTCATTATTATTTTAATTTAAGGTGTGATTTTCATCTCTTGCATTCCATAGAAAAAAAAAAAATAGGAGTGTTGTCCTAGGGGAGACATGAAGGGAATGTCCTAATCCTATCCTTATGTCCTAGAAGAATTCTTATCCTTCTATTACCTCTAGTTTATCCTAACCTCTTCACTAATTAAGCTTGTTCAAAATTTATCTAAATCCATGTTTTAATTCCAAAAAATTCAGCCAGGATTATTGATCTTTGAATTTTGAAAATGGCTCTTAGAGGTTGGAGATTTGACTGAAATAGGGAAGGAGTTAAGGAAGGTTCCCAAGGGAAATTAATTTCCATGGTTGAACCTTCAAACTCCACTCCATAGTGTTCGTCTTCTCCATGGAAGAAATCTGAAAATTTTTCAAATTCTTGAGCAGCCTAACCTTCGAAAATCTCAGCCATCTTTCTTACTCAATTGCTGCTAGAAAAATGGCCAATTTATTCAGTGAAATTCTTGTGCAAAAACCGGACTACACAAAACTGCACAAACCAGAAAAAAATTTTAGGCAATTTCGCAGCATAGCAGGCCGAGATCAAAGTTGTTTCTTCTGCCTTCAAACTAGTAAATTACCTCTGCTTTTTCTCCATATAGAAGGCTGGAAACTAGCCTTAAAGGACCCTCAAACACCTCTCAAAATCCTCTGCAAATCAGTTGGAACATTACAGAAAACTGCACAACAAATTCCAGCAACCAATTCGAAACATAACCAGAAAAAAATTCCAGCCTTGTTCCTTTCAAGCCTTGGCCGAAAATCTCCTCAAAACCTCTGTAAGTTAACTTTTGTTCAGCCATGAATTGAACTCCATTACCCCCTCCACTGACATTGCACAACTAGACTCCATAGCCACTTCTCAAATTTCTCCTACAATCACTCCAATCAAACTTCCATTTGAATTCCAAAATTTCCAGCATTTACTCCATGAAAACACCCTTGGATTAAGCTTCATAACTAGAAATCCTCCCACCATTGAACTCAGAAATTCAGCTAGCCTTATAGCTCCCTCAACCCTCATTCAATTTAGCAAAACGCAACAAACCAGTCGGCCATTTGTAGCTCCAAAAAACCTCCATCAATCAAACACCATTACCATATCTTTTACCTTAAAATACTCCTTAAATTTCTCCATTTGAATTTCAAACAACCAAAATTTTCTCTCCTCTCTAATCTGAAAATCAAAATCCTAGAACTTTCTCAATCATTCGGCCAGCCCCTTCAGAAATTCGTCCAGCATTTTCTCGCTAATCCTCTCTATTTTCACCAAGAACACACATTACCTTTCTTCAAACCAAAAACCACTCTAAACACCTCCAATCCCTCCCAAAAACTCCAGAACACACCTATATACTCCCTAGAGTCCATTTCTGGATTTTATAACATCAAATCTCGAAAACAAAAATTGACAATCGAATCAAAACCAGAATTTTGCTTAAAGTCTCAAGAACATCATCAAAGTAACCAAGAGCAACTTTTGTTCATCTTCTTCCCTTCAATCTTTAACATATCATACTAATGCCCTCTCTCTCTCTCTCTAAGTAAAATATTAATGACCTTGTAGACCATATATTCATAAATACTATTTATATTTATTTGTTATCTCTTAATCAAAACTTGATAAAATTTATTTATTATTAATTATTTACTATGTATCAATTAAGAGATTAATAATAATTTAATATTTATTTTAAAAATACTATTTAAGAATGACTATTTATTAATATAATCTAGAACTTAGGATTCTTCAATAATTAAACCCTAATTTATTTATTAATAACAACACTCAAGATTTATTATTTGAACCTATAACGTATTAGTAATTATTTTACAACCCCTAATTATTTTATCTTATCAAGCTAGTCTTATTTTATAAAATCATTTATCATCTAGTCTTAAAGCTTAGGACATTAGGGTCATGATTATAATTAGTTAAACTAGGATTATTTATGTAAGCGAATATAGCTTGAGTATAACCTTATGACTTGTGTTTACCCCATGCGGGGTTAGCTCAGTTTTGGAAGATTTTTGAATTTGCTCAAGCAAAAGATCAGGTAAGCCTATGCATAAACTTATTTGAAGACAAAAGATTTCTATGACAAGCCAAACCCGATGTGTATGGACACTCATTTTGTAAAGGCAATTAAGGACTGCTTCCTTTCTTGTTTCAGTCAAACAAATCATTTGAAAATCAAACAAGCAATTTTGCACAAACACTAAACTCTTTCTAAAAACCAACTTTAATAAGAATTTTAGAAATCCTTAATTGCTATTTTCAAATAAAGCAATGTATTATCAGTTTTTCCAAAGTGGGACAATCATCGTTGAGTACTCAATAAGGGTAGACTACTAGTCTTTGAAGGGTTAGGGTAAGTCTCTCAGTAGGTGGCCACCTATGAGGGGTGAGTCCTTCCCGGATAGGATGCCAATCCAGTAGGTCATGCCGGTCCGAGCTAGCAAGTTTCAGTCATATAGATTGTGTGTTTCTAGAGTGGACAACCGGCAAGTTTGGGTGTAGAGAAGGAGGAGTATCTCACCCGGTAGGTCGATCACCTACCTTTTGTCAGTCTGCGCAAAGTGTGGCATTCTGACCGTTATATGGTCATGGGGCCCAACGTGTGGTAACCCGTGGCTACCCATTTAAGTGGTTGTATTTATTGTGCGCATATATGGTTTGAAAAGTAAAACGCCATTCTTTATTTTAATCTTATTTATTGCTTGCCAGCACTTTCTCTTATACAATTTTTACAGCTTGCATACATGAATTGTTTTACTTGAAACACTCAAAGCACACACGGGTTTACTGAGATTTTTATCTCATCACCTTTTATGCCATGTTTTCAGGTCGATCCTACTGTAGAGATGAGTAGCTAGATTTGTTACCTGCTTTGACGACTTTATGTTATTTATTTTATGTGTTGTTTTGAGAGATGATAGTAATCAATTTATTTTGGATTTGTTCTTGAATTTTTGGGTTGTAATAAGTTCAATTTTAAAATATTGTCTTTATTTTCGTTTGTGTGATCTAGTTATAAAGACCCCTTGTCCTTTGGACGGGGCGACATCCTCGGCCTTGTTGGGCCTAGATAGTGGGGTGTTACAATATTAATCTAAATAGGATTCAAAGAGTTGTAAAAGAAGGTTCTTTAAGTGACTTAAAGGTGGAACATTTTCAAGTTTGCGAATCTTGTTTGGAAGGTAAAATGACCAAAAGATCATTTCCTTCCAAAGGAAATAGAGCAAATGAAGTCTTAGAATTAGTGCACTCTGATGTATGTGGACCAATTAGTGTCCAAGTTAGAGGTGGCTATGAGTATTTCATTACTTTTATGGATAATTACTCAAGATATGGATATGTTTACCTAATGACTTATAAGTCTGATATCTTAGAAAAATTCAAAGAATTTAAGGCTGAGACTGAGAAGCAGTTAGAAAAAAACATTAACACACTTTGATCAAATCTAGGTAGAGAATATCTATTCCATGACTTTAGATCTTACTTGTCCAAAAAAAAAAATTTATTCCAACTAAGTGCACCTAGCACTCCTCAACAAAATGGAGTGATAGAAAGGAGAAATATAACCTTGTTGGACATGGTTAGAACAATGCTAGGCTTCTCTACACTCAGTACATCCTTTTGGGGATATGCTATACAAATTGCGACATATATATTGAATTTGGTTCCATCAAAGTCTATCCCTAAGATTCCATTGGAATTGTGGAATGGGTGGAAGCTTAATTTGACACATATCTGTATTTGGGGTTGTCCTTCATATGTACTAAAGGGAAAGATGGATAAAATGGAATCACGATCAAATTTATGTCTGTTTGTTGGGTATCCAAAAGAAACAAGGGGATACTACTTCTATAGTCCTCAAGATAAGAAAATATTTGTAAGTACAAATGTAATTTTCTTAGAGGATAAGTACATAGAAGAACATGGATCCAAGAGTATGGTTATTTTGGAAGAAACCAAGGGAGATAATCCCAAACAAATGGTTACAGAAACCCGTACTCAAGATTCACGTAGAGGATTTGTATCTATGCCACTTAACATTCCAGATTCCAGTGGAAGAGAAATATATGTTATGCCTTCTATACCCATTAGCTCTTCGGCACATAGAGTGGAAGAACTTCTGCCCCTATTCAAAATCTAGTCATTGAGGAATCAGTAGATCTGGTTCTAGTCAACAAAGAACAGGAAAGTCCAATCATCTAAGAACCTCCACAGCTTAGACGTAGTGGGAGAGTCATTCGATGTCCCTCTAGATACTTACTCTATAGAGAAGGTTTTTAAGAAATCTCTTTTGAGGAAGAAGAGGATCCTACTATGTATAAAGAAGCTGTAGAGGACATAGACGCAGACCATAGGAAGAGTACATTGGATTTAGAAATGAAATACATGTACACTAACTCTCTGGGGACTTGCGAACCTACCTAATGGGGTAAAACCTATTGGGTGCAAATGGGTCTACAAAAGAAAGAAAGGAGTAGATGGAAAAGTGGAAACTTTCAAAGCTAAATTGGTTGCTAATGGTTATATCCAACGAGAAGGTATTGACTATGAGGAAACCTTCTCACCTGTGGCCATGCTAAAGTCTATAAGAATCCTCCTATCCATTGCAGCTCATTTCGACTATGAAGTATGGCAAATAGACGTCAAAATAGCTTTCCTTAATGGAAATCTTGACGAATGTAGCTACATGGTACAACCAGATGGTTTTATCTAAGAAGGTCAAGAACAAAAAGTTTGTAAGTTGAATAGGTTTATTGATGAGCTTAAATAAGCATCTAGATCTTGAAATATCAGGTTTGATCAAACCATTAAATCTTATAGTTTTAATCAGCATTCTGATGAACTTTGCGTCTAAAAGAGAATTATAGATAGTAAGGTGATTTTTCTTATACTGTATATTGATGACATCCTTCTCATTGGAAATGATGTAAGAACATTAACATTGGTGAAAAGTTAGTTGGGTAAATAGTTTGATATGAAGGACTTAGGAGAAGCAAGATATGTTCTGGGCATTCAGATCCTTTGAGATAAAAAGAATAGACAGATAACTTTATCCCAAGTTTCATATATTGACAAAATACTAACGAGATTTTCAATGCAAAATTCCAAGAAAGGTCAATTGCCTTTCAGACATGGAATTCAGTTGTCTTAGAAGCCTAGTCCTAAAACTCCTAATGAAGTTGAGTACATGAAACGAGTTTCTTATGCATCAACTGTAAGAAGTCTCATGTATGCTATGCTTTGTACTCGTCCAGACATTTGTTATGCTGTTGGGATGGTCAGTAGATATCAGTTAAACCTAGGACCAAAATACTGAACAACAATGAAGTATATATTCAAGTATCTTCACAGAACTCGAGGATATATACTAATTTACTCAACTCCAGAATTGGTACCTACAGGCTACATTGATTCTGTTTTCAAGTTGATAGAGATCTTCGCAAGTCCACCTTAGGCTCTGTTTTCACCTTAGGTGGTGGTGCAGTTGTGTGGAAAAGCATCAAACAATATTGTATTGTTGACTCTACAATGGAAATTGAATATGTGGCAACTTGTGAAGCAGCTAACGAGACAGTATGGTTGAAGAAGTTCTTGATAGAACTTGAGGTGGTTCCTTCTGCATCTCAAGCCATTAATTTATATTGTAGCAATAGTGGTGCAAGTGGCAAATGCAAAAGAATCATGCAGCCATCAGCGTGGTAAACACATTGAACATAAATATCACCTACTTAAGGAGATTGTTCAACGTGGAGATGTAGTATGAAACCCCAGTCAAAACCAGTCTTGGAGTAAGGGGGTTGGGATGCATATCATACTTTATCGCATGTTTAAATATATTTTTATATGATTTTCTGTGTTTTAGATTTGAGATTTATTGTCTTGAAGGCTTGGTTGTGGGTATTGCTTGAGAAGGGCAAAATGGTAATTTTTCTTGAGGTGGGAAAAGGGAGATAACTTGAGGATTGAATAGAAAATATTTTTTTTAGAGGGAAAATAAGAACAAGAGTTGTTGTGGTGTAGTGGTTAGAGCCTTAGAATTAGTTCTTGAGGTCTTGGGTTCAAATTTCATTATAGGAGCTTTAGCTTGGTTAAATTTTATTTTTGCTTAGAAAGTAATAATTACGGCTTTATGTGCTTGCAATAGGTAGAGATGTTGTCCTAAGAGAGATATGTTAGGAGTATCCTCATTCTACTCCTTTGCCCTACACGAATTTCCTAAGGGGAATTCATTTCCCCTTGATATTTGATTTTCCTTATTTCTTAACTCATTAGTTTGATCAAGTTGTTCTAGCCATTTCCTTTCCAGAAATTTCAGTGAAGTACTGTGGTTTTGTAGAATCAAAATGTCTTAGTGAAAGGCATCTTATGTGCTGAAAATGTGGAAGAGTTGTGGGAGATTCCAAGAGGATAAATCCCTCTAGTGAACTTGCTAAAAATTCACTCTAGCTAGGTTCATTTCCCTTCATGCATAGAACTGAAATTTTCCAGCTCTGTGTGCCTTCAAGGTGTCGAAATTCTTAACCATTATTCCCTCCCAAATGCTGCCAGAAAAAGGCCCTTTTGTTCAGCCTAGAATCTGGATTTTTCTGGCTATTTTCGGACTGCACAAAAGTAGTGCAAAACCAGAAAAATTCCTGTGCCAATCGCAGCTTTGGAGGTCCAAAACCAAGCTGTTTTCTTCCAGATTTTGTTCAACACCTTAGCAATGTTTTTCCTCCATGAAGAAGGCTAGAAACCAACCTTGAAAGCCCCTGAAATTCCCCTTCAAAATCTCTACAAGCTGGCTAGAAAATGGCAGCCGAAAAACTGTCCAGGAATTCCAGCCTATCGAAAATCCTGTGCAGTCTAACTGTCCAGCTTTGTTTCCTAATTCTCTCTCAGCCGAAACCCCATCCTTGTTCTACATAAACTTCCCTTAAACCTTCAGTAACTGAGTTCCATTATCTCCCTTAAGCTTCTGCACGAAATTCAGACATGGTTGCCCGAAAATCTCTCCAACAAATCCTTGCAATCATGCTTGATTTATTACCAAAATTCCAACCACATTAGTTTAGCAACCTTCCATAAAGTATCCCTCAAATAACCAGACTTTTTCTTCACCATTATGCTCCTTGTTTTCGGCCACCATAAGCCTCCTTAAACCAGCTTTCAATCAACCGAAATACTGCTCAAAACAGTCGGCCATGGCAGACTTCCAAAGCTCTCCAATAGTCAAGATATTTTTGAATATTTAGTTTCCAAATTTGCTTCCTAAAAATATTCTTCAAGGATTAACAACTAACCTTTCCTTTTCCCTTCCAAACTAGAGAGCCATCTTCCTAAACCCTACAGAAAATTCGGTAGCCCTAGTTCTCATAGAATTTCGGCAGCTGCAAAATAAAATCTCTCAAATCCCTTCAACCTTCAAGAACACACACAACACACCAAGAACACCTACTCCTTCCTCTCACCTAATACCCCTCCAAACCACTTCAAACCTTCTCTAAAATTTCCAGATTTAACCTACTCACTGCCGTGAGTCCATCAACACCATTCTTAACATCAAACTCCACAAACCAACTTGCTAGTTTGGATAAAAAATCCAAAAAATTCTGTGAAGGTTCATGAACACCTTCAAGGTAGGTTTGTTCTAACAACTTCATCTTCTCCAATCTTGATCTCTAGTGAAAATATATATGAATAAAAATTCTAATGGTCTCTCTCTCTCTCTTTCTCTCTCTCTCTCTCATGGCCGAAACTCTCTTCTCTTGGCCGGATGGGTTCTTCTCCCATGGCCATGCTTTCTCCATCTTCCTTGAACGAAGCTAGGTATCTAGGAGTTTAGATCCATTCTAAACTCCTTCAAGGTATTCCTCAACCAAGTAAGTCCCTTCAATCTTTCTTTTAAATTCTAGATTCATGTCTCTATGATGATGTTAATAGTATGTGGATTGTGATAGGATTTGAGTATGTATTGTTAAGATTGAAGCATGAATATATGTATGATTGTGAAGGAGATGGGATTTATGCATGGAAGGATTATCTTGGTTGATTGAATGATGATTTGGGGTTTGATGCAAGTTTCCATGTCATAGGTAGTATTTGTGATGAAGTATGCTAGAGATTATGTCACCTTTGGTGAATAGGATTTATTTTCATGTTGGATTATTGAAGCCATGATCATATTTATGCTAGTAGAGGTTAGATCATGTCTTGATAAATTTAGATCTATGCTTATATGCATGATTTGGATGATTTGATGAATTGAAGGATTGTATATGTTCTTGATTGTGGTTAGCCATAGAAATTTGATCATGATCTAGTTGTTCCTAAGCTAATTTTTATTTCATGAATAAAATATTTAATAATATAATTTTACTAGTAATTTTAAAAAACTCTAGGAAGGGTAGATCTAGATTATTATATATAATAAGGATATTTTAGTCAAATAAATAATAGCTTTTGCTAGAAAAATAATATATATATATATATATATATATATATATATATATTACTTAAACTAACGAAATCAAATAAAGCCTTTTATGGAAATAATTATAATTAGTAAAATATTTATTACTAAAAATTTAATTATTATCTTTTAATCAAAACCCATTAAGAATTTATTTATTATTGTTCAAGTAAGACTCATTAAATTTATTTTCAACTAATTTTAGCTATCAATTATTTTCTAACAACTAAATTATTAATAAATCATTATTTTATTTAATACTACCTAGGACTCTTGATCAAATAAACTCTAAATTTTTCTTAGCAAAATTTAAACTTTCAACTCATTACAACTCATTAGAATTTATTTCCCAAACCATTAATTATTTTAAATACCAAATTAGGCTCAACTAATAAACATATTTATTTATTTTTTGGCCTTAGAGCTTGGGACACTAGGATCATGGTAGTAGTAAGTTGAGCTGATTTAAAATTGAGGAAGTGGATTGTGGCTTGAAATTGATTGTGATTTGTATTTGCCCATACGGGGTTAGGTCAGCTGTTGGAGACCTTTTATTGTGAGCAAGAATCAAGTAAGCTCATGTATAAAATCTGATTGATGTGAAATGTTTATTATGGCAAGCCAAATATAGAGTATATGGACACTCATTTATGTAAAGGCAATTGAAGGTTGAATTCTTTCTTATTTCAAACAATTGAATTAATTAAAGATCAATGAGCAGATTTAATCAAACTCAAAGCTCTTTCTAAAACTGATTTTGACAAAGACTTTGGAAACCCTTAAATTGCCATTTTCATGTGGAACAATGTTTTGTTCATTTTATCCCAAGTGGAAAACGTCGTTGAGTACTCAATAAGGGTGGACTACTAGGGCTAGTCTTTGAGGGGTTAAGGTAAGTCTCTCAGTAGGTGGCCACCTCTGAGGGGTGAGTCATTCCCAAATAAGACATCAGTCCAGTAGGTCGTGCCGATCCGAGCTAGCAGTGTTCTTTTCAGTTAAGTGACTGTATTTTGCCGGAATGGACACCCGGTTGTTGTTTGTGTTGGGATTCGTGGACTCCTAAACGCGGAAAACATCTACGAATCCCTCCCGAGGACCCAAGTAAACGATTAAGAAGATCTAAGCTTTAAGAATTACCTCTAGTTGCTGTAATCGAAATCCTTCGATTCTGGTTGCGCTGTTGTACGTTCAACCCGAACAATCACCAGACGCTGCAGTATGCGAACGTCCTCTATCGGATACACACCACGAACTCACTCGATACCCGGGGAGTGCTAGCGCCTAGGGTTTGAGAGGTTTTTTTTTCTCTGGTAGAGAATGGCACGAATGTTCTCAGCCGAAAAATTTGGACTATTGAAAAGACGGGTAGGGTTTTCTTAAAAACCCTCGAACCTCTTAGAGTCCAACCCTAATAATATCTTATCATATTCTAATTTAAATTCAAATTAAATTAAAACTGATATGATAAGATTCTGCCATTATCTCGAAAATTTAACTAATTATTTTACCGAGTCAGATTCTTATAATCTGGATATCATCCAGATTCATCGAACCTGGTCACCAGAAAAATAACCTAACAAGTTCGCTTATTGTGTGACCCTATAAGTTCATTTAACACTGGCAGCGTGCCTAAATCATATTTAAATGGCCCACAAGTTATAAGCTATTTCTAGCAAAACATTATAACTATCCAGGTTAAATAAAGATCGGTGATCTCTTTGAACCAAACCATAATTTTATATTTAGTCCTTTTGTCACACGATATACAGATTAAGCATAAGGCATGAAGCATGTCATCCTTATTAAGCTTAATCAATTATTTCTTGATTTCATAGTAGACTGTTCAAACAAATGATATCAATATCTTAGATTGATATATTTGAGCACGGCCATGCATTTTAACAGTCTAACTTATCAAGGGGTCCATGGATATCTCTCTCATAACTGAGAGGGACAAATTCCTTCACAATCAATCATATTCCTCTCCTTGATTTATTCTATATCCAACAGTAGTCTAATTTATTATCTGGTTAAAGACAACTTTAGACAATGTCAAAATATAGAATTTATCAAGTAAGAAACTATGATGAATTTAGGTCGAAGGACTTTCAATATTATTATGGCTAGAAAGTACTTATGACATATTCCATGAAGTACTCTCACAGTGGGTCATGTCCAATAACATTTATTTATGTCTTGACTCGATATCACAAATATCCATGGCCAGTAAAACATAGCCATCAAGTCACAAACATACTAATCTTAATTTATTATTATTCCAATAATAATAATCGATCAGGGACAGTTTTAGAATAGTCATTGTATTCATTGTAGGGTTTTACTATCAAGTCACGTACTTGATGACCAACAAAACAAAACTCACTATTCATGGAAAGGAAAGCCTCATATTATTATATAAAACATAATGACAATTGTATAAGTACAAATTGACTCTAGGGCATATCCCCAATAGTTTGGGTATAGAGAATGAGGAGTATCTTGCCCAGTAGGCCGATCACCTACTTTTGTCAGTCTGTACAAAGTGTGGCATTTTGATCGGCAGTATGCACAAAGTGTGGTATGCTGACCATGCGGTTATAGGGCCCAACGTCTGGTAACCCATGACCATTTTTTTTGAGTAGTTGATTTTATTGATTATTTATGGTTGAAAAAGCCAAAACACCACTTTTGCTTTTGACTAATGTTTATTGCTTGCCAGTGATCTCTTATAAAGAATTTTATACTTTGCATTCACGAACTGTTTTCTCTCGACACTTAAGCACACACGGACTTACTGATATTTCTGTCTCACCACCATTTTTACCATGATTTCAGGTCGATCCTGCTGTGGGGATGAGTAGCTAGATATTGCCTGCTTTGGGAGAATTTTCTGATGATTTATTTTGTGTAATGTTTGGGGGAGATGAGAGCGGATGAATTTTATTATGAATTTGTTTTGGGTATTCTTGGATTGATTTCTTGGATTTATTATTGTTTTTTTTTATGTAATAAATTTTAAGTTGAACTATCATTTTTATTCCGCTATTTTATTTGTGTGACCTAGTTATAAAGACCCATTGTCATTTGGACGGGGCGATATTCCCGGCCCTGGCGGGCTTAGGTAGCGGGGTGTTACAAGTGGTATTAGAGACTAGGTTTAGGCAAATAATGATTGTATGCGTGTTATTTATTTAAGTTCAAATTTTTATCTAACCTATCTTATTGATGTTGTAGGATGGTTAGGATGCTTAGGACCACGAGGAAAGGGCAGCAGTGGCACCCGCCTATCCCTATCTGCCCGGAGGACCTTCCAGTTCCCCAGCCTGCCCCTCAGCCAGTTATTTTTATGGAGGATAGCAGTGATGATAAGGTCTAGATCATTGAGCCACCCCCAATTCTGGTTATAGACATAAGCTCTGACAGTGAGGACGAGGTGATGATAGTGGAGCCTGAACCCCACCTTCCTATTCCTGAGGTGGACTTAGCAGTAGATAATGATGACCCGGGAGAGATAGACTATGAGTCTTCACCTAGGCCTTCTTTCCTCCCTTCTTCCAACTGAGTTGATCCCGGGGAGAGTTCTAAGCGCCCGGGAAGGAGCTAGTGGAGAGATTTGCTAGCGGGGTTGGGGTAGATTTTTCTAAGAACTCTGGGGGATGGTTGTATGAGGCTGATGATGAGGATTTTGATGAGGACTAAAGGACTAGGAGTTATTCCGATTTGGGTGTTTATTTGTTTACTGTTTTTCGAGAACTTGGATGTCAAGGATTTTTAATTCTGCTTTCTATCAAAATTTCGAATTTATACAAGTCCATTTTTGAAAGAGAATTTATTCCTTAGACAAAATTTATCTTCGATTTCTATTACACATATTTGACTATGAATGCACGTGCAACTAAAATGATTTGAACCTTACATGCATACACTTTTCATTTGGGGTGTGGTTTAGAATGGCACCCAAGCGCCATGCAGCTTCAGCAGGTGGAAGAGTTCCGGAGGCCGATCAAGTGGCACCGGAAGTGGAAACAGCCCAGATGCAAGCACCCAACTGGGGTGAAGGGAACAGTCAGAATATGGGATCGAGGTCTGAAGTTCCAGTTGATATGACCATGGGCTAGGCATTCAGCAAAATGGCTGAGATTTTGCAGTAAATGACTGAGAGGCGAAACCCAAGGGGTGAGGACAAGGCCTTAGAATGGTTCTTGAAGTTTCAGCCGCCCGTCTTCCTGGGCGAAGCAAAACAAGATCAGAAGGCAGAACAATGGGTCGAGTAGATGGAGGACATATTCGCTACGCTCCAGTACACCGAGGAGCGGATGGTTAAGTTTGCAGCTTTCCAATTGATAAGTCCAGCTCGGGCATGGTTGCAGCGGGTCCAAGATGACTGGGAGGCGGACGAGCAGGAATGGACGTGGTCCAACTTCGTTGAGGCCTTCAGGGCAGAGTATATCCCATAGTGGATTGTGGAGAAGCGAGAAGACGAATTTCAGAATCTGAGGCAGGGAAGCATGTCGGTGGCCTAGTACGCGGCCTAGTTCACCCAGTTGTCCAAATACTGCGCGCGATTGGTGGATACCGAGCAGAATAGGACGAGGTAGTTCGTCAAGGGGCTAAGACCGGAGTTGAGGAGAGCATTGGCACCTGCTCCACTGACTACCTATTCGGGGGCTGTACACGCAACTACTCGAACGGAGAATGAGGATCACAGCAGGATGGCGGCAAAACCCTTCCAACCGCTAAGGCAGCCGCAAGGACACTTCCCGAGGCCGCAACCCCACAAGCGCCCAGCCAATCACCAATGGCAGAACCGGGGAAAGCAAGCCCAGACAGCACCAGGTAGACCTGCCCTGAGTCTTCCATCCTGCAGGCAGTGTGGAAGGAAAGGCCACACCGAAAGGAATTGTTGGTCTAAGGGTAGTGAAAAGAAGTGCTATCACTGTGGCGACCCGAACCACCTGAGGAACTCTTGCCCCAAATTGCACCGAGTCGGGCAAGGAAACCCGGCTCGAAACCGGGACCCAACCGAGCCAACCCCACGGGAGCATCCGGGAGTGGAGCCCCGAAGCCGCAAATGAAGGCCAAGGTATTCGCTCTCAATAGAGAGGAAGTTAGAGCCAATGCAGCGGTGGTAGAAGGTACGTTCACTATTCAAGGACGTTCCGTTAATGCTTTGATTGATCCTGGCTCTACTCACTCCTATATAAACAAGTTGTGTGCATGTCATTTGGGTTGGGATGGAGTGGAGCTACCTTTCATTCTGGAGGTAAGCACACCTCTGGGGAAAATGGTACAAGCGGATCGGTATGTAAAAGAATATAAAATTAATGTGGGGAGAGAAAGCCTGAAGGGAGATTTGATAGTGTTAGACATTGAGGATTATGACTTGATTTTGGGGATGGACTGGTTAGCCAAGCATGGGGCTAGGGTGGACTGTAAAAATAAGACAGTCCAGTTCGTCAGACCGGGTTGTGACGTATTGGAATTTAATGGCAAGAGGGTGAAAGAATGTAAGTACTTGATTGCGGGGGCTAAAGCCTGAAAAATTGTTGAAGCAAGGGTGTCAAGGGTACCTGGCTTACGTGATAAACAAGCCAAATAACCAGTGCACTCTGGAGGACACTAAAGTAGTGAAGGATTTCCCTGATGTGTTTCCGGCAGAGCTTGATTCTCTACCTCCTAGCCGAGAGGTAGAATTCACCACCGACTTAGTTCCACGAGCGGAACCAGTATCGCAGACTCTGTACCGGATGGCACCGGCAGAGTTGAAAGAGTTGAAAGAGCAGTTGGAGGAGTTAGTAAGTCAAGGTTATATCAGACCTAGCACGTTGCCTTGGGGAGCGCATGTGCTATTTGTAAAGAAGAAGGACGGCACTCTGAGGCTATGCATTGACTACCGGGGTTTGAATAACTTAACGGTCAAGAACAAATATCCCTTACCGTTGATTGATGAACTATTCGACCAGTTGCAAGAGTCCAGTTGCTACTCTAAGTTGGATCTGAGGCAAGGGTACTACCAGGTGCGGATAAGAGAGGATGATATCCCTAAGACAGCCTTCAACACCAGATATGGACACTACAAGTTCGTGGTGATGCCGTTCGGGGTGACAAATGCCCCAACAGTATTCATGGACCTGATGCACCGAGTATTCTGACCCTATCTGGACAAGTTCGTAGTGGTCTTCATCGACGATATCTTGATCTACTCCAAGAGTCCGGAGGAGCATGCGGAGCATCTGAAGCTCGTATTGGAGAAGCTTCGGGAGCACAAGCTGTACGCCAAGTTCAGCAAGTGCGAATTCTGGTTGGACAGTGTGGCATTCCTTAGCCATGTGGTGACCAATGAGGGAATTAAGGTGGACTCGGCAAAGGTTGAAGCGGTATCAGACTGGAAGTAGCCGGAGAGTATCACCGAGATCCGGAGTTTCTTGGGACTGGCCGGTTACTACCGAAGGTTTATCAAGGGATTTTCGACACTTGCATCACCAATGACCCGATTATTGCGAAAGGATGTTCCATATGTATGGAACGAGAAATACGAGAAGAGTTTTCAAGAACTGAAGCGCAGACTGATGACAGTACAGGTATTGAGTCTACTAAAGGGAGGCAAACCATACGCACTGTATACTGACGCTTCGAAAGAAGGACTGGGAGCAGTGTTGATGCAAGACCGGAAGGTGATTGCTTATGTTTCTCGGAAGCTGAGATCTCATGAAGTCAACTACCCCACTCATGATTTGGAGCTGGCAACTATAGTGTTCGCCCTAAAAAAATGGCGACACTACCTGTATGGAGCCGAATATGAGGTGTTCACCGATCATAAAAGTCTGAAGTATATCTTCACCTAAAAGGATCTAAACTTGAGGCAACGAAGATGGATGTAATTCTTAGAAGAATATCGATGCCCGATCAACTACCATCCCGGGAAGGCCAATGTTATGGCAGACGCCCTAAGCGAGGAAGGTTAGGATAGCCAAGTTAAGAGTGCAGGAAATACAAGCGGTTCAGGATGTGTTGGACAAAAGGGTGGAAGTGTAAGATAAAAGAATTGTCATCAGCAATTTGAAGTTGGTGCCGGACCTGAAGAAGGAAATCGTGGAAGCTCAGCAAAACAACGCCGAGTTCCAACTTTTCAAGGACAAGGAGCTAAAGCGGCCCGGCAGTGAATTCCGTCTAGACGAGACGGGAGTTCTACATTTTAGGGATTGGTTGTGTATACCCGGAGAGCAGCAATTAAAGGACCAAATTTTGGAAGAAGCGCACAAGAGCAAGTACGCCATTCATCCGGGGGAAGTCAAGATGTATCGGACTTGAAGAGAGCCTATTGGTGGCCTGGACTGAAGCGAGATGTGGTCAAGTATGTCTCGATTTGTCTCACCTGCCAAAAAGTCAAAGCGGAACATAAGAAGTCAGCGGGATTATTGTAGCCATTGCCAGTGCCGGAATGGAAGTGGGAAAAGGTGACTATGGATTTCGTCACCGGGCTTCCCATGTCAAGGACTCAAAAGGACGCATATGGGTAGTGGTGGATCGACTAACCAAGTCGGCCCATTTCATACTGATGAATGTGAGGGACTTGATGGAGAAGCTGGCTCAGACTTATGTTCGAGAGATTGTTCAACTACATGGAGTGCCTTCAAGCATAGTTTCAGATCGAGATCCGAGATTTTCGTCTCGTTTCTGGGGAAAGTTTCAGGAAGCAATGGGGTCGAATCTAAAATTCAGTACGACGACGTATCCGTAGACCGATGGGCAGTCAAAGAGGGTGATACAGATATTGGTAGATATGCTGAGAGCCTGTGTTTTGGACTTCGGAGATAAATGGATAAAGTGTGTACCGTTTGCAGAATTATCATATAACAATAGTTGTCAAGCTTCGATCGGGATGGCACCGTATGAGGCTTTGTATGGGCGCAAATGTCAGGTACCGTTGTATTGGAATTGGTCCGAAGACGGTCATGTGAGCAAAACCAGAGAAGTATGTGTCCAAGAGATGTTGGATAAAGTAAAATTGATCAGGGAGAGGTTAAAGGCGGCACAGAGTCGGCAGAAGAGCTATGCGGACAACTGGCGAAGAGAATTAGAATTTCAAGTCAGGGACAGCGTATTTTTGAAGTTGACGCTGAATAGAGGAATTTTGAAGCATCCAAAGGGCGAAAAATTGAATCCGAGATATTTTGGACCTTTTCCGATTAAGGAAAGAATTGGACCGGTAGTTTACCGATTGGACCTGCCGGACGAGTTGACGGGTATCCATAACGTGTTTCATGTGTCACAATTGAAGAAGTATAATGCGGATCCCGGTCATGTATTAAATGATGAACCGTTAGTATTGCAGCCCGACCTGAGCTATATGGAGAAGCCTGTACGGATATTGGACTGCAGTGTCAAGACTCTCCGGAACAAACAGATACCAATGGTTAAGATTCAGTGGGAGCATCATGGCTCACAGGATGCCATATGGGAGTCGGAAGAATGGGTTACACGGAAGTATCCTAAGTTGAAATAGAGGTATGCTTGAATTTCGGGATGAAATTCTTCTATGGACGGGAGGATGTGAAACTCCAGTCAAAACCAGTCTTGGAGTAAGGGGTGTTGGGATGCATATCATACTTTATCGCATGTTTAAGTATATTTTTATATAATTTTCTGTGTTTTGGATTTGAGATTTATTGTCTTGAAGGCTTGGTTGTGGGTATTGCTTGAGAAGGGCAAAATGGAAATTTTGCTTGAGGTGGGAAAAGGGAGATAACTTGAGGATTGAATAGAAAATATTTTTCTTAGAGGGGAAATAAGAACAAGAGTTGTTGTGGTGTAGTGGTTAGAGCCTTAGAATTAGTTCTTGAGGTCTTGGATTCAAATTCCATCATAGGAGCTTTAGCTTGGTTAAATTTTATTTTTGCATAGAAAGTACTAATTTCGACTTTATGTGCTTGGAGTAGGGTAGAGATGTTGTCCTAAGAGAGACATGTTACGAGTATCCTCATTCTACTCCTTTTCCCTACACAAATTTCCTAAGGGGAATTCATTTCCCCTTGATCTTTGATTTTCTTTATTTTTCAACTCAATAGTTTGATCAAGTTGTTCTAGCCATTTCCTTTCCAGAATTTTCAGTGAAGTACTGTGGTTTTGTAGGATCAAAATGTCTTAGTGAAAGGCATCTTATGGTCTGAAAATATGGAAGAGTTGTGGGAGATTCCAAGAGGATAAACCCCTCTAGTGAACTTGCTAAAAATTCACTCTAGCTAGGTTCATTTCCCTTCATGCGTAGAACTGAAATTTTCCAACTTTGTGTGCCTTCAAGGTGTCGAAATTCTTAACCATTATTCCCTCCCAATTGCTGCCAGAAAAAGGCCATTTTGTTCAACCTAGAATCTAGATTTTTCTGGCTATTTTCGGACTGCACAAAAGTAGTGCAAAGCCAGAAAAATTCCTGTGCAAATCGCAGTTTTGGAGGTCCAAAACCAAGCTGTTTTCTTACAGATTTTGTTCAACACCTTAGCCATGTTTTTCCTCCATGAAGAAGGCTGGAAACCAGCCTTGAAAGCCCCTAAAATTCCCCTTCAAAATCTCTACAAGCTGGCTAGAAAATGGCAGCCGAAAAGCTGTCTAGGAATTCCAGCCTAGCGAAAATCCTGTGCAGTCTAACTGTCCGGCTTTGTTTCCTAATTCTCTCCTAGCCAAAACCCCATCCTTGTTCTGTATAAACTTCCCTTAAACTTTCAGTAACTGTGCTCCATTATCTCCCTTAAGCTTCTACACGAAATTCAGACATGGCTGCCCGTAAATCTCTCCAACAAATCCCTGCAATCATGCTTGATTGATTACCAAAATTCCAGCCACCTTAATTTAGCAACCATCCATAAAGTATCCCTCAAATAACCAGAATTTTTCTTCACCATTATACTCCTTGTTTTCGGCCACCATAAGCCTCCTTAAACCAGCTTTCAATCAACCGAAATACTACTCAAAACAGTCGGCCATGGCAGACTTCCAAAGCTCTCCAATAATCAAGATATTCTTGAATATTTAGTTTCCAAATTTGCTTCCTAAAAATATTCTTCAAGGATTTTAACAACTAGCCTTTCCTTTTCCCTTCCAAACCGGAGAGCCATCTTTCTAAATCCTACAGAAAATTCGGCAACCCTAATTCTCACAGAATTTCGGCAGCTGCAAAACAAAATCTCTCAAATCCCATCAACCTTCAAGAACACACACAACACACCAAGAACACCTACTCCTTCCTTTCACCTAATACCCCTCTAAACCACTTCAAACCTTCTCTATGATGGAAAATGAAAAATAGGGGAGCATGCTGTATGTAAAAAAAAATTGGAGAAAAATAAAACGCGAGCCTTAAAGGCTATGTGGAAGCGTGAAGATCATACCTTTGCGTTCCTTAACCCTCCTAGATTGCGTAGGAACAGATTGAACGGCTGGAATCACCTCACTTTGCACACTTGAAGGAGCTTCCGGTTGAACACCCACTAGCCTTCTACTTCGCCTTGTTTGCATTAATGCTTAGCTCTCCAGCTCTCGGGATATTCCTCAGCATAACCTCTAGTTGGTGAACACTATGGTGAAGAGGAACGATCTCAAAACTCCTTGGTTCTTTCGCTATTGATTAGCAAAGAACAAGAAGAAACCACAGAGGGAGGGAGAGGGAAAAACGTGAGTTCCCAGAGAGAGAGTGATGTGAGTGTGTGAGGCTAGGGAAAAAATTAGGGTTTTATTTTCCAAAGAGTTGTTTATTAGTTTGCCTTAACTAGGTCTTTCAATCTCTGATAAACATATCCCCGGGATTTCAAAACACCCGAATGTTATCCTGAGAATCAGTTTGGCCTAACCTTAAACTCCTCTTAACCGTATCTGGAAAAAACCCTAAGGTCCAAGCTATTGGGCCAGAAAAATATTTATTATTTTTCTTGGACCCAAAAGGCCCAAAATAATAAATATTAATTATTTATTTCCTGGGCTTACATAAGCGACCTAATAAATAATTAATGAACCCAAATGAACCATAATAATTAATCTTTAATTATTTATTTCTTGGGCCTATATAAATAACCCAATAAATAATTAAACATTATTTATTTCCCCTAGTTTAAGCCTAGGTTAATTTCTTAATTATTCATACTGGACCTAGGCCCTGAATAATTAATTAACAAATTAAACTAGATAATTAATTTCTCTCAACTCCTATTTTATTTATTTATTTATTTATTTTATTCCAGTCCAATAATAAATTAGACTTCCTGAATAAAATAAAACAAAACAAAATAAAATAAAATCCTCTTCAACTGAGACCAATTCCTCAACCCAAAAGTAGTTAGGACTTACGGGCTATCCCGATGACCAAAAAGACACATCGCCTTGGCTGCTAAAATGACCAAAATACCCCTGCTATATAAATAGCTGTATGTTGCATTTTAAATATTTTCTAATATCACCATAAGGAAATATTGACCCCAAGGACAATGCTGCATTCGCAAAATCTCCGACCTACAGGTGAAATGACTAAAATACCCCTCTACACATCGCCGTACATTTAGAGAGGAAGAAGTGTACTAACACCCCCCTAAATGACATCTACCATCCTTAGGCTTCTAGTCCAATGATCCACAACTTTCTGAAATGTTTCCGCTTTCCAAGGGAGCTACCCTAAAGCAAACATCCAAGTCATGTTTCCCAGGGCCCTGGATAATTTAGACCATTCGGACAACCACAAGGGGCGATATAGTGCAGAAACTATCTTGTATAAGTCTGTCTTAACTAACTAGTCACACATACCCAACATACAAGTATATTGGCCCTACGATAGAACCTCAACTACAGCAAATCAAAGTATATGCTTCCAGCTTCGCCAGACCACCAACTCATACTCAAGTCGTAGAGTACTAATCCACGTTGTAGCGGTAGTAGTCTAGGTTTCTACCATATAGTACTTTGAGAAACCACTACTACAGGTCCTATTCTACGTATTCGAAATACGCTTATGTCACGAAGTGAGTGGACTACCCACTGGCTAAAGGTAAGCTATTCCCCATTTGGAATTCATAACATAATAACCTAAACATGATGAGGTTCCCAGTCTCATCAATAGGTTAAGAACAAATGTTTATGTGTTAAATAACCCGTGATCCATACCTTACTGTGAAAGACCACCATTCACATGGATCACTTATTTAAACACAATGGGTCTGTTCCAAACAAAAATCATGCACAAACAAAAAGTAAATTCACAAACAATTTCTGAAAATAAATTCTTTCATTAAAATATTCGATTTTACATCAGAAACCTAGTCTAAGAGGGCATACAATCCAACAATCTCCCACTTGCACTCTAAGGCTAGGTAAGTCCATAGGTGCCCACCCCTATGGCGTCTAAGTGTCTATTGAAGACTCTCTCAGCCAAAGGCTTGGTGAATGGATCTGCTAGATTGTTTTCTGAGGCAATATGCTCCACCACGACTTCCCGTCTCTGGATGAAATCTCGGATCAGGTGATACTTCCTCTCGATGTGTTTCCTCTTCTTGTGGTTCCGAGGCTCCTTAGATTACGATACTGCTCCAGTGTTGTTGCAATACATCACAACCGGCCTGTCCATATGTGGTACGACTCCAAGTTCTAAAAGAAACTTCCGGAGCCAGACTACTTCCTTGGATGCCTCCGAAGCAGCCACATACTCAGCTTCCATGGTTGAGTCAGCAATACAAGACTGCTTAATACTCCTCCATGAAATTTCTCCTCCAGACAAGGTGAAGACATATCCACTAGTGGATTTTCTCTCATCCTTATCTGCCTGGAAGTCTCAGTCTGTGTATCCTGTAGGAACCAAATCATCAGCCCTGTAAACCAGCATATAATCTCTCGTTCCCTTGAGGTACTTGAAAATATGCTTTACAGCTGGCCAATGAACCTCCCCTGGGTTTGACTGATATCTGCTAACTAAGCCCACGACAAAGCAGATATCTAGCCTAGTACATAGCATGACGTACATGAGACTTCCCACAGCCGAAGCGTAGGGAATCCTACTCATTCTGTCCTTTTCTTCTTGAGACTTAGGACAGTCCTTCGAAGAAAATGACAACCAATGTCTGCAAGGGATTAGAGCTCCCTTGCATGAGTCCATGATGTACTTGGCCAGCATCTTGTCAATGTATGTCGCTTGGGATAATCCTAACATTCTCTGCTTCCTATTTCTAAGAAGCCTAATCCCAAGAATGTAGCTGGCTTCTCCCAAGTCCTTCATACTGAATTGACTAGACAGCCAAACCTTTGTAGATGACAATGTCCTTACATCATTTCCAATGAGTAGAATGTCATCCACATACAGGACAAGAAAAACCACATTAATGCCTTCAAGTTTCCTATACACGCATGGTTCATCTTCGTTTTGAATAAAACCATAAGATTTTACAATCTTATCAAAACAAATGTTCCATGCTCTTAATGCCTGCTTAAGTCCATAAATGGACTTCTTAAGCTTGCAAACCATGTGTTCCTGGCCTTTAGCAATAAAGCCTTCCGGTTGGGACATATAGATGTCTTCGCTAAGATGGCCATTCAAGAATGCCGTCTTGACATCCATTTGCCATATCTCGTAGTCATAGTGATAGGCGATGGTAAGGAGGATGCGGATGGATTTAAGCATGGCTACCGAGGAAAAGGTTTCCTCATAGTCGATACCCTCTTTCTGAGTATACCCTTTCGCCACAAGCCTAGCTTTGAAGGTTTCCACCTTCCCATCCGCTCCTCTCTTTCTCTTGTATACCCACTTGCACCCAATGGGTTTTATCCCTTCAGGTGAAGCTATAAGATCCCAAACCTGATTGAGGTACATAGACTCAATTTCGGCTTTCATTGCTTCATACCACAGATTTGCATCGGCATCAGCAATAGCCTCCTCGTATCTAGTGGGGTCTTGTTCCTGATGGTCGAAGACCAGCTCAAAGGCTTCTCCAGCCCATCTATCTGGAACCCTAGATACTCTCCCACTACGATGAGGCTCCATTTGCACAGGCTCTTGAGGCTGTGCCTCTTCTTGTTCCAAAATCGGGTCAGAAGAAGTTGATTCCATAGATAACTTCTCATGAAGTTCCAACCTCGTTGAACCTTTAGTGGAAGTACTTTAATCATCTTCTAAGTATCTGGCATTGGTACTGACTAGTACCTTCTACTCCTTAGGATGATAAAAGTAGCCTCCTTTTGTCCCTTTTGGATACCCAACAAAATAGCATAATTCTGATCTTGGTTTCAACTTGTCTCCCTTGATCAGTACATAAGCTGCACATCCCCAAATCCTGAGATGATTCAGACTTGGCTTACGCCCAGTCCACATCTCATAGGGAGTCCTAGGTACTGACTTGGAAGGCACCAAGTTCAGAATATATGTTGTTGTTTCCAGGGCATATCCCCAAAAGGACACTGGAAGAATAGCATGAGACATCATGCTTCGGACCATTTCCATCAACGTCCTGTTCCTTCTCTCAGCTACTCCGTTCTGCTGGGGGGTTCCCGACACAGAGAGCTGGGATTCTATCCCATGATTTACCAAGTAGTCCTTGAATTCACCTATGAGGTACTCTTCACAACGATCCGATCGTAAGGTTTTGATTAATTTACCTGTCCGACGCTCCACTTCAGCCTTAAACTCTTTGAACTTGTCAAAAGAGTCAGACTTGCGTCTCATCAGGTAAATGTAACCATACTTCGTACAATCATCCGTAAACGTGATGAAGTACTCAAAACCTCCCCTAGCTGGTATAGACAATGAACCGCACACATCAGTGTGAACAAGACTCAACACCTCCTTGGCTCTATCCGTCTTTGGTGTAAATGACCTCTTGGTCATTTTTCACATCAAACAGGATTCACACGGAGGCCAACTTTCCAATCTCAATGAGCCCAAAGGCCCATCATGGATTAGCCTCTGAATCCTGGTTGAGTTAATATGACCCAACCTTAGATGCCAAAGGTATGAATTATTGACATTGGTCTTTCTCTTCTTAGTTAAAGGTTCAGACTAAGCGTTATTTGATTGTTTGTTAATAGGGTTTAAAAGGAACAAATTTCCATACATGTGCCCAGTACATAAAATTTCTCCATCTCTACTGATAGAAATACCAGAATGGAAAGATACATAATATCCTTGATTAATAAGTTTTGCAACTGAAATCAAATTCTGACGAAAACCAGGTACATATAAAATATCCTTTAAAACCACTATCTTATTACAAAAAAAAAATGAGATCCAGCTCTCCCACTGCAAGGGCCTAGACTTGTGCTCCATTTCCCACTCGAAGCCCATGTTCGCCCTTCTTGAGTCTTCTTATCTTCCTAAACCCTTGCAAGGAGTTACAGATATGATCAGTGGTTCCTGAATCAACAATCCAAGTGGAAGTTGATCCTATCATTGATATGGACTCTAGATAGTAAATATTACCTATGGGATTTTTCTTGGTTTGAAGATCTGGATACTCTTTTTTCCAGTGTCCCTTCTTCCCACACTTGAAGCACTTGCCCTTTGGTTTGTCCTTGGGCTAGTTCTTGGGCTGGGCTGCTGCATTCCCCTTCTTCTTCTTGAACTTTCTGGGGTTAGGCCCAGTTCTTGAAGAAGAGGCCTTAGCAATCATGGCCTTAGACTGCAGCTTCATGACCTTCTCCGCCATCTGGAGCTCCTTCATCAGTTCAGTTAAACTCATGTTCAACTTGTTCATGTTATAGTTTAACTTGAACTGAGTGAAAGAGCCCGGTAGAGATTCGAGAACCATGTCCACTTGGCTCTCGGGGTCAATGATAGCCCCTAAGATTTCTGCCTCCTCGAAAGCAGCAATCATCTTGAACATATGCTCTCGGACTGATGCTCCCTCAGCCATCTTAGTGTTCACAATAGTTCGAAGAGCCTCCTGCCTTGCGGGCCGGCTCTTGTCTGCGAACATAGTTGCCAATGATTGACTTATGTCATATGCGAAGCCATGTGCTCGTGTTTTGATCGGAGCACATTAGACATGGAAGCTAACATATAGCAACGTGCCATTTCGTCAGCTTTCTTCCACGCCTTTTCAGCCTCTCGCTCTTCAGCGGTGGAACCTTCCCCGATAACAGGGCAGGTTTCGTAAAGGACATACTTATACTCCTCGGCTGTGAGTATTATGTCCAGGTTCCTTTTTCAGTCCACATAGTTTGAACCCGTTAGCTTATTCTCCCTGAGAATAACGGCCAATGGACTACAAGAACCTCCCACCATTTCTGAAAATCGAAAATAAAAGAAAGAATTTAGTTTGTGAAAACAAAATAAAATTTGTGCACTGAAAATAATTTGGCTCTTAGGAAAACTGACATAGCTTCTTAGGAAGATTAACAGTTTCCTAAGCTAAGTGTATTAACCACCACAAATTAATTTCCCTTCTAGGTAATGATCTAGAGGATAACTCCATCGTGGGATGGCCGTTTCCTCTCATTTCCTATGGACATACCTCGCACTATAACCTCCAACGTGGGCTGGCCGATCATAGTACGTGCCCCGAGTTATTAATTACATCCTTCCATTAGATCTAGATCCTTGTGGTATCCCCATCCTATACGGGTTCACTCCCAGAGTGACGCGAGGGGACCCACGATCTCTAATGAGGACCGTGATGGAAGCCGTAGGACCGTTGGAACCCCTCTCCCACTTAGTCTTTTAAAATAAAGTTTTTCTGAAAAATATCATTTTGAAATTTCCATCAAGTTTTTCTTAACTCAAAAATAAAATATCTAAATCCAATAAAATCTCTATGTTAAGGCTTATATCCTTTGAGAGATTTCCTCCATGGACTAATTTTATTCAAGTTAAAACTTAATGATTTCAAAATTTTTCCAATTAAAACTTTCTAGAGACTTTGGTCTCAAGCTTATTTGACAAAATCATTTTTCTAGTCCAAAACAAAACAAAATGGCTCTCCATTTTAATTTACAAAAATATCTAAATCCAATATATTTTCTATGTCAAGGATTAAATCATTTGAGAAAATATTTAAGGATTAATTTTTGTACCAATTAAAATAACCATTTAGTTTTTAAAGAAAAATATTTTTTCTTGCCAAAACAAAAAGTTCCCAAAGACTTTGGTCTTTGAGAAAAAGCACACATAGGTACATAAAAAAATAGCATGCTAGAAAATAATAAACGTTTTCATGCTTTTCTATTTTTTAAATCTAAGTGCCCAATTAATAGAATTAAACACATTAATTAATTAATTAATTATCTTGTTTAATCCTAAAATCCTTTACTAATATTTTTCATGCAAACATATTCCAAGAATATAAAAATTGCAAAAATATTAACTTCGCCTGGTATGGGACCCAAAACGAAAAAGAAAAAAAAATAAAAATTTTGACTGGCGGTCTACTGCACCGGCCGCACCGGATCCGCGCCCGCGTGGCCTGCGGTCCACCGCTGCCTCGGTGCACTGCGCGCACCAGATCACCATCCTCAGCAACTCGCCAGCCGCGACCCGCCCGCCTGAGTGCTAGCGCCCGGTCCTCCTCAGCTGCCGACCCGCGTGTTGGCCCGGTAACCCGCGCGCCACCGGGCCTCCAATTGCAATTCAATTACAAATTCCAGATGCGAATCGGCTTGAATTCTCTGCAATCGGCTCGGCTTACATGGCTCCAGCAACACGGCTCTACTCACAATTTCAGCAGCGGCTCGGCTCAATTGGCTTAGGAATAGTTGTCTTCTTCGTTTTTTTCATCTTTCTCGCGCGAAACTTGCAGAGCATTTATCCTGTGACCTTTTGCTCATATGTTTGGCTTCTTTGGACATATTTACTTACAGAAAACATCCAAAACAAAACCACAACCGCCTATACCCATTTAAATTGGGTTTATACGATTAAACTTCAAAGCAAAAAAATATTACAAAGGGTCCTATGCTTCCACTGAGAATCTTACAAAACCATCTATCCCATACCAAAACAGCAAAGGATCGTAGGTATAATCATCTTCTCCATTTTATTAACTACCATGCTCCCTATATTGATCAAAACCAGTGGATCTGATACCACTTTGATGGAAAACGAAAAACAGGGGAGCATGCTGTACGTAAAAAAAAAATTGGAGAAAAATAAAACGCGAGCCTTAAAGGCTACGCGGAAGCATGAAGATCATACCTTTGCGTTCCTTAACCCTCCTAGGTTGCGTAGGAACAGATTGAATGGCTGGAATCGCCTCGCTTTGCACACTTGAAGGAGCTTGCGGTTGAACACCCGCTAGCCTTCTATTTCGCCTTGTTTACATTAATGCTTAGCTCTCCAGCTCTCGAGATATTCCTCAGCATAACCTCTAGTTGGTGAATACTATGGTGAAGAGGAATGATCTCAAAACTCCTTGGTTCTTTCGCTATTGATTAGCAAAGAACAAGAAGAAACCACAGAGGGAGGGAGAGGGAAAAACGTGAGTTCCCAGAGAGAGAGTGACGTGAGTGTGTGAGGCTAGGGAAAAAATTAGGGTTTTATTTTCCAAAGAGTTGTTTATTAGTTCACCTTAACTAGGTCTCTCAATCTCTGATAAACATATCCCCGAGATTTCAAAACACCCAGATGTTATCCTGAGAATCAGTTTGGCCTAACCTTAAACTCCTCTTAACCGTATCTGGAAAAACCCCTAAGGTCCAAGCTATTGGGCCAGAAAAATATTTATTATTTTTCTTGGACCCAAAAGGCCCAAAATAATAAATATTAATTATTTATTTCCTGGGCTTACATAAGTGATTCAATAAATAATTAATGAACCCAAATGAACCATAATAATTAATCTTTAATTATTTATTTCTTGGGCCTATATAAATAACCCAATAAATAATTAAACATTATTTATTTCCCCTAGTTTAAGCCCAGGTTAATTTCTTAATTATTCATACTGGACCTAGGCCCTGAATAATTAATTAACCAATTAAACTAGATAATTAATTTCTCTCAACTCCTATTTTATTTATTTATTTATTTTATTCCAGTCCAATAATAAATTAGACTTCCTGAATAAAATAAAATAAAACAAAATAAAATAAAATCCTCTTCAACTGAGACCAAATCCTCAACCCAAAAGTAGTTAGGACTTACGGGCTATCCCGAGGACCAAAAAGACACATCGCCTTGGCTGCTAAAATGACCAAAATACCCCTACTATATAAATAGCTGTATTTTACATTTTAAATATTTCCTAATATCACCATAAGGAAATATTGACCCCAAGAACAATGCTGCATTCGCAAAGTCTCCGACCTACAGGTGAAATGACTAAAATACCCCTCTACACATCGTCGTACATTTAGAGAGGAAGAAGTGTACTAACACCCCCCTAAATGACATCTACCATCCTTAGGCTTCTAGTCCAATGATCCACGACTTTCTGGAATGTTTCCGCTTTCCAAGGGAGCTACCCTAAAGCAAACATCCAAGTCATGTTTCCCAGAGCCCTGGATAATTTAAACCATTCGAACAACCACAAGGGGCGATATAGTGCAGAAACTATCTTGTATAAGTCTGTCTTAACTAACTAGTGACACATACCCAACATGCAAGTATATTGGCCCTACGATAGAACCTCAACTATAACAAATCAAAGTATATGCTTCCAACTTCGCCAAACCACCAATTCATACTCAAGTCGTAGAGTACTAGTCCATGCTGTAGCGGTAGTATTCTAGGTTTCTACCATATAGTACTTTGAGAAACCACAACTACAGGTCCTGTTCTACGTATTCGAAATACGCTTATGTCATGAAGTGAGTGGACTACCCACTGGCTAAAGGTAAGTCATTCCCCATTTGGAATTCATAATATAATAACCTAAACATGATGAGGTTCCCAGTCTCATCAATAGGTTAAAAACAAATGTTTATGTGTTAAATAACCCGTGATCCATACCTTACTGTGAAAGACCACCATTGACATGGATCACTTATTTAAACACAATGGGTCTGTTCCAAACGAAAATCGTGCACAAACAAAAAGTAAATTCATAAACAATTTCTGAAATTAAATTCTTTCATTAAATATTCGATTTTACATCAGAAACCTAGTCTAAGAGGGCATACAATCCAACACTCTAAAATTTCCAGATTTAACCTACTCACTGCCGTGAGTCCATCAACACCATTCTTTACATCAAACTCCACAAACCAACTTGCTAGTTTGGATAAAAAAACCAGAAAATTTTGTGAAGGTTCAAAAACACCTTCAAGGTAGGTTTGTTCTAACAACTTTATCTTCTCCAATCTTGATCTCTAGTGAAAATATATATGAATAAACATGCTAATACTCTCTCTCTCTCTCTCTCTCATGGCCAAAACTCTCTTCTCTTGGCCGGATGGGTTCTTCTCCCATGGCCATGCTTTCTCCATCTTCCTTGGACGAAGCTAGGCATCTAGGAGTTGAGATCCATTCTAAACTCCTTCAAGGTATTCATCAACCATGTAAGTCCCTTCAATCTTTCTTTTAATTCTAGATTCATATCTCTAGGATGATGTTGATAGTATGTGGATTGTGATAGGATTTGAGTATGTATTGTTGAGATTGAAACATGAATATATGTATGATTGTGAAGAAGATGGGATTTATGCATGGAAGGATTATCTTGGTTGATTGAATGATGATTTGGGGTTTGATGTATGTTTCCATGTCATAGGTAGTATTTATGATGAAGTATGCTAGAGATTATGTCACCTTTGGTGAATACAATTTATATTTATGTTGGATTATTGAAGCCATGATCATATTTATGCTAGTAGAGGTTAGATCATGTCTTGATAAATTTAGATCTATACTTATATGCACGATTTGGATGATTTGATGAATTGAAGGATTATATATGTTCTTGATTGTGGTTAGCCATAGAAATTTGATGATGATCTAATTATCCCTAAACTAATTTTTATTTCATGAATAAAATATTTAATAATATAATTTTACTAGTAATTTCGAAAAACTCTAGGAAGGGTAGATTTGGATTATTATATATAATAATGATATTTTAGTCAAATAAATAATAGCTTTTACTAGAAAAATAATATATATATATATATATATATATATTACTTAAAATAATGAAATCAAATAAAGCCTTTTATGAAAATAATTATAATTAGTAAAATATTTATTATTAAAAATTTAATTATTATCTTTTAATTAAAACCCATTAAGAATTTATTTATTATTGTTCAAGCAAGACTCATTAAATTTATTTTCAACTAATTTTAGCTATCAATTATTTGCTAACAACTAAATTATTAATTAATCATTATTTTATTTAATACTACCTAAGACTCTTGATCAAATAAACTCTAAATTTTTCTTAGTAAGATTTAAACTTTCAACTCATTAGAATTTATTTCCCAAACCATTAATTATTTTAAATATCAAATTAGGCTCAACTTATAAACCTATTTATTTATTGTTTGGCCTTAGAGCTTGGGACACTAGGATCATGGTAGTAGTAAGTTGAGCTGATTTAAAATTGAGGAAGTGGATTGTGATTTAAACTTTCTCATGCGGGGTTAGGTCAGCTGTTGGAGACCTTTTTATTGTGAACAAGAATCAAGTAAGCTCCTGCATAAAACCTGATTGATGTGAAATATTTATTATGGCAAGCCAAATGTAGAGTGTATGGACACTCATTTATGTAAAGGCAATTGAGGGTAAATTCTTTCTTATTTCAAACAATTGAATTAATTAAAGATCAATGAGCAGATTTAACCAAACTCAAAACTCTTTCTAAAACTGATTTTGACAAAGACTTTGAAAACCCTTAAATTGCCATTTTCATGTGGAACAGTGATTTGTTCATTTTATCCCAAGTGGGAAATGTCGTTGAGTACTCAATAAGGGTGGACTATTAGGGCTAGTCTTTGAGAGGTTAAGGTAAGTCTCTCAGTAGGTGGCCACCTCTGAGGGGTGAGTCCTTCCCAAATAAGACGTCAGTCCAGTAGGTCGTGCCGGTCCAAGCTAGCAGTGTTCTTTTCAGTCAAGTGACTGTATTTTGCCGGAATGGACACCCGGTTGTTGTTTGGGTATAGAGAAGGAGGAGTATCTTGCCCAATAGGCCGATCACCTACTTTTGTCAGTCTGCACAAAGTGTGGCATTCTGACTAGCAGTATGCACAAAGTGTGGCATGCTGACCCTGCGGTTATGTGGCCCAACGTGTGGTAACCTATGACCATTTCTTTTGAGTGGTTGATTTTATTGATTATTTATGGTTGGAAAAGTCAAAACACCACTTTTGCTTTTGACTAATGTTTATTGCTTGCCAATGATCTCTTATAAAGAATTTTATACTTTGCATTCACGAACTATTTTCTCTCGACACTTAAGTACACATGGACTTACTGAGATTTCTGTCTCACCACCATTTTTACTATGATTTCAGGTCGATCTTGCTATGGGGATGAGTAGCTAGATATTACCTGCTTTGGGAGAATTTTCTGACGATTTATTTTGTATAATGTTTGGGGGAGATGAGAGCGGATGAATTTTATTATGAATTTGTTTTGGGTATTCTTGGATTGATTTCTTGGATTTATTATTATTATTATTTTTGGGATGTAATAAATTTTAAGTTCAACTATCATTTTTATTCCGCTATTTTATTTGTGTGACCTAATTATAAAGACCCCTTATCCTTTGAACGGAGCGACATCCCCGGCCCTGGCGGGCCTAGGTAGCGGGGTGTTACATGTAGAAATATGCAAAATTTCTTCTGCTGAATGTCTTGCTGATCTTTTTACTAAAAGTTTACCTATAACTGTTTTTGGAAGTCATATAGAAAGTATGGGTATTTCTGACATGTCCTATTTACTCTAAGATAAGTGGGAGAATTTTGTTAGATATGCACATCGAGTAAATACAATATTTGTATTTTGAAATTAAATAAAGTATGTTTTTATATTTATATATATATGAGCCTGTATTATCCACGAATTATTTAGATATTATAAATCAAGTATTTATTTGTTAAACACAGAAAGACTTGATTTATAATTTAATTTGAAATAAATTATCCGCGATCTAAAATAAATTTCGGCAATTTATTTTGGTGAAATTGTCTTAATTTTATTAAAGTTTTTCTTTGACTTTGGTAATAAAATTGAGGATATATTTTGATATATTGGATGGACCATCAATGTTTATTTGTGGAATAAACCATACAAATAAAACATTAAAAGATTTTCGTACATAATACCTTAATCCTGAGCAAACAATTATTTATATTTACTAACTTGAAGTTCCTTGAGTTACCAAAGAGTGAGATTAACTAAATAATCAATATCTCGGTATCTTGGAAATTAAAGTGAAATAATTATTATGCAATATGAATTTCGTCACCTTTAATAGACAAGATCATTTCCTCATGGGTTCTTCTAAGGGACAATTAAATTTGAGTTTAGTAATTCAATAGTGTCTATTGAATTCAATTTGTAAGTGTGATGTGGTCATATGATACTGTCAAATTGAAGATGAGAATTGAGGTTTTGAATGAGGGGCTCTATGGTCATACTGTCTCATTCAAAGTATTATATTGATCAACGAGGATAATTTGTTAGATCGATCAATCATTGAATATAATTATTGACTCTAGTAATTGCGATTAGACTAAGAGTGCAATTATGTTCTTTTAGTGGATTGAAACGTAATTAATAAATTATTTTTGTTGACAAAATAATTTATTAAAGTTTAGTCTAACTGTATCCGGTCAAGTCCCTTCAGTGGCTCCTAATTATGGGACAATAATAAATTATAATTTCTTTACAAGTTATTAATGAAAATTGCAGGAAACCAAAAATTGTATTTGAGATGGAATAGGATAAGTGGAAATAGTTGTACTCAACTATATTTTTCTTATTTTATTAGGATTCGTATTTTGAGGTAGAGTCAACTATACATATTAGTTTATGACTTTATTTTTGACGTACGTGAGAAACAACGTTCTTATTCTCTTAGTTTTTATGTGAGTCCCCCTCAACAAAGAGAGAAAGAAAAATACGATTAACAATTTTCTAATCTATGGAGATTACATTGAAGAAGACTTGGAGATTTAAAGCATTACCAGAAGGTCAAAGATTTCAAGAATTGTAGTGGTAACGACGATATCTACAAAAGTATTATTCGTTTTTACGTATTCTTAAGGTTTAATCTGATTGACATATAAATATATCGATCTTATTAACTAACAAATACAACACACACCCCCTTCCAGATATTGCATTAAATATCTTTAATAAAAAGAATTTCGTTTAGACTCCCCAACACACAGATTGACACAAATTTAGAAACTACTATAAGAAGACGACCATTTGACTACAAGAAATAGTCCAGATACTCCAAAAAAGCAGACTTCTGAGTTTAGAATTCTGTACAAAACCAGCATTGGTGTCATTTGCCAAATGGATAGTGTCTTCCTCGCTTTTAAGCTTTAGAAGAGGTGGAACAGGACCAAACACATCCTTCCCTGCAGCATAAACCACCAGATTGATGCAAAACAGTAAATAAAGTGATGCATTTGCTTTACAGTCTTGAAATCATTCAGCAGATGAATAAAGCAAGTAGCAGAATTAATGAAAATTCAACATACATCCACTCAATTTGCAATCACCTATCTATTAGAAACAGTATACAAGAGTTTAAGAGAACATAAAAAAAAAAAAAAAAGGAGAGAGATAAGTCAGTTTGCAAATGCTATTGGTTCAATACTGAAGAACCTTTTTCTTTGGTATATTTCTTTTTTAGGTGTACAAATTAGGATTTCAAACCTTCTAAACTATAGAGCAACAGGAAACCTGTAGATGGTGAAGCAGAGACCTTATAGTTTCATGATTGACCCAAAATGCTGTTTAGAAGAGATATTACAGAGATAACAATGCTCTTCCACGTGTTCGTGAAAAGTCCCCAACTTGCCAGTGTTTTTCTTTTTCTTTTTTTTTAAATTGTTCCTTTCTGTTCAAAATTAGCTAAAATTAAGGAACTTAACCTTGCAAACCCGAAGAAGACGGAATTTTAGACCTGTCAAACCTCTTAGTGAATCAGCGGATGCTTCTATTTGGGTTGTGGTCGCCAGTGGAAATTACAGATCGAAAAAGCTATAGCTAACTGTTTATAGCAGTAATAGTGGTGGTTGTCGTTGGCGGTAAAGGAGGCTGACCGTACACAAGGGACAGATGTAAATCTGGCATGGTCTTCATAAGGAGCGGGCCATAAGGCAGGGCACTTTCAAACTTAACTTTTTGTGGTCAGTGGAGGCATCTTTCCTCTATTGGCAGAGAATAAGATGACAGTGAGGGAGAGTATCTAGTATGAGAAAGGGAGAGATGTTTGCTCTCTATGAGGAGGTCATGGGAGCAGAGAATAAGGTGATGGTGAATGGTGGAAAAAATACATGATTTTCCTATCTCTCTTTTCCAATGTGAGGGGTGGCATGCACCACCATATGCCACTTTACTGATGAAAAGATTTCCTTACGCTCTGAAAATGATTGAACACTTGAAAGCATAGCAAACGTACCCACCTAGCAAAGGAAGGCTCTTCCTCGGGGGATCCCAAAAAAAATAAATGGGAGGGATAGAAAAGTAGTGACAGAAATAAGAGACCAGCGGAATTACAATTTTGGCTCTGCACGAGGTTTTACTACCCAAGGGAAAAGGGAGCCAAAAGGAAATCCCTTTTAATGCCAATATTCTTGTTTCAGGCTGCGTTGCTGATAACAAATATATTAATATGTTTGTAAGCTTTTTCATTCCAGGTCTCTTCTTCAGTGAAAGCCAACCAGCCAATTTAAGTAGAGTGGTTTTCTTAATAATAGCTGCTTCAAGTACAAAATGTTCAAGTCAGTTCCAGTAGCATATCATTCTTCTCCATGTGATTGTTTATTGTGGATAGGTACATGTTTACCCTTTCTGCCTCCGGGAAAGATTTATCTTCGGCAAAAAAAGCTTGAATTCTATTATCAATCTCAATCCAGCTACAACCAGGATTCTTTTTTATCCTGAGCTCCTTCATTTTCATCCTTAACTTGCGCGTCTCATCCCATTTCTTCATTGAAGCATACATCTTTTCCAAATTAATGTAAGTTGATGAATCAACGAGTTCATTTTCCATGAGCATTGCTGCAATTTCCTCTCCTAGTTCTTTTTCGCCGTGTCTAAGACATGCTGAAAACAGTGTACTGACCAAACCAGCATCTTCTCCAATACATGGAGTATTTTGCAGAACCTCATAGGCTTCATGTAATCTGCCAGATCGTCCAAGAAGATCAATGAAACATGAGTAATCTTCAATAGTTGGCTTGATTTTGTAACTATTGATCATTAAATTGAAATAATAGTAGCCCTCATCAACTAATCCTGCATGGCTGCAAGCAGAAATTATAGCAAGGAAGGTAACTCTATCCGGTCTCACATTAGATTGTTGCATTTTGCCAAAAAGTTTCAGAGCTTCATAAGCTTGGCCATGAGAGCCATAAGCCACTATCATTGACGTCCATGACACAATATCTCTCTCTGGCAGATGATTGAAAACAGAGAGAGCTTCATTTATAGCGCCACATTTAGCATACATATCAAGAAGTGCCCCCATGACTATCTCGTCTGATTCCAACTTATTCTCAATGACAAACTTGTGAATTTCCTTACCCTGTTCTAGGGCCGTTAATTGTGTGCAAGATGACAAGGCACTTGTAATTGTAATTGCATCAGGTTTTATGCGCACTTGTCTCATCTCATTGAAGATTCCAAGAGCCTCAAAATAGTGGCCCACCGATACATATCCTGAAATCATTGAATTCCAAACACTTACATCATTCTTTGACATCTTAGTGAAGATATTTTCAGCAGGTGCAACAGTTCCACATTTGAAGTATAAATCCACAAGGGAGTTGTCAACCAACATATCAGTTTCAATGCCGTTTCTAATAATGTATCCATGAACAAATTTCCCATGCTGCAGTTGTGCTGATTTAGAACAGGCCATCAATAAACAACTCAAAGTTGTTGGACTAGGTTTAATCTTTTCATCATTCATCTGCCGAAACAGTTCAATACATGTTTTACTATTCCCTCTCAAACTGTATCCTGAAATCATTGCATTCCAAGAAACCAAGCTCTTGGTCTTTATTTGCTCGAAAACTTCTTTAGCCTTTTCCAAACAGCCACATTTTCCATACATATCCACTAGAGCAGCAGTAAGAAAATCATCTAAAACAATCCCACTCTGCACCAACTCCTTGTGAATAACCTCTCCTCTTTCCAAATCCAAAAGACGTGCACAAGAAGAAATAGCAGATGTAAAAGTAACCGAATTAGGTCTAAATCCTAGTTCCTTCATCTTTTCAAACAAGTCCAGTGCTTTGTAATACTGCTCGCTTTGATGATAGCAAGATATCACGTTGTTCCAACTTGCAACATCTCTTTCAGGCATTTCATCAAACAGCTTTATAGCTGCCCCAAACGTATCACACTTCGCATACACCCCAATCATGGAACTAGTAACCACAATATCTGAGGAAACCCCAGTTTTCATCACATGGGCATGGAGCATTTCCCCATATCCTAATCTCTTTAACCCACTACAAGCCTTGAGAACGCTTGGGTACGTGTAATCATTAGGCTGAAGATAAGGGAAGTGCATCAGCTTATCAAACAGTACGAGAGTTTCATTGAACATGTAGTTCTTGGTGTACGCTGCCATGAGGCCATTCCACAAAGTGATGTCTAAAGGATTTTCTATGCTTTGAAAAACTAGCTTGGCAGAGTTGATTTCTCCGCAAGAGATGTACAGGTTGATGAGATTTTTGCATAGGCCAAAGTTGGTTTGCAATCCCAAAATAACTACTTTTTGGTGCAAGATTTTGGCATGTTTCAATGACTTTGAACTTGAGCATGATTTCATAATAGAAAACAGCCTTATGGCGTCCATACAAAATCTTCTAAAAACTAGACTTCAACGCGGGGAATACACTCATCTTTCTTTCACCTTTCACCTTTCACATCCACACTGCGTATCCGCATCTCGGATCGCGCATTGTCAAAGCCTCACAACCTGAATCAAATGCACATATGCCTTTGATAAATTAAACGAGTAAAATACCCAAACACTTCAACAACTTGTAATTTTTAACTCCACCTAATGCGGCTGGTCAGGTGCCTAACGAGGGATTACAGGTCAACTTTTAATAGACCTTCCAATTAAGGGTATGGACTCTTCTACACTGCAATTTTATGTTGTGAGTATTTTTCTTTAGCAAATATTGCTAGTAGTAGTGACTAGGATGACATTGCCAGGGACGCTTATTTATATATTACACACACATTTTCGAGTTTGCTCGTCTGGAACTAAAGCCTTTGTTCTTCAAGGAAGAAGAAGAAGAACAAGAATAATAAGATGAATATAAATGGATCGGGTCTCAAATGGATTCGCAATTTGTAAGTTAAGAAAGAGTAATTTGTCAAATTTACCTCTCCTCTAGAAGCTCATGTATTTAGCTGCATTTATCAATGTACTACGTCTATTGGATTCTACTGCATTTGCGGGCGCCGGAGACTATAAAAAAAATAAAAATAAATGAATATGAAACTTAAAAAATAATATATAAAAAAAATATCATATAGTAAAATAAATTAAATATTTTTAAAAAATAATTTTAATATAATTAAATTTTTTAATAAAATATTGATAATTTTATAACTTATTTTAAATATATTATAATGATTATTTTTAAACCTATAAATTTTTTAGATACAATTTAAAAGTAAAAACTTTATAAATGATCTATCTTCTAAGTGCATAAACTTCAAATCTTTTTCATCTAATCTAATTTAAATTGATGTAATAATATGGTCTGAGTATTGACAAAATCATATAAGGAGTAAGTTCAACACGTTTGATAATTTAATTAAATATTTAAAATTAATTGATTGTTATTTAATTAAGATTTGAACGTGTTTAATAACATATACTTGTAAGCACTTGCTTATTTTAATTCATTTAATAAAAGATTATTATTATCTAAGACGTATTTATAAATTTTAGATAAAATAAAAATTTATGAAGTATGAAATTTGAATATGTTAAATTGTTATCTAATTATTATTATTTTTTTATAAGTTGAGATGTGATCTAGCATGACCTTATTGGACTGAGAATTTTTCAATTGGGGAGTAGAGCGAACCCTATGTAACACTCTTCACTAAACAATCTTGAGTTAGGATATATTTTACTTTTGAATGGATTTTAAGAGGAAATATTGGATAATAGAAGGAAAAATAAGGAAGAATAAATTATCTAGAGGAAGATGATTGGTTACTACTTAATATATATATATATATATATATATATATATATATATATATAAAAGAAAATATTATATGGTGGACCACATGACCCACTATATTAATTAGGCAATGGTCTAATTCATTTTCAAGTTACGAGATATTTTTAACTTTTCTATATCTTTTATAAATTTCCAAAATCTTCCATAAGCTTCCACTATGTTTGATAAGTTTCTATCATCCTCTATAAAATTCTATTAACTTCTATTTATTTCTATAAGCTTCTACCTACTTCTATAAAATTCTATAAGCTTTGTTTAACTTTATTAATTTCTATAAGCTTCTGTAAATTTCTACTTAATTTTATTAGTTTCTGTTTATTTTCATAAGTTTCTAATAGCTTTTATTTAATTCTATTAACTTCAGTAAGTTTCTTAGACTTTCTATTAACTTCTAAACTCTTTCAAAGAATGCCAAGTCATCATAAGATTGGTTTTGCTCAATTAATTAGATGTGCTTGACTTGAGGTTTATATAGAAGATAGAGGTGAGTCCTTTTATTTTATAAATACCGTTTTGGCCGTGTCTTCTATAAAATTGCCTGTGTGTATATCTCATCAATTGTTTTATGAAAAATGAATTTTATGGTTCCTAAATGTGGATATTGTGTGACAAGCAACTCTCTGTGTGTGAAGTGATGCTCTGTATAAGGAAAGTAATTTTTGTATGAGATTATCCTTCTTTGTTTTGTTCTAGAAAAGCAACTCTTTGCATGACACTATCAATTCCTGTGTGAGACCATTAATCTCTATGTGAGAAAAGTACGTGTCTTGTTTGAGAAATGCAATGATACGCTTTTACTTGTTTTAAAAGAAAATCATAGATACAAATGAGACTCAGTAAGTTTTACATTCACACGTTTTTCCCCAATGAACCTAAAATAATAACCGTTAATTATTTATTTTTTGGGCCAATTAAAAAAACTCGATAAATAATTAATGAGTCCAAATGAACTAGAATAATTACTTAAGCATTTTTTATTAACTAGTTTAGGCCGAGGTTAATTTTTTAATTATTTAACATGGGCTTAAACCCTAAATAATTAATTAGCTAATTAAACTAGATAATAAATCTAATTTCTCTCGTTCTTTTATTTTACTCCAGTTCGAAAATAAATTAGACTTCTTGAATAAAATAAAATCATTTTTATTGAGAACATTTCCTTAACCTAAAATTAATTAGGACTTACTAGTTATTTCGAGGACCAAAAAGACATATCGTCTTGGCTATTAAAATGATCAAAATACCCCTACTATATAAATAGTAGTATTTTACATTTTAAATATTTTCTAATATTACTATAAAAAAATATTAACCTCAAGGACAATGCTGCATTAGCTATGTCTTCGACCTACACGTAAAATGACTAAAATATCCCCTTACACACCGCTGTGTATTTAGAGAGGAAATAGTGTATTAACACCTCTCTAAAAGACATCTACCATCCTTAGGCTTCTAGTCCAATAATCCACAGCTTTTTGGAATATCTCCGCTTTCCAAGGGAACTACCCTAAAGCAAATGTCTAAGTTATGTTTCCCACAGCCTTAGATGATTTGATCATTCGGACAACCACAAAGGGTGATATAGTGTAGAAACTATCTTGTACAAGTCTATCTTAATTAACTAGTTACATACATCCAATATACAAGCATATGGTCCTTCTAAAGAACCTCACCTATAGTATATCAAAGCATATGCTTCTAGTCTCGTCGGACTACCAACACATACTCAAACTGTAGAGTACAAGTCATGTTATTGCAGTAGTAGCTAGGTTTCTATCACATAGTACTTTTAGAAACCATTATTACAGGTCCAATTTTATGTATTCGAAATACGCTTGTGTTATGAAATGAGAAGACTACTCATTGGCTAAAGGTAAGTCATTCCCTATTTAGAATTCATAATACAATAACCTTACCATGATGGGATTCCCATTATCATCATTCGATTAAGAATAATAGTTTATGTATTAAGTATCCCATAGTCCATACCCTACTGTGAAAGACTTCCATTCACATGAACTATTTATTTAAGCACAATAGGTTTTTTTCAATGAAAATTGTGCACAAATATAAAGAAGATTTCACAAACAATTTCTTAAAAAAATACTTTTATTTACAAGTCAAAATTACATCAGAAAACTAATCTAAGAGGGCGTACATCCCAATAGTTTCGAATGTAGGAGTGTAGGCCGAGAGATATGTGAGATGCTAGGGAAATGGTGTTTGTTTTTGTATGCCACTTGTTTATGTGTGATAGTGTAGTGTGGCCAAAATTTTGCTGTGCTTGGATGAAGTGGTTTAGATAGATGAAAATCCTACCTAAGGAGAGAAGATAGGATTTTGGAGTTTTGAGAAGATTGGAACCCTATCCTCAACTGTCTTTTGTTTCGGCTAGCTTGAGTGCAAAAAAGAGAATATCAGCTTGCAATGGTGACTCGTTGGCCAGCTATTATGGTGAGAAGTAGGAGTTAGGGTGGCCGAAATATTGAGGGGTGAAGGGATGGTTTTGCTCAAGGGAACTTTTGGTTAATGGGAGATAAATTGTAGAATTTTTTGATAAGAGTTCCCAGCTAACTTTAAGCATTTGAGTTGAGACAAAATAGCTCCATAGGTGGCGGCACCAATGCTGGAATTTTCTAGAAAATTTAAACCCATAAAGTATAAATTAAGCCCTAGGAGAGATGAATTAATAATTCCCAAAAGATATAAGAGATAATATCATTATATTATTTTTCAAAAACTGAATTTCCAGCAAATTAATTCCCTAGGTGTCGGCTAGGGTTGGAAGATATTTATAGCTTAGATAATTATCTCAAAAGGTATTTATATTCCAATTAAATCAAAAGGTAAAACCTTTCAAAATTCAAACTAAATAAAATTCAGCTAAGCATCCCTAAATTTCGGTCAAGTACACCTATATATATAAGATATAATTTAAAATTTCTTGAAGAAATATCTAAGGTGATTATTTTAGAAAGTTAAAGGATAAATAGTAAAAATTTTAAATGATAAAAATCAAATTTTATTTCAAAGTAGTTAAAATATTGAAAGAAATAATTAGAGGGAATTTATCCCTTAAGAATGTCTGCCAGCTTAACCCAAAACACTCAAAAATCATATTTGAATTATTAATAAAGATAAATAGCATTAGAAGAAAGAAATCTTTTTAAGAGATAATATAGGAATAAAAGAAGTTATTAAATATTTTTAGATCCTATCTAGATTAAAAAAATTCAATAGCATTTCAAAATCTCCAAGTAGTGGCTAGCGTGGGGATTTTTAGCCAAGAGAAAGGAAAGAAAAAGAAAAAAATTCATCAAAGATAGGATTCGAACCCGAGTTATCAAAGGATAATTCCCATACCTTTTGCACTAGACCACAATAGCTCTTGTATTCATAAATCACAATCAAATTCTCTTCACCTACATCCCATGCATCTCATGTGCCAACATAAATTATAAATCCAAAATTAAATTTATTTGTCTCATCCATAGCACTACTATAAGCTTTCTAGTCAACACTCTCACACATATATAGTCACAAAAATAAGTATACATATACAAATTCACATAGTTATCAAACATATAGATATATGTTTATAAACTCATATACACATGCGAAATGCCATCTAGTACTCATATTCCCTTCATACCTAGGGTAGGTTTAGACGGGTTATTACAGTACTTGAGACTTTATCTATCAGTTTTATACATATATGAAGTAACAAATGAAAACTGAAAGATAAAGAATGTGTTTTAATAAATAAGTGTGCAAAATTCATCATAAATCGATTAACTCTAGGGTATAATACTAACAATCTCCTACTTACACTAGTGCCAATCATTTATGTATCGAATACCAAATAACTATACATGACTATCATGCTTCCTCTAGGGTAATGCCTTAGTGAGCCGATCAGCTATATTCTGATCAGTGGGTACTCTTTCTATCTTTATATCTTCCCTATCAATAATCTCTCGTATCAAATAATAGTGCCTAAGCACATGCTTAGATTGTTGATGAGAGAATGGTTCCTTTGCTTGCAAAATGGCTCTATTGTTGCCATAATACAAAGGTATTGGACCAACAATACTTGGTACCACTCCTAATTCAATTATGAATTTCTTCATCTAAACTGCTTCAGAGGCCGTTATGTACTCAACTTTTGTAGTTGAATTGGCAGTAGTATCTTGTTTAGAAAAATTTCAACTAACTATCCCTCCACCTAAAATGAACATGTAGCTTGATTATGATTTACAATCATTTTTATCGAATTAGAAATTGGCATTAGTATATCCTTTTACTTGTAAATCACCTTCTCTATATATGCTAAAAACATATCCTTTATCCTTTTTAGGTACTTAAGAATGTTCATTACAGCCGCCCAATGACACATATCCTTTATCCTTCTTAAATACTTAAGAATGTTCATTACAGCCGCCCAATGATATTCTCTATGATCAAATTAGTATTTACTCGTCATACTAAGAGCATATGATATATCAGACCTAGTAGATATCGTAGCATTTATGATAGATCTAATTGTTGAGGTATATGGTATTCCACTCATGTGATCTCTTTTATCTTGTGTCTGAGGACATATTGATTTTGAAAGGCATATCTCATAAGTCATCGGTAAAAATCCTCTCTTGGATTAATCCATACTAAACCTTTTTAACACTTTGTTTATGTATATAGATTGTGAAAGACTAAGCAACCATTTTGATCTATCTCTATAGATCCTTATCCCCAAAATATAGGTTGTATCTCTAAGGTCTTTTATGGAGAAATTCTTTGATAACTATATTTTAACTGATTAAAAAGTTGAGATATCATTTCTTATTAGTAATGTATCATTTAAATATAGTAACAAGAAAATAATTGCACTCCCACTGATCTTCTCGTACATACAAGGTTCATCTATATTTTTATATGAAACTAAATTCTTCAATTACTTTATCAAAATAGATATTCCAACTCTTAGAGACTTGCTTTAGTCCATAAATGGACATTTGGAACTTGCACACTATAGCATCATCTTAAGATATGAAACCTTCAAGTTGTGTGATGTATACTTTCTCAGTCAGATTTTCATTAAGGAAAGCTATTTTCATACTAATTTGCCTAATCTCATAATCATAATGAGGGGTAAGTTCTAGAAGTATTCTAACGGTTTCAAAATTACTATTGGTAAAAATGTTCCATCATAATCAATTCCTTATTGTTGACAATATCCTTAGCAACTAGTCGTGCTTTATAGGTAATAATTTTACAATTCATATGGGTTTTCTTCTTGAAAATCCATTTTCACCCTATAGGTTTGATTCTTTTAAATGGATAAACTAAAGTTCAAATATACTTGTCAAACATGAAATACATTTATGACCTCATCACTTCTAGTCATTTGTCAAATTCTGAATTTTTCAGAACTTTCTCGTAAGTAGTAGACTCATCTTCTTTTAAGAGCAATATATCGTTACAATAATTAATGAGAAATTTGTATCTCTTTGGTGCCATATGTATCCTACTTAATCTTCGAGATTCTTGTGTATATGAAGATTCATCTATTATATCAATTGATTCGGGATCAACTAGTTGATTAATACTTTATTTATTCTTCTTGAACTTTACTAAGTTCAATTTTACTCTCACTATCTCCTTCAAGCATGATCTCCTTCTCTAAGAAGGCAACATGTTCGAAATAAATATTTTATTTAGACAAAAATAATATCCGCGTGATTCTTTTGAATAACCAACAAACAAAGATTTATCAAACTTACATTCTAGTTTGTTTGATGTTATTCTCTTCACATAAGCCGGACATTCCCAAATTCTCAAGTGAGTAAATTTTGGTCTCTTATCATAAAATAACTTATATAGGGTGGTATAAATTATCTTTGATGGAACTTTGTTTAGAATATAAACAATAGCATTTGGTACATATCCCCAAAAGGACTTGGGTAAATCTGCAAATGCTATCATGGTTTGAACCATATCTAATAAGGTCTGATTCATTTTCTTAGATACACCATTATACTAGGGTATGTATGGAGGAGTCCACTGTGATAATATTTCATTATCTTTAAAATAATTTTGAAACTCTTGGCTTAAGTATTCCCTCCTCGATTAGATCTTAAAGTTTTAATACTTTTACCAAGTTTTTCTTCCACTTTATTCTTGAATTCTTCTTAGATGCTTTAGATCTGTATTTTATTAAATTTAAATACCCATATCGTGAATAGTCATTGATAAAGGTTATTAAGTATTGAAAGCTACTTCTTACTTGTATCAACATTAGGCCACATACATTTGTATGTATAAGTTCTAGCAACTGTTTAGCCCTTTCACATTTTCTAGTAAAAGGTTACTTAGCCAACTTACCAAGTAAGTAAGATTGACATATAACATATGATTCATAGATAAATGATCTTAAGTTACCATACTTGTGTAACTTAGTGATGCGATTTTGATTTATATGGTCTAGATGACATGACATGCATAAGATGTGATCATGTTATCTTTTATTTATCTCTTGTGTTTGTGTTAAGAATTTGATTATCTATATATGTCTAAAACATATAAATCCTTGATCAAAGTTGTAGTACAATAGTGGATGTTATTTAATAAAAAAGAACAACTTTTATTTTTAAAAATTAAATGAAAACCAACCATGTTGAAACAAGCAACTGAGATAATAATTTTTAGTAAAACTGGAATATAATAACAGTTTAGAAGTTCTAGTACAAATCCAGAAGACAAAAGTAAATTATAAGTCTCCACAACAAGTGCAGCAATCTTTACTCCATTTGCCACTCGTAAATCCGTATCTTTTTCAAGTTTTTTACTGCTCTTTAGTCCCTACACGTTAGTGTATATATGAGATTTGTATCCAATATCCAATATCCATATCTCACTTTTAAAAGTAGTATTAATCTCAATCATAAATATTAAGATAGAAGTATCGATATGCTTCTTCTTCAATTCTTTTCTTTAATAGGCTCCAAGTAGCTCTTGGAGTTACACCTCCAATGGCCTATTTTACCACAATAGTGATATGACTTTTTAGGAGTAGTCTCTTTCTTTCTTATTCCACTTTTGGACTTGGTTAAATTTTTCTTATTCTTAGCATTCTTTTTTTTTTCTTAGAAATAGTTGAATAATCAACTAATATGACTGCATTGTTTTCTTTTTTGATAGAATTTTTCGTAGTTTTGATAATGTTAATCAACTTAGGTAAAGTGGATTTAATCTTGTTGATCTGAAAGTTCATCATGAATTGTGAAAAATGTTTAGGTAAAGATTGAAGAATTAAGTAAATACTTAACTCATGATTCATCATCACAAATCTAAGTGATCAAAGCTTTTCTCTTAGACCCAGCATCTTTAGTTCATGAGTTGCCATTGAAGCACTCTTCATCACCTTAGAACGGAAGAACTATTTGGACATCTCATATCTCTTTGTTCTATAGCTTGTTCACCGAACAACTCCCTTAAGTGGAAGATGATGGCATAAGCATCTATATACTCATTATGCTTTTGAAGCTCAGAGTTCATTGACGTTGGTATGATATAAGATGCTGTGTCACTGATCTCTTTATACTACTTATGGATGTCATGATCTTTAGCAAGAGCATTTTTAACAAGAGGAGATGGAATAGAAGCATGAAAGACCACAAGAAAAATAAATATGTAGTGAAAGACTGCAAATTAAAATTTTTTCCCGAGCTAAAGTCTAGGAATACTTACTTCTAGGGCATTTTATTTGAATAACCGGAGTTGGATTCAGATTTGAAAGCTCATCCTGAACTGGAACGTCTACTTTTTCTGTAGAAATACTAGCTAACCGTCGGCTCATTCGCGTCAAACACTTACCATATTTGTTAGCTCATGACCTTTTAGAGTATTCTCTAACCTTTATGGACTTCTATTGGTGAAACTAGAATTAGGGTGAAGAAAGTTGGAAGAAAAACGGAAGAGTTAAACGTTAAAGGAAAAACGAAAGAAAAACGACCAAAAAGGAAATTGTGGCTTATTGTTTGTTGTCAAAGAAAAATCGGAAGCTGTAGGGAGAATTACTCAGTAATTCGGTCAACCCCAACAAAACACACGCAATGCCTTTTTTTCAAATCTCCAGCTTTTCTTTTCTTTTACAAACTCAATAGCCGATTACCTTTTCCTTTAATTTTCTTTTTCATATTTTCCTTATACAGTGGTGGCTACCTTAGGATTTCTAATAAATCCTTTAGTCGCCACAATACCCTGGTGGGCCAGTAATTTCTTAATTAGTCCAAGACTAAATAACTCCCTTATTAATTAATTAATTAATTCACTTAGACCCAATATAAAATTACTTAAGATAAATAATTAATAAACTTATTAATTAAATTAGTTCTTTTATTAATTAATTAAACCACTTGGACCTAATATAAAATTATTCAAGATAATTAATTAATAAACTAATTAATTAAATTGGCCGGGTTAATTATTCTAGTCTAAATAAATAATTATTTGGACTTCTAGAATAATTCTTCCAATAATAAATTCACCTAATAAGCCCATGCAGTAAATAAATTTACTACGGTTATTTGAGCTACTTTGGGACCAAAAAACATATTATTTTTTGCTATTAGAATGACCAAAATACCCTCACTAATAAATACTAGTATTTTAATCATTTTAAATATACCATTAAAATACTTGTAGGTGCAGTATCTTTGACCTACAAGTGTAATAACAAAAATACCCCTTTATGTAACACCCGTTATTGAGATAGGAAAAATGCACTAATATCTTTCTCAATGACGTCTACCATCCTTTAATAGCTAGTCCAATAATTCATAACTTCCAGTATGTATCCACTTAGCATAGGGATCTACCCAAAAGTGCACATACTTAGTCACGTTTTCAAGGGTCCAGGATTATTAGATTATCCTGGACAATCACAAGGGAGTAATTTCTTCACGTAATGAAGCATAAAAACTCTATTGTATAAGTCCATCTTAATTAACTAGAGTCATATATCTAACGTATAAGGTTATTAGCCTTGAAATAAGACCTTACCTAACATATATCAAAGTGTACAAGTCTAACTTTACTGGAGCACCAATTTATACTTAAATCTTAGGGTACTCGTTTATGCAGCAGCTACGATAAATCAATCTTTATTTAATTTAGTGCTTTTATAAAGATTATTATCATGTGATCCAATTCTATGTATTCCTAATAAGCTTACACTTTTAGTGTGAGTGGACTACTCACTGATTATAGGTAAACAATTCCCTATTTAGAAACTATAGTGTAATGATCTAAACCTTGATGAAGTGTTCAACTCCATCAATCGATCAAGAATAAATTTTTTCTTAGGTGTTAGTAGTTCATAATCTACACCTTATTGTGAAAGCACGATCCAATCACATAGATTACTTACTAATACATTTAGACCTTTAATGTGTAATATATATAAACAAATAACTATTAATTAATGAAACTTTTATTAATTTTTAAAATACAGAAATACATAGGCCATTTTAGGTATAAATTCTAACAATCTCTCATTTGTACTAAATAGACTATGATAGTCCATACGTGCCTACCCTTATGATATCCAAGTGTCTTCGAAACACCTTTTCTATTAAAGGCTTGGTAAATAGGTCCACCAATTATTTGTAGAGGAAATCTGATCAACCACTATCTCTTATTTCTAGATGAACTCCTGGATTAAGTGATAAATCCTCTCAATGTGCTTGTCCTTCCGGTGGTTTCTTAGCTCCTTGCATTGTGACACAGTTCCAGAATTGTCACAATATATAGTTATGGGCCTATTCATTTATGGCACAATTCCAAATTCTGTGAGAAACTTCCAGAGCCAAACCATTTCTTTAGAAGCTTCTGAACCTGCCATATATTCAGCTTTTTTAGTAGAATTAGCAATGCGAGATTGCATTACACTCCTCATGAAATAGCCCCTCTAGACAAAGTGAAAACATATCTACTAGTAGATTTTCTTTCATCTTTCTCTGCCTGGAAGTCTGAGTCCATGTAACCGTTAGGAACTAAGTTATCGGCCTTGTAAACAAGCATATAGTCCTTCGTTCCTTATAGATACTTGAGAATATGATTTACAGCATGCCAATATTCTTTCCCTGGGTTTGACCGATACTTGCTAACTATGCCTACTACAAAGCAGATATCCGACCTAGTACAAAGCATGGCATACATGAAACTTCCCACTGTCGAGGCATAGGGAATCCTACTCATCCTATCATTTTCTTCCTGTGTCTTAGGATACTGCTTGAAATATAAAGTTAATCTGTGTCTAAAGGGTATGATTACCACTTTACACTGATCCATGCTAAACCTGACCAATATCTTATCAATGTAAGTAAATTAGGATAAGCCTAACATTCTTTACTTCCTATCTCTAAGAAGTTTTATTCTAAGAATATAGCTAACTTCTTCCATAACTTTCATGCTAAATTAACATGATAGTCAAACCTTTATAGATGACTATTTTTCTACATCATTTTCAATTAGTAGAATGTCATCTATATAAAGAACCATAAAAGATACACTATTACCATCTGTCTTCCAATACACGCATGGCTTCTCCATGTTTTGTACGAAACCATAAGACTTTACAGTCTCATCAAAATATATGTTCCATACCCGTGATGCTTGCTTAGTCCATAAATGGACTTCTTAACCTTACAGACTATATGCTCTTGGCCTTTCGCAACAAAGCCTTTAGGCTAGGTTATGTAGATGTCTTCGCTAAGATTGGCATAAGAAAAGCTGTCTTGACATTTATTTGTCATATCTTGTAGTCATAATAACATGTGATGGCCAAGAGAATGCAAATGGATTTAAGCATGGCAACAGGTGAAAGGTATCTTCATAATCAATCCCTTCTTTTTTAGTATAACATTTTACAACTAATCTTACGTTAAAGGTTGCTACCTTTCCATCCACACATTTCTTTCTCTTGTATACCTACTTGCACCCTATATGTTTAATCCCTTTAGGCGTAGTGACAGGATCACAGACTTGATTGAGATATATAGACTTGATCTTAATATCTATTACTACTTACCATGTGTCGTATCATCATCAACAATGGCCTCATCATATCTAGTGAGATCTTATTCCTGATGGTCAGTGACTACCTTAAAAGCTTCTCCAGTTTTATCTTTCAGGAATCCTAGAAATCCTCTAACTACGACGTAGTTCATTTTGTATAGGAACATCTGGCTGTACCTCTTTAGGTTTCTCAATTAAGGTACTTAAAGTTGAAGTATCGATCAACTTCTCTTCCAATTCTACCTTATTTGAAACCTTAGTGGCCACACTTTGTTCATCCTCTAAGTATCTAATACGAGCACTAATAAGTACCTTTTACTCTTAAGGATGATAAAAGTATCTATTCCTTGTTCTTTTTGGATACCCCATAAAGTAGCACAATTATGATATTGGGTCTATCTTACTTTTTTTAGTCAGTACATATGCTGGATAACCTCATACCTTAAGATGATTTATATAGGGCTTTCATCCAGTCCACATCTCATTGGGTGTTTTAGGCACTTATTTGGAAGGAATCAAGTTCAGAATATATGCTACTATTTTTAAAGAATGTCCCTAAAAAGAAATAGGAAGAGTTGCATGATTCATCATACTTCTAACTATTTCCATCAACATTCTATTTCTTCTTTTTGCTAGTCCATTCTACTGGGGAGTCCTAGAAGTAGTTAGCTTAGATACTATATCCTGATGTGCTAAGTGGTCCTTGAATTCACCAAGAAGATATTCTCCATCACGATCTAATCTTAATTTTTTGATTAGTTTACATGTTTGACACTCCACCTCATCCTTAAACTTCTTGAATTTATTGAAGGAGTCAGACTTCCACTTCTTCAAGTAAATGTAACCAAAATGTATATGATCATCTGTGAATATGATGAAGTGTTCATAACTTCCTCTAGCAGGTGAAGACATAGGACCACAAATATCAGTATGAACTAGCTCTAATATTTCTTTGGCCCTTTCTGCCTTTTGAGTAAAGGACTTTTTGATCATTTTGCCCATAAGACAAATTCATACTAAGGCCATTCCTCAAATTTTAATAAGTCCAAAGACCCATTTTGGATTCACATATGAATTCAATTAAGATTTATATGTCCTAATCTCAAGTGCCATAAACAATAGTTATTTGACGTGGCCTTTCTTTTCTTATTATTAGATTCCGTCTGAGTATTATTTATTTGACAATTAATAGGATTAATATAGGAAAGATTCCTATGCATGTTTCCAGAACAAATAATATTTTCATTTCTGCTGATTGAAATACCAGAATAGAAAGAAAGAGAATATCCTTGATTAATCAATCTTGAAATTAAAATTAAATTGTGTTTAAAACTAGAAAAATATAAAATATGTTTTAAAACTAAAATATTATTACATTCAAATAAAAACTCCAAGTCTCCCACTGCTTCAGCACATACTTGTGCTTCGTTGCCCACTCTTAGTCCATGCTATCCTCTATTGAGCCATCTTATCTTGCTGAACCCCTGCAAAGAGTTACAGATATGGTTAGTAGCTTCGAAATAAAAAATCTAAGTGGATGATGACCCAACCATCAATATAAACTATAAGTATAGAGCAATACCTAAAGAGAACTTAGCTAAGAAGTCCAGACAATCCTTCTTGAAGTGTCTTTTCTTGCTAAACTTGAAGCATTTGTCCTTAGGCTTGTCACTGGGCTTGGACGGATCGGGCTTGGATCCCTTGGGTTGATCATCTACATTATTCAAGGCCTTCTTTTTCTTAAACTTCTTGGTTTTAGGCTCAGTTCTAGAAGATGAACCAGAACGAGCAATCAAAATCTTTGATCTAGGCTTCATAATTTCTCAGCAGCCTGGAGTTCTTTCATCAACTCAATCAAAGATATATTCAACTTGTTCATGTTATAGTTTAACTTAAACTGAGAATATGAATTTAGCAAAGTTTCAAGAGCCATGTCAATTTAGCTTTCAACATCGATTGTTGCCCCTAGGACCTCGACCTCCTCGAAATAAGCAATCATTGTGAGTATACACTCACAAACCGATACTCCCTCAGCCATCTTAGTGTTCATGATTACTCTAAGAGCTTTCTGTCTTACTGGTCAGCTCTTGTCAACAAACATGGTATGCAACGAAACATCAATGACATATGCAGTAGGCATGTTTTCATGCTTAGACTGGAGAACATTGGACATAGAAGTCAACATATAGCATCGAGCTATTTCATCAACTTTCTTACGTGCCTTATCAGCCTCATGATCCAGGTCTGTGGAATCTTTTCCAATTTCAGGACAGGGGTTGGTTAGAACATAGTTGTACTCCTTCGCAGTGAGTACTATGTTCAGATTCCTTTTCTAGTCCACGTAATTAGGTTTACTTAACTTATTCTCCTTGAGAATAACGGACTGAAACCAGACATTTTTGTTGATTGAAAAAAAAAAAAAAACTTCATTCAAAAAAATGTTTGTTTTGGAAAAACATATAGAAATTCACATTTAAAACCTCATATTATTTTTATGTGATAGGGGCTAAATTAGTCATATTTTTTCAAGTTATTTGAGGTTTTTTTTTTGTGATACATTTTATTTAATAACTAGGGATATTCCTTCATATTTGAGATTTTACCCTTGGAAAGGTGTTCTGTGTATTATTTAAGATTTTAAGGGTAAAACAAAGTAAAAACGTCGTAAAACAGAATAGAGACAGCGTCGGCCATATGCTGATGACATGAACTTTGAGGCGACGAAAAATTGTTGAACCAAGATCGGAATAGAACTGAATCGGTTCCAGTTCTAGTAGCCAAGGCGGCGCCGGTTGCACTCTGGACAACATTGTGCTAAAATCAAGAAAAAATCGACGAACGACTGGAGAAACAGAACACAACCGGCACCGGCTCCAGTAGCCAAGGCGGCGCCGGCTGTGTCTTGAGAAAAAGATGGGATCTTGATTTTTGAGTTAGTGTTGTGCCCTAGAGGCAATCACTTGTACATTGTATATGACATATTTTATTTTAATAAAATGCATTATTTATCTTACAGTTTCTTTTATTTACTTTAAGTAATATAACTGTTCGATAAAGTCCCTAGTACAACATTGTGTTAAGAAAATCATGATAAAGATCATGATATGAGATTCCTACTATACTGGATGGTGTTAGTATTTAAATAATCATTAGTCATAGTATTAATGAGATAGGACATCATTAATGCGTTAAGACTAGCATGTGTTAGACTTTCTGATTTAATCAGGCGGTGGTTCTTATATCCGTGAATATTGAGATACTTAAAGTTAACACATGGATGCTTGTTAATGGAACAAGTTCATTGGATGACCTAGCTATGAGATAATCACATGAATAACTATTTAGTGCCAGTGATATAATCTCAATATAGTAAACGTGCATGTATCCTTAGACTTGAAATCTCCAAGGTACTTTGTTTGCTGAGCATTGTACTTTGATTCTAATATCCGGAACTCGATCGAGGGCCACCTATGAGATGGATATTGGGTACATTGTGAGGTAAATGAAAGTAGTTTAGAGGGTCCATAAAGGATTCACTACTCCTAATAGTAGGGGCGAATATCTCACGGCCACTTGTAGGAATTACTATTCGGAAAGTCATTGGCCAAGGAGATTGTGTATTGGAAATAGTTCCAATTAATACACATCTAGAGCAATGGGTTCCTAATACAAGTACTATTGTATTCAAGCCAAAATTAATTTTCGAGGGAGTTGGCACTAATTCCGTACTCCAAACCGAATGAGATATTATATGGTGAAAGGAGTTAATTGCACTGAAGTTTGTTATTGAAGGGTTCGTGTCAAGCCATTTGACTTCCTGGACTCTTGGGTGGTCATGATGTGTTGCTAAATACCGCTCATGATATGGAAATATAGGTTTATTAATTGATGAATTAATAAACCAATCCTGATTAGAATTAATAGGATTAGTTCTAATTAATTATGGATTATTAATCTCAAAGACGTTTGGATTAATTTCGCTACCAATTGACTGGGAAACCTAATAGGTCACACTCAATAGAGGATTATACTCAAGATGTTATTTGATAACATACAAGGGTTAATTGCGAGAAAGAGAAGTGGTTGTGGACAAATTATAATTAGTTATAATTTGTGGTCCAAGTTGTAATTGTGAAAACTTGATGTTTCCAATTACAATTAGAAAATTCTAATTGTTTTAGAATTTTAGATTTTCAGTGGATTTTGGAACATGTATTGGATATGCTCGAAACCCTAATCCAAGGGTGATTCACACAAAAATAGGAGTCACAAAACAAACGTCTTCTTCTTCTTCTTCTTCTTCTTCTTCTTCTTCTTCTTCTCTCTCTCTCTCTCTCTCTCTCTCTCTCTCTCTCTCTCTCTCTCTCTCGTTTTGCTGAAAACGAAAACAGCCCTAGCCGCCATGTTTTTCTGCTAGCATAGGAAATTTTGGTGCTTGAGTATTTCTCTATGTGGATTACTATTAGAGATAATCACACACTGTGATTATAGTTGTTAGACGTTCAACTCACGTGGAGGTTTATCACGAGGATTGTTAGATTACACCTCGACTTGAAGAAGAAATTTTGTTCATCAGACGATCAAACAAAGGTAAAAAGCTGTTACCTTTATTATTTTTATATCTTGTTTTCCACATATAGGTGGGTTCTGGGATGGTATCTCGTTTATTTTTCGCTGCGTCTATAGGATATGAGCTTGAGATACCTAACATTTTGGACGCGATTTTTCGTAATATGTGGAGTTTTAGTATCTTCCTACTTCTACTCAACCAAGAACATTACACCAATGAGTTTAGACACTTCTTAAGCCTATAAATAGATAGAAAACATAAGAGAAAAGGAGGAGAATTCATTGATCATCATAGAAAATCACTTAGATCAAAGGAGGAATTCTTCAATTGCGAGGAGGGTTGTACAAGAAGATCTTTAAAGGAAGAAGAAGGAGGTTTATCTATGAGTTCTTTCTTTTACTTTATTTTCTTTTTCTTGAACAATGATATATTAATTATTTTATTGTAATTTGACATTGTTTTAGATATTCATAATTTTTAGAGTTGTTTGATCTTTTGATTAATTGATTGTTATTCTTGGTATTTGATTACTTGTGCTTATTACGAGATTAATTAGTTTGTTCTTTCCATTAACTTGCTTGGACAAAGGGGTTGATGGTGGTTTCAATTCATTAATTTTATATTTGTTGGCTCTTAACTTGCTTGGACAAAGGGTTTAAGAGTAAGGACAAAGTAGTTCAAGGTTAATTGATGTCTACCAGGATATGGATTCATTGGTTAATTTCATGTATAATTTGCCAGGAATGGGAATTAAATCAAGGACTGTGGTTAATGCATCTTTTAGGTGAATTAGTTGAGATATGATATGTGATACTCGTTTGTCTAGAAGATAGGGATTCATGGATTGGACAAAGAAGTGAATCTATCTCAATCCTTCATGATGCCAAGAGAATAATTAGTTATGATAATGATTAGATACTTTAAGATCATGATTGTCAAAATAATGGTTTAAGTTACATACTTCTCCATCATTGACATGTATATATTTTTATTTTATCTTAGTTTATTTTCCTTTTTATTCGTTTTTCACTTTATCGAGTCGGTTAAACAAAGAAAAAAAGGGATTAATGTCTACTTGTTCCTACAGGATCGACACTCGTTTGAACCCTATGCTATGTTAATAATGAGTACGCTTGCTCATATGTGTAATTTGGGGTTAACGTTTTAATTTAAACTTGATTGAGAATGTGCTTATTTTTATATGATTTTTATACCTAAATAAATACGCATCAAGTTTTTGGTACCGTTGTTGAGGAACAATAGCATGAAAGCTTGGATTTTATTGATTTAACCATGTAAATGTGTAAATAGGTAAATATGTGAATATGTATAATTGTTATTTTCACAAAAAGGTGCCATCTTTTTTATCCTGTGTATCTTCTGTATACCTTTGTAATCTAATTTACTAACTTTGACTTAATTGATTAACATACTTCATGTTGTATTATAAATACTACTGATTTTGTTGTTTAGGTAGCTTGTGAATATATCTAATGTGTGTGTGTTTTTTTTTCTTTATTTTTTCTATTCTTTACTTTTGCTTTTTTATTTTTTTTCTTCTTTTCTTTGTTTTTCTATTATTTTTTTTGTTTTTCTCTTATTTTTTTTATTTTTGTACGAGGTTGATATCATCACGGTCAACTATTTTTTAGCACAAAATCAAAAGAATTACAATGATGCTAGATTGGCAAGATTACAAGCTCGCATTAATGTTCTTAGTGAGACGTCATTAATAACATTGGTGAATTCTTTTATTGTTAATACAAATTCATTTGTTTAGTAGCATGAAGAAGCATCTCAACGATTAAGCTATCAAAGAACACGACTAGCCAAGTTGGTTGAGGATGCCCTAAAGGCCCATATGCTTGAACAAGAGAATCTCCAAGGAAAGGAGAGTGGATATGAGGACCAATTGTCCAATGTGGAAAGGGAGGTATTCAATTTTACTCTACGTGCTAATAATTCTAATATCTCTTTATCACATGATTTTTTTAGGTTCTTCTCAATTCTTGGAGAACAAGGGTCCAAATGATGCTGCGTTAAATTTATCATGCCTCAAGGAGTTAGATTTTTCAACGCTACATCATAAGAAACCCTTTGAGGATCTTGACGAATTCTACCCTTCACCCCAATTTCAGGGAGGTAACTTAGTTTTTATAGACCATGCCTTGAAAAGTAAGGATTTTCTTGATCTCATCTTTGAGAACTCAGATACTAAGTTTAAAGGGGCATTTCGATTGTGACAAATCTTTTGAAGGGTCAAAAGGTGATTTCAAGTTTGATGCATTCTTTAGAGATTATGTGCACTTCTATGTTGACAAAAATATTTGTGTGTCTAAAGAAATATTAGAGAAAGAGGTTTAGGCGTTTTGCTTTAGTGAGAAAACTTGTTTTCATAAATCTGTTATTTCTTAAAAACCTCTCTTCATGCTACATTCATCATGCCAATCTTCTATTGTGTTTTAATTTCTTTTCAAAAGGTTTGATGAGGCAGTATGATGGGTGTAGAGAGTTTTTGTTTTATTTTATTTTATTATTTTAGTCTTTTTCTTTAGTTTGTTTTTTTTTAATTAGGTATGTTTTTATTTTATTATTATTTTCTGCGTGATTTTATTTGTGTTTTGTTTTATAGGCAAAAAGTCCTCTTGGAAAAGCCATTCTCTTTACCTCAAGCTTGGATATCTATTGGAGCATTATTGCACTTGGGCAGTATTACTTAAACTTTCTACCCCCTTATTATTTTTAGTCCCTTTGGAGATGCTTTCTTGTGTTTAATTTTTGTCAATGAGGACATTGTCCAATTTAAGTTTAGGGGAGTGGTTTGGTAATATACTTTGTCCAAGTTTTTATCAATTTTATTGTGAGCACAAAGTATGGAAGTTTTTTATTTCTTCTCTCTTCCCCTTTATTTTTAGTCCCGTGGCAATATTTCTCTGTTCTATTTATTTGGCCATTGAGGACTATGTCCAGTTTAAGTGTGGGGGAGTGGTTCGATTGAAAATTCTTCTATGCATCATTCTTTTATACTTTATCCTTCTTGTGAGCAACGAGCAAAATTTTCAAATTTTTTTTGGACTTTCTTTGAGGTTTCAAGCTGTATTTTTAGTGTATATCTTTATGATGGATTATAGAGCATATGTTCTAGATCATTTATGGCTTATGCATGATTTTTTTCACGCACTTGGACGAAGTAGTTCTTGATCAAATGCTTTACATTATTTTTAAACCTGTTTTTCTAGTAAAATTAATAAAGCATTCTAGAACTTACTTGAATACCTCTCGAGGAGAAATAAGAAAGACAGTCATGATTTAACTTAGGGATGACGGTAATAGTCCTTCTTTGGAGATTTTGAGCTTTTCAAACCTACCTATTTTTATATTATCCATAGTACCTATTTTGAGCCTACATTGTTGATTTCTTTCTTTTAAACCCGTCACAATACTTTGTCCATTGCTGTTTTTGAGAGTTTGAATAATTTTCCAAATATTTATACTCTTGATGGACAAAAGTATATGTATGAGAATGTTGAGGGAGAGTACTTGGAGAAAGATCATGACTCGTTACTTTTAGTCATGTATCAATACTGAGTTGAGCTGAAAAGAGAAAAGAAAGAGAAGAAAGAGAAAAGAGAGATTGAAAACAAGAAAAGAAAACATAAAGCTGCTAGAAAAGATGAAAGAAAGAAACTGAGAAAGAAAAGAACAACAGCAGTGAAAGACAAAAAAAGAGTGAAAAGAAAGAAAAGAGAAAGAAAAACTTTTTGAAAGAAAAAGAAAAGAAAGGTCACAAGAGGAATGGTGATTGAGCTATAAAAGTTGAGTTCATATCAAGTCCTTAACACCATTGCTGAAAATTTGAGTGATCTTGTTGAAAAAAAATAGAGAAGAGTTGATGAAAAGAGACAAGAAAAAGAGAAAATGCAGGATTTGCTTGAGCTGAACTATAATTGCTAAATAAGGTTATGGTTTTAATTTATCTTGGAATAGGAGAGCAAGAAGAGTTTGAAAATTATTGATACATTTTGTTTATCCTTTTCTTGCGAACTTCTTTGATATTTGAATCTCCTATATCCTTCATTTGATAAGCTACATTACAAGCCTTTAGCCTTACATTACAAGCTTAAAAGTCCTCCTTGATCTAAGTAGAATCATGATATGTCTCGGATTAGTAGAGAAAGTGTATGAAAAGTAAGCTTATGGAATGAATAATCTTTTTGAACTAAATTTTTTCCAATGTTTTGAGAATATTGTTATGTATTGGGATGGTTCTACTAAGTCATTATTCACTTACACACGTCTTGCATTTGTTGTGAAAGATGTAGTAGCATGTGTTTTATGTTCTTGAATGAAGAAAGCATTGAAGATATTGTTTTGAAATTGATCGAGCGATTTGATGAAACCTTGTGTTTTCCTAATTGTTTTTGATACTTTGCTTGAGGACAAGCAAAGAGCTAAGTGTGGGGGAATATAATAGGGGCTAAATTAGTCATATTTTTTCTAGTTATTTGAGGTTCTTTTGTGATACATTTTGTTTAATAACTAGCCATATTCCTTTATATTTGAGATTTTACTCTTGGAAAGGTATTATGTGCATTATTTCAGATTTTAGGGGTAAAACGAAGTAAAAATGTCGTAAAACAGAATAGAGGCGGCACCGGCCAAGACAAAGGAACCGGCGCCGACCATATGCTAATGACATGAACTTCGAGGTGACGAAAAATTGTTGAACCTAGATCGGAACAGAACCAAACCGGTGCAGGTTCTAGTAGCCAAGGCAGCGTCGACTACACTCTGGACAACATGGTGCTGAAATTAAGAAAAATTTGATGAACGACTGGAGAAATAGAACACAACCAGTGCCGGCTCCAGTAGCCAAGGCGGCGTCGACTGTGCCCTGAGGAAAAGACGGGATCTTGATTTTTGGACGCGATTTTTGGTAATCTGTAGAGTTTTAGTATATTCTTACTTCTACTCGGCTAAGAACATTACAACAAAGAGTTTAGGCACTTCCTAAGCCTATAAATAGATGGAAAACACAAGAGAAAATGAGGAGAATTCATTGATCATCATAGAAAATCACTCAAATCAAAGGAGGAATTCTTCAATTCAAGGAGGGTTGTGCAAGAAGATCTTCAAACGAAGAAGAAGGAGGCTTATTTATGAGTGCTTTCTTTTACTTTGTTTTCTTTTTCTTGAACAATGATATGTTAATTGTTTTATTATAATTTGACATTGTTTTAGATATTCATGATTTTTAAAGTTGTTTGATCTTTTGATTAATTGATTGTTATTCTTGGTATTTGATTACTTGTGGTTATTACGAGATTAATTGGTTGGTTCTTTCCATCAACTTGCTTAGACAAATGGGTTGATGGTGGTTTCAATTCGTTAGTTTCATATTTGTTGGCTCTTAATGGACAAAGGGGTTAAGAGTAAGGACAAAGTAGTTCAAGGTTAATTAATGTCTGCCAGGATATGGATTCATTGGTTAATTTCATGTGTAATTTGCCAGGAATGAGAATTAAATCAAGGACTGTGGTTAATGCATCTTTTAGGTGAATTAGTTGAGACATAATATGTGATACTCGTTTGTCTAGAAGATAGGGACTCATGGATTGGACAAAGAAGTGAATCTACCTTAATTCTTCATGATGCCAAGAGAATAATTAGTTATGATAATGATTAGATACTTTAAGATTATGATTGTCAAAATAATGGTTTGAGTTACATACTTCTCCATTTTTTACATGTATATATTTTTATTTTATCTTAGTTTATTTTTATTTTTATTCGTTTTTCACTTTATCGAGTCGGTTAAACAATGAAAAAAAAGGATTAATGTCTACTTGTTCCTAGAGGATCGACACTCGTTTGAACCCTATGCTATGTTAATGATGAGTACGCTTGCTCATATGTGTAATTTGGGGTTAACGTTTTAATTTAAACTTGATTGAGAATGTGCTTATTTTTATATGATTTTTATACCTAAATAAATACGCATTAAGTTTTTGGTGGCTATTGCCGGGGAACAATAGCATGAAAGCTTGGATTTTGTTGATTTAACCATGTAAACATGTAAATAGGTAAATATGTGAATATGTGATTATGTACAATTGTTCTTTTCGCAAAAAGGTGCCATCTTTTCTATCCTGTGTATCTTCTGTATACATTTGTAATCTAACTTACTAACTTTGACTTAATTGACTAACATACTTCATGTTGTATTATAAATACTACTGACTTTTTTGTTTAGGTAGCTTGTGAATATATCTAATGTGTGTGTTTTTTTTTCTATTCTTTGCTTTTACCTTTTTGTTTTTTTTCTTCTTTTCTTTGTTTTTCTATTATTTTTATTTATTTTTCTCTTATTTTCTTTTTATTTTTGTGCGAGGTTGATATCATCATGGACAACTATTTTTGAGTACAAAATCAAATGAGTTACAATGATGCTAGATTGGCAAGATTACAAGATCGCATTGATGTTCTTAGTGAGACATCATTAATAACATTGGTGAATTCTTTTATTGTTAATACAAATTCATTTGTTTAGTAGCATGAAGAAACATCTCAACGATTGAGCTATCAAAGAACACAACTAGCCAAGTTGGTTGAGGATGCCCTAAAGGCCCATATGCTTGAACAAGAGAATCTCCAAGGAAATGAGAGTGGATATGAGGACCAATTGTCCAAGCAAAATTATTGAAATCCATAAATAAACCATTGCAAGAAAATAACCTTATATGATATGGGCTCTAGAAGAAAAATAAAATACAAAGAAAATTAAATAAAAAAACTTTCTAGAAGACCCAAAACTAGAAGACTCAAAACCACTGACCAAACCAATAGGATCTCATTTTCTTTCTTTCTTTCTTTCTTTTTTTTTTTTTTTGCATCATTCGGTCGTAGCACCTGGTAAGCTGGCCGCGGCTTCTGGGGAAATTTTCCTTGATCAGATTACGGCTGGTCTTGAGCCTCCCGCGACTTGAGTAGAGCTAACCACGTCTTGGCTTTGTTCTTCCAAGCAAGCCACAGCTTGGAGGTAAGACTACCGTGACTTGCTTCTATCTGGCACACTTCCTCGATTATCCTTTTTCTGATTTCTTGTAACTTTCTTCAAGGACTTTTCAGTGTTGATCCATCATTTTACTAGCACCATTTTTCTTGAGTAAAATAAATTAAAATATAATTTCAAATGCCTATACCTTTCAAAATAAGGCATACGTGATTTTTGCGAAAGAGGTTAAAAATAAATTATAAGTGTCTATGCCTCTACGCGCGAGGCACACAAAATCTAACCACATCAAAATCATGAGGGATCTATACAATCACAAACATTATATTTTTGTAATTAGTAAATGAAAAACCTTAGAGGGGGTAAATAATGTTTTTAGCAAATTTAAAAATGTTCAAAAAACAAAATCTTTTTTGAGGAGAAAGTTCCTTCGAATTTCTGACCAATAAAGCTTGCAATAGCGACAGCTTTTCAGAACGACTTAAGAAATACCTATACTCAGGATAAGGCAAGATGCATGATGTAATTAATGCTGGAGTGAAAATGAGTTGGTGAGAGCCTTTAAAGATTTCTTTTAAGGATCAAGGAAAACTTGTGCAAGGACGATTGCAATTGATTTGAAAATAAATGCAGAGAGAGATGACACAAGAGTTATAGTGATTTGATCTACCAAGATCTACGTCTACTACTTTAAGCTCACACTTAAGGATTTTCAATCAGATTTCATTCACCTAACTCAATGGCATCAATCTGTACCAAATACAAGAGAGGATCACCATACTTGATTTTCCAAAACCTCTCAATTAACCAACGAATCAAAATTCACCCTCAAATAGGTTTTACACCACAACCTTGATGCACCAAGATGATTGAAAAAATGAAGTGAAAAATCGCTCAGTCTTTTGAGCAGATACACAAGACAAATGAGCTCAAACAATCTTTACCTTTTTGACACAATTTGATTTCACTTTGAAACAATATGAAAAATGAGAATTTTGTTTTCTAAAGAGCAAGAGTGTTTCTTAGAAGCATAGGACAAAAATCTACTTTCAAATTGAGTTTTGAAGCCTTTTACAGAGACATAAAGTGGAGTTTCAACGGCTAGAAAATGGCTAGATTTCGCTGTCAGATTTGCCAGATATTTGGACTCAAGTTTTGGACAATGGTGCATCTAATAGGTAAGTCCAAAATGGCACTTTTTCAGGCAGAATCGATTTGATACTGTTCACAGGATTTTGGATATAGGTTCACCCAAATCACTTTATCCAAAATTTTCAAGATTTATAACTTTGAAATCTTTTGTTTTAGTGCTGTAAGGTAGAATTAAATTGAATCATAAGGTAAAGAAGACATAGGAATTTACACAGAGAAATACCTTAACAAAAATTAGTAGTCTAAGGTTCTTCCACAACGGATTCTTGGTATGCAATCTCTTAAGCTTGATATTCTTCTTGATTTCCCATTCTCGGATTCTATTACTTCAAGAGTTGCTTAGCAATCCTATTTGTACGCCTTAGAAGAACTCAAGTCAAACATGTCCTATAACATATAGATCACATAAGTTAGTCCTCATCAATATTTGTCATAAGTCAAAACACAAGAGAACGCCATTAGTGCTAACAATCTGCCCATTTTTGAGTGATGACAAACTTGATGGGATTGTGATATAAAGAATAATAATATGTACAGTACGAACATATTAGACTGAGAGAAATAAGAATATTTTTCATGGAGTGTAATCTCTCATTATAGGACTCAAAGAGTGCTTATAAGTTTAAGATAAAAAATTTTAAAGCATATACTCACGAACATGGCTCAATGACCTCATGGCCCAACCTACCTCCATATCCTCATTCCTTCCATCACATACTATTCCTTAAAAGAATAACTGCAATAAAAATTGCATAAATATGTATGCAATGAGATACAGTAAATAAATCATAAGATGAGATGCTTCCCCTTAATATGTGTATATATGAGCATGTGTAAAATATGAGATTTAGAAGTGCGATTTGAGAGAAAACTGGATTTAACCTTTGGACGTCCAAAAGGTGCATCCAAAACTAGGTGAAAGAGAGTACGAAACTTTTGGACTTTAAGTTTTGGATGTCCAAAACATGTGTCCAAAATAAGGTAAAGTTTAGACAGAAACTATCTCGTTTGTAAAACTCAGTTTTGGACTGAATTTTTGGATCAAGAAAATGTGTGTCCAAAACTCCCCCTGTATAAGTGCAGGAAACAACGAGTTTTTAGAAATTTTGATCCACCCTAGTTTTCTCAAGAAATTTCAAACTTTCAAGGAAGGTTTTATGTAATGAGAGATATATGAATAACTATCCTTATCATCTGAGATTTTTAACAGAAGCATATCATAATAGTTTTCCAAATGGATTGATCAACCACCATATCATGAAAGCTTTCAAAAACCAAATTGACCAACAACTCGAATCTCAATAATACCTTTATACATAAAAAGAACACCTTTGATTGAAAGCATGAAACCAAACTGGTTTTCAATGAACTACTTTAAATCTATTTTTGGACAGTAGCAAGCTATTGTCATAATCATTTAGAGATCACTATTCATAAATCAATAAAAATTTCACAGCATGCTGATTTAATCAGATCTAAAACCCGTCATGAATTTCATAGAGAGTTTCACAGGATTTTAAAAAATATTCAGAATTAGCATATAAACCTATCGCAATGTAACATAATAACTAATCCCAATTCTTAGCACACCAGCACATAAACATCAGTTCATCTAACATTAGTGCAATCAGTGCAAAATAAGAATCAGAATACTCAGAAGTAGCAACCAACAATCAATCAGCACTGTAGTGTAGAATTTACAGCATAACCATAGAGAGCACAGCACAATAGCACAACATCACAGAGAGCACAACATAATAGCACAGTATAGTGCACAAATAAATTACCGCCAATTTTGCCATAGTGTAGGTGCGCACACTCACACACACACTTAGTGCACAAGTGCACAAGTACCCAATCACAGAAATCCCGACATAATAATCATAATCCAGCTATCATTTTTCCCCCTTTTGTCATTAATCAAAATGTACAGTAAAAAGTAAATATATGAAGCAAAGATAGTTATATATATGATGCATCCATAAGCTAAGCAAAGATAATAGTTAAAGGACAGAAAATAAATTGTTCAAATGCTAGGGCAAAAAAATAAAAATTGTTCAGTGAGAAGCAATAAGGAGGTTTCGGTAGAGAGAGGCTAGAGAGCAATCTTCTGATCTGATCAATTAGGAAATGTGAACAATCTCGACTTTTGATCCGGCACACTTTCTGGAATGTTGTCTAGCAAGCCTACTTGATTTTTGCTTGACTACCACATGTTTTTATCTTTTCCCAGATGAGACATGAGGTTCAGTAGAGGCAGGGGGTGCTACATCTTCCTAATGTGGGGATTTTTCTTTGCCTTGCTCATGGATTGTCACTTCCTCAGTCGATTACTCTTTTGCAGCTCTTTCTTTAGCCTCAGGGACTATTTTCTCTGCAGTTGCCTTTGTTGGAGATGTCCTGATGGAGCAGACACTGGTTCATCTTTTTGAGCATTTATTTCCACAACTGTCAACCGATTCCTTAGAGTTTGAATCTCTAAACTAAAGCTATCCAATTTAACAGCCAGGGAATTTATGGCGTTTAGAATGCTTTTAGTTATGCCTTTATCTTAAGTCTCTTGTTTACTTTTGCTAGAGGACTCAGCTTGAGCTGCTATTTCAACTTTTCTTTTGGTTCTTGCCGATTGAGCTATTCCTTTTCCTTCTTTCTTAATCTTCAGCACTTGTGCTTTCTATTCATCGAGGAGATCTCTTGGCAGAACCCACTTTTAATCCATGAGAATAAATCCCATTCTTTCAAATAATTCTGTGTTATACACAGTTGTTCTCTCTGTCAAGGCCCAATTTTGTCCAAATTTACATGGAAGTGTCTGAATCTTTTGGTCAACAGATTGCCATATGGAAGTGCCATAAGAGAGGTTTTCCTTGACTACATTATTAATTTTATTGCTAAAAATCCAAAACTAATTTGCCGCTCCTTAGACAGGGCCAGCATTAGTATCATCTGCATTATACTCACTGAAGTTTTGTGACCAAAGCTTGGAGCAACCAATGTTGACACCATATGGTGTAACATTCTTCTAGGGCCATTTAACCATTTTGTGTTTCTATCAACTGAGTTTTTAAAACTTTTTCCACCGAAAAATCTTACCTCAAATCTGCCTAAGTTAAAGATATCATTTCCTTTAGGGAACTTGTTCATCTCAAAGAACTAACTCCTCCATCTCTTACACTAAAAATTCGGTTTAGTAGTTTATGATCAAACTCAATATTCACATACCCAATTTTGGTGCTGTACCATTGCACTATAAAACCTCCACCGATCTCCTCAAGTCTCCCATTTTTCAAATTAGCACAAAACTCCCAAACCAACGGGGTGTACAATTGTTCATCGACTATCAGTAATGCTTCCCAACCCAGATTCTCAAACATTTTCAGAATATCAGAGAAATTAAAAAAATCTCCAACCTCTACCCGATATCCCAAAATCAAAGTTCTATTTCTCGCTAACCAATCATTGAAATCAGTTTCACATTTTTGATCAAGAAAATGGGGTACCTGTGTTTCTAAACTTTCTAGAGTGGTATGCCCTAAAGATGAGTTTAAACGCGAGGCCACCTTAGAGATATCCTTTTCTTTCTGCTTGGTTACCGTCGGTGTAGCTGCTTTTGTTTTAGCCGTTGCTTTTCTCATCTTGATTCTTTTTGGGGTTCCTTTGTTAGATTTAGCTGTTTTCGCCATTCAGGAAATGAGAGAAAAATGAAGATTTTTTTTTTTTTTTGGTTCTATCTCAGAGAAGATGAAACTAAGAGTGATGGTGAGCAAGTTAGTTTCTGATTTTTGAGAGAGAGAGAGAGTTAAAACCTTTTTGAAATTTCCTAGGCTCTAGATAGGATAGGACAGGCAGAAGCTTTTCATCAAAGGCTATTCAGAGGATTGAAAAAAGTGTGGACTTTTTGAAAAATTTAAAAAGACATTTCTGGGCTCACGTTTTCTTTTACAAAGACTATAAATTGTTTGGATTTTCATAATTTAAGAGTTTTATGATATTTTGGACTTATATTAAGTCCAAAATTCTTCGTCCAAAAGGTGGAGTGAAAACAGTTCAACTGAGGTGATTTTGGAGTTAAGTTATCCAAATAGTGCGTCTAAAATCCTCGTCCAAAAGCTGTGCCTTCAGTAGTTCTGCAAAATAAGAAAAACGATTCTTGGGCAAACATGTTAGTCATATAATCTTTGTAATTCCCAAACCTCTTCTCAAATTATTGAATCTTTTCTCGGCTAGAGGTTTTGTAAGGATATCAGCGAGTTGTTCATTAGGTGAAATATATTCAACACATACATCTCATTTAAGAACATGATCTCGAATAAAATGGTGTTTAACTTCTATATGCTTGGTCCTAGAATGTTGAATAGGATTCTTAGTTAGATTGATAGCACTTGTATTACCACATAATATAGGCATGCAATTAAAATTGAGACCAAAATTAAGCAATATATTTTTCATCCACAGAATTTGTGTGCAGCAGCTTCTAGCTGCAATGTATTCATCCTTGGTTGTGGATAAAAATACACAAGCTTGCCTTTTGCTATGCCATAATACTAGAGAGTGTCTAAGAAATTGGTAGTGGCCACTGGTGCTTTTTTGTTTAACTTTACAGCCTACATAATCCTCATCGGTATATCCTATAAGATTAAAAGTGTTAGTGCGAGGTTACCATAAGCCATAATAATATGTTCCAACCAAATATCTAAAGATGCATTTCACGACACATAGCTGTGATTCCTTTTGACATGATTAAAATCGGGCACAAAAACAAACTAAAAATATGATATTTGGTCGGCTAGCAGCGAGATAGAGTAAACTTTCAATTATACCTCTATATTTAGACTCGTCTACCTTCTTACCCTTTTCATCCTTGTCAAGTTTTAGGGAAGTACTCATTGGTATGCAAATTTCTTTGGCTTCGTTCATACAAACCTTTTGAGCAGTTCCTTAGCATATTTAGCTTGATTTAGGAAGATTCCATCCTTGGTTTGTTTGATTTGTAGCCTAAGAAAGAAGTTTAGATCTCCTATCATGCTTATTTTATATTCTTACTACATTATCTTAGCAAACATCTTGCACATGGAATCATTAGTAGCACAAAAAATGACATCATCAACATAAATTTGAGCAATAAGAAGATTACTAGATTTTTCTGACTTAATAAACAGTGTGGTATCGATCAATCCTCTAGAAAAACCTTTTGAGAGCAAGAATCTACTTAGCCTTTCATACTAAGATCGTGGGGCTTGCTTTAAACCATAAAGGGCCTTTGAAAGTTTGAAAACGTGATTTGGAAAATACTCATGAATAAAGCCCAGAGGTTGTTCTACATATACTTCCTCCTCAATAAAATCATTTAAAAATGCACTTTTAACATTCATTTTATGAAGCATGAAAATTTTGAAAGATGAAAAGTCAAGAAGCATTCTTATGGATTCTAATCTAGCAACAACAACAAATGTTTCGTCATAATCAATGCCCTCTTCTTGATTGAATCCTTAGGCAACCAGTCTTACTTTATTTCTAATGACAACTCTATTTTTATCCAGTTTATTTATAAATATCCACTTTGTACTAATAATCGGATGATCAAGTAGTCTAGGGACAAGTTTCCAAACTTGATTTCTCTCAAATTGGTTCAGCTCTTCTTGCATAGAAATTATCCAAAATTCATCATACAAAACTGCATCAATACAATTAGGTTCTATACTTGAGAGTAGAGCAAAATTATCTATGAAATACCATCTAGTTTTAACTCCACAACTCGGATCACCAATTATTTACTCTTTTGGATAATCGATTTTGTACTTCCAATCCTTTGGTAATTCTTTATCCGTGAATTCTTCAATTTCTTGCATTCCTTGTTCAGCTTGTTTTTCTTCAAAATTTTCTTCTTTTGCATGAATGTCCAATGGTGGTGTTTTGAGTTGTTCTTTCATTCTTTCCTTTGAACTTCCTATATCATTATCATCTTTCCTTGAAGTATAAATATTAGATTCATCAAAGACAATATGTATGGACTCTTCCACACATAGAGTTCTCTTATTGTATACTATATATACCTTTTTATTGGAAGATATCCAAGGAATATAGCCTTATCGGATTTGCTATCAAAATTTCCAAGATTGTTTTGGGTATTAAGGACAAAACATTTGCAGCCAAATACTTTAAAATAAGAAATTGATGGAGTTTTGTCAAACATAAACTCAAAGGGTGTTTTTCTTAAGAAGGCTCTGAACATCACTCAGTTTGCAATATAGCATGCTGTATTTATAGCTTTAGCCTAAAAGTATTTTGGAAGAGAGTTTTGACAAATCATGGATTTAGCCATTTCTTGCAAGGATTGATTCTTCCTCTCAAAAACACTGTTTTGTTGAGGGCTTTTAGCAGCTGAAAAGTTGTGAAATACTCTATTTTCATCATAAAAGTGTGTAAATTCACTGTTGCAAAATTTCTACCATTATCACTTCTAATAGAAATCAGCTTGCATCCAGTAGAGTTTTGGATGTGCTTGAACAGATTTGAAAATTCAAAAAATGCTTCATCCTTTTGTCCAAGAAATAAAGTCCAAGTAAATCTTGAAAAGTCATCAACTAACACATAAGCATACCTCTTACCACCAAAGTTTGTGGTCCTTATTAATTTAAACAAATCTATATGAATTAATTCAAGAGGTTTTGAGGTGGAAATCATTTTCTTGGGTTTGAAAGAAGTCTTGATTTATTTTCTAAATTGGCATGCATCATAAATTTTGCTTTTATCAAACTTCATTTTGGGTAGTCCCCTAACTAGCTGTTTTGGGGATAATTTGTTTAGCAAATCAAATAATACATGGCCTAATCTTCTATGACAAAGATAGCCATCATTGTCATGCACGGAAAGACATCTAATACCATGAGCTATAAGATCATTTAGATAGAATACATAAACATTTCCAACACGATTAGCAACAAAGATTGTTTCATTATTTAAGCTATCCATAATAAAGCAAGAATTCTTCTAAAAAATGACTTTACAACTGTTGTCACATAATTGGCTAATGCTAAGCAAGTTATATTTCAGTTCATTAATTAATAACACTTGTTTTATAATGGTTGAGGATCCTTTACCAATGTTACCTATGCCAAGGATTTTTCCTTTCTTTTTGTCACTAAAGGTAACGAATCCATCATTTGTGGTTTGCACATCTTCTAATAGAGTTGCATTTCTAGTCATATGTCTTGAATATATGCTGTCCAAAAACCACTTTGTGAAGCTCATTTTCTTTAATGAATGTACCTATGCATGAGAAGGAAGAGTGATTTTTGGTACCCACATTTTCTTGGTTCCACGGGGGTTATTAGTACTTCTTCTAATTTTCTAAAATATTTTTGCACCGGATTCGACTTTCTTCTTAACATGACACCTAGATGCTTTGTGTTCAAATTTTTCACAATATATGCACAATTTGTGTGTCATATATGATGAGGCAGATTTTATAAAGTGAGGTTTGTGATTTTTATCCTTGATCTCATGCCTAAAACCTAGGCCATTTCAGTTTCCAGCTAAGTGTTGAGCACCAAGCAATTTTTTCCAAGTTGTTTTTACCATTTGCAAACTTTTCAATGCATGTAGTGAGATCAATGACTCTATTTTTCATATCATCAAACTTGCTAACCATACCTTCAAGAGAATGAATTTTATTATATAAGAATTCATTTTCTAGAGACACATGCTGTAGGGTAGTGATGATAGCGTCCTTTTCTATAATAGCACACACATGTGACTCAAGAGACACTTTGTTCTCATTCAACAACTTTACATTCTCATCTAACAAATAATCAATTTTTATTTTCATTTTTTTATTTCTTCTAGATAGCTTTTCTAGTTCATGGAACATGTCAATTAGCAATTCATTTAGATCATCATGCTATTCATGATCAGAATTATACAGATCAGATATAGAATTAGTGGTAGTGGAATTTACCTCATTTTCCATTGCCATGAAGCATATGTTGGCAGTTTCATTTTCAGAATAATTTACCTCGGACTCGGACTCATTTTGGTCCTAAGGTCCCACTAGTCCTTTGGCTTTCTTTGCTTTCAGATCCTTCTTCTTCTTCTTAAGCATTCTTCCTTCATTTTCTTTAGCAATTGGGTAATTAGCAATGAAATGTTCCATGCTTTTGTATTCATAACACTGAGGCTTAAATGCTGAGGTCTATCCTTTTCTCTTCACAAACTTCTTTCCTCTTTTAAAGTTTCCTTTGTTAAACATTCTTCTGAATTTCTTTGTAATCATGGCCAGTTCTTCAGTGTCTACTTCAGTTTCATCACCACTATCTAATTGACTGGTTTTAGCTTCCTCATTTGCAGCTTTTAGAGCTATTTTCCTTTTTCCTTTATCATGATCATTAGATTCTTAAAACCTCTTGAGTTTCATTTCATGTGTTAGAAGAGAGCCAATCAGCTCTTCAGTTGGTAAGGATTTCAAATCCTTAGATTCTTCCACAGCTAGACCTTTCGGTTGCCAGCTCTTAGGCAATGCATCCAAAATTTTTCAATTTTATTCACCAAGGGAATAGACTTTCCTATAGGCTTTAAGGCCATTAGCAATATTTGTAAATTTGGCAAAAATATTAGTTATGCTTTCGTTTGGCTTCATTGTGAACAATTCATAGTCATGAATTAACAAACCCAACTTAGATTCCTTTACTTGGTTTATCCCCTCATGGGTGACTTCAAGTAGTCTCCACATATCATAGTTGAATCACAGCCATTAACTCGGTTATATTTAGTGGCACTAAGGGCACTGTACAAAATGTTTATGGCTTGAAAGTTCAATGTCATTTTGGCATTGTCCTCAACATCAAATTCGACACTCTGTTTTGGCACTTTTCTGCCATCAACAAATTTTGATGGGATAAATGGACCATTCTCAATCAGATTCCACAACTCAAAGTTGATTGAACAAACATAAATTTTTATCCTGTTTTTCTAGAATGTATAATTGCTTCTATTGAATAATGGAGGTTGATTTATTGAGGATCTTTTAACATATGGAAGAGCTAATGATTTACCATGAGGATCTTTTCTACATGGTTGTTAGACCAAAAATAGTGTAGACCATGCTCTAATACCAAATAAAAAATCTTAGAGGGGGGTGAATAAGATTTTTGGCAAATTTAAAAATGCTCAAAAAATAAAATCTATTTTGAGGAGAAAGTTGCTTCAAATTTCTGACCAACAAAACTTATAACAGCGAGAGTTTTCAGAATGACTTAAGAAATACCTATACTCAGGATAAGGCAAGATGCATAATGCAATTAATGCTGGAGTAAAAATGAGTTTGTGAGAGCCTTTAAAGATTTCTTTTAAGGATTAAAGAAAACTTGTGCAAGGACAATTGCAGCTGATTTGAAAATAAATACAGAGAGAGATGACACAAGATTTATAGTGGTTCGATCTACCGAGATCTACGTCCGCTACCTTAAGCTCACACTTAAGGATTTTCAACCATATTTCATTCACCCAACTCAATGGTATCAATTTGTACCAAATACAAGAGAGGATCACCACACTTAGTTTTTCAAAACCTCTTAATTAACCAACAAATCAAGGTTCACCCCTAAATGGATTTTACATCACAACCTCGATACACCAAGATGATTGAAGAAATGAAGTGAAGACATTATTTGATTTCACTTTGAAGCACTATGAAAAAGGAGATTTTTGTTTTCTATAGAGCAAGAGTGTTTCTTAGAAGGATCGGACAAAAATCTGCTTTCAAATCGGGCTTTGAAGCCTTTTATAGAGGTATAAAGTGGAGTTCCAACAGCTAGAAAATGACTAGTTTTCACTACTAGAAATGCCAGAGATTTGGACTCAAGTTTTGGACGATTGTGCATCCAAAAATTAAGTCTAAAATGACACTTTTTCAAGTAGAATAGATTTGATATTATTCATAGGATTTTGAACGAAACTTTTGGATACAGGTTCACCCAAACCACTCAATCCAAAATTTTGAGGATTTAAAACTTTGAAATCTTTTTGTTTTAGTGCTTCAAGGTAGAATTAAACTGAATCATAAGGTAAAGAAGACATAGGAATTTACGTAGAGAAATACTTTAAGAAAGATTCCTAGTCTAAGGTTTTTCCATAACGGATTCTTAGTATGCAATCTCTTAAGTTTGATCTTCCACTTGATTTCCTATTCTCGGATTCTATTGCTTCAAGAGTTGCTTAGCAATCCTATTTGTACGCTTTGAAAGAATTCAGGTCAAACATGTTTTATAACATGTAGATCACACAAGTTAGTCCTCATCAATATTTGTCATAAGTCAAAACATGGAAGAACGCCTTAGGGCTAATAATAAAGGAACCATTTTTTTCGATTATTAACTCTAACCATGCTCCTAGATTTATCCATATCTCTGATACCAGTTGAAGGATTGCGGGAAAACTAAATTAAAATTTTTTCCAAGCCAAAGTCTAGGAGTATTTACTTCTAGGGCATTTTATTTGAATAACCGGAGTTGGATTCGGATTTGGTGACGCCTCCTGAACTGGAACGTCTACTTAGTGTGTGAGAATACCAGCTAACTGTCGGCTCCTCCGTATCAAACAATTATCACGTTTGCTAGCTCCTGACCTTCCAGAGTATTCTCTAACCTCTATGGACTCCTACTGGTGAAATTATAATTAGGGTGAAGAAGATTGGAAGAAAAACGGAAGAACTAAACGTTAAAGGAAAAACGACCAAAAGAAAACCGTGGCTTATTGTTTGTTCTCAAAGAAAAATTGGAAGTTGTAGGGTGAATTACTTAGTAATTTGGTCAACCCTAACAAAACACACGTAATACCTGTTTATCAAATCTCTGGCTTTCCTTTTCCCTTACAAACTTAATAGCAGGTTACCTTTTCCTTTAATTTCCTTTTTCCTATTTTCCTTATACAATGGCGGCTACCTTAGGATTTCTAATAAATCATTTAGTCACCACAATACCTTGGTGGGCCAGGGATTTCATAATTAGTCCAAGACTAATTAAATAACTCTTTTATTAATTAATTAATCCTCTTGGACCCAATATAAAATTATCCAAGAAAATTAATTAATAAACCTATTAATTAAATTAGTTCTTTTATTAATTAATTAAACCACTTGGGCCTTATTTAAAATTACTCAAGATAATTAATTAATAAAATAATTAATTAAATTGGCTCAAGTAATTATTCTAGTCCAAATAAATAATTAATTGGAATTTTAGAATAATTCTTTTAATAATAAATTCACCCAATAAGCCTATGTAGTAAATAAATTTACTAAGGTTATCTGAGCTACTCTGAGGATCAAAAGACATATTATTATTGACTACTAAAATGATCAAAATACCCATACTAACATATAGCAGTATTTTAATCATTTTAAATATTCTATTTATCACCATATGAAAATATTGACCCTTAGAATAATATTGCTTGTGTAGTGTCTTCGACCTACAGGTGTAATGACGAAAATACCCCTCTACGTAACACCTATCATTGAGATATGAAAAATGCACTAACATCTTTCTCAATGATATCTACCATCATTTGATAGCTAGTTCGATAATCCATGACTTTTAGTATGTGCACACTTAGCACAGGAAGTTACCTAAAAGTGTACGAACTTAGTCACGCTTCTTAGGGCCCTGGATTATTAGATTATCCCAAAGAATCACAAATGAGTGATTTCTTCACGTAATGAAGTATAAAAACTCTCTTGTATAAGTCCATCTTAAGTAACTAAAGTTGTATACCCAACGTACAAGGTTATTGGCCTTGCGATAAGACCTCACCTAACATACATCAAAGTGTACAAGTCCAACTTCACCAGAGCACCAACTTATACTCAAGTCTTAGGGTACTCGTCCACACAGTAGCTGCGATAAACCAATCTTTATTTAATTTAGTACTTTTATAAAGATTATTATCGTGTGATCCAATTCTACGTATTCTTAATAAGCTTACACTATTAGTGTGAATGGACTACTCACTGGTTAAAGGTAAACCATTCTCTATATAGAAACTATAGTATAATGATCTAAACCTTAATAAAGTGTCTAACTCCATTAATCGATCAAGAACAATTTTTCGCTTATGTGTTGGTAGCCCATAATCTACACCTTACTATGAAAGCACGACCCAATTACAGAGATTACTTACTAACATATTTAGACCTTCAATGTGCAACATATATAAACAAACAGCCATTAATGAATGAAACTTTTATTAATTTTCAAAATACCTAAATACATAGGCCATTTTGAGCATATATTGGAACAGAGCATCTAACACGTAGAGTAACTTCTCCAACTTGAGAATAATTCTCAAGTTTTTATATCAATCCAAAAAGTTATACTCTGTAAGCTTGTTCATTTCCAAAATACTATGTAGATTCACATTAATTATCTAATGCTGATGACCTAGATGAAAGATAAAAGATATTAGATATGTAAATGCACATGTGATGCATTTAATTAGGTCATTAATTAAACATATTTTAACTTCATTATTTTACTAGAACTAATAGCCCTTACTATTGATTCAAGAAAGCTCGTTGGAAGCTTTTTTAGTGGACCGATATCCAAATATCTCTAGAATGACCTTGGTATACCCTTCAAATCACCTTGAAGTTCAATGGTAGATATCTAATATCAATTATATCCAATGCAACTGATGCGTACAAATTTGGGTATAAAAAATTATATAAAAATAAACACATTCCCAATCAAGTTTAAATTAAAATGTTAACCCCAAATTACACATATGAACAAGCGTACTCATCATTAAACATAGTATAGGATTCAAACGAGTGTCGATCCTCCAGGAACAAGTATGCATTAATCACTTTTCTTTCATTGTTTAACCGACTCAATAAAGTGAAAAAGAAATAAAAAATAAAATAAAATAAAATAAAATAAAATAAAATAAAATAAAAGAATCTATATACGTCAAGGATGGAGAACTATGTAACTCAAACCATTATTTTGACAAACACGATCTTAAAGTACCTAATCATCACATAACTAATCATTCTCTTGGTATCATGAAGGATTAAGATAGATTCACTTCTTTGGTCAATCCATGAAATCACTATCTTCTAGATAAATTAGCATTACTTGGTCAGTCTCAGCTAATTCACCCAAAAGATGCATTAAACACAATCATTGATTAAATTTTCGTGGTCAAGCAAACTTAAAGCATGAAACTAATCAATGAATCCTTGGTTTGGCAGACATTAATTAGTCTTTAATTACCTGATTCTTAGCAATTAACTCCTATGGTCAAGCAAGTTAATAGACAACAAATATGAAATCAGTCAATTGAAACCACCATCAACCCCTTTGGTCCAGCAAGTTAATAGAAAGAAACAACCAATTAATCTCGTAATTTGCACAAGTAATTAAATACTAAGAATAACAATCAATTAATCAAAATATCAAAGTAACTCTTAAAAATCATGAATACCTAAACAATGTCAAATTACAATAAAATAATTAATACATCATTGTTCAAGAAAAAGAAAATAAAGTAAAAGAAAGCACTCATAGACAAGCCTCATTATTTTTCCTTCGTAGACCCTCTTGTACAATCCTCCTTGATTTATTTCTCTCGAGAAAATATTGGTGATGCACTCTAAAATATAGCTAAGTCTCTACATTGTGCACCTCCTTTTTCTAAGGTAAATTGGCCTTTATTTATAGGCTTACAAAATTCCTAAAAGAGTCCTAAGTAAAGAAAAAGTAATTACTAAAAATCTAAAACAAAAAAGGAGTAGTAAAATTCTAAAATAAAAACCTAAATAAAACACTAAGGGTCCACCGCCTTAATGAAATTGAGAACAATTGAACTTCAATTTGGACTTTGTCGTTTTATGCTGAAGCACAATTCTTGTGGAATTTGGATTTGCTGAAATTGGCTTCCAATTGAGTTGTCGAACTCTTTTCTACTGAGCCGTGAAATTGCTGCTTTTCTTTGTTCTCCTTAAATCGGCTTAATTGAAGTCGCAAAATACCCAAGCCACCAAATATTGCAATTGATTATTCTCTTTTTCTTTCTTTTGTCCTCTTGCTCAGCTGCACGAAGCTGTTTCCTTTCTTTGTTCTTGCTATCGGCTTCTCCAAGCCATAAAGTTGCACTTTCCTTTCTTATGCTATTATTGATCATGGCTGCTTCTTTTCCCTTCTCCTTTTGCTTTTGTCTTTCTCAGCCACTTTTGTTGACTTTCTCTTCACCTTGGCCCTACCAAATTTGTTTCTTTTCTATTATTGCTCTGTTTTTCTTGAAACTTTGAAGTCTTTTTCTTGAAGAACCAAGCTTTGATAAGAATCAAAGCTTTCCTCTATTCGATACCAAACTATTTGATATGATCTTGGGGTTGTTTTCTCAATGAATTTCGTGGCTAAAATTTGGGATAAAATTCAAGACCCAACTAACAACTCAAAACAGTGAGTTCGGTGAAGAAATGACACACCCAATTCAAATACTAGAGCCCTAAGTTAAAATAGAGAACTTAGAATACTAGAAATGAGAATCAAGTCATCCAAATCACAACCAAAGACCCTTGATTCAAAAAGAAATCAAGAACATTTTGAAGAGGATGATTTAGGCAATGAACTTTACCTCCAACAAGAACCTTAGATTAGCTACAACCTAAGACCCAAATTAGTAAGCTAAGTAATCTATCCTAAAAAGTGTTTATAAACTTAATATGTAGGGAATGACTAGGCCGTAAGAATGGTCTTGATGTTCATGGGATTTATCCAAGAGGAATCATCTCTCAAAAGTTCTCAAAAGAGACTTTTTGATTTCTATCAACATTCAAAGTTATTTTATTGAAATGTTATAATGCCATATATGTAGGCATCTAAACTTAACTAAGGTGAGATAAAATTTCAGTCATTCAAGTATTTAAAAGGTCCAAAATATCCCTATTACATAATAGAAATTGTGGGAATTAAATTGGAAACAAATATAAAAGAAAATAAGAAAACTCAACAAAACAGGGCTAAGCCCGAAGTGACTTGGCTCTGGGTCGACTGGATGGGCCTGGTGCCAGGTTGGTGCTACTAAAACTAGCCAATGGGCCGGGCGCCAAGTAGGCTTGTTGGGCTTGGCACCGGTCCTGCACTGTTCTCCACACAGTCAACTTTTCTTATGTTTTTAGGTTTCTCTTGTGCTCCCTTGGCCCTCCATACTAATTGTTGTTCAAGCTTTGATCTTTTTGGCCCTTTTTTGATCCTCCATCGTTGAAAACTTTCTTGATTATTGATTTGTCTTCTTGAAGGTCTTTCAAGCTTCCCTTTGGCATCTACTTCTTTACTATCTTCATATTCCTTGGCTTGGTGGCTTGTTTGACTTCAATCCTCTATTGAAAGCCTTCGTAATTTAAATTCTTCTTTGGCACCATGGAATGTGGTTTGAATCCTCATTCCCCCTTTTTAGCTTTAGAATGATGCTTGGGTAGATTCCTATCATGAAGCATCTAAGAGGATATATATCATGGGTAGCTAGGGGTTGTAGATGTTATAATTCCAAAAGGAGAGGATTCAAAATTATGTTTTGTTAGTTAGTTGAGGATCTAGTTAAATCGTGTTATGATCAGATTTAGAATTGGTAAATTGAATGACATCGTTTCTTCCTACAACAAGCTGCAGTGCAGAGCATCTGTCCAATAGTAATTTTGCAACGGTAATATAACAATTACTGCTCATCTTCTTTCTTGTTGAGGATTAGCCAAGCAGATGTTGAGCTTATGTTGATTGATGTTATCATGCAATAGAGGGCTAAGATTCTTTATTTGAAGGTTTGTGTTAAATAGATGGTAATAATAACACTTGAGGGAAAATATAAATACCTTGCTATAGATTAGTAGGGTAGTTTTTTGGAAAACTTGAAGCCGTTAGAACCTTTTTGATGTATTTCCCTTCATCCTCTGTAATTTTCCTTCTTCTATGATCACCTTCTGTGCTTGTTTCTCCTTACTTTTTTCGGATCTTTATATATTTTATTATCAATACAACTTAGCTTTTATTAGGCACTTTGAGTTGGTTTGAAGTTAATTATAAGATCTTAATAAATTCATATCAAAGCAGTTCTAATCTTGGAACCCTGTTCCTATCCTAACCTTCGCCTTTGGACATTTCCTTCCTTTTAGGCTTACTTTCCTACTTTATGTCCATCTTAGCCTTTTTGCCTTGGTCTAAATGTAACACCCCTACTAGGAAATAGGTCGGAAGCGTAGAATATCTTTGGGTGTCGCCCCATCTGGTTGCTACCTACGTACCCCAAAAGGGGCAGGGATGTTGCCTTGTCCTTAGGACAAGAGGTCTATAACTAGATAATAAAAAATATAAAAGGAAATAACTTAATAACAAATTCATTAAAATCCCAAAACAATATTTTTAGAAGTCTTGAAACAAATAGATGGTAACTAAAATCTCTAACAAATAAATAAATCAGGATAACTCTTTTAAGCTCATGGTAGCATGAGCAAATCGACTTGAAGATATGATATAAAAGGTGTGAGAAATATTTCCTAGTAAGTCCTATGTGTGCTCATGGTATTTCAGGAAAACAGTTCATGTATGCAAGTTTTGAACAAGCCATAATAAAAGGTCTGCAAGTCCTGAAATTTACTTTGAACACAGAGTGGTGTTTTATAAGTAGTTGTAAAGTAAAAGTTCTTAACTTGAAAAGAAATAACTACTCTAATAAAGTTGACTATGAAGTCATATATCATGAATGGACATGGCATCACACTTTGTGCACCATGTCAAGAGAACGGTTAGGATGCCACACTTTGTACATTATGACAAGAGATTGATCAGGATGCCACACTTTGTGCATACTGATACAAGGTGGGTGTACGGCCCACTAGGTGAGATACTCCTCCATCTCTACACCCAAACATATTGGGTGTCCACTTCAAAAATAAACAGTCCACCAGAATTGTACTGTTAGCTCGGACTGGCCTGACCAACAAGAACTGTTGTTTGTTTAGGCAGGGTTCACCCTTCAGAGGTGGCCTTCTATTGAGAGACTTACCTCACCCTTCAAAGACTAGTCCTAGTAGTCTACTCTTATTGAGTACTCAACGTTATGCTTTTTTCACTTGGAAAATGTAAAATCAATGAAGAGTTTTCTTTGAAGTAGCAATTATGATTTTCAAACAACTTTAGGTAAAATATTGTTTAAGGAAAATTTATTGTTTTGCTCGGAAATTGTTTTCTTAACAAAAATTATTTTATTTTAGAAGAAGGAATATATTGTCCATAATTGCATCTCAAGGTACATCTTCCACAACAATCAGTGCATTCGACTTGCAAGAAAGCATTTGTTTACAAATATCTTTATACAAGGACTTACTTGATCTCTTGCTTTTCCTTGATACAATTAGCCTTCCAAGATAGTTCAAGGCAACCTAACCCCGCTTGGGGTAAATATAGGGTATAAGACAAATATCCAGATAATACTTGCCTTAAATAAATAATTCTTAGGTCAACTAGCCACAACAATCTCTAACCATGACAGCAATGCCTTAGGCTTTAATACTAGTTGATAAAGTATTTTATAAAATTAAATTAGCTTGATGAATTAAAATAAATAGGTGTTATAAATAAATAAATTATAAATCATAGTTTTGACTATTTTTTTACCAAATAACAAATAATGAGTAATACTGATAATAAATAAAATTTGTAATAAATAATAAGTAATAATAAATCCTAAATAATATTGATAATAAATAATATTTAAAGAGTACTAATATAAATAATAAATTATACTTAACTTTAATTAATAAATAAAAAATAAAAAATTAACAAATAAAAGTAATAATAAATAAATTATACTTAATTTTAATTAATAACTAATAAATAACAAATTAATAATAAATAAATAATATTTATGAGTGTAGATAAAAGTTTTAGTAAGGCTAACTAGTAATAATAATAATAATAATACAATTTAAAAAGTCATTTGATATTAATTAATTCTAATATTTTATTATTTAAATTTAATAAAAATATTTTATTTATTTAACTAATAAAATAATAATATTTTAAATAACCTTCTATTTCGAACCTACATAATGTTTTCGAATTTTGTAGATTAAATTAAATAATAGTATTAATTAAATTAATAATAATAATAATGACAGTAAGAATAATTTTAAAAATAATAAAAATAGTTTTTACAATAATTTTTTTATTGCTAGAGAAGATCCATGAACATATTCATACATACAAGGATACAATAAATAACATGTTAATCTATCCAAGAACATAGACTTGAATTAACATATACTACAACATAGATGATATTCTACTAGGCATAATATTATCTATAGCTTCATTGAAAAATAATATCATGAAGGCCTAATAAACAATGGTGCCATAATGTCTAACACACATCACAACATCCATAAAGCTCTTAATCACAATGAGCATATAGTGATTCTAAAACAAAATATATAAAGCACAACTTTCGCTCCAAATCTCATGTCTTAAATCCATTCCCTTCACCCACATACATAACCTCTCGACCCCTACTTTATTCAATCAACCTATCAACATCTAAGAGTCTTGATTTCGAGAATTAAAGAAAAGATTGAGAAGGAAATACTTGATTGATACTCGTTTGATAAAGGATTCTCCTTGCCTAGTGAAGATCCTTGAGTGCTTGATGGCCTTTTGTGATCCGAAAAGAGTCCATGGTTGATCATCAACGTTTCGGTCAAGAGAGAGGGAGAGAGGAATGAATGACAATAGAAGAGGAAAATAGAAGTTGACTAAAAGAAGAAGAAGAAGAACATTGTTTTTATTTTACCTTTTTGGTGTTCTTCGAACCTTCAACAAAAAAGAATGTTTTGATCTGTTCGAAAGTTCAACTTTGTGTGTTTTGGTGTTATGAAGTGTAGCAATGAAGAATATAGGTTGAGTATTGATGATCTAGAGAGTTTGGAAGTGATTGGAGTTGTTTAGGAGTGGTTTAGGCTTGAAGATGTGTAGTGTGTGTTTTTGGTGTTCTTGAGAACCCAAGAGAGAGTTTGAGAGAAAAGTGAGAGTGTTCTTAGTTTAGGGTGGCCGAATGGCTTGCTAGAGAGGGGAGAGTTTCGGTTATGCTAGGGAAAACAAAGCTAGAGCTAGTTTAAAATTCAAAAGGAGGGAAATATGGAGAAGTTTGAGGTGGAAGATTTGTTCATGGTGGTTTCTTCATTGAAGGTCTCTATTCCTTCAATGGAGATTCACCAATCTTGGTTGAGTTATCGAATGAAATGAAGAGTGAAACAAGACATTAAGCTGGTCGAAATTAACTATGCAAGAGGAAATAAAATTCTGGTTAACTAGCTTAGGTAGGTGAGGATTTTAGGGAGCAAAAATCTGATTTTAAATTTCAAGTTTAAATCATTTTGATTAGAGTGAATTTAGGAGTGTTTTGAGGTGCTCCATGTTAGTGTTGTGCCCTAGAGGTAATCACTTGTACATTGTATATGACACATTTTATTGTAATAAAAGGCATTATTTATCTTACAGTTTCTTTTGTTTACTTTAAGTAATATAACTGTTCAATAAAGTCTCTAGTATAACACTGTGTTAAGGAAGTTATGATAGAGATCATGATATAAGATTCCTACTACACTGGATGGTGTTAGTACTTAAATAGTCCCTAGTCATAGTACTAATAAGACAGGACATCATTAATGCGTTAAGACTAACATGTGTTAGACTTCCTAATTTGATCAGGCGGTAGTTCTTATAACCGTGAGTATTGAGATACTCAGAGTTAACACATGGATGCTTGTTAATCGAACAAGTTCATTGGATGACCTAGCTTTGAGATAATCACATGGATAACTATTTAGTGCCAGTGATATAATCTCAATATAGCAAACGTGCAAGTATCCTTAGACTTGAGATCTCTAAGGTACTTTATTTGCTGAGCTTTGTACTTTGATTCCAATCTCTGGAGCTCGATCGAGGGCCGCCTATGGGATGGATATTAGGTACATTGTGAGGTCAACGAAAGTAGTTGAGAGGGTCAATAAAGGATTCACCACTCCTAATAGTAGGGGCGAATATTTCATGGCCACTTGTAGGAATTACTACTTGAGAAGTCCTTGGCTAAGGCAATTGTGTATTGGAAATAGTTTCAATCGATACACATTTAGAGTAGTGGGTTCCCTGGTACAAGTACTATTGTAATCAGGCCAGAATTAATTCTGGAGGGAGTTGGTACTAATTTCGTACTCCAAACCGAATGAGATATTATATGGTAAAATGAGTTAATTGCACTGAAGTTTATTATTGAAGGGTTCATGTCAAGCCACTTGACTTCCTAGACTCTTAGGTGGTCATGATGTGTTGCTAGATACCGCTCATGATATGGGAATATGGGTTTATTAATTGATTAATTAATAAACTAATCTTGATTAAAATTAATAGGATTAATTCTAATTAATTATGGATTATTAATCTCAAAGACGTTTGGATTAATTCATGTTTGCTACTAATTGACTGGGAAACCTAATAGGTCACACACAATAGAAGATTATATACTTAAGATGTTATTTGATAACATAGTGGGGTTGATTGAGAGAGAGAGAAGTTGTTGTGGATAAATTATAATTAGTTATAATTTGTGGTCCATGTTATAATTGTGAGAACTTGATGTTTTCAATTACAATTAGGAAATTCTAATAGGATTAGAATTCTCAGTTTTTGGAGGGAAATTTCGTGTAATATATAGTATATGTAACACACGAAAAACCCTAGCTGAACAACACACAAAACAACAGCCACGAACATTCTCTCTTCTCTCTATCTCTCTCAATTTGATCTTGATCAAAGAACCCTAGCCGCCATCTTTTTTTGCTAGTACAGGAAAATTTGGTGTTTGAGTATTCCTCTGTGTGGATTATTGTTAGAGATAATCACACACTGTGATTATAGTGGTTAAAGTTCAACTCACGTGGAGGTTGATCACGAGGATTGCTGGATCGCACCTCAACTTGAAGAAGAAATTTTTGTTCTTCAGATGATCACCCAAAGGTAAAAGCTTTTACCTTTATTCTCTTTATTGTCATTATGTCTTGTTTTCCACACATAGACGGGTCCTGAGATAGTATCTCGTTTGTTTTTCGCTGCGTCGTATAGGATACGAGCCTGAGATACCCAATAGTGGTATCAGAGACATGCTATGTATGGTCTACGGACATTGTTTTGGCATGAAAAATTGTTTTCATGTTTGTCTTTATTTTCTATGAAAATCGTTTTTACTCGAGTCAAAATCGTTTCGATCATTATGGATTGGGTCCGTAGCACAATATGATTGTGTAAAAGTCACAGCGTATTTCGAAAAGATGCTTTCTTTGGTGCTGAAAAGTTCTGCAGGAAAAACGTTTTCTTGCAACATGGATGTTGCCCTCCGTTTCATCTTAATTTTTCGTTTTGATTTTGTTTAAACTAACAAATTAGTTGTTGTTTAGAGCTTCAAAACATAAAATACTGCTGAGAATTATTCTCACTGAAAATTTGCAGAAGAAGAAAGCACTAGAAATTGTTTCTGGAATTTTTTGAAAAATCGCTGCCATTGTTTCAGAACATAGGCGGCTCCGGCTCCGGCCTCCAAGCCAGCACCGGTTCTATTCTGTTCGCAATGTCCAGTAATCGGTTTTGGAAAGGAATTTTTTTAAAAAAGCAGAATAGAGTTGGCGTCGGCTCTATTTGCGATTTCTAGGTATTTAAAAAAAAAAAATTTCTAGAACAAAATTTTGAAAGGGAAAAATCTCATTTTATGAGAAACGGGACCCAAAAGCATTTTCTCAAAATTAGTTTTCAGACAAATAATTTTAGATTTTCGAAATTCAAAATAATGATTTTGAAAATCTAAAATTAGTGTATCTTTCTAAAATGGTGATTTTAGAATTTGTTTTGTCTTTCCAAAATAGTGATTTTAGAATGATAAAAGTATATGTTTATTTTGTTTAAGCATAGTAAATGGCATAGTGGATGGTTATGGACTAAAACCAATTATATCTGTTCATGCATTTTACAGTTTTGGTTTTTATGGAATAAGGCCTGTGTGTCCCGCCTTCTCTAGAATTCTTGTGTAATTCTTTTCACATCTAACTCCCCTCGAATGTAACTCGAGGTTTTCTCTGTTTAGAAAATTATGTAATTAGTTTACAGAGGTTATATAGCAGTAAAATTATTCTATTCTGGAGATGGTGACTAAAACAAGGCGAGAAGGTAAGACATTCTATTTAAATCATGCATGAACACATAGGGTTAACTATATTAATTTCTTTTATGGCTTAAAGAAATTAATTTAGGAAAGTCCATAACCATAACATGTAATCACGTTATTACCATGATTATGAATCATATGGCACATGTGAATCTTGTTTACTAGGCAAAATGACTAAAACTCATTTTTCAGAAAAAGGAGAATGGGCCAAAGAGTTATTAGAACTTATACATTATGATGTACGTGACCCAATGTCAATACAAGTAAGAAGAGGTTATAACTATTTCATAACTTTTAGTGATGATTTCTCACGACAGGGATATTTGTATTTAATGAAATACAAATCTGAGGCCTTTGAAAGGTTCAAAGACTTCAAGAATGAAATAGAGAAACAACTTGGCAAAAGTATTAAGATTCTAAGATCCGATCGAGGAGGAGAATGCTTGAGCTAAGAGTTTCTGAGTTTTCTTAGAGATAATGGGATATTATCACAATGGACTCCACCACATACACCTCAGCATAATGGTGTATCTGAGATAAGGAATCGAACCATTCTGGACATGATACGGACCATGATGGCTTTTGCAGACCTACCAAAATCGTTTTGAGGGTATGCACTAGAAACTTCTGTTTATATACTAAACAGAGTTCCGACAAAATCGGTTGATACTACCCCATTTGAGATGTTCTTTGGTAAGAGACCAAAGTTATCTCACTTGCGAGTTTGTTGTCCTGCCTTTGTTAAAAGGCCACAGTCAGACAAACTTAATAGTAAGTCTGACAAGTGTTTATTTATGGGATATCCGAAAGAATCTTTCGGATATTACTTCTATTTACCTTCCAAAAATAAATTGTTTGTTTCGAAGCATACTGTCTTTTTAGAGAATGAGCACATGCTCAAAGGGGACAGTGGGAGCAAGATTGAATTTAGTGAAGTTCATGAAGATCAAACAAACGAGGATCAACCGTCTAATCCCATATCTATTGAGAGAATAGATGAACCTTCTAATACATAAGAACCTCGTAGATCTAGTAGGATACGTGTGGCACCTGAGAGATATGGATTTCTTATCAGTGACCACAATGGCGTATTGCTTATAGATGAAGATGAGCTTACTACCTATAAGGATGTTCTGAACAGTTTAGAATCTGGCAAATGGCTTGAGTCTATGAAGTCAGAGATGGATTCTATGTACGACAACCAAGTATGGACTTTGATTGATCCACCTAAAGGAATTAAACCTATTGGGTGCAAGTTGATTTTCAAGAAGAAAATAGACATGGATGGTAACTTAGTTACCTATAAAGCACGACTAGTGGTGAAGGTTTATCGTCAAGAACATGGTATTGACTATGATGAAACCTTCTCGCCAGTAGCCATGTTAAAATCCATAAGGATACTCCTAGCCATTGTTGCTCATCATGATTATGAGATTTGGCAAATGGATGTGAAAACAGCTTTCCTAAATGGAAATCTGATTGAGGAAGTGTATATGACACAACTTGAGGGTTTCACATCCAATGATGGCATAAAGGTGTGTAAGTTACAAAGGTCTATTTATGGACTTAAGCAAGCTTCTAGGAGTTGAAATATTCGTTTTGATGAAACAATCAAAGAGTTTGGTTTTATTCAAAACATGGATGAGCCTTGTGTATACAAGAAGGTTAGTGGGAGTGTAATCGATTTCTTACTGCTTTACGTAGATGACATATTGCTACTAGGAAACGATATACTTGTCTTGCAAACGGTTAAAATTTAGTTGTCTAAACAATTCTCCATGAAAGACCTTGGAGAAGCAACCTATATTCTTGGAATAAGGATCTATAGAGATAGATCCAAAATGTTGCTTAGTCTTTCATAGTCTACATACATAGATAAAGTGTTAAAGAGGTTTAGCATAGATCAATCCAAAAAGGGATTCTTACCCCTGTCATATGGTATAAGCCTTTCAAAGTCGATGTCTCCCAAGATATAAGTTGAAAGGGATCACATAAGTAAGATTCCATATGTCTCGGCAGTTGGATCTATCATGTATGCTATGATATGTACTAGGCCCGATGTATCTTGTGCTCTTAGTTTGAAGAGTAGATACCAATCTGACCCTAGTGAGGGTCATTGGGTGGCTGTAAAGAACGTTCTAAAGTACTTACGAAAGACTAAGGATATGTTCTTGGTATATGGAGAATGTGATTTGAAAATAAACGGGTATACTGATGCTAGTTTTCAATCTGACAAAGATGATTTCAAATCACAATCCAGCTATGTGTTTACGTTGTGTGAAGGGGCAATAAGTTGGAAAAGTTTCAAACAAAAAACTATTGCCAGCTCAAGGATAGAAGCTGAGTACATAGCCGCTTCTGAAGCAGTAAAGGAAATAAAGATAGAGAGAGTTCTCACGGATGAGAACATAGCTGACCCGCTTACGAAAGCACTATCCCAAAAGAAACATGATTGTCATGTTGAGTCATTCAGTATTAGATACACGAATGATTAGCTCTAGTGCAAGTGTGTAACACCCTACTACCTAGGCCCGCCAGGGCCGGGGATGTTGTCTCATCCAAAGGATAAGGGGTCTTTATAACTAGGTCACACAAATAAAATAGCAAAATAAAAATAATAATTTAACTTAAAATTTATTACAACCCAAGAATAAATCCATGAATTAAAAAAAAAAAACAGATCCATAATAAAATTTATCCACTCCCATCTCCCTAAAGCATTACACAAAATAAATTATCAGAAAATCTTCCAAAGCAGACAATATCTAGCTACTCATCCCCATAGCAGGATCGACCTGAAATCATGGTAAAAATGGTGGTGAGACAGAAATCTCAGTAAGTCCATGTGTGCTTTGAGTGTCCAGTAGAAATAGTTCGTGAATGCAAAGTATAAAACCTTTATAAGAGAACACTGGTAAGAAATAAACATTAGTCAAAATCAAGAGTGGTGTTTTGGCTTTTCCAACCATACATAATCAATAAAATCAACCACTTAAAAAGGTGGTCATGGGTTACCACACGTTGGGCCCCATAACTGGTCAGAATGTCGACACTTTGCGCAGACTGACAAAAGATAGGTGATCGGCCTATCGGGCAAGATACTCCTCCTTCTTTATACCCAAACAACAACTAGGTATCCATTCCGGCAAAACACAGTCACTTGACTGAAAAATAAACTGCTAGCTCGGACCGGCACGACCTACTGGACTGATATCTTATCCGGGAAGGACTCACCCCTCAGAAGTGGCCACCTACTAAGAGACTTACCCTAACCCTTCAAAGATTAGCCCTAGCAGTCCACCCTTATTGAGTACTCAACGACGTTTCCCACTTGGAAGAAAATGAGCAAAACGCTGTTCCACATGAAAATGGTAATTAAGGGTTTCCAAAGTCTTTGTCAAAATCAGTTTTGGAAAGAGTTTTGAGTTTGAGTAAATCTGCTTATTAATTTTCAAATAGTTTGTTTGTCTGACATAAGAAAGAAGTTAATCCTCAATTGCCTTTGCAGAACTAAGTGTCCATACATTCTACATTTAGCTTGCCATAATAAACATTTTACATCAATCAAGTTTTATGCAGGAGCTTACCTGATTCTTGCTCACAATAAAAGGTCTCCAACAGCTGACCTAACCCTGCATGGCAAATACAAACCACAATCAAACTCAACCCAAAATTCACTTTCTCAATTTAAAACAACTCAACTCACTACTACCATGATCCTAGTGTCCCAAGCGTTAAGGCCAAACAATAAATAAATAGGTTTATAAGCTAAGCCTAATTTGAAATTTAAAATAATTAATGTTTTGGGAAATAAGTACTAATAAGTTGAAGGTTTAAATCTTGCTAAGCTAAATTCAAAGTTTAATTGGTGAAGAGTCTTAGGTATTAGGTAAAATAATGATTTATTAATAATTAATTGTTTGAAAATAATTGTTAGCTAAAATTAGTTGAAAATAAATTTTAATGGGTCTTAATTGGAAGATAATAAATAGACTTTAATAGGTTTTGATTAAAAGGTAATAATTAAATTTTTAATAATAAATATTTTACTTATTATTTTCACAAAAGGCTTTAGTTGATTTTATCATTTTATATAATATCTATATATTTTATTTCTTGAATAAAAGCTACTATTTATTTGGCTAAAATATCTTTTTAGTAATTTAAATCCAGTTCCTAGGGGTTTTCGAATTTTCTAGCAAAATCATAATATTAAATATTTTATTAATGAAATAAAAATTAGCTTAGGGACAACTAAATCATGATCATATTTTTATGGCTAACCACAATTATGAACATATACAGCCCTTCCATTCATCAAATCACCCAAATCATGTATATAAGCATAGATCTAAATTTATCAAGACATGATCTAACCTCTACTAGCATAAATATAATCACGGCTTCAATAATTCAACATGAATATAAATCCTATTCACCAAAGGTGACATAATCTCTAGCATACTTGATCACAAATACTACCTATGACATGGAGAAATGCATTAAACCCTAAAACACCATACAATCAACCAAGATAATCCATTCATGCATAAATCCTATCTCCAACATATTCATACATATATTCATGCTTCACTCTCAACTCATCACAACAATATATACTCAACCCCTATTCATGATTCATCTTCTATCAGCATCATCCTAGAGATATGAATCTAGAATTTAAAAGAAGGGTTATAAAGGCTTACTTGATCGATGAATACCTTGAAGGAGTTTCGAATGGATCTCAACTCCTAGATGTCTAAATCCGTCTAAAGAAGATGAAGGAAGCAGGGCCATAGTTGATGAAATCATTCGGCCAAGAGAGAGGGAGTGTTTGGTCAAGAGAGAGAGAGAGAGAGAGAGAGAGAGAGAGAGAGAGAGAGAGAGAGAGAGAGAGAGAGAGAGAGAGAGAGAGAGAGAAAAGAAGAAGAAAGTCCATTAGCATGCTTAAATACATATATGTTCATTATGTGAAACCCCGGTCAAAACCAACCTTAGAGTAAGGGGGTTGGGATGCATATCATATTTTATTTCATGGTTAAATATATTTTCATATGATTTTTATGTGTTTTGGATTCGGGTTTTATTGTCTTGAAGTCTTGTTGGTGAGTATTGTGTGAGAGGGGCAAGATGGTAATTTTTTCCCGAGGTGAAAATAGGGAGATAGCCTGTGGATTGAACAGACAATAATTTTCTAGTGAAAATATCAACAAGAGTTGTTGTGGTGTATTGGTTAGAGCTTTGGAATTAATTCTTGAGGTCTTGGGTTCAAATTCTATCATAGAAGTTTTAGCTAGATTAAATTTTATTTTTGCTTAGTGGAGGAAATTTCGGTCTTATGAGCTTAGAGTAAGGTAGGGATGATGGTCCTAAGAGAGACATGTTAGGAGTATTCTCATTCCACTCCTTTACTCTACTCGAATTTCTTAAAGGGAATTCATTTTCCCTTGATCCTTAATTTTCCTCAATTTTCAACTCCTTGGTTTGATCAAGATGTTCTATCTATTTTCTTTCCAGAAATTCCAGTAAAATGCTGTGATCTTGTGAGATCAAAATGTCCTAGTAAAAGGCTTCTCATGGTCTGAAAAATATGGAAGAATGGTAGGAAATTCCAAGGGAAAAAATCCCTCTAGTAAGCTTGCTGAAATTTCACTCTAGACTAGTTCATCTTACTTCTTAGAATGAGCTGAAATTTTTCAGCTTGTTGTACCGTCAAATTGCCGAGCTTCTTAGCTGAATTTCCCTCCCAAATGCTTCCAGAAAAATGGTCTTAAGATCAGTTTGAAACATGAATTATTTCTGCCATTTTCGGGCTGCACAAAGGCTGTGCAAAACCAGTGAAAATTCTGGGCAAAATCGCTACTTTGGAGGTCCAAAACCAAGTTGATTTCTTCCAGATTTTGTTCAGTACCTTAGCCATGTTTTTCCTCCATAAAGAAGGCTGGAAACCAGCCTTGAATACCCTAGAAATCCCCCTTCAAGCTCTCTGCAAATTGGTTGGAAGTGGCAGCCGAAAATTTGCCTAGAAATTCCTGTTTAGCAAAATTCTGGGCAGTCCAAACTTCCAGCTTTGTTTCCTATTTTTCTTCCAGCCAAAACACCAGCCCTAATCTGTCAAAACCTTCCTTAAACCTCCATTAACAGAGTTTCATTGTTTCCCTCAATCTTCTGGACGAAAGGCAGCAATGGCTGTCCGAAAATCTCTCCAACAAATCCCTGCAATTTAGCTTGATTGGTTTCCAAAATTCCAGCCATCCTTGTTTAGCAACCTTCCATAAAATCTTACTCAATTGACCAGACATCTTCTTCACCATTAAGCACCCTACTTTCGACCACCATAAGCTTCCATAAACCAGCATTAATCCCACCAAAATTCTGCTCAACCAGTCAGCCATGGCAGACTTCCAAAGCTATCCAAAAATCAAGATATTCTTGGAATATTTAGTTTCCAAATTCACTTCCTAAAAATATTCTTCAAAGATTGTAACAACTAACCTTTCATTTTCCCTTCCAAATCAAAGAAACAACTCCCTAAACCCTACAGAAATTCGACCAACCCTATCTCTCACAGAAATTCGGTAGCTACACACTACAATCTCTCGAAATCTCTCAAGCTCCAAGAACACACACACTACACCAAGAACACCTGCCTCTTCCCTACACTTAATACCCCTTCAAACCATCTCAAATCCTCTCAAAAACTTCCAAATTTGATCTACTCACTGTTGTGAGTCCATGAACACCCTTATTAACATCAAACTCCTCAAAACATCTTGCTACTTCGGATCAAAAGCAGAAATTTCTATGAAGGACAAGAACATCTTCAAGGTAAATTTACTCTATCAACTTCATCCTCTCCAAACTTGATCTCTAGTGGGAACCTATATGAGTAAACATGCTAATGATCTCTTCTTCTCTCTCTCTCTCTCTCTCTCACTCTCACGGCCGAAACTCCTCTCCCTTGGCCGGATGACTTCTTCTCCATAATCATGCTCTCGCCATCTCCTTTGGACAAAGTTAGACATCTAGGAGTTGAGATCTACTCTAAACTCCTTCGAGGCATTCATCAATCAAGTAAGTACCATCAATCCTTCTTTTAAACTCTAGAATTATGTCTCTAGGGTGATAATGATAATAGGTGGATGGTGATAGGATTTGAGTATATATATATATATATATATATACATATATATATATATATATATTGTTGAGATTGGAGTATGAATATATGTATGATTGTGAAGGAGATGGGATTTCTGTATGGAAGGATTGTCTTGGATGATTATATGATGATTTGAGGTTGATGTATGTCATAAGTAGTATATGTGATGAAGTATGCTAGAGATTATGTCACCTTTGGTGAAAAGGGTTTATATTCATGATGGATTAATATTAAAGCCATGGTCATGTTTATGCTAGTAGGGGTTAGATCATGTGTTGATAAGTTGAGATCTATTCTTGTATGCATGATTTAGATAATTTGATGAATTAAAGGATTGTGTATGTATTGATTGTGGTTAGCCATGGGAATTTGATCATTATCTAGTTGTCCCCAAACAAATTTTTACTTCATGAATAAAATATTCAATAAAATAATTTCTCTTAGTATTTTCGAAAGAAAAAAAAAAACCCTAGGAAGGGTAGATTTGGATTATCATATATATAGAGGATATTTTAGTCAAACAAATAATGATTTTTGCTAGAAAAATAATATATATATATATGTATATATTACTTAATATAATGAGATCAATTAAAGCCTTTATGAAAATAATTACAATTAGTAGAATATATATTACTAAAAATTTAACTATTATCTTCTAATCAAAACTCCTTAAGAATTTATTTAATATTGTTCAAGTGAGACTCATTAAATTTATTTTCAACTAATTTTAGCTACCAATTATTTTCTAACAACTAAATTATTAATAAATCAATATTTTATTTAATACTACCTAGAACTCTTGATCAAATAAACTCTAAATTTTCCCTAACAAGATTTAAGCTTTCAACTTATTAAATTTATTTCCCAAACCATTAATTATTTTAAATAATTGTGCTAGGCTCAACTCTTAAACCTATTTACTTATTGTTTAACCTTAAAGCTTGGGACACTAGGATCATGGTAGTAGTAAGTTGAGTCGATTTAAAATTAAGGAAGTAGTTTGTGGCTTGAAATTGATTGTGATTTGTATTTGCCCATGTGGGGTTAGGTCTGCCGTTGGAGACCTTGTTATTGTGAGTAAGAATCAGGTAAGCTCCTGCATAAAACCTGTTTGATGCAAAATGTTTATTATGGCAAGCCAAGTGTAGAGTGCATGGACACTTATTTATGTAAAGGTAATTGAGGGTTAAATCCTTTCTTATTTCAAACATTTGAAATATTTAAAAGCCAATGAGCAGATTTACTCAAACTCAAACTCTTCCTAAAACTGATTTTGTTAAAGACTTTGCAAAGCCCATAAATTGCCATTTTCATGTGGAACAGTGTTTTGTTCATTTTATCCCAAGTGGGAAACGTCGTTGAGTACTCAATAAGGGTGGACTACTATGACTAATATTTGAAGGGTTAGGGTAAGTCTCTCAGTAGGTGGCCACCTCTGAGGGGTGAGTCATTCCCGGATAAGATGTCAGTCCAGTGAGTCGTGCCGGTTCGAGCTAGCAGTTTGTTTTCAGTCAAGTGACTGTGGTTTGCTGGAATGGACACCCGGTTGTTGTTTGGGTATAGAGAAGGAGGAGTATCTTGCCCAGTAGGCCGATCACCTACTTTTGTCAGTTTGCACAAAGTGTCGGCATTCTGATCGGTTATGGGGCCCAACGTGTGGTAGCCCATATCCCTTTCTTTCGAGTGGTTGATTTTATTACTTATGTATGGATGGGAAAGCCAAAACGCAACTCTTGCTTTTGACTAATGTTATTGCTTGCCAGTATTTCTCTTATAAAGGTTTCACACTTTGCATCCACGAACTATTTTCCCTAAACATCTAAAGCATACACGGACTTACTGAGATTTCTGTCTCACCACCATTTTATCATGATTTTAGGTCCATCCTGCTGTGGGCATGAGTAGCTATATATTGTCTGCTTTGGAAGAATTTTCTGAGGATTTATTTTGTGTAATGTTGGGAGAGCTGAGAGCGGATGAATTTTTATTATGGATTTGTTTTGAGTATTCTTGGATTTATTATTATTTCTTTCGGGTTGTAATAAATTTTAAGTTGAAGTATCATTTTATTTCCGCTATTATATTTATGTGTCCTAGCTATAAAGACCCCTTGTCCTTTGGATGGGGCGACATCCTTGGCCCTGGCGGGCCTAGGTAGCGGGGTATTACACATTAGAGATTGAAGATTAGCGAAGATAAAGTTGATTGAATAAACCTACTTTGAAGGTGTTCTTGAGCTTTCACAAAATTTCTGATTTTTGATCCAAAAGTGCGAGTTGGATTTTGGAGTTTGATGTTAAAAATGGTATGGATGGACTCACGGTAGTGTATAGATGAAATCTGGAATTTTTAGAAGAAGTTTGAAGTGATTTGGAGAGGTATTAGGTAAAAGGAAGGAGTAGGTGTTCTTGGTGTGCTATGTGTTCTTGAAGGTTGAAAGAATAGAGAGTTTTTGGGATTGGAGGCTGCCGAATTTCTATAGGGATTAGGGCTGCTGAATTGCTTGTAGGGTTTTGGAAGATGATTTTCTGGTTTGGAAGGGAAAAGGAAAGGTTAGTTGTTGAAATCCTTAAAGAATATTTTTGGGAAGCAAATTTGGAAACTAAATATAATAAGAATATCTTTGATTATTGGAGAGCTTTTGGGAAGCTGCCATGGCCGACTGCTTGTGCAGTATTTTGGCTGGATGAGAGCTGGTTGAAGGAGGCTAAGGGTGGCCAAAAATAAAGAGTATAATGGTGGAGGAAAGGTCTGGTTGTTTGAGGGATATTTTATGGATGGTTGCTAAATTATGAAGGCTAGAATTTTGGTAACTAATCAAGCATGATTGCAGAGATTTGTTGGAGAGATTTTCGGGTAGCCATGTCTGAATTTCGTGCAGAAGCTTGGGGAGGACAATAGAGTTCAGCTCATGCTGTTTAAGGAGGTTTTGTGCAGAAGAAAGCTAAGGTTTCGGCTAGGGGTGAATTAGGAAACAAAGCTGGAAAGTTTTCCTGCACAGAATTTTCGCAAGGCTGGAGTTTTTTGGGCAGTTTTCGGCTGCCATTTTCCAGTCAGCTTGCAAAGAGCTTGAAGGGGATTCTGGGGGTCTTTCAAGGTTGGTTTCCAGCCTTCTTTATGGAGGAAAAATGTGGCTAAAATGCTGAGCAAAAACTGGAAGAAAATAGCTTGGTTTCGGACCTCCAAAGCTGTAAATTTGCCCAGGGATTTTTCTAGTTTTGCACACTTTTGTGCAGTCCGAAAATGGCCAGAAAAATTTAAGTTTCAAGCTGATCAAAAGGGCTATTTTCTGGAAGCATTTGGGAGGGAATAATGGCTAAGAATTTCGACACCTTGAAGGCACAAGAAGCTGAAAAAATTTCAGTTCAATGCATGAAGGAAAATGAACCTAGCTAGAGTGAAATTTTAGAGAGTTCACTAGGGAAATTAATTCACTTGAAATCTCCCCCCCGCTTCCATGGTTTCGGTCCATAAGATGTCTTTCTCTAAGACATTTTGAACCTTCAAGGCCACAACACATTGCTGGAATTTTTCTACAATAAAATTGGCCTAAACAAATTGAACATCCTAATGGATTGAGAAATAGGAAAAATTAAGGATAAAGAGGAAATGAATTCCCCCTAGGAATTTTGTGTAGGGCAAAAGAATATGATTAGGATACTCCTATAATGTCTCTCTTATGACAACATCTCTACCTTACTCCAAAGCACATAAGGCCAAAAATAACACTTCCCAAGCAAAAATAAAATTTAATCAAGCTAAAGTTCCTATGATGGAATTTGAACTTAAGACCTCAAGAATTAATCCAAAGCTCCAACCACTAAACTACAACAACTCTTATTCTTATTTTCTCTTTAAAAAATATTTCCTATTCAATCCTCAAGCTATCATCCTTTTTCCATCTCAAGCAAAAATGACCATTTTGCCCTTCTCACTCAATAATCATAATCAAGCTCTCTAGACTATAAAACACAAACTCAATGCACATAAAATTATATAAAAATATATTTAAACATGTAATAAAGTATGATATGCATCCCAACCCCCTTACTCTAAGGTTGGTTTCGACTGGGGTTTCACATCCTCCCCTCCTTAGAAGAATTTCGTCCCGAAATTCAAGCATACCTCTATTTTAGCTCGGGATACTTCTGTTTAACCCACTCTTCTGATTCCCACGTGGCATCTCACATTCCATGATGCTCCCACTGAACCTTGACCATCGGTATCTATTTGTTTCCGAGAGTCTTGACATTGCGGTCCAATATTCGTATAGACTTCTCCACATAGCTCAGGTCTGGTTGCAACACTAACGGTTCATCATTCAATACATGATCAGGATCAGCATTGTACATCTTCAATTGTGACACATGGAACACATCATGAATTCCCGTCAACCCATCTGGCAGGTCCAATCGATAAGCTACCGGTCCAATCCTTTCCTTAATTGGAAATGGCCCCAAATATCTCGAATTCAACTTTCCGCCCTTCGGATGCTTCAAAATTCCCCTATTCGGCGTTAATTTCAAAAATATGCTATCCCCGACTTGAAATTCCAATTCTCTCCGCCGGTTGTCCGTATAACTCTTCTACCGACTCTATGCCACTTTTAACCTTTCCTTGATCAATTTCACTTTATCCAACATTTCTTGAACACATACTTCTCCGGTTTTGCTCACATGACCGTCTTCGAACCAATTCCAATACAACGGTACCGAACACTTGCGCCCATACAAAGCCTCATACGGTGCCATCCCAATTGAGGCTTGGTAGCTATTATTATATGACAACTCAGCATACGGTACACACTCTATCCACTTGTCCCTAAAGTCCAGGACACAGGCTCTCAGCATATCTTCCAATATTTGAATAACCCTTTCTGACTGCCCATCGGTCTGCGGATGCGCCGTCGTACCGAATTTCAGATTCGACCCCATTGCTTCCTAACACACTCCGGTCTCAGCCCCTTGACGAACTGCCTCGTCCTATTCTGTTCGATGTCCACCAATCTCTTGCAGTACTTGGACAACTAGGTGAACTAAGCCGCGTACTGGGCCACCGACATACTTCCCTGCCTCAGATTCTAGAATTCTCGCTTCTCCACATTCCACTGTGAGATGTACTCAGCCCTGAAGGCTTCAACGAAGTTAGACCACGTCCATTCCTGCTCGACCATCTCTTAGTCGTCTTGGACCCGCTGCCACTATGCCCGAGTTGGTCCTCTCAATCGGAAAGCTGCAAACTTAACCATCTGCTTCTTGGTGTACTGGAGTGTTACAAATATATCCTCCATTTGCTCAACCTATTGCTCTACCTTCTGGTCTTGTTCCGCTTCACCCATAAAGGCGGATGGTTGAAACTTTAGGAACCGCTCTAAGGCCTCGTCTTCACCCTTTGGGTTCTGTCGCTCGGTCATAGACTGCAAAATCTCGGCCATCTTGCTGAATGCCTGGCCCATGGTCACATCAACTGGAACTTCAGACCCCGATCCCATATTCGGACTATTCCCTTCACCCCGGTTGGGTGCTTGCATCTGGGTTGTTTCTACTTCTGGTGCCCCTTAATCGACTTCCATAACCCTTCCACCTGCTGAAGCTGCACGACGCTTGGGTGCCATTCTAAACCACACCCCGAATGAGATATTGTATGGTGAAAGGAATTAATTGCACTGAAGTTTGCTATTGAAGGGTTCATGTCAAGCCATTTGACTTCCTGGACTCTTGGGTAGTCATGATATGTTGCTAGATACCACTCATGATCTCAGAATATAGGTTTATTAATTGATGAATTAATAAACCAATCCTGATTAAAGTTAATATGATTAATTCTAATTAATTATGGATTATTAATCTCAAAGACGTTTGGATTAATTCATTTTCGCTACTAATTGACTGGGAAACCTAATAGGTCACACACAATAGAGGATTATATACTTAAGATGTTATTTGATAACATAGTGGGGTTGATTGAGAGAGAGAGAAGTTGTTGTGGATAAATTATAATTAGTTATAACTTGTGGTCCAAGTTGTAATTGTGAGAACTTGATATTTCCAATTACAATTAGGAAATTCTAATAGGATTAGAATTCTCAGTTTTTGGAGGGAAATTTCGTGTAATATATAGTATATGTAACACACGAAAAACCCTAGCTGAACAACACACAAAACAACAGCCACGAACATTCTCTCTTCGCTTTATCTCTCTTGATTTGATCTTGATCAAAGAACCCTAGCCGCCATCTTTTTTTGCTAGCACAGGAAAGTTTGGTGCTTGAGTATTCCTCTGTGTGGATTACTGTTAGAGATAATCACACACTGTGATTATAATAGTTAGACATTCAACTCATGTGGTGGTTGATCATGAGGATTGCTGGATCGCGTCTCAACTTGAAGAAGAAATTTTTGTTCTTCGGACGATCACCCAAGGTAAAAGCTGTTACATTTACTCTCTTTATTGTCTTTATATCTTATGTTCCACACATAGATGGGTCCTGGGATGGTAATTTGTTTGTTTTCCGTTGCGCCGCATAGGATACGAACCTGAGATACCCAACACTCCAATGGTGTTCCAATGGCCAAGGTTGATGAAGAAGAAAGTGAGTTCAGCTATGGAACTCATGTTGGTTGAAAATGGCGAAGGAATAAGACAGACATTGATTTTTATCTTAGCTAAGAAAGCTGGAAAAAAAAATTTTGGTTTAATGCTTGAAGTGTTCAAAAATTCTAGGATAGTTTGTTAGCTTAGTTTTTTTGAAAAGATTTGAAAGGATTTGAAGCTACAAACTAGGAGTGTTTCAAGGTCTTCTTATGGTGATTTTATAGCCATCAATCTTGAAGAAGAAGAAGAAGAAGAAGAAGAAGAAGAAGAAGAAGAAGAAGAAGAAGAAGAAGAAGAAGAAGATCTTGGATGAACATCGCCATGGCCAAGAACACTTGTTGTTTGCTGGAAATTTCCAGATTTATTGAAAGCCACAATAGCTGTGAAAATTTAGCTTTAAGTCCTCCTAAAAAGCTGTTTTAATGGCAAGCAAAGAAAGACTACTTGCTGTAAATTTTGATGTTGAAACAAGATGAAATGCTGGAAAATATTTCCAGCTTTTTGTACCAAAATAAGAATAGTAAAATATGGTTCTTTAGAATTAAATCATAGTAGTTTATGTTAGGTATCTCAGGCTCGTATCCTATACAGCACAGCGGAAAATAAATCGAGATACCCTCCCAGGACTCTTCTATTGCGGAAAACAAGACATAACGACAATAAAGGCAACAACTTTTATCTTTGGTTGATCGTACGAAGAACAAATTTTCCTTCTTCAAGTTGAGGCGCGATCCAGCAATCCTCGTGATCAACCTCCACGTGAGTTGAACATCAACCCACTATAATCACAGTGTGTGATTATCTCTAATAGGAATACTCAAGCACCACAATTTCTGTGCTAGCAAAAATTAATGCCGGCTAGGGTTTTTCTTTCAAAAAGAAAAACGAGAGAAAGAGAGATCAAAGGAAGAGAGAATCGTGTGTTGTGTTTTAGCTATTGGCTTCGTGTGTCCTCCTCGACTCGAGATTTCTTGTGTATATTCACCAATATACACGAAATTCCCTTACCAAAATAGGGGATTCTAATCCCAATAGAATTCCCTAATTGTAATTGGGAACATCAAGTTCTGATAATTACAACTTGTACCATAAATTATAACTAATTATAATTTATCCACAACAACTTTCTTTCTCTCAATTAACCCCACATTGTTATCAAACAACATCTTAAGTATGTAATCCTCTATTGTGTGTGACCTATTATGTTTCCCAGTCAATTGGTAGCGAACATGAATTAATCCAAGCGTCTTTGAGATTAATAATCCATAATTGATTAGAATTAATCCTATTAATTCTAATCAGGATTGGTTTATTAATTCATCAATTAATAAACCCATATTCCCAGATCATGAGCGGTATCTAGCAACACATCATGACCACCCAAGAGTTTAGGAAGTCAAGTGGCTTGACATGAACCCTTTAATAACAAACTTCAGTGCAATCAACTCCTTTCACCATACAATATCTCATTCGGTTTGGAGTATGGAATTAGTGCCAACTTCCTCCAGAATTAATTTTGGCCCGAATACAATAGTACTTATACCAAGAACCCACTACTCTAGATGTGTATCAATTATAACTGTTTCCAATACACAATTGCCTTGGCCAAGGACTTTCGAGTAGTAATTCCTACTAGTGGCCGTGAGATATTTACCCCTACTATTAGGAGTGGTGAATCCTTTATTGACCCTCTCAACTACTTTTGTTTACCTCACTATGTACCTAATATCCATCCCATAGGCGGCCCTCGATCGAGCTCTGAAGATTGGAATCAAAGTACAAGGCTCAGCAAATAAAGTACTTTGGAGATCTCAAGTCTAAGGATACTTGCATGTTTGCTATATTGAGATTATATCACTGGCACTAAATAGTTATCCATGTGATTATCTCAAAGCTAGATCATCCAATGAACTTGTTCGATTAACAAGCATCCATGTGTTAACTCTGAGTATCTCAATACTCACGGTTATGAGAACTACCGCCTGATCAAATTAGGAAGTCTAACACATGTTAGTCTTAACGCATTAATGATGTCCTGTCTTATTAATACTATGACTAGGGACTATTTAAGTACTAACACCATCCAGTGTAGTAGGAATCTTATATCATGATCTCTATCATAACTTCCTTAACACAGTGTTGTACTAGAGACTTTATCGAACAGTTATATTACTTAAAGTAAACAAAAGAAACTGTAAGATAAATAATGCCTTTTATTACAATAAAATGTGTCATATACAATGTACAAGTGATTGCCTCTAGGGCACAACACTAATAGTTTAATCTTGAAAGAAATCAATCAACCTATTCCCCTTCAATTTTCGATCATAGGGAGGTCTAAGAGATGAAATTTAATTAAACTCTAAATCCATAAAATTTTCTAATATAAATAAGAAATTTAATGAAAGGAAAAATAATTATTTCAAATTCAAATATTCTTGGACATTGTTTGCTAAAATAGTGGAAGATAAAAATTCTCTTAAATTTCCTTTAAGAAAAGATCACATAGCTAAAGTTATTACCATTGTGTCTTATCCTAGACAACATCCCTTAATCCTAGGAATGCAAGAATAGAAATTTCAAATTATAGTTAGGATAATTTAAAATAATGTATAGTTAAAGGGATTTGAGCTCAAGACCTTAGAGATTAAATCACAAAGCTCTAACCACTTAACCACAGTAACTCTTGTTCTTATTTTCTCAACCTCAAGACAGCTCCCTATTTTGAGCTTAAGCAAAATTACCTTTTTATCCTTTCTACTCAACAAGCACAAATTAATCATATTACCTAAAAACCACAATTCTAAGGCACACAAAATCATTCAAAAGATATATTTTATGCATGATGACATGATATGCATCCTATCCCTCTTACTCTATGGTAGGTTTTAGGTGGGGTTTCACACAAATAAGGGGTCTTTATAACAATCAAAGCCAGTAGAAACAGAATATGAGATAACAGCTAAATGAAAACGTACAATAATATACAACACAAGGGAGTTTACACTATTGTACAAAAGCTACTTAGTATAGCTAGAACACACTATATGTACAAAGTGATAGTGTTTGCAACTTAATAAAAATGTTAGATCGTCTTCAGAGCTGTGACTCCCAACTCTGGCTCTTAGAGAACTATTAGCCCTAAGGGCATTCTCCTGTGTTTTGACTTATGAAAAACATTAATGAGGACTAACTTGTATGATTTACATGTGATAGGACATGTTTAACTCCGGTTATTTCAAGGCATGCATAAAAGATTGCTAAGGAGCTCTTGAGGAAATAGAATCTAAAGTGGTGAGTGATCAAGTACACCTTCAACCTAAGAGCTCATAAGATCATGAAGCCATTGTGAAAGAACTTTAGACTAGAAATCGTTTGTTAAGATATATTGCATTAATTCCTATGTCTTCTTTGGTAGGGATATGTCCTAGAGTCAATTTGTACTTATACTATTGTCGTTATGTTTTATGTAATAATATGAGGTTTTCTTTTCCATGAATAGTGCATTTTATTTTGTGGTCATCAAGTACGTGACTTGATAGTAAAACCTTACAATGAATACAATGACTATTCTAAAATTATCCCTGATCGATTATTGTTATAGGAACAATAATAAATTAAGATTAGTACGTTTGTGACTTGATGACTATGTTTTATTGGTCATGGATATTTGTGATATCAAGTCAAAACATAAATAAATGTTAGAGAATATTGTATTGGACATGACCCAATATGAAAGTACTTCATGGAACATGTCATAAGTACTTTCTAGCCATAACGATATTAAAAGTCCTTCGACTTGAATTCATCATAGTTTTCTACTTGATAAATTCTATATTTTGACATTGTCTAAAGTTATTTTTAACCAGATGATAAATTAGACTACTGTTGGATATAGAATAAACCAAGAAGAGAAATATGATTGATAGTGAAGGAATTTGTACTTCTCAATTATGGGAGAGATATCCATAGGCCTCTTGATAAGTTAGATTGTTAAAATGCATAGTCGTGCTCAAATATATCAATCTAAGATATTGATATTATTTATTTGAACAGTCTACTATGAGATCAAGAAATAATTGACTAAACTTAATAATGATGACATGCTCCGTGCCTTATGCTTAATCTGGATATCGTGTGACAAAAGGACTAAATATAAAATTATGGTTTGGTTCAAAAAGATCACTGATCTTCTTTTAACCTGTATAGTTATAATGTTTTGCTAGAAATCGCTTATAATTTGTGGGCCATTTAAATATGATTTGGGCATACTGCCAGTGTTAAATGAACTTATAGAGTCATACAACAAGCGAACTCATTAGGTTATTTTTCTGGTAAATAGGTTTGGTGAATCTAGAAATATGTCCACATTCGATGATCTGGATGATGTCCAGATTATAAGAATCTGATTCGGTAAATTAATTAGTTAAATTGTCGAGAAAATGACAGAATCTTATCATATTAGTTTTAATTTAATTTGAATTTAAAATAAAATACGATAAGATATTATCAGAGTTGGACTCTAAGAGGTTTGGAGGGATTTTTAAGAAAACCCTAGCTGTATTCTCAGTAGAGCCGTTCTATTATAATATTCGCGCCTCTATTCACCAGAAAAACAAGCCTCTCAAACCTTAGGCTCTAGCACTCTCAGGGTAACGAGTTAGTTCGCCTTGTGTATTTGATAAAAGACGTTCGCACACTACAGCGTTTGGTGATCGATCGGGTTGCACGTGTGAAACCCCAGTCGAAACCAACCTTAGAGTAAGGGGGTTGGGATGCATATCATATTTTATTTCATGTTTTTTTTATATATTTTTATATGATTTTATGTGCATTGAATTTGTGTTTTATAGTCTAGAGGGTTTGATTGTGATTATTGAGTGGGAAGGGCAAAATGGTAATTTTTGCCTAAGGTGGAAAAAGGGAGATAGCTTGAGGATTGAATAGGAAAATATTTTTAGAGAGGAAATAAGAAAAAGGGTTGTTGTGGTGTAGTGGTTAGAGCCTTAGAATTAATTCTTAAGGTCTTGGGTTCAAATTCCATTATTAGAGCTATAGCATGATTAAATTTTATTTTTGCTTGGGAAGTATCATTGTCAGCCTTAGTGGTGTTTGGAGTAGGGTAGAGATGTTGTCCTATGAGAGACATGATAAGAGTCTTCAAATCCTACTCTTTTGCTCTACACAAAAAATTCCTTAGGGGAATTCATTTCCTCTTTATCTTTAATTTTTCCTGTTTCTCAATTCATTAGTTTGTTCATTTCGTTCAAGCCAATTTTATTCTAGAAAAATTCCAGAAATGTGTTGTGGCTTTGAAGGTTCAAAATGTCTTAGTAAAAGACATCTTATGGACCGAAACAATGGAAGGATTTCAAGTGAATTAAATTCCTTAGTGAACTTTTTAAAAATTCACTCTAGCTAGGTTCATTTCCCTTCATGTATTGAACTGAAATTTTCCAGCTTCTTGTGCCTTCAAGGAGTCAAAATTCTTAGCCATTATTCCCTCCCAAATGCTTCCAGAAAATGGCCCTTTTTATCAGCTTGAAATCTGAATTTTTCTGGCCATTTTCGGACTGCACAAATACTGTGCAAAACCAGAAAAATTTCTGGGCAGATTCGCAGCTTTGGAGGTCCGAAACCAAGCTGTTTTCTTCCAATTTTTGCTCAGCATCTTAGCCACGTTTTTCCTCCATAAAGTAGGCTGTAAACCAGCCATGGAAGACCCCAGAAATATCCTTCAAACTCCTTGCAAGCTAGCTGGAAGTGGCAGCCGAAACTGCCCAGGGAAAATTCCAGCAAGGGCGAAAATCCTGTGCAGGATTTATTTCCAGCTTTATTCCTAGTTCTATCCTCTGCATAAACCACCCTTAAACCTTCATTAACTAAGCTCCATTATCTTCCCTAAGTTCTGCACTAAAAATCCAGTCATGGCTGCCTAAAAGATTTCCAAAAAAATTCTGCAATCATGCCTTGATTTGGATACCAAAAATTCCAGCCACCATGATTTAGCAACTTCCATAAAAATATCCCTCAAACAACCAGACCTTCCCTTCACCATTATACTCCTTAATTTTGGCCACCCTTAGCCTCCTTCAACCAGCTTTCATTCAACCAAAATATTGCTCCAAAATTCGTCCATGGCAGACTTCCAAAAGCTGTCCAATAATCAAAGATCTCCTTGAATATTTAGTTTCCAAAATTGCTTCCCAAAAATATTCTTCAAGGATTTCAACAACTAGCCTTTCCTTTTCCCTTCCAAACCAGAAAATCATCTCTCTAAACCCTACAAAAATTTGGCCAGCCCTAATCTCTTCAGAATTTTGGCAGCCTCCATCCAAAAGCTCTCTATTCTCTTCAACCTTCAAGAACACATAGTACACCAAGAACACCTACTCCTTCCTTTCACCTAATACCACTCCAAATCACTTCAAACCACCTCTAAAAATTCCAGATTTCATCTATTCATTGCTGTGAGTCCATTCGTGCCATTTTTAACATCAAACTACAAAATCCAACTTGCTTTTTTGGATAAAAAACCAGAAATTTTGTGAAAGCTCAAGAACACCTTCAAGGTAGGTTTGTTCAATCAACTTCATCTTCGCTAATCTTTGATCTCTAATGAATATATATGTGTTTAAACATGTTAATGGACTCTCTTCTTCTCTTTTCTCTCTCTCTCTCTCTCTCTTGACCGAACACTCCCTCTCTCTCTTGGCCGAATGATTTCATCAACCATGGCTATGCTTCCTTTATCTCCTTTGAATGGATTTAGGCATCTAGGGGTTTAGATTCATTCGAAACTCCTTCAAGGTATTCATCAATCAAGTAAGCATTTTTTAACCCTTCTTTTAAATTCTAGACTCATGTCTCTAGGATGATGTTGATAGAAGATTAATCATGAATAGGGTTGAGTATATATTGTTGTGATGAGTTGAGATTGAAGCATGAATATATGTATGAATATGTTGGAGATGGGATTTTTGCATGAGTTGCTTATCTTGGTTGAATATATGGTGTTCTAGGGTTTGATGTATGTCTCTATGATCAAGTATGCTAGAGATTATGTCATCTATGATGAATAGGAATTATATTCTTGTGTGATTATTGAAGCTATGATTATATTTATGCGAGTAATAGTTAGATCATGCCTTAGTAAGTCTAGATCTATGCTTATATGCATAATTTGGATGATTTGATGAATTAAAGGATTGTATATGCTCATGATTGTGGTTAGCCATAGAAATATGATCATGACCTAGTTGTCCCTAAGCTAATTTTTATTTCATGAATAAAATATTTCATAATATGATTTTGCTAGTAATTTTCAAAAACCCTGGAGGGGTAAATTTGGATTATTATATATAATAAGGATATTTTAGTCAAATAAATAATATCTTTTGCTAGAAAAATAAAATATATAGATATTATATATAAAATGATATATCAAATAAAGCCTTTTATGAAAATAATCATAATAAGTAAAATATTTTCTATTAAAATTTAATTATTATCTTTTAACCAAAACCTACTAAAATTTATTTAGTATCTTTCAATCAAGACTCATTAAATTTATTTTCAACTAATTTTAGGTATCAATTATTTTCTAACTTAATTATTAATATATCATTATTTTACCTAATATAACCTATGACCCTTTATCAAATAAATTCTAAATTATTTTAGCGAGATTTAAATCTTCAACTTATTAGTACCGATTTTCCAAAACACTAATTATTTTAAATATCAAATTAGACTTAGCTTACAAACCTTTCTATTCATTATTTGGCCTTAAAGCTTGGGACACTAGGATCATGGTAGTAGTGAGTTGAGCTAGTTTTATTTGTGGAAGTGAATCTTTGGCTTGAGTTTGATTGTGATTTATATTTACCCCAGGCGGGGTTAGGTCAACTGTTGGAAACCTTTCTTTTGAGTAAGGATAAGGTAAGTTCCCTTACATTCATGAAATTGATTTCATTTTATTATCTTGGTTTGAAAGAAAGGTTGGTGAGTATCTCTTGCAAACACGAAATATTAGCATGATAGCTAATTTTTGAAAACTTCTATATTTGGAGCCTTCTTATTTTGGAAACTTTCTATATTTGGAAAACTTCTAATCTTAGAAACTTCTATATTTATAAATTTTTAAAATGTGTCAAGCATTACCTAGGAGCTAAGCATCAAACATTTTGGTTTGTTTTGAATATGCAAGGGATGAATTCTTGATCATGCATATACTTTTCGAAAATCATAGCATGATTTAGTTGAGCATGTGGCTCCTTCACTATGAATACTAGGAATAATTTATTGACTTAAAATCATGCCTTCTAAAATTTTTGTACGAGTTGAAAATGTTGTTAGGAATTGTATTGAGCTAATTTTGTAGGTTCCACTTTGGAGCCTTATGAATTGTGAAGGTTGAATAACGTTGAGTACTCAATGGGGGCTAGGCCTTTATACTAGCCTTTGGTTGGTCTGGGGATATCTCTCGGCAGGTGGCCACCTCTGAGAGGTTGACTCTTTTTTATCAGGGTGTCAGTATAGAAGGTTGAGCCGTCCTCAGCTAGCGAAGGGGTTCTGGTAGAACCGACGGCCGGAAGTGGGACAATCGATTTGGATTGAGTGAGAGAGTGAGGAGTATCTCACTCGGTAGGATGTACACCTGCCAGGTGTTGGGGGTCAAGTGCTTCACTTGGTGTGAGAGCCACCGCTGTGTCCTGTCAGATTAACTTGGTTGCTTTAATTGATGAGCTATTTTCGTGGAACTGTTCTAAAGTGTCATTGGAATTTTATTCGAAACTCAAAATCTTTTAATTATTCATATCTTTCCAAACAGAATATTTTAAGAGCATTTTGCTTCATGACTTCTCACTACTATCTTCCAAAAAGTGAGAGTTAAATTTGTAAAGAATGCATGACAAGCTTTTGATATACTGCTAGTGCATGCATCATGAAAATTGGTTTGTCTTTTTAGCCCAACTCACACACGGGGCTTACTGAGATTTTTGTCTCATCACTCTTTTTACCATGATTTCAGGTCGATCCTGTTGTGGGGATGAGTAGCTAGTGTTATCTACCTTGGAAGAGAATGTTGTCATTTATTCTTATGTATTGCTTTGGGGAGTTGAGAGTGGATAATTTTTATTTATGGATTTGTGTTTGGAAATTTATGGATTTATTCTTGGATTTATTCTTGAGATATAATAAATTTTTGAGTTAAAGTATTATTTTAATCCGCTATTTTATTTGGGTGACTTAGTTATAAAGACCCCTTGTCCTTTGGACGGGGTGACATCCCCGGCCCTGGCGGGCCTAGGTAGCAGGGTGTTACAACACGTACGACAACACAATCAGAATCGAAGGATCTCGATTACGCCGAATAGAGGTAATTCTGTAAACTTTAGATCTTCTTAATCATTTACTTGGATCCTCAGAAGGGATTCGTGGATGTTTTCCGTGTTTAGGAGTCTACGAATCCTAACATTCTTTATCTTATAAGTCAATTTATTTCTACTTTGAAGCACACAAACATAAAGATTTCAAAGTTTTATATCTCAGAATTTTAGATTGAGTAGTTTGAATGATTCTGCATCCAAAAGATTCGTCCAAAATCCTGTGAACAGTGTCAAATCATTTCTGCCTGAACAAGTGCCATATTGGACTTACCTTTTAGATGCATCATCATCCAAAAATTGAGCCCAAAACTTTGAAAAATCTAACAGCACAAAACTAGTCATTACTGTCATACTTTTCACTTCTATAAAAGCCATTTAAACCCGATTTTCTGCAAGATTTTTGTTCTATCTTTCTCAGAAAAACTCTTACACTTTAGAAAATAAAAATCTTTTTTTTCATTGTGATTTAAAGGTAAAATTGAATTGTTCAAAAGGTAAAAGGCTGTTAGAGCTTATTTATTCATATATGCTCAATCTTGTGAACTATTTCTGTAAGTTGTCCTTTATTCTATCTGTAACACCCCACTACCTAGGCCCGACAGGGCCGGGGATGTCGCCCCGTCTAAAGGACAAGAGGTCTTTATAACTAGGTCACACAAAAGAAAATAAAAGTAATACTTTAAAATTGAACTTATTACAACCCAAAAATACATGAACAAATCCAAAATAAATTGTTCGCTACCATCTCTCAAAACAACACATAAGAAAAAAATCACATAAAGTCTTCAAAGCATAGGCAACAAATCTAGCTATTCATCTCCACAGCAGGATCAACTTGAAAACATGGCATAAAAGGTTATGAGATAAAAATCTTAGTAAGCCCGTGTGTGCTTTGAGTGTTCAGTGAAAACAGTTCGTGGATGCAAAATGTGAAAACTTTATAAGAGAAATATTGGCAAGCATTAAACATTAGTAAAAAACAAGAGTGGTGTTTTCGGCTTTTCCAGCCATACGTAATTTATAAGATCAACCACTCAAAAGAAAGGATTATGGGTTACCACACGTTGGGCCCCATAACCGGATGGTCAGTATGCCACACTTTGTGCATACTGCCGGTCAGAATGCCGACACTTTGTGCAGACTGACAAAAGGTAGGTGATCGGCCTACCGGGTAAGATACTCCTCCTTCTCTATACCCAAACAACAACCGGGTGTCCATTCCGGCAAAACACAGTCACTTGACTGAAATAAAATTGCTAGCTCGGACCGGCATGACTAAGTAGTATTGACGTTTCTCTAAGTTGAGTTTTATCTTCTGGAGGTGGCCTCCTGCCAGAAGACTCACTCTTGCTCTTCAAAACTAGTACTACTAGCCTACCCTTATTGAGTACTCAACAATAATTGTCCCACTTGGGAGAAAATTGGTAAAACATAGCTTTACTTGAAAATGGCAATTAAGGGTTTCTAAAGCCCATGCCAAAATCAGTTTTAGAAATAGTTCAGTCTTTTAGTAAAACTGCTTTGAAAATTTTCAAATAATTGGTTTGACCGAATCAAGAAAAGAAACAGTCCTTAATTGCATTTACCAAATCAGTATTCACATACTTCGCGTTTAGCTTGCCATGGTAACCTTTTACAACAAACAAGTTTTATGCAGGAGCTTACCTGATCATTTGCTTGCTCAAATTCAAAAGTCTTCCAAGGCTGACCTAACCCCGCCTGGGGTAAACACAAGACATAAGGTTACACTCAAGCTATATTCACTTACACAAATAATCCTAGTTCAACTTATTACAATCATGACCCTAATGTTCTAAGCTTTAAGGCTAGGTGATAAAGAATTTTATAAAATAAGTCTAGTTTGATAAGTTAAAATAACTAGGGGTTCTAAAATAATTGCTAATAAATTATAGACTCAAATAATAATTCTTGAGTGTTATTAATAAATAAACTAAGGTTTGAATTTTAATTAATATTAAGTCCTAAATAATTTTAATAAATGATATTTTAAAAATAGCTTTATTATAAATAAATAATAAATTAAATAATTTTTAATTAATTAACTAATTTTTTTAATAGATAATAATTATTTAGTAATAAATAAAATTAGTAATAAATGAATTTTATTAAATTTTTGTTTAATAAAAATATTAATAGTCTAATTAAATATTCCAATCCAAATCCCCTAGTATTTCGAATTTTGAAGGAAACTATAGTAGTAATTCTAATTTTTTTGTAATAAATTTTGTTAATGAATATAACCTAGAATTAATAAGAAAATAATCTCTTACCATGATTTTCCTAGTGCTAGAAAAGATTCATGATCACATTCTCCATCATCAAACAATAAATCAATCCATTCATGAACATACACTTGAACTATCGCATACCATCACATGGCCAAAATCCTACTAAGCATAATCATCAATCATGGCTTCCATGGAGAATAAGAACATAAAAGCCTAATCACCTTTGGTGTCATAATATCTAATCATGCTTCAAACATCCATAAAATTCATTGAGCATGAAGAACATAAATTGATTCAAAAGGAAAACACATACATCCTAGTCATATACAACAATCATCATGTCCTAACCCCAATCCCTTTATCCACATGCATATACTCAATCTCCCAATCATATTCTATCTCCCTATCAACACTTAAGAGACATGATTTCAGAATTTAATAAGAGAGATTTACGAATGAATACTTGATTGTCGAGTACTTTGATGAAGACAAAAGAAGGTCCACGCGCGATGGAGTGTCTTGAATGGTCCAACAAAACAAACGATCATGGTTGATGTTTGATCAACCATTTCGGTTAGAAGAGAGAGAGAGAGAGAGAGAGAGAGAGAGAGAGAGAGATCATTAGAATGATATAATCGAATGGAAGAAGATGAATAAGAAAGTTGTTCTTGACTTACCTTGTTGATGTTCTTGAGACCTTCAAAGAAAAGTTAATTTTGATCCGCTAAAAAATTCTTGTTTGTGAGGTTTTGTGTTATAAATAACAGAAATGAGGTTTAGAGATTAAATGTAAGTGATTTGGAGTATTTGAGAGTGATTGGAGGTGTTTAGAGTAGGGTTAGGCTTGAAGAAGGTTAGTGTGTGTTCTTGGTGTTCTAGGTGAAAATGGAGAGAATTTAAGGGAAAATGATGGACGAATTTCTGGAGAGTGTAGACTGAATAGTTTAGGGAATTCAGGGGTTTCGGTTTAGCTTAGAAAGGGAGAGAAAAATCTGATCATTCGAAATTCAAATGGAGTGATTTGAGGAGTGGTTTAAGGTATAGGATATGTTAATGGTGTTTGTTTGATGAAGGTTTTCTTGGAGCTTCAATGGTGTCGGCTGGTTTGGTTTGCTTTGCTGAAATGAATGAGGTCTGATAAAGCTTAAGGCTAGATGAAATTTAGAGCTTAAATGTCAGAGAAATTCTGGTTGTATAGCTTAGTACAAGGGTGTTTTCATGGAGAAAAATTTTGGAAAATTTGAAGTTCAAATGGAAGTTTGAATGGAGTGATTGTAGGAGAGATTTGAGGTGTGATTATGGAGTCCAATTGTGCAAGGTAAGTGGAGAGAGTAATGGTTTTCATTTCATGGCTAAACAAGGGTTAGTTTACAGAGGTTGGAGGGTGGTGTTCAGCCAAGGCTTGAAGGGAACAAAGCTGGAAAAATTCTGGTTTCAAGGTGCTCATGTTTCGAAGGTTTGCTGCAAATTTTCCTGTGCAGTTTTCTGCAATTCTTCAGCCCATTTTGCAGAGGTTTTGAGAGGTGTTCAAGGGTCCTTTAAGGCAGGTTTTCCAGCCCTCTTTATGGGGAAAAAGCATAGAAGTTTTGCTAGCTTGAAGGTGGAATAGAACAGCTTCATTTTCTGGTTTGAAGGTTGCGAAACTGCCCAGAATTTTTTCTGGTTTGTGCAGTTTTTTGTGCAGTCCGAAAATTGCACAGTTTTTCCAGCTTTCAAGACACATGAAATGACCATTTTCTTGGCAGTAAATGAATGGGTTTATTGGCTGAATTTTCGAAGAAATGGCTTGCAAATATTTTGGAAAATTTCCAGATTTTCCTTTACTAAGCTATGGACAACATGAAGGTGGAGTTGAAGGTTCTTTCATGGTGATTGATTTTCTCTTGGAAACCCTTCCTATTTCTCCTCCTACTTTCGGCCAACTTCCCAACCTCCAAAGCTGATTTTTGAATTCAAGGTGGAGGAGTTATCACAGATTTTTTTTTTTTTTTTTTGGAATTTAAAAGAAAGGATTTAATGGTTTTGAATTATAAAGATGTTAGGACAAGCTAGTGGTAATAAAAAGGACAAGAATTCCTCTAGAATTCTTTTTAGGACATGAGGATAAGATTAGGACATTCTCTTCATATCTCTCCTAAGACAACATTCCTATTTCCATGAAATGCAAGAGAACAAAAATTCAAACTTAGTTAAGATAATCATGACAAAAGCTTAAATGATAGGTTTGAACTCATGACCTTAGAAATTAATTCACCAAGCTCTAACCACTAAACCACACTAACTCTTGTTGTTATTTTCTCAGCCACATTTCCTTCCTATTTAATCCTCAAGCTTTCCTCCTATTTTGACCTCAAGCAAAATTACCATTTTACCCTTCCTACTCGATAAACATAACTAAGCATTTTAACCTATAATCCACAACTCTAAAGCACATAAAATCATTCAAAAACATATATATTCATGCAAAACAATATGATATGCATCCCGACCCCCTTACTCTAGGGTTGGCTTTAGGTGGGGTTTCACACTATCTGGTATCAAGGTTGTGATATAAAACCCAGTTGGGGTGAACCTTGTTTGGTTAATGTATTAAGGTTGTGGTGTAAAACTCGGTTGGGGTGAACCTTGATTGTGTGTTTGAAGAGGTTGGGTGTAAAACCAAATTGGTGAATCCTCTTATGTAAGATTGGTGTAGCCTACCACCATTGATTTGGGAAAAAGGTTTTAGTGATTATGTTGAAATCCTTAAGTGGGTAATTAAGGTAGTGGATATTGATCGGTTGAGGATCAAACCACTATAAATCCTTATGTCTTTTTTTTTTACATTTCATTCACATTTCACTACTGCATTTTTACTGGTTCTTAGATCAAAGAAATTTATCTCAACTTTGTATTTGTTGATCAGTTTTAAAGACCTTAATATGCTACAGAAAGTCTGTATTTAATGCCTTAGCTTTCCATCTTTAAAACAACCATCTTCTTGCCATTTAGTGGTGCTTTAAAAGATTCTCGCTTGCACTCCATCAGCTACGAAGCAATCTGTCTTTGGGGACAAAAGCATTACACTCCTCTTTGCATTCATTGTTTTAATCAAAGACTTTTATGCAGTTAGGTAAAACTGTTATTATTACCTTATCTACCCATTTTACCTATAAATCTTATTTCAACACTTCGTAGAATTTTGAAAGTTCTTCAGCAGCACACAAGTCTACATTTTCGAACTCTTACCTTATTCAGCCTTTATAAAAAAGACATCAATGAATTGTTTTAAAATTTCATTTATTTGCCATAAATCTTATTCACCTCCCCTCTAAGGTTTATCAATTGGTATCAGAGCATTGGTCTGCATTATTATTGGTTTAACAGCTTTGTAGGAAAAGATCTGAATGGCAAACACCCTATCCTTACCATACATTGAAGGACCTTCAACAAATAGAACACTTTTGTTCGGTGGTAGCAACTACACATTCTGGAAAAATCGTATAAAGATTTATGTATGCTTGATTAATTTTGAGGAATGGAATTTGATTGAAAGAGGACCATATGTTCCATAAAAAAATTGTTGAAGAGAGAACTGTGCCTAAACAGAGCAATGAGTATGATGCTAATGACAATGCTAAAATGACACTGAATTTTCAAGCAATGAACATATTGTGTTTTGTTCTTGATGCTAATGAATACAACCAGGTTAGTGGTTGTGATTCAACTCACGAAATATGGATATTACTTGAGGTCACCCATGAGGGGACTAATCAAGTTAAGGAATCAAAGTTGGGACTTTTGGTTCGAGATTATGAGCTATTCACAATGAAACTATGTGAGAACATAACTAATATGTTCACTCAATTCACAAATATCATAAATAGTTTGAAAGCTTATGGGAAAGTTTATTCTATCAGTGAGCAAAACAGAAAATTACTTGATGCTTTGCCAAAAAATTGGCAGCCAAAAACCTTGGCTATTGAGGAATCTAAAAACCTGAATAGCTTACCTATTGAAGAGCTAATCGGCTCCCTTTTGACCCATGAAATAAAACTTAAAAGGCATCAAGGGCATGAGGATGATGACAAAGGTAAACGGAGAATTGCTTTAAAAGCAGTTGATGAAGAATCTAATAGTGTTCAAACCGATTGTAACGATGGCACTAATATGGACAATAAAGAATTAGCTATGGTAGCTGGAAAATTCAAAAAGATGTTTAGAAAAGGCAATTTCAGCAAAGGGAAGAAATTTGTGAAAAAGAAAGGACAAACTTTGTTCTTCAAACCTCAATGCCATGAATAAAAGAGTACAGAGCATCTTATTTCTGATTGCCCAATAGCAAAAGAAAGAGAAGCCAAGCACAACAAAAAAGAAAAGAAAAGGATTGACTGGAGCTTGAGATTAAGCTGAATCTGAGATAGAAGAAAGCTGTGATTCTGAAAATAAAAAGGCAAACATTTACTTCATGGCCATGGAAGATAAGGTAAATCCTACCTTTTCTAATTCCATATCTGAATTACATAATTCTTATTGTGAAAAGCTTGATGATCCTAATGAGCTACTTTTTGACATGTTTCATGAACTCAAAAAGCTATCTAGAAGAAATAAGCAAATGAAAATGAAAACTGCTTCCTTGTTAGATGACAATGCTAAGCTGTTGAATGAGAATAAAGCCTTACTTGATTCTATTATGTGCTCAAATGTTGAAAAGTATGTTATCCTAACTTCCTTGCATTGTATGACTCTTGAGAACAAATGCTTGTATGAAAAAGTTCATTCTCTTGAAATTATGGCCAGTAACTTTGATGACATGAAAAATAGAGTTGGTGATCTCACTATATGCATTGAAAAGTTCACAAATGGCAAAAACAATTTGGAAAAATTGCTTGGTGCACAACATATGGTTAGAAACCAAAATGGTCTAGGCTATAGGCATGAGATCAAAGTTGGAAATTACAAATCTTACTTTGTGAAAGTTATTTCATCATATATGACCCATATTTGTTGTACATATTGTGAAAAGTCTAGACACAAGGCATCTAAGTGTCATGTTAAGAAGAAAGTGAAATCCAGTGCAAAATTCGTTTGGAAACTTAGAGGAACTATTACTAACACCCGTGAACCCAAGAAAATGTAGGTACCAAAAAGCATTGTGCAATCTCATGAATAGGTACATCTACTGCAAAAATGAAGCTTCACAAAATGATTCTTGGATAGTGGATGCTTAAGAAACATGATAGGAAATGCTGTACTAATTGATAACATTCAAGCTGAAAATGATGAATGTGTTACATTTAGAGCTAAGAAAAAGGGAAAATATTCCGTATAGGTAATATTGGTAAGGGATCCTCCATCATTATTAAGTAACTATTATGAATTGATGAATTTAAGTGCAACTTACTTAATATTAGTCTTTTGTGTGAAAAATGTTGCAAAGTTAATTTTGAAAAAGATTTATGCACTATCATTGATAATTCTAGTGATGAAATCATTTTTGCTGCCAACCGTATTGGTAATATCTATGTATTATATCTTGATGATCCTACTGCTCTTGAAGAAAAATGCTTTTGCATATATGATATTGATGGCTACCTTTGGCATAGAAGGTTAGGCCATATCTCTACTGCTTTGTTAAATAGATTGTCCTTTAAAAAGGCTTGAAAAAGGACTGTCCAAAATGATATTTGACAAAAATCAATTGTGTGATGCTTGCCATTTTTAGAAAACAAACCGAGACATATTTTAAATCCAAGAAAATAATTTCAACCTTAAAATCTCTTGAGCTAATACATATGGATTTGTTTGAACAAATGAGGAGCACTAGTGTAAATGGTAAGAGGTATGCTCGTGTTTTAGTAGATGATTTTCCAGATATACTTGGACTTTATCTTTTCTGTCGAAAGGGTATTTAGAGTGTTCTATAAAAGAACTCTATGTGCGGAAGAATCCATGCTTGTAAATTTTGATGTATCTAACATATATTTCTCTAGAAAAGATGATGAGTATGTAGGTAGTTCAAAGAAAAATAGCATTGAACATCATGAAGCTCCATTATTTGACAACTATGTCAAAGAAAAGGAATTAGAAGAGCAACAAGTTGAAGAAAGTGAGCAAAGAAGTGTCGAATACACTGATCAGAATCAACCAAAAGATTGGAAGTCTAAAACTGTCCATCCAAAAGAACATATCATTGGTGATCCTAGCTACGAAGTTAAAATCAAACAGTATTTTGTTAATAATTTTGCTTTACTTTCTAGCACTGAACCTAAATAAATTGATGCAGCCTTACACGATGAATTTTTTATTATGGCCATGTAAGAAAAGCTGAACCAATTCAAAAAGAATTAAGTTTGAAAAGTTGTCCCTAGACCACTGGACCATCTCATAATTGATACCAAGTGGTTTTTCAAAAATAAACTTGATAAGCATGTCATTGTTATTAGAAGTAAAGTTAGATTAGTTGCCCATGGATTCAGTCAAGAAGAGGGCATTGATTATGATGAAATTTTTGCAGGCGTTGCTCAAGTGGAATCCATTAGAATGCTACTTGTCCTTGCATCATTCAAAAACTTTATGCTTTACCAAATGGATGTCAAAAGTGCTCTCTTAAATGGTTTTATTGAAAAAAGAAATTTATGGAAAGCAACCTCTAGGTTTTATTCATGAATGTTTTCCAAACTATGTCTTAGTGGGTTTCTTCTTTCAAAATGTTCTTCAAGAGGCTTAATGGATACCACATCATTTATCAAATCTAAAAATTCTGATGATATCTTAATTATGCGAATATATGTTGCTGATATTATTTTTGAAGCTACTAATGATTCCTCATGCAAGAAATCTGCCAAAATAATACAACAAGAGTTTGAAATGAGCATGATAAGAGAATTTAACTTCTTCCTTGGTCTTCAAAGAAAGAAAATAATAGATGATATCTTCTTAAATCAAGACAAGTATGCCAAGGAACTGCTTAAAAGATATATTCACAAACTACTGGTTGAAGAGTGATTCGATCATCTGAGGAGAGGTTTGGAAATGATCAGATTATGTATCTACTGATTTTGCTAGAGATTGGTTATTTATTCTTGCAGAATTTTTGAAGATTTTCTAATTTTGGATGGAGATATTAGATGTAGTATTTGGACTGTATTTTATGTCAAAAAGTTACAGTATCCTTTGATCACATATGACGCACTTTTTGGCCAGAGAATTCGGATGGACAATCTGCGTCCAAATGTTCAAATCCTTTAATTAAAAAATTCCTGCATTTTTATTCCAATCGCAACACAGTCTCTCTTCTTATCAGAATATCATTACTTATTTTCAAAAATCACCTTTCTCAAATGTACTAAATTGTACTTATACTCTTTAATACCTCATAAACCCCAAAAAGAATTCAAATCTATTTGAGTCTTCTTCTCCTATAAAAAATTTAAAAAGCTGTCATTTGCCTTAGCACTTTTCTCTTTCCTCTGGCCTTTGCTTCTTCTTCAAAACTAGAAAAATCAAACCCTTCAATCCTATTCGTCATGAGTAAAACTCTAAATCCTAGCTAAGAGGCTGAGCCAATAACGAAGGAGATCAATAAATGCAAGACAATGAAAAAGAAATTAGTCGCTGCCAGACTGATATCTACCGAGAAGATGGAAAAGTAAGTTGTTATTGATGAACTAACTCCTCAAAATGCATTATCAAAATAACCTCCAGAAGAGGAAAGCACGGTACTCAGGTACCTCAATTTCTCATCTCAAAATAGGTGAATTTGAGTATAATGATTGGGTGTTTAGAAATAGAACTATTATTGTGGGCTATCAGGTTGATTTTAAGGTCTTTTATTACTGAAGTGTTTTTGAACTTTTTTGTCATTCTGAATATGTTGAGAATTTTGGATAAGGGGCTTTGTTGTCAAATTAATGAGAATCTGTACACTCCACTGGTTTGAGAATTCTATGCGAATATGAGAAAGGGATGACATGAGTAAATAGTAAACGGGTTTATTGTGCAGTGGTATATGTCTAGAACTGGAGAAGTGAACCTCGAGTTTGACCAATGTTGTTAAACAGTTTTTTTTTTTTTATATCAGAGACAGTGGAGTACAATTTTTTGAAATGAACTACCTGAAAAATTCTAAAATTTTGTTTGAACTGAGTTGATTGAGATGAAATTTATTGGTGCCAAGAGCTTTAGAAATTCAAGTAATTGAAATGCCAAATGGTTAAATGGAATTGGGGAGATTGCTATATCACAAGATCTCAACTGTGGTGATACTGAGTTTTGGCCACAAGACATCTGTAATTTTTTTGCAAATGGTATTGATGCTGGCTTTGTTAGAAGGAAAATAAATTAGCTTTAGATTTCTGGTTGTGAAAACACTGACTCAATCTCGGAACACATCAAACAAAGCGTTATTCTTTAGAAACCTTCTCATTAAGCTATTCAAGTACTTCAACATTGATTTGAGTATGGTTACCCCTGAGCACTACAAAGTAATCATCTACAGTAGAAATTCATTTGAGAAAATGGGAGTCATTCAAGCAGATAATCAAGGGATATTACTTAGAGAGGCTACTGAAGAAGAAGTAGAAATGCATAGTATTTCAAGAGGAAACATCAGGACGTACAAAAAGAAAAGATGAGACTGAAATTCAAGGGGACACATCTGATGGAAAACGAGAAACAGGGGCATGCTCTGTAAGTTAAAAAAAATTTGGAGAAAAATAAAACGCGAGCCTTAAAGGCTATGCGGAAGCGTGAAGATCATACCTTTGCGTTCCTTAACCCTCCTAGATTGTGTAGGAACAGATTGAATGGTTGGAATCGCCTCGCTTTGCACACTTGAAGGAGCTTCCGGTAGAACACCCGCTAGCCTTCTACTTCGCCTTATTTGCATTAACGCTTAGCTCTCCAGCTCTCGGGATATTCCTCAGCCTAACCTCTAGTTGGTGAACACTATGGTGAAGAGGAACGGTCTCAAAACCCCTTGGTTCTTTTGCTATTGATTAGCAAAGAATAAGAAGAAACCACAGAGGAGGGAGAGGGAAAAACGTGAGCTGCCAGAGAGAGAGTGACGTGAGTCTTGTGAGGCTAGGGAAAAATTAGGGTTTTTTCTTTTACAAAGAGTTGTTTATAAGTTAGCCTAAACTAGGTCTCTCAATCTCTGATAAACATATCCCCGGGATTTCAAAACACCCGGATGTTATCCTGAGAATCAGTTTGGCCTAACCCTAAACTCCTCTTAACCGTATCTGGAAAAACCCTAAGGTCCAAGCTATTGGGCCAGAAAAATATTTATTATTTTTATTGGACCCAAAAGGCCCAAAATAATAAATATTAATTATTTATTTCCTGGGCTTACATAAGTAACCCAATAAATAATTAATGAGTCCAAATGAACCATAATAATTAATCTTTAATTATTTATTTCTTGGGCCTATATAAATAACCCAATAAATAATTAAACATTATTTATTTCCCCTAGTTTAAGCCCAGGTTAATTTCTTAATTATTTATACTGGACCTAGGCCCTGAATAATTAATTAACCAATTAAACTAGATAATTAATTTCTCTCAACTCCTATTTTATTTATTTATTTATTTATTTTATTCTAGTCTAATAATAAATTAGACTTCCTGAATAAAATAAAATAAAATAAAATAAAATAAAATCCTTTTCAACTGAGACCAATTCCTCAACGCAAAAGTAGTTAGGACTTACGGGCTATCCCGAGGACCAAAAAAACACATCGCCTTGGCTGCTAAAATGATCAAAATACCCCTGCTATATAAATAGCTGTATTTTGCATTTTAAATAATTCCTTATAGTGATATTAGGAAATATTGACCCCAATGACAATGCTGCATTCGCAAAGTCTCCGACCTACAAGTGAAATGACTAAAATACTCCTCTATATATCGCCGTACATTTAGAGAGGAAGAAGTGTACTAACACCCCTCTAAATGACATCTACCAACCTTAGGCTTCTAGTCCAATGATCCACGACTTCCTGGAGTGTTTCCTCTTTCCAAGGGAGCTACCCTAAAGCAAACATCCAAGTCATGTTTCCCAGGGCCCTGGATAATTTAGACTATTCAGACAACCACAAGGGGCGATATAGTGCAGAAACTATCTTGTATAAGTCTGTTTTAACTAACTAGTCACACATACCCAACATGCAAGTATATTGCCCCTACGATAGAACCTCAACTACAGCAAATCAAAGTATATGCTTCCAGTTTCGCCAGACCACCAACTCACACTCAAGTCGTAGAGTACTAGTCCACGCTGTAGCGGTAGTAGTCTAGATTTCTACCATATAGTACTTTGAGAAACCACTACTACAGGTCCTGTTCTACGTATTCGAAATACGCTAATGTCATGAAGTGAGTGGACTACTCACTTGCTAAAGGTAAGCCATTCACCATTTGGAATTCAGAACATAATAACCTAAACATGATGAGGTTCCCAGTCTTATCAATAGGTTAAGAACAAATGTTTATGTGTTAAATAACCCGTGATCCATACCTTACTGTGAAAGACCACCATTCACATGGATCACTTATTTAAACACAATGGGTCTGTTTCAAACGAAAATCGTGCACAAACAAAAAATAAATTCACAAACAATTTCTGACAATAAATTCTTTTATTAAAATATTCGATTTTACATTAGAAACCTAGTCTAAGAGGGCATACAATCCAACAATCTCCCACTTGCACTCTAAGACTAGGTAAGTCCATATGTGCCTACCGCTATGGCGTTTAAGTGTCTCTTGAAGACTCTCTCAGCTAAAGGCTTGGTGAATGGATTTGCTAGATTGTTTTCTGAGGTAATATGCTCCACCACGACTTCCCGTCTCTGGATGAAATCCCGGATCAGGTGGTACTTCCTCTCGATGTGTTTTCCCATCTTATGGTTCTGAGGTTCCTTAGATTGCGATACTGCTCCAGTGTTGTCGCAATACATCACAATCAGCCTGTCCATATGTAGTACGACTCCAAGTTCTGAAAGGAACTTCCAGAGCCAAACTGTTTTCTTGGACGCTTCCGAAGCTGCCACATACTCAGCTTCCATGGTTGAGTCAGCAATGCAAGACTGCTTAATACTCCTCCATGAAATTGCTCCTCCAGACAAGGTGAAGACATATCCACTAGTGGATTTTCTCTCATCCTTATCTGCCTGGAAGTCTGAGTCTGTGTATCCTGTAGGAACTAAATCATCAGCCCTGTAAACCAGCATATAATCTCTCGTTCCCTTGAGGTACTTGAGAATATGCTTTACAACTTGCCAATGAACCTCCCCTGGGTTTGACTGATATCTGCTAACTAAGTCCACGGCAAAACAGATATCTGGCCTAGTACATAGCATGGCGTACATGAGACTTCTCACAGCCGAAGCGTAGGGAATCCTACTCATTCTGTCTTTTTCTTCTTGAGACTTAGGACAGTCATTCGAAGAAAATGACAACCCATGTCTACAAGGGATTAGAGCTCTCTTGCATGAGTCCATGATGTACTTGGCCATCATCTTGTCAATGTATGTCGCTTGGGATAACCCTAACATTCTCTGCTTCCTATTTCTAAGAAGCCTAATCCCGAGAATGTAGCTGGCTTCTCCCAAGTCCTTCATGCTGAATTGACTAGATAGCCAAACCTTTGTAGATGACAATGTCCCTACGTCATTTCCAATGAGTAGAATGTCATCCACATAGAGAACAAGAAAAACCACATTAATGCCTTCAAGTTTCCTGTACACGCATGGTTCATCTTCGTTTTGAATAAAACCATAAGACTTTATGGTCTCATCAAAACGAATGTTCCATGCTCTCGATGCCTGCTTAAGTCCATAAATGGACTTCTTAAGCTTGCAAACCATGTGTTCCTGGCCTTCAGCAATGAAGCCTTCCGGTTGGGACATATAGATGTCTTCGCTAAGATGGCCATTCAAGAATGCCGTCTTGACATCCATTTGCCATATCTCGTAGTCATAGTGACATGCGATGGCAAGGAGGATGCGGATGGATTTAAGCATGGCTACCGGGGAAAAAGTTTCCTCATAGTCGATACCCTCTTTCTGAGTATAACCTTTCGCCACAAGCCTAGCTTTGAAGGTTTCCACCTTCCCATCTGCTCCTCTCTTCCTCTTGTATACCCACTTGCACCCAATGGGTTTTATCCCTTCAGGTGAAGCTACAAGATCCCAAACCTGATTGAGATACATAGACTCAATCTCGGCTTTCATTGCTTCATGCCACAGATTTGCATCGGCATCAGCAATAGCCTCCTCGTATCTAGTGGGGTCTTGTTCCTGATGGTCAGAGACCAGCTCAAAAGCTTCTCCAGTCCATCTATCCGGAACCCTGGACACCCTCCCACTACGACGAGGCTCCATTTGTACAGGCTCTTGAGGCTGTGCCTCTTCTTGTTCCACTATCGGGTCAGAAGAAGTTGATTCCGTAGATAACTTCTCCTCAAGTTCCAACCTCGTTGAACCTTTAGTGGAAGTACTTTGATCATCTTTTAAGTATCTAGCATTGGTACTGACTAGTACATTTTGCTCCTTAGGATGATAAAAGTAGCCTCCTTTTGTCCCTTTTGGATACCCAACAAAATAGCATAATTCTGATCTTGGTTCCAACTTGTCTCTCTTGATCAGTACATAAGCTGGACATTCCCAAATCCTGAGATGATTCAGAGTTGGCTTACGCCCAGTCCACATCTTATAGGGAGTCCTAGGTACTGACTTGGAAGGCACCAAGTTCAGAATATATGCCGCTGTTTCTAGGGTATATCCCCAAAAGGATACTGGAAGAGTAGCATGAGACATCATGCTTTGGACCATTTCCATCAACGTCCTGTTCCTTCTCTTAGCTACTCCATTCTGTTGGGGGGTTCCCGGCGCAGAGAGCTGGGATACTATCCCATGATGTACCATGTAGTCCTTGAATTCACCTAGGAGGTACTCTCCACCACGATCCGATCGTAAGGTTTTGATTAATTTACCTGTCCGACGCTCCACTTCAGCCTTAAACTCTTTGAACTTGTCAAAAGAGTCAGACTTGTGTCTCATAAGGTAAATGTAACCATACCTCGTACAATCATCCGTGAACGTGATGAAGTACTCAAAACCTCCCCTAGCTGGTGTAGACAATGGACCGCACACATCAGTGTAAACAAGACTCAACACCTCCTTGGCTCTATCCGCCTTTGGTGTAAATGACCTTTTGGTCATTTTTCCCATCAGGCAGGATTTACACTGAGGCTAACTTTCCAATCTCAATAAGCCCGAAGGCCCATCATGGATTAGCCTCTGAATCCTGGTTGAGTTAATATGACCCAACCTCAGATGCCAAAGGTATGAATCATTGATATTGATCTTCCTCTTCTTAGTTAAAGGTTCAGACAGAGCGTTATTTGATTGGTTGTTAATAGGGTTTAAAAAGAACAGATTACCATACATTTGCCTAGTACATAAAATTTCTCCATCTCTACTGATAGAAATACCAGAATGGAAAGATACAGAATATCCTTGATTAACAAGTTTTGCAACTGAAATCAAATTCTGACGAAAATCAGGTACATATAAAATGTCTTTTAAAACCACTATCTTATTACAATAAAATAAGATCCAGCTCTCCCACTGCAAGGGCCCAGACTTGTGCTCCATTACCCACTCGAAGCCCATGTTCGCCCTTCTTGAGTCTTCTTATCTTCCTAAACCCCTGCAAGGAGTTACAGATATGATCAATGGCTCCTGAATCAACAATCCAAGTGGAAGTTGATCCTACCATTGATATGGACTCTAGATAGTAAACATTACCTGTGGGATTTTTCTTGGCCTGAAGATCTGGACACTCTTTTTTCCAGTGTCCCTTCTTTCCACACTTGAAGCACTTGCCATTTGGTTTGTCCTTGGGCTGGTTCTTGGGCTGGGCTGCTGCATTCCCCTTCTTCCTCTTGAACTTTCTGGGCTTAGGCCCAGTTCTTGAAGAAGAGGCCTTAGCAATCATGACCTTAGACTGCGGCTTCATGACCTTCTCTGTCATCTGGAGCTCCTTCATCAGTTTAGTTAAACTTATGTTGAACTTGTTCATGTTATAGTTTAACTTGAACTGAGTAAAAGAGCCCGGTAGAGATTCGAGAACCATGTCCACTTAGCTCTCGGGGTCAATGACAGCCCCTAAGATTTCTGCCTCCTCGAAAGCAGCAATCATCTTGAGCATATGCTCTCGGACTGATGCTCCCTCAGCCATCTTAGTGTTCACAATAGTTCGAAGAGCCTCCTGCCTTGCGAGCCGGCTCTTGTCTGTGAACATAGTTGCCAATGATTGACTTATGTCATATGCAGAAGCCATGTGATCGTGTTTTGACTGGAGCACATTAGACATGGAAGCTAACATATAGCAACGTGCCATTTCGTTAGCTTTCTTCCACGCCTTTTCAGCCTCTCGCTCTTCAGTGGTGGAACATTTCCCGATAATAGGGCAGGTTTCGTAAAGGACATACTTATACTCCTCGGCTGTGAGTATTATGTCTAGGTTCCTTTTCCAGTCCACATAGTTTGAACCCGTTAACTTATTCTCCCTGAGAATAACGGCCAATGGACTAAAAGAACCTCCTACCATTTCTGAAAATCAAAAATAAAAGAAAGAATTCAGTTTGTGAAAACAAAATAAAATTTGTGCACTGAAAATAATTTGGCTCTTAGGAAAACTGATATAGCTTCTTGGGAAGATTAACAGTTTCCTAAGCTAAGTGTATTAACCATCACAAATTAATTTCCCTTCTAGGTAATAATCTAGAGGATAACTCCATCGTGGGATGGCCATTTCCTCTCATTTCCTATGGACATACCTCGTACTATAACCTCCAACGTGGGCTGGCCGATCATAGTATGTGCCCCGGGTTATTAATTACATCCTTCCATTAAATCTAGATCCTTGTGGTATCCCCATCCTATATGGGTTCACTCCCAGGGTGATGCGAGGGGATCCACGATCTCTAATGAGGACCGTGATGGAAGCCGTGGGGCCGTTGGAACCCTTCTCCCACTTAGTCTTTTAAAATAAAGGTTTTTTGGAAAATATCCTTTTGAAATTTCCATTAAGTTTTTCCTTAACTCAAAAAATAAAATATCTAAGTCCAACAAAATCTCTATGTCAAGGCTTATATCATTTGAGAGATTTTCTCCATGAACTAATTATATTTAAGTTAAAACTTAATGATTTCAAAATTTTTCCAATTAAAACTTTCTAGAGACTTTGGTCTCAAGTTTATTTGACAAAATCATTTTTCTAATCCAAACAAAACAAAAATGGCTCTCCATTTTAATTTACAAAAATATCTAAATCCAATATATTTTCTATGTCAATGATTAAATCCTTTGAGAAAATATTCAAGGATTAATTTTTGTACCAACTAAAATAACCATTTAGTTTTTGAAGAAAAATATTTTTCTTGTCAAAACAAAAAAAAATTTCCCAAAGACTTTGGTCTTTGAGGAAAAGCACACATAGGCACATAAAAATAACAGCATGCTAGAAAACAATAAACGTTTTCATGCTTTTCTATTTTTTAAACCTAAGTGCCCAAAGAATAGAATTAAACACATTAATTAAATAATTAATGACCTTGTTTAATCCTAAAATCCTTTACTAATATTTTTCATGCAAATATATTCCAAGAATATAAAAATTGCAAAAATATTAACTTCGCCTGGTATGGGACCCAAAACGAAAAAGGAAAAAAACAAACAAAAATGCAAAAAAAAAAAACGCTGGCGGTCCACTGCACCGGATGCACCAGATCAGCGCCTTTTGTACTGCGGTCCACCGCGCCCTCGGTGCACCAGCCGCACCTGATCGGCAGCTGCTTCAACCGGTGGAGCGCTCCGCCCACCCGCCCGCGACCCGCGCCCAACTCTGCCTCACCCACCCGTGTGTTGGCCCATTTTCTGGCGTCCGGCCCGCGCACTACCTGCGCGAATTTGAAGTTGCAATTGCAATTTTTCAATTGCAAAATCAGCTTCAAATCACCTCCAATCGGCTCGCCTCGTAGCTAGTAGCCAAACGGCTCCAGGCACAAAATGGCAGCGGCTTGGCTCGAGGCTCGGCTCGGCTTCACGGCTTATGAACAGTATCATCTTCTTCGTTTTTCAACTGTCCGCGCGCGAAATTGCAGAACCTTCCTTTTTCGATTTCTTTCCTATTTCTTTGGCTTCTTTGGACATTTTTACTTACAAAAAACATCCAAAACAAAAACACAACCGCCTATACCCATTAAAATTGGGTTTACACGATTAAACCATTAAAACAAAAAATTTTACAGTGGCCTCCTATGCTTCAATGATGAAGCTTACATCAAGCCTATCCCATACCAAAACAGTGAAGGATCATAGGTATAATCATCTTCTCCATTTTATTAACTACCATGCTCCCTATATTGATCAAAACTAGTGGCTCTTATACCACTTTGATGGAAAACGAGAAACAGGGGCATGCTCTGTAAGTTAAAAAAAATTTGGAGAAAAATAAAACGCAAGCCTTAAAGGCTATGCGGAAGCGTGAAGATCATACCTTTGAGTTCCTTAACCCTCCTAGGTTGCGTAGAAACAGATTGAACGGCTAGAATCGCCTCGCTTTGCACATTTGAAGGAGCTTCCGGTTGAACATCCGCTAGCCTTCTACTTCGCCTTTTTTGCATTAACGCTTAGCTCTCCAGCTCTCGGGATATTCCTCAGCCTAACCTCTAGTTGGTAAACACTATGGTGAAGAGGAACGGTCTCAAAACCCCTTGGTTCTTTTGCTATTGATTAGCAAAGAACAAGAAGAAACCACAGAGGAGGGAGAGGAAAAAACGTGAGCTGCTAAAGAGAGAGTGACGTGAGTCTTGTGACGCTAGGGAAAAATTAGGATTTTTTCTTTTACAAAGAGTTGTTTATAAGTTAGCCTAAACTAGGTCTCTCAATCTCTGATAAACATATTCCCGGGATTTCAAAACACCCGGATGTTATCCTGAGAATCAGTTTGGCCTAACCCTAAACTCCTCTTAACCGTATCTGGAAAAACCCTAAGGTCCAAGCTATTGGGCCAGAAAAATATTTATTATTTTTATTGGACCCAAAATGCCCAAAATAATAAATATTAATTATTTATTTCCTGGGCTTACATAAGTAACCCAATAAATAATTAATGAGTCCAAATGAACCATAATAGTTAATCTTTAATTATTTATTTCTTGGGCCTATATAAATAACCCAATAAATAATTAAACATTATTTATTTCCCCTAGTTTAAGCCCAGGTTAATTTCTTAATTATATATACTGGACCTAGGCCCTGAATAATTAATTAACCAATTAAACTAGATAATTAATTTCTCTCAACTCCTATTTTATTTATTTATTTTATTCTAGTCTAATAATAAATTAGACTTCCTGAATAAAATAAAATAAAAATAAAATCCTCTTCAACTGAGACCAATTCCTCAACGCAAAAGTAGTTAGGACTTACGGGCTATCCCGAGGACCAAAAAAACACATCGCCTTGGCTGCTAAAATGACCAAAATACCCCTGCTATATAAATAGCTGTATTTTGCATTTTAAATAATTCCTTATGGTGATATTAGGAAATATTGACCCCAAGGACAATGCTGCATTCGCAAAGTCTCCGACCTACAAGTGAAATGACTAAAATACTCCTCTACACATCGCCGTACATTTAGAGAGGAAGAAGTGTACTAACACCCCTCTAAATGACATCTACCATCCTTAGGCTTCTAGTCCAATGATCCACGACTTCCTGGAGTGTTTCCGCTTTCCAAGGGAGCTACCCTAAAGCAAACATCCAAGTCATGTTTCCCAGGGCCCTGGATAATTTAGACTATTCAGACAACCACAAGGGGCGATATAGTGCAGAAACTATCTTGTATAAGTCTGTTTTAACTAACTAGTCACACATACCCAACATGCAAGTATATTGCCCCTACGATAGAACCTCAACTACAGCAAATCAAAGTATATGCTTCCAGTTTCGCCAGACCACCAACTCACACTCAAGTCGTAGAGTACTAGTCCACGCTGTAGCGGTAGTAGTCTAGGTTTCTACCATATAGTACTTTGAGAAACCACTACTACAGGTCCTGTTCTACTATTCAAAATACGCTTATGTCATGAAGTGAGTGGACTACTCACTGGCTAAAGGTAAGCCATTCACCATTTGGAATTCAGAACATAATAACCTAAACATGATGAGGTTCCCAGTCTTATCAATAGGTTAAGAACAAATGTTTATGTGTTAAATAACCCGTGATCCATACCTTACTGTGAAAGACCACCATTCACATGGATCACTTATTTAAACACAATGGGTCTGTTTCAAACGAAAATCGTGCACAAACAAAAAATAAATTCACAAAAAATTTCTGACAATAAATTCTTTTATTAAAATGTTCGATTTTACATCAGAAACCTAGTCTAAGAGGGCATACAATCCAACAACATCTAGTTGAGGGAAGTAGAAAATTAGGAAAGAATAACTCAGAGCATTTTGACTACTATAAATCTGCTATCCACCAAGCTAGATAGTCTGAGTACAGAAGTCAAAGGTGAACAATTTTTTTTTCTTTTTTTTTTTGGAAATTGACTAACAAATGTGAAACATGGAAAGAAACTGATGTTCAGTTAGACAAGGAGACTGATAAAGAGAATGAGAAAACGAATGATATTACCAATGTCTCATCTCTGCACACAAAAGAACCCACAACTGAGGCACCCACTATTGATAAGGATGCTCCCAAGCAAGACAAACCAACTGCATTTGGCAGTTCATCTACCCAAAGGAAGAAGCATGTCATGGTAAATTGAAGTTCAGTAGAATTGTTGGACAACATTCAAAAGAAGGATGCTATGCTAAACTTGCGACTATCCTCATCCCTTGAGAAATAGCACATAACCAATGCTGAATGTTAATATCTATTGCCAATTTTTTTTTCCTAATAACATAATTTTATTCGTGCAAAACTTTTTGCTCTCTGCACTATATTTTCATGCATATCCTTAGTTTATTATTTAACTGATATTACTGCTAGCTGCTACTACTTATTGTTATTGTCAATATTGTTTACTGCTGGCCCTGTTTTAGACATTCTCCTGATATTACTGTCAAGGTACTACTGATTGCTTCTCTGCTACTTATTGTTCTTATTATTATTTTTTATTCAAGACAAAGGGGAGAAAATAGGGATTGTAAATTGATGATTTGAGAAATATATTGTTGGGGGATTGCGCACTATGATTTGATGTAGTTATGGAGACTGTGATATGGAGAATATGGAGACTAAATATTTCTATGGAAATTTTTGTGTTTCTATGAAATACATTATTGGGCCATTGTGAATTGAATTTTTTTTGCTATCATGATATCTCGTTCAATGGTTTTTGCCCTTATAAATATAGAGTATGATTGTGTTTACTTATAGGGATGATAAATTTATATGGTTTGAAATGAACTATGACTGTTTATTATTCTGATTTGAAAATGTGGACTGTTAAGAATTGAGTGATTTGATGGAGACTATGTTGAAATGTTGAGTTGTTATTATGGACTTAGGAGATTGAATTGTGCGTATGAGTTCATTGTGCATTCTAACTAATTTTGAATAAGCTAGATGATTTGTTTTTTTTCTATGGATGTGATATGCACTTTGTTTAAATATTTGGGTGATGAGGATATCTATGCCTATGAAAACTTCTTTTTGGTTGCACAGAAAATTCCTTGTATTGAAATACCTTGACAAAATTGGATTGGATTAAAAACCTATGATCTATCTTTGAGAAAAAAATTTTTACCCTGCACATACATAAGGGGAGTTTTGAACCCATGTTTATTTAATCCAAAGGACCAGTCCAAAAATGAATTTTTAAAAGATTAGATTCTACCTTATTTTACCCCATTTTGGATGCATGTTTTGGAAGTCTAAAATCTTGAAATCAAGTCTGATTCTCAAATGCACTTCATGGCTCTATATCTTGTGATTCATATATGCACATGCTAAGGGGGAGCATTACATCTTATGATTTATCTTCTATACCTCCTCGTGTATATATCTATATATTTTTTTTGTGACTACTAATTGCGGCTATTCTCATGTGGAATTGTCCTTTGACTAAAGGAAGGAGGATAAGGAGGTAGGTTGAGCTATAGGCTCATTGAGCCTTGTTTGTGAGTATATGCTTTAGTTTTCTATCTTAATCTCATAAGCACTCTTTAAGTCCTATAATGAGAGAATGCATTTCTGTGAAAAATATTCTTGTTTCTCTTAGTCTAATATGTCTGTACTGTACATATCATTATTTTTATATCACAGTCCTATCAAGTTTGTTATCACTTAAAAAGGGGGAGATTGTTAGCCCTAAGGGCATTCTCATGTGTTTTGATTTATAACAAACATTGATGAGGATTAACTTGTATAATTTACATATGATAGGATATATTTGACTCTGGTTCTTTTAAGGCATGCATAAAAGATTGCAAAGGAGCTCTTGAGGAAATGGAATCCAAAGTGGTGAGTGATCAAGTACACCTTCAACCAAAGAGCTCATAAGATCATGAAGCCCTTGTGAAAGAACTTTAGACTAGGAATCCTTTGTTAAGGTATATTGTATTAATTCTTATGTCTTCTTTACCTTGTAAGTCAATTTATTTCTATTTTGAAGCACACAAACAAAAAGATTTCAAAGTTTTATATCTCAGAATTTTGGATTGAGTAGTTTGGATGATTCTGCATCCAAAATATTCGTCCAAAATCTTGTGAATAGTGTCAAATCATTTCTGTCTAAAAAAGTGCCATTTTGGACTTACCTTTTGGATGCATCATCGTCCAAAACTTAAGTCCAAAACTTTAAAAAATCTGATAGCACGAAACTAGTCGTTAACTAGCCGTTGCTGTCCTGCTTTTCACTTCTATAAAAGCCATTTAAATCCAATTATCTGCAAGATTTTTGTTCTATCATTCTCAAAAACACTCTTACACTTTAGAAAACAAAAATATTCAAATTCATTGTGCTTCAAAGGTGAAATTGAATTGTTCAAAAGGTAAAAGGCTGTTGGAGCTTATCTATTCATATCTGCTTAATCTTGTGATCTATTTCTATAAGTTTTCCTTCATGCTATTGGTATCAAGATTGTGGTGTAAAACCCAATTGGGGTGAGCCTTGTTTAGTGAATGTATCAAGGTTGTGATGTAAAATCCAGTTGAGGTGAACCTTGATTGTGTGTTTGAAGAGATTGGGTGTAAAACCAAATTAGTGAATCCTCTTATGTAAGATTGGTGTAGCCTACCACCATTGATTTGGGAAAAAGGTTTTATTGATTGTGTTAAAATCTTTAAGTGGGTACTTAAGGTAGTAGATATAGATCGGTTGAGGATCGAACCACTATAAATCTTTATGGCTTCTCTTTTGCATTTCATTCGCATTTCACTGCTGCATTTTTATTGGTTCTTAGATCAAAGAAATTTATCTCAATCTTTGTATTTGTTTATTAGTTTTAAAGACCTTTATATTCTACAGAAATTCTGTATTTAATGCCCCAACTTTCCATCTTTAAAACAACCACCTTCTTGCCATTTAGTGGTGCTTTAAAAGATTCTTGCTTGCACTCCATCAACTACGAAGTAATCTGTCTTTGTGGACAAAAGCATTAAACTCCTCTTTGCATTCATTGTTTTAATCAAAGACTTTTATGCAGTTCGGATAAAACTGTTATTGTTACTTCATCTACCCATCTTACCTATAAATCTTATTTCCAACACTTAATAGAGTTTTGAAAGTTCTTCAGCAGCACACAAGTCTACATTTTTAAACTCTTACCTTATTTAGCCTTTATAAAAAAGACATCAATGAATTGTTTTAAAATTTCATTTGTTTGCCATGACCTTATTTATCCCCCTCTAAGAATTATCAAGAACAAAGTAAAATACAAGTGAGAGTGAAATATCAATTAGTGAGTCCTATGTATGCTAATGATTTCATCAAATCATAAGTGCAGAAAATAATCATTTTATGCTTTAGAGAATAAAAGAAAAGGGTTTCATTTCATTTTTCCACTGAAACAACTCTACAATTGTGTTTTCCTTGATTTTCTCAAAAATCATGTTGCGATTGGTAAAGAAAATCTAAACATTAAGATTTATTTAGAAAACTTAGGCACGTTTTGGAAAATCAAATTTTATCAACATAGTTGCCCCGTATTTTAGAAATACAAGCACTTCTTTTAATAGAAGGTTGGCTTGCGTGTAAAGCTTATAAGGCTTTGCCTTCGACATTACAGTCTTGTTGTGCTAAGGAACAGCCGAAAGCACTCAACGGTGCATTGTTGGAGCAGCAAGTGCATACTAGCACAACACCTCAATAACTATATCTTTTACTTGTCACCTTAAGCCCAGAGGTTCTAATCCTAACATCAATCACAATTGAGGCAGCAAGGGGTTGAACAAGCCAGGTGTCTCCGCCTAGAATTCATGAACAACCCATAAATAATATAGCTATGGCATAAGGCAATTGTCAAGTACTAAACGGCTAGTCGGGATGGCTAATCTCAATGTACTATTGCCCTATTTGGATTAAGACAATTCCTAGAGCTAGCTAGGTTACTTGGGATCGTCTACCTCTAATATGAGCTAATATAGTAAAAAAAAAAAACCCCTTGTTGAGTACTCAACATCTTTGTTGGTACATATGGCTAGTCTAATATGACATTCCCTGAAAGGATATTGTAATTCCCAAAGGAGTACTAAGAAAATCCATTTTGGGACTTAAAACATCATTTTTCAAATGTTGATTCTCTACCGAGAAATCATTCTTGAAAATCATGGCATTGAAGGATAAAAAGCCATTCATGCAATAAAAATGATTCTTGAAGGGCATTTATGTAATTTCAAAACACCCATAATCAAAAGGTGTAGGATTTCTATCATGCATAATCAGATTAAGCGCAGCGGAAAACAACAAGAAATCCAAGCCATGGATCACGGGTTTGCAATAGAAACGGGAAAAAGGAGAAGATTGCGTCTATTACCTCGTGAAGCCGGAATTCCAAAATTTCAGAAACAAGAACGCAGGCGCGATCCAGATTATCCAAAACCGTTCACTGCAGCTCAATTGAAGTCCAAGAAAGAACTCCCTCTAATGATAATCCACACAAGGTTGAATGCTCACAATCTCACAATTCTATGCTAGTAGAATTCGGGAGGCTAGGGTTTCGATCAAGAAGAGAGACGGCTAGGGTTTGATCAAGAGAGAGGCAGAGAAACGGTTTCTCTGTTAGTGCGTGAATAGTCTGTCACTAACCCTAAGGAAACCGTTTCCTTATATTTATAGATTTATAATTACGATAAATTGCAACTTAGTCCTTCAACGTCCAATTGTCAACAAATTGGTCCTTGAAGTTTACTTAATTACAATTAGGTCCCATGAATTATAACAAACTTATAATTCACCTATAAATATATTCCCTTATCTTAATTAACCCCACAATATTATCAAATAATATATTTGAGCATTCAAACCTTTATTGTGTGTGACCCGTTAGGTTTCCTGGTCTTATTGGTAGCATAATATGAATTAATTCTAACAATATTAGAATTAATAATCCTTAATAAAATAAAGGATTAAATTTATTAATTCTCTAATTAATAAATTCATATTTAGCATATTAAGAGCGACATCTAGCAATGACTCTTGACCACCCAAAAGTCCAGAAAGTCAAGTGGCTTGACATGAACCTTTCAATAGCAAATTATTAGTGCAATAAACTCCTTTCAACATACAATATCTCATTCGGTCTAGAGCATGGAATTAGTGCCAACTCCCTCCAGAATATTATTAATTCTGGCCCGAATATTTTAGTACTTGTTCAAGAAATCCATTACTCGATATGTGTATCAATTGGAACCATTTCCATCACATAGTCGCCTTGGCCAAGGACTTCATGAGTAATGATTTCTACAAGTGGCCTTGAGATATACTCTCCTACTATTAGGAGTGGTGAATCCTTTATTGACCCTCTCAACTACTTTCGTTTACTTTACGTTGTACCCAATATCCATCCCATAGGCGGTCCTAGATAAGACTCCAAAGATTAGAATCAAAGTACAACGCTCGATAAACAAAGTACCTTGGAGATCTCAAGTCTAAGGATACTTGCACACTTGCTATAATGAGATTCTATCACTGGCACTTAATAGTTATCCAAGTGATTATCTCGTAGTTAGGTCATCCAATGAACTTGTTTCAAAATAAGCATCCACACGTTAATCCTGAGTATCCCAATACCCACGGATATGAGAACCACCGCTTGATCCAATCAAGAGATATAACATGTGCCAGTCTTGGCGTATTAATAATGTCCCATCTTATTAATACTATGACTGGGGATTATTTAAGTACAAACACTACATAGTGTAGTAGGAATCTCACATCACGATCTCTATCATGATTTCCTTAACACTATGTTGTACTAGGGACTTTATCTAACGGTTTGTACACATATTTAGATATAACAATTAAACTAAAAAATAAAGAATGCCTCTTATTAACTTAATATGCAATATACATGGTACAAGTGATTGCCTCTAGGGCACAACACTAACAAAAGGAAGTTTATTCAGTAATAAAATGTTCCTTGAGGGCATTTAAATAAATTATGCACATCCAGATCCAATAAGTATTTTATTCAGCAAAATTTAGAATTCTAAATCTATAAGGGAAATAAATTCAAGAATCTCATTAAGAACGTGCCTTACAATGTGTAAATAACATTTATCGTTCCACTCGATCAAAGAAAGCATAATGCTTAAAGTTAGTTCATGAACATAGGTTGAAAAGCATTTGTACAGGTAAAATAGTCATTTTATCACATAACATGTGAAGGAAATACTTGCGATGCACTTTTGCATTTAGATTCATTCATAGTACAAAGAATTCCAAATTCTTTATAGAAATATCCCATTTTCAAATATTCAAATATTTTCCGTTTCAGAAAAACCAAAACCTTGCTCAAGAAAACCAAAACGGTTTATTAATTGTATTTTCATGCTTTGAGGAAAATATCAAACAATCTTCTGGAATCATAATCATAATGATTTATTTGCATATTTAAAGCATATCATAAGTCACAACTCAATTTGCTAAAAAAAAGCTAAATTTTGGTTTAGAAAAATCGAAAGGATTCATAAAATTCATTAGACATAAATAAGGCATATTTTGGAAATCACTTAGCATAAAAACAAGAGTTATTAAAACATTCGTGGGACTCACCTTCTGCAACGTAAGTGTATCCTATAACGCTTTTGACTGCACTAGTCTTTAATGGAAAACACCTATATTAAGGATAAAGTTCATACTCCACTTAGTCGCTCATAATGAAAATAGATACACAAACAACCAAATATAAATATATAGCTGGAAAGAAATATTCATTTCTTCCCACAAAACTACATGCATTACTTGAGATAGTCCACATTCCTTAATTCATTTCTTTCTTCTTGTCTCAAGTATGCACACAACTCATGTATATGTCCTCTTAATTTCCTTTCAACCATTTAAACCAATAAAACAACATAAGGACATATTGCTAAGGCTAAAAATTCTACATTTTCATTACTTGGCATGTTTTGGTGTTTTCAACATAACTTTTGATCCGTAAATGTAATTAACCTCACCTTGCATCAAAACGCTCCTAAGATCATTAGCTACAAAACTATAAGTTCTAATACGATTTTTCTAGGCATGGTTACAAACTACTGGGACCGAACTCTCCCAGATTTACCAAGCTATCATGCTTTTTGTCACAAAATAAATTAGCAATGCATTCTATCTTCACTATAAGCCATAAACAACACTTGATTCAATTCATATGTCATTTACTCACCATGAAAATAGCCTGATTTCAGTCATGGAGAAAGCTGAAAATCACACAATCAACACAACATAAACCGGCAACCATGATTATCACATATTAAGCTTTGATTTCAACAATAAGAGCAAGCTTTCACTTATTTTCTTCCTTCCATCTTTTCTTGCAATTTTCAGCCATAAACACTTTACCATAACCCCACCAAATCTTCTCCAAATAACATAAAAATTACCTGATGCGAAAATTTTGGGTGTACAAAAATTATTAAATTTAAATTCATCATTTAGTCAAGTTTTAATCAAAACATTAATCTTAAAATACACATACGATCAAGTATACTCATCGTAAGCATAGTATAGGAAATTAATGAGTGTCGATCCTCAAAGGAACATACTAATCACTTTTCATTCGTTGTTTAACCAACCAAATAAAGTGATAAAATAATAGAAAGAAAAATAAAGAAATATATATAACTCAAGGATGTTAAAATATGCAATTTAGAAAAAAGTTCTTGAAAATATAATAATGAATCACTTAGTCAATATTACAATCACTTATTATCTTGGCCGCATGAAGGATTTAATAAAGACATATTTTGTTTGTAATCCATGGAATCACTATCTTCTAGTTAAACTAGTGAGCATATTCTGTCTCAATCAATTTATCTAAAAGATACATTAAAATCAATCCTCATATAAAACCTTATATTCTAGGTGATTTAAAACATGAAATTAGTCAATGAATCTATATTCTAGAAATCATCAACTAACCTTTGATTACTCAAGTTATTTAACAATTAACCTATTTTTCAAGCAAGTTAAGAGATAACAAATATGAAATTAATTAATTGAAGTCATTACCAACCCCTTTTTCAAGTAAGTCAATAATAAAAACTGATCAACCAACTTCGTTAGAAAAACAAGTAATCAAATTAAATAATGAATTGATCAAAAGACTAAATTAATTCAAAAAATCATAATCCTAAAAATAATGTCAAATTACAATGGAAATATTGAGTACATAACTGTTTAGCACTTATAGACAAGCGTCATTCTTCTCCTTGGAAAACTCACTTGAGCAACACTCATTGATTTGGTGAATTCCTCCTTCAATGAATGATTTTCTAATTTGATCCTTTTATTCCCCCTCTTGTCTTGTGTGTGTGTGTGTGTGTTTGTGTTTTTTTTTTTTTTTTTGTTTGGTTTAATAAGCTTCCAAGATACTAAAATTCGTCTCCTAAGAGTTCTGGTCTGAGTACAGATTGAAAAATACCAAAACTCTTAGAAATTATCAAATCCATGCAAAATTGAAAAGTTCGCCAACATGGACCAGAATGGAGTTGGCGTCGGCTTGGAGCCGTGCCCTGTTGACCCGGTCATGCTCTGTTTTTTTTTTTTTTTTTTTGGGTGGAAAATTCCCCTATTTGTCTAGATTGGGGTCAGTGTGCTCTGCCGACAACGGTTTTGTTGTTTTTTCGATGTTTTTTGCAATAAAATTCCAAAACACCTTTCTAAAGGTAAAATATAAAATATGAAGGATTGCACCTAGTTATTACAATAAATGTATCACAAAATACTCTCAGATAATTAGGAAAATAGTGATGATTTTAGCCCCTATCAATTCCCCCACAGTTGAACTTTTGCTTGTCCTCAAGCAAAACATTTTAGCCAAGAAAATCATCAAGAAAAACCAAGCCGTTCTCTATTCAAAACAACTGAAACATAACAAGGATTATACTCCCTTTTAAATTTTAGATAAAACTCTTGTCATTCATCAAACCCTTTTGAAAATAATTCGAACTTTGAAACATTTGATAATACATCACAAAACTCTTGAAGTTAAATTAATCAACTGTATACCTTAGTCTAAGAAAATTGTTTCACTTTCCAAGTAAAAATATAGATAACATAAATCACACAAGTCAATCTATCTACCAACTCAAGCATTATGAATCTAAAATTTGCACAACTCAAGTCATGATATAAGGAAAGCACTTTAATTTTTTCTCTTTTTCAATGACTTAGGGAATTGATAGTCTCAAGTACATGGATTTCTCTTCACATACCATATTGGCCCCCCTCATCATTTTTTTTTCCAACAATCTTTCTTCTCATTTACCTTTAGGAACTCAAGCCTCAAGAAAATAAATTTCTCTTTACTATCCGTATTGGCCCCCGTAATAAAGCAAAAACAATACTTTCTCCTCTTTAAAGTGGGAACAACAATCAACTCATTTATTCAATTCTTCAACTCACAAAAATTTTCCACAGTTTTCTACAGTCTTTCCTCTCAAAGATCTTTTATCTCCTTACATTATTTATCACAACTCAAAGCTAAGCAAAATTTAAACCCATAATACAAGAGTTGGCCAACAAACTTTTTCCACATTTATCATATTCTCCATATTCAAACTAGATAAGTCAAATAATACTCAAACACCAATACATAAATAAGATTAATTCAAATTCTCAAGTTTTGCAAAATATCCTATCTAATAAACCAATTTCATAAAATCCACCAAATGAATGACAAAAATCCATATCCAAGTAAGAAAAAGAATTACAACCTTGCTAAACAATGAAAACCACAAAAAATATTTTTGAAAAATTTCACACAAAAATGATATGGAAAATATCGTCAATGCCTAAACTCTCCCCCCACACTTAAACGGGACATTGTCCTCAATGGCCGAAAATACAACAATAAAAGCAACGCCATAGGACCAAAATAAATAAATAGGAGGAATAGAGAAAAGAAAATACTCCTATTACGTAGTATCTTTTCAAAATTCAAAATTTTTCCAAAGTAGTAGCTGAATACCAATAAAACACCAAGATGATTGATAAAAACTTGGACAAAGAATATCACCAAACCACTCCCCCACACTTAAACTGGACAATGTCTTTATTGGAAAAAAATTAACACAAGAAAGAATCTTTAAAGGGACCAAAAATGATAAAAGGGCTAGAAAGTTAAGCAATACTCCCAAGTGCTATAATGCTCTAATAAATATTAAAACTTGGAGAAGAATAGAAGAGCTTGTCAAAGAGAACTTTATTCAAACCTACAAAATAAAACCCAAATAAAGGCACAAGGAAAATTATAAAATAAAGACACACTTAAATAAAAGAATACAAATTAAAAATCTTAAGAAAGCAAATAAAGACGCGACTCACTCCCCCACACTTAAACTGGAAAGTATTTTCCTTATTGAGGGGAATAACACCTAACAACTCGAAACACAAAACAAAGAGACAAACTCTTTCCACTCATCATGCTTCCTTATCTAACCTTTTTAAAAGAAATTAATGCTCATTGAAAAAGGTAAGCATGATGAAAGTAGAAATAAGAGAGGATTTTGAAAAATGGAAGGTTAATGGACAATATTAGTAGCAATGAATGTAAATGCATGACCCCCCCTTCCATAGCACCTTTTTAGATATACAAATCAAATTTCTAACACAAAGATGTAAATTATGTCTAAAGAGTATATAAACATTAGAATCACCTCTTATCCCTTCAAAAGATTTGTCACAATTAAAATTCCCCTTAGTAATTGAGTTCTTAAAGATGGGACCAAGAAATCTATACTTGTCAATATTGCTACAAATACCAAGTTACCTCCATTATCATTTTTAAATAATTTATGTGTTCTTTTCTACTTTTACTAAATATTAGTATGTAGGGGAATTCGTTCCTTGCTGTTAGCAACAAAGTCACGTATTTATCTTGAATATCTCTATGTTATTAACAAGCATGCTGATAAAAATTATGTTACATGAACTATTATCTTAATTCTGTGGTTATTACTTGTGCTTATGGTGTAAATTGATAACTGCTATGATGTATGTAAAACTCTTTATCATGTCACTACAGGTATGACTGAGGATGTTGAAGTTCAATCCTTCAAACTGCTGAAGAGGTCTTTCACAAATAGTTCTAAACATTTATTGAATTCCCAATTGTTCAGCAATTTTTTCAGCAAGCACATACTTGTATACATGAAGCTTGACTTCATGGATTTTCCTGGGAAATTTCTCCTATTTGTCTTCTTTTTGCTTTAAATCTTCTTCCATAAAAATCCTCATTTGAGTCATTAAGTCTGAGCATTCTTCATTCATTTTTTCTTTTCCTTTTAGACTTACTTTCAACATCAGGAGTTGTTTTTCAAGGTCAACAACAGTTTTACTTGTTGGGTATCTCTCACGCATATCATATATGGCGCAGCGAAAAATAATACGAGATATCAACCCAGGATCCGCATACGTGTGGAAACAAGACATATTGAGGGCAAATGTAAAGGCTTTACCTTTCTTTGAGGGTCCGAAAAATAAAATTTTTCCTTTAACAAGTCGAGGTGCTATCCAGCAATCCTCTTGATCAAACATTACGAGAGTTGAATATCCAACAACTATAATCACAGTGTGTGATTATCTCTAACAAAAATCCACACGGAGGATCACACTTAAGCACGAAGTTTTCTGTGGTAGCAGAAAAACTAAGTGGCGGCTAGGGTTCCTCTCTTTTCCAGTAAAAACGAGAGAGAAAGAAGAAGGAAGAGAAGGCTTTTCAGTTTTTATCTTTTGTTAATCACCCCCTACAATTAGGGTTTCATGCATATCCTTTATATGTCATGAAAAATCACTGAAAACTAAGAATTCTAAAATAGTTAGAATTTCCTAATTGTAATTGAAAACATCAAGTTCTCACAATTACAATTTGGACCATAAATTATAACTAATTATAATTTAGCCATAACAACTTCTCTTTCTCACAATTAACCCTACTATGTTATCAAATAACATCTTAAGTATATAATCCTCTATTGTGTGTGATCTACTAGGTTTCCCAGTCAATTGGTAACGAACATGAATTAATCCAAACGTCTTTGAGATTAATAATCCATAATTAATTACAATTAATCATATTGATTCTAATCAGGATTGATTTATTAATTCATCAATTAATAAACCCATATTCCCAGATCATGAGCGGTATCTTGCAACATATCATGACCACCCAAGAGTCCAGGAAGTCAAGTAGCTTGACATGAACCCTTCAATAACAAACTACAGTGCAATTAACTCCTTTCACCATATAATATCTCATTCAGTTTGGAATACGGAATTAGTGACAACTCTTTCCAGAATATATATTAATTATAGCCCGAATATAATAGTACTTGTACCAGGAATCCACTACTCTAGATGTGCATCAATTGGATCTGTTTTCAATACACAGTCGTCTTGGCCAATGACTTCTTGAATAGTAATTCCTACAAGTAGCCGTGGGATATTCGCCTCTACTATTAGGAGTGGTGAATCTTTTATTGACCCTCTCAACTACTTTCATTTACCTCATAATGTACCCAATATCCATCTCATAGGCGGCCCTTGATCTGGCTCCAGAGATTGGAATTAAAGCATACTGCTCAGCAAACAAAGTACCTTGGAGATCTCAAGTCTAAGGATACTTGTACGTTTGCTATAACAAGATTATATCACTGGTACTAAATAGTTATCGATGTGATTATTTCATAGCTAGGTCATCCAATGAATTTATTCCATTAACAAGCATCTATGTATTAACTTTGAGTATCTCAATATTCACGGATATGAGAACCACCGCCTGATCCAATCAGAAAGTCTAACACATGCTAGTCTTAATGCATTAATGATGTCCTGTCTCATTAATACTACAACTAGGGACTATTTAAGTACTAACACTATACAGTGTAGTAGGAATCTCATATCATGATCTTTATCATGATTTCCTTAACACAGTGTTGTACTAGGGACTTTATCTGATAGTTATTTTACATAAAAGTAAACAAAAGAAACTGTAAAATAAAAAATGCCTTTTATTAAAATAAAATGTGTTATATACAATGTAGAAGTGATTACCTCTAGGGCATAACACTAACAAACTCCCACTTGCACTAGAGCCAATCATTCATGTATCTAATACCAAATAACTCAACATGCCTATCATGTTTCTTTTGGGATATTGCTGTTGTAAGTGGGTCTGCTATGTTCTCATCCATGGGAACTCTCTCTATCTTTATTTCCTTAGTTGCTTCAGAAGCGGCCATGTACTCAGCTTCTGTCGTAGAGTTAGCAATAGTCTCTTGTTTGGAACTTTTTCAACTTATTGCCCCTCTGCATAATGTAAACACATAGCCGGATTGTGTTGAAATCATCTTTGTCAGATTGAAAAGTGGCATCAATATACCTATTTATTTTCAAATCACCCTCTCCATATATTAAGAACACATCCTTAGTCCTTCGTAAGTACTTAAGGATGTTCTTTACAGCCGCCCAATAACCTTCACCAGGGTTAGATTGGTATCTGCTCTTCAAACTGAGAGCACAAGATATATCGGGCCTTGTATATATCATAGCATACATGATAGATTCAATTGCTAAAGCATATGGAATCTTACTTAAGTGATCCTTTTCAACTTGTGTCTTGGGAAACATCGACTTTGAAAGGCTTACACCATGTAATATAGGTAAGAATCCCTTTTTGAATTGATCTATGCTAAACCTTTTAGCACTTTATCTATGCATGTAGATTGTGAAAGACCTAGCAACCGTTTGGATCTATTTCTATAGGTCCTTATTCCAAGAATATAGATTATTTCTCCAAGGTCTTTCATGGAGAATTGTTTGGATAACCAAACTTTAACCATTTGCAAGACAGGTATATCGTTTCCAATTAGCAATATGTCATCTACATAAAGCAATCAGAAAACGATTGTGCTCCCACTGACCTTCTTGTATACACAAGGCTCATCCATGTTTTGAATGAAACCAAACTCTTTGATTATTTCATAAAAAATGATGTTCCAACTCCTAGAAGCTTGCTTAAGTCTGTAAATGGACCTTTGCAGCTTACACACTTTTGTGCTATCACTGGATGTGAAACCCTCAGGTTGTGTCATATATACTTCCTCAGTTAGATTTTCGTTTAGGAAAGCTGTTTTAACATCCATTTGCCAAATCACATAATCATAATGAGTAGCAATGGCTTGGAGTATTCGGATGGATTTTAACATGGCTATTGGCGAGAAGGTTTTGTCATAGTCAATATCATATTGTTGATGATAACCCTTTCGCCACTAGTTATGCTTTATAGGTAACTATGTTACCATCCATGTCCGTTTTCTTCTTGAAAACCCATTTGCACCCAATAAGTTTAATTCCTTTGGGTGGATCAACCAAAGTCCATACTTGGTTCTCGTACATGGAATCCATCTCTGACCTTATGGCCTTAAGCCATTTGCCAGATTCTGAACTGTTTAGAACATCCTTGTAGGTAATAGGCTCATCTTTATCTATAAGCAATACGTCATTGTGGTCACTAATAAGAAATCCATATCTCTCAAGTGCCACACGTATCCTACTAGACCTACGAGGTTCTTGTGTAGTAGAAGGTTCATCTATTCTTTCAATAGATGTTGGATTAGATGGTTGATCCTTGTTTGTTTAATCTTTTTGAACTTCACTAAGTTCAATTTTACTCCCACTATTCCATTTGAGCATGTGCTCCTTCTCTAAGAAGACGGCATGCTTCAAAACGAACACTTTGTTTTGGGAAGGTAGGTAGAAGTAATATCCGAAAGATTCTTTCGGATATCCCACAAACAAACACTTGTTAGACTTACTGTTAAGTTTATCTGACTGTGGCCTTTTGACAAAGGTAGGATAACCTTATACTGGCAAGTGAGATAACTTTGGTTTCTTACCAAAAAACATCTCAAATGGGGTAGAATCAACCGATTTTGTAAGAACTCTATTTAGTATATAAATAGAAGTCTCTAGTGCATACTCCCAAAATGATTTTGGTAGGTCTTTAGAAGCCATCATGGTCCATACTATGTCTAGAAGGGTTCAATTCCTCCTCCCAGATACACCGTTATGTTGAGATGTATGTGGTGGAGTCTATTGAGATAATATCCTATTATCTTTAAGATAACTCAGAAACTCTTAACTCAAGTATTCTCCTCCTTGATAAAATCTTAGAGTCTTAATACTTTTGCCAAGTTGTTTCTCTATTTTATTCTTGAAGTCTTTGAACTTATCAAATGCCTTAGATTTGTATTTAATTAAATACAAATACCCGTATTGTGAGAAATCATTGATAAAGATTATGAAATAGTTAAAATCTCCTCTTGCTTGTATTGACATTGGGCCACATACATCAGAATGTATGAGTTCTAATAACTCATTGGCCCGTTCTCCTTTTCTTGAAAAAGGAGTTTTAGCCATTTTACCTAGTAAACAAGACTTGCATGTGCCATATGGTTCATAATCAAATGACCCTAAGTCACCAAGCTTGTGTAACTTAGAAACACGATTTTCGTTTATATGGTCTAAACGACAATGTCATAAGTAAGAGATGTTAGAATTATCTATTTTAGGTTTCTTATTGTTTATATTGAGTATTGGATTATTCAAGTTTAGAACATATAAACCATTAACCAGAGTTGCTGAACCATAATGAATATCATTCAATGAAAAAAAACAACATTTATTCTTAAATATCAAATGAAATCCATTTAAGTCTAAACACGCAACTGAGATAATATTTTTCATTAAAATTGGTACATAATAACAGTTTTGTAATTCTAGAACTAATTCTGAAGGCAGGTTCATCTCGTATGTCCCTACAACAAGTGCAGCAACCTTCCGTTCAGCTCGTATGTCCCCACAACAAGTGCAGCAACCTTTGCCCCATTTGTAGTACGTAGGTCTACGTCACCTTTCTCTAGTCTTCTACTACTCTTTAGTCCATGCAAGTTATTACACAAATGAGATCCACATCCGGTATCTAATACCCATATCTCATTTTTAAAGGTAGTATTTATCTCAATCATAAACATACCCGGAGTAGAAGTAGAAGTGCTTGTAAGCTTCTCCTTCTACTTCTTATCATTAACGGTCTCCAAGTAGGCCTTGCAATTGCAGATCTAGTGGCCCATCTTGCCACAATGATGGCATGGGTCCTTGGTGGCAGTGTCCTTCTTCTTCATACCACCTTTGGGCTTCATGGGAGCTTTCTTCTTCTTCTTTTGAACTTTCTTCTTAAAAGAAGAAGATTCTACTATTAAAACTACATTGGAATCCTTCTTCATGAAGGATTCCGCATTTTTGAGAAGATTGATCAACTCAGGAATGGTGGACTCAATCTTATTCATCGATAGTTAATCACAAATTGTGAGAAACTGTTAGGCAAAAAGATTGCAGAATTAAGTCAACACTTAAGTCATGATCCATTACAAACCCGATAAATCCAAGCTTCTCTATCAAGCCCAACATCTTTAGCCCATGAGTGGCCATAGAAGAACCCTCTGCCATTTTACAATGGAATAGTTGCTTTGAGATCTCATATCTCTCAGTTCTGGCTTGGGCATCAAACAGCTCTTAAAGATGTAGTATAATTGATTGAGCATCCATATGCTTATACTGTTTTTGTAGCTCGGGAGTCATGGATGCCAGCATAATACACGCTGCTGTATCACTATCCCCTTTGTGCCTTTTGTGGACAGCATGCTCATCAGCATAAGCATCTTGAGCTGGTGGTGGCAGAATAGGAGCATCTAGCTCGTAGAGCAACTTTTTCGATTTGAGAACGATTCTCAAATTTCTATACCAGTCGAGGTAGTTTGATTCGTTTAACTTGTTGGTTTCCAAGATACTACGTAAGTTTAGGTTTGTTGACATAATGCAAGTGTCCTAGATGTAAAGATAGAGAGGATTAGCTATTGTATATGCACATGAAATGCAAATAATTAGGACTTTAATTAAACGCATTTTTACTCCACTATTTTACTCAAACCAATTGTCCCCACTAGTGATTTAGGAAAGCCCATTGGAAGCTTTCCTAGTGGACTAATATCCAAATTCCTCAAGAATAACCTTGGGTTTGCCCAACAAGCCACCCTTAAGTTCATTGGTAGGTATCTAATACCAATTATATTGTATGTAACTATTGGATCATTGGATTATTAACAGCTTTTAATCTTAAAGCCTTTTGGGCTATCCCAATTTTTTTTCTAAATTTCTTTATGCTTGAGTTTGCCCAACTGGGATAAAGAATTTAGTTAAACCCGATCCATTAATCAGGAATTTAATTCCATAACTTGAACATACCCGATGTCAAGTAGGCTTGGGTTTGCCCAACAACCTAGTCTTGAAAAAGGACTCTTATCCTTACTTTATTAACGGAAGGAATTAGGTTTAATATTAATTGAAGGATTTGTTCCTTTTAGTGATTTCAATAAATGACATGCATAAAAATCAATAAATTACATAATTGATAATCATGGTAATAAAGCGATTACGTGGTATGGTTATGGACTTTACCCTAAATTAATTTTTTTGAGCCATAAAAGAAATTAATATAGTTAACCCTATGTGTACATGCATGATTTAAGTAGAAGGTCTTACTTTCTCGCCTTGTTGTGGTTGCCATCTCCAAAATAAAATAATTCTACTCCTATCTAACATTTGTAAACTAATTACATAATTTCCTAAAGAGAGAAAACCTCGAGTTACATTTGAAGGGAGTTAGATGAGAAGAGTATTACACAAGAATTTTAGAGAAGGTAGGACACGCAGGCCCTATTTCATAAAAATCAAAACTGTAAAATGTATGAACAGATATAATTGGTTTTAGTCCATAACCATCCACGATGCCATTATTTATGCTTAAACAAAATAAACGTATAACTTTTATTATTTCAAAATCACTATTTTGAAAAAATAAAACAAATTCTAAAATCAATATTTTAGAAAAATACATCAATTTTAAATTTTCAAAATCATTATTTTGAAAAATAAAATTATTTGTCTCAAAACTAATTTTGAGAAAATGCTTTTGGGTCCCATCTCTCATCCAATAAGATTTTTCCCTTTCAAACTCTATTTCATTTTTTTTTTAATTGCTGGAACGTCGAAACAGAGTAGAACTGATGTCGATTTGGAAGCCAGAGCTGGCGCCGGCTGAGGTCTGGTTTTTTTTAGAAAATTTTTCTCCAGAAACGATTTTTGGACGTCGCAAAACAGCACACAACCAGCTCCGGTTAGGGGGTCGGAGCCGGTGCCAGCTGTAGTTGGGAAGAGGCGGCAGGTTTTAAAACTTTTCAGAGATTTTCCAGAAACAATTTCTAGAGCCTTCTTCTTTTGCAATAGTTTGGTGAGAACAATTCTTAGTAGAATTTTTCTATTCTGAAACTCAAAACAACAATCAATTTGTTAGTTTAAACAAAACCAAAACAGAAAATTAGGATGTAACGGAAGGCAACAACCAAGTTCAAGAAAACGTTTTTCTGTAAAAGAGAACTTACAGCACATAAAGAAAACATTTTTTGAAATGTGCTGTAACACTACACAATCATATTGTGCTACGAACCTAACCTATAATGCTCAAAACGATTTCGACTCGAGTAAAAACAGTTTTCACAGTGAACAAAGATAAACATGAATACATGAAAATAACTTTTCATGCCAAAAAACAATGTCTACAATCCACACATAGTAAGGCTCTGATACCACTGTTGGGTATCTCTCATGCATATCATATATGGTGTAGCGAAAAATAATATGAGTTATCAACCCAAGATTCGCATACGTGTGGAAACTAGACATATTGAGAGAGCAAAGGTAAAGGCATTACCTTTCTTTGTGCGTCTAAAAAATAAAATTTTTCCTTCTACAAGTCGAGACGCTATCCAGCAATCCTTTTGATCAAACACCACGAGAGTTGAATATCCAACCACTATAATCACAGTCTGTGATTATCTCTAACAAAAATCCACATGGAGGATCATACTTAAGCACGAAGTTTTCTGTACTAGCAGAAAAACTAAGTGGCGGCTAGGGTTCCTCTCTTTTCCAGTAAAAACGAGAGAGAGAGAAGAAGGAAGAGAAGGCTTTTCAGCTTTTGTCTTTTGTTAATCACCCCCTACAATTAGGGTTTCGTCCATATCCTTTATATGTCATGAAAAATCACTGAAAACTAAGAATTCTAAAATAGTTAGAATTCCCTAATTGTAATTGGAAACATCAAGTTCTCACAATTACAATTTGGACCATAAGTTATAACTAATTATAATTTGGCCATAACAACTTCTCTTTCTCACAATTAACCCCACTATGTTATCAAATAACATCTTGAGTATATAATCCTTTATTGTGTGTGACCTATTAGGCTTTCTAGTCAATTGGTAGCGAACATGAATTAATCCAAACGTCTTTGAGATTAATAATCTATAATTAATTAGAATTAATCAAATTGATTCTAATCAGGATTGGTTTATTAATTCATCAATTAATAAACCTATATTCTCATATTATGAGCGGTATCTAGCAACACATCATGACCACTTAAGAGTCCAGGAAGTCAAGTGGCATGACATGAACCCTTCAATAACAAACTACAGTGCAATTAACTCCTCTCACCATATAATATCTCATTCGGTTTGGAGTATGGAATTTGCCAACTCCCTCCAAAATATATATTAATTCTGGCCCGAATATAATAGTACTTGTACCAAGAATCCACTACTCTGGATATGTATCAATTAGAACTGTTTCCAATACACAGTTGTCTTAGCCAAGAACTTCTTGAGTAGTAATTCCTACAAGTAGCCATGAGATATTCGCCTCTACTATTAGGAGTGGTGAATCTTTTATTAACCCTCTCAACTACTTTCGTTTATCTCACAATGTACCTAATATTTATCCCATAGGTAGCCTTCGACCTGGTTCCAGAGATTGGAATCAAAGCACACTGCTCAACAAACAAAGTACTTTGGAGATCTCATGTCTAAGGATACTTGTACGTTTTGCTATAATAAGATTATATCACTGGCACTAAATAGTTATCGATGTGATTATTTCATAGCTAGGTCATCCAATGAACTTATTCCATTAACAAGCATTTATGTATCAACTTTGAGTATCTCAATACTCACGGATATGAGAACCACCGCCTAATCTAATCAGGAAGTCTAACACATGCTAGTCTTAACTCATTAATGATGTCCTGACTCATTAATACTACGACTAGGGACTATTTAAGTACTAACAATATACAGTGTAGTAGGAATCTCATATCATGATTTCTATCATGATTTCCTTAACACAGTGTTGTACTAGGGACTTTATCTATGGTTTTATTTAGGTTAAATAGGAGGATTGAAAACATCATTGTTGAGATAACACATATATTTTGAGACGGCTTCTTCTCGGTTGAGCCAGACGTCTCTCTCTCTCTCTTCAGAAAAATTCCCTAGCCTATTAGTTGTTCACCAAACGGTAGTTAGGTAGGCCATATACTAGAAGACTAAGAGTTCGGCGTTCACATACATGCTGTGAAACCCCACCTAAAGTCAACCCTAGTGTAAGGGGGTCGGGATGCATATTATATTTTCTTGCATGCATAAATATATTTTGAAATGATTTTATGTACTTTAGAATTATAATTTATAGTCTAGAAGGCTTAGTTGTGCTTATTGAGTAGAAAGGATAAAATGGTAATTTTTCTTGAGGTCAAAATTGGAAGATAGCTTGAGGATTTAATAGGAAGAATATTTGGGGACAGAAAATAGGAACAAGAGTTGTTGTGGTTTAGTGGTTAAGAGCTTTGGAAATAATCTCTAAGGTCTTGAATTCAAATCCCACCATTTAAGTTTTATCATGATTATTTTTATTTTATTTAAGGTAGAATTTTTCGTCCCTAGGGGAGACATGAATGAAATGTCCTAATCCTATTCTTATGCCCTAGAAGAATTCTTAAGGGATTCATATCCTTTTATTCTCTAGCTTACCTTAAATTCTTTACCAATTAAGCTTGTTCAATTTATCCAAATCCATATTTTAATTCCAGAAAATTCAACAAGGTTTATTGATCTTGGAATTTTGAAAATGGCTCTTAGAGGATAGAGTTTTGACTGAAAATAGGGAGGGAGTTAAGGAAGGTTCCCAAGAGAATTAATCTCTATGGTTGTACCTTCAAACTCCACTCTATAGTATTCATCTTCTTTATGGAAGCAATCTGAAAGTTTTCCAGGTTCTTGGGCAGTCTAGCCTTCAAAAACTTCAACCATTTTTCTTACTTAAATGCTGCCAGAAAAATGGCCAACTTGTTCAGCTTGAAGACTAAAATCCTTTGCCAAAAACTGGACTGCACAAAGCTGTGCAAAAAAAAAAAAAAAAAAAAAAAATCTGAACAGCTTCAATGTTTAGCAGTCCAAAAATAAGCTGTTTCTTCTACCCTTCAAACCAGTGGATTACCTCTGCCTTTCCTCCATAAAGAAGGCTGGAAACCAGCCTTAAAGGACCCTCCAATACCTCTCCAAACTCTTTACAAGTCGGCTGGAATATTGCAGAAAAACTGCACAACGAATTCTAGCAAACCATTCGAAACTCAAACCAGAAAAATTCCAACCTTCCTCCCTCTTCAAGCCTTGTCCGAAAATCACTTCAAACCTCTGTGAAGTTAACCTTAGTCAGCCATGAATTGAACTTCAATACCCCCTCCATTGACCTGCACGATTGGACGCCATAGCCACTCCTTAAATTCCTCCTTCAATTGCTCCAATCAAGCTCTCATTTGAAGTTCAAAATTCTAGCAATTGCTCCATGAAAACTCCCTTGGATTAAGCTTCAAACAACCAGAAATTCTCCCACCATTGCACTCAGTATTTCAGCCAACCTATAGCTCCTTCAACCCCCATTCATTTCAGCAGAATTACAGTAAAACTAGTCGGCCATTGTAGCTTCCAAGAACTTCCATCAATCAAACCACATTACCATATCTTCTACCTTAAAACACTCCATGTATTACTCCATTTGAAATTCAAACAACCAGATTTTCCTCTTCTCCCTAATCTGAAAATCAAATCACAAGAATCCCTCCATCATTCGGCCAAATCCCTTCAGCATTTCATCCAGTTTTCTCTTCAATTCTCTCTATTTCTCCAAGAACACCAAGAACATACACTACATTTCTTCAAGCTTAACACCACTCTAAACACCTCCAATCCCTTCCAAAAACTGCAGATCATGCCTACACACCCCCTAGAGTCCATTTCTGGATTTTATAACATCAAATCTCAAAAACAAAATTTTGCAATTAGATAAAAAACCAGAATTTTTCTTGAAGTCTCAAGAACACCATTAAGGTAACCAAAAATGATTTTGTTCATCTTCTTTCCTTCAATCTTTAACATGATATACTAATACTTTCTCTCTCTCTCTCTCTCTCTCTCTCTCTCTCTCTCTCTCTCTCTCTCTCTCTCTCTCTCTCGGCCGGAGTGGTTGCTACAACCATAGCTATGTTTCTTCTTCTCTCTTAGACGGTTCAAGCCTCCTAAGCGTGTGGATCTCCTTAAACCTTCATCGAAATAGTCTTCAACCAAGTATTTCTCTTTAACCTTCTCTTTAATTCTAAAATCATGTCTCTTAGATGTTGTTAGAAAAGGATAGAATATGATTGGGGATTGAGTATGTACTTATGTATGAAGGAGTTGAGATTGGAGTATGAGGATGTTTTGCCATGGTTAAGTTTTATGATATTTCTTGTGGATCGATGCATGTTCTTCATGTCTTGAGTGAGTATGGATGTTTGAGCATGCTAGATATTATGTCACCTTTGGTGAATAGGGTATTATGTTCTTGTTTTCTTTGAAGTCATGAAAATGATTATGCTTAGTAGAGATTTGACCATGTGATAGTAGGTATGGATTTAAACCTTTATTCATGAATAGAATAGTTTGTTGATTGATGTTGGAGTATATGTTCATGATTCTTATTAGCAATACGAAAATTATGATCATGACCTTGTTAATCCTAAACTATTTTAATTGGCCAATTTATTACGTTAATTAAGATTAATATTATATTTTCCTTCAAAATTTCAAAAACCCTAAGAAGCTTTGGAATTGGAGTATTAAGTGGAATAGTAATATTTTAACCAAATAAATGATATATTTTATTAAAGATAATATATATCAATATTTATATATAATAATAATAATACATAAAGCCTTTTATATAAATAATAATAATAGGTAAAATATTAATCTTGTAGGCCATATAATCATAAATACTATTGAAATTTATTTATTAATTATTTTCTATCTACTAATTATTAATTAAGAGATTAGTAATAATTTATTATTTATTTTAACAATATCATTTAGGACTTAGGATTCTTCATCAATTAAACCCTAGTTTATTTATTAATAACAACACTCAAAATTTGTATTTGAACCTATAACTTGTTAGTAATTATTTTACAATCCCTAGTTATTTTCACTTATCAAGCTAGACTTACTTTATAAAACCCTTTACCATCTAGCCTTATAGCTTAGGACATTATGGTCATGATTGTAATAAGTTGAACTAGGATTATTTATGGAAGTGAGTATAGCTTGAATATAATCATATGACTTGTGTTTACCCTAGGCGGGGTTAGGTCAGCTTTGGAAGATTTGTGAATTTGCAAGCAAAGAATCAGGTAAGCTCCTGCACAAACTTATTTAATGACAAAAGGTTACTATGGCAAGCCAAACGCGAAGTGTATGGACACTCATTTTGTAAAGGTAAGTAAGGACTATTTCCTTTCTTGTTCAGTCAAACAAATCATTTGAAAACCAAACAAGTAGTTTTGCACAAACACTAAACTCTTTCTAAAAACCCACTTTGACACGAATTTTAGAAATCCTTAATTGCTATTTCCAAGTAAAGCAATGTTTTATCAGTTTTCTCCCAAGTAGGATAATCAATGTTGAATACTCAATAAGGGTAGGTTAGTAGTACTAGTTTTGAAGATCAAGAGCGAGTCTTCTGGTAGGAGGCTACCTCCAGAAGATGAATTCAACTTAGAGAAGCGACAGTACTACTTAGTCATGCCGGTCCAAGCTAGCAAGTTTCAGTCAAGTGGACTGTGTGTTTCCGGAGTAGACAACCGGTATGTTTGGGTGTAGAGAATGAGGAGTATCTTACTCGGTAGGCCGATCACCTACCTTTTTGTCAGTCTGCACAAAGTGTGGCATTCTGACCATTATATGGTCATGGGGCCCAACGTGTGGTAACCCATGACTACCCATTTGAGTGATTGTATTTATTGTGCACATGTATGGTTTGAAAAGCATAACACCACTCTTTATTTTTAATCCTTATTTATTGCTTGCCAGCATTTTCCATTATTTAATTTTTACAACTTGCATGCATGAACTGTTTTACCTAAAATACTCAAAGCACACACGGGCTTACTGAGATTTTTATCTCATCACCTTTTATGCCATGTTTTTTGGTCGATCCTGCTGTGGAGATGAGTAGCTAGTTTTGTTGCCTGCTTGGAAGACTCAATGTTGTTTATTTTATATGTTGCTTTGAGAGATGATAGTGAACAATTTATTTTGAATTTGTTCTTGAATTTTTGGGTTGTAATAAGTTCAATTTTTAAGGATTATTTTTATTTTCGTTAGTGTGACCTAGTTATAAAGACCCATTGTCCTTTGGATGAGACGACATCCGCAGTCTTGTTGGGCCTAGGTAGTGGGGTGTTACATGTCGGGTTTGACTCTCGCTGAGTTTCCAATGGGAATAATACTCATAAGGTTGATCCAACGGGGTAGGCATAGTTGCATATCAAAGCATGGTGGTAGCTAAGGGGATTCTGAATCCTTTCCCTGACAGCTAGCTTTTGGTGAAGTAAGTGACTTTCTTAAATAAGCTATCCTTACTTGGCTTTTTTCCCAAAATGACTTTTTAGAAAGCTATAATTTGCTTGACTTTTCGGGAAAGTAAAGGCTAAAAGACTCTTGGGAAATTACTTGGCCTTTTGGAAAAGTAAATGCTAAAACGACTCTCGGAAAAATTAAAGACTACTTGACCTTTCAGAAATGTAGTGGGACATCGTGCTTTCTGACAAGTTCCTATTTAAGTGGTGGGACAACAATTCCACCTCTTTTTTACTAAAGACGCATCTCATTAGTTTTCATCTGACATAAAGCTAAAGTAATGATAAAGTGTGATTCACAGACTCATAGACTCGAATTATTTTGATAGCTATTCTATCACTAAGCCTCCATTATATTAGCAATATTTCCATCCTCATCTTTAATTCTTTCTTCTCCATCAATAGTGGGGTCATATTCATCATGCATTATTTCACCTTGTACTGTACAACATGTTCGAATTCTGATTAACCGATAAAACTCTGTAAGCTCAGGGTCATTGTTGAACAATTTCTTATAAGGAACATAGATTTGACTAGGATGAACAATATATGAGAAAATCTTCATATTTTTGGATTCAGCTAAAAGCTTGTGATATATTCTAAAAGAATATTCTGCCACATGAGTAAGACTTGCTGCCCTTTAGTTGAAAATTTCATCCACAATAGAAATTTCTTTATTAGGAATGATAATTAAATTTCTATACTCATATATAGGATTTCGTCTTAGTCTTGGAAAAGTAGAGATCAGGACCTCAGTTCTATAATCATCTGGATAATGCAGGTTATACAAGGGGGTATAGAATGTAAAGCCATTCTGAGATAACCATCTCTGAAGAGATCTGCATCCTTCATGTAATCATAGATGTATGACAACTGTCTACTAGCGATCATTGTCCTGTTTTTGTCATACCTATTTTCTGGAATATATAACTTAAACAGCATTCCATGTTCCATTAATTTGTTGATAGATAACTCCAATCCTAACACATTCTTGTCCACCCATTTTTGTAAATTGATAACTGCTCTGATGTATGTAAAACTCTTTATCACGTCACTGCAGGTATTGTTAGTATTATGCCCTAGAGGCAATCTCTTGTACGTTGTATATGACATATTTTATTTTAATAAAAGGCATTATTTATCTTAAAGTTTCCTTTGTTTACTTTTATGTTATATAACTGTTAGATAAAGTCCCTAGTACAACACTGTGTTAAGGAAATCATGATATGAGATTCCTACTACACTATATAGTGTTAGTACTTAAATAGTTCCTACTCGTAGTATTAATGATACAGGACATCATTAATGCGTTAAGACTAGCATGTGTTAGACTTCCTGATTTGATCAAGCGGTGGTTCTCATATTCGTGACTATTGAGATACTCAAAGTTAATACATAGATGCTTGTTAATGGAACAAGTACATTAGATGACCTAGCTATGAGATAATCGCATGGATAACTATTTAGTACCAGTGATATAATCTCAATATAGCAAACGCGCAAATATCCTTAGACTTGAGATTTCCAAGGTACTTTGTTTGTTGAGCATTATGCTTTGATTCCAATCTCTGGAGCCAAATTGAGGGCCGCCTATGAGATGGATATTGGGTACACTGTGAGGTAAATGAAAGTAGTTGAGAGGGTCAATAAAGGATTCACCACTCCTAATAGTAGGGGCGAATATCTCACGGCCACTTGTAGGAATTACTACTCATGAAGTTCTTAGCCAAGGCGACTGTATATTGGAAACAATTCCAGTTGATACACATCTAGAGTAGTGGGTTCCTAGTACAAGTACTATTGTATTCGGGCCAGAATTAATTCTGCAGGGAGTTGGCACTAATTCCGTACTCCAAACCTAATGAGATATTGTATGGTGAAATGAGTTAATTGCATTGTAGTTTTTTATTGAATGGTTCATGTCAAGCCACTTGACTTCTTAGACTCTTGGGTGGTCATGATGTGTTGCTAGATACTACTCATAATCTGGGAATATGGGTTTATTAATTGATGAATTAATAAACCAATCCTTATTAGAATAATATGATTAATTCTAATTAATTATGGATTATTAATCTTAAAGATATTTGGATTAATTCATGTTCGCTACCAATTGACTGGGAAACCTAATAGGTCACATACAATAGAGGATTATATATACTTAAGATGTTATTTGATAACACAGTGGGGTTAATTGTGAGAAAGAGAAGTTGTTGTGGCCAAATCATAATTAGTTATAATTTGTGGTTCAAATTGTAATTGTGAGAACTTGATGTTTCCAATTACAATTAGGGAATTCTAACTGTTTTAGAATTCTTAGATGGAGGATTTTTCAGTAGGATTTGTGTGCAATATAGGATATACACATGAAACCCTAGTAGAGGTGTAAGACACGAAACAACTCCAACCCTAGCAACACACGATCTCTCCCTCTTCTCTCTCTCGTTGTTCTTGCAACCTAACCCTAGCCACCACTTAGTTTTTCTACTAGCACAGAAAACTTTGTGCTTGAGTGTATCCTTCGTGTGGATTTCTATTAGAGATAATCACACACTATGATTATAGTGGTCGGATGTTCAACTCTCGTGGTGTTTGATCAAGAGAATTGTTGGATCGCACCTCGACTTGAAGAAGAAATTTTTGTTCTTCAGGCGATCAAAGAAAGGTAAAAAGCTGTTACATTTGTTCTCTTTATGTCTTGTTTTCCACACATATGCGGATCCTGGGTTGGTATCTCGTTCTTATTTTTCTGCTGCGCTATATATGATATGCGTGAGATACCCAACATGTATGACTGATGATGTTGAAGCTCAATCCTTCATATTGCTGAAGAGGTCTTTCACAAATAGTTCTAAACATTTCTTGAATTCCCAATTGTTCGGTAATTTTTTTAGCAAGCACACACTTGTATACTTAAAGCATGACTTCATGGATTTTGTTTGGAAATTTCTCCCATCTGTCTTCTTTTTGCTTTAAATCTTCTTCCATAAAAGTCCTCATTTGAGTCATTAAGTCTAAGAATTCTTCATTTATTTTTTCTTTTTCTTTTAGACTTACTTTCAACATCTAGAGTTATTTTTCAAGGTCAACAACAGTTTGAGGTGTTTGGGGTTTAAGAATAAGATCTGAAGGATCTGAAGAAATAGGTTTAGTTATTTGTGCCTTGAAGTGATGGATTTCTTGGTTTCATATCCAAAGTATGATGGATTTCTTGGTTTTTCATATCTAAAGTACTATTCAAGAAATGAAGATGTCCTGATAATGCTTTGGGTATGTCAATATACTGTTTGTGGTTACGAATTTTTCACAGATTATCTAAAAGAGTTTGTTGTTCAAAGGTAATAGGAAAATCAAATGCAAACTTTGGAAGCATGACCTTTAAAAAATAAGGTCCAAATCGAATTTTTGAGACCTGTGCTGAACATGATGATCCGAATTCCATCTGCAAAATTTAAACAACATTTTATATTTGGATCTTTAAATATCTACTATCTTTATGGTTGGTTAAACCACAAGCTATACTTGGGCTCTGATAATTTAATATGGTACCCAGAACAGTTTTGAATACTGTACTATAACCATTCTAGGGTTATTCCCTGACTAGATAGATATTATTGGGTTAAGCCCAATCTATATTTTATTAGGTAATGGGCCTTATAACTAATCTACTAAGTTGGTCAGCCCAGAAATTTTGGCCCCACCCATCTAAAGTTCTATCTACTTCTATTATCATGTAAGCATCTAGGGGTGGCAGTTCTAAAGGTGGAAGTATCCTAATTGCTTCTTTTATTTTATGGACTAATTTTAGATCTTGATCATTAAACTTTGTTTGACCATGGGATCTAGTTTTAGCATAAAATGGTCATACTAATTTGCTAAAATTAGGAATATAAGTTCTACAATAATTTAATAAGCCTAAAAAGGATTTAAGAGATTTTAGATTAGTAAAATTAACTTCTTTTTCTAAGACTGTTTTGGCAATGTGATCTATCAACTTAATTTGTTATTTGACAATTATAAATCCTAAGAATTCTATTTGATACTTTCCTAAAGACATTTTCTTCTTTCAAAGTATAAGACCATATTGAATACATAAATAAAAAATCCTTTTAAATGATTTATGTGTTCTTTTCTATTTTTACTAAATATGTCATCTATATAATATACTATAAATGGAATGTCTTTCAAGATATTGTCCATTATTCTTTGGAAAATAGATGTAACTACTCATAATGACCATTAGGAATTGTAAATACTATCCAAGGGATACTATCTTCATGCATTGCTATTTGACAGAATCCTGACTTAAGATCAAACTTTGAGTAAATAAAACTATCTTTTACTCTTAATATTAAAAGTTCTTTATTAGAAATAATATAACTATCTTCAACTGTATTGTCATTCAGTCTTTTATAGTTATAAACCATTCTACTTTTACCCCTAACAATTTCACTGTGTTTTCTAACTATAAATGTAGGAGTTCTATGTGGACTATAACTATTTCTAATTTTTCCTAATTCCAACAATTCCTTAGTATGCATGTTGGCTTCTTCGAAATCTTTAGGATTATTTTTCATAGGAGTATCTTTAATTATTATTTTAGGGTTTATTAATGCTAATTTGCTGAGTATTTTATTTTTCTACCAATGTTCTAAAAGGTTTTCTCCTATGATTTTAATCTTTTCTAGTTGTTTTAACAGGGTTTCTATATCCTGTTTTTCATTAGCTATTTCTCCTAAATTAAAATTTACTTCATTTGAGTAATCTAATTTTGAAAAATTAAATTGTTCAAATGTTTCTACTTCAGGCATATTTATTTTAACTGTATTTTTTTTGCACTGTTTCTAATGGTTGAGATATATTAGAGGCAAGGTTAAGTTCTTTGCTTAAAGGAGAGCTTAGTATTGCATCTACTTTTTAAAAACAGGTTACCCTATTACCTTCCATTATTATTCCTCCATAGAGATTTTTAATGAAACTCATACCTATAATTAATTGATAATTCATGGGTGATACCCATGTTGTTGGTAAAAAATATTTTTTCACTATTAAACTTAATAGTGTAGTCTACCAATCTTTCATCTATTCTTCTAGTATTTCCTACTGTGTCTATTACAGTGGAGCCTATTTTTTATTTTCTAAGGTATTTATCAGGCACTAAATTTTTATGGATATGGCACATAGTAGCACTAGTATCAATTATGTTGGGAAATATGCCCTCTTAAACTAGGTTTCTGATGTAAAAATCGAATGTTTTAGTAAAAAAAATTTATTTTCAGAAATTATTTGTGAATTTATATTTTATTTGTGCACAATTACGTTTGGAAAAGACCCATTGTATTTAAGTAAGTGGTCCATGTGAATGGAAGTCTTTCACAGTAAGGTATAGATCACAGGTTACTTAACATATAAACATTCATTCTCAACCGATTGATGAGAATGGAAATCTCATCATGTTTAGGTTATTATGTTGTAAATTCCAAATGGGGAATGGCTTACCTTTAGCCAGTAAGTAGTCCACTCACTTCATGACATAAGCGTATTTCGAATACGTAGAACAGGACATATAGTAGTGGTTTCTTAAAAATACTATATGGTAGAAACCTAAACTACTATCGCTATAACGTGGACTAGTACTCTATGACTTGAGTATGAGTTGGCGGTTTGACGAAGCTGGAAGCATGTACTTTGATATGCTATAGTTGAGGTTCTATCGTAGGACCAATATACTTGCATGTTTAGTATGTGTGACTAGTTAGTTAAGACAGACTTGTACAAGATAGTTTCTATACTATATCACCCCTTGTGGTTATTTGAGTTATCTAAATATCCAGGGTCCTGGGAAACATGACTTGGATGTTTGCTTTAGGGTAGCTACCTTGGAAAGCGGAAACAATCTAGGAAGTCGTGGATCATTGGACTAGAAGCTTAAGAATGGTAGATGTCATTTAGAGAGGTGTTAGTACACTTCTTCCTCTCTAAATGTACGACGATGTATAGAGGGGTATTTTAGTCATTACACCTGTAAGTCGGAGACTTTGCTAACGCAGCATTGTCTTTAAGGTTAATATTTCCTTATGGTGATATTAGGAAATATTTAAAATGTAAAATACAGCTATTTATATGGCAATGGTATTTTGACCATATTTTGGTCATTTATATGGTGTTTCTTTTGGTCCCTAGTATAGACCGTAAGTCCTAATTAAATACGGGCTAAGAAGTTGTTCTTAAATTAAATGAAATTTATTTTATTTAAGTAGCATGATTTAATTATTGAGCTAGAATAAAATAAAGGTCCATAGAGAGAGAGAATTAATTAAATTAGTTTGGTTGGTTAATTAATTATTCAGGGCTTTGGCCCAATTTGAATAATTAGGGATTAACTTGGGACTAAACTAATATAGGCTTGTTAATTGGACTAGTTTATTTGGGCTGAGAAAATTAATTATTTGTTAGGCCATTAAGTTGGTTCTAATTAGAATAACTAATTTAGTCTAAAAGGTTAAACTAAGAGTCCAATGGCCCAGTCCAGTTTAACCTAGGGTTTTATTTAGGTTAAACAAGAGGATTGGACATCATCGTTGTTTGCTACAGACTCTTCTATGTGAAAAAGAAGCACACGTCTCTCTCTCTCTCTAGAAAATATTCCTTAGTTCTGTAGTTGTTCACCAAATGGAATTAGGCAAGCCATATACTGGAAGACTGAGAGTTTGGCATTCACATACATGCACAGATGGAGTAGGAGACTTGCAAGAATCGCACCAGAGGTCTCCACTAGCATACCTACTCCGGTTCCACATATTCCGGTCCAGCCAATTCTTATAACGAGGAAAAGAGGTAAATTTTTTTTAACCTCGGAATCAGTATAGAGTGCAACCGGCACCGGCTTGGGCTGCTGGCGCTGGCTTTGTTTGGTTTCCCTATTCTTCAGTTTTTCCAATTATTTTTGCTTTCACTTCTGCTGTGTGCCCTGTGTTTTCCCTTTTTTATGCCTTCAATTGGTATCAGAGCATGAAGTTTTTGTGAAAATATAGGGAGCATGCATCTAGTTGAATAAAGCTGGACATATATGTGTGGTTTAAACTGTGATTTTTTGCTGTTTTGGTATGGATAGGTTCTCTATTAAACCTCTCGGATTGAGGTATAGGAGATGTGTAATTTGCTGTTTTTCTTAGCAAATCGTGTAAACCCGATATTAAAGGGTATAGGCGATTGTTGATTGTTGATTTATTATATTGAGATTGAAATTGAAGAGCTAATGGTACTAGAAGTTGCACAGAAAAACAGAGGAAATTCACAAAAGAAAATCGCAAAAAAAAAAAAAAAACTGCAGAAGAACTCGTCCAGATTGGAACCGGCGCCGGCTAGGCCGCCCGAATTTTAGGTTACCCATGGGTCCTGGTTCTGTGCGGCGGGTGCAGTGGACCACAGTGCAGCGGGTGTAATGGACCAAGGAGAAATTTTTTATTTTTACCTTGTATTTTTCTTGCATTTTCCTTTTTGTTTTGGGGTCCATACCAGGAGAAGTTAATATTTTTGCAATAGTTAATATTCATGGAATATTTTGCATGAAAAATATTAGTAAGGGATTTTAGAATTAAACAAGACCATTAATTAGTTAATTAATGTGTTTAATTCTATTATCTAGGCACTTTAGGTTTAAAAAAATAGAAAAGCATGAAACCGTCTATTGTTTTCTAACATGCTATTTATTTTTTATGTACCTATGTGCATGGTTTCTCAAAGAACAAAGTTTTTGAGAATATTTTTGACAAAGAAAACATTTTCCTACAAATTAAATGGTTATTTTAACTTGAACAAAAATTAATCCTCAGATATTTTTATCAAAGGATTTAATCCTTGACATAGAAAATCTATTGGATTTAAATATTTTTGTACGTTAAAATAGAAAGCCATTTTGTTTTATTTTGGTACAAGAAAAATTATTTTGTCAAATAAACTTGAGACCAAAGTCTCTAGAAAGTTTTAATTGGAAAATTTTTGAAAGCATTAAATTTTTTTAACTTGAATAAAATTAGTCCATGGAAAAAATCTCTCAAAGGATATATACCTTGACATAGAGATTTTAATGGATTTAGACATTTTATTTTTGAGTTAAAGGGAAAACTTAATGGAAATTTTCAGAAGGATATTTTCAGAAAAATCTTTGTTTTAAAAAACTAAGTGGGAGAGGGTTTCCAACAGCCCCACAACTTCTATCACAATCCTCATTAGAGATCGTAGGTCCCCTTGCGTCACTATGGGAGTGAACCCGTGTAGGATGGGGATACCACAAAAATCTAGATCTAATAGAGGGATGCAATTAATAACCCGGGTACGTACTATGGTCGGCCAGTCCTTCGTTGGAGGTCATAGTATGTCCATAGGAAATGAGAGGAAATGGCCATCCCCTCGATGGAGTTATCTTCTGGATTATTACCTCGAAAGAAAATTAATATGTGGTGGTTAACACACTTAGTTTAGGGAACTCTTAATCTTCCCAAGAAACTATGTCAGTTTTCCTAAGAGCTAAATTAATTATTATCAGTTTTGATAATAAGGATAAAATGCACAAATTTGTTTTGCTTTCACAAACTAAATTCTTTTCTTTTATTTTCAATTTTTCAAAAATTATGGGAGGTTCTTTTAGTCCATTGGTTGTTATTCTCAAAGAGAATAAGCTAACGGGACTAAACTATATGGATTGGAAGAGGAACTTGGATATAATACTCACAACTGAGGAGTATAAGTATGTCCTTTACGAAACCTGCGCTGTTATCGGGGAGGGTTCCACCGTCGAGGAGCATGAGGTTAAGAAGGCATGGAAGAAGGCCAACAAGATGGCTCGTTGTTACATGTTGGCCTTCATGTCTAATGTGCTCCAATCCAGATATGAGCACATGGCCACTGCATATGATATAACTCAATCATTAGCCACGATATTCACAGATAAGAGCCAGCCCGCAAGGCAGGAGGCTCTTTGAACTATCATTAACACTAAGATGACTGAGGGAGCATCAGTTAGAGAGCATATACTCAAGATGATTGCTGCTTTCAAGGAGGCAGAAATCTTAGGGGCTGTTATTGACCTTGAGAACCAAGTGGTCATGGTTCTCAAATCTCTACCGGGTTCCTTTACTCAGTTCAAGTTGAATTACAATATGAATAAGTTAAATATAAGTTTAACTAAGTCAATGAAGGAGCTCCAGATGGCAGAGAAGGTCATGAAGCCATAATTTAAGGCTATGATTGTTAAAGTTTCATCTTCTAGAACTAGGTCAAAGCCCAGAAAGTTCAAGAAGAAGAAGGGGAACGTAGCGGCCCAGCCCAAAGACAAACCCAAGGGCAAGTGCTTCAAATGTGGGCTGAAGGGACACTGGAAAAATGAGTTCCGGATCTTCATGCCAAGAAAAACCCCACAGGTAATGTTTTGTATCTAGAGTCTATATCAATGGTTGGATCAACTTTCACTTGGATTGTTGATTCAGGAGCCACTGATCATATCTATAATTCCTTGTAGGGGTTTAAAAAGATTAGAAGACTCCAGAAGGGCAAACATGGACTATGTGTAGGAAATGGAGCACAAGTTTGGGCCGTTGCAGTGGGGGAGCTGGATCTTGTTTTTTATTGTAATAGAATAGTGGTTTTGAAAGATATTTATATATGTACCTGGATTTCGGCATAATTTGATTTCGGTTGCGAAACTAATAAATCAAGGATATTCTGTATCTTTCCATTCTGGTATTTATATCAGTAGAGATGGAGAAATTTTATGTACTGGGCACATGTATGGGAATCTATTTTTCTTAAACCCTATTAACAATTAATTAAATAATGCTCAATCTAAACCTTTAACAAAGAAGAGAAAGACCAATGTCAATGACTCTTATCTTTGGCATCTAAGGTTGGGTTTTATCAACTCAACTAGCATTCAGAGGTTAATCCATGATGGGCATTTAGACTCATTGAGTTTGGAAAATTGGCCTCAGTCTGAGTCCTGCCTGATGGGAAAGATGACCAAAATGTCATTTACCCTTAAGGTGGATAGAGCCAATGAGGTATTGAGTCTTGTTCACACTGATGTGTGTGGTCCCATGTCTACACCAGCTAGATGGGGTTTTGAGTACTTCATCACTTTCACGGATGATTGTACGAGATTTGGTTTTATTTACCTGATGAGATGCACGTCTGACTCTTTTGACAAGTTCAAGGAGTTTAAGGCTGAGGTGGAGCGTCGGACAAGTAAATTGATTAAGACCTTACGATCGGATCGTGATGGAGAGTACCTCCTTGGTGAATTCAAGGGCTGCATGGTACAACATGGGATAGTATCCCAGTTCTCTGCGCCAAGGATGCCCTAGCAAACGGAGTAGCTGAGAGAAAGAATAGGACATTGATGGAAATAGTCTGAAAAATGATGTCTCATGCTACTCTTTCAGTGCCTTTTTGGGGATATGCCCTGGAAACAACAGCATACATTCTGAACTTGGTGCCTTCCAAGTCAAAACCTAGGATTCCCTATGAGATGCGGACTGGGTATAAGCTAAGTCTGAATTATCTCAAGATTTGGGGTTGTCTAGCTTATGTACTAGTCAAGGGAGACAAGTTGGAAACAAGATCAGAATTATGCTATTTTGTTGGGTATCCAAAAGGGACAAAAGGTGGTTAATTTTATCATCCTAAGGAGCAGAAAGAATTGGTTAGTACCAATGCTAGATACTTAGAGGATGATCAAAGTACCTCCACTAAAGGTTCAACTAGGTTGGAACTGGAGGAGAAGTTATCTTCGGAATCAAATTCTTCTTACCCGATTGTGGAACAAGAAGTGGTATAGCCTCAATAGCCTGTACAATTGGAGCCTCATCGTAGTGGGAGAGTGTCTAGGGTCCTGGAGAGATGGACTGGAGAAGTTTTCGAGCTAGTCCCCGACCATCAGGAATAAGACCCCACTAGATACAAGGAGGTTATTACTGATACCGATGCAAATCTATGGCATGAAGCAATGAAAGCCGAGATTGAGTCTATGTATCTCAATCAGGTTTGGGATCTTGTAGCTTCACCTGAAGGGATAAAACCCATTGAGTGTAAGTGGTTGAAGGCATAGAAAACGAAAAACACAGGGCACGTAGCGGAAGCGAAGATAAAAAATTGGAAAAACTGAAGAACAGGGGAATCCTAATCAGAGCCGGTGCTGGTCATGCTCTGGCGGGCCTCCGAGCTTAAAATTTTTTTTACCTCTTTTTCTCATTCTAAGAGTTGGCTGGATCGAAATGCGTACTATCAGGGTAGGTACGCTGGTGCAAGCCTCTGGTGCGATTCTTGCAAGTCTCCTACTCCATCTTTGCATGTAGGTGAACACTAATCTCTCGATCTTTTAGTATATGGCCAGCCTAAATCCATTTGATGAACAACTACAGACTAAGGAACCTATTTTCTGGAGAGAGAGAGAAGAGAGAGAGAGAGAGACGTCTGGCTTTTCACAGAGAAGAAGCCGTCTCAGAGAGTGTGTGTTCTTTTAACAACGTTGTTTCCAATCCTCCTGTTTAACCTAAATAAAAATCCTAGGTAAAATTGGACTGGGCCATTGGACTCTAAGTTTAACCTTTTGGGCTTAATTAATTATTATAATTAGAGCCACATAAATGGCCCAATTAATAATTAATTTCCCAGCCCAAATAAACTAGTCCAATAAATAAGCCTATATTAGTTTAGTCCAAGGTTAATCTTTAATTATTCAAATTGGGCAAAAGCCCTGAATAATTAATTAACCCACCAAACTAATTTAATTAATTCTCTCCCCATGAACCTTTATTTTATTCTAGCCCAACAATTAAATCAGGCTACTTTAATTAAATAAATTTAATTTAATTTAAGATCAATTCCTTAGCCCATATTTAATTAGGACTTACGGTCTGTACTGGGGACCAAAAGACACACCGCCTTGGTTACTAAAATGATCAAAATACCCTTGCCATATCAATAGCTGTATGTTGTATTTTAAATATTTCCTAATATCACCATAAGAAAGTATTGACCCCAACGACAGTGCTGCGTTAGCAAAGTCTCTGACTACAAGTGTAATGACTAAAATACCCTTTTATACATCGCCGTACATTTAGAGAGGAAGAAGTGTACTAATACCTCTCTAAATGACATCTACCATCCTTAGGCCTCTAGTCCAATGATCCACGACCTCCTGGAATGTTTCCACTTTCTAAGGGAGCTACCCTAAAGCAAACATCCAAGTCATGTTTCCCAGGGCCCTGGATATTTAGATCATTCAAACAACCACAATGGGCGATATAGTATAGAAACTGTTTTGTACAAGTCTATCTTGACTAACTAGTCATACATACCCAATGTGCAAGTATATTGGCCCTACGATGGAACCTCAACTATAACATATCAAAGTATATGATTCCAGCTTCGTCAGACCACCAACTTATACTCCAGCTGTAGAGTACTAGTCCACACTGTAGCGGTAGTAGTCTAGGTTTCTACCATATAGTACTTTTAAGAAACCTCTACTACAGGTCCTGTTCTACGTATTCGAAATACGCTTATGTCATAAAGTGAGTGGACTACTTACTGGCTAAAGGTAAGCCATTCTCCATTTGGAATTCACAACATAATAACCTAGACATGATGAGATTCCCATTCTCATCAATCGGTTAAGAACGAATGTTTATGTGTTAAGTAACCCGTGATCCATACCTTATTGTGAAAGACCTCCATTCACATGGACCACTTACTTAAACATAATGGGTCTTTTCCAAACATAATTGTGCACAAATAAAAACGTAAATTCACAAATAATTTTTGAAAATAAATTCTTTTATTAAAACATTAGATTTTTACATCAGAAACCTAGTCTAAGTGGACATATTTCCTAACAATCTCTCCCTTGTACTCTAAGACTAAGTAAGTCCGTAGGTGCCCACCCCTATGGCGTCTAAGTGTCTCTTGAAGACTTACTCTGCTAAAGGCTTGGTGAATGGATCTGCTAGATTATTCTCGAAGGCAATCTGTTCCACCACAACTTCCCGTCTTTGGATGAAATCCCAGATCAGGTGGTACTTCCTCTCGATGTGCTTCCCCTTCTTGTGGTTCCCGGGTTCTTTGGATTGTGATACCGCTCCAGTGTTGTCGCAATACATCACAATTGGACTATCCATGTGTGGCACGACTCCAAGTTTTGAAAAGGAACTTCTGGAGCCAAACTGCTTCCTTGGATGCCTCCGAAGCTACCATATGCTCAGCTTCTATAGTTGAGTCAGCAATGCAAGATTGCTTGATACTCCTCCATGAAATAGCTTATCCAGACAAGGTGAAGATAGATCCACTAGTGGATTTTCTCTCATCCTTATTCGCGTGGAAGTCTGAGTTTGTGTATCCTGTAGGAACCATGTCGTCAGCCCTGTAAACTAGCATATAATCTCTCGTTCCCTTGAGGTACTTGAGTATATGCTTTACAGCTTGCCATTGAACCTCCCCAGGGTTTGACTGATATCTGCTAACCAAGCCTACGACAAAGCAGATATCTGGCCTAGTACACAGCATGGTGTACATGAGACTTCCCATAGCCAAAGCGTAGGGAATCCTACTTATCCTGTCTTTTTCTTCTTGAGGCTTTAGATAGTCCCTTGAGGAAAATGACAACCCATGTTTGCAAGGAATTAGAGCTCCCTTACATGAGTCCATGCTATACCTGGCCAGCATCTTGTCAATGTATGCTGCTTGGGATAACCCTAACATTCTCTACTTTCTATTTCTAAGAAGTCTAATCCCAAGAATATAGCTGGCTTCTCCCAAGTCCTTCATACTGAATTGACTAGACAGTCAAACCTTTGTAGATGACAATGACCCTACATCATTTCCAATGAATAGAATGTCATCCACATACTGCTGGGTATCTCAAGCTTGTATCCCATACGGCGTAGCGGAAAATAAAACGAGATACCCTCCCAGGACTTTTCTATGTGTGGAAAACAAGACATAAAGAGTGTAAAGGCAACAGCTTTTACCTTTTGGTGATCGTGCGAAGAATATAATTTTCTTCTTCAAGTTGAGGCGCGATCCAGCAATCCTCGAGATCAACCTCCACGTGAGTTGAACGTTTACCCACTATAATCATAGTATGTGATTATCTCTAATAGTAATCCATGAAGAGGAATACTCAAGCACGTAGCTTTCTGTGCTAGCAGAAATTCTAAGTGGTGGCATTAGTGCCAACTCCCTCCAGAATTAATTCTGGCCCGAATACAATAGTACTTGTACCAGGAACCCACTGCTCTAGATATGTATCAATTGGAATTGTTTCCAATACACAATCGCCTTGACCAAGGACTTTCCGAGTAGTAATTTCTACGAGTAGCTGTGAGATATTCGCCCCTACTATTAGGAATGGTGAATCCTTTATTGACCCTCTCAACTACTTTCATTTACCTCACAATGTACCCAATATCCATCCCATAGGCGGCCCTCGATCGAGCTCTGGAGATTTGAATCAAAGTACAAAGCTCAGTAAACAAAGTACCTTGGAGATCTTAAGTCTAAGGATACTTACACGTTTGCTATATTGAGATTATATCACTGGTACTAAATAGTTATCCATATGATTATCTCAAAGTTAGATCATCCAATGAACTTGTTCCATTAACAAGCATCCATGTGTTAACTTTAAGTATTTCAATACTCACGATTATGAGAACCACCTCCTGATCAAATCAGAAAGTCTAACACATGATAGTATTAACGCATTAATGATGGCATGTCTCATTAATACTATGACTAGGGACTATTTAAGTACTAACACCATTCAGTGTAGTAGGAATCTCATATCATGATCTCTATCATGATTTCCTTAACACGATGTTGTACTACGGACTTTATCGAACAGTTATATTACTTAAAGTAAACAAAAAGAAACTGTAAGATAAAAATGTCTTTTATTAAAATAAAATGTGTCATATACAATGTACAAGTAATTGCCTCTAGGGCACAACACTAACACATACAAGACAAGAAAAACCACATTAATGCTTTCAAGTTTCCTGTACATGCATGGTTCATCCTTATTTTGAACAAAACCATAAGACTTTACAGTCTCATCAAAACGAATGTTCCATGCCCTTGATGCCTGCTTAAGTCCATAAATGGACTTCTTAAGATTGCAAACCATATGCTCTTGTCCTTTAGCAATGAAGCCTTCCGGTTGGGACATATAGATGTCTTCACTAAGATGACCATTTAAAAATGCCGTCTTGATATCCATTTGTTGTATCTCATAGTCGTAATAACATGCGATGGCAAGGAGGATGTAGATGGGCTTAAGCATGGCTACTGAGGAAAAAGTTTCCTTATAGTCGATTCCCTTTTTCTGAGTATACCATTTCGTCACAAGCCTATCTTTGAAGGTTTCTACCTTCCCATCTACTTCCCTCTTTCTCTTGTATACCCACTTACACCCTATGGATTTTATCCCTTCAGGTAAAGTTACAAGATCTCAAACCTAATTGAGATACATAGACTCAATCTCAGCTTTCATTGCTTCATGCCACAGATTTGTATCGGCATCAGCAATAGCCTCCTCGTATCTAGTGGGGTCTTATTCCTGATAGTCGGAGACTAGCTCGAAAGCTTCTCCAGTCTATCTCTCCGAAACCCTAGACTCTCTCCCACTACAACGAGGCTCCATATATACAGGCTCTTGAGGCTGTGCCTCTTCTTGTTCCACAATCGAGTAAGAAGAAGTTGATTTCGAAGATAACTTCTCATTGAGTTCCAACCTAGTTGAACCATTCATGGAAGTACTTTGATCATCCTCTAATTATCTAGCATTGGTACAAACTAGTACTTTCTACTCCTTAGGCTGATAAAAGTAACCACCTTTTGTTCCTTTTGGATACCCAACAAAATAGCATAATTTTGATCTTGGTTCCAACTTGTCTCCCTTGACTAGTACAAAAACTGGATAACCCCATATCCTGAGATGATTCAGACTTAGCTTACACCCAATCCATATCTCATAGAGAGTCCTAGGTACTGACTTGGAAGGCACCAAGTTTAGAATATATGTCACTATTTCCAGGGCATATCCCTGAAAAGACACTGGAAGAGTAGCATGAGACATCATGCTTCAAACCATTTCCATCAATGTTCTGTTCCTTCTCTCAGCTACTCCATTCTGCTGGGGTGTCCCCGGCGTAGAGAGTTGGGATACTATCCCATGATATACCATGTAGTCCTGGAATTCACCAAGGAGATACTCTCCACCACAATCCGATCGTAAGGTCTTGATCAATTTACCTGTCCGACGCTCCACTTCAGTCTTAAACTCTTTGAACTTATCAAAAGAGTCAGACTTGCGTCTCATCAGGTAAACGTAACCAAACCTTGTATAATCGTCCGTAAAAGCGATGAAGTACTCAAAACCTCCTCTAGCTGGTGTAGACAAGAGACCACACACATCAGTGTGAACAAGACTCAATACCTCATTAGCTCTATCCGCCTTAGGGGTAAATGATCTTTTGGTCATCTTTCCCATCAGGTAGGACTCACACTAAGGCTAATTTTTCAATCTCAATGAGTCCAAGGGCCCATCATGGATCAATCTCTGAATCCTGGTTGAATTGATATGACCCAATCTTAGATGCCAAAGATAAAAGTCATTAACATTAGTCCTCATTTTCTTTGTTAAAGGTTCAAATTGAGCGTTATTTAATTGATTTTTAATAGCGTTTAGGAAAAATAGATTCCCATACATGTGCCCAGTACATAAAATTTCTCTATCTCTACTGATAGAAATATCAGAATGGAAAAATACAGAATATCCTTGATTTATTAGTTTTGCAACTGAAATCAAATTCTGTCGAAATCCAAGTACATATAAAATATCTTTCAAAACCACTATTCTATTATAATAAAAAACAAGATCCAGTTCTCCCACTGCAAGGGCCCAAACTTATGTTCCATTTCCCACACGTAATCTATGTTCGCCCTTCTAGAGTCTTCTAATCTTTCTAAACCCCTGCAAGGAGTTACAGATGTGATCAGTGGCTCCTAAATCAACAATCCAAGTGGAAGTTGATCCAACTATTGATATAGACTCTAGATACAAAACATTACCTATGGGGTTTTTCTTAGCTTGAAGATCTGGACACTCATTTTTCCAGTGTCCTTTCAGCCCATACTTAAAGCAATTGCCCTTGGGTTTGTCTTTGGGTTAGGTCTTGGGCTAGCTCGCTGCATTCCCCTTCTTCTTCTTGAACTTTCTGGGCTTGGGCCCAGTTCTAGAAGATGAAGCCTTAGTAATTATAGCTTTAGATTGTGGTTTTATGACCTTCTTCGCCATTTGGAGCTCCTTCATCAACTCTATTAAACCCACATTTAACTTGTTCATGTTATAGTTCAACTTGAACTGAGTAAAGGAACTCGGTAGAGATTCAAGAACCATATCCACTTGGCTCTCGGGGTCAATGACAGTCCCTAAGATTTCTGCCTCCTCAAAAGTATCAATCATCTTGAGTATATGCTCTCTGACTGATGCTCCCTCAGCCATCTTAGTGTTAATGATGCTTTGAAAAGCCTCCTGCCTTACGGGCCGGCTTTTATCCACGAATATCATGGCTAATGATTGAGTTATATTATACGCTGTGGTCATGTACTCATGTTTGGATTGGAGCACATTAGACATGGAGGACAACATGTAATAACGAGCCATCTCGTCGGCATTCTTCCATGCCTTCTTAGCCTCACGCTCCTCGGCAGTAGAACCCTCCCTCGATAACAGGGCATGTTTCGAAAAGGATATACTTATACTTTTTCGCTGTTTGTATTATGTCCAGGTTCCTCTTCCAGTCCATATAGTTTGGTCCCGTTAGCTTATTCTCTTGGAGAAAAATGGCTAATAGACTTAAAAAACCTCCCACCATTTCTAAAAAATTGAAAAATAAAAGAAAATGATTCAGTTTGTGAAAACAAAACAAATATGTGCACTTTATCCTTATTATCAAAACCGATAATAATCAATTTAACTCTTAGGAAAACTAACATAGCTTCTTGGGAAGATTAACAGTTTTCTAAGCTAAGTATGTTAACCACTACAAATTAATTTCCCTCCAAGGTAATGATCTAGAAGATAACTTCATTGAGGGGATGGCCGTTTCCTCTTATTTTCTATGGACATTCCTTGCACTATGACCTCCAACGAGGGGCTGGCCGATCATAGTATGTGCCCCGGGTTATTAATTACATCCCTCCATTAGATCTAGATTCTTGTGGTATCCCCATCCTATACAGGTTCACTCACAGGGTAACGCGAGGGGACCCATGATCTCTAATGAGGAACGTGATAGAAGCCGTGGGACCCTTGGAACCCTTCTCCCACTTAGTCTTTTAAAACAAGGGTTTTCTGAAAAATATCCTTTTGAAAATTTCCATTAAGTTGTCCCTTAAAATAAAATGTCTATGTCTATAAAAATCTCTATGTCAAGGTTTATATCCTTTGAGAGTTTTTCCCATAGACTAATTTTATTTAAGTTAAAAACTTAATGATTTCAAAAATTTTCCAATTAAAACTTTCTTGAGACTTTGGTCTCAAGTTTATTTGACAAAACATTTTTCTTGTGCCAAAATTAAAACAAAATGGCTTTCTATTTTAACTTTACAAAAATATCTAAATCTAATATATTTTCTATGTCAATGATTAAATCCTTTGAGAAAATATCTAAGGATTAATTTTTGTTGAAGCTAAAATAACCATTTAATTTGTAGAAAAAATGTTTTCCTTATCAAAAACATTCCCAAAGACTTTGGTCTTTTAAACCTAAGTGCCCAGATAATAGAATTAAAAACATTAATTAATTAATTAATTAATTAATAGTCTTGTTTAATCCTAAAATCCATTACTAATATTTTTATGCAAAAATATTCCTTGAATATTAACAATTGAAAAATATTAACTTCGCCTGGTATGGACCCCAAAACCAAAAGAAATTGCAAGAAAAAAAAATCCTTGATCCACTGCACCCGTCGCACTGGATCATGCACCTATCTGCATGTGGTTCATTGCACCCGCCGCACAGAACCAGGACCCACGAGAAACCAGCGTGCGGACCGGCCTTCTAGACCTAAGCCGGCTCCGATTCCAACACCCTAAGCTGGCGCCAGTTCCAGTCTGGACGCCTGATCCTACAGTTTTTTTTCTACGAATTTCCTATGTTTTCTTCTCAACTTCTGGTATCAATGGCTCTCCGATCTCAACCCAAATTCAATGAAATCAACCAAAACCAACAATCACTTATACCCATAAACATTGGGCTTACACGATTTGCGAAGAAAAACAGTAAATTACACATCTCCTATACCTCCACCCGCGAGGTTTAATAGAGAAACTAACGATACCAAAAACAACGAATGATTACAATTTTAATCACATATATGTGTCCAGTTTTATTCATCTAGATGCATGTTCCCTATATTTTCACAAAACCTTCATGCTCTAATACCAATTGAAGGCATAGAAAATGGAAAACACAGGGCACGCAGTGGAAGCGAAGATAAAAAACTGGAAAAACTGAAGAACAAGGGAATCCCGATCAGAGCTGGCGCCCATTATGCTCTAGCAGGACTCCAAGATTAAAATTTTTTTGCCTCCTTTCCTCATTCTAAGAGTTGGCTAGACTGGAATGTGTACTACTGGGGTAGGTACGCTGGTGGAAGCCTCTGGTGCGATTCCTGCAAGTCTCCTACTCCGTCTTTGCATGTAGGTGAATGCCAATCTCTCGATCTACCTGTATATGGCTTGCCTAAATCTATTTGGTGAATAACTACAGACTAAGGAACCTTTTTTCTAGAGAGAGAGAGAGAGAGAGACGTCTGGCTTTTCACAGAGAAGAAGCCGTCTCAAAGAGTGTATGTTCTTTTAATAGTGTTGTTTCCAATCCTCCTGTTTAACCTAAATAAAAACCCTAGGTAAAACTAGACTGGGCCATTGGACTCTTACTTTAACCTTTTGAGCCTAATTAATTATTCTAATTAGAACCACATAAATGGCCCAATTAATAATTAATTTCCCAGCCTAAATAAACTGGTACAATAAATAAGTCTATATTAGTTTAGTCCCAGATTAATCTTTAATTATTCAAATTAGGCTAAAGCCCTGAATAATTAATTAATCCACCAAACTAATTTAATTTATTCTCTCTCCATGGACCTTTATTTTATTCTAGCCCAACAATTAAATCAGGTTACTTAAATAAAATAAATTTCATTTAATTTAAGATCAATTCCTTAGTCCGTATTTAATTAGGACTCATGGTCCATAATGGGGACCAAAAGACACACCGCATTGGCTACTAAAATAATCAAAATACCATTGCCATATAAATAGCTGTATTTTGCATTTTAAATATTTCCTAATATCACCATAAGAAAGTATTGACCCCAAGGATAGTGCTGCGTTAGCAAAGTCTCTGACCTACACGTGTAATGACTAAAATACCCCTCTATATATCACCGTACATTTGAGAGGAAGAAGTGTACTAACACCTCTCTAAAGGACATTCACCATCCTTAGGCCTCTAGTCCAATGATCCATGACCTCCTGGATTGTTTCCACTTTCCAAGAGAGCTACCCTAAAGTAAACATCCAAGTCATGTTTCCCAGGGCCCTAGATATTTAGATCATTTAGACAACCACAAGAGGCGATATAGTATAGAAACTATCTTGTACAAGTTTGTCTTGACTAACTAGTCACACATACCCAACGTGCAAGTATATTGGCCCTACGATAGAACCTCAACTACAGCAAATCAAAGTATATGCTTCCAACTTCGTCAGACCACCAACTTATACTCAAGCCGTAGAGTACCAGTCCATGTTGTAGCGGCAGTAGTCTAGGTTTCTATCATATAGTACTTTTAAGAAACCACTACTACAGATCCTGTTCTACGTATTCGAAATACGCTTATGTCATGAAGTGAGTGGACTACTCACTGGCTAAAGGTAAGCCATTTCCTATTTAGAATTCACAACATAATAAGCTAGACATTATGAGATTTCTATTCTCATCAATCGGTTAAGAACAAATGTTTATGTGCTAAGTAACCCGTGATCCATACCTTACTGTGAAAGACCTCCGTTCATATGGACCACTTACTTAAACACAATGGGTCTTTTTCAAACATAATTGTGTACAAATAAAAATGTAAATTCACAAACAATTTTTGAAAATAAATTCTTTTATTAAAACATTCGATTTTTACATCAGAAACCTAGTATAAGAGAGCATATTTCCCAACAGTGGGTATATAAGAGAAAGAGGGGAGTGGATGGGAAGGTGGAAGCCTTCAAAGCTTAGCTTGTGGCAAAAGGGTATACTCAGAAAGAAGGAATCGATTTTGAGGAAACCTTTTCCCCGGTAGCCATGCTTAAGTCCATCTATATCCTCCTTACTATCATATGTCATTATGACTACGAGATATGGAAAATGAATGTCAAGACGGCATTTTTAAATGGCCATCTTAGCGAAGACATCTATATGTCCCAACTGGAAGGCTTTATTGCTAAAGGCCAAGAATATATAGTTTGCAAGCTTAAGAGTCCATTTAAGGACTAAAGCAGGCATCGAGAGTATGGAACATTCGTTTTGATGAGACTGTAAAGTCTTATGAATCTATTCAAAACGAGAATGAACCATACGTGTACAGGATACTTGAAGGCATTAATATGGTTTTTCTTGTTTTGTATGTGGATGACATTCTACTTATTGGAAATGATGTAGGGTCATTGTCATCTACAAAGGTTTGGTTGTCTAGTCAATTCATGTATGAAGGACTTGGGAGAAGCCAGCTACATTCTCGGGATTAGACTTCTTAAAAATAGGAAGTAGAAAATGTTAGGATTATCCCAAGTGACATACATTGACAAGATGCTGGCCAGGTATAGCATAGACTCATGCAAGGGAGTTCTAATTCCTTGCAGACATGGGTTATCATTTTCTTCAAGGGATTGTCCTAAGTCTTAAGAAGAAAAGGACAGAATGAGTCAGATTCCCTACGCTTTGGCTGTGGAAAGTCTCATGTACGCCATGCTGTGTACTTGGCCAGATATCTGCTTTGCCGTAGGCTTGGTTAGCAGATAGCAGTCAAACCCTGAGGAGGTTCATTGGTAAGCTATAAAGCATATTCTCAAGTACCTCAAGGGAACGAGAGATTACATGCTGGTTTACAGGTCTGATAACTTGGTTCCTACAAGATACACAAACTCAGACTTCTAGGTGGATAAGGATGAGAGAAAATTCACTAGTGGATATGTCTTCACCTTGTCTGGAGGAGCTATTTCATGGAGGAGTATCAAGCAATCTTGCATTGCTGACTCAACTATGGAAGCTGAATATGTGGCAGTTTCGGAGGCATCTAAGGAAGCAGTCTGGCTGCGAAAGTTCCTTTTAGAACTTGGAGTCGTGCCATACATGAACATGCCAATTGTGATGTATTGTGACAACACTGGAGCAGTATTACAATCTAAAGAACCTAGGAACCACAAAAAGGGGAAGCATATCAAGAAGAAGAACCACCTGATCCGGGATTTCATCCAGAGACGGGAAGTCGTGGTGGAACAGATTGCCTCCGAGAAGAATATAGCTGATCCATTCACCAAGCCTCTGGCTGAGAGAGTCTTCAAGAGACACTTAGATGCCATAGGGGTAGACACCTACGGACTTACTTAGTCTTAAAGTACAAGTGAGAGATTGTTGGGAAATATGCCTTCTTAGACTAGGTTACTAATGTAAAACTCGAATATTTTAATAAAAGAATTTATTTTCAGAAATTGTTTGTGAATTTATATTTTATTTGCCCACAATTACGTTTGAAAAAGTCCCATGGTGTTTAAGTAAGTGGTCTATGTGAATGGAGGTCTTTCATAGTAAGGTATGGATCACAGGTTACTTAACACATAAACATTCGTTCTTAACTAATTGATGAGAATAGGAATCTCATTATGTTTAGGTTATTATGTTGTGAATTTCAAATGGGGAATGGCTTACCTTTAGCCAGTGGGTAGTCCACTCACTTCATGACATAAGCGTATTTCGAATATGTAGAACAGGACCTGTAATAGTAGTTTCTTAAAAGTATTATATGGTAGAAACTTAGATTACTACCGCTACAGCGTGGACTAGTACTCTACGACTTGAGTATGAGTTGGTCGTCTAACGAAGCTAAAAGCATATACTTTGAGATGCTATAGTTGAGGTTCTATCGTAAGGCCAATATACTTACATTTGGGTATGTGTGACTAGTTAGTTAAGACATACTTGTACAAGATAGTTTCTATACTATATTGTCCCTTGTGGTTGTCTGAATGATCTAAATATCTAGAGCCCTGGGAAACATGACTTGAATGTTTGCTTTAGGGTAGCTCCCTTAGAAAGCGAAAATAATCCAGGAAGTCGTGGATCATTGGACTAGAAGTCTAAGGATGACAGATGCCATTTAGAAAGGTGTTAGTACACTTCTGCTTCTCTAAATGTATGGCGATGTATGGAGGGGTATTTTAGTCATTACACCTATAAGTCGGAGACTTTGCTAACGTAGCATTGTCTTTAGGGTCAATATTTTCTTATGGTGAGTTTAGAAAATATTTAAAATATAAAATTCAACTATTTATTTGGCAAGGGTATTTTTGTCATTTTAGTAGCCAATATGGTGTGTCTTTTGGTTCCCAATATAGATCGTGAGTCCTAATTAAATATAGGTTAAGGAGTTGATCTTAAATTAAATGGAATTTATTTTATTTAAGTAGCCTAATTTAATTATTGGGTTAGAATAAAATAAAGGTCCATGGAGAGAGAGAATTAATTAAATTAGTTTAGTGGGTTAATTAATTATTCAAGGCTTTGGCCCAGTTTGAATAGTTAGGGATTAACTTTGGACTAAACTAATATAGCCTTGTTAATTGGACTAGTTTATTTAGGCTGGAAAAATTAATTTTTTGTTGGGCCATTAAGTTAGTTCTAATTAAAATAATTAATTTAGTCCAAAAGGTTAAACTAAGAGTCCAATGGCCCAGTCCAGTTTAACCTAGGGTTTTATTTAGGTTAAACAAGAGGATTGGACATCATCGTTGTTTGCTACAGACTTTTCTGTACGGAAAAAGAAGCACACGTCTCTCTCTCTCTCTCTCCAGAAAATATTCCTTAGTTCTGTAGTTGTTCATCAAACGAAATTAGGCAGGCCATATACTGCAAGACTGAGAGTTTGGCATTCACATACATGCATAGACGGAGTAGGAGACTTGCAAGAATCACACCAGAGGCCTCCATGAGCGTACCTACCTCAGTTCCACACATTCCGGTCCAACCAATTCTTAGAACGAGGAAAAGTGGTAAATTTTTTTAACCTCGAAATTAGTATAGAGTGCAACTGGCGACGGCTAGGGCTGCCAATGCTGGCTCTGTTCGGTTCCCCTGTTCTTCAGTTTTTCCAGTTTTTTTTTGCTTTCGCTTCCACTCCGTGCCCTATGTTTTCCCCTTTCTATGCCTTCAAATTATTCCTGATAATGTTATAGTATGTTTATCTGGGAACTCTATGGTACAAATAGTATTATGCAAATTATTTTTCCTATATTTTCCTAATGTTAAATTTGCTTATTTTTGCAAGGTTCAAGAAAATTTTCAAGACTATTTTGTTCTTCTATGATGTTTCCCTTTTTCTTATTATCTTTTTTAGTTTTACATATATAATTTTGAAGACTTTCTTCTAAATTGTTTATGTATTTCTGCATTATTCCTATAGTTTTAAGATGTAAATTTACTTGTGTTTTAAGCTTACATTTTGAACTTCTCCTCCCTTAATCTCTATTTTTTAGGACATATCATAATCTAGGTGTTGATTTGCACAAAATCTACAGATTGCTACATTACATGTTGTGCAATAAGTTCTATGTTTCTCAATTAAGAATTTTAAACAAATTTCACATTTATCTTTAAATTTTGTAAAATCGTGCCAATTATGATTACATGTCTTATATTTATTGAGTTCTAAATTATATTTATTTTTTAGAAAAATAGGATTATTATCTTGGTTCCAATCTTCATTCATGTTTAATAAATTATGGTATTCAAAGTCCTTAAGTTTATCTAACATGTCAAATATGCTACAATAACTCATGATATTAGTATCATTATCAACTCCATCGCCTTCTAGTGATAGAACATCATATTCTAGTTCTATATCTAAGGTTTGGTAGGTGTTTAACCTTTCCCTATTTAGTTTCTTGTTTTTGCATTCATATGCAAAATGTCCTATTTCCCCACATATATAACATTTATATTTTTAGGAGGTTTATGAGTTTTAAACTTCTTAATTTGATTCTTTCATGGGGGTTTTCCTTTTTGGTAATATTTACTTCTTTTTAACTTTTGGGTCTTTTCTGGTTTTCATGAATTAAAAGATTGGGGAATTATTATCCTTTTGCAATAATTGTAATTTTTTATCTGCTTATCTATTTGGTGTTGCATACATTGTTCCTTTAAATAATTAAAGAGAAATTAAATCTTGGTAGTTATACCCACTACAGGTTGTCTTTCTACAGATTCAGCCCATTTTTCTACAATTCCTTTTCCTAAAGGATTTGGGAGTTTAGCAAAGTACTTGTTATTTAATTCTAAATCCCAGCTTCTTTCTACTTTCATGGGTAATTCTAAGTATTTTTTGTTAAATGTATCTATGTTTAGCAGATCTTTATCTACTTGTAATTGTTTAAGATCTTTTATAGCTTGATCTTGTAATTCTGATTGTCCTTTATAAGGGTCATATCCTAAGATTATCTGTGTAATATGACTGGTTATATTCTGAGGATTCTTAGCTAGATCTATTATTCTTTGGTAAGATTGTGGATATTCAGTCCTCCAATCTATAAAGTAATTTTTCATAGGTCCTAATAGATCTTCTATAAAATTAGTTACTTCTTCAGTTGTCATTGTAGAATTACATCTCTGCAATCCATTAAGTGCATCAGCTTCCCATTTATCTATTAATCATCTTCCCAATTTTGAGGGTGAAAAGACGTCATTGTTAATTCACTCCCTGTTTTATGTTGGGGTGGCAAATTATAAATTACCCCTGGGGGTTGTTGAATTCTTATTCTTTTATTACCATAATAAGGTTCATAACCTCCTACTGTTGGTAAGATCCTAGAAGTTTCCCTTTTTGGTAACTGTGAAGAAGTTGATTGAGGCACATCATGCATTGGTGATGCCTTACTAACGCCACTAGTTTGGCTAGTGCTAGGGTTTATATTTAACCAAGTTTCATACTTGGAATTATCTACATTTTCACTATTTTCCAAATCTATTATTGGAGCATCTTCCAGCATACTTTCCTGTGCATTCTAATGATTCATAGTGGGGTAATTTGTCCTAATTCCTAATATTCTTAAATGCCAATCAGCGTCATCTACTTCTGGCTTTTCCTCGAAATGTTGTTGCCAGTTATATCCTGGGAGGACTGATTCTAATTTTTCATGAGGTAGAAATGTCCTATAGATTGGGACTCCATATTCATTCATGATGTACTACCTATTCCACCTATTCTGATTTTTGTGGTATTATCATCATCGGTAATTAAATATTTGAGAAAGATCCCTTGAACTATTCTTTCTCCTTTTTCTAGTTGTATGGGTATAAAGTTATTATTTTTAACAATTATTTTTATTTGTTCTTTGTAGTTAGAATCTATCATTCCAACTGTATTAGCTAATGAAATTCCTTTTTTCATGAAGTGATGACCTCGGAGTAATTATCATTTCTACAGTTATTCCAATATGTATTACTAATGCAGATAATGGGTTAATAACTACTGTTTGAGGTAAGCTAATGTCATATCCTGCACTTCCTACGATTTATCTTTTAGGAAGGACAATCGCAAATGGTCTAATCTTTTAGCCTTGTCTATTAGCCTTTCTATTCTACCATAAGTAACTATATTTAATTTCACTTTATCAAATTTATATTTTGAAATTGGTCCCTCAAAACTACACCATATTTGATGTTTATCCAAAGTTGTTCTTCAAACAAAAATCCTGTCCGCAAGATCTACCAAATAGAGACTCCAATCAGAGATACTGAAATCTCTAATAAATTAAATGTCATTAGTAAATTTTTGGAAGGTTTAAACCTAGAAGTTTCTGAGGTATTCATCTTTCTAGGGCTAGAATAATGCATTATGAAGAACAAAGTAAGAAGATACAATCGGATGCATTGTTAAAAGAAAGCAATAGATGCCTGATGTTCACTGAGTGAACAAATACTATTAACTCAAAGTTTGATCTTCAGTCAGGATTTTGGCAAATAGCAATGCATGAAGATAGTATCCCTTGACAACATTTATAGTTCCTAATGGTCATTATGAATGGTTAGTAATGCCATTTGGATTGAAAAATCCACCATCTATTTTCCAAAGAAAAATGGACAATATCTTCAAAATTTATGGTATGTTATATAGATGACATACTAATATTTAGTAAAAGTAGAAAAGAACGCCTAAATCATTTAAAAGGATTTTTTTTATTTATGTATTCAACATGGTCTTATACTTTCAAAGAAGAAAATGTCTTTAGGAAAGTATCAAATAGAATTCTTAGAATTTATAATTGGCAAATGACAAATTAAGTTAATGGATCACATTGCCAAAACAGTTTTAGAAAAAGAAGTGGATTTTACTAATCTAAAATCTTTTCAATCTTTTTTAGGCTTATTAAATTATTATAGAACTTATATTCCTAATTTTAGCAAATTAGTAGGACCACTTTATGCTAAAACTAGATCCCATGGTCAAATAAAGTTTAATGATCAATATCTAAAATTAGTTCATAAAATAAAAGAAGCAATTATGATACTACCACCTTTAGAACTACCACCCTAGATGCTGACATGATAGTAGAAGTAGATAGAAGTTTGGATGGATGGGGAGGAAATTGGTCCCTCAAAACTACACCACATTTGATTTTTATCCAAAGTTATTTTTCGAACAAAAATCCTGTCTGCAAGATCGAGCTTCAACATCATCAGTTATACCCGCAGTGACGTGATAAAGAGTTTTAGATACATTAGATCAGTTATTTAGGGAAGCCACTTACTCCACCAAAAGCTAGCTGTCAAGGAGAGGGCTCAAAATCCCCTTAACTACCACCACGCTTCAGTGTACAACTTTGCCTACCCCATTGGGTCAACCTTGTGAGTATTATTCCCGTTGGCAACTCAGTGAGAGTTGAACTCGAGATGTGTGGATAAGGAAGGCTCTGATACCATTTAAGGAAGCCACTTGTTCCACCAAAAGCTAGTTATCAGGGAAAGGACTCAGAATCCCTTTATCTACTGGTTTTTCATATCCAAAGTGTGACGAATTTCTTTGTTTTTCATATCCAAAGTACTATTCAGGAAATGAAGATATCTTGATAATACTTTGACTATGTCAACATACTATTTGTGGTTACGAAATTTCCACAAATTATCTAAAAGAGTTTGTTGTTCAAAGGTAACAGGAAAATCATATGCAAACTTTGGAGGCAAGACCTTCAAAGAATAAGGTCCAAATCGAATTTTCAAGGCCTATGCTAAACTTGAGGATTTGAATTCCATCTGCAAAATTTAAATATTGCTAATATGATAGAGGCTTAGTGATAGAATAGATGTCAAAATAATTTAAGTCTATGAGTCTGTGAATCACAATTTATCATTACTTTGGCTTTATGTCAGAGAAAAACTGATGAGATGCGTCTTTAGTAAAAAGGAGGTGGAATTGTTGTCCCACCACTTAAATAGGAACTTGTCAGAAAGCACGATGTCCCACTGCTTTTCTAAAAGGTCAAGTAGTCTTTAATTTTTCCAAGAGTCATTTTAGCATTTACTTTTCTGAAAGGCCAAGTAATTTCCCAAGAGTCCTTTAGCCTTTAGTTTCCTGAAAGGTCAAGCAAATTATGGCTTTTCGAAGAGTCATTTTAGGAAAAAGCCAAGTAAGGATGGTTTACAAAAGGACCATTCCTTCTTTCACTAAGGACACACCCTTTCATTCGAGAGATTCCACAATACTTGTGATTCTTGTGTGCTTATGAAATCTTGCCATTTATGATTACATTTCTTGTATTTATTAAGTTCTAAATTATATTTATTTTTTAGAAAATAGGATTATTATCTAGGTTCCAATCTTCATTCATGTTTAATAAATTAAGGTTTTTAAAGTCCTTAAGTTTATCTAACATGTCAGATATGCTACAATAACTCATGATATCACTATCATTATGAGCTTTATTGCCTTCTAATGATACAATATCATATTCTAGTTCTATATTTAAGGTTTGGTAGGTGTTTAACCTTTCTCTATTTACTTTCTTATTTTTGCATTCATATGCAAAATGTCCTATTTCCCCACATATATAACATTTACATTTTTTAGGAAGTTTATGAGTTTTAAACTTCCTAATTTGATTCTTTCTTGGGGGTTTTCATTTTTTTTATAATATTTAGTTCTTTTTAACTTCCACCATTTAAGGAAGCCACTTACTCCACCAAAAGCTAGTTGTTAGGAAGACAACTCAGAATCCCCTTTACTACCACCACACTTCGGTGTGCAACTCTGCCTGCCCCGTTAGGTTAACGTTGTGAGTATTATTCCCATTAGCAACTCAGCAAGAGTCGAACTCGAGACGTGTGGGTAAGGAAGGCTCTAATACCGTTTGAGGAAGCCACTTACTCCACCAAAAGCTAGTTGTCAGGGAGAGGACTCAGAATCCCCGTAATTAAAATTTAAGGAAGCCACTTAGTCCACCAAAATCTAGCTGTTAGGGAGAGGACTCAGAATCCCCTTAACTACCACTATGCTGAAGGCATGGAAAGCGGGAAAACACGGAACACGCAGCGGAAGCGAACATAAAAAATTAGAAAAAAACAAGAACAGAGGGCCCAGGACAGGGCCAGCGCCGGCTCCAGTAGCCCTAGCCGGCGCCGGTTGCCTTTGTCCCAATCCCGAGATTTTAAAAATTTTTTCTCTTTTTTTCGTTCTAAGTATTGGCTGTACCAAACGTGTGCAACCAGTGTAGGTGTACTGGTAGAAACCTCTGGTGCGATTCTTGCAAGCCTCCTACTTCGGCTTTGCATGTATGTGGATGCCAAACTCTCAATCTTTTAGTATATGGCCTGCCTAATTACCGTTTGGTGAACAACTAATGAGTTAGGAAATTTTCTGGAGAGAGAGAGAGAGAGACGTCTGGCTTTTCCACAGAGAAGAAGCCGTCTCTCTTATTTGTCAAAAACAATGATTATTGTTCTCTTCCCCAATCCTCCTATTTAACCTAAATAAAAACTCTAGGTTAAACTAGACTGGTAATTGGACTCTTGGTTTAACCTATTGGGCTTAATTAATTATTCTAGTTAGAACCAACTCAAAGGCCCAACAAATAATTAACTTTCCAAACCAAATAAACCAGTCCAATTAAATAAGCATACATCAGTTTAGTCCCAGGTTAATCCCTAATTATTCAAACTAGGCCAAAGCTCTGAATAATTAATTAACCCACTAAACCAATTTAATTAATTCTCTCTCTATGGGCCTTTATTTTATTCTAGCCCAATATTAAATAAGGCTACTTAAATAAAATAATTCCATTTAATTTAAGATAAATTCCTTAGTCCGTATTTAATTAAGACTCACGGTCTGTCCTGGAAACCAAAAGACACACCGCCTTGGCTACTAAAATGACCAAAATACCATTACCATATAAATAGCTGTATTTTGCATTTTAAATATTTTTTAATATCACCATAAGAAAATATTAACCCCAAGGACAATGTTGTATTATAAAAGTCTCCGACCAACAGGTGTAATGACCAAAATACCCCTCTATACATCGCTGTACATTTAGAGAGGAAAAAGTGTACTAACACCTCTCTAAATGACATCTACCATCCTTAGGCCTATAGTCTAATGATCCACGACTTCCTGGATTGTTTTCGCTTTTCAAGGGAGCTACCCTAAAGCAAACATCCAAGTCATGTGTTCCCAGGGCCATGGATATTTAGATCATCCAGACAACCACAAGGGGCGATATAATATAGAAACTATCTTGTACAAGTCTGTCTTAACTAACTAGTCACACATACCCAACATACAAGTATATTGGCCCTATGATAGAACCTCAACTATAGCATATCAAAGTATATGCTTCCAGCTTCGTTAGACCACCAACTCATACTCAAGTTGTAGAGTACTAGTCCACGTTGTAGTGGTAGTAATCTAGGTTTCTACCATATAGTACTTTTAAGAAACCACTACTACAGGTCCTGTTCTACGTATTCGAAATACGCTTATGTCATGAAGTGAGTGGACTATTCATTGGCTAAAGGTAAGCCATTTCCCATTTAGAATTCACAACATAATAACCTAGACATGATGAGATTCCCATTCTCATCAATCGGTTAATAACAAAAGTTTATGTGTTAAGTAACCCGTGATCCATACCTTACTGTAAAAAACCTCCATTCACATGGACCACTTACTTAAAACATAATAAGTCTTTTCCAAACATAATTGTACACAAATGAAATTGTAAGTTCACAAACAATTTCTGAAAATAAATTCTTTTATTAAAACATTCGATTTTTACATCAGAAACCTAATCTAAGAGGCCATACATAACAACAGACGATTCGATGTGCAACTCTAACCTGCCCCATTAGGTCAACCTTGTGAGTGTGATTCCCATTGGCAACCCAACAAGAGTCGAACTCGAGACATGTGGGTAAGGAAGGCTATGATACCATTTAGGGAAGCCACTTACTCCACCAAAAGCTAGTTGTCAAGGAGAGGACTCAAAATCCCCTCAACTATTAATTTTTAATGAAATTCATACCTATAATCAATTGAAATTCATAGGTGATACCCATTTTGTTGGTACGAAATATTTTTCACTATTAAACTTAATAGTGCAGTCTACCAATCTTTCATCTATTCTTCTAGTATTTCTTACTATATCTATTACAGTGGAGCCTATTTCTGATTTTCTAAGGTATTTATTAGGTACTAAATCTTTATGGATATGGCATATAGTAGCACCAATATCAATTATTCCTGATAATGTTGTAGTATGTTTATTTGGGAATTCTATAGTACAAATAGTATTGAGCAAATTATTTGTCCTATATTTTCCTAATGTTAAATTTTGCTCATCTTTGCAAGGTTCAAGAACATTTTCAAGACTATTTTGTTCTTCTATGATGATTCAATCGAATTTTCGAGACCCGTGCTGAACTTGATGATCTAAATTCCATTTGCAAAATTTAAACAACATTTTATATTTAGATCTTTAAAGATCTACTATCTTTATGGTTGGTTAAACCATAAGCTATATTTGGGCTCCGATAATTTAATATGGTATGTAGAATAGTTTTGAATACTGTACCATAACTATTTCAGGGTTATTCCCTGACTAGATAGATATTATTGGGTTAAGCCCAATCTATTTTTTATTAGGCAATGGGCCTTATAACCAATCTAAGATGAATACCTTAGAAACTTAATCTTTAAATAAACAAGATAATTCAGAAATATCAAATACATGGTTCAGTACGGATCAAATAATGGAACAATGCACTGTCACGCAGGCATTACATAGTTTAGCCCACCTAGAGTTAAATTCTTTTTATACTTTAAATAGAATATATGAAAAAATAGAATCTGACTATGATAATCATAAAAATAGTGAATTATTTCTTCTTCTAAAAAATTGGGTTAAAGAATAAATCGACATTGAAGAAGAAAAACATGTAGATTGGTATTTTGAACTTCTCTATTCAGATGAAGAAGATCCTTCAAATGGCTAGAAAATTTCATACTATAATTCCTGAGGTTGTCCTTCCTAAAAGTCAAATCGTAGGGACATATCATAACCTAGGTGTTCATTTGCACAAAATCTATAGATTGCTATATTACATGTTGTGCAATAAGTTCTATGTTTCTCAATTAAGAATTTTAAACAAATTTCACATCTATCTTTAAATTTTGTGAAATCTTGCCAATTATGATTACATTTCTTATATTTATTGAGTTCTAAATTATATTGATTTTTTTATAGAAAAATAGGATTATTATCTAGGTTCCAATCTTCATTCATGTTTAATAAATTAAGGTCTTCAAAGTCCTTAAGTTTATCTAACATGTCAGATATGCTACAATAACTCATGATATCACTATCATTATCAGCTTCATCACCTTCTAGTGATAGAACATTATATTCTAGTTCTATATCTAAGGTTTGGTAGGTGTTTAACCTTTCCCTATTTAGTTTCTTATTTTTGCATTCATATGCAAAATGTCCTCTTTCCCCACATATATAACATTTATATTTTTTAGGAGGTTATGAGTTTTAAACTTCCTAATTTGATTCTTTCATGGGGGTTTTCCTTTTTGGTAATATTTACTTCTTTTTAACTTCCTGGTCTTTTTTGGTTTTCATGAATCAAAAGACTAGGGAGTTATTATCCTTTTGTAGTAATTGAATCTTCAATATATAAACATTGTAAAATGATATTAGCAATCCATAATGAGTGATCTATTAAATAATCCTAATTATCAATTTGCTTTAATAGAAAGCAAAAAATAGTTAGAAGAATCTGTTGTTATCTTTGATAAAGATAACATTACAACTAAGAATACCACGACCCCAGGTGATAAAGTTCTTATCAGGTAAAATAATGTAATAATCCTATTGTCGCTTGAAATAATTGAAAAAATAGAGACTCCAATTAGAGATACAGAAATATCTAATAAATTAAATTTCATTAGTAGAAGTAGAAGGAAGTCTGGATGGATGGGGAGGAGTTTTAAAATGGAAATCGTTTAAAGAAGATAAGCAGAATAATGAAAAAAATCAGTAATTGCTGCAGTGGCCTGTATAAACGTAAGGTAACTAATACAGATGCTGAAATTTTAAGCATGCATATTTGTTCTAAAGAAATTCTCTGTTTTTCTGTGAAATCCTACACAAGAGTTTACTTTAAGAACTGATTGCAAATCAATTGTCTCATTTTATAACAAAATGTCATCATTTTGTTCAGTTCTTATATAATTACTGAACCTAGTAGTAACATTTCCATCGATGTCAGTATAATACTGAGCACTAGTTGGAGTTACTAATGGTTTATCTAAAATTTTACTACTAATATTCCAGGTTTCTCCTAAAAGATTATAATTTTCTATTTTCTTTCTCGGTAATACTTTTATTCATTTACTGGCTAAGAATCTAACTATTTCTATTTCCTTAACCGTATAACCTACATTATTTCTTGAAGTTATTTATCCTATGATATTCTAACAAATTAATAGATTTTCAGTATTTTCTATCATATTATACCCTTTACTTTTGACCACTATTTTAAGGTGTTCATGCATTTGGTCAATGGGAAATAGATAATTTGGTAATATATAAACTATTTGACTATTTTGACTCATGTCACCTTCCATATTTCCTATGATAGCTATTATGATATCATTATGCCTTGTATCAAGAAGTCTAAGATAAACTTTACTAAGTTCTAAGAGAAGTCTTGATTTTATTTTTTTTTTTGGGTAAAAAACCCCAAGAGGAATCACCCTCACAACTTTCTCAAAACTTTTGAATTTTAAAATGTCTAATATCTCAAAGTTGTGTTTACAAGAGCTATAATATAATATATATATATATATATAAATGCCTTGTGTTAAAATAATTAGTAAACAAAACATAGAAATTAGATGGCCTTAATATATGTTTTTAGGCCTTAAAACTTGATACAGACCATGAAAAATAAAATTACATTAAAACTAAGCAAAACAAGTCAAAACGGGACTGCTTGACATAGACTAGCGCCAATTTTGTTAGGATGAGTCGGAGCTGGCGTCAGCTAATTTCTAGAATCAGTCGACTGCCAAACAGTAATAAGCTGGCTCCAGTTGGCTTGCATAGGCCGACGCCACCATCCCAGGCGCTCCTCAGTTCTCTCTCATGTAGCACCATTTTCTCGTTAGTTTCCTTGATATTTTGTACCCTGTTCTTGACTTCCGTTATTGTCTTGGGTCTTTTCTTGACCCTCCAAATGTTTTTGAAGCCATGCTTGTTTTCTTTTGATGAGTTCCTAGATTGCATTTCATTATTATCTCCCTTAATTTCTAATCCTTGGTAATGTGCTTACTTGTTCCTCCTCAAGGATTATTGGTCCTTTTATGCTCATTTGGCCCTTTCCTTCTTAACCCATTTCTTCACAATCTTCTTGGTCCTTGGTTTGTTGAATTTGTTGTGTTGAAACCTCTTGTAATTGATCTTATCCAAGAAGTCATGAGTTGTGTCCTTGTATTCCTTCCCTCTTCTTTGGATTAGCCATCATACCCAGGATAATTCCTATCAAATCCCTCTTCTTTAGGTTGCTTTGTTCGCGAATTAATGTGCCAAAGTGCTTGAATAGATTTCCCTGCATTACAATTCAAAATAAGAATTTTGTTGTGAAGAAAAAACTTTTAGACTTTACACCTTGCCAACTTCTTTTTTTCTCTCTTTGCATCCTACACTTTTCCTCTCATTTTAGATCTACTCTCGTTTTTCATACTCTTGTTGATCTTACCTCTCATTACCCAAGCATGCACTCTTTTTTTATCTCCATACTCTCTTTTTTGTTCTCTCTTCTCTTTTAGTTGTACTTGTATTTGAAGCTCTACTTTCTCTTCATCCTCTTTTGCTTTTCTCTTATTTTTTTTCTCTCTTGCTCTTGTTTTGCCCCCTTCTTTTTGTTCTCTTTTTGTTTTAACTTCCTTTCTCAAAATATTTTGATATTTTACAACCTTAGTTGGGGATATAGAATAAAGTATAAATTTCTTTCCTTCATTACACAAAGAATAGGTATTCCTCCTCCCATTATGAACTACCTCCTTATCATATAGCTAAGGCCTTCCCAACAATATATACCTAATATGTATAGGGAATACATCACACACAAGTTTATCTTTATATCTTGTTATGACAAATATTATCTTGACTTATTTGTTCACCTTCATTTCTCCATAATTGTTCAACCATTGAAGCTTATAAGGTTTGGGGTGTTTCAAAGCCTCCATTCCCAATTCCTTCACCAATATAACACTAATAATATTCTTACAACTCCCTCCATCAATAATCAAACTATATGGTCTTTGTTTAATTTGACACCTTGAATAAAAGATATTCTCCCTTTGTACATCCTTTTTCACTTCAACCACACACTCATTTACAACTTTCCTCATAACACCAATCAAAGAACATGGTCTCTTAAGTGTACCTAATTGGGGCAAAATTCATCTATATTTTTCTAGTTATTTGAGGGTGTTTTGTGATACATTTGTTATAATAACTAGGTATATTCCTTCATATTTGATATTTTATCATTGGAAAGGTGTTTTGAACTTTTATTAAAGAAAATGATGAAAAAACATCGAATTTGTTGCCGTTAGAGCACGATCAGCGCCTGTCGTGACCCGTGGAATTGGCGCCGGCCCTGATCTAGAACAAACAGGGGATTTTTGGAGAAAAATAGAGCATGATCGGGCCGACAAGAGCATGGCCAGAGCCAACCATGCTAAATGGAGTCGGAGCCAGTGCTAGCTTTGATCTGTCCCATGTCGGCGAGCTTTTCAAATTATGTGCAAATTTGCTAATTTCTCAATAGTTTTGGTATTTTCTAATCTCTACTCGGCCCAAAACTCTTAGGGAACAAATTTTGGCCTCTTGAAAGCCTATTTAAACAAGAAAAACACAAGATAAAGGTGTTAATCCAAAAGTTGCCAATCACTCAAAAGAGGAGGAGATTCATCATTCAATGGGCATTGTTCAATAGAGGTTTTCGAGAGAAGAAGAAGGCTTTGTCTATGAGTTCTATTTGTTATCCTTTGTTTTCTTTTCTAAAACAATGATGTGCCTAATGTTTGGATTGTAATTGAATATTATTTTGAAAATTATTATTTTGAATTAATTGGGATTTTTTTTATTAATCTATTGTTATTCTTAGTATTTGATTACTTGTTATCATTGGTTATTGATGTGTTTTCTTCTAATTGAATTGGGAAACGATGTTAGGAGTTCATTGCATTGATTTCACATTTGTTAGATCTTAATGGACTTGGGAAACAAAATTGAAATTAAAGAACTAAAGTAATCAAAGATTAGTTGATTTTGCCTAGAGCATAGGGTCATTGGCTATTTTATATTTATGAGGTATAAGTTTAATGCATCTTTTGGCTATTTTAGTGCGATTCGAAAATCTGGAAATTTAATCAAGGAATAGAGGAAAGAAGTGGAGTCTACATAAGTGAATTCATGACTTGAGAAACGATTAGATTTTACTCAAGTTCATTTATGATGCGAAGTTGATAATTGATTGTGAAGAATGTTAAGTGATTTAAAATTATGTATTAAAGACAATTATCTAGTTACATGAAATTGCATCCGTGAGTTATTTATGTATATTTTCCTTACTTTTTCCTTTTTATTATTTTATCACTTTATTTGGTTGGTTAAACAATGAATGAAAAATGATTATTGTGTACTTGTTCCTTTGAGAATTGATTCTCGTTAATTTCGTATATTATACTTGCGATGAGTATACTTGCTCGTCTGTATAATTTGGGGTTAATGTTTTAATTAAAACTTGGCTAAGGAATATATTAAAATTTAATGATTTTTATACACCCAAAATTTATGCATCAGTACCCCATTTTTTCCATTCACTCTAATTTCTCTACTAGAGTTGGTGTCCCTTCGCGTTGTTAAACTAGATGGCCCATTCACACTAATCTTGCTTCTTCTTATTTGTTCCTGCACCACCTCTAACCAACTCTTCTTTCTCCTCTCTTGTTGATGTGAGCTTATCCTACTTCATAAGTACTTGAAGTATTTTTGGGACCTTCATCCATAGCATGTATTTTGATCGGAATCTATCGAAGCAATAAGTTAAAGCTAAAGAAGGGGGATGGAACTACAAGCCACACTGCATGGCACCTTAGAAGAATCCAAGACATGGGAGCTTATAGGGGAGGATTCAAGCAAAACCATTTAACAAGCCAAGGAACATGAAGAGTGTGAAGAGATTGATGCCAAAGAGAAGGCCCAAGAGAGCTGCATTTGTACAACAACTCATGTAAAGGGCCAAAAGAGCACAAGAGGGGGATAAAAGGATAAGAAAAAACCAGATGTGTGGATCCAGGACATACCTGGCACCGGGTACACTAGTACACCTGCCGCTAGGTACACTCTGGAGGAGTTGCTCTATTCCAGAACACACCTAGCACCAGACCCAGTACACCTGGAACCAAGTACCCTGGGGCCATGCCCAATTTTGCTGAATTTTCTTATTTTATTTTATTTTCTAAATTAATTCTCAAGATTTTTATTATGTAATAGGGATATTTTGAACCATTTAAAGGCTTAAGTAGCTGAGATTTTATCTCACTTTAGTTAGGTTTAGATGCCTATATGTATGGCATTATAACATTTCAAATGTAACTTGGATATTTTATTGAAATTAAAAAGACACTCTTGAGAGAGTTCTTTGAGGGTTCTTCCATAAAGGCCAAGACCAATCTTAGTATTCCATTTCTTACCTTAGATTTAAGTCTATAAACTCTTAAGGATAGATCAAACTAACCTATCAAAGTATAATCTTAGATTATAGATAATCTAAGGTTCTTGTTAGAGGTAAAATTGGTTGCGTAAATTATCTTCTTCAAAGTGTTCGTGGTTTTTTTTTTTAATCAAGGGTCTTTGGTTGTGATTTGGATGACTTGATTCTCATTTCTAGTGTTCTAAGTTTTCTATTTTGGCTTAGGGTCCTAGTATTTGAATTAGGTGTCTTGTTACTTTACAAAACTCACTGTTTTAAGCTCCTACATAGGTCTTGTATGTTGCCCTAAATTTAGCCACGAAATTCAATAGAAAATCAACCAGAAGGTCATATCACATTTGCTTCTTTTCCATCTTATTGTTTAGGCTTGGTTGCTCTTCAAAAAACTCAACCGCATCATGCTCCATTCCATCTTATTCATTCTCCTCCAATACTCTTAATGGATATGACTTATCCTCTAGAAAGAATAGTATGTTGTAGAACTCCTTAGTTATCCCATTTATCAAACTCAATTCTTCCACGCCATCTTATTAATCATCAGTAAGCTCCTCATCAATCTTCTTAACATTTTCTCAACTTTTTCATGCTCTTCTTCATCCTTTTGGTTTGGTAATTCTTGGCCTTTGGCTTCCCTTTCTAGTTTCTCCTTCTTCTCAAATTCATGAATCTTATTTTGCTCATTCTTTTCAAATTCTTTTTTTGTATTTCTTTGCTTCTTATTATTCACAACATTTGGCTTGAATTCAAACTTAGCTTTTTGCCTCTCTTTACTTTGCTTCAACACCAACTCAAATGCTTGTCTGATCTCATTGCATCTCTCGTTGATGGAATTCCAATGATAACTAAGTGTCATGTGCTCATAGCCACCACAATGTTCACAAAGATTTGTACAACTCCCTTGTAATTATTCTCTTCTTCTTTATTCATTTAGTCTTGGGCAATCACATGCACTATGACTATATTCCCAACAAGTAGAGCATAGTATCCTTACTTTTATCTCATCCCACTCTTTGGAAAATTTTGCATTGTACTTCCATCTCTATGTTTAGAACTTCTTGGGCAATCATGAGTTGAGTGGTCATAGCTATCACAAATTTTGCATACTTTCTCCCTCAATTTCTTTTGCACTTTACTCCTTGAACAATTCTATGTTCCTCCCACATAAAATCCATTGAATCCTTCCTCCTTATATTTTCAATTTTCTCTTTCACTTGTACTTGGCCCTTTATTATAGCTATTCCTAAAAGATTCAACTCTACAATTAAGCAAGTTCTCATGTTCATCTTTATTTTCCCAATAATCTTCATAATGTTCAAATTTATGTTCATCATACTCCCTATAATTACTTCTAATAGAACATGACTTCGCATAATAGTCACTTTCTCCATTTTCACTACTACTAGACATTGTGAATATCTTCCAAGAGAATTACCTGCAAAATTTGAGTAGAGAACACAGGAGAAATCCCTTACTTCACTCCCTTACGTGTTTATACTCTATTTTATAAATTACTTTTTACTCATGTTTGCATTTTATTTGGCTTTTATCACAATAAGCTCACATTCTTACCTTTTTCAACACATAATTCCTCAAAGATGTGTTCCCAAATTAACTTCCCCAATTACTTAGGATTTAGTGTAACTAGACAAGTCAATCTAATTATCTAGAACAATTAACTAGGGGTCTTCGGGGAATTCAAATGACACTTGTTGATTACCAAAGAATAAGGTAAGTTCAAGGAAGAGTTCAAAGAAATTAAGGCTCTAAAAACTCAAGATTTTAAGAACGATTAATGAAGGAACTCACTAAGCAAACACCATAAGGATTCAAGGTAAGACATGTTCAAATCTCATCCAAATATCTCAAGAAGCTTTAAAACCGAGTATTCAACCTAACAATGACAAGAAATATTTTAATGAAGTCAATTGTAAGTGGAAGATGCAGGCAAAGAATCCATATAAAATATTGTATAGACACGTACGCATTTCGTCAAACACATGGTAGGCAACTACATAAATGAAGAACTTTTAAATATTAAGAAGTTATCACAACCCTAAGAATGTAATCTTGCTATACAATTAACTCACGCAAAGCAATACTAACATAAGGAATTTAAGATCCAAAAAAGCAAGAGAAATAAACGAAGTATGCACCAATAACTTCCCAAGCTATAGCATAGATCACTAATGAAAAATTCTTACTTGCAAAACAAGGATAAATCTCACTTAAAACAAGTACTAAGTAAGAAAATCACAGAAATTCTGTTAGGAATTCTACATGCCAATCAAACAGATATAGCATAAATAAAACAAGAATTCCAGACAACGAAGGTCACTTGTATGCATATAATGGATCAAAAAACAAGAAAGCTATACTTTAGTGTTGCTTCTGCAATTTAAAAGCCCTTCTCGTGATTAACAGGCACGATCCAACAATCGAGTTTAGTCACATCCGCTGCAAACCAAGAGTAGGTTTGCCTCCAATAGTATCCACATGAGGATTGAAACTTACCATGATTTTTGTGCTAGGAAAAAAACATGTACGGTAGCTAGGATATATAGAGAAGAAGAAGAAGAAGTTCTTCCAAAGAGGGAAAATCTCTGTGTGTTTAGTAGTTTCTAAAAACCTAAAAACAAACCCTCGCATAATGTAGCATATGCATCTGATCAACATATGCGTGTGTCCTTGGTTTTCTAAACAAATTAATTCATAATTATGATTAAAACTCATAAGTTCTCATAATTATAGCTTAGCCCATAAATTATAACTATTTATAATTTAACAAAAAAAAAACTTTTTCTTCCACAATTAACCCTATAATATTATCAAATAACATCCCGAGTTCTTAATCCTCAATTGTGTGTGACCTATTAGGTTTCTTAGTCTGTTGGTAGCAAAATATGAATGAATCCCAACAACATTAGAATTAACTTATTAATTCTAATTAAGATTAATTTATTAATTCTCTACATAATAAATCCATATTTATTAGATCATGAGTGGCATCTAATAGCACATCACGACCACAAAAAAGCCCAAAAAGTCAAGTGGCTTGACGTGAACCTTTCAATAGCAAACATCAGTGTAATAAACTCATTTCATTATATAATATCTCATTCGATTTAGAGTGTGAAATTAGTGCCAACTCTTTTCACAATAATAATTAATTTTTGGCCTAAATATTTTAGTACTTGTTCCCGAAATTCATTACTCATCATGTGTATCAATTGAAACTATTTCCAACATACAGTCCTATTGGCTAAGGACTTTTTTGAGTAATGATTCCTACAAGTGGCCTTGAGATATTCTCTCCTACTATTAGGAGTAGTGAACCCTTTATTGATCCTCTCAACTATTTTCGTTTACTTCACGTTGTACCCAATAACCATCTCATAGGCGGTCCTATTAGGACTCTAGAGATTAGAATAAAAGTATAATACTTATCAATAAAAGTAACTTGAAGATCTCAAGTCTAAGGATACTTGCACATTTACTATAATGTGATTCTATTACTGACACTAAATAGTTACCTATGTGATTATCTCATCGTTAATTCATCCAATGTACTTGTTTAAGTAACAAGCATCCACGTGTTAATTTTGAGTATCACAATACTCATGGATGTGAGAACTACCGCCTGATCAAATTAGGAGGTGTAACACGTGCTAGTCTTACTGCATTAATGATGTTCCATCCCATAAATACTATGACTAGGGATAATTTAAGTACAAATACTATCTAGTGTAGTAAGAACATCACCTCACGATCTCTATTATGATTTTTTTAACACAGTATTGCAGTATTGCACTTGGTACTTTATCTAATAGTTATATTCACACGAAAGTGTAAATGAAACAAATTGAAAGATAAAAAATGCTTTGTTTTATTGAATACATGTGTAATATACAAAATACATGTAATTGTCTCTAAGGCATAATATTAACAAAATCTTATTTGAACTAGTGCCAATCATTCATGTATCAAATACCAAATGACTCAACATGCCTAACATGTTTCTTTTGGAGTAGTTCTTTTGTGAGCTGGTCAGCTATGCTCTCACCATGAGAACTTTCTCTATCTTTACATAGCGTCTGTTAATAATATCTCTAATCAAATAAAAATGCCCAGTACTAGCTTGGATAGCTTGTGAGACTGTAGCTCCTTTGTTTGTGCAATGGCTCTGTTTTTGTCACAATATAGAGATGTTAGATCAACAATACTATAAATCACTCTAAGTTTTGTAACGAACTTCTTGATCCAAACTGCTTTCTTAGTTACTTCAGAAATGGCTATGTACTCAGATTCAATTGTTAAGTCGGCAATAGTATCTTGTTTGGAACTTTTCCGACTCACTGCCCCTCTGTACAACGTAAATACGTTGCCAATCTGTGATTTGAAATTATCTTTATTAGGCTAAAAACTAGCATTAGTGTGCCTATTTTCTTTCAAATCACATTCTATATACACTAAGAATACTTCCTTAGTCCTTTGCAATTACTTAAGGATATTCTGTACAACTGCCCAATGATCCTTACTAGGGTCAGATTGGTGTCTTCTCATCAATTTGAAAGCATAGGATACATTGGGCCTAGTACATATACAGCTTCATTTTCATTTTCAAACAAAATAATACCGGCCTTCTTTTCTTTTATTTCCTTTTTTCTTGTACAGTGGCGGCTACCTAAATGTAAATATGGCAAAAATAAAGATGCCAAAACATGTCACAGAACAAAACCAAAAATAGAGCATCGCAGGAAAGCTGTTTACATCTGCGTTTCTTCACTGGTCTAGGTGGTGGCGGCGCCTCGGTCTGAACCGCTTTTAGTTCTGAGATCGATTCTTCAGGCTGTTGTCTCGCAAGCCGATGGCTTCTTCTAGGCATCAACGCGACTCCTTTTGGCTTTCAAAATATAACCATGCCTGAAATGTCTAGTGAAAGCTATGGATGAAGAGGATAATCTTCCTTTCTCTGACTAAATGCTATTGAGCATTAATCAGGAAAAAAACTGTGCCTCTGTTCTTGCTATTGAATAGCTAGAGAACCCAGTTTTGCTAGAGAGAATAAAGGCTTAAGGAAAAACGACGTGCTTTTGTGCGAGACTCTACTATTCAATTGAATCCCAACTGCCTTGATAATAGACTATTATCTAGGTATTCAAAAATCAAACAGAGGCAACAGAATCAAAAAAGCCCTAAGGCCTATGTCATGTTAAGCCATCAAATAGGCCTATGGACCTATGGCCTAGTTCATTTAGTTAAAATTTTAATTTAATTTAATTATTCCTAAACTAATACAAGTCTAATAATTAAATTAATTAAATAACCCAATAGACCCATATAAACCTCAAGCCTTGGCCCAGTTCATTGGGTTAAGCCTTTAATTCAATTTAATTATTTTTGGACTAATACAAGTACAATAATTAAATTAATTAAATAACCCAAATAGGTCAATATATAATTCTCCTTTTTTGGACCTTTTATTTTATTCTAGCCCAATAAATAAACCAGGCTACTCGAATAAAATAAAATCTATTTAATACAAAACTAATCCCTCAACCCAAAACCATCAGGACTTATGGGCTATTTCGAAGACCAAAAGACATATCACCTTGGCTACTAAAATGACCAAAATACCCCTACTATAGAAACAACTGTATTTTGCATTTTTAAATATTTTCTAATATCACCATAAGTAAATATTGACCCCAAGGACAATTTACGTTAGCAAAGTCTCCGAGCTACAAATGTAATGACTAAAATACCCCTCTACGCATCGCCGTACATTTTAGAGAGGAAGAGTGTACTAACACCTCTCTAAAAGATATCTACCATCTTTAGACCTCTAGTCCAATGATCCACGACTCTTGGAATGTTTCTGCTTTCCACGTCTCCTGGAATGTTTTTCCAAGGGAGCTACCCTAAAGCAAACATCCAAGTCATGTTCCCCAGGACTGGATGTTTAGATCATTTGAACAGTCACAATGGGTGATATTGCCCAGAAGCTTTCTTGTATAAGTCTGTCTTAACTAACTAGTCACATATATACCTAACATACAAGTATATCGGCTCTACGATAGAACCTCAAGTACAACATGTTAAAGTAGATGCTTCTAGCTTCGTAAGACCACCAACTCATACTCAAGCGGTAAAGTGTTAGTCCACGCTGTAGCAGTAATAGTCTGGATTTCTTCTAAATAGTACCTTTAGAAATCACTATTACAAGTCCTATTTTACAAATTCAAAACACGCTCATGCTATAAAGTGAGTGGACTACTAACTGGCAAAAGGTAAGTCATTCCCCATTTGGAATTCATAACACAATAACGAAACATGATGAGATTCTCATTCTCACCAATTGGTTAAGAACAAAAGTTTATGTATTAACTAACCCGTGATTTGTACCTTACTGTGAAAGAGGACCATTCACATGGATCACTTACTTAAACACAATGAATTTTTTTCAAACGTAAATTGTGTACAAATAAAATATAAATTCATAAATAATTTTTTGAGAATAAATTATTTTATAAATAAATTCAATAATTACATCAGAAACCTACTCTAGAGGGCATACATTCCAATAATCTTCCACTTGCACTCTAAGACAAAGAAAGTCCGTAGGTGCCTACCCCAAGTGTCTTTTGAAGACTCTCTTAGCCAAAGGCTTAGTGCAGGAATCTACTAGGTTGTTCTCCGAGGTTATCTGTTCTACCAGGATTTCTCGTCAGGATGAAATCCCGGATCAGGTGGTACTTTCTCTCGATGTGCTTCCTCTTCTTATGGTTCCTGGGTTCTTTAGATTGTGAGACCGCTCCAGTGTTGTGGCAGTACACCATAATCGGTCTGTCCATGTGTAGCACGACTCCAAGTTCTGAAAGGAACTTCTGGAGTCAGACTATTTCCTTAGATGTCTCTGAAGCTGCCACATACTCAGCTTCTATGTTTGAGTTAGCAATGCAAGATTACTTGATACTTCTCCATAAAACAGCTCCTCCAGACAAGGTGAAGACATATCCACTAGTAGATTTCCTCTCATCCTTTTCTGCCTAAAAGTCTGAGTCTGTGTATCTAGTAGGAACCAAATCATCAGCATTGTAAACCAGCATATAATCTCTTGTACCTTTAAGGTACTTGAGAATATGCTTTACATCTTACCAATGAACCTCTCCAGGGTTTTGACTGATATCTGCTAACTAAGCTTACGGCAAAGCAGATATCTGACCTAGTGTACAACATGGAGTACATGAGACTTCCCACAGTTGAAACGTAGGGAATCTTACTCGTTCTATCTTTTTCTTTATAAGACTAGGAAAGTTCTTTGAACAAAAAGACAACCTATGTCTGCAAGGAATTAGGGCTCCTTTGCATAAGTCCATGCTGAACTTAGCCAACTTCTTGTCAATGTATGTTGCTTGGGATAATCCTAACATTCTCTACTTCCTATTTCTAGGAAGCCTAATCCCAAGAATGTAATTGGCTTCTTCTAAATTCTTTATACTTAATTGACTAGATATTCAAACCTTAGTACATAACAATGTTCCTACATCATTCCCAATGAATAGAATGTCAGCCACATAAAGGACAAGAAAAACCACATTTATACCTTCCAATTTTCTGTACACGTATGGTTCATTCTCATTTTGAATAAAACTGTAAGATTTTACAGTCACGTTAAAACGAATGTTCCATGCTCTAGATGCTTGCTTAAGTCCATACATAGACTTCTCAAGCTTACAAACCATATGTTCTTGACCTTTAGTAATAAAACCTTCCAATTGGGATATATAGATATCTTCACTAAGATGGCCATTAAAAAATGCCGTCCTGATAGCCATTTGTCATATCTTGTAGTTGTAATGACATGCGATGGCAAGGAGGATACGGATGGACTTAAGCATGGTTACCGGGGAAAAGGTTTCCTTATAATCGATTCCCTCTTTCTGAGTATACCCTTTCGCCACAAACCTAGCTTTGAAGGTTTCATAGCACCCAATTCTATTTATTTGCTACACCTATTTATTTTGTATTTGTTTCGATCAATCTGAAATAATCGTTTTACTCTTATGCCTTATGGTTCTAATTACTCGATTTTTTCTGATTTTCAATATGAATCTCAGTATCTATTAAAAGAAATAAATCAATGGCAGAACGATCTAGAAATCAATTGATACGGTTTGATTTTGAGTCCCCACCTTCCTATCCGCTCCTCTCTTCCTCTTGTATACTCACTTACACCCAATGAGTTTTATCCCTTCAGTGAAGCTGTGTGATCCCAAACCTGAATAAAGTACATAGACTTAATCTCGACTTTCATTGCTTCATGCCATAGATTTGCATTGGCATAAGCAATAGCCTCCTCGTATCTAGTGGGATCTTGTTCTTGATAGTTAGAGACCAGCTCGAAAGCCTTTCTAGTCCATCTTTCTGGAGCCCTAGATAGCCTCCCATTACGGTGAAGCTCCGTTTGTACAGGTTCTTGAGGCTATGCCTCTTCTTATTTCACAATCGGGTTTGAAGAAGTTGATTCCGAAGATAACTTCTCCTCGAGTTCCAACCTTATTAAACCTTTAGTAGAAGTACTTTGATCATCCTCCAAGTATATAACATTAGTACTTACCAATACTTTCTGCTCCTAAGGATGATAAAAGTAACCTCATTTTGTCCCTTTGGATACCCAACAAAATATTATAATTCCAATCTTGGTTCTAGCTCGTCTCATTTCATTAGTACAACAGTTGGACAGCCCCATATCCTAAGATGATTCAGACTTAGCTAACGCCCAGTCCACATCTCAAATAGCGTCCTAGGTATTGACTTAGAAGGCACCAAGTTTAGAATGTATGTCGTTGTTTCTAGGGCATATCTCCAAAAAGAGACTAAAAGAGTAGCATGAGATATCATGCTTCGGATAATTTCCATCAATGTCCTGTTCTTTCTCTCAACTACTCCATTCTACTAAGGTGTCCCCGGCATAGAGAGTTGGGATACTTTCTCATGATATACCATGTAATCCTTAAATTCACTGAGGAGGTACTCTCCACCATGATCTGATTGTAAGGTTTCGATCAGTTTACCTGTCTGACGCTCCACTTCAGCATTAAACTCTTTGAACTTGTTAAAAAAGTTAGTCTAGCACCTCATCAGGTAGACATAACCAAACCTTATACAATCATCCGTGAAAGTAATGAAGTACTCAAAGCCTTCTCTAGCTGGTGTAGATAAAGGACTACAAACATCAGTGTGAACAGAGCTTAATATCTCCTTGGCTCTATCAGCCTTTTGGTCATTTTTCCCATAAGGCAGTATTAACACTAAGGCCAACTTTCCAATCTTAATAAGCCCAAGGGCCCATCATGGATTAACCTCTGAATCTTAGTTGATTTAATATGACCCAACCTTAGATGCCAAAGATATGAGTCATTGATATTGATTTTCTATTCCTACTTAAAGGTTTAGATTGAGCATTATTTATTTGATTATTTGTAGGATTTAAGAAGAATAAGTTTCCATACATGTGCCCAGAACAAAGAACTTCTCTATTTCTACTGATAGTACTATCATAATGGAAAAAATAGAATATCCTTGATTTATAAGTTTTGCAACTGAAACCAAGTTCTGTCTAAATCCAGGTACATATAAAATATCCTTCAAAATAACTATTCTATTACAATAAAAAATAAGATCCAACTCTTTAACTGCAAGGGCCTATACTTGTGCTCCATTTCTTACTCGTAGTGCATGCTCGCTCTTCTGGAGTCTTCTTATCTTCCTAAACCCCTACAAAGAGTTACATATATGATAAGTGGCTCCAGAATCAACAATCCAAGTGAAAGCTGATCCAACCATTGAAATTGACTCTAGATAGAGAACAATACCTGTAGGATTTCTCTTGGCCTGAAGCTCTGGACACTCCTTTTTCTAGTGTCCCTTCTGCCCGCACATTAAACACTTGCCTTTGCCTTGTTGGGTTAGTTCTTGGGCTGGACTACTACGTTTCCTTTCTTTTTCTTGAACTTCTTGGGCTTGGGTCCAGTTCTGGAAAAGAAGCCCTAACAATCATAGCCTTGGACTATGGCTTTATGACATTCTCTACCACCTGGAACTCTTTCATTAACTCTGTTAAACCTATGTTTAATTTGTTCATATTGTAGTTCAACTTGAACTGAGTTAAAGAGCCCAATAGAGATTTAAGAACTATATCCACTTTGGCTCTTGGGGTCAATAATAGCCCCTAAGAGTTTTGCTTCCTCGAAAACAGCAATCATTTTGAGCATATGCTCCCTGACTAATGCTTCCTCTACTATCTTAGTGTTTATGATTGTATTAAGAACTTCCTGCCTTACGGGCCAACTCTTATTAGCGAATATCGTGGCTAGTGACTGCCTAATATCGTACGCAGTAGCTATGTGCTCGTGTTTAGACTGGAGCACATTAGACATGGAGGCCAACATGTAGCAACAAGCCATCTCGTTGGCCTTCTTCCATGCCTTCTCTGCCTCGCGCTCAACATCGGTGGAACCTTCCTCGATGACAGGGCAGGTTTCATAGAGAACATACTTATTCTTCTCGGTAGTGAGTATTATGTCTATGTTCCTTTTCAGTCCACATAATTTGGACCTGTTAACTTATTCTCTTGGAGAATAATGGCCAAAAGACTAAAAGAACCTCCACCAACGATTTCTAAAAAAAAAAGAAATCTCAATTTGTGAAAAATAAAATAATTTGTGAGTTTATCTTCATATTAAATCTAATAATAGTTAACCTTATCACTATTATCTTTAATATGATTAATTTGGCTCTTAGAAAAATTGACAAAGCTTATTAGGAAGATTAACAGTTTCCTATGCTAAGTGTATTAACGACCACAAGTTAATTTTTCTTCTAGATAATGATCAAGAAGATAACTTCATCGATAGGATGGTCATTTTTTCTCATTTTCTATGGACATTCCTCGCACTATAACCTCTAACGTGGGCTAGCCAATCATAGCACGTGTCCCGGGTTATTAATTATATCCATCTATTAGTTCTAAATCCTTGTGGTATCCACATCCTATATGGGTTCACTCTCAAGGTGACGCGAGGGGACCCATAATCTCTAATGAGGATTGTGATAGAAGCCGTGGGGCTGTTGCAATCCTTCTCCCACTTAGTCTTTTAAAATAAGGGTTTTTAAAGAAAAAATCTTTTTGAAAAAATCTCACTAAGTATCCTTTAACTCTTTGTAAAATATCTACATTCATAAATCACTATGTCAAGGTAAAATCCTTTAAGAGATTTTCTATGAATTTATTTTATAGAGTTAAGAACTTAATGATTTCCAAAAATTTCCTTTCAAACTTTTTAGAAACTTTGGTCTCAAGTTTAATTTGACAAAAATAATTTTCTAGTGCAAAAATAAAACAAAATTGGCTTTCTATTTTAACTTACAAAAATATCTAAATCTAAAATATTTTCTAAGTCAAGGATTAAATCCTTTGAGAAAATATCTAAGGATTAATTTTTGTCCAAGTTAAAATTAACCATTTTTTTAATTTGAAAAATATTTTTCTTGTCAGAAATTTCCCAAAGACTTTGGTCTTTGAGAAAACGCGAACATAGGGTACAAAAAGAATTAAACATGCTAGAAAACTGTAGTCGTTTTCATGCTTTTCTATTCTTTTAATCTAAGTGTCCACATAATAGAATTAAACACATTAATTAATTAATGGTCTTGTTTAATCCTAAATTTTCTCTACTATTATTTTCATGCAAAATATTCAAAGAATATTAACTATTGCAATAAAAATAACTTCGCCTGGTATGGGACCAAAAAAATAAAATAAAATAATTTCTTGCTGGTCCAATGTACCCGCCACACTGGATCATGGCCCTTGGGAAAAACCCATGGACCGCTATCCTGGGAGGGGGGGTGCCCACGCAGTAGCCTTCGTGCAGAAGCTGCTGCCAGGTTTCCTCGCAGAAACTAGGCTTTCGCAAGGAAGCTTCCTCGCTCGCGGTAAGGAGCCGAGGCCAACTCGGGCCTGGCTACGGCTCCAAGCCGTGGCTGGCTTGGACGGCTTCGGCTCCTCTCACAAATGTAGCACGGTTCGGCTGCTACAATGACCTTCTTATTCGTTGTTTCTTCTTTACGTTCAGACATTCTGAGTCTCGGTTTTTCTCATAGATTTTAACCAAAACTCATAAAAAACAATCCATAAAACGCATGTGCCTTTAATTATAGTCTTACACGAATAATATGAAAGCTTCAAAAAAACAATTATAGTGTTTCCTATGTCTCAACCGTGAGACTTGCAGAGGATTCTACCCATACCATAAAACACGAAGGATCACAAATTATAATCATCTGACCGATTTTATTCACTAACATGTAACCTATATTGCCATATAAGCCATGCTCTGATACTACTTGAACGTAAATGTGGCAAAAATGAAGATGTCGAAACATGTCATAGAGCAAAACCAAAAACAGAGCATCGCAGGAAAGCTATTTACCTCTACGTTTCTTCACTGGTCTACGGGGTGCTGGCGTCTCGATCTGAACCGCTTCTGGTTTCGAGATGGATTCTTCAGGCTATTGTCTCGCAAGCCGATGAATTTTTCTGGGCATCAACGCGACTCATCTTGGCTTTCGGAATATAACCACGCCTGAAATGCCTGGTGAAAGCTATGGATGAAGAGGATGATCTTCCTTTCTCTGACTAAATGCTATTGAGCATTAGTTAGGAAAAAAACTGTGCCTCTTTTCTTGCTATTGAAAAGCCAGAGAACCCAGTTTCGCGAGAGAGAATAGAGGCTTAAGGAAAAACGACGTGCTTCTGTGAGATACTCTACTGTTCAATTGAATCCCAACTGCATTAGTACTAGGCTATTATCCAGGTATTCAAAAATCAAACAGAGGAGATAGAATCAAAGAAGCCCTAAGGCCCATGTCATGTTAAGCCATTAAACAGGCCTATGGACCTATGGCCCAGTTCATTGGGTTAAGCCTTTAATTTGATTTAATTATTCATGGACTAAAACAAGCCCAATAATTAAATTAATTAAATAATCTAATGATCCAATATAAACATCAAGCCTTGGCCCAGTTCATTGGGTTAAGCCTTTAATTCAACTTAATTATTTTTAGACTAATACAAGTCCAATAATTAAATTAATTAAATAACCCAAATAGGCCAATATATAATTCTCCATATTTGAACTTTTTATTTTATTCTAGCCCAATAAATAAATAGGCTACTCGAATAAAATAAAATCCATTTAATACAAGACCAATCCCTCAATCCAAAACCATTAGGATTTATGGGCTATTCCGAGGACCAAAAGACACATCGCCTTGGCTACTAAAATGACCAAAATACCCCTGCTATAGAAATACTTATTTTTTGCATTTTTAAATATTTCCTAATATCACCATAAGGAAATATTGACTCCAAGGACAATGCTGCATTAGTAAAGTCTCTGACCTACAAGTGTAATGACTAAAATACCCATCTACACATCGTTGTATATTTTAGAGAGGAAGAGTATACTAATACCTCTCTAAAAGGCATCTACCATTTTTAAACCTCTAGTCCAATGATCCATGACCCTTGAATTGTTTCTGGTTTCCCAGGGAGCTACCCTAAAGTAAACATCTAAGTCATGTTCCCCAGGGCCTTATATGTTTACATCATTCGAACAGTTACAAGGGGCGATATAGCGCAAAAGCTATTTCGTACAAGTCTGTCTTAACTAGCTAGTCACATATACCCAACATACAAGTATATCGGCTCTATGATAGAACCTTAACTACAGCATGTCAAAGTACATGCTTCCAGCTTCGTCAGACCACCAACTCATACTCAAGCGGTAGAGTGTTAGTCCACGCTGTAGTAGTAATAGTATGGGTTTCTTCTAAATAGTACTTTTAGAAAGCACTATAACTGGTCTTGTTCTACATATTCGAAACATGCTCATGCTATGAAGTGAGTGGATTACTCACTGGCTAAAGGTAAGACATTCCCCATTTGGAATTCATAACGAAATAACTAAACATGATGAGATTCCCATTCTTACCAATTGGTTAAGAACAAATATTTATGTGTCAAGTAACCCATGATTCATACCTTACTGTGAAAGACCACCATTCACATGTATCACTTACTTAAACCCAACGGGTCTTTTCCAAACGTAAATCGTGCACAAATAAAATGTAAATTCACAAAAAAATGTTTGAGAATTAATTCTTTTATTAATAATTTGATAATTACATCAGAAACCTAGTCTAGAGAGCATACATTCCAACACTACCATCAAACGCTGATGGGCCATGTTTTCCTAATTAGTCCAATGACTAATTAAATAGCTTTTATTAATTAATTAATCCATTTAGACTTAATATAAAATTACCTAAGATAATTAATTAATAAACTAATTAATTAAATTAGCTCTTTTATTAATTAATTAAATCACTTGGGCCCAATATAAAATTATTCAAGATAATTAATTAATAAATCAATTAATTAAATTGGCTCTATTAATTATTTTAGCCCAAATAAATAATTAATTAAATTTCTAGAATAATTCTTCCATTAATAAATTCACCCAATAAGACCATCTAGTAAATAAATTTATTAAGGTTATTTGTGATACTTTAGGGACCAAAAGGCATATTATCCTTGGTTACTAAAATGATCAAAATACCCCTGCTAATAAATAGCGGTATTTTTATCATTTTAAATATCCCATTTATTACCACATGTAAATACTGACCATGAGAATAATATTACAAGTGCAGTGTCTTCAACCTACAAGTGTAATAACAAAAACATCCCTCTACATAACACCTATCATCGAGATAGAAAAAATGCACTAACACCATTTTCAATGACATCTACCATCTTTTGATAGCTAATCCGATAATCCATGACTTCTATTATGTATCATACTTAGTCATATTTTTCAAGGCCTTGGATTATTTAGATTATCCCGGACAATCACAAATGGGTGATTTCTTCACGTAATAAAGTATAGAAACTCCATTGTATAAGTCTGTCTTAATTAACTAGAGTCATCCACATAATGTACAAGGTTATTAACCTAGCAATATGACCTCACCCAACATACATCAATGTGCACAAGTCCAGCTTCACCATACCATCAATTTATACTTAAGTCTTAGCATACTCGTCCACACAGTAGTTGCGATAAATCAATCTTTATTTATTTTAGTGCTTTTATGAAGATTATTATCATGTAGTCCAGATTACATATTCCAAATACGCTTACACGATGGTACGAGTGGACAACTCACTGGTTAAAGGTAAATCATTCTCTATTTGGAAGCCATAGTGTAATGATCTAAACATTGATGAAGTACCCAACTCTATCAACCAGTCGAGAACAATTTTTCACTTATGTGTTAGTAGCCCTGTTAGCCCTAAGGGCGTTCTCTTATGTTTTAACTTATAACAAATATTGATGCAGACTAACTTATATGACTTATATATGATAAGATATGTTTGACCCTAATTCTTTCAAGACATGCAAATAAGGTTACTAAGCAGCTCTTAAGCAAATGAAATCCAAAGAAGCAATTGATCAAATTCAACTTGAGAGCTTGCAAATTGTGAAGTCTTCTTGAAAGAACCTTAGACTAGGACTCGTTTGTTAAGGTATAATATGTAAATTCCTATGTCTCCTTTACCTTATGATTTAATTTATTTCTATCTTGAAGCACACAAATAAAATAATTTCAAAGAGTAAGCTTTTAGATGTTTGGATTGTGTAGTTTGGATGGACTGTACATCTAAAAACTTCAACTAAAACTCTGTAACAGTGTCAAAATATTTTTGCCTAAAAATGTGCCATTTTGGACTCACTTTTTGGACGCACTTTTTTCTAATCTTTGAGTCCAAAACTCTAGAAAATATGATAGAGAAAAACTAGCTGTTACTAGCCATTATTGTCTTACTTTTTGCTCCTATAAAAGCTTTCAAAACTTGATTTTGAAGTAGATTTTTGTGCGAATTGTTCCAAAGGTAAAAGGTGTTGGTGCTCATCTGTACACATTCTACTCAAATCTGTGAGCCTCTTTTTTCTATAATCTCTTCTTCAATCTACTTTGTATCAAGGTTAAGAATGTAAAACCTTGTTGGGGTGATCCTTGAGTGTTGTGATTAAAGAGGTTGGGTGTAAAAAAGTGTGGTAATCCTCTTGTGTAAGATTGGTGTCACCTACCACCGTTAAGTTGGGAAAAATATTTTAGTGAGTTGTGATGAAATCCTTAAGTAAGAACTTAAGGTAGTGGATGTAGATCTTTTGATGATTAAACTATTATAAATCCCTGAGTTTTACTTTGTGCCTTACTTGCTTAAATTTCTTCACTGATTCTTTAACCTTAAATACTCTATTCCTTTTTGCTAAAAATTAGTGAGTCATATATAATCTTCTCATTCTGATTTAAACCTATCATTTAAGATCTCAACTACCCATCTTCATTTCATATAACTTCGTGCTAATTTAAACGTCTTCTGGTTGCATTCTTGAAATCACAAAACCTTCTTGAAGCCGCGAAGTATTTCTGCCATTCAGTTGGAAAGTTTTTTTGGGGAACAAAATTTTTGAATCAACTCTTATTTGCCAAAAATCTTATTCATTCCCTTCTAAAGTTTTTCAATTGGTATGAGCATCAGTCTACACTATTGTCAGTTTAACAACCATGTAGAAAAGATCTATATGACAAACACATCTCTTCTGCCTTATGTTGAAGGGTCTTCAACAAAAAGACCTCCTCTATTCAATAGAAGCAACTATACATTCGGGAAGAACAGAATAAAGATTTATGTTTGATCAATAAATTTTGAGTTATGGAATCTGATTGAAAATGGACCATTTTGTCCTATCAAAATTTGTTGATGGCAGAAAAGTACCTAAAAAGAGTGATGAATATGATAATAAGGGAATTTTGAAAATAACTATGAACTTTCAGGCAATAAACATATTATAGTGTGCTCTTGATGCTAATAAATACAACCGGGTTAGTGATTGTGATTCAGCTGGCGAAATGTAGAGACTACTTGAGATCACCCATGAAGGGACTAATCAAGTAAAAGAATCAAAGTTGGGAATGTTAGTTTGAGACTATGAATTGTTCAATATGAAACCAAGTAAGAACATAACTGATATGATCCCTTGTTTCACAAATATCATGAATGGTCTAAAGGCCTATGGAAAAGTTTACTCTCTAGAAGAGCAAAATAGAAAATTGCTTGATGTTTTGTCAAAAAGTTGGTAGCCAAAAACCTTGGCTGTAGAAGAATAAAAAAAATCTAAATAGCTTACCTACTGAAGAGCTAATTGGCTCTCTCTTGAGTGATGAAATGAAACTTAAACTATTTCAAGAATATGATGATGATGACCAAGGCAAACGGGGAACTACCTTAAAGGTAGTTGATGAAGAGCTAATAGTAATCAAATTGATTTTGATGACGGCACTGATCTAGGCATAGAAGAATTGGCTATGGTAGCTAGAAAATTTAAAAAAAATGTTCAGAAAGGGTAATTTCAAAAAGGGCAAAAAGCTTGTGAAAAAGAAAAGACAAGCCTCCTCTTTCAAACCTCAATGCTTTGAGTGCAAAAGCACGGAGCATTTCATTGTTGATTGTCCAGTGGCCAATGAAAAAAAGATCAAGAATTTTGAAAGAAAAAGACAGACACCAAGTTGAAGAAAGGAAATGAATTGATCAAAACTTAGGATCAAGTAGAATCTCAAACTAAAGAAATCTATGATTCGAAAAATGAAAAAGTTAACCTCTGCTTTATAGCTTTAGAGGATCCGGTAAATCCTATATCTCCATATTTAATAATAGAATTGCAGACTTTTTATTGTGAAAAGCATGATAATCCTAGTGAATTGCTCTTTTACATGTTTCATGAACTTAATAAATTGTTTAGAAGAACAAAGCAATAAAGATAAAAATTGATTCCTTATTAAATGAAAATACAAAGCTGTTAAATGAGAATGAAGTCTTACTTGAGTCATATGTGTGTTCATATATTGAACAAAATGTTATCATTACTTCCTTGCATCATATGTCTATAGAAAATAAATGCTTACATGATAAAATTTGCTCTCTTGAAATCATGGCTAGAAACTTTGACAATATGAAAAATAGAGTCGATGATCTTACCACTTGCATTGAAAAGTTTATAAATGGGAAAAATAATTTGGAAAAATTGCTTGGTGCATAACACACATTTAGAAACTGAAATAGTCTAGGCTATAAGCATGAGACCAAAGTTGAAAACTACAAATCTAGCTTTGTAAAAGCTGCATCACCACATATGACACATAGCTATTGCACCTATTGTGAAAAATTTGGACACAAAGCATCTAAGTGTCATGTTAAGAAAAATGTACAATATGGTATGAGAAGTGTTTAGAGGGTAAAAGGTGTAACACCCCGATACCTACGTATCCTAAAAGTGGCGAAGATGTCACCCCGTCCTTGGGAGAAAGGGTCTTTATAACTAGGTAGTATAAAATAGAGAAGAAAATAACTTAATAATAAACTTATTACAATCCCAAAACAATACTTGTACAAGTCTTAAAACAAATAAATGAATCAAAGTAAATCTTCTACGCTCATGGGAACATAAGTAAATCAACATTCGAAGCAGGATCAACCTAAAGACATGATATTAAAAAGGTGTGAGAAATATTTCTCAGTGAGTCTTGTGTGTTCTCATGATAATTTAAGTAAGCATTTCATGTATGCAAATTTTGAACAAGTCATAACAAAAAGTCTGCAAGTCCAGAAAATTATATTTGAACACGAAGTGGTGTTTTATCTACATTTGTAAAGTAAAAGTGCTCCATTTGTAAAGAAATAACCACTCAAATAAAGTTGACCATGAAACTATACATCATGAATAGACATGGCACCACATTTTGTGCACCATGATAAGAGAACGGTCAGGATGCCACACTTTATGCATCATGATAAGAGAATGATCAGGATGCCAACACTTTGTGCATGCTGATACAAGGTGGGTGTACGGCCCGCCGAGTGAGATACTCCTCAATCTCTACACCTAAACTTACCGGTTGTCCACTACGAAAATAAACAGTCCACCTAAACTGTGATTGCTAGCTCGGACCAGCCTACCCACATGAATTGTCGTCTTGTCTAGGTAAAGCTCGCCCCTCAAAGGTGGCTTCCTACTGAGAGACTTATCCAACCCTTCAAAGACTAGTCCTAGTATTCTACCTTTATTGAGTACTCAACGTTATGTTTATTCCACTTGGGAAATATAAAATCAATGAAGATCTTCTTTGAATTAGCAATTATGGTTTTCAAACAATCTTATTGTTTAAGGAAAATTTATTGTTTTGCTCAGAAAATTGTTTGCTTGACAAAAATTATTGTATTTTAGAAGAATGAATAAATTAGCCCTAATTGCATCTTAAGGTACACCTTCCACGACAATCAGTGCATAACTTGTAGAAATGCATTTGTTCACAACCATCTTTATGCAAAGACTTTTCTGATCTTTTACTTTTACTTGATACAATAGCCTTTCAAGATGGTTCAAGGCAAACTAGCCCCACCTGGGGTAAATATAGGGTATAAGTTCCAACATCCAAATAACACTTGCTTAAATAAGTAACTCTCAGCCTAACATACTTAAGCTCAACTAGTTACAACAACATCCAGTTATAACGTCAATGCCTTAAGCTTTGTCATTAATTGCTAAAGCATTTTATAGAATAAGATGAATTTGATAAATCAAAATAATATAGGTGTTGTAAATAATAAAAAACAAATTATAACAATATTTATTTATTAACAAACAATAATAATTATAACTAATATTAATAGTAAATAAAATAAGTGATAAGTAATAAGTACTATTAATAATAAATCCTAAATAATATTGGTAATAAATAATAAATAATATTATTAACAAATAATAAGTAATATTAACAATAGATTATAAATAATTTTAGTAATAAATAATAAATAGTATTAATAATAAAGAAATTATTCTAATAATAATAATTAACAATATATTTTTTATTGCAAATAATATATATGACTGCAAATAAAAGTTTTAGTAAGGCTAACTAATAATACTGTGAATATAAAAGACATTTGATATCAATTAATTCTAATATATTATTAATTATATTTAATAATGTTTAATAAAAATTATTTTTAATTATTTATCTAATAAAATAATAATATTTGAAGTAATTAATAATTTTGAAAATATTTAATGTTGTCGACATCAAAAAATTAAATTAAACTATGGTACTAATATTATTATTAATAATAATGATAATAATATTAATAAAAGTGGTTCTAACAATAATTTTTAATGACCATAGTGAATTACTAGTACAAAATTTTATATATATTCATACACACATATAATAAATAACATGTTGATTTGTCCAAAAATAGACTTGCAATAATAATTATCACAACAAGGGTGATACTGTCTACCAATAATATTTTCTAAAGATTTATTAACAACAATAACATCATGGACACATAATCAAACAATGGTGGTATAATGTCCACCATACATCAAAACATTCATACTAGAGGCATAAAGCCTTTAATCATAATATCCTCATGATCATACAATGATCCTAAAGCATAATCCAACAATAATTCTTAAGCCTCAATATTCATTTCAATTTCCATGTATTAAAATTATTCCTTTCACCCACATACATAACTCTAACCCAACATTATTCGATCAACCCAATGATTCATCATCTAAAAGCCTTGAGTTTGAAAATCTATGAAGAAGGTTATGAAAAAAATACTTGTTTGATGATCATTGGTTGAAGATGTCGCCTTGTCCAATGAAGGTCCTTGAGTGCTCGAGAAGTCCTTCCTTGATTGAAGGATGCTAAAAAATGGCCACAAATGGTTCGGCCAAGAGAGAGAGAGAGAGAGAGAGAGAGAGAGAGAGAGAGAGAGAGGTTAGGATGATAATGAAATGGTATTGAAGAGGTGAAGAAGGACCAAGGTGTTCGAACTTACCTTCTTGATGTTCTTCTAGTTCTTGAACAAAAAGTACGTTTGATCCGAGTGGAAGATCAACTTTAGTGAATTTCATGTTATGGAATGGCCTATGGTGAGTATAGGTTGAATCCTAGTTGGTTTGAGAGTTTTTGGAGTGATTTAGGATGAATAGAGGTGATTGAAGGTTGAAGAAGCTTAGTGTGTGTTCTTGCTGTTCTAGGTGTTTTTGAGAGGAAATTGAGAGAAAATGGCTTATGTGTGTCTAGTTAATGATGGCTGAATGGCTTAGCTAAAGGAGGAGTTTCAGTTATCATTGGGGAAGAGAGAGAGGTTCAGCTATTTTAAATTTCAAATTGAGGAAAATGTGAAGATGTTTGAGGTAGAAGATTGGGTAATGGTGTTTTCTTCTTGAAGGTTTCTTGTCCTTCAATGGTGGATGGTTAGACCAGCTATGTTTTGATCATGAAATGAAGGATTGTTTCAGCTTTGTAGCTGGCCAAAAATGGCCGTACAAGAGAAGAGAATTTCTGGTTTAATAATTTAGCCAAGTGAGAGTTTCACGGAGGAAAATTTGAAATTTAATTTTCAAAGTTTGAAAAGTTTTGAATGGAGTAAAAATGGGAGTGTTTTGAGGTGTGCTAATGGAGCTTTAATAGCCATAGTAGATGAAGAAGACAAGATATTCAGTCCATGGCTTCAAGGTGGCTTAAATGTTGAAGAGAATTGAGGAAGAAATTGGTTCTTGACTTTGCTAAGCAAGCTGGAAAAATTCTAGGATTTAGCTACAAGAATTCTTAGGATATGGAAGGATTTGTGGGCAGAATTCTGAACCATTTTGAAATGGATTTGCAGCTGAAAGTTAGGAGTGTTTGAAGGTCCATTAATGGTGGTTTTCTAGCCACCATCTTGGAGAAGAAGGAGGGATATTTCAGGTGTTCTTATGCATGGGTTGGTTGCTCAATCTCCATGGTTAAACACTTGGTAGCTTGTTGGAAAATTTCTGGTTTAGTGAGGTTACATGAGCTGCAAAATTGCAAGACATTTTGAGCCCCTTGCTCACACGAAATTGGTTGATTGCTAGCAAGAATATAATGGCATTTGGGCTACATTTTTTGGACATTCCAGCCAAGAGGAAATGCTGGAAAATTTTCCAGATTTTTGCCAAAACAAGACCAAGCAAAGCATGGTTCTTTGAAGGTGAAGCTACGGTGATTTAGTTAAAAACCGACTAGCTATTTCTTCTCCTATATTTTGGCCATCCCCTATCACAAGAGCTGAAAATTTTCAAAAATTGAAGACCAAGATTTATCTAAGACATTTTATAAAGAAATTAGGAGAATTAAAGAAATAGGAGTATTTTGAATTTAAATAGGTTAGGACATAGGTTGCTAAAATGATGGTGGTTAGAACTCTTATAGATTTCTTTTAGGACAAGATCATATGGTTATGACATTACCATTGTCTCTTCCTTAAGACAATATTCCTAGTTTTATGGAATGTAAGAGGAAAATTCAAATATTGGTTAAGTTAATTAAAAATAAAACTTAGGTGATGGGATTTGAATTCAAGACCTTAGAGATTAAATCACAAAGCTAAAACCACTTTACCACGTTAATTTGTATTCTTGTTTTTCCCAATCAAATTCTCTTCCTTTCTAAGCCTCAAGCCTTATTCCTATTTCGTCCTCAAGTAAAATTCCCTAAATAACCTCAACACTGAACAAGCACAAATAAACCTTATAGCCCACATATAACAATTCTAATGCACACAAATTCATCCAAGAAACATACTTTTATATAATATGATATGAAATGCAACCCACCCCTCTAATTCTAGGGTAGGTTTAGGTGGGGTTTTACAAAAGGAACCATCACTAACCCCTATGAACCCAAGAAGGTATGGGTACCAAAAGTCACTCTTCCATTATTCGTATAGGAACATTCGTTGGACAAGGTGAGCTCCACAAAATAATTTTTGGATAGTGGATGCTCAAGGCACATGACTAGAAATCCTGGACTACTGAAAAGTATTCAAGCTACAAATGATGGATATGTCGCATTTAGAGCAAAAAAGAAAGGAAAAATACTTGGCATAGGTAATATTGGTAGGGTATCATCAACTATCATCAAGCAAGTGCTATTAAGTGATGAATTAATGTATAATCTTCTTAGTATCATCCAACTATATGATGATGGATACAAAGTTGTGTTTGAAAAGGATTCTTGCATTATCACACTACAAGAAATCTACCAATTTGCCATGGACAAATCCGTGGCTAAACCATATTTTGCCACAGATCTGTGACGGAAAAGGTCGTGGCAAATACCTTTGTTGCTAAGTATTTTTTGTGAGGGAAATATTTTTCCGTGGCAATCTGCCACAGATTGTTCAATTTAGTATCATCTTTAGGGGGAGAAATATTACGAGGGAACCATAGTAAATCTGTGGCAATATGCCACAGATTTGCCATGGAAACAATATGGAACATATGCTATTTGTAGCAAATCCTTGGCTGCCAAGGATTTGCTACAAATAGCATATGTTCCATATTGCCATGGATTTGCCACAAACGTTTCTTAAGCAGGTACCATCCGTGGTAAATCCGTAGCAATTTGTCACTGATTTACCATAGAAATAATATGGAATATAATAGGTTATCCGTGGCAAATCCGTAGCAGATTGTCATGGATTTGCCACGGAAGTTTCTCAAGCAAGTAAAGTCGTGGCAAATCATTGGCAATCTACCATGGATTTGCCCTCAAAACAATATGGAACATATGCCGTCCGTGACGGTTCTCAAGTAGGTACGTCCGTGGCAGATTGCCACATATTTGCCATAAAAAAATATGGGAAAAAATTTTTCATGGCAAACATGGATTTTCTACGGACGTTTCTCAAGCAAGTATCTCAAGCAAATTTGCCACGGATTTGCCACGGAATTAATACGGGAAATAATTTTTTGTGGCAAATCCATAGCAAATCCATTGCAATTTGCCACAAAGTTGCCATGGAATTAAAAATCTGTGGCAAACTACTCTCTACAATTTTAGTGTTCAAAACCTGTTATAGATTCAAGTTCACAATTCCATAGCAACAAGTATACACAACACATATGCACAATCCCTGTCAAACTCCCTACCTATAATGTTTCCAATCACATTCCCCAGACATATACACAACAAACAATCTATAACATTTATAATCCATAATCCATACAAACATATGTACTATATACACCCTACAACGTTGTAGGTAATATCATACTCCCTGCACACATGCACAACACATCGCCTACCATGTCCCAAATCGTATTCCTAGTACACAATGCACAACTGCAAAACACATTCAACATACATTGTTTTAGCGAACCATAAAATTCCATAATTTGTTTAGAGTTGAAATATACAAAAAATCATATATCATCAAAATATCTAAAAATAGCAAATACAAATGATAGTGATAGTACTAAATCCACAATCAAAGCGATCCAAACTTAACATTCACATGAAAATAAAACTAATCTAACTATCATCAGCTGCTGAAGGGTCAGAGTCATCTTCATTAGAATCATCAGAGTCAGAAGAGGGAATGGACGGCACTTGTATGTTAAGATGCTATATCACCATGCGATTCATCTCAATCAATACAGACATCTTCTTATCTTTTTTCTCTAAAGTCCTCTTCATCCTTTTCCTCTCTTTCTCTATCTCTTTATCCTTCTTGTCCAACTGTTCCTAAAGCTGCTGCTGAAGGGTCTGCTCAAGCTCACCACGAAGCTTCTCTATATCCACTGATGATCCCGAAGACGAGGCCCCAATCTGACGATACTGAAGTCGGAATTGTGAGGCCTCAGATCCCATGCCATAGACCCTGCCCTTTTTCAATCTGCCTGTAGCCGACAAAAGCATAGTTTTCTCATCTGGCACAGAACCTGGAGTGGATGCTGAATTAGTAGACTCCACGACAGAGTACTACAACTTCATCGTTTGGACATCTTTCTGAATAATTCGAAGGTGAAAATATAAACAAAAATTAAAGTGTTATGCAATTTTTAAAAAATGAAATTAATACGAGACATACAATGATTTTGTGGGATCTCTTATCTACAAATTTGCCCTTATTAGGACCATCTTGAAATTGGTGTAATTTTTCAAATAATGAAAGATAGTCAAAGTCATCCCCTTACTTCACATACTGCAAGATGTATTAAAGTAATAATTAAGTACAGAATTTGATTGAACATGTACAAATTTAATAGCAATTATTAAAATGAACATTTAGCTATAGATCATATAATAGAAAATACCACTCTCGACTTATGTTTCGTGAAGCTAATGGAACCTCATATGTGTTTGGCAGAGCTAGCCCTTCTATTTTCTATGGCCACATTTGATTTTCTTTTGCCAATCCTCGGACTGCTAGCGTTTGCACAATTGGTCATATATGTCTTGTGACATCCATTTAGGCCTCTTCTTGTGTACATTCCTGATCTTTGCAAGGGTATCAGTCATTCTTGCCCGACACCTGTCCTCCCACACTGAACCTATCCGTCACAAATGATTCGAGTGCCATGTCCATTGTTTCTACAATAATGAACATGTTAGTACATTGTAAAATGATAAATCATTCTAAGATGAAGGTAGATAATAGGTATTTAGATTGATAGTAAAATGTGAACATACAACAAAAAAAAAGTTATAGGAAAATACTTACAGCAACCTCCCCAAACCAAACATTCCTAACATCAGTAGGGATATCACTGAATCGGGGCTAGCATCCCGCAAATCACTGCTTCATTATTATGGTGATAGTTTTTGCACACTCAAACTGACGTGTGAAACTAAAATAATTAGTCAAATGTTAATAACTTAAGTAATTAAGGCTAGATTTGAATGGAAAATAATTAAGGGAAAAAGACCACAAAATAGGTCGAGCAACCTAAATAGCAACAAAGAACATGGAATTGAAGTAAAATATAAGAACGACATTATGTGCTACTTATGTATCACCATAGGGCTCAATTGTGTTATTATCCACGTGCTGTGTTGTAACACTAGCTACTGAAGGGTGCGCTGATTGACTGAGAGACTCAACACCCTACTGATGCTGCTTGAGATTGGTAGGCTCAGTAGATGGACATGAAGTAGATCATACACCTCCAACCATAAGAGGATGAGAAGTCTTTGGTGTATGTAGGGAAAACCCCAGCTACTCACTAGCTCTATTCTTGTCTAGTGGTATTTGACTGGGAGCAGAAATGGATGTCGGCTGGTGAGTAGAAGGAGTGGCAACTAGAGTGCTAACTTTTGGGGCATGAGATGAAGGATGCTCCACCTCTGAAGCAGATATAAATGAACCAAGGCTCGAGCGCTTCTTTTCTCCCCCTTTAGCCATATCTATCCATTTGTATAGAGTCATTGATCAAGTTAATTTTGAAATAATAACAATAAGTTATATGACAAGATGATTTCAAATGCTTTCAATACTTAATTAATAGAAGAGAAGATGAAGATGACAAAAAAAAAAAAAAGACAAAGAAGAAGAAGTACGAAATATTTATAAGAATAGAGCTTGTAAAATAAAAAAACTTCAAAAAATTCAATGTTTTGTTCCATATGTAAAACTAAAAGATCCAACTTTTATGGATAACAAAGGATTAAAAGAAAAAGGGAAGGTAGAAGTGAATAGGACATTGATAAGTTAGGCACTTTTTAGGTAACATGTGTAAGGCACTTTCTTACGAGTAAAACTAATGAAATTACTATCCTCTTTTGATGTTCAAAACAAATGTTATTCTGAGTCATCATCAGACACATACTCTTCGCCAATGTCATCATCTTCATCATTTGTTTCCCAATCAGTCTCTCCGTCATGCTCTTCGTGACTTGAGTAATTCTTTGACGTTGTAATAAACTCCATTTCAGCAACCACGACTTCTGTTTCACCAGATTTGTGAGCCAGGGGACCAATATCATCTCCTATATATATGGTTATTGCTTCAGCTTCGTCCACATGTTCTTGGTAGGCTTTATCAACCAATGGTGCATCAATTACATGTCATACTTTTGTTTTGCATACGGCTAACCAATCACACTTTGGTCCTTTGCTACCCGGATATGAAGCAAAGTATACTTGCATAGCTTGATTGGCCAACATAAATGTATCAAATCCAGCATATCTCCTCTTGTGATTAATGTCAGCAAGCTTATATTGAGAATGCACTCTTGTACCCCGATTAGGTGTGGTATCAAACCAATCATATTTAAAAAGCACGGCCTTTTGGATTGAACTGCCAACAAATTCAACTTCGATTATTTCTTTCAAAATTCCATAATAATCATTCCCAGACATCCCATCTCCACCACCTTTAACACATACACCGCTATTCACAGTCTTTTTTCCATCCCCATGGCTATATGTTTGGAATCTAAACCTATTTATAAAATAAGCATTAAAAGACTTTACTTGTGCCGAGGGTCCCAAGATAAATTTTTTAGGCATATGTTATCTTTTCTGTTACTTGGATCATGAATCTATTTAAATGAAAAAAATTAAGTACATAAGTGGCTGTGTTATACCAAATAATCAAACACATTGTATACATTGCTAAACTTACATAAGCCCTGAACCATGAACTAAACTATTCTGGAATCTTCTTTTAACTTCATGGTTCGTTAAAGTTGGTGCCAAAGACCTCACATGTAGCTTGAATTTGCTGAATCAATCATCACAAGTATTATATAATATTGGCAAGTTTTTTAACAGCTCATTTATGATCAAAATCGTATTTATATATACATATATATATATATATATATGTATATGTATTTATATTTATACTCTTTACCTAATATATGGCTGCACCTCCTCATAATTAAGTAAGATGAAATTATGAGCTGCTCTCAGTTCTTCTGTTGTCAAATATCGTGTTTTTAACTTTCCAATTAGCCTTCAAAATTTGGTACAAATTGATAAGAGTTGTTCATGAACTAGAGCTTCATTGTCATCCATATCATTACGAGCTCGAGTAGTATGTCTTGTTTGCAAGTGAGGCTTGAAGTAATAGGAGAAAAATGTAGATGCTTCTTCAACTAAATATGCATTACAAATTGATCCTTCAACTCTAGCCTTATTTTTTACTTTCACCTTCAAATGATGTAGGTACCTAAATAGAAAAACAATTATAAAGTCCAAAACTTATATTTGTATATGGGGTTGAAATTTGATACATTTAAGTTATTTTTGCATTAACTTACCTTTCAAATGGATACATCCATCTATATTGAATAGGACCACCAACTTTAGCTTCATAAGGCAAATGCACAATTAGATGTTCCATTACATCAAAAAACCCCAGTGGAAATATTTTCTCCAGCTTACATACTAGCAGTGCTACATCATTTTCTAGTTTGCACATATGTGTTACCGACAACTTAGGAGCACATAAATCCCTATAGAAGAGACTTAACTTAGTCAAAACACTCCATATATTTGTTGGAAGTAATTCCATTAGTGGCATGGGAAGTAATCTCTCCATAAACACGCGACAGTCATGACTCTTCATGCAGGACATCTTCAAGTCTTTCAAATCAACACATCGGGAAATATTTGATGCATAACCCATCAGGGAGCCTCAATTCTTTAATCCACTCAAGTAAAAGTCTCTTTTGTTCTTCGGTTAAAGTATAACATGCTTTTGGCATAAACACTTTCCCATTCTCTTCTCGGCTTACTCAAAGTTTTGGGTGGTTACAATACCTTACCAAATCACGACGCGCCTTTACGTTATCTTTGGTATTTCCTTTAACATCCATGACAGTGTTCAACATATTATCAAATACATTCTTCTCATTATGCATCACATCTAAGTTGTGACGAATGAGATTTGTGTTCTAATAAGGTAAATCCCAAAATATGCTCCGTTTTGCCCAATTGTGGAATTCACCCCTACCATTACTCTTCCTAAGCTCTATTGTGGTCTCGATTATCTTTGGAAGATTACAAACTCGGTCCCACATTTGGTCACTGAAATTACGTGATGGAGTTGGTGATTTTTCCTTACCTTTGTCTCTCCTGAAAGACTTGGTGTCCCTCCTAAAAGGGTGTTCCATTGGCAAAAATTGTCAATGACAATCAAACCAATATTGTTTCCCACCATTTTGTAGTTAGAATGACTTTATTTGCTCCATGCAATATGGGCAAGCAAGTTTCCCGGCTTACTCCACCCACTCAACATGCCATATGTAGGAAAGTCACTGATAGTCCACTGAAAAGCTACCCACAAAAGAAAGTTTTGTTTCATTGAAACATCATAAGTCTGGACACCATCAAACCATAACTGCTTCAATTCATCCACCAATGGTTACAGATACACATCTAGTTTTTGCTTAGGATTCTTTGGCCCTGGTATAATGATTGTCAAAAACATCACCAAATTCTTCATACACATCCATGGAGGAAGGTTGTACGGAGTGATAATAACAGGCCATGATGACTGTTGCTTCCCCGATATTCCAAATGGTGCAAAACCATCTGTGCGCAATCCCAGTCTAACATTCCTTACCTCGTTTGCTTAAAATGCTGCCAAGCTTCACATCTCTAGGATGATTCATTACACCTTGCTCAGTGGGGCTCTCCGTGTGCCATCTCATGTGTTCTACAATTGTTTTGGATGCATAGAGTCTTTGCAACCGTGGTGTAATCAGAAAATAATACATTTGCTTAAAGGAGGTTTCCTTCTACTGCTTATTTTTTCCCATCTTCTTCCTCCTCATGTAGTGAGGATGATTGCAAAACTTGCAATCTCTCCTATAAACATCATCTCTCCAATAAAGCATACAACCATTAGTGCAAACATCAATCTTCTCAACCGGTAACCCAAGTCCGGTAACTAACTTCTTTGTTTGGTAGAAGTCATAGGGCATCTTGTTCCCTTGACGCAAAACCTCCTTCATCAATGCCATGACTTAGTTGAAGCATTTCTCTGACATGTTATTTTCTGATTTAATATTCAGTAATCTCGATACTACAGACATGAGCGAGTGGCTCGGGCACACTTCCCAATGGGTGTATTTGTAGCTCTCAACATATTATAAAATTTCTAAGCATCGAAATTAAGAGGTTCTTCAGTAGTATGGGAGGATGGATCTGGGGCAAAATTTGGTCCTGCTACATCAATGATCATTTCCCGATACCGATTGGTTGATCTTAAAAGCATTTCCATCAAAAGTTACATCAGATGTGTGTGGCAGATTCTGAAATTCTTTGATGTGACATGTCCAATTGTAATAATTTTTGGTGAATCCCTTTCTATACAAGTGCAATTTGATTTCTTCCACAATATGATGACATAAATTATTGCACTTTGCGCAAGGACATCTAACTTCATTAGGATTAGTAGATGTTGTTACTCTTGATAAAACATATTGAAGAAATTGATCGACTCCCTTGACCAATTCGGTTGTAATTCCTTTAACACCGTCACATACTGATTATACATCCAACTCCTATCCTCCATCAAATTTTCTAGAAAAGCAACTGGTAAAACAAAAATGTTTAGAGGGTTTTAGGAATATATTAGATGGAAGCAAGCGAATATGGTTGCAAATTGCTTCACCAAGGAAAATCATTCAACCATCATATTCAGTAGGGATGGGTAGAAGCTAAAGATAAAGCATGAACCACTTATTTCCTACTGTTCTATTATGATGAAGCAAAATACATTCTATGAAGAAATTTTTTGCACCATAATAGGTCTTTTAGTGTTGAAATAATTTCTTCGTAGAGTTGAATAATCTTTAGTCATTATGTGTTGCTTAGTTGAGAGCTGGAGGATTCCATGAATTTTCTGAGAAGTTGTTCGACAGATATTTATATCCTAATACAGCAAGATTGTTAGTGTTTTGAAATATCCATCCTAGTTCATGAACCTGGTAGTGGATTTGGGGCTAATATCAGGTTAAAACCTAGCTTCAGACATACTTTAAAATGGTGTTTGATTGGAGGTTGTTAGTGTACAAGAGAAGAGCTATAAACTAATGATATCTTCCGCCATTAACTAGCATGTTAAACTGCCATAATGAACTGATTTTGTGTTATTCAATGAGGTCTCATTCTACAGCCCATGCATGAAAGACATTTGAGTACATATGGACACTAATAGAAATCAAAAAGTCTGTAAAAAGACATGCTCATATCAAAACATAATACAAAATATTATGAAAAGAAACAAAGTCATTCAAATTCATGATGCTTACATTAGATACTAAAAAAGTGCCACTCATGTCAAAAGTACACACAAGAAAAATGATAGACTTTAACCTCTGTTAGGATTGTGAGGAATAAAATTAGCCTACAATCATAGTCTGCCAATATCTGAGAACAAAAGAATGGATATCATAAATACAAGTTCAACTGGTATAACGTATTCCTTTGAAATAGACAAAATGAAGTTATCTAATGCATGCAAACTGCACTGATAAAAATTTTCAGCAGTCTAATTTCAGCAAGGAGTAGTAGCGGTAGTTAATTTGGACAAATTAAACAAGAACAATGCTTAATGATGGAAATCTTCATCTAACTCTTATGCAATAAAGTTATCATCTTTTGCCTATGGCTATGTAAGTTGTTGAAATCTTTTTCCTACTATGATGGAGCAGGAAACCACAGGATCCTGTGCAAAAATTTTAAATTTTAATAGTCATTACAGCTTAATTATGTTCTCATTATGAGTTACATCCGAGGTTTGTTCCTTGATAAGATGAATTGTTTTTGTCTTAGGAAAAATTCTAAATACTGCCAAACATCTGAATTGAAGATCTAAATCTCTGATGAGACTATTCCTACCTCTAAAGACACCTACAGATCTACATGGCATAGTTCAGCATTGCCAATTTAAATTTGAAGAGTATAAACTGACTGTGAGTAAATTCAATCTCCTTCGGTTCTTTAATCTGAAGTGAAATACTAAATAATTGTTCTGCTCTGATACTATGTAAACTTTGTGAACACAGATGAGCTGGAAGAAAACAATGGAAAAATGCAGAGAAAATACAAAGGAAACCAGAGAAAGAGAACACAGAAAAATAGAAAATTGCAGCTGTACAAGTTGGCTTTTGTTGGTCTTGACATTATTCTTAGCTTTTTATCACTACTTGCGTAACGTGCTTTCCTAGATACTATCAATAATAATATAGTTCTTCATAACATTTTTTGATGGCTTTTGTAGTTGAAATTAAAAAAAAAAATTATATCATTTCTTTAAAATTTTTTAATTTAACAGAAACATATATTTCGATACTAAAAAATAATACATCTTATTCATATATTACATTTCAAGATTAAACGCATTAGAAAATAAACAAATCAAGATACTTACAAAACACTTTGTTGTTGTTATTTAAAAGGTATGGAACAAAAATTATTACAAACCAATATGATTAATAAATTAGAACAAAAAGAAAAAGGAAAAAAGTTTCGTGGCAAATCCGTGCCAATCTGCCATGGATTTGCCACGGAATTAGTGGCAATTTTGTGATTCCATGGCAGATTGCCACGGATTTGCCACGAAACACATATCCAAAGTTTAACACTTTTTTTTCCCTCATCACTTACGTAACATACTTTTCTAGATACTCTCAATGATAATATAATTCTGCACAACAATTTTCAATGACTTTTCCTATAAAATAAAATTATATCCTTTCTTAAAATTTTTTTAATTTAATACTAATGTATATTTCAATGCTAAAAAATAATATATCTTATTTTCAATTCCATTTCAAGAATAGATGCATTAGAAAATAAACAAATCAAGATACATATAAAACATTTCGTCATTGTTATGTAAAAGGTATGGAACAAAAATTATTACAAACCAGTATGATTAATAAATTAGACCAAAAAAAAAAGGAAAAATGTCCGTGGCAAATCCTTTGCCACGGATTTATCACTGAACACATAACAAAAATTAAACCCTTTTTTTTTTTACTACTTTACGTAACGTACTTTTCTAGATACTATTAATGATAATGGAGTTCTTCAAAATCATTTTAAATGGATTTTATAGTCGAAATAAAAAATTTATATCATTTTTTAAAATTTTTTTAATTTGATACAAACATATATTTCAATACTAAAAAATAATACATCTTAATTTCAAATCCATATCAAGAATGAACACATTAGAAAGTAAATAAATCAAGATAGTTAGAAAATATTTCATCGTTGTTAATTAAAAGGTATGGAACAAAAATTATTACAAACCAATATAATTAATAAATTAGAACAAAAAAAGAGGAAAAATTCCGTGGCAAACCCGTGACAATCTGCCATGGAATTTGTGAAACCCTACCTAAAACCAACTCTAGAGTAAGGGGATTGGGATGCATATCATATTATTTTGCATGAATATATATATTTTTGAATGATTTTATGTGCTTTAGAATTGTGGTTTATAGGTTGAAAGGCTTAGTTATGCTTATTGAGTAGGAAGGGTAAAATGGTAATTTTGCTTGAGGTCAAAATAGGAAGATAGCTTGAGGATTAAATAAGAGGAATATGCGGGTGAGAAAAAAAGAACAAGAGTTGTTGTGGTTTAGTAGTTAGAGCTTTGGAATTAATCTCTAAGGTCATGAGTTCAAATCCCATCATCTAAGTTTTATCATGATTAAGTTTGAATTTTCTTTTCTTGCATTCCATAAAAATAGGAATGTTGTCTTAAGGGAGACATGAAGAGAATGTCTTGATCATATAAGCATGTCCTAAAAAGAATTCTAGAGGAATTCTTGTCCTTTTTATTACCTTTAACTTTGTCCTAACGTCTTCATAATTTAAATAAACAAAAAACCATTAAATCTCTTCTTTTAAATTCCAAAAATTCTGTGATAATTCTTCAGCCTTGAATTTCAAAAATCAGTCTTGAAGGATAGACGATTGGCCGAAAATAGGAGAGAAGTTAGGAAGGATTCCCAAGAGAAATAAATCACCATGGTAGAACCTTCAATCCTACCTTCATGTTGTTCATGGTTTTAATGAAGAAAAATCTGGAAAAATTCCAGCATTCTTGACAGTCCAGATTTCAAAAAATTCAGCCAGTAAACCTAACCATTTGCTGCCAGAAAAATGGTCATTTCATGTGGCTTGAAGACTGAAAATTCTGTGCAAAATTCGGACTGCACAAACTGCACAAACCAGGAAAAAAAATTCTGTGCAGTTTCGCAACTCTCAACCAAAAAATGAAGCTGTTTTATTCCAACTTCAAGCCAGCAAACTTCTCTGCTTTTCCTCCATAAAGGAAGCAGGAAGACCACTCTTAAAAGACCCTCAAACACTCCAAGAAAATCAGCTGCAAATCGGGCTAAAGAAATGCAGAAAATTCTACATCAAAAAGCTTTTCCATTTGAAACCTTGAACAAGTTGAAACCAGAAAAAAAAAATTCCAGTTTTGTCTCCCTAGGCCTAGAACGAAAAACACCTTCAAACCTCTGCAAATTGGATCTTGTTCAGCCATGGACTGAACACCATTAACCTCCACACTTACATTGAGTACTTGGACTCCATAATCATACCTCAAAAACCTCATAAGATCACTCTATCCAAAACTCATTTGAATTTCAAAAAAATTCCAGAATTCTTGCTTCATTAAATCACTCTTGTATCAAGCTAGCAAACCAGAATTTTCTTTGCCATTGTAAACTAAATTTCGGCCAGCCTTAGAGCTATATTAACCTTCATTCATTTCAGCAAAACTAAGCAGTCCAGCCGGCTCCATTGAAGAGCAAGGAAACCTCTCTCAACCAAACACCATTAACATATCCTATACCTCAAACCACTCCTCAAATCACTCAATTTGAATTTCAAACAATCAGATTTTTCTCTCCCTCTCTAAGCTGAAAACCGAAACCCTTGAATTCCATAGACCATTCGGCCAGCACTCACCAGCAATTCGTCCAGCATTTTCCCTCAACTCTCTCCATTTTCACCAAGAACACCAAAAACACACACTACCTTTATTCAAGCCAAAGACTACTCTAAACACCTCCAATCCCTCTCAAAAACTCCAGAACACTCCTACATACTCCCTAGAGTCCATTTTTGGAATTTATAACATCAAATCTCGAGAACAAAAATTAGCATTCGGATCAAAACTAGTTTTTTTTTCTCTTGAAGACTCAAGAACATCATCAAGGTAACCAAGAACAATTCTTTTGTTCATCTTCTTCCCTTCAATCTTTAACATATCATGCTAATGCTCTCTCTCTCTCTCTTGGCCGAAATGGTTATGACAACCATGGCTATTTTCTCTTCTCCTCTCTTAGACAATTCAAGACTCTCAAGCGTGGACCTTCTTAAATCTTCATCGAAGTGATCATCAACCAAGTATTTTCCCTTAACCTATCTTCTAATTATGAATTCATATCTCTTAAATATTGATAGGGAGGATAGAATATGAATGGGGTTTGCGTATATGTATATGTATGAAGGGGTTGAGATTAGGACATGAGAGTGATTGATCAAGTTTAAGCTATATAGATTTTCTTGAGAATCAATGTATGATCATCATGTCTTAAGAAAATTATGGATGGTTAAAGCATAATAGATGAAATGACACCTTTGGTGAATAGGATTTTCATGTTCTTATCTTCATTGAAGCCATGGTTATGATTATGCTTAGTACAGATTTGCCATGTGATAGCATGTGTAGATGTAAGCCTATGTTCATGAATGGATTAGTTTGTTGTTTGATGTTGGAGAATATGTTTATGATTCTTGTTAGCAGTAGGGAAATTATGATCATGATCTTGTTGATCCTTGGTTATTTTAATTAGCAAATTTTAGTATCTTAAGTAAAATTACTACTATATTTTTCCTCTAAAGATTTCAAAATTTCTAGGAAGCTTTGGAAATGTGGTATTAAATGAAATATTGATATTTTACTAGTCAAATAAATAATATTTTTCATTAAAAATAATATATGCATACGTCTGTAGCCATAAATAGTATTCATATTTAAATTTGTTTGTCATTTATTAAACAAAATTTAATATAATTTATTTATCTTATTTATTCTAACTATTTATTATCTATTAAAAAATTAATTAAAAATTAATTGTAAATTTATTATTTATTTAAGAAACATTATTTTTAAATTACCATTTATTAATATTATTTAGGACTTAATATTATTCAAAATTCAAACCTTAGTTTATTTATGAATAACACTCAAGATTTATTATTTGAGCCTATAACTTATTAGCAATTATTTTTACAACCCCTAGTTATTTTAACTTATCAAACTAGACTTATTTTATAAAATTCTTTATCAGCTAGCCTTAAAGCTTAGGACATTAGGGTCGTGATTGTAATAAGTTGAACTAGGATTATTTGTGTAAGTGAATTTGGCTTGAGTGTAACCTTATGTTTTGTGTTTACCCCAGGCGGGGTTAGGTCAGCCTTGGAAGACTTTTGAATTTGAGCAAGTAAAGAATCAGGTAAGCTCCTGCATGGAATTTTGTGAAGACAAAAAATTACTGTGGCAAGCTAAACGCGATGTGTGCAGAAATTCATGTTGTAAAGGCAATTAAGGACTATTTTTCCTATTTATTTCAGTCAATCAAATCATTTGAAAATCAAACAAGTGGTTTTACACAAAATGCTAAACTTTTTCTAAAACCCAACTTTGACAAGAATTTTAGAACCCTTAATTGCTATTTCCAAATAAAGTAATGTATGATCCATTTTCTCCCAAGTGGGACAATCAACATTGAGTACTCAATAAGGGTAGACTACCAGGACTAGTCTTTGAAGGGTTAGGGTAAGTCTCTCAGTAGGTGGCCACCTCTGAGGGATGCGTCCTTCCTGGATTGGATGCCAGTCCGGTAGGTCATGCCGGTCCAAGCTAGCAAGTTTCAGTCATGTGGACTGTGTGTTTTCGGAGTGGACAACCGGTAAGTTTAGGTTTAGAGATGGAGGAGTATCTCACCCGGTGGGCCGTACACCTACCTTTTGTCAGTTTACACAAAGTGTGGCATTCCGATCGTTATTTAGTCATGGGGCCCAACGTGTGGTAACCCATGGCTACCCATTTGAGTGGTTGTATTTATTGTGCACATGTATGGTTTGAAAAGCAAAACACCACTCTTTATTTTCACCACTTAATTAATGTTTGCCAACACTTTCTCTTATGAAACTTTTACAACTTGCATACATGAATTGTTTAACCAGAAACACTCAAGGCACACACGGGCTTATTCAGATTTTTATCTCATCACCCCTTTTTATGCTATGTTTACAGGTTGATCCAGCTGTGGAGAGGTCATTAGTTAGACTTGTTGCCTATGCTTTGAAGACTTCATGTTATTTTCTTTATGTGATGTTTTAAGAGAATGTAGCAAATAATTTATTTTGGATTTGTTCCTGTACTTATCTTTTGGGGTGTAATAAGTTTAATTTTAAAGTATTTATTTTATTTTATTATATGTGACCTAGTTATAAAGACCCCTTGTCCTTTGGACGGGGCGACATCCTCGGCCCTGTTGGGCCCAAGTAGTGGGGTGTTACAAGTGGTATCAGAGACTAGGTTTAGGCAAGTATTGATAGTTTATGTTTTGTTTTATTAAGTTCAAATATTTTATCTGACCTGTCTTGTTTATGCTGTATGATGGTTAGAATGATTAGAATCACAAGGAAAGGGTAGCAATGGCATCCTCCTATTCCTATCTACCCGGAAGACCTCCCAGTGCCTCAGCCTGCACCGCAGCCAATTATTTCCCTGGATGATAGCAGTGACGATGAGGTCCAGATCATTGAGCCACCCCCAATACCCGTGATAGACTTGGTTACTGACAGTGAAGATGAATGAGGAGATCGATATGGAATATGCTCCCCTCCCTCCTAGTCCCATAGTTGACTTGACAGCTGATAGTGATGACCCAGGAGAGATAGATTATGAATCTCCACCTAGACCTTCCTTTGTAACCCCACCCAATCAAGTTGAAACCGGGGAGAGTTCTAGGAGACCCGGGAAGGAACCAATAGATGGGTTTGCAAATAGGGCTGGGATAGACCTCACTAGGAATTCTGGGGGATGGTTATATGATGCCAACTGTGAAGATTCTGATGAGGACTAGCAAGGCTAAGTGTTGCTACCATTGGGACGTTTTATTTACTGCTTTCCATAAATTCCTATGCTAAGGATTTTATTCATGTTTACTGCTTTAATTCCTAATTTATGCAAATAAGAGTACCTGGAGTACTCTAAATCTTGAGAAAAATCTATATGCAATTCTTTATACAAAATTTGCATCTAATTTTCTTCTGCTTAAAGTTGGATGTGAATGCATGCTCAATTTGGATATTTTAAACTTTGATGCATAAAATCATTATCTGGGGCATGGTTTAGAATGGCACCCAAGCGTCGTGCAGCTACATCCAGCAGAAGGGTTCCTGTGGCAGAGCCCGTGACACCGGAGTTTGATACAACTTAAATGCCATCACCAAACCAGGGGGATGAGAACGAACTGGAGCCAAAAATGGGATCGGAAGAACGGGTTAGTGTAACTATGACGCAAGCATTCCACAAAGTGACCGAGATTCTACAAACCCTGACTGAGCGAAGGAATCCAAAAGGGGAAGATGAGGCATTGGAGCGGTTTCTGAAATTTCAACCACCTATCTTCTTGGGAGAGGCCGAACAAGATCAGAAAGTGGAACAATGGGTGGAACAAATGGAGGACATCTTTGCTACGCTCCAGTACACTGAGAAACGAATGGTGAAGTTTGCTGCATTCTGTCTGAGAGGTCCAGCTCGAGCATGGTGGCAACGGGTTCAGGACGACTGGGAGATGATTAACCAAGACTGGACATGGGCTAATTTTGTGGAAGCATTCCGAGCTGAGTATGTCCCTCAGTGGATAGTTGAGAAGCGGGAAGATGAGTTCCAGAATCTAAAGCAGGGAGGTATGATGGTAGCTTAATACGCAGCACGGTTCACGCAATTGTCAAAGTACTGCAAGAGGCTGGTGGACACTGAACAGAACAGAACGAGGTAATTTGTTAAAGGTTTAAGGCAGGAGTTAAGAAGGGCGTTGGCACCCTCTCCACCAACGACTTATTCGGGGGCTGTGGACACAGCCACCCGTACTGAGAATGAGGATCACAACCGAATGGCACCAAGACCTTTCGTACCGTCAAGACAGCCGCTGAGACCTTTTTAGAGGCAGTAGCCCAACAAGCGCCCTGCCAACCAGCAGTGGCAGAATCGGGGAAAATAAGCCTGAACAATACCGGTTGGTCCTACGCAGAATCTTCCATTATGTCGGCACTGTAGAAAAAGGGGCCAGACTGAGAAAAATTGTTGGTCCAGAGGAGGTGAGCGGAGATGCTACCACTGTGAAGACCCGAACCATCTGCGGAACACCTGCCCTAAACTTCTCCGAGTTGGACAAGGGAACCCAGCTCAAATCCCGGGGCCCAATCGAGCCAATACCACGGGAGCTTCCGAGAGTGGAACGCAGAAGCCGCTGGTGAAAGCAAAAGTTTTCGCTCTCAAACGGGAGGAGGTTGAGGCTGATGCAGCAGTGGTGGAAGGTACGTTTACTATCCAAGGTCGTTTAGTTAATGCATTGATAGACCCTGGATCTACCCATTCCTATTTAAACAAGAATTGTGCATATCATTTGGGTTGGGATGGAGTAGAACTACCTTTTACCTTGTTAGTAAGTACGCCTTTGGGGAAAATGGTGCAAGCGGATCGGTATGTGCAGAATTGTAAAGTTGAAGTGGGGAGAGAAAGCTTGGAGGGAGATTTAATAGTCTTAGCTATTGATGATTATGATTTGATATTGGGAATGGATTGGCTAGCGAAGCATGGGGCTAAAGTAGACTGTAAGAATAAGTCAGTTCAGTTTATTAGACCAAGATGTGATGTGTTGGAGTTCAATGGCAAGAAAGTAAAAGAATTGAAGTTTTTGATAGTTGGGGCTAAAGCCCGGAAATTGTTGAGGCAAGGATGTCAAGGATATTTGGCTTATGTGATAAATAAGTCGAAGGACCAGTGCACACTGGAGGATACTGAGGTGGTAAAGGATTTTCCTGACGTGTTCCCTGTGGAACTCACATCTCTACCTCCCAATCGAGAAGTTGAGTTCACCATTGATCTAGTCCCAGGAGCGGAATCGGTGTCCCGAACTCTGTATCGGATGGCACCGGCGGAACTGAAAGAATTAAAGGAGCAGCTAGAAGAGTTGGTGAGACAAGGCTATATCAGACCTAGTAAACCCTGGGGAGCACCTGTGCTATTTGTGAAGAAAAAAGACGAAACTCTAAGGTTGTGTATTGACTACCGGGGCTTGAACAACCTGACCATCAAGAATAAATATCCCCTACCGTTAATTAACGAGTTATTTGACCAGTTACAAGGATCCAGTTGTTACTCCAAACTGGATTTGAGGTAAGGCTACTATCAAGTGAGGATAAATGAGGAAGATATTCCTAAGACGACCTTCAATACAAGATATGGTCACTATGAGTTTGTGGTGATGCCTTTCGAGGTAACTAATGCACCCGCAGTATTTATAGATTTGATGCATCGAGTGTTCCAACCCTACTTGGACAAGTTCGTGGTGGTCTTTATCGACGACATACTCATATACTCCAGGAGCCTGGAGGACCATGCAGAACATTTGAAGTTGGTACTGGAAAAGCTAAGGGAGCACAAGCTTTACGCCAAGTTTAGCAAGTGCGGGCTGGATAGTGTGGCATTTCTTGGTCACGTGGTAACTAAGGATGGGATCAAGGTGGACCCAGCGAAGGTTGAAGCAGTTTTGGACTGGAAGCAACCAGAGAACATCATAGAGATTCGAAGCTTTTTGGGATTGGCTGTCTACTACAGGAAGTTTATTAAGGGGTTTTCAATGCTAGCATCTCCTATGACCTGGCTGCTGAGAAAGGACATACCCTTTGTTTGGAATGAAAAATGTGAAAAGAGTTTTCAAGAGTTGAAGCGGAGGTTAATGACAGTGCCTGTGTTGAGTCTGCCAGAGGCAGATAAGCCCTACGCACTATATACGGATGCTTCAAAGGAAGGCTTGGGAGCAGTTTTGATGCAAGATAGGAAGGTGATCGCCTATGCTTCTCAGAAATTAAAGCCGCATGAAGTCAATTATCCCACCCACGATCTGGAGCTGGCTGCCATTGTGTTCGCTTTAAAGAAATGGCAGCACTACTTGTATAGAGCGGAATATGAAGTGTTCACTGATCACAAGAGCCTGAAGTACATCTTCACCCAGAAAGACTTGAATTTGAGGCAGCGAAGATGGATGGAATTTTTGGAGGAGTACCGTTGTCCTATCAACTACTACCCCGGGAAAGCCAACGTCGTTGCTGATGCCCTGAGCTGGAAAGTCAGAATGGCCAAACTAAGAGTACAAGAGGTTCAAGTGGTTCAGGATGTGTTGGATAGAAGAGCAGAAGTGCAAGAAGAGAGGATTATTATTAGCAACCTAAAGTTGATGCCAGATCTAAGGCGGGAAATTGTTGAAGCCCAGCAGAGTAATGCGGAATTTCAGCTTTTCAAGGACAAGGAGCTTAAACGGCAAGACAGTGAATTCTGACAGGACGAAGTGGGAGTTTTGTACTTCTGAGATCGTTTGTGTGTACCCGAGGAGCACCAGTTGAAGGACAAAATTTTAGAAGAAGCGCATAAGAGCAAGTACATCATTCATCTGGGAGACGTCAAGATGTATCAAGATCTGAAAAGGACTTATTGGTGGCCCGGGATGAAGTGAAACGTGGTTAAGTATGTCTCAACGTGTCTAACCTGTCAGAAAGTCAAAGCGGAGCACAAAAAGGTGGCAGGACTATTACAACCATTGCCAGTACCGGAATGGAAATGGGAAGAGGTAACCATGGACTTCGTTACCGAATTCCCTATGGCAAGGACCCAGAAGGACACCATATGGGTAGTGGTGGATCGATTGACCAAGTCAGCGCATTTCATACCTGTGAATGTAAGGGATTCAATGGAAAAGTTTGCTCAAACCTATATGCGGGAAATAGTCAGACTGCATGGAGTGCCTTCAAGTATTGTGTCCGATCGTGATCCGAGATTTACATCCCGATTTTGGGACAAGTTTCAAGAATCGATGGGTTTTAGTTTGAAGTTCAGTACGACGGCGCATCCACAGACTGATGGACAGTCAGAAAGGGTTATTCAAATATTAGAGGATATGCTGAGAGCCTGTGTATTGGATTTCGGGGATAAGTGGATCGAATGTGTGTCGTATACAGAGCTGCCATAAAATAACAGTTATCAAACCTTGATTGGAATGGCTCCGTATAAAGCACTATATGGACGTAAGTGTCAAGTACCGCTTTACTGGAGTTGGTCGGAGGATGGTCACATAAGCAAATCAGGAGAAGTCTGTGTTCAAGAAATGTTGGACAAGGTCAAGTTAATTAGGGAAAGGTTGAAAGTAGCCCAGAGTTGACAAAAGAGTTATGCAGACAATAGGCGGAGAAAGTTAGAATTTTAGGTGGGGGACAGTGTGTTCCGAAAGCTGACACCAAATAGGGGAATTCTGAAGCATCCGAAAGGGGGGAAGCTGAATCCGAGGTATTTGGGACCGTTTCCAATAAAAGAGAGGATTGGGCCGGTAATGTATCGATTGGATATGCCAGATGGGTTGACGGGAATTCACGACGTATTCCATGTATCTCAGCTGAAGAAGTACAATGCCGATCCCGGACATGTTTTGAATGATGAGCCGTTAGTGTTGCAACCTGACCTGAACTATGTGGAGAAACCCATAAAGATATTGGACTGAAGTATCAAGACTCTCCGGAACAAGAAGATTCCGATGGTAAAGGTGCAGTGGGAGCATCATGGCACGCGAGATGCCACATGGGAAATAGAAGAGTGGGCAAAGCAGAAGTATCCCGATCTGAGATAGAGGTACGCCTGAATTTCGGGACGAAATTCTCCTCAGGAGGGGAGGATATGAAACCCCACCTAAAACCAACCCTAGAGTAAGGGGGTCGGGATGCATATCATATTATTTTGCATGAATATATATATTTTTGAATGATTTTATGTGCTTTAGAATTGTGGTTTATAGGTTGAAAGGCTTAGTTATGCTTATTGAGTAGGAAGGGTAAAATGGTAATTTTGCTTGAGGTCAAAATAGGAAGATAGCTTGATGATTAAATAAGAGGAATATGTGGGTGAGAAAATAAGAACAAGAGTTATTGTGGTTTAGTGGTTAGAACTTTGGATTTAATCTCTAAGGTCATGAGTTCAAATCCCATCATCTAAGTTTTTATCATGATTAAGTTTGAATTTTCTTTTCTTGCATTCCATAAAAATAGGAATGTTATCTTAAGGGAGACATGAAGAGAATGTCTTGATCATATAAGCATGTCCTAAAAAGAATTCTAGAGGAATTCTTGTCCTTTTTATTACCTCTAGCTTTGTCCTAATGTCTTCATAATTTAAATAAACCAAAAACCATTAAATCTCTTCTTTTAAATTCCAAAATTTCTGTGATAATTCTTCAGCCTTGAATTTCAAAAATCAGTCTTGAAGGATAGATGATTGGCCGAAAATAGGAGAGAAGTTAGGAAGGATTCCCAAGAGAAATAAATCATCATGGTAGAACCTTCAATCCTACCTTCATGTTGTTCATGGTTTTAATGAAGAAAAATCTGGAAAAACTCCAGCATTCTTGATAGTCCAGCTTTCAAAAAATTCAGCCAGTAAACCTAACCATTTGCTGCCAGAAAAATGGTCATTTCATGTGGCTTGAAGACTGAAAATTCTGTGCAAAATTCGGACCGCACAAACTGCACAAACCAGAAAAAAAAAATTCTGTGCAGTTTCGCAACTCTCAACCAGAAAATGAAGCTATTTTATTCCACCTTCAAGCCAGCAAACTTCTCTGCTTTTCCTCCATAAAGGAAGATGGAAGACCACCCTTAAAAGACCCTCAAACACTCCAAGAAAACCAGCTGCAAATCGGGCTGAAGAAATGCAGAAAATTCTGCATAAAAAAGCTTTTCCATTTGAAACCTTGAACAAGTTGAAACCAGAAAAAAAAAATTCCAGTTTTGTCTCCCTAGGCCTAGACCGAAAAACACCGTTAAACCTCTGCAAATTGGACCTTGTTCAGCCATAGACTGAAAACCATTAACCTCCACACTTACCTTGAGTACTTAGACTCTATAATCATACCTAAAAAACCTCATCAGATCACTCTATCCAAAACTCATTTGAACTTCAAAAAAATTCCAGAATTCTTGCTTCATTAAATCACTTTTGTATCAAGCTAGCAAACCAGAATTTTCTCTGCCATTGTAAACTAAATTTCGGCCAGCCTTAGAGCTATATTAACCTTCATTCATTTCAGCAAAACCAAGCAGTCCAGCCGGCACCATTGAAGAGCAAGGAAACCTCTCTCAACCAAACACCATTAACATATCCTATACCTCAAACCACTCCTCAAATCACTCCATTTGAATTTCAAACAATCAGATTTTTCTCTCCCTCTCTAAGCTGAAAATCGAAACCCCTGAATTCCATAGACCATTCGGCCATCACTCACCTGCAATTCATCCAGCATTTTCCCTAAACTCTCTCCATTTACACCAACAACACCAAGAACACACACTACCTTTATTCAAGCCAAAGACTACTCTAAACACCTCCAATCCCTCTCAAAAACTCCAGAACACTCCTACATACTCCCTAGAGTTCATTTCTGGAATTTATAACATCAAATCTCGAGAACAAAAATTAGCATTCGGATCAAAACCAGTTTTTTTTTTTCTCTTGAAGTCTCAAGAACATCATCAAGGTAACCAAGAACAATTCTTTTGTTCATCTTCTTCCCTTCAATCTTTAACATATCATGCTAATGCTCTCTCTCTCTCTCTTGGCCGAAATGGTTATGACAACCATGGCTATTTTCTCTTCTCCTCTCTTAGACAATTCAAGACTCTCAAGCGTGGACCTTCTTAAATCTTCATCGAAGTGATCATCAACCAAGTATTTTCCCTTAACCTATCTTCTAACTATGAATTTATGTCTCTTAAATGTTGATAGGGAGGATAGAATATGAATGGGGATTGAGTATATGCATATGTATGAAGGGGTTGAGATTAGGACATGAGAGTGATTGATCATGTTTAAGCTATATAGATTTTCTTGAGAATCAATGTATGATCATCATGTCTTAAGAAAATTATGGATGGTTAAAGCATAATAGATGAAATGAAACATTTGGTTAATAGAATTTTTATGTTCTTATCTTCATTGAAGCCATGGTTATGATTATGCTTAGTAGAGATTTGCCATGTGATAGCATCTGTAGATTTAAGCCTATGTTCATGAATGGATTAGTTTGTTGTTTGACGTTGGAGAATATGTTTATGATTCTTGTTAGCAGTAGGAAAATTATGATCATGATCTTATTGATCCTAGGTTATTTTAATTAGCAAATTTTAGTATCTTAAGTAAAATTACTACTATATTTTTCCTCTAAAGATTTCAAAATTTCTAGGAAGCTTTGGAAATGTGGTATTAAATGAAATATTGATATTTTACCAGTCAAATAAATAATATTTCTCATTAAAAATAATATATGCATATGTATAATATTAAATAAGATCTTTTTTTAATAAAAATACTATTAATAAATAAAATATTAATGACCTTGTGTAGGCCTATAGCCATAAATATTATTCATATTTAAAATTTTTTGTCATTTATTAAACAAAATTTAATATAATTTATTTATTTTATTTATTACTAATTATTTATTATCTATTAAAAATTAATTAAAATTAATTGTAAATTTATTATTTATTTAAGTAACATTATTTTAAAATTACCATTTATTAATATTATTTAGGACTTAATATTATTCAAAATTCAAACCTTAGTTTATTTATTAATAACACTCAAGATTTATTACTTGAGCCTATAACTTATTAGCAATTATTTTTACAACCCCTAGTTATTTTAACTTATCAAATTAGACTTATTTTATAAAATTCTTTATCAGCTAGCCTTAAAGCTTAGGACATTAGGATCGTGATTGTAATAAGTTGAACTAGGATTATTTGTGTAAGTGAATTTGGCTTGAGTGTAACCTTATGTTTTGTGTTTACCCCAGGCGGGGTTAGGTCAGCCTTGGAAGACTTTTGAATTTGAGCAAGTAAAGAATCAAGTAAGCTCCTACATGGAATTTTGTGAAGACAAAAAATTATTGTGGCAAGCTAAACGCGATGTGTGCGGGAAATTCATGTTGTAAAGGCAATTAAGGACTATTTTTTCTATTTATTTCAGTCAAGCAAATCATTTGAAAATCAAACAAGCGATTTTACACAAAATGCTAAACTTTTTCTAAAACCCAACTTTGACAAGAATTTCAGAACCCTTAATTGTTATTTCCAAATAAAGTAATATATGATCCATTTTCTCCCAAGTGGGACAATCAACGTTGAGTACTCAATAAGGGTAGACTACCAGAACTAGTCTTTGAAGGGTTAGGGTAAGTCTCTCAGTAGGTGGCCACCTCTGAGGAGTGAGTCCTTCCTGGATAGGATGCCAGTTCGATAGGTCATGCCGGTCCGAGCTAGCAAGTTTCAGTCATGTGGACTGTGTATTTTCGGAGTGGACAATCGGTAAGTTTGGGTGTAGAGATGGAGGAGTATCTCACCCGGTGGGCCATACACCTACCTTTTGTCAGCTTGCACAAAGTGTGGCATTCCGACTATTATTTAGTCATGGGGCCCAACGTGTGGTAATCCATGGCTACCCATTTGAGTGGTTGTATTTATTGTGCACATGTATGGTTTGAAAAGCAAAACACCACTCTTTATTTTCACCACTTAATTAATGCTTGCCAGCGCTTTCTCTTATGAAACTTTTACAACTTGCATACATGAATTGTTTTACCAGAAACACTCAAGGCATACACGGGCTTATTGAGATTTTTATCCCATCACCCCTTTTTATGCCATGTTTACAGGTTGATCTAGCTGTGGAGGTCATTAGCTAGACTTGTTACCTATGCTTTGAAGACTTCATGTTATTTTCTTTATGTGATGTTTTGAGAGAATGTAGCAGACAATTTATTTTGAATTTGTTCCTGTACTTATCTTTTGGGGTGTAATAAGTTTAATTTTAAAGTATTTATTTTATTTTATTATATGTGACCTAGTTATAAAGACCCCTTATCCTTTGGACAGGCGATATCCCCGGCCATGTTGGGCCCAAGTAGTAGGGTGTTACAGAATTGCCATGGAATAAGTGATAATTTTTTGATTCCATGGCTAATGTTTAGTATAAATTTGCCACGGAAATTGTTCCATCGCAAATTGGTGGCTAATATTTGGCATAATTTTTTGGCACATTTTTTTGCAACCGATTTGCGAGGGAATATTTTTTGGTCGCTACTTGTTACTATTTCCATCGCAATTCCATAGCAAATAGCCACGGATTTTCTATGGTCTTTTTTCCCTAGCAAGTTGCTTGGATTTTGCTTTTTCGTGGCAAATTCCACCGCTGATTGCCATGAAAAATTTTCTCTGGCAAAAATCCGTGGTGGATTCACAATTTTCTTGTAGTGTCATAAATAGTTCCAACAGTGAGTCTATTTTTGTTGCAAATCGTTTTGGAAATGTTTATGTTCTTATCTTGATGATCCTGTAGCTCATGATATTAGATGCCTCTTTGCGAATGATGATGATAGCTATCTTTGGCATATAAGGCTATGACATGTATCTATTGATTTGCTAACTAAATTATCTTTAAAAAATAAAAAACTAGTTAGAGGATTGCCCAAAATGAGATTTGATAGAAATCGGGTGTGTTTTGCTTGCCAATTTGGAAAACAAACCAAAACCTCTTTTATGCCCAAGAAAATGATTTCAACATTAAAACCTCTTGAGCTCATACACATGGATTTATTTAGACCAATAAGGACCACTAGTCTTAGTGGTAAGAGGTATGTTATTATGTAATTGTGGATAACTTCTCAAAATTTTCTTGGACTCTATTTCTTGCTCAAAAGGATGAAGCCTTCTATGAATTCTCAAAACTACTTAAACGTGTTCAAAACTTCCTTAGTTTCAAACTAATTTCTATTCAAAGTGACAATGGTAGAGAATTTCGCAATCATGAGTTTACAAAATTCTGTGAGAAAAATGGTGTGTCACACAATTTTTAGCAGAAAAAACCCCTCAACAAAATGATATGGTTGAAAAGAAAAATAGAACCTTACAAGAAATGACAAGATCAATGCTTCATGAAAACTTTCTTCCGAAATATTTTTGGGCTGAAGCAGTGAATACAACTTGCTACATTATCAATTGTATCATGCTAAGACCTTTTTTTTTAAAAAGAAAAACTCCCTTTGAACTCCTATTTGACAAAGTTCTATCTATTTCCTATTTTAAAGTTTTTGGATGCAAGTGTTTTGTCCTTAATACTAGTGACAATTTTGGAAAATTTGATAGCAAATCATATGAGGTTACATTTCTTAGATATTCTTCCAAACAAAAAGGCACATAGAGTGTACAACAAAAAAACTCTATGTGTGAAAGAGTCTGTACATGTTGTGTTTGATGAATCAAATATATACTCTTCTAGAAATGATAATGATGATGATGTAGGAATTACAAAAGAAAAGGGCAGTGAGTAGCACAAGGCTGCATCACTTGACATTCATGTCAAAGAAGAAGAATTAGAGAAACAACAAGCTAAAGAAAGCAAACAAAGGACTGAAGAGCCCACAAGTCAAGATCTACCAAGAGATTGGAAGTACAAAATAGTCCATCCAAAAGATAAAATCGTTGCTTTACATGATGAATTTTGGATTATGGCCATGCAAGAAGAGCTGAACCAATTCGAAAGGAATCAAATTTGGAAGCTTGTTCCTAGACCTTTTGACCATCCCATAATTGGTACCAAGTGGGTATTTAGAAACAAACTTAAGGAGCATGGTAGTGTTATCAGAAATAAAGTTAGATTAGTTGCCTAAGGATTCAATCAATAATAGGGGGGGGGGGAGGGGCATTGATTATAATGAAACCTTTGCCCCCGTTGCTAGATTACAATAAATAAGAATGTTGCTTGTGTTAGTGTTGTGCCCTAGAGGTAATCACTTGTACATTGTCTATGACACATTTTATTTTAATAGAAGGCATTATTTATCTTACAGTTTCTTTTGTTTACTTTTGTGTAAAATAACTGTTAGATAAAGTCCCTAGTACAACACTGTATTAAGAAAATCATGATAGAGATTATGATATGAGATTCTTACTACATTGTATAGTGTTTGTACTTAAATAATCCATAGTCGTAGTATTAATGAGACAGGACATCATTAATGCGTAAAGACTAGCATGTGTTAGACTTTTTGATTTGATCAGGCGGTGGTTCTCATATCTGTGAGTATTGAGATACTCAAAGTTAACACATGGATGCTTGTTAATGGAACAAGTTCATTGGATGACTTAGCTATGAGATAATCATATGGATAAATATTTAGTGCCGGTGATATAATCTCAATATAGCAAACGTGCAAGTATCCTTAGACTTGAGATCTCCAAGGTACTTTGTTTGCTGAGCTTTGTGCTTAGATTCCAGTCTCTGGAGCCAGATTGAGGGCCGCCTATGGGATGGATATTGGGTACATTGTGAGGTAAACGAAAGTAGTTGAGAGGGTTAATAAAGGATTTACCACTCCTAATAGTAGGGGCGAATATCTCACAACCACTTGTAGGAATTACTACTCGAGAATTCCTTGGCCAAGGCGATTGTGTATTGGAAATCATTCCAATTGATGCACATCTAGAATAATGGGTTCTTGGTACAAGTACTATTGTATTTGGGCCAGAATTAATATATATTCTGGAAGGAGTTGGCACTAATTCAGTACTCCAAACCGAATGAGATATTGTATGGTGAAATGAGTTAATTGCACTGAAGTTTGTTATTGAAGGGTTCATGTCAAGCCACTTATCTTCTTGGACTCTTGGGTGGTCATGATATGTTACTAGATACCGCTTATGATATGGGAATATAGGTTTATTAATTGATGAATTAATAAACCAATTCTGATTAGAATTAATAGGATTAATTCTAAGTAATTATGGATTATTAATCTCAAAGACGTTTGGATTATTTCTTGTTCTCTACCAATTGACTGGGAAACCTAATAGGTCACACATAATAGAGGATTGTATACTCAAGATGTTATTTGATAACATAATGGGATTAATTACGAGAAAGAGAAGTTGTTGTGGCCAAATTATAATTAGTTATAATTAATTATCCAAATTGTAATTGTTAGAACTTGATATTTCCAATTACAATTAGGAAATTCTAACTATTTTAGAATTCTGAGATTGGAGTATATTTTGAGTAGGATTTCATGTTATATAGGAGATATAACACACGAAACCCTAGGCAAGTGTAAGACACAAAAACTCCAACCCTAGCAACACAACCTTCTTTTCTTCTTCTTCTTCTTCTTCTTCTTCTTCTTCTTCTTCTTCTTCTTCTTCTTCTTCTTCTCTCTCTCTCTCTCATTGCTCTTGAAGCAAACAACCCTAGCCGCCACTTAGTTTTTCTGCTAGCACAAAAAACTTCGTGCTTGAGTGTATCCTATATGTGGATTTCTGTTAGAGATAATCACACACTATGATTATAATGGTTGGACGTTCAACTCTCGTGGTGTTTGATCAAGAGGATTGCTGAATCGCGCCTTGACTTGAAGAAAGAAAATTTTATTTTCCACACGATCGAAGAAAGGTAAAAAGCTCTTACCTTTATTCTCTTTATGTCTTGTTTTCCACACATATGCGGTTCCTGGGATAGTATCTCGTTTTATTTTTCCACTGCGTCATATATGATATGAGAGAGATACCCAACAGCTTGCATTTGCATCTTTCAAAAGTTTTATACTTTACCAAATGGATATCAAAAGTGCTTTCTTAAATGGCTTTATTGAAGAAGAAGGATGTGTGGAACTACCTCGTGGTTTTACTCATGAACGTTTTCCAAACCATGTTTTTAAACTCTTTAAAGCTCTTTATGGTTTAAAACAAGCTCCAAGAGCATGGTATTAAAGGCTAAGTGGATTTCTTCTTTCAAAAGGTTTTTCAAGAGGCTTAGTCGATACCACTTTATTATTAAGTGTGAAAATTCTGATAACATCTTAATTATGTAAGTATATGTTGATGATATTATATTTGGAGCTACTATGATTGGTTTTGCAAGAAATTTGCCAAGATAATGCATCAAGAATTCAAAATGAGCAAGATGGGCGAACTAAATTTCTTCCTCAATCTTCAAATCAATCAAATTAAAGATGAAATCTTCTTAAATCATGACAAGTATGTTGGGTATCTCGGGCTTGTATCCTATACGGCGCAGCGGAAAATAAAACGAGATACCTTCCCAAGACCCACCTATATGTGGAAAACAAGACATAAAGATAATAAAGGTAGCAGCTTTTTACCTTTGCTTGATCGTCCGAAGAACAAAATTTCTTCTTCAAGTCGAGGCGCGATCCAGCAATCCTCGTGATCAACCTCCACGTGAGTTGATTGTCTAACCACTATAATCACAGTGTGTGATTATTTCTAACAGTAATCCACACAGAGGGATACTCAACCACCAAACTTTTCTGTGCTAGCAGAAACAAGATGGCGGCTAGGGTTGTTTCTCAAGACAACGAGAGAGATAGAGAGAAGAGAAGGTTGAGTGTTGCTAGTTTTTCGTGTGTCACTTTTTAGCTAGGGTTTCGTGTGTCTTGTTAATATGTCACACGAAATTTTCCTTCCTAAAACTGAGAATTATAATCCTATTAGAATTTCCTAATTGTAATTGGAAACATCATGTTCTAACAATTACAACTTGGACTACAAATTATAACTAATTATAATTTATCCACAATAACTTCTCTTTCTCTCAATTAACCCCACTATGTTATCAAATAACATCTTGAGTATATAATCCTCTATTGTGTATGACCTATTAGGTTTCCTAGTCAATTGGCAGTGAACATGAATTAATCCAAACGTCTTTGAAATTAATAATCCATAATTAATTAGGATAATTAGGATTGGTTTATTAATTCATCAATTAATAAATCCATATTCTTAGATCATGAGCAGTATCTAGCAATACATCATGACCACCCAAGAGTCCAGGAAGTCAAGTGGCTTGACATGAACCCTTTAATAACAAACTTCAGTGCAATTAACTCCTTTCACCATACAAAATCTCATTTGGTTTGAAGTACGGAATTAGTGCCAACTCCCTCCAGAATTAATTCTGGCCCGAATACAATAGTACTTGTACCAGGAACCTACTACTCTAGATGTGTATCAATTGGAACTGTTTCCAATATACAATCGCCTTGGCTAAGGACTTTCCAAGTAGTAATTCCTACAAGTGGCCGTGAGATATTCGCCCCTACTATTAGGAGTGGTGAATCCTTTATTGACCCTTTCAACTACTTTCGTTTATCTCACAATATACACAATATCCATCCCATAGGTAGCCTTCGATCGAGCTCTAGGGATTGGAATCAAAGTACAAAGTTCAGCAAACAAAGTACCTTGGAGATATTAAGTCTAAGGATACTTGTACATTTTCTATATTGAGATTATATCACTGGCACTAAATAGTTATCCACGTAATTATCTCAAAGCTAGGTCATCCAATTAACTTGTTCCATTAACAAGCATCCATGTGTTAACTTTGAGCATCTCAATACTCACGGTTATAAGAACTACTGCCTGATCAAATCAGGAAGTCTAACACATGCTAGTCTTAATGTATTAATGATGTCCTGTCTTATTAATACTATGACTAGGGACTGTTTAAGTACTAACACGATCCAGTGTAGTAGGAATCTCATATCATGATTTTCTTAACATAGTGTTGTACTATAGACTTTATCGAACAGTTATAATACTTAAAATAAACAAAAGAAACTATAAGATAAATAATGTCTTTTATTAAAATAAAATGTGTCATATACAATGTACAAGTGATTGCTTCTATGGTACAATACTAACAAAGTATGCCAAAGAACTGCTCAAAAAGTTTGATATGAATGAAGCAAAAGAAATAAGCACACCCATGAGCACTTAGTTAAAGTTTGATAAAGATGAAAAAGGTAAGAAAATGGATGAAACAAAATACAGAGGTATGATTAGAAGCCTCCTCTATCTAACTGCCAGCCAACCTGATATTATATTTCAGTATGTCTTTGTGCTAGATTTCAATCATGTCCAAATGAATCCCATCTATGTGCTATAAAATGGATCCTTAGATAACTAATTGCAATGCATGATTATGGCTTGTGTTATCCTCGAACTAATTCATTTGATCTAATAGGATATACAGATGCTGACTATGCCAGTTGCAAGGTTGAAAAAAAAAGTACCAGTGGACACTGCCAATTTTTTAGACATTTCCTTGTCTCATGGTATAGTAAAAAGCAAGCATGTGTCTCTCTCTCAACAACCAAAGCTGAATACATAGTAGCGGATAGTTGTTGCATGCAAATTTTGTGGGTGAAAAACACCTTGCTTGATTTTGGTTTAAATTTTGATTGCATACCTATCTTATGTGATAATACTAGTGCTATTAATTTAACCAAAAATCCTATTCGGCATTCTAGAACTAAGCATATTGAAATTAAAGGTCACTTTATTAGAGATTATGTTCTTAAAAGTGATGTGTGTATTGAATATATTTCAATCGATAAATAGCTTGTAGACATTTTTACAAAACCTCTGGCCAAAGAAAGATTTAATCATTTGAGAAGAGGCTTGGGAATTATCAAAATCATGTAACTGAAACTTTTGCCAAATATTTATTTTTTCATTCTTGCAGAACTACTGAAGATATAATTTTTGGATGCTATATCTGGAAAAATATGAATCTAAAATCCTCGCAATAGATTTTTTTAGCCTTTTAGACGAACTATTTTGGACTCAGTCCAAATCCAAAATATCAACAACCCAAAATTCATGAAAAGCCTAATTTTTACATTATCCGAATAAACAAGTACATAAGTCCAGAAATCACTTTTTGAATTTTCAGATGACCACATTTTTTTTAGACCCTGTCTCTGGTGCAAATCTTGGATTATAAGTACTTGATTGTACTTATCTTCTCTGGAACCTAGGAATTCATAAAAAGGTTATTTCTCTCTCTCCTAGAAATCTGAAACCGACATTGTTTTCTCTGCTTCCCTCACATCATAGCTTCATCTTCCCAAACTGAATAAAAAAAATCCTTCATCTTCCTCTTGCTTCTATCATTGCAAAAGTATCAAAATCAGAAATGGGAACTGGGCAAACTACGAAGAAGGGCAAGAAAAGTAAAGCAAGGGCTAGACCTAAAGCTGTTACTGCCGCACAACCAATCACCAAACAAAAAGAAAAGAAAATTGTTGCTAAAGAGACACCTTCACAACCCAACTCATCAACAGAGCTTCCTATACAGGAAAGCTCAAAAAATCAGGTACCTCGATTTCTCGATAAAAAAATGTGAGGTTTAATTTAATGAATGAGAATCTAGAAATAGGACTGTGGTCACTGGGTATCGAGTTGATATTAAGGCGTTTCTAATTTTTTTGACATTCTGAGCATATTTGAAAATCTTGGATGGGGGGCTTTGTTGTTGGTTGGTGAAAAAATGTACACCCCTCTAGTTTGGGAGTTTTATGAGAATCTAAAAAAATGAAGGTTTGAGGAGACTGGAGGAGGCTTTATGGTGCAATGGTAAACCTCCAGAGTAGGATCTATGAACATAAAATTTGACCATCAGTTGTTAAATAGAATTTTTAGAGTTAGAGATAGAGGGATTCAATTTTTGAAATGAACAAATTCCCTGAAGAATTAGATTTATTTGACTTGAGAAGGTTTGAGGCAAGATTTACTGGAGGAAAGAGTTTTAAGAACTGAAATGACAAAAATTCAAAATGGCCGAATAGTCCAAGAAGGGTTTTACACCATATGGTGTCAACTATAGTTGCTCCAATTTTTGGGCATAAGACATCAGCGAGTTTCTTACAAATGATACTGATGTTAGCCCTATATGAAGTTAGACACATCAGTTTTGATTTTTTGGTGGTTAAGCTCATGGTTCAGTCAAGAAATACATCTCATAAGGTACTACTATACAAAAATTTATTAACCAAGGTCTTTAGGCATTTCAATGTGAATTTGAATGCTTGTGTTGCTAGACATAGAAAGATAAATGTGTACAGCATGGAATCCTTTAAAAGAATAAGATTTGTAAAGTAAACAAGGAATAGGTCTTGCCTAGAGATGTGTTGGATGAGGAAAAATAAAAGCTATTGAAGATCAAGGTAGAAGGAAAAAGAACTGCACCTGCTAGGCAAACAGGAATGAAACGGAAGTTTGAGACAGGAGAAAAATCCTCAAACAATGGGAAGTAAAAGATGGAGGAATGTAGTCTGACTCAAAGCATCTTAAATGCTTTGAATAGCTTAGCTGAAAAGTTTGATAGCTTTCAAATAAAGGTTACTAGTGAATTGCAAAATTTATGAGCCAGAATGAGTAGAGTGGAGGAAAAGAAAGTGGGACAGACCACTGAGGAAGTTCATGTTGAACAATCTCTATCTTAACAATAAATTATTGGGAAAAAAAAAAAAAACTCTGTCCTCAAGATGAAGATGGAGATGGTAAACAAATTGAGAAAGAAGTGCAATAGGATCAAGAAAAGGAAAAAGGGAAAGCAGAAGAAAGTAAAAAGGCTAAAGAAAAGGAGGGCGAAGCTCCCACTTCTGTTGCCCCACTAATACATTGCAAACTACAAAACCAGCCGTCCTTGGAAGCTTCTATGGCAAATGCCAGAAGCATGTGGTAGTTAAAAGAAAATCTAGCATACTTGCTAGCAAACATTCCAAAAAGGGGGATGGGACTAAGCTTGCAACCATCTATATTTCCTAACCTGCCAGTCATGCGTGCTGATGACCATCCATGCCTGAACTATTTTGTGCTTTTCTTTGATAAACAATTTTATGATTTCTGCACTAGAATTTGCACAATCTTTTATTTCAGCCTGAACAATATTATTTTTGCACTAATTTCCTTCTAATATTATTTTGATCTTATCTTTGGTTTTCTCTGTAGTTGCTCTCTTTATTATGTCTCTCTTGCTTTTTGATTGATGACAAACGGGGAGAAAAATGGATTGGAGGAAGTTTAGAATATATAGGTGGATTAGAAGAGTTTTGAATATAAGTCGTCTAACATATCAGTACTGTATATATTATTATTTTTATATCACAATCTCATTAAGTTTGTCATCGCTCAATAGGGGGAAGATTGTTAGCCATAAGAACATTCTCTTGTGTTTTGACTTATAACAAACATTGATGAGGACTAACTTTTGTGACTTATATATGATAGGACATGTTAGATCCCAATTCTTTTAAGGCATGTAAATGAGGTTGCTAAGCAGCTCTTAAGCAAATAAAATCTAAAGAAGCGATTGATCAAATTCAACTTGAGAGCTTGCAAATCGTGACGTCTTCGTGAAAGAACCTTAGACTAGAAATCTTTTGTTAAGGTATAATATGTAAATTCCTATGTCTTCTTTACCTTATGATTTAATTTCTACCTTGAAATATACAAATAAAATGAGTTCAAAGAGTAAGCTTTCAAATATTTGGATTGAGTAGTTTGGATGGACTCTGCATCTAAAAGCTTTGTCCAAAACCTTGTAACAGTGTCAAAATTTTCCTGCCTAAAAAGGTATCATTTTGGACTCACCTTTTTGATGCATTTTCTTCCAATCATTGAGTGTAAAACTCTGGAAAATCTGACAGCAAAAAACTAGCCGTTACTAGCCGTTGCTGTATTACTTTTTGCTCCTATAAAAGCTTTTAAAACTCGATTTTGTAGTAGATTTTTGTGCTATTCTTCTCATAAACACTCTTACACTTCATATTACAAAAATCTCTCTTTTTATTTGTGTTTTAAAGTGAAATAGAATTTTTTCTAAAGGTAAAAGGTGTTGGTGCTCATCTGTACACATTCTGTTCAAATCTGTGAGCCTCTTTTTTCGGTAATTTCTTCTTCAATCTTCTTTGTATCAAGGTTAAGAAGGTAAAACCCAGTTGGGGTGATCCTTGAGTGTTGTGATTAAAGTGGTTGGGTGTGAAACCAAGTATGGTAATCCTCTTGTATAAGATTGGTGTCACCTACCACTGTTAAGTTAGGAAAAAAGTTTTAGTGAGTTATGTTGAAATCCCTAAGCAAGAACTTAAGATAGTCGATGTAGATCTTCTGAGGATCAAACCACTATAAATCCCTGAGTTTTACTACGTGCCTTACTTAAATTTCTTCACTGATTCTTTCATCTTAAATGCTCTATTCCTTTTTGCTAAAAATCAGTAAGTCATTTATGATCTTCTCAATCTGATTTAAACCTGTCATTTAAGATCTTAACAACCCATCTACATTTCATAACAATTCATGTTATTTAAAAGTCTTCTGGCTGCATTCTTGAAATTGCAAAACCTTCTTGAAGCTATGAAGTATTTCTGCCATTCAGTTTGAAAGTTTTTTTGGGGCAACAAAATTGAAAAACCTTAGAGAGGGTAAATAATGTTTTTGGTAAATTTAAAATACTTTTCAAAATTTCTGTTTTGAGATACTCCTTTGTATTTCAGATCGAAGAGGTTGCTACTGATACAACGAGAAGCTTTTGGAATGTCTTAAATATCAACAATAATCTGAATGAGATGAGACACACAATGTACAATTAATACAAAAGTGAAAATGGGTTGGTGAGAAACATAAAGATTTCTTTGAGTGATTTAAAAACTTCTGAGCAAGGAAGTTTGCAGGTGTTGGAATTAAATGCAGAGAGGCTGAACACGAGATTTATAGTGGTTCAATCTACCAAGATCTACATCCAATACCTTAAGCTCACACTTAAGAATTTTCAGACAAATTTCATTAAACTTACTCAACTCAATGGTGTCTATTGACACTAATTACATAAGAGGATCACCACACTTGATTTTACCAAAACCTCTTAATCAATCAACAAATCAAGATTCACCCCAAATAGGTTTACACCACAACCTTGATACACAAAGAGAATTATAGAAATGAACTGGAGATAACTCACTCTTTTGAGCAAGTATACATACTAATGAGCACAAACAACCTTTACCTTTTTGAAGCAATTTGATTTCACTTTGAAGCACTATGAAAAAGGGAGATTTTTATATTCTAGAAAGTAAGAGTATTTCTTAGAAAGATACAACAAAAATCTACTTGAAAATTGAGTTTTGAAACCTTTTATAAGAGTAAAAAATGGAGTTCTAATGACTAGAAATGGCTAGTTTCATACTATCAAATTTTTCAGAGTTTTAGACTCTAGTATTAGATACGGGTACTTCCAAAAGGTAAGTCCAAAATGGCACTTTTTTAAGTAGAATCGATTTGACATTGTTCATAGAGTTTTGGACGAGGCTTTTGGATGCAGGGTCATCCAAACTACTTAATCCAAAATTCTGAAGACTTAGGACTTTGAAATCTTTTTGTTTATGTGCTTTAAGGTAAAAATGAATTGAATTATAAAGTAAAGAAGACATAGGAATTTATACAAAAAATACCTTAACAATGATTCTTAGTCTAAGTTTCTTCCCCAAAGACTTCTTTGTGTGTACTCTTTTAAGTTTGTCTTATACTTTGTCACCCATTCTTTGGATTTCGTTACTCAAGAGTTGCTTAGCAATATCATTTGTATATCTTGGAAGAATTGAGATCAAATATATCCTATTATACATAGATCACACAAGTTAGTCCTTATCAATGTTTATCATAAATTAAAATACAGGAGAATGCCCTTAGGGCTAACAATCTCCCCCTTTTGAGTGATGACAAACTTGATATGATTGTGATATAAGAACAATGATATGTATAGTACGAACACGTTAGATTGAGAGAAATATGAATATTTTATAACTAGAATGCATTCTTTTATTATAGAACTTAAAAAGTGCTTACGAGATTAAGATAAGAAAATTTACGCATATACCCACAAACATGGCTCAATGAGCCTATGGCCCAACCTACCTCTATATCCCCCTTCCTTCCATTACATGACTACTCCTTAAGAAAATAGCCACAATTAAAAAACTATATAAATATGTACACAAGGAGGTATGGAATATGAATCACAAAATGACATGCTTCCTCTTAATACGTGTATATGTGACTATTGGATATGAGACTTCAAAATATGATTTTAGAGAAAAATTGGATTTACATTTTGGACGTCCAAAAGGTGCATCCCAAACTAGGTGGAGTGACAGTACAGAACTTTTGGACTTTAGATTTTGGATGTCCAAAACATGTGTCCAAAATAGGGTAAAATTAGACTTTTTAAAACACATTTTTGGATTGGACTTTTGGATTGAAGAAATAATAGTCTAATACCCCCCCTGTGTATCTGCATGCAACATTCAGAGATTTGGATCCAGCCTAGATTTCTCAAGAAACTTCAGACTTCAAGAAAAATTTTGAGCAATGAAAGATATATGAATAACTATCCTTATCATCTGAGATTTTTGACATAGAGCATATCCTTATCAGACTTTAAACTCCTTTGACCATAATAGGGTAAGTAACCGAAATCACAATTCATACCTATTATAAGCCTTTATACGACTAGTAGAAGAGCATAAAAAATTTTGCACAGCATACTGGTTTGATCAACCTTAAATTCCCACATGTATTTCATACTAAGCATCATAGAATCTTACATCCATAACACAACAACTAGCAGTAATGACCATATGCAGTTCATTTATCATCAGTTCATACCACAATAGTACATAATCTAATAATAACCAATAATAACCATCAACAGCATATCACAACAATAATAACCAAGAATAAGCATCAACAATATAGCACACCAGTGCACAATCCCAACAACATCTCACAACAATAATAACCAAGAATAAGAATCAATAACATAGCACAACAGTGCGCAATCCCAACAGCATATCAATTTTTGATACCATTTTTCTCCTCCTTTTGTCATCAATCAAAAAATAGAGAATAAGAAGAATGCAGATGATGGAGATATATATATTCAACAGATAGAGCAAGAGATATGAAGAATATAAATTGTTCAAAGACCGGTGCAGAAAGTAGAAAGATAAGTGTCAAAAGACATCAGTAAAAGTTGTGCAAACAGAGGATGTCTTGGAAGCAGTCTGCAGAGGTGATCATTTAGGAGATATAGACGGTCTCTAGCTTGGACCAGCACTCTTTTTGGAATGCTATCCAGCAATCCGACTGGACTGCCTCTTTACTACTACATATTTTTCTCTTTTTCTAGATGAGATAGGGATTTCAGTAGGGGCAGGGGTTGCTGATTCTTCCTGATATGTAGATATCTGCCTTCCTCGTTCAGTGCTTGTCATTTCCTCATCCTACTGTTCTCTCACAGCATTTTCCTCTTCTTCAGTGGCAGTGTGTTCTTTAGTGATCTTTTCTTGGGATGGTGTTGATAGATCAAGCATTATTTCATCCTTTTTATTCTTCTATTCTACTGCAATTAGCCTAGTCCCAAGAATCTGAATTTCTAAACTGAGGCTGTCTACCTTAACAGCTAGCAAATTAATTACTTCCAGAATACTCTGACTGATGCCTGTATCCTGAGTTCTCTATTTGCCCTTGGTGAATGATTCTTCTTAAGTTTCTAACTTAACTTTTGTCTTGGCTCCGGCAGATGGGGCACTCTTGCCTTTGGCCTTTACCTTTAACAATTTTTCTTTTTCATTATCAATGGTATCTCAGAGCAGCTTCCATTCATTGTCCATTCTCACATATCCTATTCTTTCAAATGACTCAAAGCTATACACATTCATCTTTGAAAGAGTAGGGGTGATAGAATTCAAATCAACACTAAAGTGTCTAAACACTTTAATTAGTAATTTCCATAAGGCAGGGCATTACTAGAGATATTCCTAGTTTGCATCATTAATTTAGCAGCAAGATACCCAAAACTTATTGGCCTATTTTCAAAGAGCGCCAAAATGACCACCATTTGCATAATGTTGATAGAGGTTTTGTGTCCAAAACTTGGAACCACCATGGTTGAAACCATGTGGTGCAGAATCCTACCTGGTCCATTCAACTACTTCGTGTTCTTGTCACTCGAGTTCTTAAAACTCTTTCTGCCAGTAAATATATTTTCAAACTTCCCCAAATCAAACAGATTAGTCCTTTCGGGAACTTGTTCAGTTCAAAATAGTAAATCCCACCATCTCTAATTTCACAAATTATGTTCACCATATAACACCCCACTACCTAGGCCTGCTAGGGCCGAGGATGTCGCCTTGTCCAAAGGACAATGGGTCTTTATAACTAGGTCACACAATCAAAATAACGGAATAAAATCAATAATTTAACTTAAAATTTATTACAACCCAAGAATGAATCCAAGAATTCAAAAATCAAATCTATAATAAAATTATCCATTCTCAACTCCCCAAAGCATTACACAAATTAAACATCAGAAAAATCTCCCAAGGCAGGCTACAACTAGCCACTCATCCCCACAGTAAGATCGACCTGAAATCATGGTAAAAAGGGTGATGAGACAAAAATCTCAGTAAGTCCGTGTGTACTTTGAGTGTCCAGTGAAAACAGTTCGTGAATGCAAAGTATAAATCTTTATAAGAGAAATACTGGCAAGTAATAAACATTAGTCAAAACCAAGAGTGGTGTTTTAACTTTTGCAACCATACATAATCAATAAAATCAACCACTCAAAAGAAATAATCATGGGTTACCACACGTTGGGCCCTATAACCGGTCAGAATGCCAACACTTTGTGTAGACTGACAAAAGGTTGGTGATCGGCCTAACGGGCAAGATATTCCTCATTTTCTATACCCAAACAACAACCAATTGTCCATTCCGGCAACACACAGTCACGTGACTAAAAAAAAACTGCTAGCTCAGACCGACACGACCTACTGGACTGACATCCTATCCAGGGAGGACTTACCCCTCAGAGGTGGCCACCTGCTGAGAGACTCACCCTAACCCTTCAAAGACTAGTCCTAGCAGTCCACCCTTATTAAGTACTCAACGTAACGTATCCCACTTGGAAAGATGAACAAAACACAGTTCCACATCAAAATGGTAATTAAGGATTTCCAAAGTCTTTGTCAAAATCAGTTTTGGAAAGAGTTTTGAGTTTGAGTAAATCTGCTTATTGATTTTCAAATAATTTGTTTGACTGAAATAAGAAAAGAAACAATCCTCAATTGCCTTTACAGAAATGAGTGTCCATACACTCTACACTTAGCGTGCCATAATAAACATTTTACATCAATCAGGTTTTATGCAGGAGCTTACATGATCCTTAGCTTGAGATAAAATAAAGGTCTTCAACAGCTGACCTAATCCCGCCTGGGGTAAATACAAGCCATAATTAATCTCAATCTAAAATCCACTTTTACAAATAAAGCTAGCTCAACTCACTACTACCATAATCCTAGTGTCCCAAGCTTTAAGGCCAAATAATAAATAAAAAGGGTTTATAAGCTAAGTCTAATTTAATATTTAAAATAATTATTGATTCGGGAAATAGGTACTAATAAGTTGAAGGTGTAAATCTTGCTAAGAATAATTTAGAGTTTATTTGATAAAGAGCCCTAGGTGGTATTAGGTAAAATAATGATTTATTAATAATTAATTGTTTGAAAATAATTGATAACTATTAGTTGAAAATAAATTTTAATGGGTCTTGATTGAAATATACTAAATAAATTTTAATAGGTTTTGATTAAAAGATAATAATTGAAAGATAATAAATTTTAATGGTATTTATGAATATAAGACTTACAAAATTAATATTTTACTTATATGATTATTTATATAAAAGGCTTTATTTGATATTATTATATATAATATCTATATATTTTATTTCTTGAACTAAAAGCTATCATTTATTTGACTAAAATATCCTTATGATATATAATAATCCAAGTCTACCTTACTAGAAAAAATTATAATATTAAATATTTTATTAATGAAATAAAATTAGCTTAGGGACAACTAGATCATGATCATATTTCTATTGCTAACCACAATCATGAGCATATACTCCACTTCAATTCATCAACTCATCCAAATCATGAATAAAAGCATAGATCTAAATTTACCAAGGCATGATCCAACCTCTACTAGCATAAACATAATCATGGCTTTAACAATCATACATGAATATAAATCCTATTTACCATAGGTGACATAATCTCTAACATACTTGATCACAAATACTACTTATGACATAGAGACATGCATTAAACCCTAAAAATACCATACAATCAACCAAGATAACCAACTCATGCATAAATCCCATCTCCATCATATACACACATTTATTCATGCTTTAATCTCAACTCATCACAACAATACATGCTCAAATCCTATTCATAATCCATCTCCTACCAATATCATCCTAGAGACATGAATCTAGAATTAAAAAGGAGGGTTGAAAAGGCTTACTTGATTGATGAGTACCTTGAAGGAGTTTCAAATGGATCTCAACTCTTAAATAACTAGATCCGTCCAAGAGAGATGAAGAAAGCATGGCCATTGGTGAAGAATTCATTCGGCCAAGAGGGAGAGGGTATTCGGCCAGGAGAGAGAGAGAGAGAGAGAGAGAGAGAGAGAGAGAGAGAGAGAGAAGAGAAGAGAAGAAAAGCGTCCATTAGCATGCTTATACACATATATATTCATTAGAGATTGGAGATTAGAGAAGATGAAGTTGATTGCACAAACTTACCTTGAAGGTGTTCTTGAACCTTCACAAAAATACTGATTTTTTTATCCAAATGAGAGAGTTGGATTTTGGAGTTTGATGTTAAAAATGGTATGGATGGACTCACGGCAGTGAGTAGATGAAATATGGAAATTTTTTTGAAGGAGATTGAAGTGGTTTGGAGAGGTATTAGGTGAGAGAAGTGAGTAGGTGTTCTTGGTGTTTTATGTGTGCTTGAAGGTTGAAGAGAATGAAGGGATTTTGGATTTGAAGCTACCGAAATTCTGTATGTTTGCAATGGCCGAATTGCTTGTGTAGTTTAGGTAGATGATTTTTTTGGTTTGAAAGGAAAAGGAAAGGCTGGTTGTTGAAATCCTAAAAGAATATTTTTGGGAATTAAATTTAGAAACAAAATATAGCAAGAATATCTTTGATCAATGGAGAGCTTTTTGGAAGCTGCTATGGCCGACTAATGTTTAGTGATTTTGCTGGATGAAAGTTGGTTAAAGAAGGTTAATGGTGGCCAAAAAGAGGGAGTATAATGGTGAAGGAAAGGTCTGGTTGTTTAGGGGACATTTTATGGATGTTTGCTAAATTAGAATTGCTAGAATTTTGGTCTCCAATCAAGGCATGATTGGAGTAATTTGTTGGAGATATTTTAGGACAGCCATGACTGGTTTTCATGAAAAAGGTTGGGGAAGATAATGGGGTTCAGTTCATGGCTGTTCAAGAGAGGTTTGTGCAGAAAAATGGTGAAGTTTCAGCCAGGGGTGAAGAAGGAAACAAAGCTGGAAAGAATCCTGTACAGGTTTTGCTATTTTGCTGGAATTTTTCCAGTCAGTTTGCAGAGGGTTTGAAGGGGCATTTAAAGGTCTTTCAAGGCTAGTTTTCGGCCTTCTTCATGGAGGAAAAATGTGGCTAAGGAGTTGGGAGAAAACTGGAAGAAAACAGCTTGGTTTAAGCTCATATATGCTGCGATTTTGCCCAGAAAATTTTCTGGATTTGCACAACATTTGTGCAGTCCGAATTTGCCTAGAAAATTTCAGATTTCAAGCTGGTCAAGAGGGCCATTTTCTAGCAGCATTTGGGAGGGAATGATGGCTGAAAATTTCGACACCTTGAAGGCATAAGAAGCTGGAAAATTTTCAGATCACTACATGAAGGAAAATGAACATAGCTAGAGTGAAGTTTTTAAGGTTCACTAGGGGGATTAATTCTATTGGAACCTTCCCCATCTCTTCCACATTTTCGGTCCATAAGATGTCTTTCACTTAGACATTTTGAACCTTCCAAGCCACAGCACTTTACTGAAATTTCTAGAGTGAAATTGGCTTGAATAAATTGAATAACTTAAGAAATTGAGAAGTAAGAAAAACTAAGGATCAAGAAGGGTATGAATTCCCTTAGGAATTTTTGTAAGGTACAAGAGTAGGATTAGGGTACTCCTATCATGTCTCCCCTAGGACATCACCTTTTCCCTTCTCTAGAGCACTCAAGGACAAAAATCTAACCCTTCCAAGCAAAAATAAAATTTAATCATGCTAGAGCTCCAATGATGGAATTTGAACCCATGACCTCAAGAATTAATTCCAAAGCTCTAACAACTAAACCACAATAACTCTTGTTCTTATTTTCTCTCTAAAATATTTTTCCTACTTAATCCTTAAGCTATCTCCCTATTTTCACCTCAAGCAAAAATTACCATTTTGCCTTTCTTACTCAATGAACATAATTAAGCCCTCGAGACTATAACACATAAATCCAAAGCATATAAAATCATATAAAAATATATTTAAACATGTAATAAAATATGATATGCATCCCAACCCCCTTACTCTAAGGTTGGTTTTGTTGGATTGTATGCCCTCTTAGACTAGGTTTCTGATGTAAAATCGAATATTTTAATGAAAGAATTTATTTTCAGAAATTGTTTGTGAATTTATTTTTTGTTTGTGCACAATTTCATTTGGAACCGACCCATTATGTTTAAATAAGTGATCTATGTGAATGGTGTTCTTTCACAGTGAGGTATGGATCACGGGTTATTTAATACATAAACATTTGTTCTTAACCTATTGATGAGAATGAGAATCTCATCATGTTTATGTTATTATGTTATGAATTCCAAATGGGGAATGGATTACCTTTAGCCAGTGAGTAGTCCACTCACTTCATGACATAAGCGTATTTCGAATACGTAGGATAGGACTTGTAGTAGTGGTTTCTAAAAGTACTATATGATAGAAACCTAGACTACTACCGCTACAGTATGAACTAATGATCTATGACTTGAGTATGAGTTGGTGGTCTGACGAAGCTGGAAGCATATGCTTTGATATGCTATAGTTGAGGTTCTATAGTAGAACCAATATACTTGTGTATTGGATATATGTAACTAGTTAGTTAAGACAGACTTGTACAAGATAGTTTCTACACTATATCACCCCTTGTGATTGTCCGAATGATCTAAAATGTCCAGGGCCCTGGGAAATATGACTCGGATATTTGCTTTAGGGTAGCTCCCTTGGAAAGCGAAAATACTCCAGGAAGTCGTGGATCATTAGACTAGAAGTCTAAGGATGGTAGATGTCATTTAGAGGGGTGTTAGTACACTTCTTCCTTTCTAAATGTACAGCAATGTGTAGAGGGGTATTTTAGTTATTTCACCTGTAGGTCGGACTTTACTAATGCAGCATTGTCCTTGGGGTCAATATTTCCTTATGGTGATATTAGAAAATATTTAAAATGCAAAATACAGCTATTTATATAGCAGGGGTATTTTGATCATTTTAGCAGCCAAGGCGATGTGTCTTTTTGGTCCTCGGAATAGCCCGTAAGTCCTAATTAATTTTGGGTTGAGGAATTGGTCTCAGTTCAAGATGATTTTATTTTATTTTATTTTATTCAGGATGTCTAATTTATTATTAGACTGGAATAAAATAAATAAATAAAATAAAATAAAAAATAGGAGTTGAGAGAAATTAATTATCTGGTTTAATTGGTTAATTAATTATTCAGGGCCTAGGTCTAGTATGAATAATTAGGAAATTAACCTGGGCTTAAACTAAGGGGAAATAATTAATGCTTAATTATTTATTGAGTTATTTATATAAGCTCAAGAAATAAATAATTAAAGATTAATTATTTTGGTTCATTAATTATTTATTAGGCTATTTATATAAGCCCAGGAAATAAATAATTAATGTTTATTATTTTGGGCCTTTTGGGTCTAAGAAAAATAATAAATATTATTTCGGCCTAATAGCTTGGACCGTAGGATTTCTTCCAGATATGGTTTAGATGAATTTAGGGTTAAGCTAAACTTATTCTCAGGATAACATCCGGATGTTTGAAATATGATATCCCGGGGATATGTTTATCAGATGTTGGAGACCTAGTTTTGGCTAACAATAAACAAGACTCTTGGATATAGAAAACCATAATTTTTCCCTAGCTTTTCTCTCTTCCTCACGTAAGCACTCCCTTACGCCTCTCTTCTCACGAAGCTCTCTCTCTTGTGAGGTTTTCTTCATCCTCCTATTCTTGGTTCTTTACTAACCAATAGCGAGAGAACCAAGGAGATTAGAGACCACTCTTCTTTGCTGTTGTGTTCACCAACAAGAAGTTGGGCAGTGGCATATTCTGAGAGCTGAAAAGCTTGGCATTCATGAAAACTAGGCGAAGTAGGAGGTTAGCGAGATTTCAACCGGAAGCTTCTTCTAGTGGGCAAGGCAAAGCTATTCCTGTCGTTCAATCCACTCCTATTCAACCTTGTAGGTTTAAAGCACGCAAAGGTATAATCTTAATGCTTCCGTGCTGCCATTAAGGCTTGGTTTTTTTTCTCTCTGTTTTTTTCCCCGTGAGCATACTCCCCTATTTTTCTTCCCTTCAAAGTGGTATCAGAGCCACAGGTTCCTTTAGTTAATAAAAATGGAGAAGATGATAGTTTGGTGCTTAAACCTGTAATCCTTCGCTGTTTTGGTATGCGATAGCATGATTGTATGCTTCACAGTGAAGCATAGGACTCATAGTAAAAAATTTTTGGCTTTGATGTTGTGATCGTGTAAACCCAATTTAAATGGGTATACGTGGTTGTGGTTTTGTTTTGGATGAGTGTTTGTAAATAAAAATGTCCAAAGAAGCCAAAGAAAGAAATAGCAGAAGCTCTGCAATTTTCGCGTGGAAGAAGAAAAAAAACGAAGAAAAAGCACTGTTCATAAGCCGCTGAGCCGCAGCCGAGCCGACGCTGTTGATGGGTCTAGAGCCGTGTTGTTAAATCAGCTTGATGGAGCTGGCGCACGAGCCAATTGCTTGCAAATTTGCAATTGGCGCATGAGTCGTCAGCGGGTATTCGGGCTGACACGTGGGTCAACACCTGAGAGCAAATGGAGGGGGTCATGGGTGGGCAGAGCGCTTCACGGGTTGCTGCTGCATCTGATCTGGTGCGGCTGGTGCACCGGGGGGTGTGGTGGACCAAAGAACAAAAGGCGCCAATCTAGTGCGGCGGGTGCACGTGGACCGCAGTGTTTTTTTGTATTTTTTTTCTTTTTCGTTTTAGGTCCCGTACCAGGCGAAGTTAATATTGTTGCAATAATTTATATTCTTGGAATATATTTGCATGAAAAATATTAGCAAGGGATTTTAGGATTAAACAAGATCATTAATTAATTAATTAATTAATTAATTAATTAATGTGTTTAATTCTATTGGGTACTTAGGTTTAAAAATAGAAGAGCATGAAAACGTTTACTGTTTTCTAACATACCATTTTTTTTTCATGTACCTATGTGCACCTTTTCTCAAAGACCAAAGTCTTTGGGAACATTTTTTACAAGAAAAACATTTTTCTTCAAAAAAAATAATAAACGGTTATTTTAATTTGTACAAAAATTAATCCGTAGATATTTTCTCAAAGGATTTAATCCTTGACATAGAGAATATATTGGATTTAGATATTTTTGTAAATTAAAATGGAGAGCCATTTTGTTTTATTTTGCACTAGAAAAATTATTTTGTCAAATAAACTTGAGACCAAAGTTCTAGAAAGTTTTAATTGGAAAATTTTTGAAATCATTAAGTTTTAACTTATATAAAATTAGTCCATGAAAAAATCTCTCAAAGGATATAAACCTTAACATAGAGATTTTAGTGGATTTAGATATTTTATTTTAAGTTAAGGAAAAACTTAATGGAAATTTCAAAAAGATATTTTTCAGAAAACCTTTATTTTAAAAGACTAAGTGGGAGAGGGGTTCCAACAGCCTCACGACTTCCATCACGATCCTCATTAGAGATCGTAGGTCCCCTCGCATCACACTAGGAGTGAACCCGTATAGGATGGGGATACCACAAGGATCTAGATCTAATGGAGGGATATAATTAATAACCCGGGGCACATACTATGATTGGCCAGCCCACGTTGGAGGTTATAATGCGAGGTATGTCCATAGGAAATGAGAGGAAACGGCCATCCCCTCGATGGAGTTATCCTCTAGACCATTACCTAGAAGGGAAATTAATTTGTGGTGGTTAATACACATAGCTTAGGGAACTGTTAATCTTCCTAAGAAGCTATGTCAGTTTTCCTAAGAGCCAAATTATTTTTAGTGCACAAATTTTATTTTGTTTTCACAAACTAAATTCTTTCTTTTATTTTTCGATTTTCAGAAATGGTGGGAGGTTCTTTTAGCCCATTAGCCGTTATTCTCAGAGAGAATAAGTTAACGGGTCTAAACTATGTGGACTAGAAGAGGAACCTGGACATAATACTCATAGCCGAAGAGTATAAGTATGTCCTTTATGAGACCTGCACTGTTATCGAGGAAGGTTCCACCGCCGAAGAGCGAGAGGCTAAGAAGGTGTGGAAGAAGGTTGACGAAATGGCACGTTGCTATATGTTAGCCTCCATGTCTAATGTGCTCTAGTCAAAACACGAGCACCTGGCTTCTGCGTCTGACATTAGTCAATCATTGGCCACTATATTCGCAGACAAGAGCCGACCCACAAAGCAGGAGGCTCTTCGAACTATAATAAACACTAAGATAGCTGAGGAAGCATCAGTCCGAGAGCATATGCTCAAAATGATTGCTGCTTTCGAGGAGGCAGAAATCTTAGGGACTGTCATTGACCCTGAGAGCCAAGTGGACATAGTTCTCGAATCTCTACCGGATTCCTTCACTCAGTTCAAATTGAACTATAACATGAACAAATTGAACATGAGTTTGACTGAATTGATGAAGGAGCTCCAGATGGCGGAGAAGGTCATGAGGCCACAGTCGAAGGCCATGATTGCTAAGGCTTCTTCCACAAGAATTGGGCCTAAGCCCAGAAAGTTCAAGAGGAAGAAGGGGAACGCAGCAGCCTAGCCCAAGGACAAACTAAAGGGCAAGTGCTTCAAATGTGGGAAGAAAGACTATTGGAAAAAGGAGTGTACAGATCTTTAAGCCAAGAAAAACCTCACAGATAATGTTTTCTATCTAGAGTCTATATCAATGGTAGGATCAACTTCCACTTGGATTGTTGATTCAGGAGCCACTGATCATATCTGTAACTCCTTGCAGGGGTTTAGAAAGATTAGAAAACTCAAGAAGGGCGAACATGGGCTACGCATGGGTAATGGAGCACAAGTCTGGGCCCTTGCAGTAGGAGAGCTGGATCTTATTTGTTATTGTAACAAGATAGTGGTTTTAAAAGATATTTTATATGTACCAAGATTTCGTCAGAATTTGATTTCAATTGCAAAACTAATAAATCAAGGATATTTTGTATCTTTCCATTCTGGTATTTCAATCAGTAGAGATGGAGAAATTTTATGTAGTGGGCACATGTATGGAAATCTATTCTTTTTAAACCCTATTAACAACCAATCAAATAATGCTCAGTCTGAACCTTTAACTAAGAAGAGAAAGACTAATATCAATGATTCATACCTTTGGCATCTAAGGTTGGGTCATATTAACTCAACTAGGATTCAGAGGCTAATCCATGATAGGCCTTTGGGCTTATTGAGATTGGAAAGTTAGCCTCAGTGTGAATCCTGCCTGATGGGAAAGATGACCAAAAGGTCATTTACACCAAAGGCGGATAGAGCCAAGAAGGTGTTGAGGCTTGTTCACACCGCGGTGTGTGGTCTATTGTCTACACCAGCTAGAGGAGGTTTTGAGTACTTCATCACTTTCATGGATGATTGTACAAGGTATGGTTACATTTACCTGATGAGACGCAAGTCTGACTCTTTTGACAAGTTTAAGGAGTTTAAGGCTGAAGTGGAGCGGCGAACAGGTAAATTAATCAAAACCTTACGATCGGATCGTGGTGGAGAGTACCTCCTAGGTGAATTCAAGGATTACATGGTACATCATGGGATAGTATCCCAACTCTCGGTTTGAGAGAAGGAACAGGACATTGATGGAAATGGTCCAAAGTATGATGTCTCATGCTACTCTTCCAGTGTCCTTTTAGGGATATGCCCTGGAGACAGCGGCATATATTATGAACTTGGTGCCTTCCAAGTTAGTACCTAGGACTCCTTATGAGATGTGGACTGGGCGTAAGCCAAGTCTGAATCATCTTAGGATTTAGGGTTGTCCAACTTATGTACTGGTCAAGGAAGATAAGTTGGAACTAAGATTAGAATTATGCTATTTTGTTAGATATCCAAAAGGGACAAATGGAGGTTACTTTTATCATCCTAAGGAGTAGAAGGTACTAGTCAGTACCAATGCTAGATACTTGGAAGATGATTAAAGTACTTCTACTAAAGGTTCAACAAGGTTAGAACTTGAGGAGAAATTATCTACGAAATCTACTTCCTTTGGCCCGATTGTGGAACAAGAAAAGGCTCAACCTCAAGAGCCTATACAAATGGAGCCTCGTCGTAGTGGGAGAGTGTTTAGGGTTCCGGATAGATGGACTGGAAAAGCTTTTGAGCTGGTCTCCGACCATCAGGAACAAGACCCCACTAGATACGAGGAGGCTATTACTGATGCCGATGCAAATCTATGGTATGAAGCAATGAAAGCCGAGATTGATTCTATGTACCTCAATCAGATTTGGGATCTTGTAGCTTCACCTGAAAGGATAAAACATATTGGGTGCAAGTGGGTGTACAAGAGAAAGAGGGGAGCAAATGGAAAGGTGGAAACCTTCAAAGCTAGACTTGTGGCGAAAGGGTATACTCAGAAAGAAGGAATTGACTATGAGGAAACCTTTTCCCCGATAGCCATGCTTAAATCCACTTCCTCCTTGCCATCGCATGTCACTATGACTACGAGATATGGCAAATGGATGTCAAGACGGCATTTTTAAATGGCCATCTTAGTGAAGACATCTATATGTCCCAACCGGAAGGCTTCATTATTGAAGGCCAGGAACATATGGTTTGCAAGCTTAAAAAATCCATTTATGGACTTAAGTAGGCATTAAGAGCATGGAACATTCATTTTGATGAGACTGTAAAGTCTTATGATTTTATTCAAAATGAAGATGAACTATGTGTGTACGGAAAACTTGAAGGCATTAATGTGGTTTTTCTTGTCCTGTATGTGGATGACATTCTACTCATTGGAAATGATGTAGGGACATTATCGTCTACAAAGGTTTGGCTATCTAGTCAATTTAGTATGAAGGACTTGGAAGAAGCCAGCTACATTCTCAGGATTAGGCTTCTTAGAAATAAAAAGCAGAGAATGTTAGGATTATCCCAAGAAAATATATATTGACAAGATACTGGCCAAGTACAGCATGGACTCATGGAAGAGAGCTCTAATCCCTTGCAGACATGGGTTGTCATTTTATTCAAGGGACTGTCCTAAGTCTCAAGAAGAAAATGATAGAATGAGTAGGATTCCCTACGCTTTGGCTGTGGGAAGTCTCATGTACGCCATGTTGTGTACTAGGCCAGATATCTATTTTGTCATGGGCTTAGTTAGCAGATATCAGTTAAAACCTGGGAAGGTTCATTGGCAAGCTGTAAAGCATATTCTCAAGTACCTCAAGAGAACGAAAGATTATATGCTGGTTTACTGGGCTGATGATTTGGTTCCTACAAGATACAAAGACTCAGACTTCCAGATGAATAAGGATGAGAGAAAATCTATTAATGGATATGTCTTCACCTTGTCTAGAGGAACAATTTTATGGAAGAGTATCAAGCAATCTTGTATTGCTGACTCAACCATGGAAACTGAGTATGTGGCAGCTTCAGAGGCGTCCAAGGAAGCAGTCTGGCCCCAAAAGTTCTTTTCAGAACTTGAAATCGTACCACATATGGATAGGCCAATTGTGATGTATTGTGACAACACTGGAGCATTATCGCAATCTAAGGAACTTCGGAACCACAAGAAGGGGAAACACATCGAGAGGAAGTACCACCTGATCCGGGATTTTATCCAGAGATAGGAGGTCATGGTGGAACATATTTCCTCAAAAAATAATCTAGCAGATCCATTCACCAAGCCTTTGGCTGAAAGAGTTTTCAAGAGACACTTAGACGCCATAGGGGTGGGCACCTATGGACTTACCTAGTCTTAGAGTGCAAGTGGGAGATTATTGGATTGTATGCCCTCTTAGACTAGGTTTCTGATATAAAATCGAATATTTTAATGAAAGAATTTATTTTCAAAAATTGTTTGTGAATTTATTTTTTGTTTGTGCACAATTTCATTTGGAACCAACCCATTATGTTTAAATAAGTGATCCATATGAATGGTGTTCTTTCATAGTGAGGTATGGATCACGGGTTATTTAACACATAAACATTTGTTCTTAACCTATTGATGAGAATGAGAATCTTATCTTGTTTAGGTTATTATGTTATGAATTCCAAATGGGGAATGGCTTACCTTTAGCCAGTGAGTAGTCAGTAGTCCACTCACTCAGTAGCGTATTTCGAATACGTAGGACAAGACCTGTAGTAGTGGTTTCTAAAAGTACTATATGATAGAAACCTAGACTACTACCGCTACAGCGTGGACTAATGCTCTACGGCTTGAGTATGAGTTGGTGGTCTGATGAAGCTGGAAGCATATGTTTTGATATGCTATAGTTGAGGTTCTATAGTAGAACCAATATACTTGTGTATTGGGTATATGTAACTAGTTAGTTAAGACAGACTTCCACAAGATAGTTTATACACTATATCGCCCCTTGTAGTTGTGCGAATAATCTAAAATGTTCAGGACCCTGGGAAACATAACTCGGATGTTTGCTTTAGGGTAGCTTTCTTGGAAAGCAGAAACACTCCAGGAAGTCGTGGATCATTGGACTAGAAGCCTAAGGATGGTAGATGTCATTTAGAGGGGTGTTAGTACACTTCTTCCTCTCTAAATGTATGGCGATGTGTAGAGGGGTATTTTAGTCATTTCACCTATAGGTCGGAGACTTTGCTAATGCAGCATTGTCCTTGGGATCAATATTTTCTTATGATGGTATTAGAAAATATTTAAAATGCAAAATATAGCTATTTATATAACGGGGGTATTTTGGTCATTTTAGCAGCTAAGGCGATGTGTCTTTTTGGTCCTCGGAATAGCCCGTAAGTCCTAATTAATTTTGGGTTGAGGAATTAGTCTCAGTTCAAGAGGATTTTATTTTATTTTATTTAATATGTCTAATTTATTATTAGACTGGAATAAAATAAATAAATAAAATAAAATAAAAAATAGGAGTTGAGAGAAATTAATTATCTGATTTACTTGGTTAATTAATTATTCATGGCCTAGGTCCAGTATGAATAATTAGGAAATTAACCTGGGCTTAAACTAAGGGGAAATAATTAATGCTTAATTATTTATTTGGTTATTTATATAAGCCCAAGAAATAAATAATTAAAGATTAATTATTTTGGTTCATTAATTATTTATTAGGTTATTTATATAAGCCCAGGAAATAAATAATTAATGTTTATTATTTTGGGCCTTTTGGGTCTAAGAAAAATAATAAATATTATTTTGGCCTAATAGCTTGGATTGTAGGATTTCTTCCAGATATGGTTTAGATGAATTTATGATTAAGCCAAACTTATTCTCAGGATAACATCCGGATGTTTGAAATATGATATCCCGGGGATATGTTTATCAGATATTGGAGACCTAGTTTTGGCTAACAATAAACAAGACTCTTGGATATAGAAAACCATAATTTTTCCCTAGCTTTTCTCTCTTCCTCACTTAAGCACTCCCTTACGCCTCTCTTCTCACGCAGCTCTCTCTCTTGTGAGGTTTTCTTCATCCTCTTTTTCTTGGTTCTTTACTAACCAATAGCGAGAGAACCATGGACATTAGAGACCACTCTTCTTCACTGTTGTGTTCACCAATAAGAAGTTGGGCAGTGGCATATTTTGAGAACTAAAAAGCTTGGCGTTCATGCAAACTAGGCGAAATAGGAGGTTAGTGGGATTTCAACCGAAAGCTTCTTCAAATGGGCATGGCGAAGCTATTCCTGTTGTTCAATCCACTCCTATTCAACCTAATTGGTTTAAAGCACGCAAAGGTATGATCTTAACGCTTCCGTGCTGCCATTAAGGCTTGGTTTTTTTTTCTCTCTGTTTTGTTTCCCCGTGAGCATGCTCGTCTGTTTTTCTTCCCTTCAGGTTTCGACTGGGGTTACACACAATAGGAGATGATCAAACTCAATATTCTTGCTCCCAACTCTTGAAGTGTACCACCGACCATGAACCCTCCTTCATTTTTCTCTAATTGGCCTTTTCTCAAATTAGCATAAAATTTAAATACGAGAGCAGTAAACAATTTTTCATCAACAGATAACAGGGCTCCCCACCTAAGGTATTTAACACATTTGTAAAATTCAGAAAAGACGCTAGATTTGCACGATAACCAACAATCATTGTTCGATTTCTTGAAACCCATTCATTAAAATCAAATTCACTTTTAGAATCTAAAAAGTGAGGTACCTGGGTCTTAGAACTTTCTTGTTCCAGAGATGATTTTGAAGAGTCGGTCTTAGAGGCTGAGAGTACGAGAACGACTTCTTTTCCCTTTTTTGAAGTAGACGATTTCTTCTTCATTGTTGGAGTGATTTTTTGGGCTTTCTTTGATTTGGGTTTGGTTGATTTTAGGGATTTTGCCATTATAATAAGAAGGTGAAGGCTTAGGCTTTCAGTTGTTCAGAGAGAAGCTTAGAAAAATTTAAGGGAAGAAAGATGGAGTCCAATTGATTTCAGAATTCGAAAGAGAAGGTAGAGAAAACCATTTGTAATTTCCTAGGAGATTGTGACGATAACTACACTCAAGTACATTGGAAAAAGACTTTTCATTAGAGATTTTAAAAGCTATCTTGAAAAAATCAATACAATTTTGAATTTCAAAAAGAATAATCTAGAAGCAGTTATTCTTGAAGGACATACAAAGCATCAGGTTAATTTTATTTTGGATTTATGCTCTATCCGAAATGCTCATCCAAAAATGAATTCCTTAAAGGGAGAGCTTTGGAAAGTGAGTTTTGGATTTATTCTTTGAAATCTTGCATCCAAAATTATTATCCAAAAGTTTTATCTCTAGTGGTTTTGCAAAAAAAAAAAAAACAAAAAAAAAAAAAAACAAAACAAAACAAAAAATCTTAGGCAAATATATCAGTTATATGATCCTGATAATTCCTAAGCCTCTTCTCAGATTATTAAACCTTTCTTCGGCCAGAGATTTTCTAAAAATATCCGCAAGATGTTCATCAGTTGAGATATATTCAACACATACATCTCCTTTGAGCGCATGATCCCTAACAAAATGATGCTTAATCTTAATGTGCTTTGTCCTAGAATGTTAAATAGAATTTTTTGTTAAATTGATTACACTTGTATTATCACATAGTATAGGTACACAATCAAAATTAAGTCCAAAATCAAGCAATGTGTTTTTTATCCACAAAATTTGTACACAACAGCTCCCTGCTGCAATATATTTAGCCTTGGTTGTGGATAAGAATACACATGCCTTTTTTTTTTTTTTTTTTGCTATGCTATAGTACTAGAAAGTGTCTGAGAAATTGATAGTGCCAGATAGTGCTTTTTCGTTTGATTTTACAACCTGCATAGTCCCTATCAGTATAGCCTATAACATCAAAGGTGTTAGTACAAGGATACCATAACCCATAATTATATATTCCAACCAAAATATCTAAGGATGTGTTTTATAGCACATAAGTGGAATTCCTTTGGACACGATTAAAATCTAGTGCATAGACAAACTGAAAACATAATGTCTGGTCAGCTTGCAATAAGATACAACAAACTTCTAATCATACCTCTATATTTTGATTCATCCACTTTCTTACCACTTTCATCCTTGTCAAGCTTTAGAGATGTGCTCATAGGTGTACTGATTTCTTTGGTTTCATTCATCCCGAACCTCTTGAGCAATTCCTTAGCGTACTTAGCTTGAATTAGGAAAATTTCATCCTTGGTTTGTTTACTTCGTAGCCCGAGAAAGAAGTTGAGTTCTCCCATCATGCTCATCTCGAATTCTTATTGCATAGTCTTAGCAAACATTTTACACAAAGATTCATTAGTAGCGCCAAAAATAATATCATCAACATAAATTTGGACAATAAGAAGATTATCAAAATTTTCTGACTTAATAAACAGTGTAGTATCAATCAAGCCTCTTGAAAAACCTTTTGAGAGTAAGAATCCACTAAGACTTTCATACCAAACTCATGGGGCTTGTTTTAACCTATAGAGAGCTTTTGAGTGTTTGAAAACGTGATTTGGAAAGTGCTCATGAATAAAACCTAGAGGTTGTTCTACATATTCTTCCTCTTCAATAAAACCATTCAAAAATGCACTTTTAATATCCATTTGATAAAGCATGAAGTTTTTTAAAGATGCAAAGGCAAGGGGCATTATTATGTATTCTAATCTAGCAACGGGAGAAAATGTCTCATCATAGCCAATGCCATCTTCTTGATTGAATCCTTGGGCAACAAGTCTAGATTTATTTTTAGTCGCCACTCTATTTTTATCAAGTTTATTTCTGAACACCTACTTAGCACCAATAACTGGATGATCAAGTGGTCTAGGGAAAATTTTCAAACTTTATTTCTCTCAAATTGATTAAGCTCTTCTTGCATAGCTAGTATCAAAAAATCATCATGCAATGCCACATTAATACAAAGAGTAAAGTTGTCTACAAAATACCTTCTAGTTTTAACTCCACAGTTAGGATCACCAATAATTTGCTCTTTGGTATGACCAGTTTTGTACTTCCAATCCTTTAGTAGCTCTTGGTCAGTTAGCTCTTCAATTTCTTACTTGCTTTGTTCAGCATGTTGCTCTTCCAATTCCTCTTCTTTGGCATGAATATCCAGCGTTGGTGCTTTATGCTATTCTTTCCCTCTTTCTTTTGAACTTCCTATATCATCATCATCATTTTTTCTTGATGTATAAATGTTAGATTCATCAAAGACAACATGTACGAATTCTTCCACACATAGAGTTTTCTTATTGTACACTCTATATGTTTTTTTTTATTGGAAGAGTATCTAAGGAATATAGCCTCATCGGATTTGCTATCAAATTTTCCAAGATTGTCTCAGGTATTAAGAACAAAACATTTGCAGCCAAATACTTTAAAATAGGAAATTGATGGAGTTTTGTCAAACATAAGCTCAAAGGGTGTTTGTCTTAGAAAAGGTCTCAACATTACTTAGTTAACAATATAATAAGCTATATTTACAGCTTCAGGCTAAAAGTATTTTGGAAGAGAATTTTCACAAATCATAGATCTAGCCATTTCTTGCAAGGGTCTATTTTTCCTCTCAACAACACCATTCTATTGAGGGGTTTTAACAATTAAAAAAATTGTGAAAAACTACATTTTCATCGCAAAAGTGTGTAAACTCACTGTTGCAAAATTTTCTACCATTATCACTCCATATAGAAATCAATTTGCATCTAATAGAGTTTTGGACACGCTTGAATAATTTAGAGAATTCAAAAAATGCTTCATCTTTTTGTCTAAGAAACAAAATCCAAGTAAATCTTGAGAAATCATCTACTAGAACATTAACATACCTTTTACCACTAAGGCTAGTGGTCCTCATTGGTTCAAACAAATCCATAGGTATTAATTCAAGAGGTTTTGTGGTGGAAATCATTTTCTTGGATTTGAAAGAAGTTTTGATTTGTTTTCCAAATTGGCATGCATCATATATTTTGCTTTTATTAAACTTCATTTTGGGTAGTCCCCTAACAAGCTCTTTTGAGGATAATTTATTTAGCAAATCAGATGATACATGGCCTAGTCTTCTATGCCAAAGATAACCATCATTATTATGCATGGAAAGACATCTAATATCATGAGCTATAAGATCATCAAGATAGAATATATAGACATTCCCAACACGGTTAGCAACAAAGATTGTTTCATTATTTAAGCTGTCCATAATAGTGCAAGAATCTTTCTCAAAAATAACTTTGCAACCATTGTCACATAATTGACTAATGCTAAGTAAGTTGTATTTTAGCTCATCAATCAATAATACTTGTTTGACAATGGTTGAAAATCCTTTACCAATGCTACTTATACCAAGTATTTTTCCTTTCTTTTTATCTCCAAATGTAATGAATCCATCATTTATTGCTTGCACATCTTCTAATAGAGATGCATTTTTGGTCATGTGTCTTGAGCATCCACTATCCAGGATCTAAGAACCACTTTGTGAAGCTCATTTTCTCCAATTAATGTACCCATACATAAGATGGGAGGGTGATATTTGATACCCACATTTTCTTGGGTCCGTGGGGGGGGGGGGGTTAGTAATGGTTCTTCTAATTTTCCAAACCGTTCTTGCAATGGATTCCACTTTTTTCTTAACATGACACCTAGATGCTTTGTGTCTATATTTTTCATAATATGTGCAATAATTGTGTGTCATATATAAAGAAGCAGTTTTTACAAAATAGGACTTATGTTTTCCTATTTTGTGCAGATTGCTATAGCCAAGACTATTTCTATTTCTAGCCATCTGTTGTACTCTAAGAAGTTTATTCAAGTTGCTTCGACCATCAGTGAATTTTTTAATACAAGTAATGAGATCATCAACCTTCATTTTCATGTTATCAAATTCATAGATCATGACTTCAAGAGATGAAATTCGATCATACAGACATTTATTCTTAAGAGTAGAGCAATTCAAGAAAGTAGAGATGATTTCATTTTCTATATTCAAGCAGCATATAGAGTCAAGTAGAGTTTTATTTTTGCTAATCAAATTGTCATTTTCAGTTGATAGTGAATCATTTTTCACTTTCATTTCCTTGTTCTTTTTTAACAATCTTTTCAGTACAAGGAACATATCAACAAGAACAGGTTTTGGATCATCAGTGTTATTGCAAGTTGAATCATGCAATTCAACTACAAGGTTAGATGAGAAGGGGTTTATCTTATTCTCCACTTCCATGAAGCATATATTAGTAGTTTCATTTTCAAAATCTCCATTTTCCTCAGATTTAGACTCATTTTAGTCCCAAATTCCCATTTGTCCTTTTCCCTTCTTTGTTTTCAAGCCCTTCTTCTTCTTTCTGAGCATTTTACCTTCTTTTTCTTTGGCTATTAGGGCAGTCAGCAATGAAATATTTCGTACTCTTGTATTTATATCATTGACGCTTAAATGATGTGGTCTATCCCTTCCTTCTCACAAACTTCTTTCCTCTTTTAAAGCTTCCCTTTTGAACATTCTTCTGAATTTCTTTGCAACCATGGCTAATTCTTCGATAGCTACTTCAGTCTCACCATTATTATTTGATTGGCTACTTTCAGTGTCCTTATTAGCAGCTTTCAGTGCTATTCCCCTTTTACCTTTGTCATGATCGTTAGATTCTTGAAACCTATTGAGTTTCATTTTATGCATTAGGAGAGAGCTAATTAACTCTTCAGTCGGTAAGGCTTTCAGATCTTTAGATTCATCCACAGCTAGAGCTTTAAGTTGCCAGCTCATAGGCAAAGCACCTAGAATTTTTCTATTTTGTTCACCAAGGGAATATCTTTTCCCATAGTCCTTAAGTCTATTTGCAATATTTGTGAATCTGGTAAATATCAGTTATACTCTTATTTGGCTTCATAGTGAACAATTCATAATTATGAATTAAAAGTCCCAACTTAGACTCCTTCACTTGATTTGTCCAATCATGGGGGACTCCAAGTAATCTCCACATATCATAAGCTGAATCACAGCCACTTACTTGGTTATATTCATTGGCATCGAGGGCACAACACAAAATATTCATAGCTTGAAAATTCAATGTCATTTTAGCACTGTCTTCATCATCATATTCATCACTCTGTTTTGGAACCTTTCGACTTTTAATACTTCTAGAAAGAACATATGGTCCTCTTTTAATTAAGTTTTGCAGCTCAAAATTTATTGAGCAAACATACATCTTCATTTGATTTTTTCTAGAAAGTGCAATTGCTTCTAGTGAACAAAAGAGGTCATTTGTCAAGGATCCTTCAATGTAGGGGAGAGAGGATATATTTGCCATAAGGATCTTTTCTATAGGGTTGTTTAGCCAAAGAAAAGTAGACCAGTCGCTGATACCAAATGAAAAACCTTAGAGGGGGTGAATAAGGTTTTTGACAAATTTAAAATACTTTCCAAAAATTCTATTTTGAGATACTCCTTTGCATTTAAGATCAGAGAGATTGCTACTGATACAACGAGAAGCTTTTGGAATGTCTTAAATATCAACAACAATCTGAATGAGATGAGACACATAATATGCAATTAATATAACAGTGAAAGTGGGTTTGTGAGAAACATTAAGATTTCTTTTGAGTGATTTAAAAACTTCTGAGTAAGGAAGATTGCAGCTTGTTGAAATTAAATGCAGAGAGGGTGAACACGAGATTTCTAATGGTTCAATCTTCCAAGATCTACATCCACTACCTTAAGCTCACACTTAAGGATTTTCAGCCAGATTTCATTAAACTCATCCAACTCAATGGTGTCTATCTACACTAATTACATAAGAGGATCACCACACTTGGTTTTACCAAAACCTCTTAATTAATTTTCAAAATGCAGAAATACATAAGCTATTTGGGCATACATTCCAACAATCTCTCACTTGCACTAAATGGACTATAATAGTCTATATATGCCTACCCATATGACATCTAAGTGTCTTCGAAACACTTTCTCTGTTAACGACTTAGGAAATGGGTCAGCCAGATTGTTTGTAGAGGAAATATGGTCAACCATTATCTCCTATTTCCGGATGGACTTCCGAATCAAGTGATACTTTCTCTCAATGTGTTTGCCTTTCCTGTTGTTTCTTGGCTCCTGACATTGTGACACAGCTCCAGAATTGTCACGATATATAGTTATAGGCCGTCCATTCATGGCACAACTCTAAGTTCTGTGAGAAACTTTCAGAGCCAAACTGCTTCTTTTATAACACCCCTACTAGAAATAATATTGGAAGCGTGTGATAAGTTTGGGGGTTGCCCTTTCTAATTTTCCAGACAAAGGGTCTTTATAGCCAATAGAACCAACATGGACAAAATAACTACTAACATTGATATGTTAAAGCCATATTGTAATATTTTACAACCCAAAAGTAAAGTCTATCATGCACCAACATGTGTATTCTGGCAATAATATAATCTACATATACCAAAGAAGTAGTCTACAGACCTATCTTGTGATATATTCTTCTAGTCGCACAGTTTGTCAGTTTTGGACCCTAAGAAAATAGAATAAAAGACACGTATGAGTGAAAACCACTCAATGAGTCCCGTGGGTGCTAGTGTTTTATGAAAACAAATAGGCACAAGTATTTTCGAGTTTTGTTTCAAGATCCGTTACAGAAAAATAGCATATTATTCTACTGAAAATAACTCTCCAATTGACTAGGAGAAAGTTTATTCCAAAATTAATTATTTTGGAAAATTGAGTTTTATTCAATATCATTACCTAATTTCAGAAATATAGGCACTTCTTTCAATAGAAGGTGGGCCTGTGTGCAAAGCTCATAGAGCTCGCCTTTGATATTATAGTCTTATTATACTAAGGACACAAGCCTATAGTACTCAATTGTGCATTGTCGGAGCGGTAAGTGCGTAGCAAAAAAATATTGAAAGTAATGAGAATGTTTTACTTGCCACCATAAGTCTAGGGGTCCCAATCCTAACGTTAAGCACCATCGAGGTGGCAAAGGGTTGAACATACTAGGTGTCCCCGCCCAATATCTATGAATAACCCAAAATATTGTGCACACAAGGCACAGGAAACTGGTTGACGCTAAACATCTTGCCATGATGGCAAATCTCAATGTCCTATCACCCTATTTGGATTAAGACAATCTCCAAAACTGGCTAAGTTACTTGGAGACGTCTACCTCTAACGTGAGCTAGCACAAAGATCAAAGACCTTACTGAGTAATCTACATCTTCACTGATTCACAAGACCAGTCCAATTCTATTGGCTCACAAGGCCAATCAAATATTCTTTTCCCGAAGGAATATAAATCAAACCTTTTTCGAGGACAAAATATCATTTTTCAAAATATCGTAGTGAAAAAAGATAAAAAGTCCTTTTTGCTTAATAAAATACACTTCTAATGGCATTTTTGTCATTTGACAAATACTCAATTCCAAATGAGTTTTATTCAAGAATTCTAGAATTTTAATCCTGAAAGAAGAATTAAATTCAAGAAATTCCAATTATAATTCCATAATTTATATTTTTCCCAAAAATCATTTCCATAAAAAGGAATATTTGTACTTTCCCAGAATAAAACATTATTTCGTCTCATAATTAATTAGAAGAAAGCCTTTCGGGTATATATTTATACTTAGGAATTATTCATAATTGAAAGGATCTAAAATTTCTTATAGAAAATACCATTTCCTAAAATTTTCAATAATTTCCTATTCAAAGAAACCATATTTTCCTCAAGAAAACACATAGGTCCATTAACCTTATCATAAAAAGGTTTTAGGAAAATTAGTCACTAATTATGAACAATTCCATTTATGAAAATTCATATTTTCCATTCAAATCCAACCATGGCATGATACCATTTCTTCCTTAGAGAAACGATTTATTTGTTTAGAGAAACCAAAGGATTCGTAGAATATTTCTTCAATAAAACATAATTTCTAGCGTTTTTATAAGCAAACTTTACTTATAAAAATCAAGGAGACTCGCCTTGTGTCCTAAATTAATGTAGCTGTAACTATATGCTTCTAGCGTTTTCTCCAATCCTAATGTGCATAACCTACATTAAAGATAATTCCAACATTAGCTTAGCAACTAAAGTTCACAACTCTTAGTAACTAATATAAGGAAATTGCTAATTTCATTTTTCCTATTTCTTCTTGAAATATTTTTTTCTTTGCGTAATAAAATCCATTACGCACTTCTTTATCCCTTTTTCTCCATATGAATACAAGACTTGCACAAGCCCTTTTAACTCTTCATTCTTCCATGAACACCATTGAGACAACAATGAAAACCATTTTCTTGAATTTCATTTCTGCATTTCCAGCATTGGTACTCATTTTTTATTTTTGCATATCTTTCAATATACAACTCCGATTAACCACAAATTTGTGCCAAAACACTGGTAAGACATTCAACTACAATCTTGTGGACTCCATTTCCTCAAGCCTAAATTCGTTGCAGCACTGTTGTGGCAAAACAGTCCCAGCTTTTCATAATCCAACCATTATATTCACAAATAATCATTATTATTTCATTCTCTTTTAGTTAAACCAATTATACAACAGTTACTCCACCTTAGTTTCCATCATATCTCTCTTCAATTCTCTTCTTTTCAGATCTATTCATCCCAGCATATCCATAATTCCATAGCACAAAATCAACAATTATACATAAGAGCAACAATAATTCATTTTCCTTAATAATTAAACCATTTTTCCATTCAAATTTCATCTTCATCTTTTGCAGCCATGACCTACCCCTTAAAACACCTTCAAAAGTTCTTCATGCACCATATAAAGCATAGCATATAGTCCCCACAAATAGTCAGCACACACAACACATACAATCACTTGAAGAACATAGCTAAATTCTAATACAATTCATGAAAATCATGGATTTTCTCAACATAATTCAGACCAAAACAATCCTCATGCTTCAAACTACAATTTTAATTCTTTAAGCTTGAATATTTACCTTGTTTATCAGTTGTTCTTACTGGAAAATGCCTCAAGTTCTTCTCCTTTTTCTTCAAGAATTCTTTTCTCTAGCTTTTTTCCTTTTTCTTCCTATTTTTCTCCCCCTATCCTTCCTTTTCCTTTCTTATTTCTTTTTCTTCTTCTTCTTTTTATTCTTGGCTGCTGATTTTCTCTAGCTAAAATTAGCATCCACCAGTACCCTTTTCAAGGTCAACCATTATTAATTACATTGTGGGCTATCCATTTAAAGCTTAATTGTTATTGGTTGGTTTAATTTTAATTTCTTAATTCTCAAACTTCTTTAATACGCTTCATGAAATACATGAATATTTCTTGCATCCAATGATATTTCAACACTTGTTTTGCCCACATATCACTAAATGCCACTTGGCTCAATTTCGTCCATTCTTCAAAAATTTCTCAGAAATGAACTAGAATTCGGATCAGTAATTATTCCAATCAAGAAAACTTTTATTCCACTAACGGAATCTACTCATTTTACTGATCATCATTGTAGGAGTCATAATTTTAAAATTCTTTCTCAGTTTTTTTTCTATTCGCGGTTAAAATTACAATAATACCACCAAAAACACAATTTATACCAAAATGTTTTTCTTTTTGCACTAATCAATTTTACTTCTGAGCACATATACAATTCTTATGCTATAAAAAGTAGTCACTATCTAAAGTGAAATCTTTTTAGGCTATTACATTCTCCCCTTCAAAAAAATTTCATCCTCGAAATTGATTAATCCTTGGAATATTTTTAGCTGCCACTTTTGCATCTCCATTTTTGTTTCCTATATGGCATCTTGTATAGGGTGATGTGACTGTAATACCTTTACAAGTGGAATCTTTTTATTCTGTAACACCTTTTCAGTGTTCTCCAAAATTCTAATTGCTCTCCCCTCATACTTCAAGTTTGGAGTTATTTCAATGAGTTCCTCATTCATAACATGTTCAAGATTAGGCACACATTTTAGAGTTGAGAGAAATGAAATACATCATGGATGCCTTGTAGCTCTGTAGGTAAATTTAGTCAGTAAGCCACTTTTCTAATTCATTCTAAGATTGGAAATGGTCCGATATATCTAGGTGTCAACTTCCTCCCTTGTCCTTTACTTCCTAATTAATGTTGTGAATTAATTTCAAGAATACTCGATCTCCTTCTACAAATTCTAAATCTCTTATGTGCTGATCGGCATAACTCTTTTGTCGACTTTGAGCTGCTTCTAACCTTACCTTAATTAATTCTGTAGTTCGTTGTACTTGTTTAAGGTCAAAAGCATTTTATATACTTGATTTCGGTCCCAAGTTGTCCCAATATATTGGCGATTAGCATTTCTTCCCGTACAAAGCCTCAACTGGTGCCATTCCAATTGTTGATTGATAAGTATTATTGTATGCAAACTCTGCATAAGCGAAATTATCAATCTATTTAGTTCCAAAATCTAACACACATACCCACAATATATCTTCCAAAATTCGATTTACCTGTTACATTTGCCTATTCGTTTGCTGGTGTGCTGCTGTACTTTCAATGTTGTTTTGTATAACTGCTGTAGTTTATTCCAAAACCTGGAAGTAAACCTTCGGTCACAATCAAATACGATACTTGAGGGTACTCCATGCAATTTGATAATTTTGATCATATATATCTTGCTTAATTTCTCTAAAGAATCTCGTTGATTAATATGGATGAAATGGGCGAATTTGGTCAATCAATCTAACACAACCCAAATAGTATCTCTCTGTCCTACTGTCATAGGTACTCCTGTAATGAAGTCTATTGTAATCTCATCCTATTTCCATGATGGTATGGGTAACGACTGTAATAATCCTTTGAGTCGTTGTTGGTCAGCTGTCACCTGTTGACAAGTCAAACATTGAGCCACAAACTCAGAAATATCCTTCTTCATCCCAATCCACCAAAAATAACATTTCAAGTCTTGGTATATCCTACCTACTCCTAGATTGGTTGTATACTTACTTTGGTAAGCTTCCCCTAAAATATCTTATTTTAAGGCATATTGTCTCTAGTGCCGTATCAGTCTCGAAACCAAAAAGATTGTAGTATTATCTTTCTGAAATCCATTCTTCTCTTTCTCTGCCTCCTTCTTCCATATCTTCTTTAATTCTTCATATTTCTCATGCTCTTTTTGTAATTGTTGTAGAAAAGTAGGTTGAATCAAAATATTATTTATCCTTATCCGTCCTTTAACCATAAATGTTTCTAATTCTAAAATTTGTACCATTCGAAGAGCAAATAAATTTGCTTTCCTACTCAATGCATCTAGCACCGTGTTTGCTTTTCCCGGATGGTACTTTATTGGACACCGAAACTCTTCCAGAAACTCCATCTATCTATACTAACTCATGTTCAAGTCTTTTTGACTGAAGATATATTTCAAGCTCTCATGATCAGTGAAAACTAAAACTCAGCACTGTATAGATAATACCTCCACTTCTTCAATGCAAATACAATGGTAGCTAATTCCAAATTATGAGTAGGGTATTTTTCCTCATAAGGTTTCAATTGTCTTGAGATATATGCTATTACTCTGTTTTCTTGCATTAATACTCCTCCTAATCCCTCCTTAGAAGCATTAGTGTACACTTCATAAGTTTATCTATTACAAGTAATGCTAGAACTAGAGTAGAGCATAACCTTCGTTTTAATTCCTAAAAACTGTTCTCACACTTTTTTGACTATACATAAGGAACTTTCTGTTGAGTAAGCCGAGTCATAGGTGAAGCAATCTTGGAAAATCCTTCAATAAATCTTCTATAGTACTTGGCCAATCCCAGAAAACTCTGTACCTCTATTGGGTTCTCGTAGCACTTATAGTTCTTCACTATCTTGACCTTTGCAGGGTCTACTGTAATTCCTTCCTTAGATTTTACATGCCCTAAGAATGCTACCTCATGTAACCAAAATTCATATTTACTAAATTTTCCATAAAACTTGGCTTCTCGTAGCTTTGCTAATACTTTTCAAAATATGCTTCATGTTCTTGAGGGTTTGCAGAATACACCAATATATTATCTATGAAGATAACAACAAAGCTATTAAGGTAGGGCTGAAACACCCAGTGCATCAAATCCATGAGGTAGCGGGAGTATTAATAACACCAAACAGCATCATTACAAACTCAAAATGTCCATATCATGTGTTAAATGTAGTTTTTGGAATGTCTTCCTCTCGAATTTGTACTTGATAATATCCTTGCCGCAAATATAATTTAGAAGAACATCTTGCTCCTTACAACTAATCAAATAGGTCATCAACCTTAGGCAATAGATATTTATTCTTTACTATTATTGCATTTAAACCATGATAATCTATACACATCCAGAATAACTTATCTTTCTTTTTGACAAACATTATAGGTGATCCCTATGGAGATGTATTAGGTCTGATAAATCCCTGTTCTAGTAATTCCTATAATTATTTCTTAAGCTCTTTCAACTTTGTCAGTACCATTCTATAAAGAGTGCTTGAAATAGGTTCTACAGTTGGCATTAAATCAATAGAGAATTCTACTTCTCTTTCTGGTGATAACTCCTTCAATTCTACCCAAAAAAATCTAAATATTCACATACAACAGGGACATCTTCTGGTTTCTTCACATCCCCTGGTTTATTTATAATGTAAGCAAAGTATCACATGCATCCCTTTTGGATTAACTTCTGAGATTTAAGTCCTGAAATTAGTAAATCAGTTTTCTTTCCAGATTCTCCTACAAATTTAAACGTAGTTTCTCTGAGTCTATAAAATTACATTACCTTATATCTACAGCTGACCTTGGGAATAATGTTGGGATAACTAGTCCATTCCCAGTATAGCATCATAGTCTTCTATAGGTAAGCATATCATGTTACCTTCAAATACCACACCACATACCAAAATTCTACATCCTAGATATATTTTATCACTATTCATCTATTTTCCTAATGGTGTGCTAACAATCATTTCATATGGAGTTTTCGCTCCAACAACTCCCATAGTTTCAAGAAATGAATTTGTAATGAAAGCATGTGTGGAACCCGAATCTATAAAACTTTAGTATTTTTATTGAAAATAGAATGCCTACCTTCCATAATAGTAGCATCAGCATCAACCTTATCTAAAGTAACTACTCAAGAATTTACTTGACACTTGTTGGGTCCTAGTTGTGAGGTAGAAGCCTGCCCTTTATTCGCTCTTACTTGTCCAGGCTTCTATCCTGCATATCTCCCACTCGTGTTCATCCATCTTGTTGACGGTTGTGGATAGGGATAGTTGATAATTTTATGCCCGACTTCTCCACAATTTTAGCATCTTAATGGTGGTTGTGACTATCCTCTAATTGGACCCCATTTCGTGGGACCTTTTCCTTTATCTTCCACTGAGGTTCCCCAGGCCGCTTCCAATTAGTATTTTTTAACCCAATTTTATTTTTCTGCTTGACTTGCTTCATATCTTCCATTTCTATCTCGGAAGCAATTTCCAGTATCGCACTATAGTTGGCTGGGGCTGTACTTACTAGTATGTGTTTTAACTCAAGCCTCAATCTTTTCACAAATCGTCTAGTTCTATTAGCCTTTGACTGTACAAAAAGAGGCCAGTATTTTAATAGTTAGGTAAAATCAGTTGCATACTATCCTACCGTCCAACTCCCTTACTTAAAATTTTGAAACTCATTCTCCTTCTGTTCCACAACCCAAGAAGGAATGAATTCCCTCTTAAAACTAGCTTTAAAGTCTAACCATTCCATAAGGCTTAATGCAAAACAAACACAATATATTGCAGGTATATGGTATAAAAGTAGACATAATGCAAATGATAAGAAACATAGTATATATATACATTCATAATAAAAATATAAGATTGGTACAAAATTGTGCACACTACATATCTAACCTACCGATAAAACTAATGTACATATATCAGACTGTACTTATCATACTACAATACCCAACTCGTCAATATCACTGTTGTCTTAGACGAGAGGTCCAGAGTCTAAGGAAACTATGCAAGATTTGGGCGTATCGGCCCCGAGAAAATCAAGTCCATCCAAATCTGGATCAACTCTATTCGCAATATCCTCAAATCCAACATCGTCCTCCATGGCCTCATCTATGTCCAGCTTTGGTTCAGCCTCCTTTACTACTCGAACATCCTGATCCCCTCCTACCTCTACCTCTCTCAATCCTGGGAGATCATCCTCAATCTCCCCAGGAATATCCTCTCCAACTCCCTTAAATACCTCCTCGTCATCATGCTGTACCACTGCATCATCAGGAACACTATTCTCCTCATCTGAGTCACTGACTTGAGATGGTGTCCTTTCTGGAAATGGGTATCGATGAGGGGTTGACAAAGGACTAGGTCACTGACATCTACGTCCTGGGCCCAGTTTTGTCACTGATCAATACTGACATCTTAGCAATGCTTGACGGAAAGGTCTTGGTTCAATGTAAACCTTCCTAACCTTCTTCGTACCTAAACTCTCACCTCTCTCCGTGACCTTCTTCTCACCGGTATTTTTCCTTTATTGTCTCTACTCGATATACCTACAAAATAAAGGGATCCTATCAATTCTTATGATGATACTGTTGGGATGTATGCCCTCTTAGACTAGATTTCTGATGTAAAAATCGAATGTTTTAATAAAATAATTTATTTTTAGAAATTATTTGTGAATTTACAATTTTATTTGTGCACAATTACGTTTGGAAAAGACCCATTGTGTTTAAGTAAGTGGTCCATATGAATAGAGGTCTTTCACAGTAAGGTATGGATCACGGGTTACTTAACACATAAACTTTTGTTCTTAATCGATTGATGAGAATGTGAATCTCATCATGTCTAGGTTATTATGTTGTGAATTCTAAATGGGGAATGGCTTATCTTTAGCCAGTGAGTAGTCCACTCACTTCATGACATAAGTGTATTTCGAATACGTAGAACAGGACCTGTAATAGTGGTTTCTAAAAGTACTATATGGTAGAAACCTAGATTACTACCACTATAGCGTGGACTAGTACTCTACAACTTGAGTATAAGTTGGTGGTTTGACGAAGCTGGAAGCATATGCTTTGATATGTTATAGTTGAGGTTCTATCGTAGAGCCAATATACTTGCATGTTGGGTATGTGTGACTAGTTAGTTAAGACAGACTTGTACAAGATAGTTTCTATCTTGTGGTTGTCTGAATGATCTAAATATCTAGGGCCCTGCAAAACATGACTTGGATGTTTACTTTAAGGTAGCTCCCTTGGAAAGAGGAAATAATCCAGGAAGTCGTGGATCATTGGACTAGAGGCATAAGGATGGTAGATGTCATTTAGAGAGGTGTTAGTACACTTATTCCTCTCTGAATGTACGGCGATGTATAGAGGGGTATTTTAGTCATTACACCAGTAAGTCGGAGACTTTGATAACGCAACATTGTCCTTGGGGTCAATATTTCCTTATTATGATATTAGAAAATATTTAAAATGCAAAATACAGTTATTTACATGGCAAGGGTATTTTGGTCATTTTAGTAGCCAAGGCGGTGTGTCTTTTGGTCCCCAATATAGACCGTGAGTCCTAATTAAATACGGGCTAAGAAATTGATCTTAAATTAAATGGAATTTATTTTATTTAAGTAGCCTAATTATTTGTTGGGCTAGAATAAAATAAAGGTCCATGGAGAGAGAATTAATTAAATTAGTTTAGTGGGTTAATTAATTATTCAGGGCTTTGGCACAGTTTGAATAATTAGGGATTAACCTGAGACTAAACTAATATAGGCTTATTTATTGGACTAGTTTATTTGGGCTGAAAAATTAATTATTTGTTAGGCCATTAAATTGGTTCTAACTAGAATAATTAATTAAGCCCAATAGGCTAAACTAAGAGTCCAATGGCCCAATCCAGTTTAACCTAGGATTTTATTTAGGTTAAACAAGAGGATTGAAAACATCGTTGCTGACATAACACACATACTTTGAGATGGCCTCTTCTCAGTAAAGCCAGACATCTCTCTCTCTCTCTAGAAAAATTCCCTAGCCTGTTTGTTGTTCACCAAACGGTAGTTAGACAAGCTATATCTTGGAAGACCGAGAGTTCAGTATTCACATTCATGCAAAGGCGAAGTAGGAGGCTTGCAGGAATCGCACCAGAGGCTTCCACCAACACACCCACCCCGATTGTGCATGTTCCGGTCCAACCACCTTTGAAAACTAGAAGAAGAGGTAAAAAATTTTAAAACCTCAGGGTTGGGATAGGGCGCAACCGGCCCCGGCTAGGGCAGCCGGAGACGACACCGGCCCTGTCCTGGATTCCCTGTTATTATTTTTTCAATTTTCTTTTATATTCGCTTCCACTGCGTGCTCTGTGTTTCCCACTTTCCACGCCTTCAGATACCATAATAACTAGATTCTAATACAAATTGTAACACCCCAACTAGAAATAATATTGAAAGCGTATGATAAGTTTGGGGGTCGCCCCATCTGATTTCCTAGATAGAGGGTCTTTATAACCAACAGAACCAACATGGACAACATAAGTACTAATATTGATATACTAAAGCCATATTGTAATATTGTACACCCAAAAGTAAAATCTATCATGCACTAACATGTGTACTCTGGCAATAATATAATATACATGTACCAAAGAAGTAGTCTACAGACCTATCTTGTGGTATCACCTTCTAGTCGCAAGGTCTGTCAGCTCTGGATCCTAAGAAAAAAGAGTAAAAGACACGTGTGAGTGAAAATTACTTAGTGAGTCTTGTGGGTGCTAGTGTTTTATCAAAACAAATAAGCACAAGCTTTTTTAAGTTTTGTTTCAAGATCTGTTACAGAAAAATATCACATATTTCCATTGAAAATAACTCTCCAATTCCTAGGAAGGAGTTTATTCTGAAGTCAATTATTTTTGAAAAATTGAGTTTTATTCAACATCACTGCCCCAATTTTAGAAATATAGGCACTTCTCTCAACAGAAGGTCGGCCTGTGTGCAAAGCTTATAGAGCTTTACCTTCGACAGCACAGTTTTATTGTACTAAGAACACAAACCTATTCTACTCAACTGTGTATTGTCGGATCGGTAAGTATGTACCAGCACAATAGCAAAAGTAATGAGAATGTTTTACTTCCACTGTAAGCCCAGGGGTCCAAATATTGACGTCAATCACCATCGAGGTGGCAAGGGGTAGAACACACCCGGTGTCCCCACCTAGCATCCGTGAACAATCCAAAATAATGTGCACACAAGGCACTGGCAATTGTAAGGTGCTAAACAGCTAGTAAGGATGACTAAACTTAATGTCCTATAGCCCCGTTTGTATTAAGATAATCTCCAAAACTAGCTAAGTTAATTGGGGTTGTCTACCTCTCATGCTAGCTAGTACAAATGTCAAAGCCCAAGCTGAGCAGTCAACGTCTTCATTAGTTCACAAGACCAGTCCAATTCTATTACCTCACAAGGCCAATCAAAGATTTCATTCCCAAAGGAATATAAATAAAACATTTTTCGGGGCCAAAATATCATTTTTCAAAAGTTAATCTCATACCAAGAGATTGTTTTTCAAACCGTAGCAAAAAAGGATAAAAAGTCCTTTTTTCTTGATAAAATACATTTCCAAAGGCATTTTTGTCATTTGACAAATGCCTGATTCCAAAGGAGTCTTATTCAGGAATTTCAAAATTCTAATCCTAAAAGAAGAATTAACAAATATAATTCCATAATTCATATTTTTCTCAAATCCTTTCCATAAAAAGGAATATTTATGCTTTCCCAGAATAAAATATTTTTTCATCTCATAATTAATAAGAAGAAAGCCTTTCGGGTATATATTTATACCTAAGAATTATTCATAATTCAAAAGATCCAAAATTCAATGCCATTTCCTAAAGTCCTCCATAATTTCTTGTTCAAAGAAACCATATTTTTCCTCAAGAAAACACAAAAGTCCTTTAACCTTGTCATAAAAAGGTTTTAAGGAAAATTAGTCACTAATTATGAATAACTCCATTTATGAAATTCATATTTTCCATTCAAATCCAATCATGGCATGATACCATTTCTTCCATAGAGAAACCATTTTTATTTGTTCAGAGAAACCAAATGGATTCATAGAACATTTCTTCAATAAAACATTAGCAAACCTTACTTATAAAAATCAAGGGGACTCACCTTGTGCCCTAATTTAACGTAGCTATAGCTATATGCTTCTAGCTCTTTCCCCAATCCCTAACTTGAATAACCGACATTAAAGGTCATTCCAACATTAGCTTAGTAACTAAAGTTCACAACTTTTAGTTGCTAATATAAGGATATTGCTAATTTCTATTTTTCCTATTTCTTCTTGAAATATTATTTCTTCACGTAATAAAATCCATTACGCACTTCTTTATCTCTTTTTCTCCACATGAATACTAGACTTGCATAAGCCCTTTTAAACTCTTCATTCTTCCACGAACACCATTGAGACAATAATGAAATCTATTTTCTTGAATTTAATTTCTGCATTTTTCCTGCTTTGGTACTCCTTTTTGTTTTTAGCATATATTTCAAATATGAATCTAATTAAAGTTAAATTTGAGCTAAAAAGCTCATAAGACATTCAACTACAATCTATGGACTCCATTTCCTCAAGCCTGAATTCGTTACAGCACTGGTGGGGCAAAATAGTCCCAGCTTTTCATGATCCAACTATTATTTTTACAAATAATCATAATTATTTCATTCTCCTTTAATTAAACCAATTATTCAACAGTTACTCCACCTTAATTTCCATCATATCTCTCTTAAATTCTTTGATTTTTAGATCTATTCATCCCAGCACATCCATAATACCATAGCACATCACCAATTATACATAAAATAACAATAATTCATTTTTCTTAATAATCAAACCATTTTTCCATTTCAATTTCATCTCCATCTTTTGCAGCCATGAACTACCCCTTAAAACACCTTCAAAACTCCTTCATGCACCATATAAAGAATAGCATATAGTCCCCACAAATAGCCTACGCACATACAATCACTTGAAGAACATAACTAAATTCTAAGATAATTCATGAAAATCATGATTTTTCACAACATAATTCATACCAAAATAATCCTCATGCTTTAAACTACAACTTTAATTCTTGAAGCTTAAATGTTTACCTTGTTTATAGGTTGTTCTTGCTGAAAAATGCATTTTCTTCAAGAATTCTTTTCTCTCTCTCTTTTCCCTTTTTCTTCCTATTTTTCTCCACCTATTCTTCCTTTTCCTTTCTTTATTTCTTCTTCTTTTTATTCTTGGCTGCCAATTTTCTCTAGCTGAAATTAGATTCAACAACCATTCTTTTGTGACCAAAATTGGTCACAAGGTTAACTATTATTTATTACAACGTGGGCTATCCATTGAAAGCTTAATTCTTATTGGTTGATTTAATTTTAATTCCTTATTTCTTAAACTTCTTTAATAAGTTTCATGATATAAATGAATATTTCATGCATCCAATAATATTTCTGTTGGGATGTATGCCCTCTTAGATTAGGTTTCTAATGTAATTTTGACTTGTATTAATAAAATTTTTTTTCTCAAATTTTTTTTGTGAAATCTTCTTTATATTTATGCACAATTTTCATTGAAAAAGACTCCATGTATTTATGTAAATGGTTCATGTAAATAGAGGTCTTTCACAGTAAGGTATAGATCATGGAATACTTAGTACATAAACTACTATTCTTAACCAGGTGATGAGAATGGAAATCTTATTATGGCAAGGTTAGTGTGTTATAAATTCTAAATAAGAAATGACTTACCTTTAGCTAATGAGTAGTGTTCCCAATTCAAAACACAAGCGTATTTCGAATACGTTGAATAAGACCTATAGTAGTGGTTTCTAAAAGTACTGTGTGGGAGAAACCTAGGTTACTACTGTTAGGATTCATGGACCCTAAACGCAGAAAATATCCACGAATCCCTTCCAAGGACCCAAGCCAAACGATTAAGACGATCTAAGGATTACAGAATTACCTCTGTTTGGCATAATCAAGATCCTTGGATTCTGGTTTTGTTGTCGTACGTGCAACTTGAATGATCACTAGATGCTAAGTGTGCGAACACCCTCTACTGGATACACACGACGAACTAACTCGTTATCCCGGGAGTGCTAGAACCTAGGGTTTGAGAGGCTTAATTTTTTTCTGGTGAATGGAAGCACAAATATTTTTAATAGATAGCCTCTTGAGAAGATGGCAAGGATTTTTTTTTAAAACCACCTGAACCTCTTGGAGTAAAAAATCTAATAATATCTTATCATATTTTATTTTAAATTTAAATTAAATTAATATAGATATGATAAGATTCGCCATTATCTTAGTAATTTAACTAATTAATTTACCGAGTCAGACTCTTACAATCTAGACATCATCTAAATACATCGAATGTGGACATATTTTCAGATTCATTGTGTCTGGTCAATTTTCTAGGTTCGATGAACTTAGACAAATTTCTAGATTCATCGAACCTAGTAATCAGAAAAATAACCTAACGAGTTCGCTTATTGTGTGACCTTATAAGTTCATTTAATACTGACAGTGTGCCCAAATCACATTTAAATGGCCCATAAGTTATAAACGGTTTCTAGCAAAACATTATAACTATCCAAGTTAAATAAAGATCAGTGATCTCTTTGAACCAAACCATAACTTTATATTTAGTCCTTTTGTTACATGATATCCAGATTAAGTATAAGGCGCGAAGCATGTCATCCTTATTAAGCTTAATCAATTATTTCTTAATCTCATAGTAGACTGTTCAAACAAATGATATCAATATCTCAGATTGATATATTTGAGCACGACCATGCATTTTAACAGTTTAACTTATCAAAAGGCCCGTGGATATCTCTCCCATAATTAAGAGGAATAAAATCCTTCACTATCAATCATATTCCTCTCCCTAATTTATTCTATATCCAATAGCAGTCTAATTTATTATATGGTTAAAGACAACTTTAGACAACGTTAAAATATAGAATTTATCAAGTAGGAAACTATGATGAGTTCAGGTCAAAGGACTTTTACTATCATTATAGCTAGAAAGTACTTATGACATATTCCATGAAGTACTCTCACAGTGGGTCATGTCCAATACAATGTTCTCTAACATTTATTTATGTTTTGACTTGATATCACATATTTCCATAACCAGTAAAACATAGCCATCAAGTCATAAACATACTAATCTTAATTTATTATTGTTCCACTAATAATAATCGATCAGTGACAGTTTAAGAATAGTCATTGTGTTAATTGTAGGGTTTTACTATTAAGTTATATACTTGATGACCACAAAACTAAATGCACTATTTATGGAAAAAAATGCCTCATGTTATTACATAATACATAACGACAATAATATAAGTACAAATTAACTCTAGGGCATATCCCTAACAACTACTGCTACAACGTGGGCTTGTACTCTACAAATTGAGTATAAGTTGGTGGTCTAACAAAGCTGGAAGCGTATGCTTTAACATACTATAGTTAAGGTTCTTTAGAGGGACCAATATACTTGTATGTTGGGTATATATTACTAGTTATTCAAGATAGACTTGTACAAGATAGTGTCTACACTTTATTGCCCCTTGTGATTGTCTGAATGATCTAATTATCTAAGGTCCTGGGGAACATGACTTGGATATTGGCTTTAGAGTAGCTCCCTTGGAAAGCGGACATATTCCAAGAATTCATGGATCATTGGACTAGAAGCCTAAGGATGGTAGATGTCTTTTAGAAAGGTCTTAGTATACTCTTTCCTCTCTAAATGCAAGGCGGTGTGTAGAGGGATATTTTAGTTATTTCACATATAGGTCGAAGACATAGCTAACACAGCATTGTTCATAGGGTTAATATTTCCTTATAGTGATATTAGGAAATATTTAAAATGCAAAATACAACTATTCATATAGTGAGAGTATTTTTGGTCATTTTAGTAGCCAAGACGATGTGTCTTTTTGGTCCTCGAAATAGCCTATAAGTCCTAATTAATTTTAGGTCAAGGAAATGGTTTCAATAAAAAAAGGGTTTTTATGTTATTCTAGAAGTCTAATTTATTTTTCTACTAGAATAAAATAATGAAACGAGAAAAATTAATTCTATTATCTAGTTTAAATGGTTAATTAATTATTCAGGGCCTAAGCCCAGATTGTATAATTAGAAAAATTAACCTGGGCCTAAACTAGTTAATAAAAGATTTAAATAATTATTTTAGTTCATTTGGGCTCATTAATTATTCATTGAGTTTTTTTAATAGGCACAGGAAATAAATAATTAATGATTATTATTTTGGACTCATTGAGTCCAAGAAAAATAATAAATTAATTTTGACTTAATAGCCTGGACTAAGGGTTATTTTAATTCACGGAACAAAAGAGTTAAGGCTAAGCTAAACATCTTTTGTTGATAGCCTTCGGATGTTTTAAAATGTTAAAACACTGGGGTTTTAGCTATCAGGATTAATGTGAATAGTCGTGGGTCTCTGTTGAAAACGAAAACACAGAGCACACGAAAGACATAGCCTTCTTCTCCTCTCACTCTCTCATGCATCTTTCTTTTTTCTCTATTACTTGTCTTCTTAATTTTGCTAATCAATAGCAAAGGATCAAGAAGGGCCATTCATAATTGGCGAATTCGTAGGTTCAATTCCTACTGGATGCACGCCAATGGGACCCTCCAATAAGTCTATTGGAATTGGCTCTGTATCAATGGAATCTCATCATCCATACATAACGAATTGGTGTGGTATATTCATATCATAATATATGAACAGTAAGAACTAGCATTCTTATTGAGACTAGAACTCATAGGGAAGAAAATCGATTTATGGATGGAATCAAATATGCAGTATTTACAGACAAAAGTATTCGGTTATTGGGGAAAAATCAATATACTTCTAATGTCGAATCGGGATCAACTAGGACAGAAATAAAGCATTGGGTCGAACTCTTCTTTGGTGTCAAGGTAATAGCTATGAATAGTCATCAACTTCCGGGAAAGGGTAGAAGAATGGGACCTATTATGGGACATACAATGCATTACAGACGTATGATCATTACGCTTCAACCGGGTTCGCCTAAGTTGTTTCACCAACATATATTGGGTAGTGGAATATTCTACGTAGCAAAGAGCTTCGCGTTGATGCCACAGAGAAGTAGGAGATTGGCAGGTCATCAACCGGCATCATCATCTAGAGAAAAAACCGTTTCAGTGGTTCGCTCAACATCTACTTCACAGCCAAGAAAAATAACACAGCACAAAGGTATTAAAATTGTTATTCCTCCGTTGTGCAGTCTTTGTGCTATTTAATAAAGACTGCACAACGGAGGAATAAAATTGAGTTACTTTGAAAGGCTTAGGATTAATGCATGCTATTTAATAAAATTGGCAAGACTAATTTTATTGAGATCCTTCACTGTTTTGGTATGGGTAGATCGTCTGTACACCTCACCGTTGAGGTATAGGATCCTCTATAAATTTTTTATGCTTTGATTAGCTATCGTGTAAACCCGATTTGAAAGAGTATAGGTAGATGTGGTGCTTATTTTTGTTGAAAAAATTTAACAAGAGGCTACCTAGATTGATTGCAAAAGAAGTTGCAGACTTCCGAAAAAAATCTAGAAGAAATAATGAAAAAAAAAACAATTGCGAAAGAAGATGACCAAGCTGCCCAAGCCCTGCCGGAAGCTAAGCTAAGCAGCAACTTGGTCTGCCTGGAGCCGAGGCAGCGCCCTGGCCAACCGCCGCTCACAGCTGTAGCCGAGCCCAGTACGTCTTGGCTCGGCAACGCATGCCTAAGGATGCTGCTTCCTGGGGCTTTGGTGGGTCGAGGGCACCCACCCGTAGACCATGGTCCCATGGGCCATGATTCTGTGCGGCAGGTGCACAAGACCAAAGAGAAATATATATATATATATATATATATGTATGTATGTATATATATATATATATATTTCCATTGTAATTTTTGGATTTTTTATTTTTTAAATTTTGGTCCTATACTAGGCGAAATTATTATTTTTGCAATAGTTAATATTCTTTGAATATTTTGCATGAAAAATAATAGTATAGGATTTTAGGATTAAACAAGATCATTAATTACTTTAATTAATATGTTTAATTCTAATATTTGGGCACTTATGATTAAAATAGAAAAGCATGAAAACATTTACAGTTTTCTAGCATGCTATTTACTTTAAGTCCTATGTGCACATTTTCTCAAAGGCCAAAGTCTTTGGGAAATTTTATTTGACAAGGAAAAATATTTTTCTTTAATTAAATGGTTATTTTAACTTAAACAAAAACTAATCCTTGGTTATTTTCTTGAAAGTTTTTTATCCTTGACATGGAAAATATTTTGGATTTAGAAATTTTTGTAAATTAAAATAGAAAGAAATTTTAATTCATTTTAGCAAAGGAAATTTTATTTTTGTCAAATAAAACCTTGAGATCAAAATCTCTAGGAATTTTAAACGGAAAAATTTTGAAATGATTAAGTTTTTAATTTAAATAAAATTAATCCATGAGGAAAAGTTTCTCAACGGATATAAACCTTGACATAGAAATTTTTTATGGATTTAGATATTTTATTTTAAGTTAAAAGAAAATTTAGTTAAAATTTTTCAACATATATTTTTCCAAGAAAATCCTTATTTAAAAAACTATGTGGGAGAGGGGTTCCAATAGCCCCACGACTTCCATCATGATCCTCATTAGAGAGTGTGGGTCTTCTCACGTCACCTTGGGAGTGAACCCGTATACGATGGAAATACCACAAGGATCTAGAACTAATGGAAGAATGTATTTAATAAGCCGGGATACGTACTATGATTGGCTAGCCTACGTTTAAGGTTGTAGTTTGAGGTATATCCATAAGACATGAGAAGAAACAACCATCCCCTCGATGGAGTTATCTTCTAGATTATTACCTAGAAGGAAAATTAATTTGTGATGATTAACATACTTAGCTTAGGAAACTGTTAATCTTCCGAAGAAGCTATGTCAGTTTTCCTAAAGCCAAATTAATCATGTTAAAGATAATAGTGATGGAATTAGCTATTATCAGTTTAATATGAGGATAAAGTGCATAAAATTATTTTGTTTTCACAATATTGAGAATTTCTTTTATCTTTCAAAATTTCAAAAATGGTTAGTGGAGGTTCTTTCAGTACTTTAGCTGTTATTCTCTGTGAGAATAAGCTAATGGGTCCAAACTATGTGGACTGAAAAAGGAATCTAGACGTAATACTTACAGCCGAGGAGTATAAGTATGTCCTTTACGAGACCTACCCAGTGATTGGGGAAAGTTCCACCGCTGAGGAGCGTGAGGCTAAAAAGGCATGGAAAAAGGCTGACGAGATGGCCCGATGCTATATGCTAGCCTCCATGTCGAATGTGCTCCAATTCAAACATGAGCACATGGTAACTGCATACGACATAAGTACATTATTAGCCATAATATTTGCTGATAAGAGCGTCTGCAAGACAGAAGGCTCTTCAAACAATAATAAACACTAAGATAGCTGAGGGAGTATTAGTCAGAGAGCATATAATCAAAATGATTGCTGCTTTCGAGATAGCAGAAGTCTTGGAGGCTGTCGTTGACCCTGAGAGCCAAGTGGACATGGTTCTCGAATCTTTGTCGAGCTCCTTCACTTAGTTCAAGTTGAATTACAACATGAACAAGTTAAACATGAGTTTAACAGAGTTGATGAAGGAGCTCTAGGTGGCAAAAAAGGTCATGAAGATACAAGTTAGGGCTATGATGGCTTCTTCTTCAAGAATTAGGCCCAAGCCCAGACAATTTAAGAAGAAGAAAGGGAATATAGTGCACCAGCCCAAGTTACAGCCCAAAGGCAAACCCAAGGGCAAATGCTTCAATTGTGGGAAGAAGGGATACTGAAAAAATACGTGTCCAAATCTTCTGACCAAGAAAAATCCCACAGGTAATATTTTCTAGCTAGAGTCTATATCAGTGGTCGAATCAGCTTCCACTTGAATTGTTGATTCAGGATCCATTGATCATATTTGTAACTCTTTACAGGGATTTAGAAAGATTAGAAGATTCCAGAAAGGCGAACATAGTGGGAAATGGAGTACAAGTATGGGCCCTTGCAATAGGAGAACTAGAACTCACTTTTGATTGTAATAGAATAGTTTTTTTTAAGGATGTTTTATTTGTTCTTGGTTTTAGACGAAATTTGGTTTCAGTTGCAAAACTAATAAATCAAGAATATTCTATTTCTTTCCATTCTGGTATAACTATCAGTAGAAATGGAAAAGTGATATGTACTGGGCACATGTATGGAAATTTATTCTTCATTAATCCTATTAACAATCAATTAAATAACGCTCAATCTGAACCTTTAAATAGGAAGAGAATGACTCATATCTTTGGCATCTAAGGTTAGGTCACATTAACTCAACCAGGATTTAGAGGTTAATCTATTATGGGCCTTTAGGCTCATTGAGATTGGAAAATTAGCCTCAATGTGAATCCTGTCTTATGAGAAAAATGATCAAAAGGACCTTTACCCAAAAGGCAGATAAAGCAAAAGAAATATTGTGTTCACACTGATGTCTGTGGTCCTTTGTCTACACCAACAAGAGGGGGGTTTGAGTACTTCATCACTTTAACAGATGATTGTACAAGGTATGGTTATGTTTATCTGATGAGATGTAAGTCTGACTCTTCTAACAAGATCAAATAGTTTAAGGCTAAAATGGAGCGTCAGACAAGTAAACTAATCAAGACCTTACGATCAGATTGTGGTGGAGAATACATCAGTGAATTTAAAGATTACACGATATATCATAGGATAGTGTCCCAACTCTCTGTGTTGGGAACACCCTCAGTAGAATGGAGTAGCTGAGAGAAGGAACAGGACATTGATGGAAATGGTCTGAAGCATGATGTCCCATGCTATTCTTCTAGCATCTTTTTAGGGATATGCCCTAGAAACAGTGGCATATATTTTGAACTTAGTACCTTCCAAGTTAGTACCTAGGATACCCTATGAGATGTGGACTGGGTGTAAGCTAAATCTAAATCATCTCAAGATATAGGGTTGTCCAGCTTATGTATTGATCAAGGGAGACAAATTAGAACCAAGATCAGAATTATGCTCTTTTGTTGGGTATCTAAAAGGTACAAATGGTGGTTACTTTTATTATCCTAGTAAGCAAAAAGTACTTATGAGTACTAATGCTAGATTCTTGGAAGATGATCAAAGTATATCCACTAAAGGTTTGACAAATTTAGAACTCGAAGAGAAGTTATCTTTTGATTTAACTTCTCCTAACTCGATTATAGAATAAGAAGAGGCACAACATTATGAACCTGTACAAATAGAGCCTTGTTGTAGTGGGAGGATATCTAATGTTCTAGAAAATTGGATTGGAGAGGCTTTTGACCTAGTCTCCAACCATCAGAAACAAGATCCCACTAGATACGAGGATGCTATTGCTGATGCCGATGCAAACCTATAGCATGAAGTAATGAAAATCGAGATTGAGTCTATATACTTCAATTAGGTTTGTGATCTTGTAACTTCACCTAAAGGGATAAAACTTAATGGGTGTAAGTGGGTGTACAAGAGAAAAAGAGGAGCCGATGGAAAAGTGAAAACCTTCAAAGTTAGGCTTGTGGCGAAAGGGTATACTCAGAAAGAATGGATCGATTATGAGAAAACCTTTCCCCCGTAGCTATGCTTTAGTCCATACATATCATCCTTGCCATCGCATATCATTATGATTATGAGATATGGCAAATGGATGTCAAAACGGCATTTTTAAATGGCTGTCTTAGTGAAGACATCTATATGTCCCAGCCAGAAGGTTTTATTACTGAAGGCCAAGAGCATATGGTTTGTAAGCTTAAGAAATCTATTTATGGACTTAAGTAGGCATTCAGAGCATGGAACATTCATTTCGATGAGACTGTAAAATCTTATGGTTTCATTCAAAATAAGGATGAGCCATATGTATATAGGAAACTGGAAGGCATAAACGTGATTTTTTTTATACTATATGTGGATGACATTCTACTCATTGAAAATGATGTACAAATACTATCATCTATTAAGGTTTGGCTATCTAGTCAATTTAGTATGAAGGACTTGGGTGAAGCCAGTTATGTTCTCAGAATAAAGCTTCTTAGAAATAGAAAATAGAGAATGTTAGGTTTATCCAAAGCTAAATATATTAACAAGATACTAGACAAGTTCAGTATGGACTCATGCAACGGAGCGTTGATCTCTTGCAAACGTAGGTTATCTTTTTCCTCAAAGGACTATCCAAAGTCTCAAAAGAAAAACGACAGAATAAGCAGGATTCTCTATACTTCAACTATGAGAAGTCTCATGTATGACATGTTATATATTAGGCTAGATATTTGCTTTGCCATAGGCTTAGTTAGCAGATATCATTTAAACCCCGTGAAGGTTCATTGGCAGGCTATAAAGAATATTCTCAAGTATCTAGCTTTGGGTACAAGGCTGGTGATTTGGTTCCTACAGGATACACAGACTCAAACTTCTAGGCAGATAAGCATAAGAGAAAATTCACTGGTGGATATGTCTTCACCTTGTCTGGAGAAGCCATTTCATGGAGGAGTATCAAGCAATCTTTCATTGCTGACTCAACCATGGAAGCTGAGTATATGGCAGCTTCGGGGGGATCCAAGAAAGAAATTTGGCTCCAGAAGTTCCTTTTAGAACTTGGAGTCGTGCTTTAAATGGACAAACCGATTGTGATGTATTGCGACAACACTGGTGCAGTCTCACAATCCAAAGAATCCAGGAACCACAAAAAAGGAAAACACATAGAGAGAAAGTACCACGTGATTCGAGATTTTATCTAGAGACAAGAAGTCGTGGAGGAACAAATTACCTCAAAGAATAATCTAGCAGATCCTTTCACCAAGCCTTTGGTAGAGAGAGTCTTCAGAAGACACTTAGATGCCATAAGGGTGGCACCTATGGACTTACTTAGTCTTAGAGTGGAAGAGAAAGATTGTTGGGATGTATGCCATGTTTCTGGTGTAATTTTGACTTGTATTAATAAAAGTATTTTTTTCAAAAATTTTTTGTGAAATCTTTTTTATATTTTTGCATAATTTTTATTGGAAAAGACCCATTATGTTTAAGTAAATGGTTCATGTGAATAGAGGTCTTTCACTGTATGGTATAGATCATGTGATACTTAACACATAAACTACTATTCTTAATCGAATGATGAGAATAGGAATCTTATCATGACAATGTTATTGTGTTATAAACTCTAAATAGGGAATGACTTACCTTTATCCAATGAGTAGTTTTCTCATTTCAAAACACAAGTGTATTTCGAATACGTAGAACAGGACTTATAGCAGTGGTTTCTAAAAGTACTATATGGGAAAAACCTAGACTACTACTGCTACTGCATGCACTTGTACTCTACAGCTTGAGTATAAGTTGGTGGTTTGATGAAGCTGAAAATGTATGCTTTGATACACTATAGTTGAGGTTCTTTAGAAGGACCAATATACTTGTATATTGGATATATATTACTAGTTAGTCAAGATATACTTGTACAAGATAGTGTCTACACTTTATCACCCCTTGTGGTTGTTCGAATAATCTAATTTTCTAGGGTCCTAGGGAACATAACTTGGATATTGGCTTTAGGGTAGCTCAATTGGAAAGTGAAAATATTCTATGGAGTCATGGATCATTAGACTGGAAGCCTAAGGATGGTAGATATCTTTTAGAGATGTGTTAGTACACTTTTTCCTTTCTAAATGCATTGCAGTGTGTAGAGGGGTATTTTAGTTATTTCACCTGTAGGTTGAAAACATAGCTAACACAACATTGTCCTTAGGGTCAGTATTTCCTTATGGTGATATTAGAAAATATTTAAAATACAAAATATATATATTTATATAGTGAGAGTATTTTGGTCATTTTAGTAGCCAAGGCGATGTGTCTTTTTGGTTCTCGGAATAACCCGTAAGTCCTAATTAATTTTAGGTCAAGGAATAGTTTCAATATAAAAGGGATTTTATTTTATTTAGGAAGTCTAATTTATTTTTGGACTAGAATAAAATAAATAAATGAGAGAAATCAATTTTATTATCTAGTTTAATTGGTTAATTAATTATTCAGGGCCTAATACCAGATTGAATAATTAAAAAAATTAACATCGGCCTAAAATAGTTAATAAAAAGCTTAAATAATTATTTTAGTTCATTTGAACTCATTAATTATTTATTGAATTATTTTAACAGGCCCAAGAAATAAATAATTAATGATTATTATTTTGGGCTCATTAGGTCCAAGGAAAATAATAAATTATTTTTGGCCTAATAGCCCGAATTAAAAGGTTATTTTAATTCACAAAATAAAAGAGTTAAGGCTAAGCCAAACCACTTCTGTTGATAGCCTTCGAATGTTTTGAAATATTAAAACATCGAGATTTTGGCTGTCAGGATTAACGTGAACAATCGTGGGTCTCTGTTGAAAACAAAAACACAGAGCACATAAAAGACATAGCCTCTTTCTCCTCTTACTCTCATACGTCTTTCTTTTTTCTCTTTTGTTTGTCTTCTTGATTTTGCTAATCAATAGCAAAGAATCAAGAAGAGCCATTCCTTGCCTAAGTTGTTTCACCAATGTAGATTAGGCGGTGGAATATTCTAAGAAGCAAAGAGCTTCGCGTTCATGCAACGGAGGAGTAGGAGATTGGTGGGTCATCAACCGGAATCATCGTCTAGAGAAGAAACCACTTCAGTGGTTCTCTTAACATCTACTTCACAACTAAGAAAAACAACACAGCATAGAGGTATTAAAATTTCTATTCTTCTGTTGCGTAGTCTCGGTGCTATTTTTTGGCTTCATCTCTATAGCATGCATGGCGTCTGTTAGTTTTTGAAGCATCAATTTCAACACTTGTTTTGCCCATAAATCCCAAAACACTACTTGGCTCAATTTCAGCCATTCTTCAAAATTTTCTTAGAAATGAATTAAAATTTGGGTCAGTAATTATTCCAATTGAAAAAACTTTTTATTCCATTAACAGAATCTACTCATTTTATTGATCATCATGGTAGGAGTCAGAATTTTGAAATTCTTTCTCAGTTTTTTTTCTATTGGCGGTTGAAATTACAATAATACTCCCAAAAACATAATTTACAACAAAATGTTTGTCTCTTTGCACTGATTAACTTTAACTCTGAGCTCATATACAAATTCTCATTCTATCAAAAGTAGTCACTATCTAAAGTGAAAACTTTACAAGATGGTACATCTTTAAAAGCTTCTAAAGCTGCCACATACTCAATTTTTATGATAGAAACAGTAATACAAGATTGTATGATACTCCTCCATAAAATAGCCCCTCCAAACAATGTGAAAATATATATCCACTAGTGATTTTCTTTCATCTTCATCCGCCTAGAAGTTTAAGTCCGTATAACCAGTAGGAATTAAGTCATCTGCCCTGAAAATAAGCATATAATCTCTCGTTACCTTTAGGCACTTGAGAAAATGCTTTATAACTCACTAATGCTCTTCCTCTGGGTTTGACTAATACCCGCTAACCATGCCTACTACAAAGTAGATATCTGGCCTTGTGCAAAGTATGGCATACATAAGGCTTCCTACTACTGAGGCATAGGGAATCCTACTCATCCTTTCATTTTTCATCCTGTATCTTAGGACACTGCTTGGAAGATAAGGTCAATCCGTATCGAAAGGGTGTAATTGCCCCTTTACACTGATCTATGCTAAACTTAGCCAATATATTGTCAATATAATCGGATTGGGAAAAGTCTAACATTCTTTGCTTCCAATTTCTAAAAAGCTTTATTCCAAGAATGTAGCTAGCTTCTCTCATATTTTCCATGCTAAATTGACTTGATAGTCAAACTTTTATAGATGACAATGTCCCTATATCATTTTTAATGAGTAGAATATCATCTCCATAAAGTACCATAAAAGACACATTATTGCCAACTATCTTCTTATATATGCGTGGTTCATCCATGTTTTGTATGAAACCATAAGACTTTACAGTCTTATCAAAACATATATTACATGCTCGTAATGCTTGCTTAAATCCATAAATAGACTTCTTAAGCTTACAGACCATATATTCTTGGCCTTTCACAATAAAGCCTTCAAGCTATAACACATAGATGTCTTCGCTAAGATAGCCATTAAGAAAGGTTGTCTTGACATCCATTTGCCACATCTCATAGTCATAATGATATGCGATGGCCAAGAGAATGCATATAGACTTAAGTATGGTAATAGGTGAAAAGGTGCCTCATAATCCATCCCTTCTTTCTGAGTATAACCTTTTGCAACCAACTATGCGTTAAAGGTTTCCACCTTTCCATCCACACATTTTCTTTCTTTTGTATATCCACTTACACCCTATGGGTTTAATCCCTTCAGATACAATAACAAGATCCCAGACTTGATTGAGATACATAGACTCAATCTCGACATCCATTGCTGGTTGTCATTTATTTGCATCAACACCAGCAATGGCCTTATCATATCTACTAGGATCTTGTTCCTGATGGTCGGAGATTACCTTAAAGGTTGCTCTAGTTCATCTTTCTGGAACCCAAGATATCCTCCTGCTATGACATAGTTTATTTTGTATAGGAACATCTGACAGTGCCTTTTTAGGTTCCTCAATTAGGGTACTAGAAGTTGAAGTATCACTCAACTTTTCTTCTAATTACACCTTACTAGAAACCTTAGTGGATATACTATATTCATCCTCTAAGTACCTACTATGAGTATATAAATAAGTACTTTTTGCACATGAAAATGATAAAAGTATTCACCCATTGTTCCTTTTAAATACCCTATGAAGTAGCACAATTCTGATCTTGGATCTAGCATACTTCTTTTAGTCAGCACATGATATGATCTTGAGAAGCACCAAAATTGTGGATTGAAATCAAAAACAAGAACTCTACCAAACCCATATACAAGAATACTGAAATGCTCAGAAATTAACACTCTTGGGATATTATGAATCTAGTCTACTTTAAAGGCACCCTAACACCCTGTTCTATCAAAGATTAGAACACTAAGGATAGGAATTTGAAGGCACCTAACTTAATCCTATCAAACGCACTTGGCAACTTAACACATAAGAATAGAGAAGAAGTTGAGATTATCCCTTAAGGTTTAGAGACAAGATCAAATGTGTGACTAAATCCTTTGAATTAGTCTTGATGTTTATAGGAATCACCCAAGAGAATCACCCTCACCAAACTCTCAAAGAGTTCTTGAATTCTCCAAAATGTCTAATATCTCCAAGTTATGTTTACAAAGCTATAATAGGATATTTATAGTCCTCTAATATAACCTAACTAATTAGTAAGCTAATTATAGAATTAGCTGACTTTAATATTGTTGGGTATCTCAGGCTTGTATCCTATACGGCGCAGTGGAAGAATAAAACGAGATACCATCCAAGGACTCTCATATATGTGGAAAACAAGATATAAAGATAACAAATGTAACAGCTTTTACCTTTATTTGATCGTCTGAAGAACAAAAATTTCTTCTTCAAGTCGAGGGGCGAACTAGCAATCCTCTTGATCAAACTCCATGAGAGTTGAACGTTTAACCACTATAATTCTAACAGTAATCCACACAAAGGAATACTCAAGCACAAAGTTTTCTGTGCTAGCAGAAACACTAAGTGGCGGCTAGGGTTATTTCTCAAGAACTATTGAGAGAAAGAGAAGAGAGAAGAATTTTGTGTGTTGGGTTTTGGTGTCACACCTTGGCTAGGATTTCGTGTGTTTCATCTATATGTTACATAAAAATCCCCTACCAAAATTGAGAATTCTAATCCTATTAGAATTCCCTAATTGTAATTGGAAACATCAAGTTCTTACAATTATAATTTGGACCACAAATTATAACTAATTATAATTTGTCCACAACTTCTCTTTCTCTCAATCAACCCCACTATGTTATCAAATAACATCTTGAGTATATAATCCTCTATTGTGTATGACCTATTAGGTTTCTCAGTCAATTGGTAGCGAACATGAATTAATCCAAATGTCTTTAAGATTAATAATCCATAATTAATTAGAATTAATCCTATTAATTTTAATCAGGATTGGTTTATTAATTCATCAATTAATAAATCCATATTCGCAGATCATGAGCGGTATCTAGCAACTCATCATGACCACCCAAGAGTCCAGGAAGTCAAGTGGCTTGACATGAACCGTTCAATAATAAAATACAGTACAATTAACTCATTTCATCATACAATATCTCATTCGGTTTAGAGTACGAAATTAGTGCCAACTCCCTCTAGAATTAATTCTGGCCCGAATATAATAGTACTTGTACTAGGAACCCACTACTCTAGATGTGTATCAATTGGAACTATTTCCAATACACATATGCCTTGGCCAAGGACTTCTCGAGTAGTAATTCCTACAAGTGGCCATGAGATATTCTCCCCTACTATTAGGAGTGGTGAATCCTTTATTGACCCTTTCAACTACTTTCGTTTACCTCATAATATACCCAATATCTATCTCATAGGCGGCCCTTGATCGAGCTCCGAAGATTGGAATCAAAGTACAATGCTCAGCAAACAAAGTGCCTTGGAGATCTTAAGTCTAAGGATACTTGCACGTTTGCTATATTGAGATTATATCACTGGCACTAAATAGTTATCCATGTGATTATCTCAAAGCTAAGTCATCCAATGAACTTATTCCATTAACAAGCATCCATGTGTTAACTTTGAGTATTTCAATACTCACGGATATGAAACCATCACTTGATCAAATCAGAAAACCTAACACATGCTAGTCTTAACGCGTTAATGATGTCCTGTCTCATTAATACTACGACTAGGGACTATTTAAGTACTAACACTATACAGTGTAGTAGCAATCTCATATTATAATCTCTATCTTGGTTTTCTTAACACAATATTGTATTAGGGACTTTATCGAACAGTTATATTACTTAAAAGTAAATAAAAGAAACTATAAGATAAATAATGCCTTTTATTAAAATAAAATGTGTTATATACAATATATAAGTGATTGCCTCTAGGGCACAACACTAACAAATACAAGTATTGTGGCCCTATTAAATGCTTTAAAATAAGTAAAAACATAATAAAAGTCATGGAAATTAAAAAAATGTAAATAGGCTAAAAACATGAAAATTAGCAAAAAATTGGGCTGGTCACGACATGAGTCGGCACTGATTCAGGCACTAGGGCCGGTGCCGATTCAAAACTATCTCTCAATAGTAACCTAGCAGTATTGGGCCGATGCCAGCTGCACTTGTTGGGCTGGCACCGACTATCTTCTGGGCAGGCCCGGGCACTGCTCGATCCTCTCTCGCGTAGCATCGTTTTCCTTGATGTTTTGCACCCCAAATATTGGTCTTGACCTCCAATATTGCCTTTGTTGTTCCCTTGATCTTCCAAATATTTTCTGAAGCCTAGATTGTTTCCTTTTGAAGCTCCATTGGGTTGCATTCCTTCAATTGCCCTTTTCCCTTTCCATCCTTGATAATTTGTTTGCTTGACCTTCCATAAGGATTGTTGCCTTCTTTGTACTCCTTTTGGCCTTCCTTTCATTATTTATTCCTTCGTCAATCTCTTGGCCTTTGGTTTGTTGACTTGGTTGGCCTCAAATTCCTTTTGAACCATTTTCAAAATAGATCTCACCTAAGGTGCCATAAGTTGTGGCTTAGACTTCTCTTTGCCTTCTTTTGAGTGGCCTTCATACCTTGGGCGATTCCTATTATTTTTCCCTTCTCCAAATTAATTCGATCTTGAATCAATGCCTGTACAAGATTTCAAACAAGAGTAATGTTGTGTAGGTAAAATGTCTTGCCTTGGTCCCTCATTAATCTCTTTGATTCTTCTTTTCAGTACCCATATTTTTCCTCTCATTTTATCTCCACTCTTTTTTCTTTTCTCATTTCCTTGTTTGTCTTTTTTTTTCTCTCAAACTTGAGGTGGTCACTATCCTCTCATCCCCGCCTTCCTTCATTTTCTCAATTTTTATCTCTTTTTCTTCTCTCACCTTAACCTCTTGTTCTTTCTTCTTTTGTCCTTCCCTCTTCTTTCCTTTTTTCTCCCCATTTCTTTTCTCACTCATCTTCTTTTTCCTCTCATTTCCCTCTCTTCTTTCCTTTACTTTTTCCTTCAAGATATTTTGATCTCTCGAAATCTCACTAAGGGATAAGGGAAGTAGAGTGATCTTCTTTCCATCTTTCCTCAAAGAATAAGTGTTCTTCTCCCCTTCATGGACCACATCTCTATCCAACAACCAAGGTCTTCCTAACAAAATATGCCCTACATGTATGGGAAATACATCACAAACCATTTCATCCTTATACTTCCCAATTTCAATGGCGACCTTGACTTGTTTATTCACCTTCACCTCTCTACAATTGTTCAACTAATATAACTTGGAGGGTCTAGGGTATTTCAAGGTTTCTATTCCTAACTCCTCCACCAATGTAGCACTAATCACATTTATATAACTCCCTCTATTAATAAGGACACTTCATAGTTTTTGTTTCATTCAACACCTTGAAAAAAATATATTCTCTCTTTGTAAATTTTCTCCTTCTTCCACACCCTCACAAGCATTTTCAACTTCTATTGCTACTCTAATCAATGAACAAGTGGGTTCAATCAAAATTTCTATTTTTCTACCTTCTTCCCCTCCAAATTTTCCCTCCATTGCCTCACCACATTCTTTATCACTGGATGAGATATTACCTTGGCCATTTTTTTAACACCATCTCCTTGTTTGGACACTCTTAGAAAGAATGCCCATATCCTAAACACTTGTAGCATTTGATGTCCTTACACCTTTGTGATCCTAATAAGGTATTACCTTTTTCTATCCTCCTTTCATCTCTAGTCTTAGGGTTTTCATGCAAGGTTGGGCTTGATGACTTACTCCTACTAGCTTCATTCCTCATTTGTTCATGCACCACTTCTAGCCAACTTTCATTTTTCTTCCTTTGTTTTAGAGCTCCATTTTCTACTTCAACTCTTAGTTTCATTTGTTGCTCAACAAATTCAACACCATCATGCTCTACTCCTTCTTGCTCATTCTCCTCCAACACCTCTAAGGAATGTGTTTCATTCTCTAAAAAAAAAGAGAATATTTTTGAATTCCGTAGTCACACCTTGAATTGAACACAAATGATTCACATTATTCTCCCCATCATCACTAAGCTCATCATCTTCTTCTATTCTCATCATCACCTTTTGTTCAACCTTCTCAACCTTTTCTTCATTTTCTTGCACCACATTTTGTTTCATCTTTTTATTGTTTTGCTCACATTCTTCTCTTTCTTTTCTTGCTTCTCCTTGCTCTTCAACAACTACAACATTTTTCGTGGCCACTTTAGTGTCATGTCTAGCTTTTTACTTCCCAATTTATCTTTCTCCTTTGCAACTGTGCTCCCCATAAAGTCTTGCATATTCCAATTTATGTGGACAATCAACCTTTGTGCATTACTAAAAATTAGACCAAATACGACGGCAAAAAACCGTCGTATTTGAGCTCAAACGGTTGTTTTTACTTAATACGACGGTATTTTTACCGTCGTAAATAATGCCGTCATTTTTAATTTAAGACAGATAAAAAACCTTCGTATTTACTTAATACGACAGTTCAAATATGACAGCCACGCAAAGGGTTGTATTAAATCAATCTGGGAATTAGATGTGGAAACTGTCCTATATGTAGGCAAACCGTTGCAATTATTAGACAAATATGATGGTCCAAACCGTTGTATTTGATGGTTTAATACGACAGTTTGAACCGTCGTATTTTTTTTAATATGACAACTTGTGACCGTTGTATTTGATGTAAATATGACGGTTGTAGACCATCATATTTAATTCAGTAATTGCGATAGTTGGACTGTCGTATGTAATTTCAGCAATTGCGATGGTTTAGACCGTCATATTTGGTTTATTACATAACAAATGCGACGGTTTCTAGCCGTCGTATTTGATTAATTTTTTTAAAAAATAATAACCTACATATTTAAGCATGTACACCTATAATTTCAGACCAACCAAACCAATTTTCAACAATTAAATCATCTAAATCTCCTTAACAAAACCAACAGCTATTATAAATATAATCTCCTCAATCACTAAATATCAAACATAAAACATAAATATAATATCTCCAAATCAAGGAAATACTACATATACAAGAGTAAGTAATGTTACATTTATATAATTCAGTAATATTATATTTTTTAAGGAATAAAAGACATTCTTGATGTTGAATAATGACAGCGCTACATGGACTAATACATAAAATAGATAATGTCCTTTCTAGTAAAATCCTTCTCCTGTAGTCTAATGGAGAAAGCACTGCCATCTATACTAATTCTATACTCAATTGTTTGCTTTTTTTCACGTGTCATTTCATTCCAGAATTCCTTTTCTGAATATGACAAAGGCAAGCACCCAGAAACAGAATATTTATGGATGCTATCTTGTTTGCCATGCTCTCAAAACCACGTAAAGTGTAGTTCCTGCAACATAGCCAAACACTCATCATCATGGTGGAAATCATATCCTTTGTATTTTGTAAAAAATACTCAAACAGATAATGCCTTATAAGCCATATTACATTGCTAAATTCCTATTTTCCTATCCCAAAGACAGCATTTAGTTTTTCTATCTCATTTCAAACAAAGAGATAGTACATTCCTCTAAGGAAAAAGCTAATCCTATCATCATTATCCTATTTGGAAAGCCATAAATGTTGTACTTCAGTTGTAAACTTAAAATCCTTTTTCTCATTCAATAGCACTATACCAGTTGGAATAGAAGAAATTAGCGTAGATACAACCTTACAAATACCTAGAATTCAGTACTGTAGAAATTAAGTTAACATGCAGAACATGTAATCTATGTATGTTATTGCAACATAGAACAATAACTAGAGACTAATTGTTAAATTCTAGAAAGAAATAACACTGAATTGACACTAAACATTGTGCTAGTCAGTCTTTTGATATTACATGATCCAATGACGATATGGTCTTCTACAAGTGCATGACCAAATCCTTGGCTTATGTCAAACATAAATATGAAATTTCAATGTTAGAGATACCGTATTTCGTTACCACTAAATGCTGCTCCTAATAAATTATTTTCATATCTCCCACAAGATAATCTCACTCATGCCCATGACAGACTAGTATCATTTCTATAGTGTTTCTCACAGATGATTCACTATGTCATATTGAGTGTCATATTGATTCATTATGTCATATTGAGTATCATTTATCATTTAGCATCAGTAGCTTGAGTATTATGTAGAATATACCTGAAACCTTCGCTCCTAATATGCCTTTTGAGAGAAAAAAAAAGCATGAGATGATACACAACAGAGAAGGAGGGAGAAACAATGTTTTACATCACAATCTTCATCACAAACTTCTCAGCTTTAGAATTAAAGAATTAATGTGAAGTCTTTATTCTAAATATAGAAGTACATTGGGAAAAAAAACATTTGAGCAGATAAAAGATTGCTCAGCATGACTGCCATAGCAAAACCTAACCTACAAGTGCTTTTAGAAATTCCAACACAAGCATATTGAACACATTTCAATCCAACACCAAACAAATACCCCATTCTCATATAACTCCAATTTTTACTTGAAGTTAATAAAGTTTTGATGGAACTATAGACTCAAATAGGCAAAGATGAAAGAATAGATGCAACAATGTTGCTCCCATACCTGAGCCAGAAAAAACATTAGAAAGTGGTACTCAAACCTACGATAAAAGAATGAAAAAGCAAAGGAAAAATACAGTATTAACAATCAAACATGGAAAAGACCTTTGCTTGAACTATATCAACATATTTAGATACCATGGCCTTGGAAAAATAGAAGTTAGTAATAGAGTACTACTAATAATTTCCACTTTAAGAAAATTGAAAATACTCAATGCACACCTATAGATAGCTCATGGCAGGTTAAGGTTTTATTTGATTAGGCGTATAATAATGAGAACTTGTGTTTGATATTGTCCTTCAACTTGAAGAAAATAAGTAACTTGAATAGAAACATTTTTTATGAAATGCACTCCATGTCTAACTAAATATAGCATAAAAGTTTCCTCAACATCTATCATATTATCACCAAAAGAAAATTTTTACATTTAGCAATAATATATGAGCCATCACAAAACCAAACTCCGAAGAGCATTTTCCTAATTCCACAGAAAAAATAGAACTGTTGCATTCATCCATTAGTTAATAACATATAGCTACAACACTTGAATAAACCAAAAAGAAATAATATGGATAAAATACTAATTTGGGCTGCTCTATCCCTTGAATTTTGAGAAACAGAAGTCACCTTAATACAACCATTGTCATCCCTAGATGCGATGGTGGACTCTGTTTAGTTCACTATTCTATGAATAGCAGCCCTGCAAAGAAAACACGGCATTTCAGCATAATCAAAGCAATATCACAAATATAACAAACACAATAAAGCATCAAGGAATATCTACTAAAAGATAAAAACCCTATAATGAGTAAATCACTCCAAAGTAAAGGTTAAAGTTACACTAGAATGGTATTTATTAAAACAATCCAAAGAAATTTGTACAGAGATGGAGCATCTCCAAAATCATCTCCAAAAAAGTCCAGCAAATATGATACTGAATAAAAACGAATCAATTCCTCTCAAATCGACCAAGATAGAATTAAAATTTTAAATAACAGTCCAATAATCAAATGATAGAGACAAAAGCAAAGTTTTACAGTAACATTACCAACTAAAATTTATAAAATCGCATAATACCCTAAATTCTTCCATAGGTAGCACTGAATGTCAATACAACATAGCAAATTAAAATGCACTCAATGTAGTAGCTCTAATTATCAATTTTATATCTCCTTATCCATTCCTAACTTCACCCATAATCCAACACCTCAAGGTGAACCAAAAGGGGCAGACACAGATAAAGATAAGCACACAGGGAAAACAGATCTGTCGGTCAAAATTAATCGGAAAAAAAACCATGAGGCTTACCGGAGCGAATATGCAGCATTATTTGGTCAAATAAAAATGTCTTGCATTGAGATCAACCCAGAGGAGAGATGGGTAGTGAGAGGGAGAGGAAGAGTTTCGCACTTCAAATTTGTGATGTGCAAACGGGTAAAGGATGAATGAAAACCAGAAGGGGGAAAGAGAAAGCGGGGAAGGGGAGTGGAGCGGAAGAAGACAAATGAAAATTTGGGGGGGGGGGGATGAGATGTCATAAAATGTGAAAGAGAAAATAAAAAATGTCTAAAAATTTTGTTACCCGCTCAGCACGCCCCTCTTTTTTTGAAAATCGTCATATTCAGCAAATACGACGGCTCAAAGCCGTGGTATTTGTTTTAATTTTTAAAAATAAATTTTTTATATTCTTATTTAATTGTATATTATTTTAATTATTCAATATAATTTTATCATATTATTTATTTATATTAATTATATTACTTACAAAAATATATTGATATATATATATATATATATATATTACTTGTACAATAATAATTATATTTAGAATATATATATGAATAAGTGCATATATGTATATGTTTACACACACACACACACACACACACACACATATTTATATATATATAGATCACAATGAATATTATTTCTATACCTTTAGAGTATTACATAAACAAAATAATATCTTATGAAAGTTAATTAGAATGATGTTATGACAAAAATTGAATATAATAGATTAAACCAGTATTTATTGTATACAAATTAAACACAGATATATGAAGAGTTAGGATGTATATGAAATTGTAGTAATCTAACTGTTAGATATGTTAATAAAGTTGAAATAAGTTTAATAATCAAATTTTAAGGTAATTTGATATATGTATAAGTGCATTTATATGTATAATTTAATGTAATAATTAAAATAAATTCTTTAATAAATAAATATAAATAAATATATGTGTGTGTGTAATATACGTTGTACATAATTAATAAATTATATATATATATATATATATATATATTGTAGCACGATTATTGGTAAATAATTAATAAAGGATTATTATGATGCCTATAAACATAGAAATAGCATATTTAAAGTTAATTAATTAAATTAGCACTTATCGTATACAAATTAAGCATAGATATATAAGACCTATGATGTATAAGGAATTTTACTATTCAAATTAACGATCCAACTATTAGATGTGATAATAAAGTTGTTATATTTGTTGAAATAGTTAAAAAAATAATTATGACCAAATTTGAATGTAATCAAATATGTTTTTTCACATAGTCTATCGTAATCTCTATACGACCCCTAAATCTCTAAGGCATTTATAAATATAAACATATCAAATTAACAATTTAACCGCTGGAGTTGTTAAAACACTAAGAAAAGTATTATGACCAAATTTGAAGGTAATCGAATATAATTTGAATTGTCACTAAAAGATTTTGTTATATTTGACAACAAATACGATGATCGTAAAAGTGTCGTATTAAATTGATACATAAATGACGCTTAAGTAAAATCGTCGTATTTGTTGTACACCAAATATGATGGTTTTAAAACTATCATATTTCTTTGACAAATACGACGCTTTTCATTTAACTGTCATATTTACCAAAACAAATATGACGACTTTTGAAGCATCGTACATACTCTTTAATTACGACAGTTTTGAGATCGTCGTATTTGTCAGCGTCGTATTTACCCCTTTTTTCTTTGTAGTGGTGTGCCTTCAACTACAACAAATCTCACAAGTCAATTATCTACTACTCTTTTGTTGCACCAAGCTTATAGAGGCTTAAGATTCTCCCATTTTTCCTTACAACTCTTCCTTCTCCCTTAGTTGTTGTATCAAACTTGGGCATGCGTGGTAATAATGGCCATCACTCCTACAATTGTAACAATTATAGCTTTTCCTCTTATGCACCTTTTCTTCCGGTTTCTTATGCATTACATTCCTTCCTCTTTGTTTAACCCTTTTTGGACAGTCATAGGAAACGTGCTTAAAACTCTTACACATTTTGCATTCACGCTCCTTCAAGTTCTTTTTCACCCCAAGCCAATGTTTTTTTTACCCCTCCCACATACACTTCCCCATTCCAATATTCCTCACTCCCATGTTCTTCTTTTTCATATTCCCAAATTTGTTCCTAAAAAATACCATATCTTTCCCCACTCGAATAAGATTCTCCATTGTTTTCACTCCCTATACTCCAATCTTCTATAGGACTCAATTTCTCACATGCTTGATCATTTTTCCCTAGGTCTCCTTCATAGCTATCATACTCCCTTCCACTTGTACTTGGCCCTTTAGTATGTTCATCCAAATATCCCATGCACGCATAATCATCCTCCTCATATTCTTAATCATATTCATTATATTCCCTACAACCACTCTCACTAAAGAGAGACTTCTCATAATTGTCACTCTCTCCACTTTCACTCCAACTAGCCATTGTAAAGTTTTTTTAAAGAGAAATACCCCAAAATGTAAGTAGAAAACACAAGAGAATTCTCATTTCATTCCCTCACGTGTTTACACTTACTTTTAGTGGTCACTCTTCACTCATGTTTACATTCTTCTTGGCTTTTGTTAAAATGAGCTTACCCTCTTGCCTTTTTTAAACTCTCAATTTCACAATCAAATTCTTCCCAACTCTTTCCCACTTCAAAAGATTTAGTTCTACTAGTCAAATTGACTAAATTCCAAGGGTTAAGAATGAAAGGTGTCTTAAAGGTACTTTATCAAACATTTGGTAGGTGACACTAGAGGGCTCAATTCTAGCAATGATTTTCAAGTGTAAGAAGCCACAAAAATAACGGTGTTTAAGAAGAAAATTTTAGAAACACTAGGAAAACACCACAAGGAGTTGAAGTAAACAAATATCCTAAGAGATAGGATTTTAACAAGTAAACAAGCTAGTATGTGATAGGATTCAAGGGTAGATGATGATCAACAAGAGATTCAAAAGAATTGACCATACAAACTCAAAGATTCTCCAAGTAGAATGAATATGATATCAACTAAGAAACTCCACAAGAAACAATTAAAAAGACTACAAGAGTAGGGACTCTAAGATGAAAATGATCAACAATCTATCCCAACTCAAGTAGCTCAAGAAATTTGAAACTATGGGACTTCAATCTACCAACCTCAAGGAGTTATGGTATGTACAACTAATGCAAGTGAAAGATGCAAGCCAAGAACTCATACAATAAATGTAAAGTCATTAGGTGTTTTATCAAATACTTGGTATGCAAGATGTAACTCAACATAAACTTTCATCAACTCTTAGCATGCCTAATTACTACCTTAATTAGCTTAACAAATGCTCTTTACTAACAAATTATTCATCATACTTTATGAATGGAAGCTTTGGTAATCAAGTATAAGCAATCACAAATCATTGAGGCAACATATCAAACATATTGAGTGCAATCCCGAGCTTAATTTGGTATGGCAAAATTCAGCTTGGTTTTGGCCCCAAATCAACAAATTTTGTCACCAAATGACTTCCCAAACATCAATATATTATATAGGGTCAAATTCACAACATACCCATGGCACAAATTCAAGTTTTCAACCCCCAAAAATTGCAAGGAATATAGTTACTGGAATAGGAAGTTCCAGCAATATGAGCTTCAAATCAACAATTTTCCATGCCAAAATATTCCTCAAACATTATACCAATATATATGATCAATTTAGCATCAAGTTCATGGCATAATCTTGAGTTTCAAGCATTCCAAAATAGCAAGAGAAAGAGTGATGAAAATTAAAAAATTCTCTATAAAACTTGAAGAAGATTGTACCTTAGTCCAAAGAAAGTTGGTTGATTAGAATCAACAAAATGCAAGCTCTGATACCACTTTTGATATGATCTTGAGAACCACCAAAATTGTAGATTGAACTCAAGAACAAGAACCCTACTAAACCCCTACACAAGAACACTAAAATGTTAGGAAATGAACACTATTGTGATATTATGAATCAAGCCTATTTTAAAGACACCCTGTGAAGGCTTAAAAGGGGAAAACACAGAGCACATAGCAGAAGCGAAAGCTGAAAAATGGGGGGGGGAAACTAAAGAATAGAAGAACCCGAACGGAGCCGGCGCCAATCCTACTCTGTCCAGATTCCAAGGTAACAAATTTCTAACCTTTTCTTCTTGTTCTCAAAGATGGCTGGACAGGAATGTATGGAACTAGGGTAGGTGCACTAGTTGTAACACCCCACGACTACGTACCCTAAAAGAGCGGGGATGTCGCCCCGTCCCGTAGGACGAGGGGTCTTTAGAACGAGGTATAAAATATAAAGGCAATCTCCAAAAGGATCAACCTAGATAAATAAAGAAATATTCTTATTACATCAGGCTCAACTTGGAGCAAAACGGAATAAAATAAAATATTATTTAGAAACATATCTCCTAGAATGGATAGAGAAAATAGCAAAAGCTTCAACTATTACATGCCCCGCTGACTCAGCACAGTCTATCTCCTGAAAACATGATGTAAAACAGTATGAGAATAAATCTCAGTAAGTCCTGTGTGTGCACATGGTGTTTTGAATAGTACGTGTATGCAAAGTGTAAAACATTTGTAAAAATAATTTGGCAAGTCATAAACAGTCTCTTTTCGCAAGGAGTGGGTTTTTCTCATTGTCACACTTTGTACAAAATAAACCTCCACTCAGATAAAAGTCATGTCACCACACGTTGGGTTCCATGAGAACAAATTGGCCAAGGCACCATACTTTGTGCACCTTGTCCGGACCAGATTACCACACGTTGGGCGTTCTAATCAAGGTGAGTGTACAGCCCACCGGGTGAGATACTCCTCCATCTCTACACCCAACAAAACCATCCGGGTGTCCATGCCGGGAATATAAATAATACCTTTCAGGTATAATGCTAGCTCAGACTGGCCTGACCAACCAACACTGTCGCCTTTTCAAGCAGAGTTCATCTTCTGGAGGTGGCCTCCTGCCAGAAGATTTACGCTAGTCCTCCAAGACTAGTATTGTTAGCCTACCCTTATTGAGTACTCAATGAACATATCCGTCAATTCCTGATTCAAAATATTTTCAAACCTTGGCTTTGTAAAACGTGGTTTTCTTTAAAAGAGATTTCTAAAAATTTAAGGAAAAAAATAGTTTTCTTGCTAAAACCGTTAGTTTGACAAAACCGTTTAAAGAATAAATATCCACGTTTACAACCCAAGCAAACACAGTTTAACAATAGCTTTACAAAGCTTCACAACATAGACTTGCCATCACAACCTTTAACAAAACAGTTTATAAAAGGGCTTACCATCACAGCATTTAATAAAAGAGTTTATGCAAGGACTTACTTGATATGCCTCAGATAAATGCGATAAAAATCACCGCTGGCTTTCCTCAATTATTCACCTGATCTAAACCATATAATATCATGATCAGGGTCTTAATTAATTCAAACATGCTCTAATCCCATTTATTTCCATAACAATTCACAATCTCCTATTTAATTCCAAGTAAACTATTCAATTCCCAAAGATCAAATACTGCGACCACATGTTTATCTAGCTAATAAACACCATTACACTTTACTTTCGACATCAAGGGAGGGTATTCCCTTACCTTGCAACTACCGGGTAATGAGGTCTCGATGCTCCTATGGTGATCGTCCCGAGTTCGCTTGAGAAGAAGAGAGAAGCTACCTCCTTTGCTTCACTTGTCCGAAAATTAAGGAAGAAGAGGAAATCAGCCTCTATAGGGCATGATTTAAGGGTAGAATAAAGAGAAAAGAATCAATAGAGAAAACGGCATCAAGAGGTTGAAAGGATTTGTGCTTACCTTAAGGTGTGTTCGATTTTTGCTTGGAATAACTCTTGTGTTTTCGAAAATTTGCAGAGAGATGTTGCTGAAATTTTTGTGTAGAATGGAGAGGGTAAATGGTGGTTATGATTTAAAGTTGGAGAAGATTGGTTTAGGGTTAGATGGTGATGTTTAGATAGACTCCTAATGGCTTTAGGTTTCTTGGACAGCAAAGGCGAAATTTCAGCTTGCGCGCGCCTCCTTGTTGCCGATTTTAGGGGAGTTTTATGGAGGAGAAAATTCTGCAATTTTGCTCCTCTATGCTGGCCGAACTACTGCTCAAAGGAAGGGCTGAATATGTTCAGAATTTTGGGCCAAACAAGGAAGAGTTTGAGTGAGTTTTGATGACTGAAAAATCCTGTGCAAGTGCTGTGAAAATTCTGCAAGTGTAGCAAGTTTTGGACTGGTTTGGCTGCTATAATTCTATCGAAATTTCCAGAGGAAAATTGAGGGTTTTGGGCACTGAAAATAGCTTGTTCAGCTGGGGTTTTTCAGTGAATGATGTGTGCAGAATTTCGGTTGAAGTAGGAACACAAAGCTGGCCGAAAATCCTGCACCAAGCTGTCCAAATTTTTCTGTGTATATGCTGGACGAATTTCAGTGTTTTTGTGTGATAGAAATTCTGGTTTTGTGCAGCTAAGGTAGTTGAATTATTAAGGAGTGTTCTAGGTATTTTGAGCTAGGATTTTCAGAGTTGGATTGTAGCTAAAGATGGCTGGAATTTCAGACAGCTTATGTAGATTCAAAGCTGCCGAAATTCAGCTAGGAAAAGGAAGAAATCCTAGTTGAATTTGGTTTGAAATAAAATCTAGTTTTATCAAGGATTTAGATAAGATTTCCTCTAGTCCTAGAAGAGTTTGGATCGAGCTAAAGGTGCTCCAATGTGGCGAACAAAATCTGGAAAAATTTCCAGAATATTTCCAGCTTATGGTTTCCGAAAATTCAAGGGAACAAAAGCTGAAAATAAAACAAATTTCATCATTAGCTAAAATCCTTGAACTTAGGAGTTAAATATAGAGTCTTACTCCTATGGAAGTGGCGTTTAAACCCAAAGAAAATATCTAAGACTTTAGTTAAAATATTTCTATAAAATAATTAATTAAATACAAGGATTATTGCTAGAATTCTTGAAGAGGTAAAATAAGATTTTTCCCTAATATATTCCCTAACTCTAATTTTCATCAAGAAGAGTTTTATACCACTTGAAATTCTTCAAAGTGGCTCCTAGCTAGGTTTTTTTCAAAAATCCTAAGGAACACAAGCTGAAAATTAAAGGTGAACTTTATTCACATCAAAGTCCTTGAATTTAGGAAATAAATATAGAGACTTATTTCCTTGGAGTAAAAATACTAAAATTTCTCTAGGATAGCTAGATTCTTTTTCGGCCAAGATAAGAAACGGTCTAAAGAAAAGAATTTCAAGAAGAGAAACTTACTTCACAAAAGGTAGGATTCGAACTCGGGTCACCAAAGGAAATCACCAACCTCCCCGCTATTCCAAAACAACTCCAATGCTAATTTTTCTACAAGAAGTTCTTACCACCCCAATACTCATCCTTCCAAATCTTCGACCAAACCTCCCTTAAACAAATCTTTGACGACACAACTATTTCACATCAATTAATTCAAATGCAAGAGTAACGGAAAAATTCACATGCATTCATGCAAATAAAATTATTCTAGCTACCACATAAAATGCAAGATGCTATGCAATGCATGACTTTTTCCAATAGTCAAAGGTGGTTTTGGGTGGGGTATTACACTAGTGGAAACTTTTGGTGCGATTTCTGCAAACCTCCTACACCGCCTTTGCATGTATGTGAATGCCAACCTCTCGATCTTCCAGTATATGGCCTGCCTAATCTTATTTGGTGAACAACTTATAAGGCTAAGGAATTTTCTTGGAGAAAGAGTGAAAGAGGCGTCCTTTTTTTCCATACAGAAGAAGCTATGACAACAACGTTATTCTCTATTCTCCTGTTTAACCTAAATAAAACTCTAAGTTAAACTGGACTGGCCCATTGAACTTTTAGTTTAGCCTTTTAGACTAAATTAATTATTCTAATTAGAACCAAATAAATGGCCCAACAAATAATTAAATTCCCAGCCCAAATAAACTAGTCCAATCAACAAGCCTATATTAGTTTAGTCCAAAGTTAATCTTTAATTATTCAAACTGGGTCAAAGCCTTGAATAATTAATTAACCCACCAAACTAATTTAATTAATTCTCTCTCTCCATGGACCTTTATTTTATTTTAGCCCAATAATTAAATCAGGCTAGTTAAATAAAATAAATTTCATTTAATTTAATTTAAGACCAACTCCTTAGCCTGTATTTAATTAGGACTCACGGACTATACTGGGGACCAAAAGACGCACCGCCTTGGCTACTAAAATGACCAAAATACCATTGCCATATAAATAGTTGTATTTTGCATTTTAAATATTTTCTAATACACCATAAGAAAATATTGACTCCAAGGACAATGTTGCATTAGCAAAGTCTTTGACCTACAGGTGTAATGACTAAAATACCTCTCTATACATCACCATACACTTAGAGATGAAGAAATGTACTAACACCTCTCTAAATGACATCTACCATCATTAGGCTTCTAATCCAATGATACACGACTTCCTAGATTTTTTTCACTTTCCAAGGGAGCTACCCTAAAGCAAATATTCAAGTTATGTTTCCCAGGGCCCTGGATACTTAGATCATTCAGACAACCACAAGGGGCAATATATTATAGAAACTATCTTGTACAAGTCTGTATTAACTAACTAGTCACCCATACCCAACATGCAAGTATATTGGTCCTACGATAGAACCTCAACTATAGCATATCAACGTACATGCTTCCAGCTTCGTCAGACCACCAACTCATACTCAAGTCGTAGAGTACTAGTCTACGTTGTAGTAGTAGTAGTTTAGGTTTCTACCATATAGTACTTTTAGAAACCACTACTACAAGTCCTGCTCTACGTATTTGAAATATGCTTATGTCATGAAGTGAGTGGATTGCTCACTGGCTAAAGATAAGCCATTCTCATTTGGAATTCACAGCATAATAACCTAGACATGATGAGATTCTCATTCTCATCAATCGGTTAAGAACAAACATTTATGTGTTAAGTAACCTGTGATCCATACCTTACTGTGAAAGACCTCCATTCACATGGACCACTTACTTAAACACAATAGGTCTTTTTCAAACGTAATTGTGCATAAATAAAAATGTAAATTCACAAATAATTTCTGATAATAAATTATTTTATTAAACTATTTGATATTTACATCAGAAACCTAGTCTAAGAGGGCATATTTCCTAACACCCTGACACCCTAATTGTATGCCCCTAACCTAGCACATTATTGGGCATTTTTTTTTTATAGATGTGTTAGTGAGCTTAGCCCATGTGTTTAGGGGTATTTTAATATAGGGGGATATTTTTGGAGTTATTTAGCAATTAGATTTGCAAGAGGGCCTTTAGTCTAATAAGAGGGATCAGTTATGTTCTGGGGCTAATGTACGTTGTTTTCTAATAGACAAGAACTCTCTGCAAGAGATAACTTTGGAGAGAGGGAAAATCAGCGAGAGAGAAGAACCCGGTGAAGAGATTGTGCTGGAGGTTTCGAATCTAGATAAGTCTTTCGATATTCATGCTTTGATTCGGGTTAATTTTCTCTTAGGTCTTGATTACTGTTAAATTGGGCATAAGGGTTTGATTTGGAGATTAGTTAGAAGTGTGACAATTGATTATATTTTTTTGTTCTTGTAGGCGGTTGGATTGTGATTTGATTTGGTTTCTGAATTGTCTAGTAAGGGATTTATGGCTTTTTTGTGTTCTTCTGAGTATTGTGATTTTGGTAAAATTGTGAATGTTTTCCTAATAGTAGTATTTTTGTTATAAAAAATGGATTGAGCATGATGTATTTGCAATGTTTTGAGTATGATGATTTATTGGATGGAATAGTGTAAGTGAAGGTTTGTTCAGCTGTGCTTATGTTATAGAATTGATTGATGCTTGAGTTGGTTTTGAGGGAATTCCTAATCTCTGTTTTAAGGCCATTGGCTAGGGGGATATAATACCTAGTTTTCAGTTATAAGGCCCTTGCTAGGGGAATATAGTACCTAGTTTCAGTTCAGGCCCTTCTCTTAATGGGATATAATAGTTAGAAGCTGATATCAGTAAACTAAAACCTTACACTCAAGCATGTCTCAAATTGTGTAGTATGTATAATTCGGTTACGTTTTAGGTATGTGTGAGTTCAATTATGTTTTCTTAAAACAAGGTGGTTGGTTGTGTTCTCTTTTTCTATTTTCTGATTAGGGTATTGTGAATTTTGCTCAGAATTCGAAACAATTTCATTGCTCCCGAGCAGACCTGGCACTAGCTCTATCACCCTCACCAAGTGCCAGTCCAACACTGGAAAATGTTAGGTTTCTTTTTCTACTTTGACCCAGTGCTAGCTCCGTCACTCTAACCCGGTGCCAGCCCAGCACTGGAAAACATTGGGTTTCTTTTTCTTTTTTAACCTAATGCCGTCCACTCTCCTTGGCCCAGTGCCAGCTACCTCTTGTACACTGCAATTTTGTTGCTTTTCCTCCCTTTTTCTTTATTCGAAGCTTAAGAGTGCTTTGTTTTATTCATGAGAGTTCCCCTTGTAAGGTTCAATGTTCCCTCTTGGTCCTTCGAGTGCAAACCAACACACCATAAAGAATTTTCCTTGCATGATGATGAATTTTGTTAACGATTTGCAAAGGAAAAGTATTAGTAACATGCTCAATCCCAGAAAAGCTATAATTTTCTTACTGAGCTAGTGAGCTCACCCCTTTTTTATTACCATTTTTGCAGGCCATCAGTTAGAAAAAAAGGAGTTAGATGAGTGATTTGAGAAAGACTTGGTGTAATAGTTATTTGAAGGCTTCTAAACCTCCCATTTTATTTTCAGCTTTTCGATAGTAGAATGATGATAGATTTTGTTAATGTTAAAGTGAGAACGTTTCTCAAATTATATTGTGATTTGAATTTGAGAAATTTGTATTTTGAGGTTTGATTATAATTTGGATTGATTAAGAAATTTTTGGGAGTTATCTATTGTGTTCTATTATGGGTTCGGTACTCTATGTTTAGGATACTGCCAGGTCATCTCCGGACTTGGGGTGTGACATTTAGTAGTATCCGAGAAATAGGTTTTGATTCTCTAAGTTCAAATTTTCAGTGAATTAATTAAGTTAGGAATTAAGATTCGCATTTAAGTTTGAATTATGAGATAGGTAAAAGTATAAGAAGTACTTCCGGTTGTTTTAAGTGTTTTGTGATGTATTGATTCTATTATGTTTTCTTCTATTTATTTGATTATACTAGCTTGTGCATCTTGAGGAGCTAGCAATGGCAAAAGGAAACAGAAGAGTGGTTTAGAAGGGTGCTGGTGACATTGACAGAGACAAGGTAGTTGGCGGGCTCAGAGCCAGACTAGTCGTGTAGTTTGGGGTGCGAGTTTCTTTGTCACGGTTTCAGCGCCCCACAAGGTTTTTGATGTACCACATGTAGAGGTCACTCTACCTCCACCTCTAGCGTTTGTACCACCACTAATTACTTCAAGGCCACTCTTAGCTTCTATGCCAAATGGGGTACCCCCTTTCGTCCCATCAACTATGTTGGGGATTAGCACATCGTTGGACATGCTTGCAGCTTTGGCTATGGTAGCTTAGGTAATGCGAGCCAGCAGCTACTACAATAGCATTAGATGAGAGTTCAGCAAGAGTAGTTTAGACTTTAGGAGGAACAATAGCAGCTCTATCGAGATCAGGAGCGCAGGTATCAGAGAAATGATTCGGGAATAAGATCATTATATGAACGCATGAAGAAAATAGGGCTCCTAACATTTAATAGTGCAGGTGGGCTGGGTAGAGCTGAAGAGTGGATTGAGGAATTGGAGCATCATTTCGAGACTATAGAAGTCCTGGAGGAGTTTAAGCTAGAGGTGGATGTTCTTTTCTTAGTAGGGGAAGCACTGAGTGGTGGAAATGTGTGAAGTCTATTTACTGTCAATGGGAGGAGTAGTTCACTTGGGAGAAGTTCAGAGAAATCTTTTTGGAATAGAACTTCCCAAATACCTTTACGATAGAAAAAGAGAACCAGTTCTTCAAACTAATATAGATTGAGTAGATGAGTGTAATGGATTATGTACTCCAGTTTAACGCTTTGGGAAAATATGCTCAAGCTATCATGTGAGACCGTATCTCGAGAACGAACAAGTTTGTTCAGGGACTGTAGGTAAGAATTAGAGAAAGACTATCAGCGATCAAGCCTAGCAACTATAAAGAGGCCTATCAGAGGAGTTTGGATATAGAGGTAGAATTCAGACGGACGGTCTCCGAGAGGGACAAGAAGAGATCTAGATCATAGTTTGAGCATGGTCAGGGTACCCAGTCAGTGGTGAGTCAGAAATAAGGTCCCAGACCTGTGCATAGCTTTAAGCAGAATGTTGGGTCAGGATGACCTGGATTCTATTTAGGGCAGGGACCTAAGGCTCCACCCCAAGTATTATAAATGCTAGAAGGAGGGCTATTGAGAGTGTTCCGAGGCCAATTGTTTTAGGGCCCAGTACTGATAGTGCCGCAAGGTCTTCCAACTTCTACTCGATTGTGTCGGCAAACGAGTAGAGAAGCAGAACACAATCCACACCGGCTCCAAGAGTTAAGGCGGTGCTGTGATTTTTCTACACGGTTTTTGATAATCTGAGAAATTTTAGTATCTTCCAACTTCTACTTAGCCAAGAACTTTATACCTACAAGTTTAGGCACTTCCTAAACCTATATATAGATGAAAAACACAAGGAAAAATGGGGGAATTATTGATCATCACAAAAAATCACTCAATCAAAGGAGGAATTCTTTAATTCAAGGAGGGTTGTGCAAGAAGGTCTTCAAAGGAAGAAGAATGAGGCTTGTCTATGAGTTCTTTCTTTTACTTTGTTTTCTTTTTCTTTACAATGATGTGTTGATTGTTTTATTGTAATTTGACATTGTTTTAGGTATTCATGATTTTTAGAGTTATTTGATCTTTTGATTAATTGATTGTTATTCTTGGTATTTAATTACTCGTGCTTATTACATGATTAATTGATTGTGGCTTTCCGTTAACTTACTTGAGAATAGGGTTGATGGTAGTTCAATTGATTGATTTCATATTTGTTATCTTTTAACTTGCTTGAAAATAGGGTTAATTGCTAAGAACAGAGCAATTAAAGGTTAATTGATGTCTGCCAGAGTTTGCATTCAATGGGTTAATTTCTTAGGTTGAGTTTGCCTGAGAATGGGACTTAATCAGAGAATTGTGTTTAATGCATCTTTTGGGTAAGACTGGTTGAGACAGAGTATGTGATACTAAGTTACCTAGAAGATAGGGATTCATGGATTGGAAAAGAAGTGAGTCTACTTTAATTCTCCATGATGCCAAGAGAATAATTAGTTATGATAAAGGTTGGATACTTCAAGATCGTGTTTGTCTAAGCAATGGTTTGAATTACATACTTCTACATCATTGACATGTATATATTTTTATTTTGATTTTCTTTTATTTTGTTTTTATTTGTTTTTCAATTTATCGAATCGGTTAAACAATGAAAGAAAGGTAATTAATGTTTACTTGTTCCTTGAGGATCGACACTCGTTTGAACCCTATACTCGGTTAATGATAAGTACGCTTACGCATATGTGTGATTTGGGTTGAACGTTTTAATTTAAACATGATTGGGAATGTGATTAGTTTTTGTATGATTTTTACACCCAAGTCCGAACACATCAAGTTTTTGGCGCCGTTGCCGGGGAACAATAGCATGAAAGCTTGGATTTTGTTGATTTAACCACGTAAATATGTAAATAAGTAAATATGTAAATATGTACAATTGTTCTTTTCGCAAAAATGTGCTATCTTTTGTATCTTATGTATCTTATGTATACCTTTGTAATCTAACTTGCTAACTTTGACTATGTTTAATTTGACTAACAAGTTCTTGTAATTTTGTTTGAATTATGAATTCTATTATCTAACTTTCGTCTTGTCTTTGCTAGGTGTTAGCCTTGATACATGATCTAATGACCTGAAGGCGATATAGTAGATTTTGTTTTGTTTCATTTTTATTTCTTTCTTCATGAATTAAATTACATTATTCATCATTGCTGCATGTTCATCATTTTTATTTCATTTTTCAAAAAAAAAATAAAAATTAGTGTATTGATGATAGATTGGCAAAATTACAAACTAACATTGATGTTTTTAGTGAGACGTCATTAGAAGCATTAGTGAATTCTTTTGTTGCCAATACAAATTCATCTGTTCAATGGCTTAAATAAGCTTCCCAACGATTGGGCGATCAAAGGAAACAATTAGTTAAGATTATTGAGGAGACTCATGAGTTCATGCTAGCCCGTACAATTGACCATAAAAGAAAAGAAAAAAAAAAAGAAAAGAGAGAGGCTATGAGGGACAATTGCATGATGTGGCAAGAGAGGTATTTGATTCTACTCTATATGCTCATAATTCTCATATTTCTTTGTCACATGATTTCTTAGGCTCTTCTCACTTCTTGGAGAACAATGGTCTCAATGATGATGTATGGAGTTTAACATACCTCAAGAAGTTGGATTTATCATTTATTCTAAGAAACCCTTTGAGGATGTTGACGAATTCTACTTTTCACCCCAATCTTAGGGAGGTAACTTGGTATTTGTCGAAGCATTGAAAAGTAATAATTTCCCAATCCCATCTTTAAGAACTCAAACACTAAGTTTAAAGGGGTATTTTAAATTGTAAAAATTCTTTTGAAGGGTTAATCGGTGATTTCAACCTTGATGCATTCTTTAGAAACCATGTGCCCTTATATGTTGACAACAATATTTGTGTGTCTAAAGAAATGTTAGAGAAAGAGGTTTATGTGTTTTGCTTTAGTGAGAAAAAATTATTTTCATGAACCTTCTATTTTTCAAAATCCTTAATTCTTTCTACATTCATCATGCCTATCTTCTATTTTGAGCTTTAATTTCTTTTCAAAAGATTTGATAAGGAAGCATGATGAGTATGAAAAGTTTTTGTTTTATATTTTTTATTTGAATCTTTTTCTTTAGTTTGTTTTCTTTTATTTGAGTAGGTTTTATTTTATTATTATTTTCCTTGTGCTTTTATTTATGTTTTGTTTTACAAGAATAAAGTCCTCTTGAACAAGCCTTTCTTTTTACCTCAAGTTTGGATATTTATTGGAGCATTATTGCACTTGAGAAGTATTACTTAAACTTTCTAACCCATTATTATTTTTGGTCCCTTTGGAGATGCTTTCTTGTATTTATTTTTTGCCAATGAGGACATTGCCCAATTTAAGTGTAGGGGAGTGGTTTGGTGATATACTTTGTCCAAGTTTTTATCAATTTTATTTTGAGCACAAAGTTTAGAAAATTGGAGCTACTCCGTTATGGAAGTAATTTCTTTCTTCTCTTTTCCCATTTATATTTTTGGTCTCTTGGCATTGTTTATTCCTTGTTCCATTTATTTGGCCATTGAGGACAATGTCCAGTTTAAGTGTGGGGGAGTGATTTTCAAAATTTTCAAATTTTTTTTTTCTGATTTTCTTTGGGATTTCAAGCTATATCTTTAATGCATGTCTTTATGATGGATTATAGGGCATATGTTCTAGATCATTTATGGCTTATGCATGACTTTTTGCACGCACTTGGATAAAGTAGTTCTTCATCAAATACTTTGCATTGTTCTTAAACCTGATTTTTCTCTAAAATTCTTGGAGCGTTCTAGAACTTACTTAAATACCTTTTGAGGCGAAATAAGAAAGACAATCATGGTATAACTGAGGGATGACGGTAATAGGCCTTCTTTGAATAGTTTAAGCTTTTCAAGCCTACCTATTTTCATAACATCCCTAGTGCCTATTTTGAGCCTAAATCGTTGATTTCTTTCTTCAAAACCCGTCACAATATTTAGTCCATTGGTTGTGCTAAGAGTTTGAATAATTTTTCAAATATTTATACTCTTGATGGTTGAAAGTATATGTAAGGGAATGATGAGAAAGAATGCTGGGATAAAGATCATGACTTGTTACTTTCAGTCATGGATCAATATTGAGTTGAACTGGAAAAAGAAAAGAGAGACTGAAAGAAAGAGAATAGAAAAAAAGGGAGTGAAAACAAGAAAAGAAAATAAATAGCTGCTAGAAAGAATGGAAAGAAAATGAGAAAGAAAAGAATAGCAGCAATAGAAACAAAAGAGGAGTGAAAAAGACGAAAATTGAGAGAGAAAGAAAAAAAGATCACAAGAGGAATGGTGATTGAGCTGAAAAAAAAAGTTAAAATTCATATTAAAATTTGACACCATTGCTGGAAAGTTGAGTGATTTTGTTGATGAAAAGAAAAGTTGAAAGAAAAAGAAAAAAAAAAATGCAGGATTTGTTTGAAGTGCATAAGAATTGCTATATGAGGTTATGGTTTGTTTGATTCTTGGAACAGAGGAGCAAGATGAGTTGGAAATTATTGATTCAATTTGTTTATCCTTTTCTTGCAAACTCTCATCTTCTTTGATTTTTGATTCTCCTATATCCTTCGTTTGATAAGCTATATTACAAGCCTTTAGCCTTACATTATAAGCTTAAAAGTCCTACTTAATCTAAGTAGAATCATGATATGTCTCAGATTAGTGGAGAGAGTTATGAAAAGTAAGCCTATGGAATGCATATTCTTTTTTAACTAAATTCTTTCTAATGGTTTGAGAATATTGTGAATTATTGAGATGGTTCTACTAAGTCATTTTATCACTACACAAGTCTTGCATTGGTTGTGAAAGATTTAGTAGCATGTGTTTTATGTTCTTGAATGAAGAAAGCATTGAAGATATGGTTTTGAAATTGATTGAGTGATTTGTTTAACCATGTGTTTTCCTACTTGTTCTTGATACTTTGCTTGAGGACAAGCAAAGAGCTAAGTGTGGGAGAATATGATAGGGGCTAAATTAGTCATACTTTTCCTTGTTATTTGAGGTTTTTTTGTAATATATTTTGTTCAATAACTAGTCATATTCTTTCATATTTGAGATTTTACCCTTGGAAATGTATTTTGTTCATAATTGTAGATTTTTAGGGTGAAACAAAGCAAAAACGTCGCAAACCAGAGGAGAGGCGGCACCGACTAGGACCCTAGGATCAGCACCGGCCGTGCACTTTTGAAACGAACTTCGAAGCGATGGAAAAATTGTTGAAACAGAGCAAAACAAAACCAAGGCGGTGTTGGTTGTGAAGCTGGAACCGGCGCCGGCTGCATTCTGGACATGTTGTGCAAAATTCGGAGAAAAATCGACAAACGAGTAGAGAAGCAGAACACAACCGGCACCGGCTTTAAGAGACAAGACGGCACCGGCTGTGCCCTGAAGCTAAGGCAGTGCTGTGATTTTTCTACGCAGTTTTTGGTAATCTGAGGAATTTTCATATCTTCCAACTTCTACTCGATCAAGAGCTTTGTACCTACGAGTTTAGGCACTTCCTAAGCCTATATATAGATAAAAAACACAAGGGAAATGGGGGGAAATTCATTGATCATCACAGAAAATCACTCAATCAAAGGAGTAATTCTTTAATTCAAGGAAGGTTGTGCGAGAAGGTCTTCAAAGGAAGAAGAAGGAGGCTTGTCTATGAGTTCTTTCTTTTACTTTGTTTTCTCTTTCTTTACAATGATGTGTTGATTGTTTTATTATAATTTGACATTGTTTTAGGTATTCATGATTTTTAGAGTTATTTGATCTTTTGATTAATTGATTGTTATTTTTGGTATTTAATTACTCGTGCTTATTACAGGATTAATTGATTGTGGCTTAACGTTAACTTGCTTGAGAATAGGGTTGATGGTAGTTCAATTGATTGATTTCATATTTGTTATCTTTTAACTTGCTTGAAAATGGGGTTAATTGATGTCTGCCAGAGTTTGCATTCAATGGGTTAATTTCATAGGTTGAGTTTGCCTGAGAATGGGACTTAATCAGAGAATTGTGTTTAATGCACCTTTTGGGTAAGACTGGTTGAGACAGAGTATGTGATACTAAGTTACCAAGAAGATAGGGATTCATGGATTGGGAAAGAAGTGAGTCTACTTTAATTCTCCATGATGCCAAGAGAATAATTAGTTATGATAAAGGTTTGATACTTCAAGATCGTGTTTGTCTAAGCAATGGTTTGAATTACATACTTCTACATCCTTGACCTGTATATATTTTTATTTTGATTTTCTTTTCTTTTATTTTTATTTGTTTTTCAATTTATCGAATCGGTTAAACAATGAAAGAAAGGTAATTAATGTCTACTTGTTCCTTGAGGATCGACACTTGTTTGAACCCTATGCTCGGTTAATGATGAGTACACTTGCTCATATGTGTGATTTAGGTTGAACGTTTTAATTTAAACTTGATTGAGAATGTGCTTAGTTTTTGTATGATTTTTACACCCAAGTCCGAACACATCAAACATCTAAGGGTTGCTTTGCAGAGACTCCATGAACAGAATTTATATGCTAAGTTCCGCAAGTGTGAGTTTTGGTTGAGGAGTGTCACCTTTCTAGGTCACATCATTTCTGAGTAAGGTGTGTTAGTAGACCCTATGAAGGTTGAAGCAATAGTGGACTGGCCGAGACTGACTACAGCCTCTAAGGTTAGAAGCTTTTTCAGACTAGCTGGTTATTACCGGAAGTTTGTGGTGAACTTCTCGCAGATTGCCACTCCATTGACCCTACTGACGCAAAAGAGAGTCCAGTTCAAGTGGAGTGAAGCCTGTGAGAAGAATTTCCAAAGGTTGAAGAAGCTCTTGACTTCAGCACTGGTGTCAGCATTACCCGCAGAGTCAGGAGGATTTACCATTTACTGGCGTCTTGAAGACCGAATTGGGTTGCGTATTGACACAACACGGTAAAGTGATAGCTTATACCTCTTATCAATTAAAGATATATGAACAGAATTACCCTATGCATGATTTGGAGCTGGCAACAGCTGTTTTTGCTTTGAAGATTTGGAGGAATTATTTGTATGGGAAGACATGTGAAGTTTACATGGATCATCAGAGCTTGAAGTATTTGTTCACACAGAAGGAGCTCAACATGAGACAATTTCGATGGTTGGAACTGCTCAAGGACTATGACTTGAGGATTCACTATCACCCAAAGAAGGCTAATTAGGTTGCAGATGCTTTGAGTAGGAAGAAGTCGGGAATTTAGGCAGCCATGCTCACGAACTAGGATCAATTGATCAAAGACTTTGAGAGATTGGAATTCGAAGTGGTTCAACCAACTGCAGGTGTCATGACCACCTTAACAGCTAGACCGTTATTGGTAGTGTAACACCCCACTACCTAGGCCTGACAAGGCCGGGGATGTAGCCCCGTCCAAAGGACAAGGGGTCTTTATAACTAGGTCACACAAAAGAAAATAAAATTAATACATTGAAATTGAACTTGTTACAACCCAAAAATACATGAACAAATCTAAAATAAATTGTTCGCTACCATCTCTCAAAACAACACATAAGAAAAATAACATAAAGTCTTCAAAGCATAGGCAACAACTCTAGCTATTCATCTCCACAGCAGGATCGACCTGAAAACATGGCATAAAAGGTGGTGAGATAAAAATCTCAGTAAGTCCGTGTGTGCTTTGAGTGTTCAGTGAAAATAGTTCGTGGATGTAAAATGTGAAAACTTTATAAGAGAAATATTGGCAAGCATTAAACATTAGTAAAAAACAAGAGTGGTGTTTTCGGCTTTTCCAGCCATACATAATTTATAAGATCAACCACTCAAAAGAAAGGATTATGGGTTACCACACGCTGGGCCCCATAACCGGATGGTCAGTATGCCACACTTTGTGCACACTGCCGGTCAGAATGCCGACACTTTGTGCAGACTGACAAAAGGTAGGTGATCGGTCTACCGGGCAAGATACTCCTCCTTCTCTATACCCAAACAACAACCGAGTGTCCATTCCGGCAAAACACAGTCACTTGACTGAAATAAAATTGCTAGCTCGGACCGGCATAACTAAGTAGTACTGACGTTTCTCTAAGTTGAGTTTTATCTTCTAGAGGTGGCCTCCTACCAGAAGACTCACTCTTGCTCTTCAAAACTAGTACTACTAGCCTACCCTTATTGAGTACTCAACGATAATTGCCCCACTTGGGAGAAAACTAGTAAAACATAGCTTTACTTGAAAATGGCAATTAAGGGCTTCCAAAGTCCTTGTCAAAATTGGTTTTAGAAACAGTTTAGTGTTTTGAGTAAAACTGCCTGTCGATTTTCAAATAATTGGTTTGACTGAAACAAGTAGGAAAACAATCCTTAATTGCCTTTACCAAATCAGTGTTCACATACTTTGAGGTTAGCTTGCCATAGTAACCTTTTACAACAAACAAGTTTTATGCAAGAGCTTACCTGATCCTTTGCTTGCTCAAATTCAAAAGTCTTCCAAGGCTGACATAACCTTGCCTGGGGTAAACACAAGACATAAGGTTACACTCAAACTATATTCACTTACACAAATAATCCTAACCCTAATGTTCTAAGCTTTAAGACTAGATGATAAAGAATTTTATAAAATAAGTCTAGTTTGATAAGTTAAAATAACTAGGGTTTCTAAAATAATTTCTAATAAATTATAGACTCAAATAATAATTCTTGAGTGTTATTTTTAATAAATAAACTAAGGTTTGAATATTAAGTCCTAAATAGTATTAATAAATGGTGATTTAAAAATAGCTTTATTATAAATAAATATTTAATTACAAATAACCTTTAATTAATTTTTAAATAGATAATAAATAATTAGTAATAAATAAAATTAATAATGAATGAATTATTTTAAATTTTAATAAATAACAAATAGATTTTAATATAAATAATATTTTATTTATTGTAAAGGATTTATTACTATATATATTATTTTTAATAAAAGATCTCATTTATTTGATAAAGAAAATATTAATATTTTAATTAATAAACCACTCCAAATCTCCCTAGAGTTTCGAATTTTATAGAGAAAAATATAGTAGTATTCTATTCAAGGTAATAAAATTTGTTAATGAATTTAACCTAGAATTAACAAGAAAATAATCTTACATCATGGTTTCCTATTGCTAGAAAAGATTCATGATCACATTCTCTATCATCAAACAATATATTAATCCATTCATGAACATACACTTGAACTATCTCATACCATCACATGGCCAAAATCCTACTAAGCGTAATCATCAATCATGGTTTCCATGGAAAAATAAGAACATAAAAGCCTAATCACCTTTGGTGTCATAATATCTAATCATGCTTCAAACATCCATAAAATTCATTAAGCATGAAGAACATACATTGATTCGAAAGAGAAACACACACATCCTAGTCATATACAACAATCATCATGTCCTAACTCCATCCCTTAATCCACATGCATATATTCAATTCCTTATCCATATTTCATTCTTCCTATCAATATCTAAGAGACATGAATACTGAATTAAAAGAAGGATTAAAGGAAAATACTTGATTTGATGAACACTTCGATGAAGAATTAAGAAGGTCCACGCGATTGAGAGCCTTGAATGATCCAACGGGAAAACGGCCATGGTTGATAGTTGATCAACCATTTCGGTTGGAAGAGAGAGAGAGAGAGAGAGAGAGAGAGAGAGAGAGCATTAGAACAGTACAATCGAATGGAAGAAGATGATCGAGAAGGTTGTTCTTGACTTTCCTCATTGATGTTCTTGAGACCTTCAAAGAAAAGCTAATTTTGATCCGTTCGAAAATTCTTGTTTGCGAGGTTTTGTGTTATAAATACTAGAAATGAAGTTTAGAGATTAAATGGAAGTGATTTGGAGTATTTGAGAGTGATTGGTGGTGTTTAGAGTAGGGTTAGGCTTGAAGAAGGTTAGTGTGTGTTCTTGGTGTTCTTGGGGTTCTAGGTGAAAATGGAGAGAATTGGGAAGAAGTGCTGCACGAATTTTGGTAGAGGGTTGGCCGAATGGTATGGAGTGAATGAGGGTTTCGATTTTCAGCAAGAAGGAGAGAGAATGATCAGATTTTTTTTTTTTTGAAATTTAAATGGAGGAAATGGTGGAGATGTTTAAGGTAAGAGGTTAGCTATGGTGTTTGATCAAGAGAGGTTTCTATGGTCTTCAATGGTGCCGGCTGAACATGGTGGTTTTGCTGAATTGATTGAAGGTTAATATTGCTCCAAGGCTGGCCAAAATTCAGTCTTAAATGGCAGAGGAAATTCTGGTTTATTTGTCTAATACAAGAGTGATTTTAATGGAGTAAAATGCTGAAATTATTTGAAGTTCAAAAAGAGTTTGAATGGAGTGATCTTAGGAGTGTTTTGTGGTGTGGCTATGGAGTCCATATGCTCAAGGTAAGTGTGGGGTTATGGTGTTCAGTCTACAGCTGAGCAAGGTTCAATTTTACAGAGGTTGAAGGTGATTTTCGGCCTAGGCTGGAAGGGAGCAAAGCTGGAAAATTCTGGTTTCATGCTTCAAGAGTTTCGAAGGCTGTGAAGAATTTCTGTGCAGAATTTCTGCACACCTTCAACCCGATTTGCAGCTGACTCTTGAGGGAGTTTGAAGGTCTTTCTAAGGTGGTTTTCCACTTAATGCTGGAGAAATATCGAGGAGTTTTGCTGGCTTGAAGATGAATCAAAACAACTTCATTTACTTGGTTGAAAGCTGCAAAAATGACCAGAATTTTTTCCTGGTTTTGTGCAGTTTGTGCAGTCCGAAAATTGCACAGATTTTCCAGCCTTCAAGCCACATAAAATGACCATTTTTCTGGCAGAAAATGAGTGGGTTTACTGGCTGAATTTTCAAAGAAACGGTCTGCAAATATTCTGGAAAATTTCCAGATTTTCTTTTACTAGAAGATGAACAACATGAAGGTGAGTTTGAAGGTGCTATCATGGTGATTGATTTTCTCTTGGAAACCCTTCCTATTTCTCCTCCTACTTTCGGCCAACTTCCCAACCTCCAAAGCTGATTTTCGAAATTCAAGGTAGAGGAGTTATCACAGAATTTTTTTGGAATTTAAAAGAAAGGATTTAATGGTTTTGAATTATAAAGATGTTAGGACAAGCTAGTGGTAATAAAAAGGACAAGAATTCCTCTAGAATTCTTTTTAGGACATGAGGATAAGATTAGGACATTCTCTTCATGTCTCCCCTAAGACAACATTCCTATTTCCATGAAATGCAAGAAAATAAAAATTCAAACTTAGTTAAGATAATCATGACAAAAGCTTAAATGATGGGATTTGAACTCATGACCTTAGAAGTTAATTCACCAAGCTCTAACCACTAAACCACAATAACTCTTGTTGTTATTTTCTCACCCACATTTTCTTCCTATTTAATCCTCAAGCTTTCTTCCTATTTTGACCTCAAGCAAAATTACCATTTTACCCTTCCTACTCGATAAACATAACTAAGCATTTTAACTTTAATCCACAACTCTAAAGCACATAGAATCATTTAAAACATATATATTCATACAAAATAATATGATATGCATCCCGACCCCCTTACTCTAGGGTTGGCTTTAGGTGGGGTTTCACATCCTCCCCTCCTTAAGAGAATTTTGTCCCGAAATTCAGGCGCACTTTTATCTCAGATCGGGATACTTTCGCTTCACCCATTCTTCTGTTTCCCATGTGGCATCTCGCGTGCCATGATGCTCCCACTGCACCTTTACCATCGAAATCTGTTTGTTCCGGAGAGTCTTGATACTTCGGTCCAATATCCTTACGGGTTTCTCCACATAGCTCAGGTCGGGTTGTAGCACTAACGGCTCATCGTTCAACACATGTTCGGGATCGGCATTGTACTTCTTCAACTGCGATACATGGAATACGTCGCGAATTCCTGTCAACCCATCTGGCAACTCCAATCGGTACGCCACCAGCCCAATTTTCTCTTTTATTGGAAACGGACCCAAATATCTCGGAAGTACAACACTCCTGCTCCGTTCTCTCAGAATTCACTACCTTGCCGTTTAAGCTCCTTGTCATTGAAAAGCTAAAATTCTTCATTACTTTGTTGGGCCTCAATAATGTCCTGCCTTAGATCTGGCATCAACTTCAGGTTGCTAACCCTAATTCTCTCCTCTTGCACTTCCGCCCTTCTATCCAACACATCTTGAACCACTCGAACCTCCTGCATTCTTAGCCTGGCCATTCTGACTTTTCTACTTAGGGCACCAACTACAATGCTAGCTTTCCCGCTCAGCACCCTTTGACCAACAATTGTTCTCTACATAACCCATTTTTTCAAGTGCCGGCATAATGGAAGATCCTACGCAAGACCAACCAGTGCTGATCAAGCTTGCTTTCCTCAATTCTGCCACTGCTGGTTGGTAAGGCGCTTGACGGACTACTGCTTTTGCAAAGGCCTCGATGGTTGTCTTGGCAATAAGAAAAGTCTTGGTGCCATTCGATTGTGGTATTCATTCTCAGTTCAGATGGCTGCGTTCACAGTCCCCGAGTAGGTCGTTGGTGGAGAAGGTGCCAATGCCCTTCTTAACTCCTGCCTTAGCCCCTTGACAAACTACCTTATTTTGTTCTACTTGGCGTCCACCAATCTCTTACAGTACTTTAACAATTGGGTGAACCATGCTGTGCACTAAGCTACCGTCATACCTCCCTGCTTTAGATTCTGAAACTCATCCTCTCGCTTCTCAACTATCCACTGAGGGATATATTCGGCTTTGAATGCTTCCATGAAATTGGCCCATGTCCAATCTTGGACAATTAGTTCCCAATCGTCCTGAACCCGTTGCCACCATGCCCGAGCTGGGCCCCTCATTCAGAATGCAGCAAACTTCACCATTCGCTTCTCAGTGTACTAAAGTGTAGCAAAGATATCTTCCATCCGCTCTATCCATTGTTCAGCTTTCTGATCCTGCTCGGCTTCTCCTAAGAAAATGGGCGGTTGGAATTTTAGAATCCGCTCCAAAGCTTCGTCCTCACCCTTTGGATTCCTCCGTTCAGTTAAAGTTTGAAGAATCTCAATCATCTTGCTGAATGCTTTCCCCATTGTCACTCCAATAGGTTCTTTTGACCCCAATTCCAAATCTGGCTCATTCTCATCCCCCCGATTGGGTGACGGCATTTGAGTCGTCTCAACTCCCGGTGTCACAGGCTCTGCTTCTGGAACTCTTTTGCTTGATATGGCTACACGGTGCTTGGGTGCTATTCTCAACCATGCCCAGATAAATGAGTGTATGCATTCAAGTTTAAAACATTTTGAGCATGCATTCACATTCAGTTTATGTAAAAGAAAATCATATGCAAATTTTTTTTTTTTTTTTGGAAAGAAAATTTGATGATATTATTTAGGGGAAAACAAAGCAATAAATAAAATCATATTTCTCATAAAAAATAATACTTTCATAAAGAATGGTTATCACACGCGATACCCTTTTATTCAGCAAAACAATCGAACCCTACCAGCAACATGCTTCTTTGAAAAGAATAAATGAACAAAAGAATACAAATCCCAAAAGAGAGAGAATGAGAAAATACTACTAATCTTCTACACTCTACTCACCGCTAGGTCAGTAGAGGCATCTGGATCGTCAGAGGCTGGTTCCACAAGCCACCCCACGGAGCTATCGGGTTTCCCTACATAACCCCTCGCAAAACCCACACTCTCACTTGGCTAACCTAAGTCATCCTCATTGCCCCTCTTAGCTCTCATAGCTGCCTCATAAAACTCATCCAAAGCTAATCTAATCGCACCCTTAGGTGCAGGCCTCTCGTCATCCGAGTCGAACAGGTCAAACAATCCATCTCTCCTTAACTTAGCATCTACACCCAGCCCATATCGAAGTCCACTCCTCTTAGGTCCCTCTTCTAGCTTCCTTTTCCCCTTATCTTCCATTCCTATAGCGGGCTGCCTAACTTCCCTTACTGCTGGGGTATCTCCATCCCTCAACCTATAACCCTCATCACTGGACTCCTTAAAGTCATAGCAAGTAAAAGTCCTATCAAACTCACCTATCCTTGGGGTCCGAGGAGCCTCAATCACATCCTCATCCTCCTCCTCTATCCCATCTATCTCTTCCTCACTTTCAGCATCACTCTCATCCCCAAACTCAACTGCCTCCCCTTCACCCAGCTCAGCCATCTCCTCATTTTCCTCGCCCTCACTAACAAGCTCATCAATCTCACCCTCATCATCCCCATCGTACTCACCTACGCCCCCATCAACCTCCATCTCTACCTCATCAACCGGGTCATCTAGCATAGGTGGCTCATGCTCCATCTCGTCTTCACTCAAAAACCAACCTCCCTCAGGCTCTGCCTCTGAATCAGATGAGGGTGGATCCACTACAGGTAATGGGGTAGGTGGATCCCCGCAACCAGCGGGCCAGTCTCTGACAGCCGATGCAACTCTCTTGACCATCCTATAAACAAAACACAAGGATTAGAACTAGATCAAAATGCTTAAGGAATAAAAATCCAGAAAATCAACTGATTGCCTAAACCTAGGCTCTGATACCACTTGTAACACCCCACTACCTAGGCCCGATAGGGCCGGGGATGTCACCCCATCCAAAGGACAAGGAGTCTTTATAACTAGGTCACACAAAAGAAAATAAAAGTAATACCTTGAAATTGAACTTGTTACAACCCAAAAATACATGAACAAATCTAAAATAAATTGTTCGCTACCATCTCTCAAAACAACACATAAGAAAAATAACATAAAGTCTTCAAAGCATAGGCAACAACTCTAGCTATTCATCTCCACAGCAGGATCGACCTGAAAACATGGCATAAAAGGTGGTGAGATAAAAATCTCAGGAAGTCCGTGTGTGCTTTGAGTGTTCAGTGAAAACAGTTCGTGGATGTAAAATGTGAAAACTTTATAAGAGAAATATTGGTAAGCATTAAACATTAGTAAAAAACAAGAGTGGTGTTTTCGACTTTTCCAGCCATACATAATTTATAAGATCAACCACTCAAAAGAAAGGATTATGGGTTACCACACGCTGGGCCCCATAACCGGATGGTCAGTATGCCACACTTTGTGCACACTGCCGGTCAGAATGCCGACACTTTGTGCAGACTGACAAAAGGTAGGTGATCGGTCTACCGGGCAAGATACTCCTCCTTCTCTATACCCAAACAACAACCGAGTGTCCATTCCGGCAAAACACAGTCACTTGACTGAAATAAAATTGCTAGCTCGGACCGGCATGACTAAGTAGTACTGACGTTTCTCTAAGTTGAGTTTTATCTTCTGGAGGTGGCCTCCTGCCAGAAGCTCACTCTTGCTCTTCAAAACTAGTACTACTAGCCTACCCTTATTGAGTACTCAACGATAATTGCCCCACTTGGGAGAAAGCTGGTAAAACATAGCTTTACTTGAAAATGGCAATTAAGGGCTTCCAAAGTCCTTGTCAAAATTGGTTTTAGAAACAGTTTAGTGTTTTGAGTAAAACTGCCTGTCGATTTTCAAATAATTGGTTTGACTGAAACAAGTAGGAAAACAATCCTTAATTGCCTTTACCAAATTAGTGTTCACATACTTTGAGGTTAGCTTGCCATAGTAACCTTTTACACAAACAAGTTTTATGCAGGAGCTTACCTGATCCTTTGCTTGCTCAAATTCAAAAGTCTTCCAAGGCTGACCTAACCCCGCCTGGGGTAAACACAAGACATAAGGTTACACTCAACCTATATTCACTTACACAAATAATCCTAACCCTAATGTTCTAAGCTTTAAGGCTAGATGATAAAGAATTTTATAAAATAAGTCTAGTTTGATATGTTAAAATAACTAGGGTTTCTAAAATAATTTCTAATAAATTATAGACTCAAATAATAATTCTTGAGTGTTATTTTTAATAAATAAACTAAGGTTTGAATATTAAGTCCTAAATAGTATTAATAAATGGTGATTTAAAAATAGCTTTATTATAAATAAATATTTAATTACAAATAACCTTTAATTAATTTTTAAATAGATAATAAATAATTAGTAATAAATAAAATTAATAATGAATGAATTGTTTTAAATTTTAATAAATAACAAATAGATTTTAATATAAATAATATTTTATTTATTGTAAAGGATTTATTACCATATATATTATTTTTAATAAAAGATCTCATTTATTTGATAAAGAAAATATTAATATTTTAATTAATAAACCACTCCAAATCTCCCTAGAGTTTCGAATTTTATAGAGAAAAATATAGTAGTATTCTATTCAAGGTAATAAAATTTGTTAATGAATTTAACCTAGAATTAACAAGAAAATAATCTTACATCATGGTTTCCTATTGCTAGAAAAGATTCATGATCACATTCTCTATCATCAAACAATATATTAATCCATTCATGAACATACACTTGAACTATCTCATACCATCAAATGGCCAAAATCCTACTAAGCGTAATCATCAATCATGGTTTCCATGGAAAAATAAGAACATAAAAGCCTAATCACCTTTGGTGTCATAATATCTAATCATGCTTCAAACATCCATAAAATTCATTAAGCATGAAGAACATACATTGATTCGAAAGGGAAACACACACATCCTAGTCATATACAACAATCATCATGTCCTAACTCCATCCCTTAATCCACATGCATATATTCAATCCCTTATCCATATTTCATTCTTCCTATCAATATCTAAGAGACATGAATACTGAATTAAAAGAAGGATTAAAGGAAAATACTTGATTTGATGAACACTTCGATGAAGAATTAAGAAGGTCCACGCGATTGAGAGCCTTGAATGATCCAACGGGAAAACGGCCATGGTTGATAGTTGATCAACCATTTCGGTTGGAAGAGGGAGAGAGAGAGAGAGAGAGAGAGCATTAGAACAGTACAATCGAATGGAAGAAGATGATCGAGAAGGTTTTTCTTGACTTTCCTCGTTGATGTTCTTGAGACCTTCAAAGAAAAGCTAATTTTGATCCGTTCGAAAATTCTTGTTTGCGAGGTTTTGTGTTATAAATACCAAAAATGAAGTTTAGAGATTAAATGGAAGTGATTTGGAGTATTTGAGTGTGATTGGTGGTGTTTAGAGTAGGGTTAGGCTTGAAGAAGGTTAGTGTGTGTTCTTGGTGTTCTTGGGGTTCTAGGTGAAAATGGAGAGAATTGGGAAGAAGTGCTGCACGAATTTTGGTAGAGGGTTGGCCGAATGGTATGGAGTGAATGAGGGTTTCGGTTTTCAGCAAGAAGGAGAGAGAATGATCAGATTTTTTTTTTTTTTGAAATTTAAATGGAGGAAATGGTGGAGATGTTTAAGGTAAGAGGTTAGCTATGGTGTTTGATCAAGAGAGGTTTCTATGGTCTTCAATGGTGCCGGCTGAACATGGTGGTTTTGCTGAATTGATTGAAGGTTAATGTTGCTCCAAGGCTGGCCGAAATTCAGTCTTAAATGGCAGAGGAAATTCTGGTTTATTTGTCTAATACAAGAGTGATTTTAATGGAGTAAAATGCTGAAATTATTTGAAGTTCAAAAAGAGTTTGAATGGAGTGATCTTAGGAGTGTTTTGTGGTGTGGCTATGGAGTCCATATGCTCAAGGTAAGTGTGGGGTTAATGGTGTTCAGTCTACAGCTGAGCAAGGTTCAATTTTACAGAGGTTGAAGGTGATTTTCGGCCTAGGCTAGAAGGGAGCAAAGCTGGAAAATTCTGGTTTCATGCTTCAAGAGTTTCGAAGGCTGTGAAGAATTTCTGTGCAGAATTTCTGCACACCTTCAACCCGATTTGCAGCTGACTCTTGAGGGAGTTTGAAGGTCTTTCTAAGGTGGTTTTCCACTTAATGCTGGAGAAATATCGAGGAGTTTTGCTGGCTTGAAGATGAATCAAAACAGCTTCATTTACTTGGTTGAAAGCTGCAAAAATGACCAGAATTTTTTCCTGGTTTTGTGCAGTTTGTGCAGTCCGAAAATTGCACAGATTTTCCAGCCTTCAAGCCACATAAAATGACCATTTTTCTGGCAGAAAATGAGTGGGTTTACTGGCTGAATTTTCAAAGAATCGGTCTGCAAATATTCTGGAAAATTTCCAGATTTTCTTTTACTAGAAGATGAACAACATGAAGGTGAGTTTGAAGGTGCTATCATGGTGATTGATTTTCTCTTGGAAACCTTTCCTTTTTCTCCTCCTACTTTCGGCCAACTTCCCAACCTCCAAAGCTGATTTTCGAAATTCAAGGTGGAGGAGTTATCACAGAATTTTTTTGGAATTTAAAAGAAAGGATTTAATGGTTTTGAATTATAAAGATGTTAGGACAAGCTAGTGGTAATAAAAAGGACAAGAATTCCTCTAGAATTCTTTTTAGGACATGAGGATAAGATTAGGACATTCTCTTCATGTCTCCCCTAAGACAACATTCCTATTTCCATGAAATGCAAGAAAACAAAAATTCAAACTTAGTTAAGATAATCATGACAAAAGCTTAAATGATGGGATTTGAACTCATGACCTTAGAAGTTAATTCACCAAGCTCTAACCACTAAACCACAATAACTCTTGTTGTTATTTTCTCACCCACATTTTCTTCCTATTTAATCCTCAAGCTTTCTTCCTATTTTGACTTCAAGCAAAATTACCATTTTACCCTTCCTACTCGATAAACATAACTAAGCATTTTAACTTTAATCCACAACTCTAAAGTACATAGAATCATTTAAAACATATATATTCAAGCAAAATATTATGATATGCATCCCGACCCCCTTACTCTAGGGTTGGCTTTAGGTGGGGTTTCATAGGTGGAGCGCATCAAGAAAGCTCAGTTGTTTGATACTGAATTTGAAAGGTTGAGGCCAGTAGCTCTGGGAAGGGAGCAATCAAATTTTTAGATGCATGAGGAGGGTAGTCTCCGCTTTCATGGTAGGTTATGTGCACCCAAAGATAAGGCATTGAGGGTTGAAATACTTAAGGAGGCACACAACGCAAAACTCTTGATTCACCTAGGAGGAACCAAAATGTACAGAGTTCTCAAGAGGAACTTTTGGTGGAATGGCATGAAGCAGAGCATAACTGAGTATGTGTCAAGGTGTTTGGTGTGTCAGCAAGTCAAAGCGGAACATCAAAGGCCAACAGGATTATTGAAACCTCTGGAGGTTCTTGTGTGGAAATGGGAGCATATCACGATGGATTTCATGGTTGGATTACCGAAGTCCAAGATTGAAAAGGACACTATCTGAGTCATAGTGGATCGATTGTCAAAGTCTGCTCACCTCTTACCTATGAAGGTGACTGCTTCTATGGAGGAATTGGTCCAGATGTACGTGGCTGGGATTGTTCAGTTATATGGAGTGGAACTGCGTACCGTGTTAGACAGGGACACCAAGTTCGCATTATGATTTTGGAAAACTTTTAGCAAGGCAATAGGAACAACTATCACCCTCAACATTGCATTTCATCCTCAGACAAATGGGCAATCGGAACGGATGATTCAGACTGTAATAACCCACATTTTACCTTTGATTGGCTCTTACTTGTAATAGGATGAGAATTTATATCAATTTCCAGAACAAAGGATGATTGGTGTAACGAAACGAATATTTTAGTATAATAATTTTTTGTCAAGACCTAGATATAATTATGGGATTTGTTCTACCCGTACTCTAATTTTTCAGAAGGCTATTATTGTTAATAAAATAAAAATTTGAGGGTACACTGAGAAGAGGAATTGATCAGTGCAATGTGACGCACGTTTTGGTATAAATTATGTTATTCAGGTTATCGGGGGCATTTTCGTCATTTTGACCGCGCCCGCAACTTTAACCATGAATTTGACCAAACTGAGAAATAATTAGAAAATATAAGTATTATCAATGGATTCAGTAAAATTTTTGGAGTTGAATGGTGAAATAAAATATTTTTTCATTTTGGATCCGATTTTGGTCATTTTTGAAAAAAAAAATGAAAAAAATACAATAAAAAATTTGGACTTGTGGCATTTTGTGATTGATTGCCTTGGACATGTGTCAACTTATCAGAAGTTACATGAAGAATTCATGCAAGATGCATGGAATTAAAGAATTACAAAATAAATAGAAGAATGATGTGTATTTTTATGATTGGAACACATCATTGGTGGGCCATTTACTTAATGTCTTGTGCAATGTGATTGGTCAATACTTGGACCATGAGAAGGTGGTTGAGTCGCTGAAAAATAGATAGAAAATTGGCAGCCATACAAGAGAAAAGAAAGTGAAAATTTTGAGGGAGAAAATTAAGTGAAATGGTGTGTAAAATTGTGATTGGAACACACCTACATGAAATCCACCATACAAGCAATTGAATTAAAAATTTCTTGGCCAAAATCTGATGAGAAATGATGGTGAGGAGGCTGTTATACAAGCTAGAATTTTGGCCAGCGTTGAGGAAAGAAAAACTAGAGAAAAGAAATTAACAAAAAAGAGAAAAGGTGCTAGTGTGCATTCTTGGTGTTGTGTGTGAGTTCTTGTGAAGTTCTTGGACAAAATCCCACCAAGTACCCTTATATACAAGGTAAAACCCTACTCTGCTCTAAGTAAAGTTGTTGTTGGATGAATGGTGATCATTAGGATATCAATTTTAACATGAAAACATGATGTTCATGTCTTGATTTTGGATCAAAAGTTAGGGTTTGTGAATTTTGTGTATGAACCTAGTGTATGCTTATGTGTGCCGGCTGTTTAGGAGGTTTATGGAAAATATTTTATGTAAGGAAGAACTGAATATACATGGTAGTTTGAAGGATTGCTTTTGGTTGATGAGATGATGACCAAAATAGAATGAAAATGGAAATTACTTAGTTAGAAAAATGAATTATACTAGCCTTTGATTAGAATGAGTGAATTTGTGTTGAATAAGCATGACTTTTGTGTGAGCTATTAGAATCTGAAAATTTCTGAATCAAAAATAATTTGAATGAAAATTGAATGAATTAATGTTCTTAAGGTGTTAAAGGCTAAGGGAAAACAAAGGATAGCATGAATAGTAGAATGAGAGCAAAACTACTGGGACGGTTTTTCCCCTGTATTGTGTGATGGGAACCAAAACACAGGAAAAGGCTAATATATAATTAAATTTAAGAGTCTTATGGTCTTTTTGGTATATCATAGAACCAAATCAGAATTGTGGATTGAAAGTTATGTGCGAAACAAAATCATGTGTCAAAGCAGTAAAATTTCAGGATTTTGCTTGGGAAGTGAATGAACTTAAGGAAGAATAATTATGTGACTGTGGGATGAAATGAATAAGAAATATGGAGTGAATCCTTTGTCCATGAAGGAAGGAAGGATATGGAAAAAGGAAAACCGAAGAATTGAACAAACAATGAAAAAACGACATGAACGAAAGTTGAACGTTTTCCTTAACTGTTGGCCCCGTCAGCTAACCGTTGGCTAAATGTTGATTGGACATCGGCTACCCGTCGGGCATGTCGGCTGGACGTCAGCCAACTATCGGCTATTTTTCGACCAAACATGGTTTAACATAAAAATGATATTCGGTATAAGTTTATCAGTAAACTGCCAACGGTACATTGGAAACGGTAGAAACGGTAATCGAACGGCTGTGAACGGGAAAAGTTAAATTAGGACACGAGATGAGTCCCTTTGATTTCTAAAACCGTTTGAAAGCTAGTGTGCTTCATTTTTCCATGAAATGCTATGTTTTACACTGTTTTAGAAGTCCCTGAATATATTTAAGGTTTATTTAAGCAAGAATTATTCTTGTGCCACTTTGGGCTCAAATGAACTTAGCATTTAGCTTAGAAACTTTAATAGATGATTAAAGTATGAATTTGTGAATTTAGTCCTTTTTGGATTAAACACTTGGGATTTTCGAAAAATGGTTATTTTTAAAATCGGGTATTCACAAATTGACTAGAATGACCTTATTGAAACATTTTATGGAAATATATTTGGAAACTTTAATTTTAATCCTCTTTTAGGATTAAAATTCAAAATTTCTTGAAATGAGTTTCTTTTGGAAATGGGTATTTGGAAATGATCCAAATGTTTCTTATTGGAATGTTTTATAAAAACCTTTAAAATCGGGCATTCGGTAAATGACCAAAATATCCTTGTTGGAATTCTTGTAACACTTTTCAAATTGGGTAAGGGTAAAATGACCCAAATACCCTCGAAAAGTCTTTTGGAATTGGGTATGAGTAAAATAACCCGAATGCCCTTGGAAATGACTGTTGTGATCGAGTACGGCAAAATAACCCAGATACTCTTGAAAACTTATTTTGATGTGTGAAAAGAACTCTTTACCCTATTCGACATGGTTTTGGAAAAAAGATTTCTCGATATGAGATTGACTTTTGAAAAATAATATTTTGATCCCAGAAATTATTTTATTGGTTTGATGTGCCTATGTAATGAACTAATTGGCCCTTCAGAGCCTATGAGAATTATTATTTGACTTGCGAGTTAATGGGATCAAATTTTGGAAAATGCTATTTTGCCCCAAAAATATATTTCCTGATATGGAAAATGGTTTCCTGATGTGCTCAAGTGCGAGCCTTCTATATGGATTTGAAAACACGATGAACAATATGAATCTTGAATTCTTTATTTCTTGAACTTGACAATCCTTGAATCTAATACATGACTAACTTGAATACTTGGCGTATGCACTAACTTGAATACTTGGCATATGTAATAACTTGAATACTTGGCGTATACGTGTATGCACTAACTTGATTCTTAGTAGTATGCTGCGGTGTACTTACCCTTCCGGTTACACACGATTGAGTGTTGTAGGCTATGGTCTAAGCACAATGATGTATGGTGCCAAAGGCAAAGCCTTGCGAGCTTTACATATAGGCTGCCTTTCTATTAGAGAAATGCCTGTGATATGGAAATTGGGGCAATGATTTTAAATTGAAACATAGTTTTCCAAAGACGATTGAATTCTGAATAAACTCTTTTTTAGAAAGTTTTGGAATTATTTCCAATGAACAAATGAAATATTTTTCCTATAAGAGTTTTACATATTCTGTCTCTTTACTAAAGCACTAGCACACACAAGACTCACTGAGTGATTTTCACTCACATGTGTGTTATCTCTTTTGAAAAATTTAGGATTAAAGGTACAGCGAAAGCGCAATGGACACACAAAGGCTTATTTATATCTAGGACCTGTTATACCCGTGAGTGTATGCATCAGAAGCCAAATTCTTGTACTTTTCTATTTTAGAAAAAATTTTCACTACCTTTTGAGTAAAGTTTGTTATAAAGACCCCATGTCTGAGCAATCAAATAGGGTGATATCCCAAAAAGTTATAGTCCATTATGTTATGAAAATATGGGGTGTTACACAGACTCTAGAGGATATGCTTCAAGCATAAGTTTTGGATTTTAAACGTAGTTAGGTGGACAGCTTAATGTTGGTGGAATTTTCGTATAATAACAGTTATCAAGCTACTATTGGGATGGCTCCGTATGAGGCACTCTATGGTTGAAAGTGTAGATCGCCGGTATGATGGGATGATATGGGTGAAAAAGTTTTATAACTGGTCTAGAATTATTACAGTCAGCATATGAGAAGGTGCAAGTGATCCGAAAAAGGTTAAAAACAACTTAGGATTGTCAGAAAAGTTGGGCGGATAGCAAGCTGAGGCCTTTGGAGTTTCAGTGTCGGGACAAAGTGTACTTATAGATCTCTCTTACCAAATGTGTGATGAGGTTTGGAAAAAAGTGAGAAGTTAAGTCCGCAATACGTGGGACCATGTGAGATACTTGAGAGAATTGGTGAATTGGCTTACCGATTAACGTTGCCATTAGCATTGTCGAGGATTTATAGCGTATTCCATGTATCACAGTTAAGGAAGTATGTGTCGAACCGAGTTACGTGTTGCAGGTATCGCCTTTGCAAGTGCGGGAAGATTTGACTTATGATGAGGTGCCAGTAAGGATTGTGGATAGGAAGTTGCAGGTTCTAAGGTGAAGAACCATTCCGTATGTCAAGGTGCAAAGGTCCAATCACTCAAAACATGAAGCAATTTGGGAATTGGAAGAGGAAGCTCGTCAAAAGTACTTGTATCTATTTGATAGCTTAGGTGCGTAAGTTTCGAGGACAAAACTTTTCATAAGGGGGTGGAATGTGAGCCCCCAACCCAGCTCATTATTGGGCCTTTCTTTTTATAGATGTATTGGTGGGCTTAGCCCATGTGTTTAGGGGTATTTTAATATAGGGGGATAGTTTTGGGGTTATTTAGCAATTAGATTTGCAAGAGGGTCTTTAGTCTAATAGGAGGGATCAGTTACGTTTTGGGGCTAACATACATTGTTTTTTGGTAGACAAGAACTCTCTGCAAGAGACAGCTTTGTTGAGAGGGAAAATCAATCAAAGAAAAGAACTTGGTGAAGAGATTGTGTCGGAGGTTTCAAATCTAGATAAGTCTTATGATATTCGTGCTTTGGTTAGGGTTAATTTTTGCTTAGGGCTTGATTACTGTTGAATTGGGCTAAGGGTTTGATTTAGGGATTAGTTAAAAGTGTGGCAATTGATTATATTTTTGGATTCTTGTAGGCAGTTAAAGACTTTGATTGTAGATTGTGGTTTGATTTAGTTTCTGAATTATCTGGTAAGGGATTTATTGCTTTTCTATGTTCTTCTTACTTACTGTGATTTTGGTAAAATTGTGAATGTTTTGCTAATAGTATTTTTGTTATGAAAAATGAATTGAGCATGATGTATTTGCAATGTTTTGAGTATGATGATTTATTGGATGGTATAGTGTAAGTGAAGTGATGTGTTTGAATTTGGGTATAAAAATCATATAAAAATAAGCACATTCCCAATCAAGTTTAAATTAAAACGTTAACCCCAAATTACACATATGAGCAAGCGTACTCATCATTAAGCATAGCATAGGGTTTAAACAAGTGTTGATCCTCCAGGAACAAGTATGCATTAATCACTTTTCTTTCATTGTTTAACTGACTCAATAAAGTGGAAAAGAAATAAAAAAGATAATAAAATAAAATAAAAGAATATATACATGTCAATGATAGAGAATTATGGAACTTAAACCATTATTTTTGAAAAACATGATCTTAAAGTACCTAATCATTATCATAACTAATCATTCTCTTGGCATCATGGAGGATTAAGATAGATTCACTTCTTTGGTCAATCCATGAAATCACTATCTTCTAAATAAATTAGCATTACTTGGTCTGTCTTAACTAATTTACCCAAAAGACGCATTAAACACAATCCTTGATTAAATTTTCGTGGTCAGGTAAACTTAAAACATGAAACTAACCAATGAATCCTTAGTCTGACAGACATCAATTAGTCTTTAATTACTCAGTTCTTAGCAATTAATCTCTTTGGTCCAGCAAGTTAATAGACAACAAATATGAAATTAATCAATTGAAACCACCATCAACCCCTTTAGTCGAGTAAGTTAATAGGAAGAAATAATGTAACACCCCACTATCTAGGCCCAACAAGGCCGGGGATGTCGCCCCATCCAAAGGACAAATGATCTTTATAACTAGGTCACACCAACGAAAATAAAAATAATACTTAAAAAATTGAACTTATTACAACCCAAAAATTTAGGAACAAATCCAAAATAAATTGTTCACTATCACCTCTCAAAGCAACACATAAAATAAATAACATAAAATCTTCAAAGTAGGCAATAATCTAGCTACTCATCTCCATAGCAGGATCGACCTGAAAACATGGCATAAAAGGTGATGAGATAAAAATCTCAGTAAGCTCGTGTGTGCTTTGAGTGTTTCAGGTAAAACAATTTATGTATGCAAGTTGTAAAAATTGTATAGAAGAAAATGCTGGCAAGTAATAAATAAGGATTAAAAATAAAAAGTGGCATTTTATTTTTCAAACCACACATGTACACAATAAATACAACCACTCAATTGGGTAGCCATGGGTTACCACACGTTGGGCCCCATGACCATATAATGGTCAGAATACCACACTTTGTGCAGACTGACAAAAAAAAGGTAGGTGATCGGCCTACCGGGTAAGATACTCCTCATTCTCTACACCCAAACATACCGGTTGTCCACTCCGAAAACACACAATCCACTTGATTGAAACTTGCTAGCTCGAATCGGCATGACTAAGTAGTACTATCGCTTCTCTAAGTTGAGTTCATCTTCTAGAGGTGGCCTCCTGCTAGAAGACTCGCTCTTACTCTTCAAAACTAGTACTACTAGCCTATCCTTATTGAGTACTCAACGTTGATTATCCCACTTGGGAGAAAATGGATAAAACATTGCTTTACTTGGAAATAGCAATTAAGGATTTCTGAAATTTGGGTCAAAGTGGATTTTTAGAAAGAGTTTAGTGTTTGTGCAAAACTCGCTTATTTGGTTTTCAAATGATTTGTTTGGCTAAACAAGAAAGGAAACAGTTCTTAATTTCCTTTACAAATTAAGCGTCCATACACTCGCGTTTTGTAACACCCCTACTAAAAGTACAGTGGAAGCATATCAACACCGGGTATCACCCCGTCTAGTTACCCAGACAAGGGGTCTTTATAATGGAAATCAACAGAGTATGCAAGTCCAGATTCATATAACAACCCATACTGATGGTCAAGTGCGCACAAGTAATAAAGAATTTCATGCATGGAAGTTTCCATTAAACCTCAGTAATAAGGTACATTATCCGAAAAGGGAAACGTCTGAACCTATTATGTTGTCACCGTGGTATTGTCCTCTATCCTTAGATCCTTTCAACTCTGGATCCTACAAAAGGGTAAGGTAAAAGACACGTGTGAGTGGAAAATCACTTAGTGAGTCCCGTGTGTGCTAATGTTCTATTAAAGAAGCAGAATACATAAAACTTTTATGAAATAACATATCATTTGTTCATTAGAAATGAATCCAAAACTCTTTAATGAATAGTGTATTCACAACTCAATAATTTTTTGAAAAACGGTGTTTTAACTTTCAAATCATTGCCCCATTTTTTTCCAATCATAGGCACTTCTCCAACAGAAGGTCGGCCTGTATGTAAGTCCCACAGTCATTACCTTTGGCTACACGGTCTCTTGTGCTAGGGACTGCGCCTTATAGCACGTCACCCGTGTCATGCTAGAACGGTGAGCAGCGTACAAATGTACCTCACCTTGCACTTAGGGATCTTTTACTTGCCACCATAAGCCAAGGGTCCCAATCCTGACGTCAATCACCATCGAGGTGGCAAGGGATTGAACACACCAAGTGTACCCGCCCGGTATCATGTGAACAATCCACCATCATAATTAATAGGCAATTTCCAGGCTCAGAATGGCTAGCCAGGACGACTCATCTCATTGTTCTGTCGCCCTGTTTGGAGTAAGACAATCCCTAGAACTGATCAGGTTACTTGGGGTCGTCTATCTCTAACATAGGCTAGTACAAAGATCAAAGTCCTTGTTGAGTACTCAACGTCACCAACCCTATCTGACTGATCAGGCCAAAGGGTTATCTGATCTCACATAATTTTCATATCAAAATAGTTTTTGGGGCAAAACAACATTTTTCCAAAATCATGATGAAACTAGATAAAGGGTTCAATTTACACATCAAAACGAGTTTCTAAGAGTAACTGGGTCATTTTCCCCGTACTCGATCACAAAATTCATTTCCAAGGGTATTTAGGTCATTTTACCGATACCCAATTTTCAAAAGGCTTTTCGAGAGTATTGGGGTAATTTTACCCTTACCCGATTTGAGAAATATTCACAAGAGTTCCAATAAGGATATTTCGGTCATTTATCGAATACCCGAGTTCCAAAGGTTTTCATAAAATGTTCTAATAAGGACATTTGGAACATTTTCCAAATACTCGATTCCAAAAAGAAACTCATTTAAAGAAATCTAAAATTCTAATTCCAAAAGAGGATTAAATTCAATGTTTCCAAACATATTTCCATAAAATGTTCCATATGGTATATAATATAGCATTTCATGGAAAAACAATGCATACTAACTTTAGAAAGAGTTTTAGAAATCCAAGGGACTCACCTCGTGCCCTAAGCAATCATTTCCATTCATGGCCGTTTAACCTTCGTTTCTACCATTTTTGATGTTCTGTTGACCGTTTATTGCTAAACCTACATCAAACGTCGTTTTTGGGTCAATTCATGTTTGGCCAAAAAATAGCCGACGGGTAGCCGACATTCGGCCAATGTGCCCGATGGTTAACCGACGTTCAACCGTCGTTTAGCCGATGGGGCCGACAGTTAGCTGACGAGGCCGATGGTTAGCCATCGGTCAAGGAAAACGTTTAACTTCGTTCGCGTCGTTTTTCTATCGTTTGATCAATTCTTTCATTTTTCTTTTCCCACATCCTTCCTCCCTTCATAAACAAGGGATTCACTTCATGTTTCCCCAATTAATTTATCCAAAATCACATAAGTAGTCACCCTTAAGTCCATTCATTTTTGGACTACTTTCTGGAATTTCACTTGTTTGGCATACCATTTTGTTTTGCACATAACTTTCAATTTACAGCTCCGATTTGGCTCCATGATATACCAAAATGACTGTAAGACTCTTAAATTTAATTATGTAAGGCCTTTTTTAGGTTTCTGGTTTCAGTACTACGATACTGGGCAAAAACAGCCTCAGGAGTTTTGCCTTAGTTTCACTATTCATGCTTTCCTTAACATTCTGCAATTTTTCAGTTTGACACCAGAACTTGTTTTGCCTATAACTTTTAATCCACAAATCCAAATGATGTCAAACCAATTGTAGAATACCCTTAGGACATTCCTTTGCAAATTCCAATTCATGGAGTACCAATTCTGTAGTTCATTTTGTTCAGTTTTGAACACAAAAATCCAGTAATAAAATCTCGTTACTGATTTGGCACCTTTTACTATTTTCACCACAACTTTTGATCCGTAAATCCGATTAACCTCAAACTTGTTCTAAAATTTCTCTATGATCCTTAGCTACAAAGATATATACCTTCTTTGTTCAAATCCAGAAACGTTACAGATTTACTGAACATAAAACCTCCCAGAATTCTCTGCACACAAGGACAGCTTTCACACAACTTCACCTAACTAGTTTCCATAATTCACACATAAAATTCTCACAATATATATACCAAAATGTTCTCCATGCTTTATATAATAACTTTACTTCAAGTAAGGTAGATCTTTACCTTTTCTTTGCTGCATTTGGAGGCTGAACAGTCCAAGCATCTTCTTTCTTTTCTCTCTCTCTTTCTCTCCTCTCTATTTCCGGTTTCTCTCTCTCTTTCTTCTCTATTTCCTTTTCTTTTCTCTTATCTCTTTTCTCTCTTGTTTGATCCAAAATTCTGGCTATCTAAAGCCGTTTTAATTGGCCTTCATTGGCTATATATAGAGGAATAAGGTCTTCAAGTCAAAGGTGCATTAAATGGCCTTAACATTTGGAAGCCCTTGATTGGTCCACTTAGCTACTTGGGTGTTCTTTGGAATATTCAAGAGTTCTATGGAATTCTTTAGAAAGTTCTTGCATGAATGTTCTTGTAACCATTCATAGAATCAACACTTGGTGAGTTTTCATTGGTCCATATGGTGATGAAGTGTAGAAATTCCTAGAATTCTCAAAAATTAATAGATATTTTATAATCTTGCATGGCCATGCATAATCAACCATGATTAACTTACTCAAATCAAGATTAAATTAATTAAGCTTGGTCAAATGAGGTCAAAAAGGTGGTCCAACTTGGTCAAACTCTTCATGCTTGTGGGCCATTGTTATTTATTTCTTGTGGGCCCTCTAAATTATTTCAACTTATCACAACCAATCAAATAGAAACACTTGACCTCATTAACCAATCAAATAGAAGCACTTGTCTTCATTAACCAATCACTAAATGACACTTATTTTCATCCACCAATCAAAGAAGCCACACGTCCCATTTCCAACTGTAATTTTCTATTTTCTTCAGAAATGACCAAAATCGAGTTCGTAATGGAAAAATATTTTATTTCACTATCCAACTCCAAAAATTTCATTGAATCCATTGGTAATACTTAAATTCTTCAATTCCCTCTCTATAAGGTCAAATTCGTGGTCGAAGTCACGAATGCGGTCAAAATGACGAAAATGCCCTCGATACCCCGTGTAGCACATTTTGTACCAAAACGTGCGTCTCATTGTACTGATCAATTTCTCTTTCTAAAGTATCCTAAAATTCTTATTTTATTAATCTTAATAGCCTTCCAAAAATTTAGGGTACGAGTAGAACAAATCTAATAATTACATCCAAGTCCCGACAAAACTTTATTTCACCAAAGTATTCGTCTTAATACACCGATTAACTTTTGTTCTGGCCATTGATATAAATTCTCATCCCATTACAGATAGTAGCAAATCGAGAGTAAGAAGGTGGGGTGTTACACGTTTGGCTTGCCATAGTAACCTTTTGTCATCAAATAAGTTTATGCAGGAGCTTACCTGATCCTTTGCTTGCAAATTCACAAATCTTCTAAAGCTGACCTAACCCCGCTTGGGGTAAACACAAGTCATATGGTTATATTCAAGCTATATTCGCTTCCATAAATAATCCTAGTTCAATTTATTACAATCATGACCCTAATGTCCTAAGCTTTAAGGCTAGATGATAGAGGGTTTTATAAAATAAGTCTAGCTTGATAAGTGAAAATAACTAGGGGTTGTAAGATAATTACTAATAAGTTATAGGTTCAAATACAAATCTTGAGTGTTGTTATTAATAAATAAACTAGGGTTTAATTGATGAAGAATCCTAAGTCCTAGATTATATTATTAAAATAAATAATAAATTCTTACTAATCTCTTAATTAATAATTAATAGATTGAAAAAAATAAATAAAATTAATAATAAATAAAATTTATTAAATTTTGATCAATAGATAATAAATAAATTTCAATAGTATTTATGAATATATGGCCTACAAGATTAATATTTTACCTATTATTATTTATATAAAAGGCTTTTATTTATTTATTTATTTATTATTATTATTATATATAAATATTTTTATATATTATCTTTAATAAAAGATATCATTTATTTGGCTAAAATATTACTATTCCATTTAATATTCCAATTTCAACTTCCTAGGGTTTCTGAAATCTTTGGAGGAAATCATAATATTAAAATTAGCCAATTAAAATAGCCTAGGATCAACAAGGTCATGATCATAATTTTCCTATTGCTAACAAGAATCATGAACATAAACTCCAACATCAATCAACAAACTATTCTATTCATGAATAAATGCTTAAATCCACACCTACTATCACATGGCCAAATCTCTACTAAGCATAATCATATTCATGGTTTCAATGAAAACAAGAACATAATACCCTATTCACCAAAGGTGACATAATATCTAGCATGTTTAAACATTCATACTCACTTAAGACACGAAGAACATGCATCGATCCACAAGAAATTTCATAAAACTTAACCATGGCAAAACATTCTCATACTCCAATCTCAATTCCTTCATACATAAGAATATACTCAAACCCTGATCATATTCTATCCCTTTCCATCAACATCTAAGAGACATGACTTTAGAATTAAAGAGAAGGTTAAAGAGAAATACTTGGTTGATGACTATCTCAATGAAGATTCAAGGAGATCCACACGTTTAGGAGGCTTGAATCATCCAAGAAAGAAGAAGAAAAATAGCCATGGTTGTAGCAACCATTTCAGCCGAGAGAGAGAGAGAGAGAGAGAGAGAGTATTAGTATGACATGTTAAAGATTGAAGGGAGGAAGATGAACATAAGTTGTTCTTGGTTACCTTGATGGTGTTCTTGAGACTTCAAGAAAAATTCTGGTTTTTTATCCGATTGCAAATTTTTGTTTTTGAGATTTGATATTATAACATCTAGAAATGGACTCTAGGGAGTGAGTAGGCATCATTTGGAGTTTTTGGAAGGGATTGAAGGTGTTTAGAGTGGTCTTAGGCTTGAAGAAAGGTAGTGTGTGTTCTTGGTGTTCTTGGAGAAATGGAGAGAATTGGAGAGAAAGTGCTGGATGAAATGCTGAAGGTGTTGGCCAAATGATTGAGGAATTTTTGTGATTTATTTTTTAGATTAGGGAGAAGAGGGAAATCTAGTTGTTTGAAATTCAAGTGGAGTAATTTTTGGAGTGTTTTATGGTAGAAGATATGGTAATGTTGTTTGATTGATGGAGGTTCTTTGGAGCTACTATGGCCGATTGGTTTTGCTGTGGTTTTGCTTAAATGAATAAGGGTTGAAGGAGCTGTAAGGTTGGCCAAAATGCTGAGTTCAATGGTAGGAGAATATCTGGTTTTTGAAGCTTAATCCAAAGGAGTTTTCATGGAGCAATTGCTGGAATTCTTGAACTTCAATTGAAAGCTTGATTGGAGTAATTGAAGGAGGAATTTGAGGTGTGGCTATGAAGTCCAGTCATGTAGGTTAGTGGAGGAAGGTAATGGAGTTTAGTTCATGGCTGACTAAGGTTAACTTCACAGAAGTTTGAGGTGGTTTTCGGACAAAACTTGAAAAGAGAGCAAGACTGGAATTTTTCTGGTTTGAGATTCGAATTGCTTGCTAGAATTTGTTGTGCAGTTTTTCTACAATGTTCCAGCCGATTTGTAAAAGGTTTGAGGAGGTATTGGAAGGTTCTTTAAGGCTGGTTTCCAGCCTTCTTTATGGAGGAAAGACAGAGGTAATCTACTAGTCTAAAAGGTAGAAGAAACAGCTTTGTTTTTGGCCTGCTAAGCATCGAAGCTGTCCAAAAATTTTTTCTGGTTTGCACAGCTTTGTGCAGCTTGGTTTTTGGCAAGGAATTTCAGTCTTCAAGCTGAATAAGTTGGCCATTTTTCTAGTAGCATTTGAGTAAGAAAGATGGTTGAAATTTTTGAAGGTTAGACTGTCCAAGAACCTAGAAAATTTTCAGATTGCTTCAACGAAAAAGATGAACATTATGGAGTGGAGTTTGAAGGTTCAACCATGGAGATTAATTCTCTTGGGAACCTTCCTTAACTCCTTCCTTATTTTTAGTCAAAACTCTATCCTCTAAAAGCCATTTTTGAAATTCCAAGACAAAAAATCCTTGCTGAAATTTCCTGGAATTAAAACATAGATTTGGATAAATTAAACAAACTTAATTTGTAAAGAATTTAAGGTAAGCTAGGAAAAGGACATGAATCCCTTAAGAATTCTTTTAGGGCATAAGAATAGGATTAGGACATTCCCTTCATGTCTCCCCTAGGACAACTCTCCTATTTCTACTTATGGAATGCAAGGGCTGAAAAAAAAAATTCAACCTAAAAAACATAACATGATAAAACTTAAATGATAGGATTTGAACTCAAGACCTTAGAGATTAATTCCGAAGCGCTAATCACTTAACCACACTAACTCTTATTCTTATTTTCTCTCCCAAATATTCTTTCTATTTAATCCTCAAGCCATCTTCTTATTTTGACCTCAAGCAAAATTACCATTTTACCCTTCCTACTCAATAAGCACACTAAGCCTTCTAGACTATAAATCATAATTCTAAAGTACATAAAATCATTCAAATATATATATATATATATATATATATATATTCATGCAAGAAAATATGATATGCATCCCGACCCCCATACTCTAGAGTTAGCTTTAGGTGGGGTTTCACAAACAACCAACTAATCTCATAATTAGCATAAGTAATTAAATAAAAAAAGAATAACAATCAATTAATCAAAAGATCAAAGTAACTCTAAAAATTATGAATACCGAAACAATGTGAAATTATAATAAAATAATTAATACGTCATTGTTCAAGAAAAAGAAAACAAAGTTAAAAAAAGGCACTCATAGACAAGCCTCTTTCTTCTTCCTTCGTAAACCTTCTTGTACAATCCTCCATAAACTGAAGAATTCCTCTTTTAATTTGAATGATTTGATGTTTTGATCTCCGAATTCTCCCTTTTTTCTTATGTTTTCCCTTTATTTATAGATTTTTGAAATGCCTAAAATTGTTCCTTTAGGGCTTTTGGCCGACTAGAAGTAGAAAAATACTAACACTCTGCAAATTACCAAAAACTGCGTGCAAAAATCGAGGAACCGCCTCAGTACTAGGGCACAGCCAGTGCCGCCTCTAGCCTCCTAGCTGGCGCCGATTATGTTCTGTTCCATTATTCGTTCGCCAAATTTTCTTGATTTTTGTGCCAACCCTTCCAGAGTGCAGCCGGCGCCATCTCTAGCCTCCCAGTCGGTGCCGGTTCGGTTCTCTTCTGCTCTGTTTCGCCGATTTTTTGTCGTCTCGAAGTGCATGCCAACAACACGTAGCCGAAGTTGGCTCCCCTGTCCTGGTCAGCACCACCTTTGGTCTGTTTTACACCATTTTTATCTTATTTTACTCCTAAAATCTGAAATAATGCACACAATACCTTTTCAAGGGTAAAATCTCAAATATAAAGGAATATGACCAGTTATTGAATAAAATGTATCCCAAAATAGCCTCAAATAACTATGAAATATATGACTAATTTAGGCCCTATCATGAAGCTCTATTCATCTTTGTTTATGTTATGGAATTGATTGATGCTTGAGTTGGTTTTGGGAGAATTCCTAATCTCTATTATAAGGCCATTGGCTAAGGGGATATAATACCTAATTTTTAGTTATAAGGCCCTTGCTAGGGGGATACAGTACCTAGTTTCAGATCAAGCCTTTCTCCTAACGGAATATAATAGTTAGGAATCGATATTAGTAAATCGAACCTTGCACTCAAGCTTGTCTCAGATTCTGTAATATGTATAATACAATTATGTTCTGGGTGTGTATGAGTTTAATTATGTTTTGTTAAAACATAATGGTTGGTTGTGTTCACTTTTTTTATTTTCTGATTGGGGTATTGTGAACCTTGAAAAAACCTAAAAATTGGCCAAATCGTACCCTGTTTTGCTTTGAATTCAGAATAGTTTTGCTATCCCCGAGTAGACCCGGCACCGGCTCTATCACCCTCACTTGGCGTCGGCCCAGTGCTGGAAAACATCAGGTTTCTTTTTCTACTTAGACATGGCACTGGCTCCATCACTCTAACCCAGCGCCGGCTTAACACTGGAAAATGTCAGGTTTCTTTTTCTTTTTTGACCCGGTGTCGTCCCCTCTCTTTGGCCCGGCACTGGCTAGCCCCTATACACCATAATTGTATTGCTTTTCCTCTCTTTTTCTCTATTGGAAGTTTAAGAGTGCTTTATTTTATCCTTCCCCTTGTGAGGTTCAATATTATAAGTATTAGTAACATGCTCAATCCCAAAAAAGCTATAATTTCCTTACTGAGCTAGTGAGCTCACCCCTTTTTGATTACCATTTTTGCAAGCCATCAATTAGAAGAAAATGAGTAAGACGAATGGTTTGAGAAAGACTTAGTGTAATAGTTATTCGAAGGTTTCTGAACCTCCCATTTTATTTTCAACTTTTCGATAGTAGAATGATGATAGATTTTGTTAATGTTAAAGTGAGAACATTTCTCGAATTATATTGTGATTTGAAGTTTAGGAATTTGTATTTTGAGGTTCGATTATAATTTGGATTAATTAAGCAATTTTGGGAGTTATCTATTGTGTTCTGTTATGGGTCTAGTACTCTATTTTTAGGGTGTTGCCAAGTCATCCCCAGACTTAGGGCATGACACTAATCTGTTAGAATACCAAGGATAGGAATTTGAAGGCACCTAACTCAATCCTATCAAACACACTAGGCAACCTAGCACATAAGAATAGAGAATAAGTTGAGATTATCCCATAAGGTTTAGAGACATGATCAAATATGGGACTAAATCCTTTGAATTAGTTTTGATTTTTATGGGAATCACCCAAAAAGATCACCCTAACCAAACTCCGAAAGAGTTCTTGAATTCACCAAAATGTCTAGCATCTCCAAGTTATGTTTACAAAGCTATAATAGGGTATTTCTAGTTCCCTAACATAACCTAACTAATTAGTAAGCTAATCATAGAATTAGGGAACCTTAATACAAGTATTGTGGCCCTATTACATGCTTTAAAAAAAGTAAAACCATAATAAAAGTCGTAAGCATTAAAAAAAATGCAAATAAGCTAAAAACTTAAAAATTAGCAAAAAATTAGGGCTAGTCCCGACATGTGTCGGCGCCAGTTCAGGCACTAGGGCAGGCGCCAGTTCAAAACTATCTCTCGATAGTAACCTAGCAGTATTAGGCCAGCGCCAGCTGCCTTTTGGGCAGCCCTTGGGCATTATTAGATCTCCTCTCACATAGCATTGCTTTCCTTGATGTTTTGCGCCTCAAATATTGGTCTTGACCTGTAATATTCCATTTATTGTTCCCTTGATCTTCCAAATAGTTTCGAAGCCTAGATTGTTTCCATTTGAAGCTCTCTTAGATTGCATTCCTTCAATTGCCCTTTTGCCTTTCTATCATTGATCGTTTGTTTGCTTGACTTTTTACAAAGATTGTTGCCTTCTTTGTACTCCTTTTGTGACACCCCACATTTCTTTTCTTGATGCAGTGGGCCGGGCTCAGGTGGGATGCCGCCCCGTCCGACTCCTCAGACTAAGAGTCTTTATAACGATTTAAACTTAAAGCAAGCGATAAAGTCGAAACTTAAGTAAATATATGAAACATGCTCTTTATTTATATAACCATATGAGTCACGATAGGTACATTGTTATAGCTTCCAAAATACATAAGCTAAAACATCTCATAGTCTATGTACAATGATCATTCCAAAAGATTTGCTATCCAATGCTACAGAAGAAGTCCTAGAATACCATCATTATTCTTCAGCTCCAATCCCTAAAATAGAAAAGACAAATACACGTGTGAGTGGTATACTCAGTGAGTCCCGTGTGTGCTAGTGTTTTGCTCAGAAGAGAGATGATTTTCAATGTCTTTACTGAAATAAATTTCACAACAGCGAAATAGCAGTAATTGGTAAATTTAGGATCAAGTTATCATGTACATTTGAAAAACAATGATTTCCAAACATATGGCCCCTAATTTTAATAAATACGGGTTCTTCCCCTTTTAGAAGTGTGACCCGCGTGTAAAGTTCAAGGAACAACGCCTTCGGCTGCACGGTTTCTGGTGCTAGGGACTGCGCCTTACAGTACGTCACCCGTGTCAAACCGAAAGGGTTAACAGTGTTCAAATGTACCTCACCATGCACTTAGGGATCTTTTACTTACCTCCATCAGCCAGGGGTCCTAATCCTGACTTCAATCATCATCGAGGTAGCAAGGAGTCAAACGCCCCGAACATCCCATCCTTATTCCAGCGAATGACTCAAAAACAACAAGCGTTCACAAACGCATTCACAAACACGGCAATTGCTAGGTACTAAACGGCTAGCCAGGACCACTAATCTCAATGTCCTGTCGCCCTATTTGGAGTAAGACAATCCCCAGAACTAACCAGGTTACTTAGGGTCGTCTACCTCTAACATGGGCTAGTACAAAGATCAAAGTCCTTGCTGAGTACTCAACGCAACAATACCAATCCCATCTGACTGATCAGGCCAAAGTGTTATCTGATCCCGTAGGATCTTCAATCAAAACATTTTGGGGCCACAACAATATTTTCCAAAATCATGTTGAAACCAGATAAAAGGTTTTACTCACACATTAAAAAGTGTTTCCAAGAGTAACCGGGTTATTTTTCCCGTACTCAATCACAAAAGTCATTTTCCAAGAACATTCAAGTCATCTTACCCATACCAGGTTCCAAAAGACTTTTTGAGGGTATCTGGGCCATTTTACCCTTACCCGATTTGAAATATATTCACAAGAGTTCCAATAACGATAATTCGGTCATTTACCAAATACCTGAGTTCCAATAGTTTTCATAAAATATTCCAATAAGGATATTTGGATTATTCTCCAAATACCCGATTCCGACATTTACCATTTTTCGGAAATCCTAAATATTTAATCTAAAAGGACTAAATTCACAAAATCCGTGTTTTAAACATCCAGTAAGGTTTCCAAGCTGAATATGAAATTTATTCGAGTCCGAAATAGCATAAAAGCAAATCTTGCTCATGTAAACCTTAAACATATTCGAGAATTTCCAAAATGGCATAAAACATATCATTTCATGGAAAATCAAAGCACACTAGCCTTTAAAAAGGTTTAGAAATCAATGGGACTCACCTTGTATACTAAGTCGAAGTTGCACTCGTGTATAGTTCTAAAAGGAGTTCCCTCGACTTGATTCACCTACACCATTAGTATACCTCGGTATTATTACATAATGGTTTCAAATGCTTAATGGTTTGGATAAGGTTTCTATAATTTTCTTAAAGAAATAAATGGATTAATGCTTTGGATGGTTTTCTGGTTTTACAATTTTACCATCCTCCACTATTTTTTCACATAACTTATTCAATATAGGTCCAAATAAGGTGAGGTTACTTCCATAATATCCCTAAGATATCCCTCTATCAATTCCGGGTCATGAGTCATGAAAACTCCATCCCATTTTGTACAGTTTTTCAGTTGATTCCACTAGTTTGGAGTCCAGTTTCGTCACTTTCCAGTATTTTGTACATAACTCTTCCAATTCAGATCCAAATGAGGTGAAACCACTTCCTAAATACTCCTAGGACATTTATATATTAATTTCAGATCATGGGATATTCAAACCTCTCTCCATTTCGTTCATTTTTCCAGCTAAACTTACTGCTCCGAGCTGGAGGTCCAGAATTACTGTTTAGAAGCTTAACTTGTTTTAATTTGTTTCTATGGTTTCTTCAACATATCCTATCACATTTAAACCCTCAAATACCTTTTTTAACATCCCAAAATCATTGTTCTAACAGGTTTTCATGCCCATAACTTCTCTTTTGTTCAAACAAATAAATTATTCCCAGCTTACCAAACCAGTAAATTTTGGCAGTTTTCACCCTTTTTGTTGTTCATGATCTCTTAGCCATTCAAAACCCTCACAACCTCCACACAACTTGTTCCAAATCCTTTCTAACTAGTCTAGGACATGTTTAGAGTCATTTATGCTCAATTTCCAGTCACATCTACTCAGATTTCCTTTAATATTTCAAAACAACACAAACTAGTGAGTTGTTATTAACAAATGGCTTTTCTTGTTTTCTTTATCACTTCCTTCCTTTTTCTTTTCAAATTTTCAGTATACCATCACTCCAATACACCTTAAATGAATTAAAAACCATACTCAACCCATCACTACACCAACCGGTCAATTCAGCATCCATCACAGCATCAAAATATTTTCATTGCTCAACATCAACAAATTCATATGCATTTAGTTTCCAACTTCTAACATCATTCTTTTAGCTTTTGAGAAATGATCTCTTACCTTTCCAAGATGAGGGCAAAGCTATATACTACTTTCCTTCCTTCCTTCTCCTTTCTTTCTCCTTGCTGCCAGTTTCCTTTTCTTCCTCCTTGCTGCCGGTTGTCTTCTCCTTGCTCCCTTGCTGCCAGAAATCTCCCTCCCTCTCCCTTAGTCTCTCTCTTGTTCTTCCTTTCCTCTCTTTACTTTTCTGGTTTTCTCCTCTTCTCCCAGCTTTCTCTCTTGACCGAAAATTCTCCCCCTTGCTCCTATTTATATAGCTTGTTCTTCTTGATCTTACTTTGGTCTTACTAAAGGGAATTAAGGTGAGTTGGTTATTCTAGAAGCTCTTCTTAGGCTTTCCAAGAGAATTATGGAACCATGTAGAAACTTGTAAAACTCCCTAGAAGTCTCAAGACTAATGCATTCATTAACCTTACATGGCCATGCATAATTATAATTAATTTGGCCTAATCTAGTTTAGCTTAATTAAGCTTAATTAAAAAGTCCAAAAATGGTTAATCTTGGTCAAATATATCATGCTTGTGGGCCCTCTTCATTTACTTCTTCTGGGTCCCTTAAAATATCTTTGCATAAAATAGATATAGCTAAGATATTTATAGTATTAATTGAAATATATATATATATATATATATAAATACTAATGGTAAAAATAATATAATAATTCAACATAATTATTGAATTTAATTATACTATAATTTAATATTACCAAGAAGTATTTTTATTAAATAATAGATATATAAAAATAATAGTAATGGATAATAATGATAGTAGAATAATAGATTATCATTAAACTACAATAATAATGATAGTAGAATAAAGAAAAATAGAATAGAATAGAATAAAATAATAACAATATTAGTAATAATACTACTAATACTATTATTAATAATAATGGCACTAGGGATGGCCATTCTATAACATTAGGAATAATATTATTACTTTATAGCCTTAGTAATACTATTAATAATAAGGAAGGGAAAATATATCATTAATTCCTATATATATATATATATATATATATATATATATTCACTTTGAACGACGAGTTATTACACCTTTTGGCCTTCATTTCATTATCCATTCCTTCATCAATCTTTTGGCCCTTGGTTTGTTAGCTTTGGTTGGCCTTAAATTCCTTTTAAAACATTTTGAAAATGGATCTCACCCAAGGTGCCATGAGTTGTGGCTTGGACTTCTCTTTGCCTTCTTTTGAGTAGCTTGCGTGCTTGGAACGATTCCTATCAGTACATAAGTTGGAAAATCCCATATCTCTAGATGATTTATATTAGGCTTTCATCTAGTCCACATCTAATAGGATGTCTTAGGCACTGACTTGGAAGGTACCAAGTTCAGAATTATGCTGCTGTTTCCAAAGCATATCTCCAAAAGAAAATAGTAAGAGTTGTATAACTTATCATGCTTATGACTATTTCCATCAATGTTCTATTTCTTCTTTTAGATACTCTATTCTACTGGAGAATCCCAAGAGTAGTTAGCTGAGATACTATACGATGATGTGCTAAGTAGTCCTTGAATTCACCAAAGAGATACTTTCTACCATAATCTGATCATAGCTTTTTGATTAATTTACCTATTTGATGCTCCATCTTAGCCTTAAACTCTTTAAATTTATCAAAAGAGTCAGACTTGTGCCTCATTAAGTAAACATAACTAAAACGCATGTGATCATCTCTGAATGTGATAAAGTATTCATAACCTCCTTTAGCGGGTGAAGACATAGGACCATAAATATCGGTATAAACTAACTCTACTATTTTCTTAGCGATTTCCACCTTTTGAGTGAGTAAAGGACTTTTTGGTCATTTTATCTATAAGACAAGATTCACACTGAGGCCATTTCTCCAATTTTAATTAGTCCAAAGACCCGTTTTGGATTAACTTCTTAATCTGATTAGGATTTATATGTCCTAATCTTAAGTGCGATAAATAAAAGTTATTTAATGTGGCTTTTTTCTTCCTATTTTTAGGTTCCATCTAAATATTATTTATTTGACAATTAATATGATTAATATAGAAAATGTTCACACACATGTTTCCAGAACAGATAATATTTCCATTTCTATCAATTGAAATACCATAATGGAAAGAAACAGAACTTGATTAATCAATCTTGAAACTGAAATCAAATTCTATTTAGAACTAAATTAATGTAAAATATATTTTAATACTAGAATCCTATTAAAATCAAATAAAAGCTCCAAGTCTCCCACTACTTCAGCCTATACTTGTGCTCCGTTGCCCACTCTGAGGTTGTGCGCTCCTCTATTAAGTTGCCTTATTTTACTAAACCACTGTAAGGAGTTACAGCTATAGTTAGTGGCTTCAGAATTAACAATCCAAGTGGATGATGACTCAACCATCAATATAGACTCTAAATATAGAGTAATACTTGAAGATAACTTGGCCAAGAAGTCCAACGAATCCTTTTTGAAATGCCCCTTATTGCCATACTTGAAACACTTGCCTTGGGACTTAGACAGACCGGGCTTAGATCACTTAGGCTGGGCCCCTGCATTGTTCTGGGCTTTCTTTTTCTTGAACTTCTTGGAGCTTAGGCCTAGTTCTAGAAAATAAACCAAAACGAGTAACCAAAATCTTTGACTCATGCTTCATTATTATGTTAACAGCTTAGAGTTCTTTCACCAACTCTGATGAAGACATACTTAATTTGTTCATGTTATAGCTTAACTTGAACTGAGAGTATGAATTTGGCAAAGTCGCAAGAATCATGTCAATTTAGCTCTCAACATCAATTGTTGTCCTAGGACCTTGGCCCCCTCGAAGTGAGCAATCATTTTGAACATATGCTTGCGAACCAATGCCCCCTCAGCCATCCTAGTGTTCATGATTGCTCTAAGAGCTTCTTGTCTTATGGGCTAGCTCTTGTCAGCAAACATGGTGTGCAATGATACATCAATATCATACACAGTAGGCATGTTCTCGAGCTTAGACTGAAAAACATTGGACATGGAAGCCAACATATATCATCGCACCATCTCATTGGCTTTTCTTCATGCCTTCTTAGTCTTATGATCTTGGTCTATGGAATTTTTCTCAATTTTAGGACAAGGGCCGATCAGAACATACTTGTACTCCTTCACAGTGAATACTATGTTCAGATTCCTTTTCTACTCCACTTAGTTAGGTCCAATTAACTTTTTCTCCTTTAAAATAATGGATAAAGGACTAAAGCCAGACATTTTTGTTGATTGGAAAAAAACTTCATTGAGAAAAAATGTTCGTTTTAGAAAAACATATAAAAATGTAGATTCAAAATATCATATTATTTCCATGACATAGGTATCCTATTAAAACTATTTTCAAAAATATGAAAATTTTGGCTCTTAGAAAAATTGATAGAGCTTCATAGGAAGATTAACAATTTTCTAAGTTAAGTGTACAACCATTACAAATTATACTTCCTTAATAAGTAATAATCTAGAAATAGTTCTATCAATAGTATGGTCACTACTCTCACCACCTCCGGATAATACAGTATTAATGCCTCTAGCGATAGGCTGGCCTATACTAATACATATCTTAGGCTTTAATTATAATTATTCCGTTAGTTCTAGTTTCTCTTGGATACCCATCCTATAGGGGGTCATGCTCACAATGACGCAAGGAAATCTACAATCTCTAACAATAATCCGTAATTGAAGCCGTAAGGCTATTGGAACCGCTCTCCTACATAATCTTTTAATAAAAATAGGTTTTTGGGAAAAACGTTTCATTAAAATCAAATTGGATTTTATTAACTTTAGTGAAAACCAAAAAATTCAACCATTATTCTTTATGTCAAGGATAAAATCTTTTAAGAGAATAAACTATGAATTTTTTATTTAACTACTTAATTTAAAACCAATTTTCTAGGAACTAAATTTAAAATGCTTAAATTAAAAAATATTCTCTAAACCTTTGGAAGAATAAACTATGAATTTAATTTTAAATTACTTAGTTCCAATTTTAAAACATTTTCCTTAATTATTTTATCTAGAGAAAATTAAATTTCTTAAAAATCCTTATGCATTTGATCACAAAAATTAAATAAAATAAACATGCTCTAAAAATAAACTTTTTACATGCTATTTCTAACATTTAATTCTTATCTAACCAAGTTATGAATTAAACATCATAGTAATAATAAAAATAAAATGATCTTGTTTAATCCTAAGGTGGCTTTGCCTTTACTAACTATTTTCACGCAAAATTATTTAATTCTATAAATAAACCATTGCAAGAAAATAACCTGGTGTGATATGGGCCTAAAAGGAAAAGAAATTACAAGGAAATAAATTAAAAAAAGCTTCATTCTGTGGACCCAAACCGGGAGACCTAAACCGCCGATCCAAGCAGGACGAAACTCAATTCTCTGTAGCTAAAACTAGTCCACCTTCTCAAATAAGCTAGTTGTGGCTTGTAATGAATTGGCCGCCACTTCATGGAAGACCAAAAGAAAAAGCCAACTGCGGTATTGATGAAGCCTTATGCGGCTTTTGGGAACAACAAATGCAAGAGCCAGCGACAGCGACAGCTAACCTAAAACTAGCCAAGGCTATTGGGAGAAATTATCCCTGAAGCTAGTCGAGGCTAGCCAACAGCCGGGTGAGGCTGTAGGGAGACAAGTTTCCCAAGCTAGCCGTGGCTCACTATTGAGCCATGTGTGGTAAGTCTTCTTCCGGCTTTCTTTTCTTCCATTTTCCTTCTGTTTCCTCTTTAAGGACTTCGTGTGTTAATCCAGGCACCAATTTTTTGTACAAGAATTCATAAAATAAATTGAAATATAATTTCAAACGCCTATGCTTTTCAAAACGATACGTATACAACTTCTACGAAATGTGATTAATAATAAATTACAGGTGCATATGCCTCCACGCATGAGGTGTACACAAAATCTACCCATATCTAATACTATGAGGGATACATATAATCACAAATATTATATTTTTATTAGTAAAGAAACCACGTTTTTCGGTTATTAATGCTAAGCATGCTCCTAGATTAAACCATAGCTTTGATACCACATGAAGGATCGCGAAAAAAATAAATACACAGTGAAAGTACGCAAATTAAAAATTTTTCCAAGTCAAAGTCTAGGAATACTTACTTCTAGGATGTTTTACATGAATCACTGAAGTTGGATTCGGATTTGATGGCGCTTCCTGAACTGGAACGTCTACTTGTTCCACAGGTATACCAGCTAACCGTCAGCTCCTTCGCATGAAACACTTACCACGTATGTTAGCTCTTGACCTTCTAGAGTATTCTTGAACCTTTGTGGACCTCTATCGGTGAAAATAGAACTAGGATGAAGAAGATTGGAATAAAAATAGAAGAGCTAAATGTTAAATGAAAAATGACAAGAAAACGGCAGCCTTAGTTTCGTTCAAAGGAAAAAACGAAAAGCTGTTTGTGCAACCAAGATTTTGGTCAACTCCTCTATAGGCATATTATGCCTTCTTAATAAACACAGCTTCCTTTTCCTTTTCAAACAAAATAATACCAGCCTTCTTTTCTTTTATTTCCCTTTTCCTTTTTCCTTGAACAGTGGCGGCTACCATCAAACCCTAATTGGCCACGTTTTCTTAATTAGTCCAATGACTAATTAAATATCTTATTTATTAATTAATTAATCCACTTGAGCCCAATATAAAATTACTCGAGATAATTAATTAGTTAATTAAATTATCTCTTTTATTAATAATTTAGACGACTTAGGCCCAATATAAAATTGCCCAAGATAATTAATTAATATAACAATTAATTAAATTATCTCTATTAATTATTCTAACACAAATAATTAATTAATTGGACTCTTAGAATAATTATTTCAATAATAAATTCACCTAATAAGCCCATATAGTAAATAAATTTACAAATATTATTTTAGCTACTCTGGGGACCAAAAGACATTATTCTTGATTACTAAAATGACCAAAATACACGTGCTAACAAATACCATTATTTTTATCATTTTAAATATTTTATTTATCACCATATGAAAATATTGACCCCGAGAACAATATTGAAAGCATAGTGTCTTCGACCTACAGGTAAAATGACGAAAATACCCTGTTACGTAACACCTATCATTGAGATATGAAAAATACACTAACACCTTTTTCAATTACATCTAGCATCTTTTGAAAGTTAGTCCGATAATCTATGACTTCCAATATGTATCCACTTATCACAGGGAGATACCCAAAAGTGCATCTACTTAGTCACATTTCCCAGGACCCTGCATTATTTAGATTATCCTGGACAATCACAAATGGGTGATTTCTTCACGCAAAGAAGACTAGAAACTCTATTGTATAAGTCTGTCTTAATTAAATACAGTCATACACCTAACATACATGGTTATTGGCCTTGCAATAAGACCTCACCCAACATACATTAAAGTGCACAAGTCCAGCTTCATCAGACCACCAACTTATACTCAAGTCTTAGAGTACTCGTCCACGCAGTAGCTACGATAAACTGATCTTTTTTATTTTAGTACTTTTATAATGATTATTATTGCGTGGTCCAGTTCTATATATTCCAAATACGCTTACGTTATCGGTGTAAGTGGACTATTCACTAATTAAAGGTAAACTATTCCCCGTTTGAAAACTATAGTATAATGATCTAAATCTTGGTGAAGTGCCTAGCTCCATCAATTGATCAAGAATAGTTTTTCACTTATGCGTTAGTAGCTCATAATCTACACCTTACTGTGAAAGTACGATCCGATCACATAGATTACTTACTAACATATTTAGACCTTAATGTGCAATATACGTAAACAAACAACTATTAATAAATAAAAATTTTATTAATTTCCAAAATATAGAAATACATAGGCCATTTTGGGCATACATTCCAACATAGCAAACATTAGTACAATAAACTCCTTTCACCATACAATATCTTATTTGGTTTAGAGTATGGAATTAGTGTCAACTCCTTCCAGAATATTAATTAATTTTGGACTGAATATTTTAGTACTTATTCCTAGAATTTATTACTCATCATGTGTATCAATTAGAACTATTTCAAACAAATAATCATTTTTGCCACAGGCTTCTTGAGTAATGATTCCTACAAGTGGCCTTGAGATATTCGCTTCTACTATTATGAGTGGTGAATCATTTATTGATCCTCTCAACTACTTTTATTTACTTCACGTTGTATCCATTATCTATCCTATAAGTGGTCTTGTTGAGACAACATAGATTGAAATCAAAGTACAACGCTTAGCAAATAGAGTATCTTGAAAATCTCTAGTCTAAGGATATTTGCATATTTGCTATAATGAGATTCTATCACTATCACTAAATAATTATCCATATGATTATTTCATAGTTAGGTCATCCAATGTACTTGTTTAAGTAACAAATATCCACATGTTAACTTTGAGTATCAGAATACTCACGAATGTGAGAATCACCGCCTAATCAAATCAGAAAGCATAACATCTGCTAGTTTTAGCGCATTAATAATGTCATATCTCATTAATACTATGACTAGGGATGATTTAATTACAAACACTATCCAGTGTAGTAGGAACCTCATACCACGATTTCTTTCATGATTTTCTTAACGCAGTATTGCACTTGAGATTTTATCTGATATTTATACTCACATGAAAGTATAAATAAAATAAACTAAAAGATAAAGAATGCCTTGTATTATTGAATAAATGTGTAATATACAAAATACATGTGATTGCTTTTTAGGGCATAACACTAAAAAATTCATCACGTGAAGCTTTTGGTAGTTATGTAAGAACATTCACAAGCCATAGAAGCAACACATCAAAGACCTTACATGCAAACTCATAACTCAAGCTACTCTAATATTTTCACCTTTGTAATAGTTCCAAAAACTTAAAATTCACTATAAAATCATTCCCCAATGATTGTACTAACATCAAGGAATAATTTCATACCAAGATCATGGCCAAATTTTGAGTTTTAGGTCTACCAAAAATCGCACAAATATGAGTTACGGAATTTGTTGTGTGCACAATTTAGTGCAGAAAATATACTCAACGAGCTTCAAAATTTCTGCACTTTAACATCTCAAATAGTTGTACAAGTATCAACCAAACTTATATGGTCAGTTTCACAACAATCCAACAACTGAAATTTGAATTAGCAGACCTCAAAAACAGCAAGAACATGAGTTACGAGATTCTTCATATGTTCATAATTTTGAAGCAAATAGACCCAAATAACCACAAGTTCTTTGCAAATTAAAGCTTCAAATAGCTTCCTAAACATTAATTAAACATGCAGGCTCAATTTCACATAAACTTGTGGCACAAAATAAAGTTCGCAACTCTCAAAAATTGTAAGAAAAAAGTGACGAGATTTTTAAAATTGCAACAATGGTTTGATGAGATTTTATCCTTGTTTGTGCTCAAAATCAACAAATATTCATGCCTAATAATTCCTCAAATATCGTACCAATATATAGAATAAATTTAACATCAAGTTCATGACCTAATTTTGAGTTCTAAGCATTCAAAAATACCACAAAAATAAGCGACAAAAATCTAAAAAATTTTAATAAATGCTTGAAGAAGATTATACTTGTACCCAAAGAATGTTGCGTTAATTAGAATCAACATAAGCTTGCTCTAATACCACTTTAGTGCAAGCACGGAAGAACCTCTTAATAATTGATGGTCAAACTTAAGAATCTAATTCAAAGACTAGAACCCTAGGTAATCTAAGCCACCTAGAATCCAAAATCTATTGAACTAAGCGAACTAAACTAACACCCAAATACCTAAACCCAAGAAGGATTAAGAATAAATAGGATGGGAAGATTTAGCAACCAATTGATCTCCTAAAAGAACTCTAGATTAGATCAAAACCTAAGACCCACTTTAGAAAGAATAATGATCTATTCAAGAAAGATTAGAGACTTGATTCTTAAGTTGGACTAAGCCCTAAGAGAAGTTTTGATTTGATTTAGGAAAAATCCCAAGAAGAATCACCTTCACAACTCTCTCAAGGGTTCTTAAATTTCAAAATGTCTAATGTCTCAAAGTTGTACGTATTTACAAGAGTTATAATGGAATATATATAAATACCTTGCCCTAAACTAATTAGTAGATAAAACATAGAAATTAGGTGGCCTTAGCATATGTTTTTACGCTCTAAAACTTTTTACAAATCGTGAAAAATAAAATTACATCAAAATAACATTAAAACTAAGCAAAATAAGTCAGAACATGGATACTCGACACGGGTTAACTCCAGTTTTGTTAGGATGAGCCAATATCGACTGATTTCTGGAATCAGTAGACTGTCGAACAGTAACAAGCTTGCCAATGCTGGCTTAGAAGGCCGGCACTGACTATCTTCTAGGTATCCATCCCAAGCACTACATAGTTCTCTCTCATGTAGCACTGTTTTTTCATCAATTTTCTTGATATTATACACCCCAAATAATGTTCTTCACCTCCATTGTTATCTTAGGTATTTCCTTAACCCTCCAAATAGTTTTGAAGCCAAGCTTGTTTTCTTTTGATGTGTTCCTGTATTGCATTCTATTATTATCTCCCTTAATGTCCAATTCTTGGTGATGTGCATGCTTGTTCTTCGACAAAAATTGTTGGTCCCTTCTCATTTAGCCCTTTCTTTCTTAACCCGTTTCTTCACAATCTTCTTTGTCATTGGATTGTTGAAAATGTTGCCTTGAAAACTCCCTTGACACCTTTTACAAATTGATCTCACCTAAGAAACCATGTGTTGTGTCCTTATCTTCTTTTCCCCTCCTTTGGATTGCCTATCATACCCTGGATGATTCTTATTAGTTACTCGATCCCGATTACTAAAGGGTGCAAATTATGCATATTAAAAAACTAGAATAAGAATAATAGGAATCCACCTAAGCATTATGTCAAAGCTAAAGAAGGGGGATGGATATTCAACGCTCGATCCATTATGCCAAGGAAGAATTTAAATTATGAAGGCTTTCAATGGAGGATTCAAGCTAAACAAGCCACCAAGCCAAGAAATAAGAAGATAGTAAAGAAGTAGGTGCCAAAGTGAAGTTTGAAAGTCCTTCAAGAAGACAAATCAAGAATCAAGAAAGTTGTCAAGCGATGGAGGATCAAAGAAGGGCCAAGAAGATCAAAGCTTGAATAACAATTTGTGTGGAGGATAAAGTGTGCACGGGAGAAAGATTAAGAATAAGAAAAATGAATTGACTATGTGGAGAATAGTGTGAACCTAGCGCCAGGCCCAACAACCCTACCTAGCGTCAGGCCCTCTCAGCCTATTGGCCAATTTCGACAGTGCAAACCCAGTACCAGGTTAGTTCTGGCATAGACCAACTTTGCTGATTTTTCTTGTTTTGTTTTATTTTTTATTTTTTATTTAATTTTGACAACTTTTATTATGTAATAGGGATATTTTGGACCTTTTAAAGGTTTGAAAGGCTGAAATTTCATCTCACCATAGTTAGGTTTAGATGCCTATGTACATGGCATCATAACATTTCAAATGTAACAACTTTGAATATTGATAGAAATCAAAGACACTATTTTGAGAACTTTTGAGAAGTGATTCCTCTCGGGTAAATCCCATGAACATAAAGACCATTCTTAGGGCTTAGTCCTTCCCTATGTATTGAGTTTATATATTCTTTTAGGAAAGATCAATTGGCTTGGTAATTTGGGTCTTAGGTTATAGATAATCTAAATTTTTTGTTGAAGGTAAAATTAGTTGCCTAAATCATCTTCTTCAAAGTGTTCTTGTTTTCTTTTTGAATCAAGGGTCTTTAGTTGTAATTTGGATAACTTGATTCTTATTTCTAGTTTTCTAAGTTCTCTATTTCGGCTTAGGGTCCTAATATTTGAATTGGGTATCTTGTTTCTTCACAAAAATCACTGTTATGAGCTCTTTGATAGGTCTAGCATTTTGCCCTAAGTTTAGCCACGAAATTCATTAGAAAATCAGCCCCAACATCATATCAAATTGTAATACCCCACCCAAAACCCCCTTTGACTATGGGGAAAAGTCATGCATTGCATAGCATCTTGCATTTTATGTGGTAGCTAGAATAATTTTATTTGCATGGATGCATGTGAATTTTTCCGTTGCTCTTGCATTTGAATTAATTGATGTGAAATAGTTGTGTTGTTAAAGATTTGGTTAAGGGAGGTTTGGTCGAAGATTTGGAATGATGAGTATTGGGGTGGTAAGAACTTCTTGTAGAAAAATTAGCATTGGAGTTGTTTTGGAATAGCGGGGAGGTTGGTGATTTCCTTTGGTGACCCGAGTACGAATTCTACCTTTTGTGAAGTTAGTTTCTCTTCTTGAAATTCTTTTCTTTAGACCATTTCTTGTCTTGGCCGAAAAAGAACCTAGCTATCCTAGAGAAATTTTAGTATTTTTACTCCAAGGAAATAAGTCTCTATATTTATTTCCTAAATTTAAGGACTTTGATGTGAATAAAGTTCACCTTTAATTTTCAGCATGTGTTCCTTAGGATTTTCGAAAAAACCCTAGCTAGTAATTAAAATATTAACTTGATTTTAGTTAGATAGATGTTGCCATGGATAGGTGGAATTAATGAATCCTTTTCCTAGTAGGAAATCTTGTTGATTTCAATCCTAGAATGTTAGCTAAAAATCTGGAAAAAAATTCCAGCAAGTGCCGCCACTTCTTGGAGGACTTGTAGCTCAATCCAAACTCATCTAGGACTATAGTAAATCCTATCCAAATCCTTGATAAAATCAGATTTTATTTCAATCCAAATTCAACTAGGATTTTCTTCCTTTTCCTAGCTGAATTTCGGCAGCTTTGTATCCACATAAGTTGTCCGAAAATTCCAGCTTCTTTAGCTACAATCCAACTCTGGAAATCCTAGCACAAAACACCTAGAACACTCCTTAATAATTCAACTACCTTAGCTGTACAAAACCAGAATTTCTATCACACAAAAATGCTGAAATTCGTCCAGCACATACACAGAAAATTCGGTCAGCTTGGTGTAGGATTTTCGGCTAGCTTGGTGTTCCTACTTCAACCGAAATTCTGCACCCATAATTCACTAAAAAACCCCAGCTGAACAAGCTATTTTAAGCGCCCAAAACCCTCATCTTTTCTCTGGAAATTTTGGTAGAAGTACAGCAGCCAAAACAGTCCAAACCTTGCTACACTTGCACAGAATTTTCGCAGCACTTGCACAGGATTTTTCAGTCATCAAAACTCACTCAAACTCTTCCTTGTTTGGTCAAAATTCTGAACACATTCAGCCTTCCTTTGGGCAGTATTTAGGCCAGCATAAAGGAGCAAAATTGCAGAATCTTTTCCTCCATAAAACTCACCTAAAAACCGGCAGCAAGGAGACGCGCGCAAGCTGAAATTTCGCCTTTGTTGTCCAAGAAACCTAAAGCCATTAGGAGTCTATCTAAACATCACCATCTAACCCTAAACCAATCTTTTCCAATTTTAAATCATAGCAACCGTCTACCCTCTCCATTCTACACGAAAATTTCAGAAACTTCTCCCTGCAAATTTTCGAAAACACAAGAGCTATTCTAAGCCAAAAGTCGAACACACCTTAAGGTAAGAATAAATCCTTTCAACCTCTTGATGCCGTTTTCTCTAATGATTCTTTTGTCTTTCTTCTACCCCTAAATCACGCCCTATAGAGGCTGATTTCCTCTTCTTCCTTAATTTTCGGTCAAGAGAAGCAAAGGAGGTAGCTTTTCTCTCCTTTTCAATCGAACTCGGGACGATCACCATAGGAGCATCGAAACCTCATTACCCAGTAGTTGCAAGGTAAGGGAATACCCTCCCTTGATGTCGAAAGTAAAGTTTAATGGTGTTTATTAGCGAGATAAACATGTGGTCGTAGTATTTGATTTTTGGGGATTGAATAGTTCACTTGGAATTAAATAGGAGATTGCGAATTGTTATGAAAATAAATGGGATTAGAGCATGTTTGAATTAATTGAGACCCTGATCATGGTATTATATGGTTTAGATTAGGAGGATAATTGAGGAAAGCCAGCTGTAAATTTATCGCATTTATCTGAGGCATATCAAGTAAGTCCTTGCATAAACTCTTTTATTAAATGTTGTGATGGTAAGTCCTTTTATAAACTGTTTTGTTAAAGGTTGTGATGGCAAGTCCATGTTGTGAAGCTTTGTAAAGCTATTGTTAAACTGTGTTTTCTTGGGTTGTAAACGTGGATATTTATTCTTTAAACGGTTTTGTCAAACTAACGATTTTTAGCAAGAAAACTATTCTTTTCCTTAAATTTTTAGAAATCTCTTTTAAAGAAAACCACGTTTTACAAAGCCAAGGTTTGGAAATATTTTGAATCAGGAATTGACGGATATGTTCGTTGAGTACTCAATAAGGGTAGGCTAACAATACTAGTCTTGGAGGGCTAGCATAAGTCTTCTGGCAGGAGGCCACCTCCAGAAGATGAAATCTGCTTGAAAAGGCGACAGTGTTGGTTGGTCAGGCTAGTCCGAGCTAGCATTATACTTGAAAGGTATTATTTATATTCCCGGCATGGACACCCGGATGGTTTTGTTGGGTGTAGAGATGGAGGAGTATCTCATCCGGTGAGCTGTACACTCACCTTGATCAGAACGCCCAGCGTGTGGTAATCTAGTCCGGACAAGGTGCACAAAGTGTGGTGCCTTGGCCAATTTGTTCTCATGGAGCCCAACGTGTGGTGACATGACTTTTATCCGAGTGGAGGATTTATTTTGTATAAAGTGTGACAATGAGAAAAACCCACTCCTTGCGAAAAGAGATTGTTTATGACTTGCCAGATTATTTTTCACAAATGTTTTACACTTTGCAATTGAGGGAAAACGAAAAACAGGGGAGCATGCTCTGTACGTAAAAAAAATTGGAGAAAAATAAAATGCGAGCCTTAAAGGCTATGCGAAAGCGTGAAGATCATACCTTTGCGTTCCTTAACCCTCCTAGGTTGCGTAGGAACAGATTGAACGGCTGGAATCGCCTCGCTTTGCACACTTGAAGGAGCTGCCGGTTGAACACCCGCTAGCCTTCTACTTCGCCTTGTTTGCATTAACGCTTAGCTCTCCAACTCTTGGGATATTCCTCAGCCTAACCTCTAGTTGGTGAACACTATGGTGAAGAGGAACGATCTCAAAACTCCTTAGTTCTTTCGCTATTGATTAGCAAAGAACAAGAAGAAACCACAGAGGAAGGGAGAGGGAAAAACGTGAGTTCCCAGAGAGAGAGAGACGTGAGTGTGTGAGGCTAGGGAAAGAATTAGTGTTTTTCCTTTTCAAAGAGTTGTTTATATTTAGCCTAAACTAGGTCTCTCAATCTCTGATAAACATATCCCCGGGATTTCAAAACACCCGAATATTATCCTGAGAAACAGTTTGGCCTAACCTTAAACTCCTCTTAACCGTATCTGGAAAAAACCCTAAGGTCCAAGCTATTGGGCAAGAAAAATATTTATTATTTTTTTTGGACCCAAAAGGCCCAAAATAATAAATATTAATTATTTATTTCCTGGGCTTACATAAGTAACCCAATAAATAATTAATGAGCCCAAATGAACCATAATAATTAATCTTTAATTATTTATTTCTTGGGCCTATATGAATAACCCAATAAATCATTAAACATTATTTATTTCCCCTAGTTTAAGCCCATGTTAATTTCTTAATTATTCATACTGGACCTAGGCCCTGAATAATTAATTAACCAATTAAACTAGATAATTAATTTCTCTCAACTCATATTTTATTTATTTATTTTTTTATTTTATTCCAGTCCAATAATAAATTAGACTTCCTGAATAAAATAAAATAAAATAAAATCCTCTTCAACTGAGACCAATTCCTCAACCCAAAAGTAGTTAGGACTTACGGGCTATCCCGAGGACCAAAAAGACACATTGCCTTGGCTGCTAAAATGACCAAAATACCCCTGCTATATAAATAACTGTATTTTGCATTTTAAATATTTCCTAATATCACCATAAGAAAATATTGACCCCAAGGACAATGCTGCGATAACAAAGTCTCCGACCTACAGGTGAAATGACTAAAATATCCCTCTACACATCGCCGTACATTTAGAGAGGAAGAAGTGTACTAACACCCCCCTAAATGACATCTACCATCCTTAGGCTTCTAGTCCAATGATCCACGACTTCCTGGAATGTTTCCGCTTTCCAAGGGAGCTACCCTAAAGCAAACATCCAAGTCATGTTTCCCAGGGCCCTGGATAATTTAGACCATTCGGACAACCACAAGGGGCGATATAGTGCAGAAACTATCTTGTATAAGTCTGTCTTAACTAACTAGTCACACATACCCAACATGCAAGTATATTGGCCCTACGATAGAACCTCAACTACAGCAAATCAAAGTATATGCTTCCAGCTTCGCCAGACCACCAACTCATACTCAAGTCGTAGAGTACTAGTCCACGCTGTAGCGGTAGTAGTCTAGGTTTCTACAATATAGTACTTTGAGAAACCACTACTACAGGTCCCGTTCTACGTATTTGAAATACGCTTATGTCATGCAATGAGTGGACTACCCACTGGCTAAAGGTAAGCCATTCCCCATTTGGAATTCATAACATAATAACCTAAACATGATGAGGTTCCCAGTCTCATCAATAGGTTAAGAACAAATGTTTATGTGTTAAATAACCCGTGATCCATACCTCACTGTGAAAGACCACCATTCACATGGATCACTTATTTAAACACAATGGGTCTGTTCCAAACGAAAATCGTGCACAAACAAATAGTAAATTCACAAACAATTTATGAAAGTAAATTCTTTCATTAAAATATTCGATTTTACATCAGAAACCTAGTCTAAGAGGGCATACAATCCAGCAATCTCCCACTTGTACTCTAAGACTGGGTAAGTCCGTAGGTGCCCACCCCTATGGCGTCTAAGTGTCTCTTGAAGACTCTCTCAGCCAAAGGCTTGGTGAATGGATCTGCTAGATTGTTTTCTGAGGCAATATGTTCCACCACGACTTCCCGTCTCTGGATGAAATCCTGGATCAAGTGGTACTTCCTCTCGATGTGTTTCCCCTTCTTGTGGTTCCGAGGCTCCTTAGATTGCGATACTGCTCCAGTGTTGTCGCAATACATCACAACCGGCCTGTCCATATGTGGTACGACTCCAAGTTCTGAAAGAAACTTCCGGAGCCAGACTGCTTCCTTGGATGCTTCCGAAGCAGCCACACACTCAGCTTCCATAGTTGAGTCAGCAATACAAGACTGCTTAATACTCCTCCATGAAATTGCTCATCCAGACAAGGTGAAGACATATCCACTAGTGGATTTTCTCTCATCCTTATCTGCCTGAAAGTCTGAGTCTGTGTATCTTGTTAGAACCAAATCATCAGCCCTGTAAACCAGCATATAATCTCTCGTTCCCTTGAGGTACTTGAGAATATGCTCTACAACTTGCCAATGAACCTCCCCTGGGATTGACTGATATCTGCTAACTAAGCCCACGGCAAAGCAAATATCTGGCCTAGTACATAGCATGGCGTATATAAGACTTCTCACAACCGAAGCGTAGGGAATCCTACTCATTATGTCCTTTTCTTCTTGAGACTTAGGACAGTCCTTTGAAGAAAATGACAACCCATGTCTGCAAGGGATTAGAGCTCCCTTGCATGAGTCCATGCTGTACTTGGCTAGCATCTTGTCAATGTATGTCGCTTGGGATAATCCTAACATTCTCTGCTTCCTATTTCTAAGAAGCCTAATCCCGAGAATGTAGCTGGCTTCTCCCAAGTCCTTCATACTGAATTGACTAGACAGCCAAACCTTTGTAGATGACAATATCCCTAAATCATTTCTAATGAGTAGAATGTCATCCACCTACAGGACAAGAAAAACCATATTAATGCCTCCAAGTTTCCTGTACACGCATGGTTCATCTTCGTTTTGAATAAAACCATAAGACTTTACAGTCTCATCAAAACGAATGTTCCATGCTCTTGATGCCTGCTTAAGTCCATAAATGGACTTCTTAAGCTTGCAAACCATGTGTTCCTGGCCTTCAGCAATGAAGCCTTCTAGTTGAGACATATAGATGTCTTCGCTAAGATGGCCATTCAAGAATGCCGTCTTGACATCCATTTGCCATATCTCGTAGTCATAGTGACATGCGATGGCAAGAAGGATGCGGATGGATTTAAGCATGGCTACCGGGGAAAAAGTTTCCTCATAGTCGATACCCTCTTTCTGAGTATACCCTTTCACCACAAGCCTAGCTTTGAAGGTTTCCACCTTCCCATCCGCTCCTATCTTTCTCTTGTATACCCACTTGCACCCAATAGGTTTTATCCCTTCAGGTGAAGCTACAAGATCCCAAACCTGATTGAGGTACATAGACTCAATCTCGGCTTTCATTGCTTCATGCCACAGATTTGCATCGGCATCAGCAATAGCCTCCTCGTATCTAGCGGGGTCATGTTCCTAATGGTCAGAGACCAGCTCAAAGGCTTCTCCAGTCCATCTATCCGAAACCCTAGACACTCTCCCACTACGACGAGGCTCCATTTACACGAGCTCTTGAGGTTGTGCCTCTTCTTGTTCCAAAATCGGGTCGAGAGAAGTTGATTCCATAGATAACTTCTCCTGAAGTTCCAACCTCGTTGAACCTTTAGTGGAAGTACTTTGATCATCTTCCAAGTATCTAGCATTGAGTGCTTGACTAGTACCTTCTGCTCCTTAGGATGATAAAAGTAGCCTCCTTTTGTCCCTTTTGGATACCCAACAAAATAGCATAATTCGATCTTGGTTCCAACTTGTCTCCCTTGATCGGTACATAAGCTGGACATCCCCAAATCTTGAGATGATTCGGACTTGGCTTACGCCCGATCCACATCTCATAGGGAGTCCTAGGTGCTGACTTGGAAGGCACCAAGTTCGAGAATATATGCCGTTGTTTCAGGGGCATATCCCCAAAAGGACACTTGGAAGAGTAGCATGAGACATCATGCTTCGGACCATTTCCATCAACGTCCTGTTCCTTCTCTCGGCTACTCCGTTCTGTTGGGGGTTCCGGCCGAGAGAGCTGGGATACTATCCCATGATGTACCATGTAGTCCTTGAATTCACCTAGGAGGTACTCTCCACCACGATCCGATCGTAAGGTTTTGATTAATTTACCTGTCCGACGCTCCACTTCAGCCTTAAACTCTTTGAACTTGTCAAAAGAGTCAGACTTGCGTCTCATCAGGTAAATGTAACCATACCTCGTACAATCATCCGTGAACGTGATGAAGTACTCAAAACCTCCCTTAGCTGGTGTAGACAATGGACCGCACACATCAGTGTGAACAAGACTCAATACCTCCTTGGCTCTATCCGCCTTTAGTGTAAATGACCTCTTGGTCATTTTTCCCATTAGGCAGGATTCACACTGAGGCCAACTTTCCAATCTCAATGAGCCCAAAGGCCCATCATGGATTAGCCTCTGAATCCTGGTTGAGTTAATATGACCCAACCTCAGATGCCAAAGGTATGAATCATTGATATTGGTCTTTCTCTTCTTAGTTAAAGGTTCAGACTGAGCGTTATTTGATTGTTTGTTAATAGGGTTTAAAAAGAACAAATTTCCATACATGTGCCCAGTACATAAAATTTCTCCATCTCTACTGATAGAAATACCAGAATGGAAAGATACAGAATATCCTTGATTAATAAGTTTTGCAACTGAAATCAAATTCTGACGAAAACCAGGTACATATAAAATATCCTTTAAAACCACTATCTTATTACAATAAAAAATGAGATCCAGCTCTCCCACTTGCAAGGGCCAAGACTTGTGCTCCATTTCCCACTCGAAGCCCATGTTCACCCTTCTTGAGTCTTCTTATCTTCCTAAACCCCTGCAAGGAGTTACAGATATGATCAGTGGCTCCTGAATCAACAATCCAAGTGGAAGTTGATCCTACCATTGATATGGACTCTAGATAGTAAACATTACCTGTGGGGTTTTTCTTGGTTTGAAGATCTGGACACTCCTTTTTCCAGTGTCCCTTCTTCCCACACTTGAAGCACTTGCCCTTTGGTTTGTCCTTGGGCTGGTTCTTGGGCTAGGCTGCTAGCATTCCCCTTCTTCTTCTTGAACTTTCTAGGCTTAGGCCCAGTTCTTGAAGAAGAGGCCTTAGCAATCATGGCCTTAGACTGCGGCTTCATGACCTTCTCCGCCATCTGGAGCTCCTTCATCAGTTCAGTTAAACTCATGTTCAACTTGTTCATGTTATAGTTTAACTTGAACTGAGTGAAAGAGCCCGGTAGAGATTCGAGAACCATGTCCACTTGGCTCTCGGGGTCAATGACAGCCCCTAAGATTTCCGCCTCCTCGAAAGCAGCAATCATCTTGAGCATATGCTCTCGGACTGATGCTCCCTCAGCCATCTTAGTGTTCACAATAGTTCGAAGAGCCTCCTGCCTTGCGGGCCGGCTCTTGTCTGCGAACATAGTTGCCAATGATTGACTTATATCATATGCAGAAGCCATGTGCTCGTGTTTTGATTGGAGCACATTAGACATGGAAGCTAACATATAGCAACGTGCCATTTCGTCAGCTTTCTTCCATGCCTTTTCAGCCTCTCGCTCTTCAGCGGTAGAACCTTCCCCGATAATAGGGCAGGTTTCGTAAAGGACATACTTATACTCCTCGGCTGTGAGTATTATGTCCAGGTTCCTTTTTCAGTCCACATAGTTTGGACCAGTTAGCTTATTCTCCCTGAGAATAACGGCCAATGGACTAAAAGAACCTCCCACCATTTCTGAAAATCGAAAATAAAAGAAAGAATTTAGTTTGTGAAAACAAAATAAAATTTGTGCACTGAAAATAATTTGGCTCTTAGGAAAACTAACATAGCTTCTTGGGAAGATTAACAGTTTCCTAAGCTAAGTGTATTAACCACCACAAATTAATTTCCCTTCTACGTAATGATCTAGAGGATAACTCCATCGTGGGATGGCCGTTTCCTCTCATTTCCTATGGACATACCTCGCACTATAACCTCCAACGTGGAATGGCCGATCAAAGTACGTGCCCCAGGTTATTAATTACATCCTTCCATTAGATCTAGATCCTTGTGGTATCCCCATCCTATACAGGTTCAATCTCAGGGTGACGCGAGGGGACCCACGATCTCTAATGAGGACCGTGATGGAAGCCGTGGGGCCATTGGAACCCCTCTCCCACTTAGTCTTTTAAAATAAAGTTTTTCTGAAAAATATCCTTTTAAAATTTCCATTAAGTTTTTCTTAACTCAAAAATAAAATATCTAAATCCAATAAAAACTCTATGTCAAGGCTTATATCCTTTGAGAGATTTCCTCCATGGACTAATTTTATTTAAGTTAAAACTTAATGATTTCAAAAATTTTCCAATTAAAACTTTCTAGAGACTTTGGTCTCAAGCTTATTTGACAAAATCATTTTTCTAGTCCAAAACAAAACAAAATGGCTCTCCATTTTAATTTACAAAATTATCTAAATCCAATATATTTTATATGTCAAGGATTAAATCCTTTGAGAAAATATTCTAGGATTAATTTTTGTACCAATTAAAATAACCATTTAGTTTTTAAAGAAAAATATTTTTTCTTGCCAAAACAAAAAGTTCCCAAAGACTTTAGATTTTGAGAAAAAGCACACATAGGTACATAAAAAAAATAGCATGCTAGAAAACAATAAACGTTTTCATGCTTTTCTATTTTTTAAACCTAAGTGCCCAAATAATAGAATTAAACACATTAATTAATTAATTAATGATCTTGTGTAATCCTAAAATCCCTTACTAATATTTTTCATGCAAATATATTTCAAGAATATAAATAGTGCAAAAATATTAACTTCGCCTAGTATGGGACCCAAAACGAAAAAGGAAAAAAAATAATAATTAAAAATTTTGACTGGCGACCGGTCTACTGCACCGGCCGCACCGGATCTGCACCAGCGTGGCATGCGGTCCATCGCGGCCGCTGTGCACCAGCCGCACCTAATCTCCTGCAGCTTCAACCAGTGGAGCCGCCCCGCGCCCGCGTGCCCTTCGCTGCCGACCCGCGAACTCGCCTGATTACCCGCGCGCCAATTGAATTTCAATTGCAACATCAGATTGAATTCGGCTTCAATTCACACGCAATTGGCTCGGCTTCGCGGCTCCAGCAACACGGCTCCACTCACAGAACAGAAGTGGCTTGGCTCGGCGGCTCGCTTCAACGTGGCAGCTTATGAACAGTATCATCTTCTTCGTTTTTTCACCCGCGCAATTTTTTCCTCTGAGAATTGTAGAAACTCTTCTGCTTCATTTTTTTCAGCCTTCTTTGGCTTCTTAGAACATTTTTACTTACAAAAAACATCCAAACCAAAACCACAACCGCCTATACCCATTTAAATTGGGTTTACACGATTAAACTTGAAAGCCAAAAAAATTTACAGAGAGCTCCTATGCTTCACGGTGAAGCTTACAAAACCATCTATCCTATACCAAAATAGCGAAGGATCACAGGTATAATCATCTTCTCAATTTTATTAACTACCATGCTCCCTATATTGATCAAAACCAGTGACTCTGATACCACATTGAGGGAAAATGAGAAACAGGGGAGCATGCTCTGTACGTAAAAAAAATTGGAGAAAAATAAAATGTGAGCCTTAAAGGCTATGCGGAAGCGTGAAGATCATACATTTGCGTTCCTTAACCCTCCTAGGTTGCGTAGGAACAGATTAAACGGCTGGAATCGCCTCGCTTTGCACACTTGAAGGAGCTTCCGGTTGAACACCCGCTAGCCTTCAACTTCGCCTTGTTTGCATTAACGCTTAGCTCTCCAACTCTTGGGATATTCCTCAGCCTAACCTCTAGTTGGTGAACACTATGGTGAAGAGGAACGATCTCAAAACTCCTTAGTTCTTTCGCTATTGATTAGCAAAGAACAAGAAGAAACCACAGAGGAAGGGAGAGGGAAAAACGTGAGTTCCCAGAGAGAGAGAGACGTGAGTGTGTGAGGCTAGGGAAAGAATTAGTGTTTTTCCTTTTCAAAGAGTTGTTTATATTTAGTCTAAACTAGGTCTCTCAATCTCTGATAAACATATCCCCGGGATTTCAAAACACCCGGATGTTATCCTGAGAAACAGTTTGGCCTAACCTTAAACTCCTCTTAACCGTATCTGGAAAAAACCCTAAGGTCCAAGCTATTGGGCCAGAAAAATATTTATTATTTTTCTTGGACCCAAAAGGCCCAAAATAATGAATATTAATTATTTATTTCCTGAGCTTACATAAGTAACCCAATAAATAATTAATGAGCCCAAATGAACTATAATAATTAATCTTTAATTATTTATTTCTTGGGCCTATATGAATAACCCAATAAATCATTAAGCATTATTTATTTCCCCTAGTTTAAGCCCATGTTAATTTCTTAATTATTCATACTGGACCTAGGCCCTGAATAATTAATTAACCAATTAAATTAGATAATTATTTTCTCTCAACTCATATTTTATTTATTTATTTATTTATTTATTTTATTCCAGTCTAATAATAAATTAGACTTCCTGAATAAAATAAAATAAAATAAAATCCTCTTCAACTGAGACCAATTCCTCAACCCAAAAGTAGTTAGGACTTACGGGCTATCCCGAGGACCAAAAAGACACATCGCCTTGGCTGCTAAAATGACCAAAATACCCCTGCTATATAAATAACTGTATTTTGCATTTTAAATATTTCCTAATATCACCATATGAAAATATTGACCCCAAGGACAGTGCTGCGATAGCAAAGTCTCCGACCTACAGGTGAAATGACTAAAATATCCCTCTACACATCGCCGTACATTTAGAGAGGAAGAAGTGTACTAACACCCCCCTAAATGACATCTACCATCCTTAGGCTTCTAGTCCAATGATCCACGACTTCCTGGAATGTTTCCGCTTTCCAAGGGAGCTACCCTAAAGCAAACATCCAAGTCATGTTTCCCAGGGCCCTGGATAATTTAGACCATTCGGACAACCACAAGGGGCGATATAGTGCAGAAACTATCTTGTATAAGTCTGTCTTAACTAACTAGTCACACATACCCAACATGCAAGTATATTGGCCCTACGATAGAACCTCAACTACAGCAAATCAAAGTATATGCTTCCAGCTTCGCCAGACCACCAACTCACACTCAAGTCGTAGAGTACTAGTCCACGCTATAGCGGTAGTAGTCTAGGTTTCTACAATATAGTACTTTGAGAAACCACTACTACAGGTCATGTTCTACGTATTCGAAATACGCTTATGTCATGCAATGAGTGGACTACCCAGTGGCTAAAGGTAAGCCATTCCCCATTGGGAATTCATAACATAATAACCTAAACATGATGAGGTTCCCAGTCTCATCAATAGGTTAAGAACAAATGTTTATGTGTTAAATAACCCGTGATCCATACCTTACTGTGAAAGACCACCATTCACATGGATCACTTATTTAAACACAATGGGTCTGTTCCAAACGAAAATCATGCACAAACAAATAGTAAATTCACAAACAATTTATGAAAATAAATTCTTTCATTAAAATATTCGATTTTACATCAGAAACCTAATCTAAGAGGGCATACAATCCAACAGCATACACGAACTATTTAAAACACCATGTGCACACACAGGACTTACTGAGATTTATTCTCACATCATTTTACATCATGTTTTCAGGGGATAGACTGTGCTGAGTCAGCGGGGCATGTAATAGTTGAAGCTTTTGCTATTTTCTCTTTCCCTTCTAGGAGACATATATTGCTTATGCTTCTAAACAATATTTTGTTTTATTCCGTTTTGCTCCAAGTTGAGCCTGATGTAATAAGAATATTTCTTTATTTATCTAAGTTGATCCTTTTGGAGATTGCCTTTATATTTTATACTTCGTTCTAAAGACCCCTTGTCCTACAGGACGGGGCGACATCCCCGCCCTTTTAGGGTACGTAGTCGTGGGGTGTTACACAAATAGTATGATAGGAATCAACCCAAGCATCATGCCAAAGTAAACGAAGGTGGATGGAGATTCAATGCTCACTCCATAGTGCAAAGGAAGAATTTAAATTACGAAGGCTTTCAATGGAGGATTCAAGCCAAATAAGCTACCAAGCCAAGGAATAAGAAGATAGTAAAGAAGTGGGTGCCAAACGGAAGCTTGAAAGTACTTCAAGAAGACAAATCAAGAACTAAGAAAGTTGCCAAGTGATAGAGGATCAAAGAAGGGCCAAAAAGATCAAAACATGAACAACAATTCGTGTGGAGGATGAAGTGCACATGAGAGAAAAGTTGAGAACAAGAAAAATGAACCAACTGTGCAGAGAACAATGCTAGCTCGGAGCCAGGCCTAACAAGCCTACCTGGTACCCAACACTCTCGGCCTGTTGGCAAAGTTTGATAGAGCAGACCCAGCACCAGGCCCAATAAGCTGACCCAGCACTAGGTCACTTCGGGTATAGTCCAATTTTGCTGATTTTTCTTGTTTTGTTTAATTTTTTTTATTTTTGATTTAATTTTCATGACTTATATTATGGAATAGAGATATTTTGAACCTTTTATAGGTTTGAAAGGTTCAGATTTCATCTAACCATAGTTAGGTTTAGATGCCTATACATATGGCATTATAACATTTCAAATGTAACAACTTTGATTTTGATAAAAATCAAAGAGTCTTCTTGAGAGCTTTTGATAGGTGATTCTTCTTGGGTAAATCCCATGAATATCAAGATTATTCTTAGGGCTGAGTCTTTCCCTATACATTAAGTCATAAACACTTTTAGGATAGATCAATTAGCTTTCTAATTTGGGTCTTAGGTTATAAATAATCTAAGGTTCGTGTTAGAGGTAAAGTTGGTTGCTTAAATCATCTTCTTCAATGTGTTCTTAATTTCTTTTGCAATCAAGGGTATTTGGTTGTGATTCAGATGATTGATTCTCATTTATAGTACTCTAAGTTCTTTATTTTGGCTTAGGGTCCTAGTATTTGAATTGTATATCTTGTTTCTTCACAAAATTCTCTGTTTTGAGCTCTTAATTTAGTTGTGTATTTTTCCTTAAATTCAGCAACAAAATTTATCGAGAAAACAATCCTAACATCATATCAAATATTTTTGTATTAGAGTGAAGAAAGCTTTGATTCTTATCAAGGATTTATTCTTCAAGACAAAGTTTTCAAAGTTTCAAGAAAAATAGAGCAAACTCGTCACTAAGGAAGGTGCTTCAAAAAAGTCTTCAAAACTTTGATTTTTCTTAATTTTCTTGTTGAGAAATTGTTTTTGTATGTTGGGTTGATATTTGAGTAGTTATTTGAAGCTTTAAATTGCATAAATCTTGTGGTTATTTTAGGTTTATTTACTGCAATTTTGTTGAGCTAAAAAAGTATCTCTCAACTCATTTTCATGCTAAATTTATGAACTATAAAACTCAAGTTTTTGGCTTCTACTTGTTGAGAAATTATTCATTGATATTAGTATAATCATCGGGTATCAATTTTTCTTATGATTATTGAATTTTTAGATTGCTACAAGTGTGAAAATTTTGAAAACCCTTGAGTTATGAGGTTGCACCTCAAGTGTTTGATATTAGTTTAAGTGAACTTTTCACTTCAAATTATGGCTAAAACATTTGTGAATATTGAAAATTCTTGTTAGGTCTTGTCTATTCACCCATTCCTTAGTCATTGAAGTTGTTGAACTCTCTAGAATTCATTAACTCTTGATATAAACTCCTTGAGGCTCGTTGTTGTTGATGATCAAACTTTCATCTATGTCTAGTTGGTTGTCCTTAGAAGGTTGGTGAACTTGTCAAGTTGGGACTAGCTCCTAAGCAATTGGGGAGATTTTTGTGGAAATAACTCATTTAGGAAATTGAGTACTCGAAAAAGGTAAGAGTGTGAGCTTATTCTTGTTAAAAGCCAAAGGAGAGTTAAACACGAGGGTTGAGCGATAATTCCTGAGTGGATACTCGTGATGGAGTGATTGTGAAAAATTACTTTCTCCTTTCATCCAAAATTTCTAAGTAAGCACCTTTGAAATTCCCAAATACAGTGTCGCAAGGAACACTATTTGATATTTGAGTCACCTTTGAAATTTTCCAGGCAAAAATGGAAGGCATGGGAGGGACATTGAGAGGATAAAATCTAACCAAAGCCAAACCTCAACGAATGCTAAAAGAGAAGATAGTCTTAGAGTGATAAATGAGTGCAAACCTCCCCACTCATTATATGAGCAACCAATGAAATAGGAAGATATCAAAAAATTCCAACAAGGGGAAGAAGTAGGAAAAGTTTGGGGTTAGGGAAGAAATTGTGGGGTGCAAGAAAAGGGACCTACCTTAAAAAGTCCACATATACCAATCCTATTTTTCAACACTCACAAAACCAGGAAAATAAGTCACCAAAATAATTAATTAGAACAACCCAAAAGTCTAGAAAAAAATAGGGTTATGTGGAAAGGCATGAAGTTGGGAAGGTTTTGCCATGGTTGGTGTTGCTAGAAAGATTGAGGGTGCGAATGATGTTGAGAACGAGGAGAATTCACAAAGGAGTAATATCTTTTACACTAGGTGCTTTTTCCAACAAAAGCCTTATTGCATGATTATTGATGGGGGAAGTTGTACAAATATGATAAGTGCTACCTTAGTGGAAGACTTACGATTAGAAACTATGAGACATCCTAAACCATACAAACGCTATTGGTTGAGTGATTGTGGTGAAGTTAAATTAAACAAACAAGTTAAGGTTCAGTTTGCTATGGGGGCGTATAAAGATGTGGTACTATGTGATGTGTTCCCAATACAAGTGGAGTATATTTTACTAGGAAAGAAGGCCATGGATGTTTGATAGAAATGTGGTGTACAAGGAGAGGTAGAATAAATATACATTGAAGAAGGATGGAAAGAAGACCGCACTACTTCCATTACCCCCTAGTGAGGTGCTAAAAGATTAAAACATCATGTGGGAAGAAGACAACAAAAGAAGAGAGTTGAGAAAAAAGAAGCAAAAACAAGAAAGGAAAGAAGGAGAGCTTAAAGAGAGCACATGAAAGAAAAATGATAGAAACTAAATGAGTGAGATTTTCTTGTGCTTGAAGCATGAAAATAATGAGAGAGAGAGGTTACAAAGAAGAAAAGTGTAGATGAGGGAAAAAATAAACTTTATGTGGGAGTGCATAAACTTGCATTTTTATCTTCACAAAAATATTCTTATTTGAAATCTTACACTGGTATTAATTCAAGGACGAATCGTCTTCGAGATGGAGGAAATGATAGGAATCCACCCAAGCATCATGACAAAGCTAAAAATTGGGATGGAGATTCAATGCTCACTCTATGGTGCCAAGGAAGAATTTAAATTACGAAGGCTTTCAATGGAGGATTCAAGTCAAACAAGCCACCAAGCTAAGGAATAAGAAGATAGTAAAACAGTGGTGCCAAATGGAAGTTTGAAAGTCCTTCAAGAAAACAAATCAAGAACCAAGAAAGTTGTCAAGCAATAAAGGATCAAAGAAGGGACAAGAAGATCAAAGCTTGAATAACAATTTATGTGGAGGATGAAGGGCACGTGGGAAAAAAGTTGAGAACAAGAAAAATGAACTGACTGTGTTCAGTATAGTGCGGGTCTGGTGCTAGGCCCAACAAGCCTACCTGGCGCCAAGCCCTCTCGGCCTATTGCCCAATTTTGACCGTGCGGACCAGGCACCCAGCCCGACAAGCCGACCCAGTGCTAGGTCACTTCGGGCATAGCCCAGTTTTGCTGATTTTTCTTCTTTTATTTTATTTTTTGTTTCAAATTTAATTTTCACTACTTTTAATATGTAATAGGGATATTTTGGACCTTTAAAAAGTTTGAAAGCTTGAGATTTCATCTCACCATAGTTAAATTAAGATGCCTATATAGATGACATTATAACATTTCAAATGTAAAAACTTTGAATATTGATAGAAATCAAAGAGTCTCCATGAGAGCTTTTGAGAGGTGATTCCTCTTGGGTAAATCCCATGATTATTAAGACCATTCTTAGGGCCTAGTCCTTTCCTATGTATCGAGTCTATAAATACTTTTAGGATAGATCAATTAACTTGTTAATTTGGGTCTTATGTCATAGCTAATCTAAGGTTTTTGTTGAAGGTAAAGTTGGTTGCCTAAATCACTTCTTCAAAGTGTTCTTGGTTTCTTTTTCAATCAAGGATCTTTGGTTGTGATTTGGATGACTTGATTCTCATTTATAGTGTTCTGAGTTCTTTATTTTGATTTAGGGTCCTATTATTTGAATTGGGTATATTATTTCTTCACAAAATTCTCTATTTTGAGCTCTTAGTTGGGTATTGCATTTTACCTTAAATTTAGCCACGAAATTCATTGAGAAAACTACCCTAAGATCATATCAAATTCTCTGTTCTTCAAGACAAAGGCTTCAAAGTTTCAAGAAAAATAGAGCAAACTCGTCACTAAGGAAGTTTCTTAAAAAAGGTCTTCAAAACTTTGATTTTTCTTGATTTTCTTGTTGAGAAATTGAAATTGTATGTTAGGTTGATGTTTAAGTAGTTATTTGAGGCTTTAAATTGCAAAAATCTTGTGATTTTTTGGATTTATTTACTGTAAATTTTTTTAGCTCAAAAAGGATTTTGTAACTCATTTTCATGCTAAATTTGTGAACTATAAAACTCATGTTTTTGGCTTCTACTTGTTGAGAAATTATTCCTTGATATTAATATAATCACGGGGGATTAAATTTTCTTGTGATTATTGAGTTTTTTTTATTGCTACTAGTGTGAAAATTTTGAAACCCCTTGAGTTACGAGGTTACACCTCAAGTATTTGATATTTTGTTTGAGTGAACTTTTCACTTTAAATTGTAACTAAAACTTTTGTGAACACTTTGTAAAGCTAATTATCTATTATTTCAAGTATTTTTAGGGACATTACTTGTCCATTTGAGATCATCTTAGTGGATAAATTCTTGCCCTTGCTCTTAAATACTATATTCCTTGAACTCCAAACGTTACATTGAAAATTTTTGTTAGGTTTTGTCTATTCACCCATTCCTTAGTTTTTGAAGTTGCTGAACTCTCTTAAATTCATTAACTTTTGATATAATCTCCTTGAGGCTCATTGTTGTTGATGATCAAACTTTCATCTAAGTCTAGTTGGTTGCCCATAGAAGGTTAGTAGCAGCACCTAAGCAATTGGGGAGATTTTTGTGAAAATAACTCGTTTAGGAAATTAAGTACTTGAAAAAGACAAGAGTGTGAGCTTATTCTCATTAAAAGCCAAAGGAGAGTTAAACACGAGGATTGAGCAAAAATTTTTTAGTGAATACACATGAGGGAGTGATTGTGAGGAATTACTTTCTCCTTTTATCCAAATTTTCTAAGTAAGCACCCTTGAAATTCTCAAATACAATATCCCAAGGAACTTTATTTGATATTTGTGCCACTTTTGGAATTTTTCAAACAAAAATGCAACGCATGAGAATGGATATTGACAGAATGAAATCTAACAAAAGCCAAACCTTAACAAATGCTAAAATGGGAGATAGCCTTAGAGTGAGAAATGAGCACAAACCTCCACTCCCATTATATGAGCAACTAATAAAGGGATGCGGAGAACCTTTCATAGAAGGTTATCAAAAGATTCCAACAAGGGGAAGAGGTAGGAAAAATTTGGGGTTAGGGAAGAAATTGAGAGGTGCAAGAAAAGGGACCTACCCTAAAAAGTATACATATACCAATCCTATTTTTCAACATTCACCAAATCAAGAAAATAAGCCGGTAAAACAATCAATAAGAACAACCCAAATGTCTAGGGAAAAGTAGGTTATGAGGAAAGGCTTAAGGTTAGGAAGGTTTTGCCATTGATTGGTGTTGCTAAAAAGATTGAGGGTGTGAATGATGTTGAGAATGAGAAGAATTCCAAAATGAGTAATATCTTTTACACTAGGTGCCTTATCCAACAAAAACCTTGTAGCTTGATTATTGATGGGGGAAGTTGTACAAATGCGATAAGTGCTACCTTAGTGGAGGACATAGGATTAGAAACTATAAAATATCCTAAACCATACAAACTCCATTAGTTGAGTGATTGTGGTGAAGTTAAAGTAAACAAACAAGTTAAGGTTGAGTTTGCTATGGGGGCCTTTAAGATGTAGTGCTATGTGATGTGTTCCCAATGCAAGTGGGGCATATTTTATTAGGAATTCTATGGATGTTTGATAGAGATGTAGCGCACAAGGAGAGGGAAAATAAATATTGATTGGAGAATGATGGAAAGAAGATCACACTACTTCCACAACCCCCTAGTGAGGTACTTTAATGGAAGATAGCCTTAAATTTTCTTGTGATTATTGAGTTTTTGGATTGCTACAAGTGTGAAAATTTTGAAACCCCTTGAGTTACGAGGTTGCACCTTAAGTGTTTGATATTTTGTTTGAGTGAACTTTTCACTTGAAATTGTGACTAAAACTTTTATGATCACTTTCTAAAGTTAATTATCTATCATTTCTAAAATTTTTGGGGACATTGCTTGTTAATTTGAGATAATCTTAGTGGATAAATTCTTGCCCTTGCTCTTGAATACTATATTTCTTAAACTCTAAGCGCAACCTTGAAAATTCTTATTAGGTCTTGTCCATTCACCTATTCCTTAGCCATTGAAGTTGTTAAACTCTCTTGAATTCATTAACGCTTGGTATAAACTCCTTAAGGCTCATTGATGTTGATGATCAAACTTCCATCTAAGTTTAATTGGTTGTTCATAGAGGGTTAGTAAACTTGTCAAGTTTGGACTAGTGCCTAAGCAATTGTGGAGATTTTTGTAGAAATAACTCATTCAGGAAATTGAGTGCTTGAAAAAGGTAAGAGTGAGCTTATCCTTATTAAAAGCTAAAGGAGAGTTAAACACAAGGGTTGAGCAATAATTCTTAAGTGGATACAAGTGAGGAAGTGATTGTGAGGAATTATTTTCTCTTTTTATCCAAATTTTCAAAGTAAGCACTCTTGAAATTCTCAAATACAATGCCCCAAGGAACATCATTTGATATTCGAGCCATCTTTGAAAATTTTCAAGCAAAAATGGAAGGCAAGAGGAGGGACATTAGAGGATGAAATCTAACCAAAGCAAAACCTCAACGCATGCTAAAAGGCGAGATAGCCTTGGAGTGAAAAATGAGTGCAAACCTCCACCCCCATTATATGAGCAACCAATGAAGGGATGTGAAGAATTTTTCATGGGAGGATATTAAAAAGTTTCAACAAGAGGAAGAAGTAGGAAAAATTTGGGGTTGGGGAAGAAATTGTAGGGTGCAAGAAAAGAGACCTACCTTAAAAAGTCCACACATACCAATCCTATTTTTCAACATTCACTAAACTAGAAAAATAAACCGCCAAAACAATCAATAAGAACAACCCAAAAGTCTAGGGAAAAAGTGGGTTATGAGGAAAGGCTTAAGGTTAGGAAGGTTTTGCCATTGATTGGTGTTGCTAAAAAGATTGAGGGTGTGAATGATGTTGAGAATGAGGAGAATTCACACAGAAGTAATATCTTTTACACTAGGTGTCTTATCTAACAAAAACCTTGTAGCTTGATTATTGATGGGGGAAGTTGTACAAATTCGATAAGTGCTACCTTAGTGGAGGACTTGGAATTAGAAACTATAAGACATCCTAAACTATACAAACTCCATTGATTGAGTGATTGTGGTAAAGTTAAAGTAAACAAACAAGTTGAGATTGAGTTTGCTATGGGGGCCTATAAAGATATCGTGCTATGTGATGTGTTCCCAATGTAAGTAGGGCATATTTTATTAGGAATTCCATAGATGTTTGATAGAGATGTAGTGCACAAGGGGAGGGAGAATTAATATACATTGGAGAATGATAGAAAGAAGATCGCACTACTTCCACAACCCCCTAGTAAGGTACTAAAATTTCAAAAACATCATGAGGCAAGAAACAACAAAAGAAAGAAAAGAGAAGCAAAAACAAGAAAGGAAAGAAGGAGAGCTTAAAAAGAGTACAAAAAAGAAAGATGATGGAAACTATATGAGTGAGACTTTCTTGTGCTTGAAGCATGAAAAAAATGAGAGAAAGGCTACAAAGAAGGAAAGTGAAGATGAGAGGAAAAATGAGCTTTATGTGAGAGGGCATAGACTTCTATTTTTATCTTCACAAAAAGATTCTTGTTTGAAATCTTACATACGTGTTAATTCAAGGACAAATCGTCTTCAAGAAGGGGAAATAATAGGAATCCACCTAAGTATCATGACAAAGTTAAAGAAGAGGGATGGTGATTCAATGCTCACTCCATAGTGCTAAGGAAGAATTTAAATTACAGAGGCTCTCAATGGAAGATTCAAACCAAACAAGCCACCAAGCCAAGGAATAAGAAGATAGTAAAGAAGTGGGTGCCCAAGGGAAGTTTGAAAGTCCTTCAAGAAGACAAATCAAGAACCAAGAAACTTGTTAAGCAATGGAATATCCAAGAAGGGCCAAGAAGATCAAAGCTTAAACAACAATTGGTGTGGAAGATGAAGTGTACACAGGAAAAAGGTGGTGAACAAGAAAAATGAACTGACTGTGTAAAGAATAGTGCGGGCCCAGTGCTAGGCCTAACAAGCTTACCTGGCGCCAGGCCCTCTTAGCCTGTTGGCCAATTTTGACCGTGTGGACCAGGCACCAGGCCCGATAAGCCGACTTAGCGCCAGGTCACTTCAAGCCTAGCCCAGTTTTACTGATATTTCTTATTTTGTTTAGTTTTTTGTTTCAAATTTAATTTTTCATGACTTTTATTATGTAATAGAGATATTTTGGACCTTTTAAAGGTATGAAAGGCTAAGATTTCATCTCACCATAGTTTGGTTAGGATGCCAATATGTATGGCATTATAACATTTCAAATGTAACAACTTTGAATATTGATAGAAATGAAACAGTCTCCTTAAGAGCTTTTGACAGATGATTCCTCTCGGGTAAATCCCATGAATATCAAGACCATTCTTAGGGCCTAGTCCTTCCCTATGCATTGAGTCTATAAATACTTTTAGGATAGATCAATTAGCTTGCTAATTTGGGTCTTAGGTTATAGCTAATCTAAGGTTTTTGTTGAAGGTAAAGCTGGTTGCCTAAATCATTGTTTTCAAAGTGTTCTTGGTTTTTTTTTTTTAAATCAAAGGTCTTTGGTTGTGATTTGGATGACTTGATTCTCATTTATAGCGTTCTAAGTTCTTTATTTTGGCTTAGGGTCCTAGTATTTGAAATGGGTATCTTGTTTCTTCACAAAATTCTCTATTTTGAGCTTTTAATTCAGCCTTGTATTTTGCCTTAAATTTAGCCACGAAATTCATTAAGAAAACAACCTCAAGATCCTATCAAATAGTTTGGTATCAGAGAGAGAAAAGTTTTGATTTTTATCAAGGCTTGGTTCCTCAAAACAAAGGCTTCAAAGTTTCAAGAAAAATAGGGCAAACTCGTCACTAAGGAAGGTGTTTCAAAAAGGTCTTCAAAGCTTTGATTTTTGATGATTTTCTTAATGAGAAATTGATCTTGTATGTTGGGTTGATATTTGAATAGTTATTTAAAGCTTTAAATTGCAAAAATCTTGTGGTTTTTTGGGTTTATTTACTGCAATTTTGTTAAGCTCAAAAAGAATTCCGTAACTCATTTTCATGCTAAATTTATGAATTATAAAACTCAAGTTTTTGGCTTCTCCTTGTTGAAAAATTATTCCTTCATATTAGTATAATCATTAGGGATTAATTTTTCTTGTGATTATTATATTTTTGTATTATTACAAGTGTGAAAATTTTGAAACCCCTTAAGTTATGAGATTACACCTCAAATGTTTGATATTTTGTTTGAGTGAACTTTTCACTTGAAATTGTGGCTAAAACTTTTGTGAACACTTTCTAAAGTTAATTATCTATCATTCCAAGTATTTTTGGGGACATTTCGTTTCCATTAGAGATCATCTTAATGGATAAATTATTGCCCTTGCTCTTGAATATTATATTCCTCAAACTCCTAGCGTTACATTGAAAATTCTTGTTAGGTTTTATCCATTCACCCATTCCTTAGTCATTGAAGTTGTTGAACTCTATTGAATTCATTGACTCCTGATATAAACTCCTTAAGGCTCATTGTTATTGATGATCAAACTTCTATCTAAGTCTAGTTTGTTGTCCTTAGAGGGTTAGTAAACTTGTCAAGTTGGGACTAGCTCCTAAGCAATTGGGGAGATTTTTGTGGAAATAACTCATTCAGAAAATTGAGTGCTTAAAAAGGTAAGAGTGTGAGCTTATTATTGTTAAAAACCAAAAGGAGAGTTAAATACGAGGGTTGAGCGATAATTCTTGCGTGGATATTCGTACAGGATTGATTGTGATGAATTACTTTCTCCTTTTATCCAAAATTTCAAAGTAAGCACCCTTGAAATTCTCAAATGCAATGCCCCAAGGAATGTTATTTGATATTCGAGCTGCATTTGAAATTTTCAAGCAAAAATGGATGGTATGAGGAGGGACATTGAGAGGATGGAATCTAACCAAAGTCAAACCTCATCGAATGTTAAAAGGGGAGATAGCCTTGGAGTGAGAAATGAGTGCAAACCTCCACTCCCATTATATGAGTAACCAATAAAGGGATGTGAAGAACCTTTCATGGGAGGATATTAAAAAATTCCAACAAGTGGAAGAAGTAGGAAAAGTGCGGGGTTAGGGACAAAATTGTGGGGTGAAAGAAAAGGGACCTACCTTAAAAAGTCTACATATACCAATCCTATTTTTCAATATTCACAAAATCAGGAAAATAAGCAACCAAAATAATCAATAAGAACAACTCAAAAGTCTAGGAAAAAAATAGGGTTATGAGAAAAGGTATGTGGCTGGGAAGGTTTTCCCACTGATTGGTGTTGCTAGAAATATTGAGGGTGCGAATGATGTTAAGAATGAGGAGAATTCACAAATGAATAATATCTTTTACACTAGGTGTCTTATCCAACAAAAGCCTTGTAACTTAATTATTGATGGGGGAATTTGTACAAATATGATAAGTGCTACCTTAGTAGAAGATTTTGAATTAGAAACTATGAGACATCCTAAACCATACAAACTCCATTAGTTAAGTAATTGTGGTGAAGTTAAAGTAAACAAAAAATTTAAGGATGAGTTTGCTATGGGGGCCGATAAAGATGTGGTGCTATGTGATGTATTCCCAATGCAAGTGGGGCAGATTTTATTAGGAAGACCATGGATGTTTGATAGAAATATAGCGTACAAGGGGAGGGAGATTTAATATACATTGGAGAAGGGATATAAAAAAGATCGCACTACTTCCATTACCCCCTAGTGAGGTGCTAAAAGTTCAAAACATCATGAGGGAAGAAGACTACAAAAGAAGGGACTTGAGAAAAAAGAAGCAAAAACAAGAAAAGAAAGAAGCAGAGCTTGAAGAAAGCACAAGAAAGAAAGATGATGGAAACTAAATGAGTAAGACTTTCTTGTGCTTGAAGCATGAAAATAATGAGGGAGAGACTACAAAATAGAAAAGTGAAGATTAAGGGAAAAATATGCCTTATATGGGAGAGCATAAACTTGTATTTTTATCTTCACAAAAGGATTCTTGTTTGAAATCTTACATAGGTGTTAATTCGAGGAAGAATCGTCTTCAAGACGGAAAAAATGATAGGAATCCACCCATGCCTCATGAGAAAGTTAAAGAATGGGGATGGTGATTTAATGCCCAATCTATGGTGCCAAGGAGGAATTTAAATTACGAAGGCTTTTAATACAGGATTCAAGCCAAACAAGCCACCAAGCCAAGAAATAAGTAGATTGTAAAAAAGTGGGTGCCAAAGGAAAGCTTGAATGTCCTTCAAGAAGATAAATCAAGAACCACAAAAGTTGTCAAGTGATAGAAGATCAAAGAAGGGCAAAGAAAATCAAAGCTTAAACAACAATTTGTGTGGAGGATGAAGTGCGCGTCAGCAAAAGGTTGAGAAAAAGAAAAACGAACAGACTGTGTGGAGAACAATGCAGGCCCAGTGCCAAGCCCAACAAGTCTACCTGGTGCCTGGCCCTCTCGGCCTATTGGCCAATTTTGACAATGTGGACCCGGCGCTAGGCCCAACAAGCCAACCCGGTGCCAGGTCACTTCAGGCATCGCCCAGTTTTGCTAAATTTTCTTGTTTTATTTTATTTTTTTTATAATTTAATTTGCATAGATTTTATTATGTAACAGGGATATTTTGGACCTTTTAAAGGTTTGAAATGCTGAGATTTCATCTCACCACAATTAGATTTAGATTCTTATATATATGGCATTATAACATTTCAAATGTAACAATTTTGAATATTGATAGAAATCAAAGAATCTCATTGAGAGCATTTGAGAGGTAATTCCTCTTAGGTAAATCTCATGAACATCAAGACCATTCTTAGAGCCTAATCCTTCCCTATATATTGAGTCTATAAACACTTTTAGGATAGATCAATTAGCTTGCTAATTTGGATCTTAGGTTATAGCTAATCTAAGGTTCTTGTCGGAGGTAAATTTGGTTGTCTAAATCATTTTCTTCAAAGTGTTCTTGGTTTCTTTTTGAATCAAGGGTCTTTGGTTGTGATTTAGATAGCTTGATTCTCATTTATAGTGTTTTAAGTTCTTTATTTTGGCTTAGGATCCTAGTATTTGAATTGGGTATCTTGTTTCTTCACAAAATTCTCTGTTTTGAGCTCTTGGTTGGGTCTTGTATTTTGCCCTAAATTTAGCCATGAAATTCATTGAGAAAACAACCCCAAGATTATATCAAAGAATTTTTTAAAACAATCTTGACACTACTGCTTAACAAGCTATTGAATAGGGATGGAAACCCCACAACAATGGCAAATACTGGTACTAGAGTAAAAGAATTGAAGCCAATGGATCTATAGGGAAACGTGGAACGTCGTCTTGACAATTCTAATACTAAAACATTGAATATAATTCTTGCTACCATTGGTTTTGATCAGTTCAAGTTGATTTCAATATGTAATTTTGTCAAATATGTATAAAAAGTACTACAAACAATGTATAAAGGTGCAAGCAATGTCAGAATGTCAAAATTACAAATGTCAACATCACAATTTGAAGAAGTAAGGATGGGTGATCATGAAACCATTATTGTATTTGGTAGTAAATTAAGAGATATTGCTAATTAGGCTTTTTAACTGGAAGAAAGATCTTCTAAAGAAAAATTAGTACATACAACATTGAAATCTCTACCATCTTTATTCGATGCCAAATTAGCTGCCATAGATGAATGCAAGAATGTGTCAAAGATGGGATTAGATAATCTTATGTGATATTTGAAAACTTATAAAATGAATTTTCTGCTAAAATTAAAGGGAGAAAAGAGTAGCCTTAAAAGTTGAAGATGATTCTAATGATAATAAGTGCTCAGATCCCTTTCTTTTGTTTTTTAGGTTTCTTTCAATTTCTTAGTAAGAATGGGTGACGGATGAAATCGATTTTCTGACGAGACTATTTAACAAGCTATTGAGAAGGAAAAAAATAGAAGAATAGACTATTTGCCTAGCCTTTCAATAAGAAACCCTTATTTCAATTAAAAAAAAAAAAAACAGCAGTGAGCAGAAACCTTTAGAAAATAAAAGTGGATTGAGAGGATGTAAGTGTAGAGAATACAGAGGATATGGAGACATTCAGGCTGAATGTGGTAAATTTCTGAGAAAGATAAAGAATAAATCTTATAGTATAACTCTGAGTGACTGTGAAGACAATCAAGAATATCTTGGTAAAAATAGTACTCAAAGAGATGATGATAAAGGTTAGGTAAGCAATGTTACATTCAACGTTGTTGTTGAAAAGAATTTAATTCATGAAAAAGGTATTTCGGGTTGATAAATATCTTGATGGATATAAAAATAAGGATATAATGCATGAGAAACTTATAAAATGATACAAGTTTATATATTTAAAATGGGTTGAAGTCACAAAACTAAACAAAATATTGAAAAAGGATGTTCAGAAACTTCAACAAGTGAATAGTTCACATCAACAAGAGATTAAAAAAAAAAAAAAAAAAGAAGAACTTCAACATCAAACCCAATAAGGAGAAGAGAACTTGGAAGCCAGTAATCAAAAGTTGCATAATACCTATCCAAAGTTAGTACATGCTCAGCAATCTATTGAAAAGTTAAACTCTAGAAAGGTAAAATTAGATAAGTTTCTTTCTTTCAAAAGACACCCACATCATTAAACTTGGTTGTGATAACTTAATCAAGGCTGAAAAAAGAATTTGATAGTTGCTAAGAAGAATGGATAACTGAAGAAATTCAAACTCAAGCCTAAGAAACTCCTTATTTGTTGTGGACTTACTCTTTTGTAGGACACAAGTGGAAAAATTGCTTTAAAATTTTAAAAATATTTAACATGGTCAGAAGATTGCTAAAGCTGAATTTAACAGAGGATGCAAAACACCAAAGGTGAAACACATATGGATTAGAAGAAATAAAATCAAAGCATATGTAGTATATGTTTCCTTTATAGTGAATGTTATCTTGACATGAATGCTTAAAGCACATGATAGGCAAAAACGAGTTCCTTAACAATTATGAACACAAAAAATGGTTCTATTACTTTTGGTGATAGCTCATAAGATAAAATGATTGGAAATGGAATGTTAAACGTTGAAGGTTTTCTTAAACTCTAAACTTTGCGGGTTGATAGTTTGAAGGCTAATCTGATGTGTACATATCAAACAACTATATAATGAAAATAGGTATATTAACTTTAGCAAAAACAAGTATGTAGTGTGACAAAATAGGAAAATGTGTAATCTCTCAAAATTGGACTATATATAATTGTTATCAGATATGCAAATCTAAAAGTTATAACTATATGATGGCTAAGACATACAAAATTGAGTTATTGCATCAAAAGTAGGGACATGTCAATTACAAACAGTTGTATGAATTAAGTTTAATAGGTGCAGTTCGTGAATTACTTGTGCTAGGTAAGAATATCAAAAGAATCCGTGGTTCCTATCAGAGAGGAAAGAAGATTAAATTTCCATAAAGTAAGTTCAATAGATTGTAACATCTACAACACTTGAACTTTTACACATAAACTTGTTTGGGCAAATACAAACTAAAAGAATTTGAGGAAAGTGGTATGTCATGGTGTGTTGTGATGATTATTCCAGATTCATTTGGGTAAATTTCTGAGCAAAAAATCATATGTATTTGAATTATTTTAAAAGTTATGTTTAAATTTAAAAACTCAGAAAAGTGTAAATTTGAAAAGACTGAGAAGTAATCATGGAAAGGAATTTGACAATAAACAGTTTATTAATTTCTCTATTAAGAATAGAATTCAATAGAAATTTTTAACACAAAAAATTCCAAAGTAGAACGGTGTTGTATAGCTTAAAAATCAAACCATTTAAGAAATAGCTAGGTGATTCTAAATACCAAGGAAATACGGCACAAATAGTGGGCAAAAGTTGTAAACACTGCCACACATATGATCAATAGAATTTATTTTAGGCCTCATACTAACAAGAATGCATATGAAATTTGGATTTGATGAAAACCTCATCTAAACTACTTTCATGTCTTTAAAAGTAAATGTTGCATTGTTAATGAAATAGAACAGTTAGAAAAATTCAATGTAAAGAGTGACGAAAGAGTTTTTCTTGGGTATTCTAAAAATAATAGATCATATCGTGTGTTCAACAAAAAGAGTTAAAGGGTCATGAAATCAATCAATGTTGTGGTTGAAAACATACAATTGAACGATAATGAAGAGCTTATTAAAGCTAACGACAAGCAAGTCACATCAGAAGGAGCCAACACTTATAAATATGTAGATTCTAATAAAGAACAGAAGAATGTCTAACAAAATGTTCCATTTTCAAGAGTAAAGAAGTATCATCCATCTGATTTGATTATTAGAAGTTTAGATGAATCTAGAAAGACTAGAGAAAGATTAAAAAATTGATTATAAGGATATGGTAAAGTATGTCTATTATACTTCAACATTGGAATCAAAAAATGTAAAAAAAAAAACTTTAATAAATGAGTACTGGATTGTCATAATATAGGAAGAGCTTCAACAATAAAAAAGATGTGACTATGACTGGCACTAAATGGGTGTTTCAAAACATGATAGATGGTGTGTAAATTTTGGGTGCATAAAAATCATTAAATTTAAATCCATACATTAGTCAAATTTTAATTAAAATATTAATTGCAAAATACACATACGAGCAAGTATACTCATTGCAAGCATAGTATAGGGAATTAATGAGTATCGATCCTCAAGGGAACAAGTATACACTAACCACTTTTCATTCATTATTTAATGGATCAAATAAAGTGATAAGATCATAAATATAAAAATAAAGAAATATGTACAACTCAAGAATGTAGGAATATGAAATTTAGACAATTATCCTAGAATACATGACACTAAATCATTTAGCAATTATCTCAATTAATCATCATCTTGGCATTATGAAGGAATATAAAGTAAAATTCAAATGTTTTCCAAGTCATGAATCCACTTATATGGACTTCACTTCTTTATCAATCCATGAAATCACTATCTTTTTATTAAATGGGAAGATTTCCCAATCAAACCAACATAACCATAATATGCATTAAACTCAATTCCTCATAAATTATCCCTATGCTTTAGGTGATAATAAACATAAAATTAGTCAATAATCCTATACTCTATGCGAAATCAATTAATCTTTGATTACTTCGGTTTCTTGTCCTAACTTCATTTCCTATGTCCATTAAGATCAACAAATATGAAATCAATGTAATGTACTTCTAACATCATTTCCCAAGTCAATTAGAAGAAACACATCAATAACCAATGATAACAAATAATCAAATACCAAGGATGATAGAAAATTGATCAAATAGCTAAATTAATACAAAAATCATAAATTTCAAAATAATGTCAAATTACAATGAAAACATTGAATACATCATTATTCTAGAAAAAGAAATCAAAAGTAAAAGAAAGAACTCATGAACAAGCCCTCTTTCTTCTCTTTGGAAACCTTCTTGAATAATCCTCATTGAATGATGAATCTCTCCTTTTTTTGAGTGGTTGGAAGTTTTGATCCTTGGATTTATTACTTTTTCTTGTGTTTTCCTTAATTTTATAAGCTTCTTTAATACCAAAATTTGTGACTTGAGAAGTCTTGGCCCATTAGAATTCAGAAAATACTAAAATCCTTTGGAAGATACCAAATCCATGCACAGAATTCGTCACTGATAGACCGGGCCTAGCGCCGGGTACCTTCGACCCACCTGGTGCCAAGTACATTCTATTTTTCGCCTGGACTTTGGTCTATTCATGCTCTGTTTCCCCAGAGTGGACCTGGTGCATGGTGCACTAGCCGAACCTGGCGTCAGGTACATATTGGAATTTTTCACTTTTTGCTCTAAATCTACTCAATTCTGCATAAATTCATCAAAAACACTTTTCACAAGTAAAATATCAAATAAGAAGGAATATACCTAATTATTACTTCAAAAGTATCTCAAATTAACCTCAAATAACTAGAAAAATAGTAATGAATTTAGCCCCTATCAAATTCCCTTATACTTGAGTTTTTGCTTGTCTTCAAGCAAAATACTTAAGTCCAGAAAATTATCAAGAAAACACAAGATTTTATTCTTCCAAAATTTGAGCTTATAACTTCTATTTGTAACACCCCTACTAAACACAAGAGTGGAAACATATCAACACCGGGTGTCGCCCCATCCAATTTCCTGGATAAGGGGTCTTTATAATGAATATATATATATATATATATATATATATATAGAGAGAGAGAGAGAGAGAGGTCCAGACTCAATAATATCCTATATTGATGGCCACACATATACATATATCAGAGAATCTCTTACATGCAATCTCTATATATGACAGAACAAAGTACATGATTAAAAGGAAAGCTGTTTAGACCTATATTGCCGACTCTGTGGTATTGTCCTTCTATCCGTAGATCTGCTTAGCTCTGGATCTTACAAAAAGGTAAGATAAAAAACACGTGTGAGTAATGAATCACCTAGTGAGTTCCGTGTGTGGTAGTACTTTATGAAAGAACAGAGAACGCAAAAGTTTTGTGAAATAGCATATCATTCTTTTCCTACTGAAAATAGTTTTCAAAACACTCTAAGGAGAAAAGTTTATTCAGAACTTAATTATTTTTGAAAAACAGTATTTCAAATCGTTGCCCCAGTTTCCAAATCACAGGCACTTCTCCAACAGAAGGTCAGCTTGTATGCAAGTTCCGCAGGCCTTACTTTCAGTGCCACGTATTATTGTACTGAGACCACCGCCTCCATTACTCAATCCGTGCGTCGCCAGAAAATAAGTACACCGTAGCATACTACAATTACAAGTGTACGTAGCACATAATCTTTTACATACTACCATAAGCCAAGGGTCTCAATCTCGACGTTAATCACCATCGAGGCAGCAAGGGGTTTGAACAACGCCAGATGTCCAGCCCAACTCGTGAACAACCCAAATCACAAAGTGTGCACAAGGCACGACAATTGCCAAGCTCTAGACGGCTAGCCAAGATGACTCATCTCAATGTCCTGTCACCCCATTCGGAGTAAGACAATCCCTAGAACTAGGCTAGGTTACTAGGGCCGTCTAACTCTAATATAGGCTAGTACAAAGATCAAAGTCCTTACTGAGTACTCAACGCCACCACTACCAACCCCTTCTGACTGATCAGGCCAAAGAGTTATCTGATTCTATAGGATTTTCAATCAAACATTTTTTGGGCAAATAACACTTTCTAGAATTTGATTCTACTGACTTACTAGTTAGATCATTATTCACATAAGCTCCGCAGGGCCAATCAATTCATTCTATAGGCGCATCAGGCTAATAAAAAATTTCAGGGATTAAAAGTCATTTTTCAAAAGTCAATTTCATCAAGAGAAATTATTTTTCAAAACGGTATCAAAATAGGTTAAAGAGTTTCTTTCATACATCAAAACAAGTTTTCAGGAGTATTCGGGTCATTTCGCCCGTACTCGATCACAAAAAATCATTTCCAAGGGCATTCGGGTCATTTTACCCATGTCCAATTTGTAAAATGTTCACAAGAGTTTCAGTAAGGATATTTTGATCATTTACCGATTATCCGATTCCAAAGGTTTCATAAAACATTCCAATAAGAATATTTGGATCATTTTCCAAATACCCGATTCCAAAAGGAACTCATTTCAAACAATCAAGAATTCTAATCTAAAAAGAGGATTAAATTTAGAGTTTACAATACACATTTCCATAAAATATTCTAATAAGGGCATTCTAGTCAATTTATGGATGCCCGAATCTAAAAATTACCATTTTTTTAAAAATCTCAAATATTTAATTCAAAAAGGACTAAATTCACAAATTCACGTTTTAATCGTCCGATAAGGTTTCCAAGCCAATTATGAAGTTCATTCAAACCCAAAATGACATAAAACAAATCTTGCTCAAATAAACCTTAAACATATTCAAAGATTTCCCAAACGGTATAAAACATGGCATTTCGTGGAAAAACAAAGCATACTAGCTTTCAAAAGGTTTTAGAAGTTCAAGGGACTCATCTTGTGTTCTAATTAACTCTTTCTGTTCACGGCCGTTTAATCACCGTCTCTACCGTTTCTAATGTTCCATTGGCCATTTATTGATAAACCTACACCAAACATGGTTTTCGGGTTAATTCGTGTTCGGCCAAAAAGTAGCCAACATCCAGCCGATGGGGCCGACAGTTAAGGTAAACGTTCGACTTTCGTTCACATCGTTTTTTCGTTGGTTGTTCGATTCTTTCGTTTTCCTTTTTCCACATCCTTTCTCCCCCTGTATACAAGGGATTCACTTCATATTTCGCAATTATTTCATCCAAAATCACGTAATTAATCATTCTTAAGTCCATCCACTTTCTAAGTAAAATTTTGAAATTTTGCTGCTTTGACACATGATTTGTTTTGGATATAACTTTCAATTCACAACTCCGAATTAACTCTATGATATACCAAAATGACCATAAGACTCTTAAATTTAATTTTTCATTGGCCCTTTTTATAGTTCTAGTTTTCATGACATACTATAGGGTAAAAATAGCCTCAGTAGTTTTACCTTAATTCTATTATTTATGCTTTCCTTTGTTCTCCTTTAGTCTTTAACACCTTAGAACCATTAATCCATTCAATATTCCTTCAAATAATCTTTAATTCTGTTATTTCTAGATTTTAATAGCTCATAAGAGGCACACTTATTCAGCACAGATTCATCTTTTTCTAATCAAAGCTCATATAATTTATTTTTCCAACCAAGTAAATTCCATTTTTACCCTACTTTGATCATCTCTTCCTCCACCGAAAATACCCTAAAACCACCATAATTAATCAGCTTTTACTCTCACAAAACATCATTTAAAGACCTTTAGGTAGCCGGCACATATACAAGCATATACGAGGCTCATACACAAAAGTTCACAAATTCTAGCTTTGATTTGAAATCAAGACATGAAAGTCATGCATTCACGTCAAAATTTACATCAACATAATCATCATTCACCTAACAATAATTTTAATTCAAGTAAGGTAGAACCTTATATTTGAGGCTATTTGAGGTGATTTTGCTCCAAGAACTCTCAAAACTTCACCTAAAACACTAAGAATACACACTAGCCTTTTTTTTCTCTCTTGCTTAATTTCTTTTTCTCTTGGTTTTTCTCCTTCATGGCTGCTGAATATTTGGCTGTTTAATAGCCCCTCCTAACCGCCATTCACTCTTTAGTCTTCACCCTTCATTTCTTGTTTTGGTCTAATTGAATGGTGGATATATTTAGGTGTGTTCCAATAAGATTTTTACACACAAACCATTTTTTTTTCCTCCACAAAAATTCCCTTTATTTCTCCTTGCATGGTTGCCAAAATTCTTGTCCAATTTTCAGCCATTTATTCATCTTCTCTTTGTCCAAACATTAGCCAATTACATTGCTCAAGACCTTAATCAAATGGGCCCACAAGTGATGTGTTCCAATTACAAAAATTACACATCATTCTTTATTTATTTTGTAACCCTTTAATTCCATGCATCTTGCATGAATCCTTCATGAAACCTCTCTTAAATTGACACATGTCCATGGGCTACCAATCACAAAATGCCACACACACCGTTTTAACCGCGATTTCTTATTTTCTTAAAAAATGACTAAAATCGGGTCCATAATGAAAAAATATTTTATTTCACCATCCAACTCCAAAAATTCTACTGAATCTATTGGTAATACTTAAATTCTTCAATTCCTTCTCTATTTGGTTAAATTTGTGGTCAAAGTCATGGGTGCGATTAAAATAACAAAAATGTCCCCAATACCTCAGGTAACATAATTTACACCAAAACGTGCATTTCATCACACTAATCAATTTCTCTTTTCAGCGTACCCTCAAATTCTAATTTTTTTAACGCTAATAGCCTTCCGAAGATTTAGGATATGGGTAGAATAAATTCAATAATTACATCCAGCTCCAAACAAAATGTTATTATATCAAAATATTCGTCTCATTACACCGATCAACTTTTGTTCTGGATATCGATACAAATTCTCACCCTATTGCAAATAGTAGATAATCAAAAGTAAAAAGGTGGGATGTTACATTCTAACTTTAGATAGAACCTTTGCTATTCATTCAACCTTTTGAAAACAATTACAACTTGAAGCACTTAATAAGACATCACAAAACTCTTGAAGTTAAATTAAATAAGTTTATACCTTGGTCCAAGAAAATTATTTCACCCTTAAAGAAAAAACATAGATAATATGAATTATACAAGTCAAACCATCTACCAACTCAAGCATTGTAAATCTAAAAATTGCACAACTCAAGTAGTGATTTAAGGAAAACACTATTTTTTTTCTCTTAAATTTTACTAATGACTTAGGAAATTGATAGCCTCAGGTGCATGAATTTTTCTTCGCACACCTTATTAGCCCCCTTTTAGTCATCACTCATCATTTTTTTCCCAATATTTTTCTCTCTTTTGCTTGTGGGAATTAATAGCTTTAAGAAAATGGATTTCTTTTCACTATCCGTATTGGCCCTAATAATTAAGCAAAAAGTATTTTCCTCACCTTCATAGAGGAAACAAAAACCAACTCATTTTTCTCAATCCTCAACTCAATCACAAAATTTTTTCACTCAATCTTTCCACTCAAAGATCTTATTTCTTTATATCCTAATCACAACTCAAAGCTAAGCAAGGTTTAAGCCCATAATAAGCTAACAACTTTCCCCACATTTATCATATTCTCCATATTCAAACTAGATAAATCAAATAATAGTCAAACACTAATGCATAAACAAGAGTAATCCAAATTTTCAAGTCTTAACAATATCATATCCAACAAACTAATTTCATGAAAATCCACCAAATGAATGACAAAACCCATATCCAAGTAAGAAAGAGAATTACAACCATGCTAAAGCAATGAAAAACCACTAAAAATTTTGAAAAATTTTCAGGAAAAATTTAGCCACAAAATCAAAAAATTTTAGCACAATGTAAATAATGTATAAGGAAAATATCTTCAATGCTAAACTCTCCCCCCACACTTAAACTCCGCATTGTCCTCAATAGCCAAAAATATAATGATGAAAGTAAAGCCAAAGGACCAAAATAAATAAAAGGGTGAGAATAGAGAAAAGAAAATTCTTCAATTGTGAATTAGTTCCAATGTGTGTGAATCCACTACAAAGAGTCATTAGAGAAGGGTACCTAACTCAAAAGAAACAAAAATAGAAAAACATAAATCTAGGGGGAAAAAAAGAAAGTTAAAAGAAAATTAGTACATAGAAAAAGAAGTAAAAAGGACCAACGGAAAATCATGAATCATAGAAGGTAATTTCGAGATGCTCTAAAGTGCTAAGTTCTTTACCCAAATATGGTTTCACTCGACCTCCATTTACCTTAAAGATCCCCTTAGTTGGATGAGAAATCTTAATAACTCCAAATGCATAAACTCGATGTACCTCATATGGCCTCGACTATCTTGACTTCAATTTACCCAGGAAAAGTCTGAGCCTAGAATTAAACAATAACACTTTATCCCTTTCTTTAAACTCTTAAGGGGAACGAATATGCTGTTAGTGTTATGCCCTAGAGGCAATCACTTGTACTATATATGACACATTTTATTTTAATAAAAGGCATTATTTATCTTACAGTTTCTTTTGTTTACTTTAAGTAATATAACTGTTCGATAAAGTCCCTAGTACAACACTATGTTAAGGAAATTATGATAGAGATCATGATATGAGATTCCTACTACACTGGATGGTGTTAGTACTTAAATAGTCCCTAGTTGTAGTATTAATGAGACAGGACATCATTAATGCATTAAAACTAGCATGTGTTAGACTTCCTGATTTGATCAGGCGGTGGTTCTTATAACCGTAAGTATTGATATACTCAAAGTTAACACATGGATGCCTGTTAATAGAATAAGTTCATTGGATGACCTAGCTTTGAGATAATCACATGGATAACTATTTAGTGCCAGTGATACAATCTCAATATAGCAAACGTGCAAGTATCCTTAGACTTGAGATCTCCAAGGTACTTTGTTTGTTGAGCCTTGTACTTTGATTCCAATCTCTGGAGCTCGATCGAGGGCCGCCTATAGGATGGATATTGGGTACATGGTGAGGTAAACGAAAGTAGTTGAGAGGGTCAATAAATGATTCACTACTCCTAATAATAAGGGCGAATATCTCACGGCCACTTGTAGGAATTACTACTCGAAAGTCCTTGGCCAAGGCAATTATGTATTGGAAACAGTTCCAATTGATACACATCTAGAGTAGTGGATTCCTGGTACAAGTATTATTGTATTCGAGCCAGAATTAATTCTGGAGGGAGTTGGCACTAATTCTATACTCCAAACCGAATGAGATATTGTATGGTGAAAGGAGTTGATTGCATTGAAGTTTGTTATTGAAGGGTTCATGTCAAGCCACTTGACTTCCTGGACTTTTGGGTGGTCATGATGTGTTGCTAGATTCTACTCATGATCTGAGAATATGGATTTATTTATTGATGAATTAATAAACCAATTCTGATTAGAATTAATAGGATTAATTCTAATTAATTATGGATTATTAATCTCAAAGCGTTTGGATTAATTCATGTTCACTACCAATTGACCGGGAAACCTAATAGGTCACACACAATAGAGGATTATATACTCAAGATGCTATTTGATAACATAGTGAGGTTAATTGAGAGAAAGAAAAGTTGTTGTGGACAAATTATAATTAGTTATAATTTGTGGTATAAGTTGTAATTGTGAGAACTTGATGTTTCCAATTACAATTAGGGAATTCTAATAGGATTAGAATTTTTAGTTTTGGGAAGGGAATTTCGTGTGATATATAGTAGCTAATAACACACGAAAAACCCTAGCTAATAGCTGAAAAACAACACACGATCTCTCTTTCTCTCATTTTTCTTCTTGAAAGAAAAACCCTAGCCGCCATTAATTTTTGCTAGCACAGAAATTTTGGTGCTTGAGTATTCCTCTATGTGAATTACTATTAGAGATAATCACACACTGTGATTATAGTGGGTAGACGTTCAACTCACATGGAGGTTGATCACGAGGATTGCTGGATCGTGCCTCAACTTGAAGAAGAAAATTTTGTTCTTCGTATGATCACCCAAAGGTAAAATTTGTTGCCTTTATTATCGTTATGTCTTGTTTTCCATACATAGAATAGTCCTGGGAGGGTATCTCGATTTATTTTCCACTGCACCGTATAGGATACGTGTGAAACCCCAATCAAAACCGACCTTAGAGTAAGGGGGTTGGGATGCATAACATACTTTACTGGATGATTAAATATATTTTTATTTGATTTTATGTGCCTTGGATTTGAGTTTTAATGTCTTGGAGGCTTGTTGGTGAATATTGAATGAGAAAGACAAAATGGTAATTTTTGTCTGAGGAAAAATAGGGAGATAGCTTGAGGATTGGATAGGAAATAAGTTGCTAGTGAAAATAACAACAAGAGTTGTTGTGGTGTAGTGGTTAGAGCTTTGAAAATTAATTCTTGAGGTCTTGGGTTCAAATTCCATCATAGAAGTTTTAGCTTGGTTAAATTTTATTTTGCTTGGGGAAGTAATAATTTCGGCCTTAGTGGTGTTTGGAGTAGGGTAGAGATGTTGTCCTATGGGAGGCATGATAGGATTCTTTAAATCCTATTCATTTGTTCTACTCGAATTTCCCAAGAGGAATTCATTTTCCCTTGATCTTTGATTTTTCCTTAGTTCTCAACTCATGAGGTTGAGCAAATTGATCTAGCCATTTTCTTTCCAGAAATTTCAGTGAAGTGCTGTGGTCTTGTAGGATCAAAATGTCCTAGTAAAGGACTTTTTATGGTCCAAAAATGTGAAAGAGTTGTGAGAGATTTCAAGAGGAAAATTCCTTTAGTGAGCTTGCTGAAAAATTCACTCTAGCTAGTTCATCTTCCTTCTTGGAATGAACTGAAAATTCTCCAGCTGATTGTGCCATCAAGGTGTCGAGATTCTTAGCTAACATTCCCTCCCAAATGCTGCCAGAAAAATGGTCTTTTGGATCAGCTTGCAACCTGAATTCTTTAGCCATTTTCGGACTGCTCAAAGCTGGAGCAAAACCAGAAAAATTCCTGTACAAATCGCAGCTTTGAGAGTCCAAAACCAAGCTGTTTTCTTCCAAATTTTGTTGAGCACCTTAGCCATGTTTTTCCCCCATGAAGAAGGCTAGAAACCCGCCTTGAAAGCCCCTGGAATTCCCCTTCAAACTCTTTGCAAACGGGCTGGAAAATGGCAGCCGAAAACTGCCTAGGGAAAACTTCAGCTTGCGAAAATGCTGTGCAAAAAATTGTCTAGCTTTGTTTCCTAATCTTCCTCCAGCCGAAACACCATCATTGTTCTGCATAAACCTTCCTTAAACCTCCAGTAACTGAGCTCCATTATTTCCCTTAAGCTTCTGCACGAAATTCAGACATGGCTGCCTGAAAATCTCTCCAACAAATCCCTGCAACTATGCTTGATTGATTACCAAATTTCCAGCCACCATAGTTTAGCAACTTTCCATAATATATCCCTCAAATAACCAAACTTCTTCTTCAACAGTATGCTCCCTATTTTCAGCCACCATAAGCTTCCTTAAGCTAGCATTAATCCCACCGAAATTCTGCTCAAAGCAGTCAGCCATGGCAGACTTCCAAAGCTCTCCAACAATCAAGATATTCTAGGATATTTAGTTTCCAAATTTACTTTCTAAAAATATTCTTCAAGGATTTTAACAACTAACCTTTCCTTTTCCCTTCCAAGTCAGAGAATCATCTTCCTAAACCCTACAGAAATTCGGCCAGCCCTAGTTCTCATAGAATTTCGGCAGCTGCAAACTACAATCTCACAAATTCTTTCAACCTTCTAGAACACACACACTACACCAAGAACACCTACTTCTTCCTTTCACCTAATACCCCTCCAAACCACGTCAAACCTTCTCTAAAATTTTCAGATTTAACCTACTCACTACCGTGAGTCCATCAACACCATTTTTAACATCAAACTCCACAAATCAACTCGCTACTTCAGATCAAAACTAGAAAATTCTGTGAAGGTTCAAGAACACCTTCAAGGTAGGTTTGTTCTAACAACTTCATCTTCTCCAATCTTGATCTCTAGTGAGAATATATGTGAATAGACATGCTAATGGTCTCTCTCTCTGTCTCTCTCTCTCTCATGGCCGAAACTCCCTCTCTTGGCCGGATGGCTTCTTCCTCCATGGCCATGCTCTCTCCACCTTCCTTGGACGATTTTTGGCATCTAGGAGTTGAGATCCATTCTAAACTCCTTCAAGGCATCCCTCAACCAAGTAAGTCCCTTCAATCTTTCTTTTAAATTCTAGATTCATGTCTCTAGGATGATGTTGATAGTATGTGGATTGTGATAGGACTTGAGTATGCATTGTAGAGAATGAAGCATGAATATATGTATGATTGTGAAGGATATGGGATTTATGCATGGAAGGATTATATTGTTTGATTGAATGATGAGTTGGGGTTTGATGCATGTTTCCATGTCATAGGTAGTATTTGTGATGAGGTATGCTAGAGATTATGTCACCATTGGTGATTAGGACTCATATTCATGTTGGATTATTGAAGCCATGGCCATATCTATGCTAGTAGTGGTTAGATCATGTCTTGATAAATTGAGATCTATGCTTGTATGCATGATTTGGATGAATTGATGAGTTGAATGGTTGTATATGTTCATAGTTGTGAGTAACCTTGGAATTATGATCATGATCTAGTTGTCCCTAAGCAAATTTTTATTTCATGAATAAAATATTTAGTAATATAACCTTGCTAGTGATTTCGAAAAAATCCCTAGAAAGGGTGGATTTGGAATATTATGTTTATATAAAGGAAAATTTAGTCAAATAAATAATAGTTTTAATAGAAAATTAAAATATATAGATATTTTATAAAATAATGAGATCAACTAAAGCCTTTTATGGAAATAATCATGATTAGTAAAATACTTATTTCTATATATTTCATTATCATATTTTAATCAAAACCTATTAAAACTTATTTATTATTTTTCAAGCAAGATTCTTTAAAATTCATTTTCAACTAACTTTAGTTATCAATTATTTTCTAACAACTAAATTATTAATAAATCATTAACAAATAAACTCTAAATTTTTCTTAGCAAGTTTTAAACCTTTAACTTATTAGTACCTATTTCCCAAAATAGTAATTATTTTAAATATCAAATTATCCTTAGCCTATAAACCTATTTATTTATTGAGTGGCCTTAAAGCTTGGGACATTAGGATCATGATAGTAGTAAGTTGAGTAGTTTTAAAATTGAGGAAGTGGATTGTGGCTTGAAATTGATTGTGTTTTGTGTTTGCCCAAGTGGGGTTAGGTCAGTTGTTGAAGACCTTTTATTTGTGAGCAAGAGTCAGGTAAGCTCCTGTATAAAACCTGATTGATGTGAAATGTTTTCCTTATGGCAAGCCAAATGTAGAGTGTATAGACACTCATTTATGTAAAGGCAATTGAGGGTTGAACTCTCTCTTATTTCAAACATTTGAATTATTTAAAAATCAATGAGCAGATTTGCCAAACTCAAACTCTTTCTAAAGCTGATTTTTACAAGGACTTTGGAAACCCTCAAAATGCCATTTTCATGTGGAACAATGTTTTGTTCATTTTATCCCAAGTAGAAAACGTCGTTGAGTACTCAATAAGGGTGGACTACTAGGACTAGTCTTTAAGGGGTTAGGGTAAGCCTCTCAGTAGGTGGCCACCTCTGAGGGGTGAGTCCTTCCCGGATAGGACGTCAGTCCAGTGGGTCATGCCAGTCCGAGCTAGCATTGTTCTTTTCAGTCAAGTGACTATGTTTTGCCGGAATGGACACCCGATTGTTGTTTGGGTATAGAGAATGAGGAGTATCTTGCCCAGTAGGCCGATCACATACTTTTGTCAGTCTGCACAAAGTGTGGCATTTTGACTGGCGGTATGCACAAAGTGTGGCATACTGACCATCCGGTTGTGGGGCCCAATGTGTGGTAACCCATAATCCTTTCTTATAAGTGGTTGATTTTGTTGATCATGTATGGCTGGAATAGCTAAAACGCCACTCTTGCTTTTGATTGATGTTTACTGCTTGCCAATATTTCTCTTATAAAGATTTCGCACTTTGCATCCATGAACTGCTTTCACTAAACACCCAAAGCACACACGGACTTACTGAGATTTCTGTCTCATCACCTTTTTACCATGATTTCAGGTCGATCCTGCTGTGGGGATGAGTAGCTAGTGTAATCTACCTGGAAAGAGATTGTTATCATTTATTTCTATGTATTGCTTTGGAGAGTCGAGAGTGCATAATTTTATTTATGGTTTTGTTTTGGGAATTCATGGATTTATTCTTGGAGTATTTTGGGATGTAATAAATTTTTAAGTTAAAGTATTATTTTATTCCGCTATTTTACTTGTGTGACCTAGTTATAAAGATCCCTTGTCCTTTGGACGGAGCGACATCCCCGGCCCTGGCGGGCCTAGGTAGCGGGGTGTTACAATACGAGCCTGAGATACCCAACATATGCCTATCATGCCAACATTTCATCTTATCTTTGTAAATCTGTGAATTATGGCAGGCATCATTACGCCACTCCTCTAACTCATTCACTTGAAGCAATCATTCTTGTCTTGTACGTTAACACCTATCATAATTTTGAACAAACGTGTGAGAGTCCTTAAAGAGTATTGGCCAATAAAATTCAGACTGAATCACCTTTCTTGTAGTGTTATTAGCTTGGTAGTGGCCTCCTGCAAGTCCTTCATGACCATGTTTCAAGATATCTACACCTTCTGTGAATCCACACATCTCTGAATAATTTGATTAGCACAATACTTGAACAAGTAAGGATCTTCTCAAAAGTAATGCTTTACTTTAGAGAGGAATTTCTTCTTTTGTTTTGCCATGAAATCATCCGGAACAATTCCTGCAACTAAGTAATTAGCAAAATCCGCATACCAAGGTGTTTGAGAAATCTTACCATCAACAAGTAGAAGTTGGAAAGTGTCAGTGATATCCCTTTCAGCCAATAGTTCTAGGTTTCCAACCTATATAAGTGATCCGTAGCCAAATGTCCATCTCCCTTTTTATCCCTAATCTCCAAGTCAAATTCCTGCAATAATAAAACCCATCCTTTCAATCTCGGTTTGGAATCATGCTTGGTTAGTAGGTATTTAAGGGAAAAATGGTCCGTTTGTACAACAACTTTTGACAAAATAAGATAAGAATGGAATTTATCAAAAGTAAATACTATTACAAGCAATTCTTTCTCCATTGGGGTGAAGTTCTCTTGTGTCGCCGTAAGAGTTTTTCTTCCATAGTAGATTGGTTAAAAATTCTTATTCCTCCTTTGCCCAAGCACCGTGCCTACTTCATAATCACTTGTATCACACATTAATTCAAAAAGAAGAGACCAGTCTGGTGCAACTAAAATAGGAGAGTAGATCAATTTCTTTTTAAGCAAATTGAAAGCATTGAGACATTTTTCATCAAAATAAAAAATTGCATCTTTTTCAGGTAAAAAGTTTAGTGTTATGCCCTAGAGGCAATTAGTTGTACATTGTATATAACACATTTTATTTTAATAAAAGGCATTATTTATCTTACAGTTTCTTTTGTTTACTTTTGTGTAATATAACTATTAGATAAAGTCCCTAGTACAATACTGTGTTAAGAAAATCATGATAGAGATCATGGTATGAGATTCCTACTACACTGTATAGTGTTAGTACTTAAATAGTCCCTAGTTGTAGTATTAATGAGACTGGACATCATTAATGCATTAAGACTAGTATGTGTTAGACTTCCTAATTTGATCAGGCAGTGGTTCTCATATCCGTGAGTATTAAGATACTCAAAGTTAACACATGGATGCTTGTTAATAGAATAAGTACATTGGATGACCTAGCTATGAGATAATCACATGGATAACTATTTAGTGCAACTGATATAATCTCAATATAGCAAACGTGCAAGTATCCTTAGACTTGAGATCTCCAAGGTACTTTGTTTGCTGAGCATTGTGCTTTGATTCCAATCTCTGGAGCCATATCGAGGGCCACTTATGGGATGGATATTAGGTACATTGTGAGGTAAACGAAAGTAATAGAGATGGTCAATAAAGGATTCACCACTCCTGATAGTAAGGGTGAATATCTCACGGCCCCTTATAGGAATTACTACTCGAGAAGTCCTTGGCCAACGCGACTGTGTTTTGGAAACAGTTCCAATTCATACACATCTAGAGTAGTAGGTTCCTGGTACAAGTACTATTATATTTGGGCTAGAATTAATATATTTTGGAGGGAGTTGGAACTAATTCTGTACTTCAAACTAAATGAGATATTATATAGTGAACGAAATTAATTGCATTGTAGTTTGTTATTGAAGGGTTCATGTCAAGCCACTTGACTTCCTAAACTCTTGGGTGGTCATGATGTGTTGCTAGATACCGCTCATGATCTGGGAATATAGGTTTATTAATTGATGAATTAATAAAGTAATCCTGATTAGAATTGATATGATTAATTCTAATTAATTATGGATTATTAATCTCAAAGACGTTTGGTTTAATTCATATTCGCTACCAATTGACTGGGAAACCTAATAGGTCACACACAATACAGGATTATATACTCAAGATGTTATTTGATAACATAGTGGGGTTAATTGCGAGAAAGAGTTGTTGTGGTCAAATTATAATTAGTTATAATTTATGATCCAAATTGTAATTGTGAGAACTTGATATTTCCAATTACACTCCAATTACAATTAGGGAATTCTAACTTTTTTAGAATTCTCAAATGGAGTATTTTCAGTAAGAGATTTTTGTGTAAGATATGGGATATATGCACGATTCCTACAGGCTAAGGACACACGAAAAACCTTAGGGCAACACACGACTTCTCTTCTCTTTCTCTCTCTCTCATTTTTGCTGAAAAACAAGAGGAACCCTAGCCGCCATTTAGTTTTTCTACTAGCATGGAAAATCTTCGTGCTTGAGTGTGATCCTCCGTGTGGATTTCTGTTAGAGATAATCACACACTGTGATTATAGTGGTTGGATATTCAACTCTCCTGGTGTTTGATCAAGGGGATTGCTAGATCGCGCCTCAAACTTGAAGAAGAAAAATTTTGTTTGTCAAACACTCAAAGAAAGGTAAAGCTTTTACCTTTGTTCTCTTTATGTCTTGTTTTCACACATATGCAGATCCTGGGTTGGTATCTCATTCTTTGTTTTCCGCTGCCCCATATATGATATGCGTGAGATACCCAACAGTGGTATCATAGCCTTACTATGTGTGGTTTGCAGACATTGTTTCTTGCGTGAAAGCTGTTTCATGGAATCATGTATGTCTTTGTTCACTGTGAAATTGTTTTCACACAAGTCAAAATTATTTCGAGCATTGTGGGTTGGGTCTGTAGCACAATATGCTTATGTAAAAATTACAGCATATTTCGAAAAATGGTTTCTTTAGGTGCTGTAGTTTTTTCCTTTTTCCAGAAAAACGTTTTCTTGAACATGGCTATTGCCGACCGTTATATCCGAATTTTTTGTTTTGTTTTTGTTTAAACTAACAAATTTGTTGTTGTTTTGAGCTTCAAAACAGAAAAACTCTGCTAATAATTGTTCTCACCAAACTATTGCAGAAGATGAAGGCTCCAGAAATTGTTTCTGGAGAATTTCTATAAAAAAAATTTAATATCTGCCTTATTTTCCCGACTACAGCTGGCACCAGCTCCGGCTTCCCAACCGGCGCCAGTACCGTGCTATTTCGTGACGTCCAGAAATCATTTCTGGAAAAAAAATTTTCCCTTAAAACTAGACCACGGCCGGTGCCGACTCTGGCTTCCAAACCGACGCCGGTTCTGCTCTATTTCGACATTCCAGTCATTTAAAAAAAATCTAAAATAGAATTTTGAATGGGAAAAATCTCATTTGATGAGAGACAGGACCCAAAAGCATTTTCTCAAAAATTAGTTTTCAAACAAACAATTTTATTTTTTCAAAATAGTGATTTTGAAAATTTAAAATTGATATATTTTTCTAAAATATTGATTTTAGAATTTGTTTTATTTTTCCAAAATAGTGATTTTGGAATAATAAAAATTATATGTTTATTCTGTTTAAACATAGTTAATGACATGGTGGATGGTTATGAACTAAAACCAATTATATCTATTCATGCATTTTACAATTTTGGTTTTTTATGAAATAGGGTCTATGTGTCCTGCCTCCTCTAAAATTTTTGTGTAATTCTCTTCTCATCTAACTCCCCTCGAATGTAACTCGAGGTTTTCTCTCTTTAGGAATTTATGTAATTAGTTTACATAAGTTAGATAGGAGTAGAATTATTTTATTTTGGAGATGGCAACCAAAACAATGCGAGAAGGTAAGACCTTCTACTTAAATCATGCATGAACACATAGGGTTAACTATATTAATTTCTTTTATAGCTCAAAGAATTAATTTAGGGTAAAGTCTATAACCATACCACGTAATCGCTTTATTACCATGATTATCAATTATGTGATTTATTGATTTTTATGCATGTCATTTATTGAAATCACTAAAAGGAACAAATCCCTCAATTAATATTAAACCTAATTTCTTCCGTTAATATAGTAAGAACGAGAGTCCTTTTTCGAGACCATGTTGTTTGGCAAACCCAAGCCTACTTGATATTGGGCATGTTCAAGCTATGGAATTTAATTCTTAAATTCCTTATTAATGGGTCGGGTTTAACTAAATTCTTTATCCCGGTTGAGCAAACTCAAGCATAAAGAAATTTAGAGAAAAAGTTGGGGTAGCTCAAAAGGCTTTAAGATTAAAAGCTGTTAATCACCCAATGATCCGGTAGTTACATACGACGTAATTGGTTTTGGATACCTACCAATGAACTCAAGGGTGGCTTGTTGGGTAAACCCAAGGTTATTCTTGAGAAATTTAGATACCGACTGGTCCACTAGGAAAGCTTCCAACGGGCTTTCCCGAATCAGTAATAGGGGCTATTAGTTTGAGTAAAATAGTGGAGTAAAAATGCGTTTAATTAAAGTCCTAATTATTTGCATATCATGTGCATATACAAGTAGCTAATGCTCTCTATCTTTATATCTAGGTCACTTGCATCATGTCAACAAACCTAAACTTATGTAGCATCTTGGAAACTAACAAGTTAACCGAATTAAACTATCTCAACTGGTATAGAAATTTAAGAATCGTTCTCAAATCGGAAAAGTTGCTCCACGTACTAGATGCTCCTATTCCACCACCACCAACCCAAGATGCTCATACTGATGAGCATGCTGTCCACAAGAAGCACAAGGAGGATAGTGATACAACATCATGTATTATGCTGGCATCCATGACTCTTGAGTTGCAAAAATAGCATGAGCATATGGATGCTCAATCGATCATTTTATATCTTCGAGAGCTGTTTGATGCCCAAGCCAGAACTGAGAGATATGAGATCTCAAAACAACTGTTTCGTTGCAAAATGGCTTAGTGTTCCTTTGTAGCCACTCATGGGCTAAAGATGTTGGGCTTAATAGAGAAGCTTGGATCTCTTAGGTATGCAATGGATCATGACTTAAGTGTTGACTTAATTCTACAGTCTTTGCCTAATAGTTTCTCATAATTTGTAATTAACTATCAGATGAACAAGATTGAGTCCACCATTCTTGGGTTGATCAATCTTTTCAAAACTATGGAGTCCTCCATGAAGAAGGATTCCAATGCAGTTTTAATGGTAGAACCTTCCTCTTCTAAGAAGGAAGTTCAAAAGAAGAAGAAGAAGGCTTCCATGAAGCCCAAAGGTGGTGTGAACAAGAAGGACGCAGCTACCAAGGGCCCATTCCATCATTGTGGGAAGATGGGCCACTGGAGATGCAACTGCAAAGCCTACTTGGAGACCATTAAGGACAAGAAGTAGAAGGAAAAGCTTACAAACACTTCTACTTCTTCTCCATGTATGTTTATGATTGAGATAAATACTGCCTTTAGAAATGAGATATGGGTATTAGATACTGGATGTAGATCTCATTTATGCAATAACTTACAGAGACTAAAGAGCAGTAGAAGGTTAGAGAAAGGCGACATGGACCTACATACCGCAAATGGGGTAAAAGTTGCTGCACTTGCTGTGGGAACATACAAGTTGAACTTGCCTTCGGGATTAGTTCTAAAATTACAAAACTATTATTATGTACCAGTTTTAATGAAAAATATTATCTCAGTTGCGTGTTTAGACTTAAATGGATTTCATTTGATATTTAAGAATAAATATTGTTCTTTTTCATTGAATGATTTTCATTATGGTTCAGCAACTCTGGTTAATAGTTTATATGTTCTAGACTTGGATAATCCAATACTCAATATAAACAATAAGAAACCTAAAATAGATAACTTTAACACCTCTTACTTTTGGCATTGTCGTTTGGCCATGTAAACGAAAATCGTGTTTCTAAGTTACACAAGCTTGGTGACTTATGGTCATTTGATTATGAATCATATGGCACATGCGAGTCTTGTTTACTAGGTAAAATGGCTAAAACTCCTTTTTCAAGAAAAGGAGAACAGGCCAATGAGTTATTAGAACTCATACATTCTGATGTATGTGGCGCAATGTCAATACAAGCAAGAGGAGGTTATAACTATTTCATAACATTTATCGATGATTTCTCACGATATGAGTATTTGTATTTAATGAAATACAAATCTAAGGCCTTTGATAAGTTCAAAGACTTCAAGAATGAAATAGAAAAACAACTTGGCAAAAGTATTAAGACTGTAAGATTTGATCGGGGAGGAGAATACTTGAGCCAAGAGTTTCTGAGTTATCTTAGAGATAATGGGATATTATCTTAATGGACTCCACCACATATACCTCAACATAACAGTGCATCTGAGAGAAGGAATCGAACCCTTCTAGACATGGTACGGACCATGATGGCTTCTGCAAACCTACCAAAATTGTTTTAGGGGTATGCACTAGAGACTTCTGCTTATATACTAAATAGAGTTCTAACAAAATCGGTTGATTCTATCCCATTTAAGATGTTCTTTGGTAAGAAACCAAAGTTATCTCACTTGCGAGTATGGGGTTATCCTGCCTTTTTCAAAAAGCCACAATTAGATAAACTTGATAGTAAGTCTGACAAGTATTTTTTTGTAGGATATCCGAAAGAATCTTTCGTATATTACTTTTACCTTCCTTCCGAAAATAAAGTGTTTATTTCGAAGCATGATGTCTTCATAGAAAATGAGCACATGCTCAAAGGGGACAATGGGAGTAAAATTGAACTTAGTGAAGTTCAAGAAGATCAAACAAACAAGGATCAACCGTCTGATCCCACATTTATTGAGAGAATAGATGAACCTTCTACTACACAAGAACCTCGTAGATCTAGTAGGATACGTGTGGCACTTGAGAGATATGGATTTCTTATTAGTGACCACAATGACGTATTACTCATAGATAAAGATAAGCCTACTACCTATAAGAATGTTCTGAACAGTTCAGAATCTGGCAAATGGCTTGAGGCCTTAAAGTCAAAGATAGATTCCATATATGACAACCAAGTATGGACTTTGGTTGATCCACCCAAAGGAATTAAACATATTGGGTGCAAATGGGTTTTCAAGAAGAAAACGGACATGGATGGTAACTTAGTTATCTATAAAACACGTCTAGGGGCGAAAGGTTATCGTCAATAACATGGTATTGACTATGACGAAACCTTCTCGCCAGTAGCCATGTTAAAATCCATCAGGATACTCCAAGCCATTGCTGCTCATTATGATTATGAGATTTGGCAAATAGATGTGAAAATAGCTTTCCTAAACGTAAATATAACACAACCTAAAGGTTTCACATCCAGTGATGGGACAAAGGTGTGTAAGCGCAAAAGTTCATTTATGGACTTAAGCAAGCTTCTAGGAGTTGGAACATCCGTTTTGATGAAATAATCAAAGAGTTTGGTTTCATTCAAAACATGGATGAGCCATGTGTATACAAAAAGGTCAGTGGGAGCACAATCGTTTTCTTATTACTTTATATAGATGACAGATTGCTAATAGGAAATGATATACCTGTCTTGCAAATGTTTAAAGTTGGTTGTCCAAACAATTTTCCATGAAAGACCTTAGAGAAGCAACCTATATTCTTAAAATAAGGAACTATAGAGAAAGATCCAAAATGTTGCTAGGTCTTTCACAGTTTACATACATAGATAAAGTGCTAAAGAGGTTTAGTATGCAACAATCCAAAAGGGGATTCTTACCCATGTCACATGGTGTAAGCCATTTAAAGTTGATATCTCCCAAGACACAAGTTGAAAATGATCACATGAGTAAGATTCCATATGCTTCGGCAGTTGGATCTATTATGTACGCTATCATATGTACAAAACCCGATGTATCTTGTGCTCTCAGTTTGACGAGTGGATACTAATCTGACCCTGGTGAGAGTCATTAGGCGGCTGTAAAGAACATCCTTAAGTACTTACGAAGAACTAAGGGTGTGTTCTTAGTATATGGAGAAGGTGATTTGAAAATAAATAGGTATACTGATACCAGTTTTCAATCTGACAAAGATGATTTTAGATCACAATCTGACTACGTGTTTACATTGTGCGGATGGGTAATAAGTTGGAAGAGTTCCAAACAAGAAACTATTGTCGACTCTACGACAGAAGCTGAGTACATAGCCACTTCTGAAGCAGCTAAGGAGGCGGTTTGGATCAAGAAGTTCGTGATGGAACTGGGTGTGGTTCCTAGTGTTGTTGGTCCAATATCATTGTATTATGACAATAATAGAGCCATTGCAGAAGCAAATGAGCCATGGTCTCACCAATGATCCAAACACATACTGCGTCACTATCATCTGATCCAGGAGATCATAGATAGAAATAATGTAAAGATAGAGAGAGTTTTCACAGATGAGAACATAGCTGACTCGCTTACAAAAGCACTATCCCAAAAGAAACATGATAGGCATATTGAGTCATTCGATATTAAATACATGACTGATTGGCTCTAGTGCAAGTGGGAGTTTGTTAATGTAATACCCTAGAGGCAATCACGTGTACGTTGTATATGACACATTTTATTTTAATAAAAGGCATTATTTATCTTTTGTTTACTTTTGTGTAATATAACTGTTAGATAAAGTTCCTAGTACAACACTGTGTTAAGAAAATCATGATAGAGATCGTGATATGAGATTCCTACTACACTATATAGTGTTAGTACTTAAATAGTCCCTTGTCGTAGTATTAATGAGACTGGACATCATTAATAGGTTAAGACTAGCATGTGTTAGACTTCCTTATTTAATCAGACGGTGGTTCTCATATCCGTGAGTATTAAGATACTCGAAGTTAACACATGAATGCTTGTAAATGGAATAAGTACATTGGATGACCTAGCTATGAGATAATCACATGGACAACTATTTAGTGCAAGTGATATAATCTCAATATAGCAAACGTGCAAGTATCTTTAGACTTGAGATCTCCAAGGTACTTTGTTTGTTGAGCATTGTACTTTGATTCCAATCTCTGGAGCCAGATCGAGGGCTGCCTATGGGATGGATATTCGGTACATTGTGAGGTAAACGAAAGTAGTTGAGAAGGTTAATAAAAGATTCACCACTTCTAACAGTAGGGGCGAATATCTCACAGCCACTTGTAGGAATTACTACTCGAGAAGTTCTTAGCCAGGGTGACTGTGTATTGGAAACAATTCCAATTGATACACATCTAGAGTAGTAGGTTCCTGGTACAAGTACTATTATATGCGGGCCAAAATTAATATATTCTGAAGGGAGTTGCACTAATTTCGTACTCCAAATCAAATGAGATATTGTATAGTGAAAGGAGTTAATTGTACTATAGTTTGTTATTGAAGGGTTTATGTCAAGCCACTTGACTTCCTGGACTTTTGGGTGGTCATGATGTGTTGCAAGATACTGCTCATGATCTGGGAATATGGGTTTATTAATTGATGAATTAATAAATCAATCCTGATTAGAATTGATATGATTAATTCTAATTAATTATGGATTATTAATCTCAAAGACGTTTGATTTAATTCATATTCGCTACCAATTAACTGGGAAACCTAGTAAGTCACACACAATACAGGATTATATACTCAAGATGTTATTTGATAACATAGTGGGGTTAATTGCGAGAAAGAGAAGTTGTTTTGGCCAAATTATAATTAGTTATAATTTATGGTCCAAATTGTAATTGTGAGAACTTGATGTTTCCAATTACACTCCAATTACAATTAGGGAATTCTAACTGTTTTAGAATTATCAGATGGAGTATTTTCAGCAAGAGATTTTCATGTAATATATGGGATATATGCACGATTCCTACGGGCTAAAGGACACACAAAATACCCTAGGGCAACACACGACTTCTCTTCTCTGTCTCTCTCTCTCTCATTTTTGCTAAAAAACAAGAGGAACCTTAGCAGCCACTTAGTTTTTCTGCTAGCACAGAAAATCTTCGTGCTTGAGTGTGATCCTCCGTGTGGATTTCTGTTAAAGATAATCACACACTATGATTATAGTAGTTGGATATTCAACTCTCCTAGTGTTTGATCAAGAGGATTGTTGGATCGCGCCTCATACTTGAAGAAGAAAATTTTCATTTTTCAGACACTTAAAGAAAGGTAAAGCTGTTACCTTTGTTCTCTTTATGTTTTGTTTTCACACATATGCGGATCCTGGGTTAGTATCTCGTTCTTATTTTTCCGTTGTGCAATATATGATATGCATGAGATACCCAATAAAAAGGTAAGAGGTTTATAAATTTTTGAGAAATCCAAGATGAAATTCTTATAAAAACCTGCATAACCAAGAAAACTTCGAATAGCTTTCATGGAAATAGGAGGAGAGAGTCTCTCAATTGCCTCAATTTTTGCTCTCTCATCCTCAATACATTTCCTTGAAATTTTATGTCCCAATATAATACATTCTTGCACCATAAAAGTGATATTTTTCCCAATTAAGCATGAGGTTGGTCTCTTCACACCTTTAAAGCACTTTTTCCAAGTTGGCCAAACATAAGTCAAAAGAATCACCAAAAACGGAAAAATAATCCATAAATACCTCCATAATGTCTCCACAAGTTCTTTGAAAATATCCATCATACATCTTTGGAAATTTTCGGGACCATTGCAAAGACCAAAAGGTATACGACGATATGCAAAAGTACGAAAAGGGCATGTAAAGGTAGTCTTCTTTTGATCCTCTGGTGCTATGGGAATTTGAAAGTAACCGAAAAAACCATCTAAAAAATAATAAAACTTATGTCCAGCTAATCTTTCTAACATTTGATTAATGAAAGGAAGAGGAAAATGGTCCTTCTTAGTTGCCTCATTTAATTTTCTATAATCAATGCAAACCCTCCAACTAATTACCAATCATATTGGGATCAAAACATTTTTTTTCATTTGGGCTCACAGTCTTTCCTCCCTTCTTTGGAACCACTTGTGTTGCACTCACCCAAATACTCTCAGAAATAGGGTAAATGATGTCGGAATCTAAAAGTTTCATTACCTCACCTTTTACCACATCAGTCATATTTGGGTTCAACCTACGTTGCGATTACACTACAGGTTTGGCTTCTTCTTCTAATAAAATTTTGTGAGTGCAAAAGGAATGGCTAACTCCCTTAATGTCCCTGATTTTCCATGCAATAACTCCCTTATATTTTTTCAATAGATTTACCAATTTGGTCTTTTGATCACAAGTGAGGTCTTTTGCTATGATCATTGGAAATTTTCCTCCATTAGCCAAAAATTCATATTCCAAGTGCTCGGGGAGGTCTTTAAGGTCTAATTCCAGTGGTTCCTCAATGGATGACTTTATTCTTCCTAAATTACTTTTTTCGATTTTCTCAAATTCTCCCAACTCATGGTCCTTATTTGAATCCTTCAAATATGTAATTATTTGTTCCATCAAGTCTATAGAGAAACTGACAAATGATTCCTGCACAAAATCAAAGATGGACTTATTAAGAATCTTAATACATAAACAAGAATCATTAGAAGATGTAGGATGTTGCATGCTTTTGTAGATTTTGATAATGACTTCTTCATCCCTAACCCTAAGTGTCAATTTTCTCCCATGAACATCAATTAATGCTTTGGCAATAGCTAGGAAAGGTCGACCTAGAATTAAAGGAACTTTAAAATATTCATCCATATCAAGAATAATAAAATCCACAAGAAATATATATCTATCCACTTTAACCAATACATCCTTAACTATCCCCTTAGGATATTTAATTGATCTATCCGCAAGTTGAATACTCATCCTAGTGGGCTTACCTAGGCCTAGCTTTTTGAAAAATTTGTATGGCAAAAGATTAATGCTAGAACCTATGTCCACTAATGCATTGCAAAATAAAAAAGTACCAACAAGACAAGGAATAGAAAAACTCCCTGAATCATCTTTTTTTTGTGGCAAAGTTCATTAGTCTTGTAAGATGGCTGAGCATTCTTCATTTAAAACCACAGTGGATAGTTCTTCCAACCTCTTTTTATTTACAAGTATGCTTTTGAAGAATTTTGCATATTTGGACATGTGTATCAAAGCCTCACTGAGTGGAATATTTATGTGCGGTTGTTTGAATATTTCTAAAAACTTATCAAATTATGCATCTTTTCTTACTTTTTATGCTCAAATGGGGTAAGGCACCAGTGGCTGAAAATTTAGCTTTTTAGCATATTTTTTTAGTCATTTATCAAGAAATGTTGGTGCCAGCCCATCTTCTTTAGATGGTGCCGGTTCCGTGCTAGAATCAAGCAGCTCCTTACCACTCTGTAATGTAATGGTAATCGAATCATGTTGTGCTTCCACCCCTAATGATGACTTAATCACTAGATCCGTTAAAAACCAAATTTTCTCTTCTATGTTTCGAATCATGTCCTTTAATTTTGCTAATATGACATCTATCTCGTAAAAGTGTTTAGTTACATAGGTGACAAATTTTCCTAATATCCCTTCTAAGGTAGTGGAGTCTAATGGTTGAGATGTCAGCTCTTGAGACATGTTAGGATACCGTCACATATTCCAATTGGCCATATTACCTACATAAAGTGGCTTGTTAGTATAATATATGTATAGTACAATATCAAATCAAGTTATTTAGTTAAGGTACATGTAAACATATAACAAGATATGGCACTTAGTTACACAAAGAACATACATTCATATTCACATATTAGATATAGAAATATAAACATATAAACATGGTTAAATCAATGAAATCCTAACTTTTATGATATTGTTCCCCAACAACAGCGCCAAAAACTTGATGCGTAAATTTTAGGTGCATAAAAATCATTAAATTTAAATCCAACCCTTAGTCAAGTTTTAATTAAAATATTAATCCCAAAATACACATACGAGCAAGTATACTACTCGTAAGCATAGTATAGGGAATTAACGAGTATCGATTCACAAGAGAATAAGTACACACTAATCACTTTTCATTCATAGTTTAACTAACCAAATAAAGTGATAAGATCATAAAAAGAAAAATAAAGAAATATGTACAACTTAAAGATGTAGGAATATACAATTTAGACAATTATTCTAAAAGACATAACAATGAATCATTTAGCAACTATCTCAATTAAGCATCATCTTGTGATATGATCTTGTGTGGGCTTTTTCTTGGTGTTGTGAGTGGTTTAGTGGTTATGTGTTCAGCTCAACCAATGGGACCAAAAACAGGGATTCTTATTGAGACAAAAAAAAGGAGAACATGAAATAACAACCTACACTCTATCAAATCCTTGAAGAAATAAGCTTCAAAGACCCTTAGGAATAGTAGAAAGTTTTACTATAATCTCACCCCAATATCCTTGAAGCAACAAAGGCAAACAAGAACAAATAGAATAGAGAAAATAGGAACACAAGTAATGGAATTCAAACAAATCTTAGAAGAGCAAAGCAACTAAGACTCATTCAAAGAAACCACATTGGATTATCCAAAAGATTTATAGACTCATTCATAAGGAGGACTGACCCTTAAGCATGGTCTTGAACAAGATGAACACGGAGGTTATGGCCTCTCAAGATTCTCTCTCAAATTTTGAATAAGGTCTGTGAATTGTGTTATCAAATCACTAAAAGTTCTATTTTATACTACCTTAACCCTAGCTAAGTAATCCCTGAGGTTCTATTATAGTTTGGGGTCTTAATAAGTCTTTACAAATACTTAAAATTGAAAAAAAATCGGAGAAAACATAAAAAACGCGGGGCAGCTGTCGGTTGCCCAGGCTGCAGCTAGCGCCAGTTCGGACACTACAGCCGGCGCCGGTTGTGAACTATCTTTGGGTGATCGAATGCTAGAATGAAGCTAGCGCCAGTTCTACTGCTAGGGCTGGCGCCAGATGTCTGCTGGAAGGCCAACTTTGGTCAAATTTCATCCGTCTTTGATCCCGGCTTGAGTTCTAGTTGGGGTCCTTCTTGGATAGTCATTAAAATGAACTATTGGCTAGCTTCCTCAACCTTCCAACTCTTTTCCATCCCCAATCATGGTTTTATGAGCAATTAAAACTCATCTTGAAGCTTCTTAGACCTAGATCTTGTCATCGGTCCTTATCCTTGCATGGTCACGTCTCCCCTTCCTGGATCTTGACCTCCATGATGAAATGGAGTCTCATCATCTCCCCTTTCTTGAAAAGGATTCGTCTCCGAATCGTTGCCATCATCTACATCAAAATGAGAGAAGTCATTAACATTAAAAGTGGTGCTAACATGATACTTACCGGGTAAATCTATCTTATAAGCATTATCTCCAACTTTGGCGAGAACTTGAAATGAACCATCCCCCATTGGATCGAGTTTGCTCCATCATTGCATGGGGAATCTTTCCTTGTGAAGGTGCACCCATACCTAATCGCCTGGCTCAAATGACACTTTTTTCCTTCCTTGATTGTGCTTATGGGCGATCTCTTCATTGCGTTTTTGTAATGGTTGATTTCACCTTCTCATGAAGTGCCTTCACCATTTCCGCCTTCTTACCACCATCGAGGTTCAACCATTCACCTAAAGGCAAATGAACCAAATCTAAAAGAGTTAGAGGATTAACCACATATACAATTTCAAAAGGAGAATAAAAAGTGGTAGAGTGAATAGCTCTATTGTAAGCAAACTCAATATGTGGCAAGCACTCTTTCCAATTTTTCAAGTTCTTCTTAATTATGGTCCGTAAGAGCTAGGTGAGTGTTCGGTTGACCACCTCCATTTTTTCGTCCGTTTGAGGATGACAAGCTGTGGAAAACAAGAGATTAGTACCAAGTTTGTTTCATAAAACTCTCCAAAAGTGGCAAAGGAATTTAGTATCCCTATCCAAGACAATAGTCCTTGGAATCCCATGCATTCTTACCACTTCCTTAAAGAATAAATCTTCAATATAGGATGCATCATTAGTCTTGGAACAAGCCACAAAATGAGCCATTTTAGAGAATCTATCAACAATCACAATATGGAGTCCTTACCCCCTTAGACCTAGGCAATCCTAAGATGAAGTCCATTGAAATATCAACCCAAGGCACATTAGGTGTGGGCAAAGGAGTATAAAGACCATAGGGAAGGGATCTAGACTTAGCTTGCCTACAAATAATGCATTGAGAACAATGTCTCTCCACATCCTTTCTCATTTTTTCCAAAAGCAATGCACCTTAAGAATGTCTAAGGTTTTTGAAACACCAAAATGCCCCATTAGTCCCTTGCTATGGGCCTCCCTAACTAGCAACACCCTAATAGATGTTGGGTATCTCAGGCTCGTATCCTATACGGCGCAGCGGAAAACAAAACGAGACACCCTCCCAGGACCCATCTATGTGTGGAAAACAAGACATAATGAGAGTAAATGTAAAAACTTTTACCTTTGCGTGATCGTCCGAAGAACAAAAATTTCTTCTTTAAGTTGAGGCGTGATCCAGCAATCCTCGTGATCAACCTCCATGTGAGTTGAACGTCTACCCACTATAATCACAGAGTGTGATTATCTCTAATAGTAGTCCACACAGAGGAATACTCAAGCACCAAAAATTCTGTGCTAGTAGAAAAAGATGGCGGCTAGGTTTTTCTTTCAAGAAGAAAACGAGAGAGAGAGAGAGAACAAGAGGCTGATTTCGTGTATCTTGCTCTAGGGTTTTTGTGTCCAATTTCAGCTTAGGCTTTTCGTATGTATCTTCTCCAATATACACAAAATTCCCTTACCAAAAATAGGGGATTCTAATCCTATTAGAATTCCCTAATTGTAATTGGGAACACCAAGTTCTCATAATTACAATTTAGACCATAAATTATAACTAACTATAATTTGTCCACAACAACTTCTCTTTCTCACAATTAACCCCACTATGTTATCAAATAACATCTTGAGTATATAATCCTCTATTGTGTGTGACCTATTAGGTTTCCCAATCAATTGGTAGTGAACATGAATTAATCCAAAAGTCTTTGAGATTAATAATCCATAATTAATTAGAATTAATCCTATTAATTCTAATAAGGATTGGTTTATTAATTCATCAATTAATAAACCTATATTCCCAGATCATGAGTGTTATCTAGCAACACATCATGACCACCCAACAGTCCAAGAAGTCAAGTGGCTTGACATGAACCCTTCAATAACAAACTTCAATGCAATCAACTCCTTTCACCATACAATATCTCATTCGGTTTGGAGTACGGAATTAGTGTCAACTCCCTCTAGAATTAATTCTGACCCAAATACAATAGTGCTTGTACCAGGAACCCACTACTCTAGATGTGTATTAATTGGAACTGTATCCAATACACAATTGCCTTAGCCAAGGACTTTTGAGTAGTAATTCCTATAAGTGGTCGTGAGATATTCGCCCTTATTATTAGGAGTGGTAAATCCTTTATTGACCCTCTCAACTACTTTCGTTTACCTTATCATGTACCCAATATCCATCCCATAGGCGGCCCTCGATCGAGCTCCGGAGATTGGAATCAAAGTACAAGGCTCAGCAAACAAAGTACCTTGGAGATCTCAAGTCTAAGGATACTTGCACGTTTGCTATATTGAGATTATATCACTGGCACTAAATAGTTATCCATGTGATTATCTCAAAGCTAGGTCATCCAATGAACTTGTTCCATTAATAAGCATCCATGTGTTAACTTTGAGTATCTCAATACTCACGGTTATGAGAAGCACCACCTGATCAAATCAGGAAGTCTAACACATGCTAGTCTTAACGCATTAATGATGTCCTATCTCATTAATACTATGATTAGGGACTATTTAAGTACTAACACCATCCAGTGTAGTAGGAATCTCATATCATGATCTCTATCATGATTTCCTTAACACAGTGTTGTATTAGGAACTTTATCGAACAGTTATATTACTTAAATTAAACAAAAGAAACTGTAAGATAAATAATACCTTTTATTGAAATAAAATGTGTCATATACAATGTATAAGTGATTGCCTCTAGGGCATAACACTAACAAATTCCCACTTGCACTAGAGCCAATCATTCATGTATCTAATACCAAATGACTCAACATGACAATCATGTTTCTTCTGGGATAGTACTTTCGTAAGCGAGTCAGCTATGTTCTCATCCGTGGGAACTCTCTCTATCTTTACATCATTCCTATCTATGATCTCCCGAATCAGATGATAGCATCGCAGTACGTGTTTAGATCGTTGGTGAGACCGCGGCTCCTTTTCTTGTGTAATGGCTCCGTTGTTGTCACAATACAAAGTTATTAGACCAACAACACTAGGAACCACAAACTTCTTTTTCCAAACAGCCTCCTTAGCTGCTTCAAAAGCAGCTATGTACTCAGCTTCTGTCGTAGAGTCGGCAATAGTCTCTTGTTTGGGACTTTTCCAATTTATTGCCCATCCGCACAACGTAAACACGTAGCCAGATTGTGATTTGAAATCATCTTTATCAAATTAAAAACTGGTATCAGTATACCCGTTTATTTTTAAATCACCTTCTCTATATACTAAGAACATATCCTTAGTCCTTCGTAAGTACTTAAGGATGTTCTTTACAGCCGCCCAATGACCCTCACCAGGGTCGGATTGGTATCTGCTCATCAAACTGAGAGCACAAAATATATTAGGCTTAGTACATATCATAGCATACATGATAGATCCAATTGCTGAGGTACATGGAATCTTATTCATTTTATCCCTTTCAACTTGTGTCTTGGGAGACATCGACTTTGAAAGGCTTACACCATGTGACATAGGTAAGAATCCCTTTTTGGATTGATCCATGCTAAACCTCTTTAGCACTTTATCTATGTATGTAAACTGTGAAAGACTAAGAAACCTTTTGGATCTATCTCTATAGATCCTTATTCCAAAAATATAGGTTGCTTCACCAAAGTCTTTCATGGAGAATTGTTTGGACAGCCAAATTTTAACTGTTTACAAGACAGGTATATCGTTTCCTATTAGCAATATGCCATCTACATAAAGCAATAAGAAAATGATTGCACTCCCACTAACTTTCTTGTATACACAAGGCTCATCCATATTTTGAATGAAACCAAACTCTTTAATTATTTCATCAAAACGGATATTCCAACTCCTAGAAGCTTGCTTAAGTCCATAAATAGACCTTTGCAGCTTACACACCTTTGCGCCATCACTGGATGTGAAACCCTCAGGTTGTGTCATATACACTTCCTCAGTCAGATTTCCATTTACGAAAGCTGTTTTCACATCCATTTGCCAAATCTCATAATCATAATGAGTAGCAATGGCTAGGAGTATATTGATGGATTTCAACATGGCTACTGGCGAGAAAGTTTCATCATAGTCAATACCATGTTGTTGACGATAACCCTTCGCCATTGGTCGTGCTTTATAGGTAACTAAGTTACCATCCATGTCCATTTTCTTCTTGAAAATCCACTTGCACCCAATAGGTTTAATTCATTTGGGTGGATCAACCAAAGTCCATACTTGGTTTTCATACATGGAATCCATCTCTGACTTCATGGCCTCAAGCCATTTACCAGATTCTGAACTATTCAGAACATCCTTGTAGGTAGTAGGCTTATCTTCATCTATGAGCAATACGTCATTGTGGTCACTAATGAGAAATCCATATATCTCAAGTGCCACGCGTATCCTACTAGATCTACAAGGTTCTTGTGTATTAGAAGGTTCATCTATTCTCTCAATAGATGTGGGGTTAGACGGTTGATCCTCGTTTGTTTGATCTTCATGAACTTCACTAAGTTCAATCTTACTCCCACTATCCCCCTTGAGCATGTGCTCCTTCTCTAAGAAGACGGCATGCTTCGAAACAAACAATTTATGTTCGGAGGGTAGATAGAAGTAATATCCAAAAAATTCTTTCGGATATCCCACAAACAAACACTTGTCAGCCTTACTTTCAAGTTTGTCTGACTGAAGCCTTTTGACAAAGGCAGGACAACCTCATACTCGTAAGTGAGATAACTTTGGTCTCTGACCAAAGAACATCTCAAAGGGGGTAGTATTAACCGATTTTGTCGGAACTCTATTTAGTATATAAACAGAAGTCTCTAGTGCATACCCCCAAAACGATTTTGGTAGGTCTACAGAAACCATCATGGTCCGTACCATATCTAGAAGGGTTCGATTCCTCCTCTCAGATACACCGTTATGTTAAGGTGTATGTGGTGGAGTCCATTGAGATAATATCCCATTATATCTAAGATAACTCGGAAACTCTTGACTCAAGTATTCTCCTCCTCGATCAGATCTTAGAGTTTTAATACTTTTGCCAAGTTGTTTCTCTATTTCATTCTTGAAGTCTTTGAACCTTTCAAAGACCTCAGATTTGTATTTTATTAAATACAAATACCCGTATCGTGAGAAATCATCGATAAATGTTACTCCCTCCGTCCCATTAAAATTGACCTACTTACTATTTTGGGATGTCCCATTAAATTTGACACTTTCCTTAAAAGGAAAGTTTTTACTATATAATTTATTATAAAATAATCAATATACCTCACATATATTATATTTATATTCTTAGATTTGACATAAAGTATTATGGGACCCACATATTTTTTATTTTTATTATATTATATTATATTATTATTATATTCTAATTTTTACTTTTGCATAAAATATCCTGCCAAGTCAACCACTTCCAATTTTAATGGGACGGAGGGAGTATGAAATAGTTATAACCTCCTCTTGCTTGTATTGACATTGGGCCATATACATCAGAATGTATGAGTTCTAATAATTCCTTGGCCAGTTCTCCTTTTCCTGGAAAAGGAGTTTTAGTCATTTTGCCTAGTAAACGAGACTCGCATGTGCCATATGATTCATAATCAAATGACCCTAAGTCACCAAGCTTATGTAACTTAGAAACACGATTTTCGTTTACATGGCCCAAACGACAATGCCATAAGTAAGAGGTGTTAGAGTTATCTATTTTAGGTTTCTTATTGTTTATATTGAAAATTGGATTGTCGAAGTCTAGAACATATAAACCATTAACCAAAGTTGCTGAACCATAATGAATATCATTCAATGAAAAAGAACAACATTTTTTCTTAAATACTAAATGAAATCCACATAAGTCTAAACACGCAATTGAGATAATGTTTTTCATTAAAAATGCTACATAATAATAGTTTTTCAGTTCTAGAATCAATCCCGAAGGCAAGTTCAGCTCGTATGTCCCCCACAGCAAGTGCAGCAACCTTTGCCCCATTTGCAGTACGTAGGTCCACGTCGCCTTTCTCTAGCCTTCTACTGCTCTTTAGTCCCTGCAAGTTATTGCACAAATGAGATCCATATCCAATATCTAATACTCATATCTCATTTCTAAAGGCAGTATTTATCTCAATCATAAACATACCTGGAGAAGAAGTAGAAGTGCTTGTAAGCTTCTCCTTCTGCTTCTTGTCCTTGATGATCTCCAAGTAGGCTTTGCAGTTGTGCCTCCAGTGGCCCATCTTCCCACAATGATGGCATGGGCCCTTGGTAGCTGCGTCCTTCTTGTTCACACCACCTTTGGGCTTCATGGGAGCCTTCTTCTTTTTCTTTTGAACTTTCTTCTTAGAAGAGGAAGATTCTACCATTAAAACCGCATTGGAATCCTTCTTCATGGAGGACTCTGCAGTTTTGAGAAGATTGATCAACTTAAGGATAGTGGACTTAATCTTATTCATCTGATAATTAATCACAAATTGTGAGAAACTATTAGACAAAGACTGAAGAATTAAGTCAATACTTAAGTCATGGTCTATTGTAAACCCGAGATATCCTAGCTTCTCTATCAAGCCCAGCATCTTCAGCCCATGAGTGGCCACAGAAGAACCCTCTGCCATTTTACAATGAAATAGTTACTTTGAGATCTCATATCTCTCAGTTCTGGCTTGGGCATCAAACAGCTTTCGAAGATGTAAAATGATCGATTGAGCATCCATATGCTCGTGCTGTTTTTGCAACTCAAGAGTCATGGATGCCAGCATAATACATGATGTTGTATCGCTATCCTCCTTGTGCCTCTTGTAGACAGCATGCTCATCAGCATGAGCATCTTGGGTAGGTGGTGGTGGAATAGGAGCATCTAGCACGTAGAGCAACTTTTCCGATTTGAGAACGATTCTCAAATTTCTATACAGTATGATAGTTTGATTCGGTTAACTTGTTGGTTTCCAAAATGCAACGTAAGTTCAAGTTCATTGACATGATACAAGTGACCTAGATGTAAAGATAGAGAGCATTAGCTACTTGTATATGCACATGATATGCAAATAATTAGGACTTTAATTAAACGCATTTTTAATCCACTATTTTACTCAAACTAATAGCCCCCACTACTGATTCGGGAAAGCCCGTTGGAATCTTTCCTAGGGGACCGGTATCCAAATTCCTCAAGAATAACCTTGGGTTTGCCTAACAAGCCACCATTAAGTTCATTGGTAGGTATCCAATACCAATTACATCGTATGTAATTACCGGATCATTGGGTGATTAACAGCTTTTAATCTTAAAGCCTTTTGGGCTACCCCAACTTTTTTTCTAAATTTCTTTATGCTTGAGTTTGCTCAACCGGGATAAAGAATTTAGTTAAACCCGACCCATTAATCAGGAATTTAAGAATTAAATTCCATAGCTTGAACATGCCCAATGTCAAGTAGGCTTGGGTTTGCCCAACAACCTAGTCTCGAAAAATGACTCTCGTTCTTACTATATTAACGGAAGGAATTAGGTTTAATATTAATTGAGGGATTTGTTCCTTTTAGTGATTTCGTTGAATGACATGCATAATAATCAATAATTACATAATTGATAATCATGGTAATAAAGCGATTACGTGATATGGTTATGGACTTTACCCTAAATTAATTTTCTTTGAGCCATAAAAGAAATTAATATAGTTAACCCTATATGTTCATGCATGATTTAAGTAGAAGGTCTTACCTCATCGCCTTGTTTTGGTTGCCATCTCCAGAATAAAATAATTCTACTCCTATCTAACCTATGTAAGCTAATTACATAATTTCCTAAAGAGAGAAAACCTCGAGTTACATTCGAGGAGAGTTAGATGAGAAGAGAATTACACAAGAATTCTAGAGAAGGCAGGACACGCAAGCCCTATTTCATAAAAAACAAAACTGTAAAATGCATGAACAGATATAATTGGTTATAGTCTATAATCATCCACTATGCCATTGACTATGCTTAAACAAAATAAACATATACTTTTATTATTCCAAAATCACTATTTTGAAAAAATAAAACAAATTCTAAAATCACTATTTTAGAGAATACATCAATTTTAGATTTTGAAAATCATTATTTTGAAGAACAAAATTGATTGTCTCAAAACTAATTTTGAGAAAATACTTTTGGGTCCTGTCTCTCATCAAATAAGATTTTTCCCTTTCAAAATTCTGTTTCGGAAATTTTTTTTTTTTTTTAAATAGCTGGAAGTCGCAAACGGAGTAGAATCGGCACTGGTTCGGAAGCCGGAGCCGGCACCGGCTCTGTTCTGGTTTCCAAAAATTTTTCCTTCCAAAAACGATTTTCGAACATCGCGAACAGAATGGAACCGGCGCCGGCTTGGAGGCCGGAGCCGGTGCTGCCTGTGTTCTACAACAATGGCGGTGATTTTCCAAAAATTCCAGAAACAATTTCTGGTGCTTTCTTCTTCTGCAAATTTTCAGTGAGAATAATTCTCGGCTGTATTTTCTGTTTTGAAGCTATAAACAACAACAAATTTGTTAGTTTAAACAAAATCAAAACGGAAAATTAAGATGAAACGGAGGGCAATATGCATGTTGCAAGAAAAAGTTTTCTGCAGAAAATTTTCAGCTCCAAAGAAACCATCTTTTCGAAATACTCTATGACTATAACACAATCATATTATGCTACTGACCCAACTCATAAAGATCGAAACGATTTTGACTCGAGTGAAAATGATTTTCACAGCAAATAAAGACAAACACAAAAACAGTTTTTCATGCCAAAACAATGTCTGTAGACCACACATAGCATGGCTCTGATACCACTGTTGGGTATCTCAGGCTCGTATCCTATACGGCGCAGCGGAAAACAAAACGAGATACCCTCCCAGGACCCATCTATGTGTGGAAAACAAGACATAATAAGGGTAAAGGTAATAGCTTTTACCTTTGCGTGATCGTCCGAAAAACAAAAATTTCTTCATTAAGTTGAGGCACGATCCAGTAATCCTCATGAACAACCTCCACGTGAGTTGAACGTCTACCCATTATAATCACAGAGTGTGATTATCTCTAATAGTAATCCACACATAGGAATACTCAAGCACCAAAATTTTTGTGCTAGCAGAAAAAGATGGCAGCTAGGTTTTTCTTTCAAGAAGAAAATGAGAGAGAGAGAGAGAGAGAGAGAGAGAGAGAGAGAGAGAGAGAGAGAGAGAGAGAGAGAGAGAGAGAGAACAAGAGGCTGATTTCGTGTATCTTGCTCTAGGGTTTTTGTGTCCAATTTCAGCTTAGGTTTTTCGTGTGTATCTTCTCCAATATACATGAAATTCCCTTACCAAAAATAGGAGATTCTAATCCCATTAGAATTCCCCAATTGTAATTGGAAACATCAAGTTCTCATAATTACAATTTGGACCACAACTTATAACTAACTATAATTTGTCCACAACAACTTCTCTTTCTCGCAATTAACCCCACTATGTTATCAAAAAACATCTTGAGTATATAATCCTCATTTGTGTGTGACCTATTAGGTTTCCTGTCAATTGGTAGTGAACATGAATTAATCCAAAAGTCTTTGAGATTAATAATCCATAATTAATGAGAATTAATCCTATTAATTCTAATAAGGATTGGTTTATTAATTCATCAATTAATAAACCCATATTCCCAAATCATGAGCGGTATCTGGCAACACATTATGACTACCCAAGAGTCCAGGAAGTCAAGTGGCTTGACATGAACCCTTCAATAACAAACTTCAGTGCAATCAACTCCTTTCACCATACAATATCTCATTCAGTTTAGAGTACGGAATTAGTGTCAACTCCCTCCAGAATTAATTCTGGCCCGAATACAATAGTACTTGTACCAGAAACCTGTTAGTGTTGTGCCCTAGAGGCAATCGCTTGTACCATGTATATTGCATATTAAATTAATAAGAGGCATTCTTTATCTTTCAGTTTGATTGTTATATCTAAATATGTGTACAAACCGTTAGATAAAGTCCCTATACAACACAGTGTTAAGGAAATCATGATAGAGATCATGAGTGATATTCCTACTACACTATGCAGTGTTTGTACTTAAATAATCCCCAGTCATAGCATTAATAAGATGGGACATTATTAATACGACAAGACTGGCACATGTTATATCTCTTGATTGGATCAAGCGGTGGTTCTTATATCCGTGGGTATTGGGATACTCAGGATTAACGTGTGGATGCTTGTTTTAAAACAAGTTCATTCGATAACCTAGCTACGAGATAATCACTTGGATAACTATTTAGTGCCAGTGATAGAATCTCATTATAGCAAGTGTGCAAGTATCCTTAGACTTGAGATCTCCAAGGTACTTTGTTTATCGAGCGTTGTACTTTGATTCTAATCTTTGGAGTCTTATCTAGGACCGCCTATGGGATGGATATTAGGTACAACGTAAAGTAAACGAAAGTAGTTGAGAGGGTCAATAAAGGATTCACCACTCCTAATAGTAGGAGAGTATATCTCAAGGCCACTTGTAGAAATCATTACTCATGAAGTCCTTAGCCAAGGCGACTATGTGATGGAAATGGTTCCAATTGATACACATATCGAGTAATGGATTTCTTGAACAAGTACTAAAATATTCGGGCCAGAATTAATAATATTCTGGAGGGAGTTGTCACTAATTCCATGCTCTAGACCGAAGAGATATTGTGTGTTGAAAAGGAGTTTATTGCACTGATAATTTGCTATTGAGAGGTTCATGTCAAGCCACTTGACTTTCTGGACTTTTGGGTGGTCAAGAGTCATTGCTAGATGTCGCTCTTGATATGCTAAATATGAATTTATTAATTAGAGAATTAATAAATTTAATCCTTTATTTTATTAAGGATTATTAATTCTAATATTGTTAGAATTAATTCATATTATGCTACCAATAAGACCAGGAAACCTAATGGGTCACACACAATAAAGGTTTGAATGCTCAAATATATTATTTGATAATATTGTGGGGTTAATTAAGAGAAGGGAATATATTTATAGGTGAATTATAAGTTTGTTATAATTCATGGGACCTAATTGTAATTAAGTAAACTTCAAGGACCAATTTGTTGACAATTGGACGTTGAAGGACTAAGTTACAATTTATGATAATTATAAATCTATAAATATAAGGAAACAGTTTCCTTAGGGTTAGAGACAGACTATTCGCGCAATAACAGAGAAACCGTTTCTCTGCCTCTCTTCTTGATCAAAACCCTAGCCTCTCGAATTCTACTAGCATAGAATTGTGAGATTGTGAGCATTCAACCTTCTGTGGATTATCATTAGAGGGAGTTCTTTCTTGGACTTCAGTTGAGCTGCAGTGAACGGTTTTGGATAATCTGGATCGCGCCTGCGTTCTTGTTTCTGAAATTTTTGAATTCCGACTTCACGAGGTAATAAACGCAATCTTCTCCTTTTTCCCGTTTCTATTGCAAACTCGTGATCCATGGCTTGGATTTCTTGTTGTTTTCCGCTATGCTTAATCTGATTATGCATGATAGAAATCCTATAAAACCCACTACTCTAGATGTGTATCAATTGGAACTGTTTCCAATACACAATTGCCTTGGCCAAGGACTTTCGAGTAGTAATTCATACAAGTGGCCGTGAGATATTCGCCCCTACTATTAGGAGTGGTAAATCCTTTATTAACCCTAACCTTCTCAACTACTTTCGTTTATCTCATCATGTACCCAATATCCATCACATAGGCGACCCTCGATCGAGCTCCGGAGATTGGAATCAAAGTACAAGGCTCAGAAAACAAAGTACCTTGGAGATCTCAAGTCTAAGGATACTTGCACGTTTGCTATATTGAGATTATATCACTAGCACTAAATAGTTATCCATGTGATTATCTCAAAGCTATGTCATTCAATGAACTTCTTCCATTAACAAGCATCCATGTGTTAACTTTAAGTATCTCAATACTCACGGTTATGAGAAGCACCGCCTGATCAAATAAGAAAGTCTAACACATGTGTGTCTTAACGCATTAATGATGTCCTATCTCATTAATACTTTAACTAAGGACTATTTAAATACTAACACCATCCAGTGTAGTAGGAATCTCATACCATGATCTCTATCACGATTTCCTTAACACAGTGTTGTACTAGAAACTTTATCGAACAGTTATATTACTTAAAGTAAACAAAAGAAACTGTAAGATAAATAATGCCTTTTATTGAAATAAAATGTGTCATATACAATGTACAAGTGATTGCCTCTAGGGAACAATACTAACAATAGAACCCTTTAGCACACAAAGCCTTACTTTCCTAAACAAGAAACCATCATGCCTATAATATTTCACAAATGCACTTTTCTCACAAGTATGGAAAATATCCCCAAACTCCTCATCATCAACATACAAGTCTTTCACAAGTTCAAAACCAAGAAGTTTAGCATCCAAAAAGTTTAATAGTGCATACCTTCGAGAAATGTGCATCTACTACCATTTTCCTTACCCTTCTTGTATTGAATGACATATGGAAATGCCCTAATAAACTCTATCCACCTTGCATGCCTCTTGTTCAAATTTTGTTGGCTCTTGAGGTGTTTAAGGGTCTCATGATCGGTATGAATGACAAACTCTCTTGGCAAAAGATAGTATTACCAATACTCTAAGGTCCTCACCAAAGCAAAAAGCTCTTTGTCATAGGTAGAGTAATTAAGGTCCGCCCCAGACAATTTCTCACTAATGTATGCAATGGGTTTCCTATCTTGGGTCAAGACCGCACCTATTCTCACCCCACATGCATCACACTCTATCTCAAATGCCTTCTCAAAGTTAGGAATAATAAGAATTGGAGATTGGCTCAATTTGTCTTTGAGGGTTTGAAAGGCTTGTTGTTAGGCCTCCTCCAACCTAAACCCCAACTTTTTCTTTACCACTTCAGTTAGAGGGACTGCTATAGTGCTAAAATTTTGGATGAACCTCCTATAGAAGCTAATTAGCCCATAAAAACTACGAACTTGGGTAATGGTGGTAGGGGTTGGCCAACCTTGGATGGCTTTCACTTTTTCCTCATCAACCTCAATTCCTTTAGCACTCACAACATACCCAAGGAATGTAATCCTCTCCAAACAAAAAGAGCACTTCTTAAGGTTAGCATACAATCTCTCTCTTCGGAGGGCAACAAGCACACTTTGAACATAATTCAAATGATCCACATATGATTTGCTACAGATTAATATATCATCAAAGTACACAACAACAAATTTTCCAATGAATTCCCTCAAAACATGGTGCATTAATCGCATGAAAGTACTAGGAGCATTACACAATCCAAAGGGCATGACAAACCACTCATACAACCCTTGTTTAGTTTTAAAAGCCATTTTCCATTCATCCCCTTCTCTTATTCTAATTTTGTGATAACTAAATTTTAAATTAATTTTAGATAAAATGCATGCACCAAATAGCTCATCAAGCAAGCTATCTAGCCTAGGAATGGGATAGCGTTATTTTACCATGATGATGTTGATAGCGCGACAATACACACACATATGCCATATCCCATCTTTTTTGGGCACCAAGAGAACCGGAACCGCACATGGACTTATGCTCTCTCTCACCTGTCCTTTCTCAAGCAATGCCTCTACTTACTTTTGCAACTCCTTGGACTTCTCCGGGTTGCTTCTATGTGCCAGTCGGTTAGGGATGACGGCTCCGGGCACAAAGTCGATTTGATGCTCAATCCCTCTTATGGGTGGTAGTCCTCCAGGCACCTCCTTTGAAAAAACATCTTCAAATTTTTGAAGAATAGCTGCAATTTCATTAGGTAAGGACAATGTAGAATCATTAGTAGAAATATAAGAACATTTGCATAAAAGAAAAATAACTAGCTCCTTAGCTGCTATAGCTTCTATAACCTCACTTTCTTTCGCAAAGAAATTCACTCTTTTTTTACCTCCCCTCTCTTGTCCTTGCTCACTCCTATCCTTGATTGTCAAAGATACTTGTTTGTCCATTCTCTCTCAACTCTTTTTCTTTCCTCTCTTGTTCTTTTCTCTTAATTTCTTGTTTTTGCTTAACATCTTATGCTCCCTTCTTTTTTTCTTTCTCCTTCATGATTCTTTGATTTTTGTTCACCTCACTAGGGGCCGTGAGGGTGAAGGTAAACCTAGTTCCCTCATTGAGTAGGGAATAAGTATTCTTCCTCCCATCATACTTTACATGCCTATCGTATTGCTAAGGCCTGCCTAGGAGCAAATGACCCGCTTGCATAGGTACCACATCATCCTTGTATTTTTTCCATCGCAAAAGACACCAAAACTTATTTGTTTACTCTCATTTCCCCACTATCGTTCAACCATTGTAATTTGTAGGGCTTGGGGTGTTTAATCCAACTCATGTCCAATTCTTCAACCAAGTTTACACTAATCACGTTAGTGCCACTCCCACTATCCATAATGACACTACAAGGGGTCTTGTTGATTAGACACCTGGTGTAGAAAATGTTCTCTCTTTGTTGATGATCTTAATCCAAAATGGCTTGTGAATTCAATGACCTTCTTGTGACTCCTATCAAAGAGTATTCTTAACCAACAATTTCTACTTCATCACTTTCCTCATCTCTATTTCCCTCTTGGTCTCCTTGGTACCTTTCTCCCTCTTCTTCTTCATCGGTAGAAACCTTACCAAAGGGATTAGTATACATCGTTCTCTTGCTTGGGCACTCATGGAAAATATGTCCATAGTTGACTCTCAATCTTCATAGCGGCATGTACCATATCCTCCAATCGATCATAGGGGTGAAATTCTACCAAATTGGTAATTTTTCTATTTAATTCTCCAAAGAACGTTGTCCTCGTTACTCTAGGATCCTCATTGATTTGAGCTCTCATCAACATTACTTCCATCTCTTTATGGTAATCTTCCACATTCTTGTTCTCTTGCTTGAGTGATTGGAGCCTTTGGTAAAGATCATTGTAGTAATGGTGTGATGTAAACCTTGCCCTCATCATATCTTTCAATAAATTCCAACTAGCCACGGTTTCCACTCCCATTTGTCTCCTTTGTGCACTAACTTGGTCCCACCAAACCAAAGCATACTTCGAAAATCCCAAAATAGCCAACCTCACATTTGACCTCTCACTATAGGTATGACTTTCTAAGAAGAGTTTCATCTTGCTCTCCCACTCAAAATATACTTCAGGGTCACTCTTGCCATAGAATGTGGACACTTTCAATTTAATGTGGTTTAACTCCCTCTCTTCATCATTTCCTTCTCTTCTACCTTCTCTATTGCCCCATCCTCTATAGTGTTCCCCAAGGGCTTCAACTTGTTCCGCCTTATACCATTCATCAACTCCCTCAAACTCTCTTTCTAAACCCCTTAGGTTGTTCCCACAATTTCTTCCTTGGCCCCTACCTCGTCCTCCTCTCATACCAAGTATTTCCTCTCTCATAGGAGCTTGTTGGAATCCCCTGATTGAGTGTTCATCCCATTCTTTCCCTTGTTAGGCATGTAACGGAGAGGTATGGGCATCGCCATCCCTCATCCTAGGGTTAGGTACTTCAAATCGCTCTTGGCATCTCCTTTGTACGATGGTAGAAGATTGTCCAAGATAATTTATTAACTCCCTTGTCTTATTTTAGAACTCACTTTGCATAGTCCTCATCATAGCTTGCAAGTCTTCACGTAAACCCCTAGCATCAATTTGTTCTTCTTAAGGTGTCACGCCCCGTGCCCGCGGACCTGGGAGCGCGATTATGGGCCTGGCAGCACCCACGGCCACCTACTTGGCCGCCGTCCTCGCTAGGCCAAAATGGATATCCAAGTTGACAATGTGTACTTAGGCCCATCCTTATATATCATACATACTTCTCATCCTAATCCCATGTGGGATTGGAGCATCACATTCACCCCTCATTTAGGCCCAAGCGTCCTCGCTGGGCCCATACCTTACGGACCAAATTCAAGACCAACCAGACGGCGTGGCTTAATTCCCACACCGGGGCTGGTCACCTTCTCTGATACCAAATGTCACGCCTCGTGCCCGCGGACCCAGGAGCGCAATTATGGGCCTGGTAGCACCCACGGCCAACTACGTGGCCGCCGTCCTCGCTGGGCCAAAATGGATATCCCAAGTTGATAATGGGTACATAGGCCCATCCTTATATACCATACATACTTCTCATCCTAATCCTATGTGGGATTAGAGCATCACATTAATATGAGCCCATGGTCCAGAGGCTCTATTGGGCATTTCGTTTTTTTTTTTTTTTTTTTTTGTTAATTAGCAATGGGCTCAGCCCTTATAGTTAGGGACTTAATTAATGGGGAAAAAATTAGGAGGGCTTGATAGCAATTTTGTAACTCTCTGACTGATTAAACGTTCTGCCAGAATGTGGTTCTGATATTCATCGTTGTTCATCTGTCAGAGACAATTCAGAGAGGGGAGAAAGGCCAAGAGGAGGAGGCAAAGGAAGGGGAAGAGCTCGAGGCTTCGAATTTAGGTAATCCACGTTTCCCTTAAGCTTTTATTGAGGTTTAATTGATGTCTAGGGCTCTTGATTTTACTGTTCTGATTTGGGGAAATGGGGTGAATGATGTTCTGATGGGGATTGATTGCGATTGTAGGTGTGGAAGAGGTTGGTGGTGATAAGGGTGATCTGTGAGTAGGATTCCGGGTAAGGATTCTAACTTAACTGTGTTTTGATTTTCAACTGATGGTTTGACTTTATGATCTTCTATTTTTCAATCTGAAAATTATGTTGGTATTCAATTGGATTGAGCATGGGAATAATTTGTTGTGATGTATAAGTTGTCTATGATCAAGTAAGACTATATGATATGTACTTTATTGTTCTTGTTCTGTACTGAATTTTGGTTGCTAAAATTCTGTTCTGTTCTGTCATCTGTTTAGGGTTTGGTCTTGGTAGGGATGATCCCTTATGTTCTGTGCACTGGCCCTAGGCTTGGGGGATACAATACCTTGCCCAATTCTGTGTACTGGCCCTCCTCCTACGGGATAAAATAGTTAGGAGACTGATGAGGGGAAACCTTTAGATTCTAAATCAAGGTCTGAATTGTCCTCTCAGATTGACCATCAGTTTGAGGGTGAAAAGCAGTACTCAAGGTGACAGTGGTCCCCATGGCCTCTTGAAAACTCTTCCAGAACCGTGACACAAATCGGGTATCCCTGTCTGATACTATACTTAATGGCAGCCCATGCAACCTAACAATTGCATCCATATATAACTGTACCAACTCCTCCATCGAAGCTGTCAACTTCATAGGCAAGAAGTGAGCTGACTTGGTCAACCGATCCACCACAACCCATACTGTGTCCTTCCCAGTCTTTGATTTCGGTAAACCCGTAACAAAATCCATGATGATGTGCTCCCCTTTCCAAATAGTAAACAGAGACCTTTAGAATTTGAATGTGGAGACAAGGTATATCTAAAGGTTTCACCAACCAAAGGAGTCATGCGGTTTGGCAAAAGTGGGAAGTTGAGTCCGAGGTATATGGGACCGTATGAGATTCTGGAAAGGGTTGGAGATCTAGCATACCGGTTAGCTTTGCCACCGACACTATCTAGGCTGCGCAATGTGTTTCATGTGTCCCAGCTAAGGAAGTATATTGCTGATCCGAGTCATGTGTTGGAAGCATCTCTTTTGCGAGTCCGTGAGGATCTGACTTACGAGGAGGTACCAATAAGGATCATGGACAGGAAGATGCAAGTCTTGAGACGAAGAACTACACCATATGTGAAGGTGCAATTGTCAAATCACACAGAGAGGGAGGCCATTTAGGAGCTGGAAGAGGATGTACGATGAAAATATGCTTCCTTGTTTGATGATTCATGTGCGCAAGTTTTGAGGACGAAACTTTTTGTAAGGGGGGTGGAATGTGAGCCCATGGTCCAGAGGCTCTACTGGGCCTTTCATTTTTTTTGTGTTAATTAGCAATGGGATCAGCCCTTATAGTTAGGGACTTAATTAATGGGGGGAAAATTAGGAGGGCTTGATGGCAATTTTGTAACTATATGACTAATTAAACGTTCTGCCAGAATGTGGTTTTGATATTCATCATTGTTCATCTGTCAGAGATAGTTCAGAGAGGGGAGAAAGGCCAAGAGGAGGAGGCAAAGGAATGGGAAGAGCTCGAGGCTTCGAATTTAGGTAATCCACGTTCCCCTTAAGCTTTTATTGAGGTTTAATTGATGTCTAGGGCTCTTGATTTTACTGTTCTGATTTGGGGGGAAATGGGGTGAATGATGTTCTGATGGGGATTGATTGCGATTGTAGGTGTGGAAGAGGTTGGTGGTGATAAGGGTGATCTGTGAGTAGGATTCCGGGTAAGGATTCTAACTTAACTGTGTTTTGATTTTCAACTGATGGTTTGACTTTATGATCTTCTATTTCTCAATCTGAAAATTATGTTGGTATTCAATTGGATTGAGCATGGGAATAATTTGTTGTGATGTATAAGTTGTCTATGATCAAGTAAGACTATATGATATGTACTTTATTGTTCTTGTTCTGTACTGAATTTTGGTTGCTAAAATTCTGTTCTGTTCTGTCATCTGTTTAGGGTTTGGTCTTGGTAGGGATGATCCCTTATGTTCTGTGCACTGGCCCTAGGCTTGGGGGATACAATACCTTGCCCAATTCTGTGTACTGGCCCTCCTCCTACGGGATAAAATAGTTAGGAGACTGATGAGGGGAAACCTTTAGATTCTAAATCAAGGTCTGAATTGTCCTCTCAGATTGACCATCAGTTTGAGGGTGAAAAGCAGTACTCAAGGTGACAGTGGTCCCCATGGCCTCTTGAAAACTCTTCCAGAACCGTGACACAAATCGGGTATCCCTGTCTGATACTATACTTAATGGCAGCCCATGCAACCTAACAATTGCATCCATATATAACTGTACCAACTCCTCCATCGAAGCTGTCAACTTCATAGGCAAGAAGTGAGCTGACTTGGTCAACCGATCCACCACAACCCATACTGTGTCCTTCCCAGTCTTTGATTTCGGTAAACCCGTAACAAAATCCATGATGATGTGCTCCCCTTTCCAAATAGTAAACAGAGACCTTTAGAATTTGAATGTGGAGACAAGGTATATCTAAAGGTTTCACCAACCAAAGGAGTCATGCGGTTTGGCAAAAGTGGGAAGTTGAGTCCGAGGTATATGGGACCGTATGAGATTCTGGAAAGGGTTGGAGATCTAGCATACCGGTTAGCTTTGCCACCGACACTATCTAGGCTGCGCAATGTGTTTCATGTGTCCCAGCTAAGGAAGTATATTGCTGATCCGAGTCATGTGTTGGAAGCATCTCCTTTGCGAGTCCGTGAGGATCTGACTTACGAGGAGGTACCAATAAGGATCATGGACAGGAAGATGCAAGTCTTGAGACGAAGAACTACACCATATGTGAAGGTGCAATTGTCAAATCACACAGAGAGGGAGGCCATTTAGGAGCTGGAAGAGGATGTACGATGAAAATATGCTTCCTTGTTTGATGATTCATGTGCGCAAGTTTTGAGGACGAAACTTTTTGTAAGGGGGGGTGGAATGTGAGCCCATGGTCCAGAGGCTCTACTGGGCCTTTCATTTTTTTTGTGTTAATTAGCAATGGGATCAGCCCTTATAGTTAGGGACTTAATTAATGGGTGGAAAATTAGGAGGGCTTGATGGCAATTTTGTAACTATATGACTAATTAAACGTTCTGCCAGAATGTGGTTTTGATATTCATCGTTGTTCATCTGTCAGAGATAGTTCAGAGAGGGGAGAAAGGCCAAGAGGAGGAGGCAAAGGAATGGGAAGAGCTCGAGGCTTCGAATTTAGGTAATCCACGTTCCCCTTAAGCTTTTATTGAGGTTTAATTGATGTCTAGGGCTCTTGATTTTACTGTTCTGATTTGGGAGGAAATGGGGTGAATGATGTTCTAATGGGGATTGATTGGGATTGTAGGTGTGGAAGAGGTTGGTGGTGATAAGGGTGATCTATGAGTAGGATTCCGGGTAAGGATTCTGACTTAACTGTGTTTTTATTTTCAACTGATGGTTTGACTTTATGATCTTCTGTTTTTCAATCTGAAAATTATGTTGGTATTCAATTGAATTGAGCATGGGAATAATTTGTTGTGATGTATGAGTTGTCTATGATCAAGTAAGACTATATGATATGTACTTTACTGTTCTTGTTCTGTACTGAATTTTGGTTGCTAAAATTCTATTCTGTTCTGTCATCTGTTTGGGGTTCGGTCTTGGTAGGGATGATCCCTTATGTTCTGTGTACTGGACCTAGGCTTGGGGGATACAATACCTTGCCCAATTCTGTGTATTGGCCCTCCTCCTACGGGATAAAATAGTTAGGAGACTGATATCAGTTAGCCAAAGCTTCTCCCCAAACACGTGTCATGAATTCTGGGTCTGTTCAATTGATTTGAAAAGTTGGAAATGGTGTAGTGAACTGTTATGGAAAAATGGTAGGGTAATGGTAGTGTTGTTCATTATTGGAGTGGTTGTGGATGTTGAGCCTTGTTCTGTTTCTTTGTGCATTTTGGCCTCTGATTCGTTCTGGTTTTAAGTCATTTCTTTGGTCTCTGCTTTTCGTGCATTGTGCTCTATTTTTTTTTTTTTTGGCAGATTTAGTTTGAACAGGCGCCTGTTATTCAGTCCAACAGGCGCCGGTTGACATAGCTAAACAGGCACCGGTTCAACTCAACCAATGGGACCAAAAACAGGGATTCTTCTTGAGACAAAAAAAAAGGAGAAAATGAAATAACAACCTACCCTCTATCAAACCCTTGAAGAACTAAGCTTCAAAGACCCTCATGAATAGTAGAAAGTTTTACTATGATCTCACCCCAATATCCTTGAAGCAACAAAAGCAAACAAGAACAAATAGAATAGAAAAAATAGGCACCTAAGTAATGGAATTCAAACAAATCTTAGAAGAGCAAAGCAACTAAGACTCATTCAAAGAAACCACATTGGATTATCCAAAAGATTTATAGACTCATTCATAAGGAGGACTAACCCTTAAGCATGATCTTGAACAAGATGAACAATGAGGTAGGGCCTCTCAAGATTCTCTCTCAAATTTTGAATAAGGTGTGTGAATTGTGTTATCAAATCACTAAAGGTTCTATTTATACTACCCTAACCCTAGCTAAGTAATCCCTAAGGTTCTATTACATTTTGGGGTCTTAATATGTCTTTACAAACACTTAAAATTGGAAAAAAATCGGAGAAAACATAAAAAACGCAAGGCAATCGTCGGTTGCCCAGGCTGCAATCGGCGCTGGTTTGGACACTACAGCCGAAGCCAGTTGCGAACTATCTTTGGGCGATCGAATGCCAGAATAAAGCGAGCACCAGTTCTGATGCTAGGGCTGACACTAGATGTCCGCTAGAAGGCCAATTTTGGTCAAATTTCATCCGTCTTTGATCCCGACTTGAGTTCTAGTTGGGGTCCTTCTTGGATAGTCATTAAAATGAATGCTTGGCCAGCTTCCTCAACCTTCCAACCCTCTTTCATCCTCAAACATGGTTTTATGAGCAATTGAAACTCATCTTGATGCTTCTTGGACCTAGATCTTATCATCGGTCCTTGTCCTTGCATGGTCACGCCTCCCCCTCCTGGATCTTAACCTCCATGATGAAGCGGAATCTTATCATCTTGGCATCATGAAGGAATATAAAGTAAAATTCAATCATTTTCCAAGTCACAAATCCACTTCTATAGACTCCACTCCTTTCCCAATCCATTGAATAACTATCTTTTAATTAAATTAACAGATTTCAAAATCAAACAAAAATAACCAAATGATGCATTAAACTCAATTCCTCATAAATTATCATTGTGCTCTAGGTGATAATAAACATGAAACTAGTCAATAATCCTATATTCTAGGCGACATTAACTAATCTTTGATTACTTCAATTCCTTGTCTTATCATCGTTTCCCAAGTCCATTAAGATCTAAAAAATATAAAATCAATGCAATGAACTTCTAACATCATTTTCTAAGTCAATTAGAAGAAAATACATCAATAACCAATGATAAGCAAGGATTATAGAAAATTGATCAAATAGCTAAATTAATACAAAAACTATGAATCCCAAAATAATGTCAAATTATAATAAAAACATTAAATACATCATTATTCTAAAAAAAGAAAATAAAGGTAAAAAAAATGACTCATAGACAAGCCCTCTTTCTTCTCTTTGGAAACCTTCTTGAATAATCCTCCTTTAATGATGAATCTCTCCTTCTTTGAGTGATTGGAAGTTTTGATCATTAGATTCACTACTTTTTCATGTGCTTTTCTTATCTTTATAAGCTCCCTTGATACCAATATTCATGGCTTGAGTAGTCTTGTCCTATTAGCATACGAAAAAATTACCAAAATCCTTTGAAAGATATCAAATTCTCCATTGGTCTACTCGAATGAAGCTCCATGGCTGCTCCTAAAATCCCTCCATCAATCACTACAATCAAGCCATCAATTGGAGTCCAAAATTCCAGCAAATTATTCCAGCAAACATCCATGGATTAAGCCTTAACTATCCAAAAATTTCCTTCACATTGCAGCCCATCATTCGGCCACTCTATAGCTTTTGCAAGCATCATTCATCTTAGCAAAATCCCAACCAAACAGTCGGCCATTGAAGCTCCCTAAAGACCTTCACCAACCGAGATATTCCTACCACATTTGCTCCCTAATTCACTCTCTAAATTACTCCACTTTGAATTTCAAACAATTAACTTTCCTTTTCTCCCAAATCTGAGAATTCAATCACCAGAATTCTCCAACCCATTCGGCCACTTTCCAAGAAAAATTTCGGCCAGCCTTCATCTATTCTCTCCATTAAATCTCCAAGAACACACACCACCCTTCTCCACGCATAATACCACTCAAAACCTCTTCAATCTTCTCCAAAAACTCCAGATCACACCTACTCATCCTCTTGAATCCATTTCTGCAATTTATAACATCAAACGCTGAAATCAAGATTTTACTTTCAGATCAAAAACCAGAATTTTTATTGAAGGCTCAAGAACACTCTTATGGTAAGCATGAACGATTATATTCATCTTCCTTCCTCTTCAACCATTAACGAAATATACTGATAATCTCTCTCTCTCTCTCTCTCTCTCTCTCGGCCGAATGGTTACTCCAACCGTGGCCATTTTTCTTCTTTCTCCATGGACGGATCAAGCTTTCCAAGCGTGAGGATTCTTTTAAAACTTTTTCAAGGTAGTCATCATTCAAGTAAATCTCTTCAATCTTCTCTTTAAATTCAAGATTCATGTCTCTTGGATGTAGTTGGATGAGGATAGAATATATTTGGAGATTGTGAATGTGTTTATATGATAGAGTTGGGATTAAAGAATGAGAATGAATGTGTTTATATGATGGAGTTAGGATTGATACATGAGGATGATTGGTCTTGGTTGAATTTTATGATGTTTTAGGATTTGTTGCATGTCTTCATGTCGTGAGTAGTATTGATGATTAAGCGTGATAGATATTATGTCACATTTGGTGAATAAGGTTTTATGATCATATAGAGTGTATGTTCATGATTATGGTTAGCAAAAGGAATTATGATCATGACCTTATTGTCCCTAAGCTAATTAAGTTAGCCAATTTTATTTCATCAATAAAATGATTAATACTATAATTTCTTCTAATGATTTCAAAAACCCTAGAAAAATGTGGATTTGGACTACTATATAAAATAATGATATTTTAGTCAAATAAATGATAGCTTTTATTAAAGAAATAAAATATATAAATATTATATATGATAAAAATATCACATAAAGCTTTTTATATAAATAATCATAATAAGTAGAATATTAATCTTGTAAGTCATAAATTCATAAGTACTAATAAAATTTATTTATTATCTTTTAATCAAAACATATTAAGATTTACTTATTATTAATTTTATTTACCAATTATTTTCTAATCATTAATGGATTATTATTTTAAATAATATCATCAAGGACCTAGGACCCTTCATCAAATAAACCCTAGTTTATTTATAACAAGATTTAAACCTACAACTTATTAGTAACTATTTTACAAACCCTAGTTATTTTAATATCAAGCTAGATTTATTTTATAAACCCTTTATTTATTATCTACCCTTAAAGTTTGGGACACTAGGGTCATGATTGTAGTAAGTTGAGTTAATATTATTTATGAAAGCAAATTTTAGCTTGAGTTTAACTATGGCTTGTGTTTACCCCAGGCGGGGGTTAGGTCAGCTTTTGGAGATCTTTATTTTACCTCAAGCAAAGGATCAGGTAAGCTCCTTCATAAATTTGTTTGTTGTAAAAGGTTACCATGGCAAGCTAAACATGAAGTATGTGAACACTAATTTGGTAAAGGCAATTAAGGACTGTTTCCTTTCTTGTTTCAGTCAAACTAACTATTTGAAAATCAACGAGTAGTTTTACTCAAACACCAAACTGTTTCTAAAACTAATTTTGACAAGGACTTTAAAAACCCTTGATTGCCATTTTCAAGTAAAACTATGTTTTACTAGTTTTCTCTCAAGTGGGACAATCATCGTTGAGTACTCAATAAGGGTAGGCAAGTAGTACTAGTTTTGAAGAGTAAAAGCAAGTCTTCTGGCAGGAGGCCACCTCCAGAAGATGAACTCAACTTAGAGAAATGTCAGTACTACTTAGTCATGCCGGTTCGAGCTAGCAAGTTTCAGTCATGAGGGCTGTGTGTTGCCGGAGTGGACAACCGGTTTTGTTTGGGTGTAGAAAAGGAGGAGTATCTTACCCAGTAAGCCGATCACCTACCTTTTTGTCAGTCTGCACAAAGTGTGGCATTCTGACCGTTGTATGGTTATCGGGCCCAATGTGTGGTAACCCATGACCGCCCTTTTGAGTGGTTGATTTTAATGTACATGTATGGTTGGAAAAGCCAAAACGCAGCTCTTGATTTTAATGTACATGTATGGTTGGAAAAGCCAAAATGACACTCTTGATTTTAACATTGTTTATTGCTTGCCAATACTTTTTCTTATGAAGTTTTACATCTTGCATACATGAACCGTTTTCACTGAACACTCAAAGCACACACGGACTTATTGAGATTTTTATCTCATCACCCTTTTTACCATGATTTCAGGTTGATTCTGCTGTGGGGATAAGTAGCTAGTTGTTGCCTACTTGGAAGATATTCTGATATTTATTTTATGTAATGCTTTGGGAGTTGAGAGTAAACAATTTTTATTTCAGATTTGTTCTTGAATTTTCGGGTTGTAATAAGTTTTAAATTTCAAAGTATTATTTAAAATTTTGTTGTGTGACCTAGTTATAAAGACCCATTGTCCTTTGGACGGAGCGACATCCCTGGCCCTGTTGGGCCTAAGTAGCGGGGTGTTACAAAAGGCTTATTATATTTTACTACAAGTCATCCTAACGTTTTATATAGTGTTGGAGTTTGTGCAAGATAGCAATCAATCCCAAAAGAATCGAATTTGAAAGCTATTAAAAGAGTTCTCAAGTTCTCTATCATATTTTTAATTATGGCATTTACTTTAGCAAGGACTCAAGTACTCATCTCACTCGGTTTAGCAATGCTGATTGGGTTGGAAATTGTAATGATAGAAAAACACTTTAGAAGGATGATTCTATCTTAGAAACAACCTTATATCTTGATACAACAAGAAACCAAATAGTGTTTCTTTGTCAACTATAGAAACTGAATATATTGCTACCAAAAATTGTTGTACTCAACTATTATGGATAGAACAATTATTAGAGGATTATGAAATTGCACAAAATGAGTTGATATTGTACAATTGCATTTGACATATAAAAAACCCTTGTACAACATAATAGAATAAAATACATTAACATAAGGTATCACTTTATTAGAGAGCTTGTAGAACAAAAAACTATGTAGATTGAAACATATTTTCACATAGAAGCAACTAGCAGATATCTTTACAAAACCTCATGATGCTACATGATTTGAAGAATTGCAAACAGCATTAGGACTTTATTCTCTTTGATATAGGAGCTTTTGTTATATCAAACTTACATATAACAAATTTTTTTTTGCTGTTGTTTTTTAGTTTCAGAAAAATTAAAAAAAATGTGAAAAAGGAAGTATAATATATGTTGGAAACATGCAAAAGCCATGAGAAGACTTAATTCTATGAAATGCTATCAGTTTGGACGTTTATGTTCCAATCATAATGCCTTGTAACTAGGGATTTGATTGTGAACGAAGAAGTTTAAAAAATATCAAATGACACAACATAGGAATGAAATCTTCTCTTTGGCTTGTATTAAATTGTTCAAATCTTCTATTAAAGTTCAACTTGATATTTCTCTATCTCTCTTTCTCTCTCTCAATAACCCTACTCATATAACCCTAGCTATGGTGGAGAAACCTCAGAGGCATTGACAAAAGGCACTTCCTACTAGCAATAATAACACTACTACAAAGCCTCGACAACCAAAGGTCTTTGTTGAATAGGTTACAACAACAGTTGATTTAGGTAAGGTTGATAAACCTCATTAATTTATCAAATATATTAATACATGTAAAGAAATTGTTCTATCTACTGGTGGTACATGAAATTTTGTGCTTAGTTGTGTATTTCCTAAAAATCCTAAAATTTGTGATGCGTTTAAATTCTCTGTGCATGAATCTTTTGTGAGTTGGGTTGATAAAAAGAAAATTTTGGAAAGGATATTGAACCCAATATAATTGTGGACCTATCTATCATTCAAATGTTAAAAGAAATTGAATATGAGAAATAAACAGAGGCTAAGGTGAAAGTTGATTGGGTTGAAATAGACAAGAATATTGATGCTCACTCTAATGCCCTTAACTAATCAATTCCTAAAGTGGAGCCTTTAAACCTGGTTGTCTTATTTGTGTTGAAAACTACATAAGTCTATATGAAGTTACTGGAATTTTAGAGGTAAGAAAAAAATTATTTTCTGTTGGAAAAATCCCCGATCAAACCTTGGTTGATAATGGAATTTCTGATTAAGTTGATGAAGAAAGACCTTCTAAAATAAAAGAAAAATAAAATGCAAAGGAATATGAGACCCCCATTATTCATGTTAGGGAAATTAGTTGACATTGGAATAATAATAATATCTTTGGAAATATGTTTGAAAATTTTCAGAAAGCTGAAGATGAAGTTTTGAGGGCTAAATTTAACTTTGAATTATCTCTAAGTTCTTCGGATCGAGTAGCTTATAATGAAGCTAATGATAACTTAGCTTTTCATATGAGATGTAAAGAGCAATTTTGGATAGAAAAATGTAGATTGAAATAGGTTCGTGATAGAGATTGTGAAACCCCAACTAAAACCAACCCTAGAGTAAGGGGGTCAAGATGCATGTCATATTTTCTTACACGCATAAATATATATTTGAATGATTTATATGTGCTTTGGAATTGTAATTTAAAGTCTAGAAGGTTTAGTTATGCTTATTGAGTAGGAAATGTAGAACGATAATTTTGCTTGAAATGAAAATAGGGAAATAGCTTGAGGATTAAATAGGAATAATATTTAGAAGAGAAAATAGGAACAAGAGTTGTTGTGGTTTAGTGGTTAGAGCTTTAGAATTAATCTCTAAGGTCTTGAGTTCAAATCCCACCAATTAAGTTTTATCATAATTAAATTTTATTTTATGTAAGGTGAAATATTTTCGGCCCTTGCATGCCATAAGAAGAAGTAGGAGTGTTATCCTATGGGAGACATGAAGGGAATGTCTTCACCCTATTCTTATGTCCTACAAGAATTCTTAAGGGATTCATGCCCTTTTGTTCCCTAACTTACCTTAAATTCTTCACCAATTAAGCTTGTTCAATTATCCAAATCCATGTTTTAATTCCAGAAAATTCAACAAGGTTTATTGCTCTTGGAATTTTCAAAATGGCTCTTAGAGGATAGAATTTTGACTGAAAATGGGGAAGAAGTTAAGGAAGGTTCCCAAGAGAATTAATCTCCATGGATGAACTTTCAAACTCCACTCCATAAGTGTTCATCTTCTTCATGGTAGCAATCTGGAAATTTTTCAGCTTCTTGGTCAGTTTAGCTTTCGAAAACTTCAGCCATTTTTTTCACTCAAATGCTGCTAGAAAAATAGCCAATTTGTTCGACTTGAAGACTAAAATCCTTTGCCAAAATTCGGACTGCGCAAAAGCTGTGCAAACCCGGAAAAATTCCTGGACAGTTTCGCAGCATGGCAGGCTAAAAACCAAACTGTTTCTTCTAACTTTCAAACCAGTAATTTAACTTTCTGTGAAATTAACCTTGGTCAGCCATGAACTGAACTCCATCACCTCCTCCATTGATCTGCACGAATGAACACCATAGCTACTTCTTAAATTCCTCTTTCATTACTCCAATCAAGCTTCCGAATTAGAATTCAAAATTTCAGCAAATTACTCCATGAAAACTTCCATGGTTTAAGCTTCAAACAACCAGAAGTTTCCCCACCATTGCACTCAACATTTCAGCCACCCTATAACCACTTCAAACCTCATTCATCTCACCAAAACCTCAGCAATCCAGTCGGCCATTGAAACTCCCAAAGAACCTCCATCAATCAAACCACTCTACCATATCTTCTACCTTAATTCACTCCATGAATTACTCCTTTTGAAATTCAAATAATCAGATTTCCTTCTTCCTCCTAATCTGAAAATCCAATCACAATAATTCCCCTAACCATTCGGCCAACACATTTCAACAATTTCGTCCAACATTCTCTCCATTCTCTCCATTTTTCCAAGAACACCAAGAACACACACCACTATTCTCCAAGCCTAAGACCACTCCAAACACCTCCAATCCCTTCCAAAAACTCCAGATCACATCTACTCACCCTCTAAAGTCCATTTCTGTATTTTTTAACATCAAACATTGAAAATAAAATTCTGCTATCGGATCAAAAACCATAATTTTTCTTAAAGATTCAAGAACTCTCTCAAGGTAACCAAGAACGATTTTGATCATCTTCCTTCCTTCAATCTTTAACATAATATACTGATACTCTCTCTCTCTCTCTCTCTCTCTCTCTCTCTCAGCCGAAATGGTTGTTTCAACCATGGCCATTTTTCTTCTTCTTTCTTAGACGATTCAAGTTTCCTAAGCGTGTGGTTTCCCGTGAATCTTCATCAAGGTAGTCATCAAACAAGTATATCTCTTTAACCCTCTCCTTAATTCTAAAATCATGTCTCTTGGATGTTGTTAGAAAATGATAGAATATGATTGAGGAATTGAGTATGTGTTTATGAAGGAGTTGAGATTGGAGCATGATGATGTTTTGCCATGGTTAAGTTTTTCTTGTGGATCGATGCATGTTTTTCATGTCTTGAGTGAGTTGGATGGTTAATCATGCTAGATATTATGTCACCTTTGGTTAATAGGGTTTTATATTCTTGTTGAAGCCATGTATATGATTATGCTTAGTAGAGATTTAGACATATGCTAGTAGGTATGGATTTAAGCCTTTATTTATGAATGGAATGGTTTGATGATTAATATTGGATTTTATGTTCATGATTATTGTTAGCAATAGGAGAATTATGATCATGACCTTGTTGATCCTAAGATATTTTAATTAGCCGAATTTATTACGTTAATCAAAATTAAAACTATATTTTCCCTCAACAATTTCAAAATCCTAGGAAGCCTCAGAGTTGGAGTATTACATGAAATAGCAAAATTTTAGCCGAATAAATGATACATTTTATTAAAAATAATATATCTAAATATTTATATATAATAATAATATTAAATAAAGCCTTTTATATAAATAATAAAAATAGGTAAAATATTAATCTTGTAGGCCATATATTCACAAATACTATTGAAATTTATTTATTATCTTTTGATCAAAATTTATTAAAATTTACTTATTATTAATTTTATTTATTATTTTCTAACTATTAATTATTAATTAAGAGATTAATAATAATTTATTATTTGTTTTAATAATATCATCTAGGACTTAGGATCCTTCATCAAATAAACCCTAGTTTATTAATAACAAAGATTTGTATTTGAACCTAACTTATTAGTAGTTATTTTACAACCCCTAGTTATTTTCACTTATCAAGCTAGACTTCTTTTACAAAAACCTTTATCATCTAGCCTTAAAGCTTAGGACATTAGGGCCATGATTGTAATAAGTTGAGCTAAGCTTATTTATGGAAGCAAATATACCTTGAGTTTAACCATATGGCTTGTGTTTACCCCAGGCGGCGTTAGGTCGACTTTGGAAGATCTTTGAATTAGCTTAAGCAAAGGATCAGGTAAGTTCCTACATAAAACTTATTTGATGACAAAAGGTTACTACAGCAAGCCAAACGTGAAGTGTGTGGACACTCAATTTTGTAAAGGCAATTAAGGATTGTTTCCTTTCTTGTTACAGTCAAACAAATTATTTGAAAATCAACAAGCAGTTTTGCCCAAACACCAAACTCTTTCTAAAACTAACTTTGACATGAATTTTAGAAACCCTTAATTGTCGTTTCCAAATAAAGCAATGTTTTATCAATTTTCTCCCAAGTGAAACAATCAACGTTGAGTACTCAATAAGGGTACGCTAGTAGTACTAGTTTTGAAGAGCAAGAGCTAGTCTTTTAGCAGGAGGCCACCTCCAGAAGATGAACTCAACTTGGAGAAGCGACAGTACTACTTAGTCATGCCGGTCTAAGCTAGCAATTTTCAATCATATGGACTGTGTGTTTCTGAAGTGGACAACCGGTTTGTTTAGGTGTAGAGAAGGAGGAGAATCTTAACCGGTAGGCCGTACACCTACCTTTTGTCATTCTCCACAAAGTGTGGCATTCTGACCGTTATATGGTCATGGGGCCCAACATGTGGTAACTCATGGCCATCCATTTGAGTGATTGTATTTATTGCGCACTTATATGGTTTGAAAAGAGGAAAATACCACTCTTTATTTTAACTTTATTTATTGCTTGCCAACTCTCTCTCTTATGCAATTTTTACAACCTGCATTCATGAACTGTTTTACCTGAACACTCAAAACACACACGGGCTTACTGAGATTTTTATCTCATCACCTTTATGCCATGATTTCAGGTCGATTCTTCTGTGGAGATGAGTAGCTAGTTTGTTGCCTGCTTTGAAGACATTGTGTTATTTAGTTTATGTATTGTTTTGAGATATGATTGTAATCAATTTATTTTGGAGTTGTTCTTGAATTTTGGGTTGTAATAAGTTTAAATTTTAAGGTATTGTTTTATTTTCACTGGTGTGACCTAGTTATAAAGACCATTTGTCCTTTGGATGGGGCGACATCCCCAGCCCTGGCGGGCCTAGGTAATGGGGTGTTACAGAGATGCTAGTACTAAATTTTTCCATGATTATTGTAGAAGCCAAAGACAAAAGCAAGTTATCTCTAAAATTTAGAGGGACGATGGTGTATTTCACTACACAACAATCAATACAAAGTGCTACTGTCTATTTTTTCTAAAATTTGTTGGTGCCTTTAATGACTTCGAATGCATTTACTAGCTCGATGTTTGATGCTATTCCTTATTTGATTACAAATAAGGAAAGTCTGTCACTTGCATAATTACCTTCTATAAAAGAAGTTAAAGAAGCTACATTTTCTTAAGAGCTGATGTGCTCCTAGACTGAATAGTTTTACAAGGGTATTTTTCATTTTGTGTTGGGATACTATTTCAATGATATCTTAAAGGCTGTATAAGATTTTTTTTATAGGGCCTTTTCAAAAAGAATTTACAAGTACATTATTAGTTCTAATTATTCCTAAGATTTAGACTCTAACTTCTTTTTCTCAGTTTAGGCTAACAAACTTTTGTAATTATAGTAACAAAACCTATTTGGCTAGGGAATTTGCTGCCCAAGTTAATTTCTCCAAATCAAGCAATATTTGTCAAAGGAAGAATTGTTAGTATTATAACCTAGAGTCAATCGACTTATAATTTATTATACATATTTATTAATTAAAAGGCATTTTGTATCTTTCAATTTTTATTTGTTATTTCATATGTATATAAAACTGATAGATAAAGTTCTAAGTACAATACACAGTGTTAAAGAAATCATGATAGAAATCATAATGTAAAATTCATACTACACTATTAGTGTTTATGCTTAAACTATCCCTAGTCATAGTATTAATAAGATGAAACATCATTAATGTGGAAAGACTGGAACATGTTATACATCTTGATCCGATTACGCAGTAGTTCATATATATAGATAACTAAAGCCAACATGTAGATGCTTGTTAGATGAACATGTACATTGGATGACCTAACCATGAGATAATCACATGGATAACTGTTTAGTACAAGTGATAGAATCTCATTATAGCATAAGTGCAAATATCCTTAGACTTGATATCTCTAAGTACTCTGTTTGCCAAGTATTGTACTTTGATTCCAATCCTTGGAGGCTCATTGAAAACTGCCCCATATATGGTGGATATTAGGTGCAATATAAAGCATACGAAAGTAGTTAAGTGAGTCAACAAAAGATTTATTCTCTTAATTGCAGTGGAATATGTCTCATGGTCTCTTTTAGGAAATCATTTCTAAGGAAGTCCTTAGCCAATATGACTATATGATGGAAACAATTCCAAGATGATCCACATAATGAGTAATAGATTCCAAGAACAAGCACTAAAGTTAGAGGAAGTTAGTACTAATTCTAATCTCCAAATAGCATGAGATATAGTAGGATAAAAGAAATTTATTGCACTAGTATTTGCTATTGAACTATTCATGTCAAGCCACTTGACTTTCTAGCCTTTTCGATTGTCATGATGCATTGCTAGGTGTTGCTTTGATCTTCTTAATATGAATTTATTAATTAAAAAATTAATAAATCAATCCTAACTATTGAGGATCGCAAATCCTACAATTGGTAGGATTATTTAATATTTTGCTTCCAATTGATCAAAAAAACCTAATACGTTACACACAATAGAGGACTTAATGCTCAAGATATTATATGATAATATTACAAGGTTATTTTGTAAAATAATAATAATAATAATAATAATAATAATAATCTTCTGAGAAAATTATAAGTTGGTTAAAATCTTATGGGCAAATAATAAAATGTTTATAATTTGAGGGTTTAAATGCAATTATTTGTATAATCCTAAGCCCCATTAGTGTCTATAAATATCTCACTTAATGGGACTAGCACCAAGAGGAGAAGTTTTGGAATCCGGTTTCACATAACCCTAACATTTGATAGTCTACTGTTTTTTCTTAAACTACCCCAGCTGCCGCCCAGCCTATTAGCACCGGCTAATGGCATTACTGTTTGAGTATTGTCCTCATGTAGATACTACTAGAGTTATTCATGTGCTTGGGACATGGTGGTTGGCTACAAACAATACAAAGATGTTTGATATATGGTTTCGTATTTATCCCGTGTCTACGATTTTGTGAAATCAATATTTCAGTTTCACATTACAGTGTTTCTTTCATTGAAAAGCTACAAATTTTTGAAAAGTATACAATCCATTCCTTCTATGATCTATTTTATTTACATATGAGTAATCCTCTTATTTAGAATTCAGTTCCGTCCTTCTTTTGTTGCTTCTACTACTGTACTATTCATGCTGACAAATCCCAATAGTGGTATCAGAGCTATCCCATTTGTGATATTATAGATCATTTAAGTGTACATTGATCTTGTATGATGGGTTGTCGTCAATCCTGTGATTCTTATGTGATCATTATAATGGATTTAATGACAAAAGAATCGATCTTTTGTGAGTTCTATTCACATGTGTGTCACTGAGATTTTGTTCGACAAGGAGGTTTTGAAATCTATGTATTCACTGCTTTGTTGTGTGCTTTGGTTGTAGGTTTAGTTAGGATAGATGAATCAATTTTGATCATACTTACATGATTTCATATAAGTTTTAGAGTTTGATCTCAAACTGTGTTTTTATAGATATAGTTTTGGATGTACATAACAAAATCTAAAAGCAACAGACACTTGTGGATGTAAATCTAGATATAAGTTCAGAAGTAATCAAAGATTTGCGGAAGCATTTTTAGACGTAGACTCATATGCTATCCTAGGATTATCGAATACTGGAGATTTGCAAACACAGTTATGGATGTAGTTTCGAATATAGTTTTGGATGCACAAACTATTTCCAAAACTTAATATAATTAACTCAAAATGACAAATTGTTTGTAATTTTTGTTAATTATGGTATTCTTTCTGATCTTTTTTTTTAAATTACTAAAATGGCCTTACCAATACATGATTGGATTTTAGATCATACACTTACATTTAATGTTTATTATACTTTCAGCATGTGTGTTTTGGCATGGTAGCTTCGTTATGGGCAATGGACTAATTTATTTTGGTATATACATGTTTACTATTTTGGTTTTAAGCAAATTAGGTCGTGAATCCAACATTTCTCTATAATTCTTATTGTATTTATTTTCTCACCTAACTCTTCTCTAATGTAACTCAAGGTTTATCCATTAGGAACTTATGTAATTAGATTACACAGGCTAGACAAAATTAAAAATATTTTACAAAAATATGGAGATGGTAGCCAAGAACAAGACAATAGGATACTAAGATCTTCTTCTTACCATGCATGAACACATAGGTTTAACCTAATTAATTTCCTACTTGGCTGAAGAAAATTAATCTTAGGAAGTCTACAACCAAGCCACGTAATTTTGTTTATTATTGTTTTTGTCAACATGTTGATATTGATGATTATGCATGCCATGTGATAAGACCATTAATAAAGAAATTAAATACCTCAATCAATATTAAATCTGAAAGCTTTCTATTAATATAGAAGGAATGAGAGTTGTTTTTCGAGATCAAGTTGTTAGGATATATCCCGAACGTACTTGATATTGAGCATGTTTAAATAATAGAATTTGATTCCTGATTAATGGGTTGGATTTAACCGATGGCTTTATCTCAATTGGACATACCCAAGGCTATGGCATATTAGAGGCAAAGTTAGATTAGCACTAGATGCTTATGATTAAAAGATGTTAATCACTTAATGATACTGATAGTTGCTAATAGGGGGTAAAATTATCATTATATTCCTAGTTATTCGATGCTAAATTGAGACACTTTTAATACAATAACTAGTTATATTCCTTCCTATTTGATATTTCCCTTATAAAAATACTTTTCTGTAATTTTTTATAAAAATAGGGGAAATTTGGAGTTAATTGTGTCATTTTCCAGCACCAGGCCACAAGAGAGTGAATCGGCGCCAGTCTTCCACTGGAAGGGGCAGAGGATTGCAGAGAAATTGAAGGAGCAGAGGAACAATTGAAATTGGCAAACATGCTCTAAACTCATTTATTCCCATAACAATTCACAATCCACTATCTAACTCCAAATAAATTATCGAATCCCCAAAGTTCATACACTATTACCATATATCCATCAAGGACATGAATAATATATCAAAAAGGTCTCGACTTGACCATCACAACTCATATCCATTATTATTACGATAAAATATAACATCGCCATCCATCGAACACGCTACTTAATTACTTGCCTCAAAATACCCAGTCATCATGCTAATAGACATCATCAACCATATTAAACCTTAACTTTGACATCAAGGGTAAGGATTCCCTTACCTTGCAACAACTGGGTTAACAAGATCTCGATGCTCCTATGGTGATCGTCCCGAGTTCGTTTGAGAAGAAGAGAAAAGCTGTCTTCTTTCCTTCCTTTTGGCCGAGAGTAGCTAAAGAGGATGAAATCAGCCTTTAGGTGGCATGATTCAAGGGAAGGAAAAGAGAAGAATTGATTGAAGGAAGGAATCAAGAGGTTAGGATGGTTTTTGCTTACCTTGGAGCATGATCGATTGCTTGCTAGGTAGGAATTGTTCTTGTGATTTTTGAAAATTGCAAAAGGGTTGTTGTTGGAATTTTCGTGTAGAATGGAAAGAGGAGTCGGCTACTGTGATTTAGGGTTAGAGAAGATTAGTTTAGGGTTAGATGGTGGTGCTAAGAAAGACTCCTAATGGCTTTAGATCTCTTAGACAGCAAGGGTGAGAAGTGCAGCTTGTTGTGCACCTTGTTGCTGCCGAATTTAGGAGGGTTTATGAAGGAAAAATATTCTGGACTTGTTCTCCTACGCTGGCCGAAATATTGCTCAAGAGAAGGGTTGTGTGTGTTCAAAGTTTTTGGCCAAAACAAGGAAGAGTTTGCATAGCTTTTGGTAGCTAAAAATCCTGTGCATGTGTAGTAGTTTTTGTGCGAATGTTTGCAGACTAAAGGAGAGAAAATCCAAGCTGTTTTGGTTGCTATTCTGTCCACAATTCAGAGGGAAAATAAGGAGTTCTTTAGGAAATGAAATTGGCCAATTCAATAGGGAGTTTTAGTGGTGTTTGGAGTGCAGAATTTTTTGTCATTGACCTAAGCAAAGCTGGCCAAAAATTCTGGTAGGAAGCTATCGAAATTCCTAGGTAGAAACTGGCCGAAATTCTAAAATTTTTGGTGAATAAATTTGATTTTGTGTGGCTAAGGTAATCTGAATTGAAAAGGAGTGTTCTAGGTGTTCTGAGCTAGGGTTTGAAGAGTTTGACTGCACCTAGGAGTGCAGGAATTTCGGATAGCTTGTGCTTGTACAAGGCTGCTGAAATTCTGCTGGAGAAGGGAGCAAAAACCTAGTTGAAGTAGGATTGAAATAAAATCTGATTTGCTAAAGGATTTAAGATAAGATTTTCTAGTATTGGAAGAGTTTGAGTTGAGCTAAAACTCCTTCAAAAATGGCGGCACCTAGCTGGAAAATTTTTTCAGATTTTTAAGCTAGGGTTCTAGGTTCAAAATCAATAAGGTATCCCACTAGAAAAATAGCACTTTAATTCCAACTATCCGTTACAAAAATCTAGTAAGTTAAAATCAATCTAGAATTTAATTATTCAGCTAGGGTTTTTCGAAAATCAAAGAGAACAAAAGCTGAAAATAAAATTAAACCTTATCCTTATCAAAAGTCCTTGAATTTAGGAGATTAATATGGAGACTTATCTCCCTTGAGGATGGTGCTGAAAATTCACTAGGATAGCTAGGGTTTTTTCGGCCAAAACATGGAGGAGTCTAGGAAAAATAATTTTCAAAAAGAAAAACTAAGATTTGCAAAAAGCAAGATTCGAACTCGGGTCACCAAGGGAAATCGCCAACCTACCGGCTACTCCAATTCAACTCCAATGCTAATATCTCTAAGAAATTATTTCCACCCTAATTCTCCTCCTTCCATCTCCTCTACTAAACTTTACTTAAACAACTCTCAAATAATGTAACAACACAATTATTTCTCACCAAATAAATTAAATGCAAGAGCAACTTTGAAAATCACATGCACCCATGCAAGAATAATTTTAAGATAGCACATGAAATGTGACATGCTATACAATGCATGACTTTTTTTCCCATAGTCAAAGGTGGTCTTAGGTGGGGTATTACACTAGGTACCTTATCCAACAAAAGCCTTGTAGCTTGCTTATTGATGGAGGAATTTGTAGAAATGTGATAAGTGCTATCATAGTGGATGACTTGGGATTAGAAACTATGACACATCCTAAACCATACAAACTCCATTGGTTGAGTGATTGTGATGAAGTTAAAGTAAACAAACAAGTTAAGGTTGAGTTTGTTATGGGGGCTTATAAAGATGTGGTGCTATGCGATGTGCTCCCAATGCAAGTGGGGCATATTTTATTAGGAAGGCCGTGGATGTTTGATAGAGATGTGATGCACAATGGGAGGAAGAATAAATATACATTGGAGAAGAATGGAAAGAAGATCACACTACTTCCATTACCCACTAGTGAGGTGCTTAAAGATCAAAACATCATAAGAGAAGAAGACAACAAAAGAAGAGAGTTGAGAAAAAAAAAAAGTAAAAATAAGAGAGGAAAGAAAAAGAGCTTAAGGAAAATTCAAAATAAAAGGGTGCAAAAGAAGAGAAAAAGAAAAAGATTGAGGAGGGAGACAAAGTAAATGATATCTTCTTGTGCTTGAAGAGTGAAAATAATAAGAAAAAGGCTAGAAAGAAAAAAAAGTGAAGATGAAGGGAAAAATGAGCTTTATGTGGAAGAGCATAAACTTAAATTTTTATCTTCACAAAAAGATTCTTGTTTGAGATCTTACACAGGTGTTAATTCGAGGATGAATCGTCTTCAAGAAGGGGAAAATGATAGGAATCTACCCAAGCATCATGCTAATGCTAAAGCTAAAGAAGGGGGATGGAGATTCAAACCACATTCCAGGGTGTCAAGGAAGAATTTAAATTGCGAAGGCTTTTAATAGAGGATTCAAGCCAAAAAAGTCACCAAACCAAAGAATATGAAGAGAGTAAAGAAGTGGGTGCCAAATGGAAGATTGAAAGACCTTCAAGAAGACAAATCAAGAATCAAGAAAATTGTTAAGTGATAGAGGATCAAAGAAGGGCCAAGAAGATCAAAGCTTGAACAACAATTAGTGTGAAGGGCTAAGGGAGCACAAGTGGAAGCTGAAAACACAAGAAAAGCCGACTGTGTAATGCCCCACCTTTTTATCTTCGATTAACCACTATTAACAATAGGATTAGAAATTGTATTAATGGCCAGAACAAAAAATGATTAGTGTAATAAGACGAATATTTTGATATAATATTATTTTATCGGGACTTAGATGTAATTATTAGATTTATTCTACATGAACCCTAAATCGTCGAAAAGCTAATATTACTAATAAAATAAGAATTTGAAGGTACGCTGAGAAGAGATATTGATCAGTGTGATGAAACGCATGTTTTGGTGTGATTATGCTATCCTGGTTATCGGGGGCATTTTCGTCCTTTTGACCGCTCCTACGACTTTGACAGAAAATTTGACCAAATAGAGGAGGAATTGAAGAATTTAAGTTTTGCCAATGGATTCAATAAAATTTTTAGAGTTGAATGGTGGAATAAAATATTTTTTCGCTTCGGACCCAATTTTGGTCATTTCTGAAGAAAAAAGGAAATCGGGTTAAAAACGGTATGTGTGGTATTTTGTGATTGGTAGCTCATGGACATATGTCAATTTATGAGAGGTTTCATGAGAAATTCATGCAAGATACGTGGAATTAAAGAATTACAAAATAAATAAAGATTTATGTGTATTTTTGTTATTGGAACACATCATTTGTGGGGCCAATTACTTAAGGTCTTGTGCAATGTAATTGGCCAATATTTTGACCATGAAGAAGTGATTGAGTGGCTAAAAAACATCCAGAAAAATGGCAGCCATGCAAGAGAAAAGAAGAGGAAATTTTGAGGAAGAAAATTTAAGTGAAATGGTGTGTAAATTTTTCATTGGAACACACCTATGTTTTAACCACCATACAATTAATGAAAATAAGAAATGAATGGCCAATATTTGACCAAAAATGGTGGTTGAGGAGCTAAATTTCAGCAAAAATTTTGTCCATAAGAATAGAGAAAGAAAAGGAAAGAAAAGCTAAAGAAAAATAGGGAGAAAAAGAAAAATGAGAGAGAAAGAAAGAAGTGTGGGTTCTTGGTGTGTTCTTGGTATTCATGGAGCAAAATCAAGGCAAGAGATCCCACATATAAGGTAAAAGTCTATACTTCAAGAATTAAAGTCATAGATCTCATTACAGTGATTATTTTGGTATGAGTTTTAACATGAAAATATGATTTTCATGTCTTGATTTTAGATCAAAAGATAGGGTTTGTAAACTTTATGTATGAACCTTGTGTATGCTTATATGTACCGGCTACCTAGGGGTTTATGGATAATGTCTTGTGTGAGGAAGAACTAAATATGCATGGTAGTTTGAATGATTGCTTTTGGTTGATGAGATGATGACCAAAGTAGAATGAAAATGGAAGTTACTTGGATGGAAAAATGAATTATATTAGCTTTTGATTATAAGAAGTGAATTTGTGTTAAATAAGCATGACTCTTGTGAGCTATTAAAATCTGAAAATCATAGAATTAAAGATGATTTAAAGAAAAATTGAATGAATTAATGGTTCCAAGGTGTTAAAGGCTAGAGAAAAACAAAGGAAAGCATAAATAGTGGAATCAAAGCAAAACCACTAGGGCAGTTTTTGCCTAGTAGCATGTATAGGAACCAGAACCTAAAAGGGCATATACGGAATCCTTGTTAAGAGTCTTGTGGTCATTTTGGTATATCATAAAGCCAAATCGGAATTGTGGATTGAAAGTTATATGCAAAACAAAATCAGGTATCAATCAGTGAAATTCTAGAAAATTAGTCCGAAAATAGATGAACTTAAGGATGATTAATTGTGCGATTTTGGATGAAATGAATGTAAATTATGATGTGAATCCCTTGTATATGAAGGGCGAAAAGATGTGGAAAAAGAAAAACAAAACAACTAATCAAACAACAAAAAAATGACGTGAACGAAAGTTGAATGTTTTCCTTAACATCGGCAAACCATTTGCCCCGTTGACTAAACGTCGGTTGGACGTCGGCTACCCGTCGGACACATTGACTGGACATCAGCTAACCATCAGCTATTTTTCAGCCAAACACGATTTGATCTGAAAATGATGTATGGTGTAGGTTTATCGGTAAACGGCCAACGAAACGTTGAAAACGGTAGAAATGGTGATTGAACGGCTGTAAGCGGAAAAGAGTTAATTAGGACACGAGATGAGCCCCTTTGATTTCTAAAATCTTTTAAAAGCTAGTGTGCTTCACTTTTCCATGAAATGTTATGTTTTATACCGTTTTGAAAATCCCTGAATATATTTAAGGTTTATCTGAGCAAGAATTGTTTTGCACCATTTTGGGCTTGAATAAACTTCATAATTGGCTTGGAAACCTTAACGAATGATTACAGCATGAATTTTGTGAATTTAGTGCTTTTGGATTAAAAACTTAGGATTTTCAAAAAACGGTAAATTTTGAAATCGAGTATTCATAAATTGATTGAAATGCCCTTATTAGAACATTTTATGGAAATGTATTTAGAAACTTTGAATTTAATCCTCTTTTGGTATTATAATTTTGGATTTCTTTAAAGGAGCTCCTTTTGGAATCGGGTATTTGAAAAATGATCCAAATGTTCTTATTAGAATGTTTTATGAAAACCTTTGAAATCGGGTATTCGATAAATGACCGAAATATCCTTATTGGAACTCTTGTGAACACTTTTCGAATCGGGTAAGGGTAAAATGACTCGAATCCCCTCTAAAAGTCTTTTGAAATTGGGTATGGATAAAATGACCCAAATGCCGTTGAAAAATAACTTTTGTGATCGAGTACGGGAAAAATGACCTAAATACTTTAGGAAACTTGTTTTGATATTTGAAAAGAACTATTTACTTTATTTCGACATAGTTTTGGAAAATGATCTCTTAATATGAGATTGACTTTTGAAAAACGACATTTTGATCCCGAAATTATTTTATTGGCCTAATGTGCCTATGGAATGAATTGATTAGCCCTGCGGAGGCTATGTGAATAATGATCTGACTTGCGAGTCAGTGGAATCAAATTCTAGAAAATGTTATTTTTCTCCAAAATGTTTGTTTTGAAAATCCTACGGGATCAGATAGCCCTCTGGCCTGATCAATCAGAAGGGGTTAACGTTGAGTACTCAGCAATGACTTTGATCTTTGTACTAGCCTACGTTAGAGTTAGAAGGCCCTAGTAACCTAGCCCAGTTCTAGGGATTATTTTACTCCGAACGGGGTGACAGGATATTGAGATGAATCATCCTGACTTATGGTGAGTAAGGTTGGTATGGAGACCCCTGGTAAGTAAGGTTGGAATGGAGATCCCGGTCTTATGGTGAGAAAGGTTGGCATGGGGACCCCTAGCTTATGATGAGTAAGGTTGGTAGTGTACTACGGTACACTAGGTATACTGCGGTATACCTAAGCAAAAGAACACTGTGGTGTACTTATTCCGACGATGCACCGATTAAGTACTGGAGGTTGCGATCTCAGTACATTGATATGTAGTGCCAAAGGCAAGGACTGTAAGACTTGCATACTAGCTGACCTTCTATTGGAAAAATACCTGTGATTTGAAAATCGGGATAATGTTTTGACACTGAAACACCGTTTTTCAAAAATGATTGAGTTTTGAGTAAACTCCTATTTAAAGAATTTTAGAATTGTTTCCAGTGAACAAATGATATGCTAGTCCACAAAAATTTTATCTACTCTGTTCTTTCATAAAGCACTAGCACACACGGGACTCACTGAGTAATTTTTCATTCACACGTGTCTTTTATCTTATCATTTTGTAAGATCTAGAATTGAACAGACCTACGGATAGAAGGACAATACTACAGTGACGACAGTTTAGGTCTGAATGTTTCCCTTTTGATAATGTGCCTTATTACTGATGTGAAGCAAAAATTTTCATGTATAAGATATTTTGTTATATATGTGTATGTGACCATCAGTATGGGTTGTTGTATGGATCTGGACCTAGTATACTCTGTTGACTTTGTTATAAAGACCCTTTGTCTTTGAAACTGGACGGGGCGACACCCGGTAATGATATGCTTCCGTTGTTACCTTTAGTAAATGTGTTACAGTTGGTATCAGAGCATAGTTTTATAGAACTGTAGTATTGTCATAGGGATTGATAGAACCTTTTCATTATGGAGGTGTGACAGATAGGAGTGATAAGGACAAGTGCCCAATGGATGAGTGTAGCAATGATGGGAAGAAAAAGATAGGTAAGAATTCGGGTGTGAAAAGATCTAGGAAGATTAGGACGATCTATCGAACAGGCGTGCCGAGACGTTTTATCTTGATAGGACCTGACCCTGGCCGCCATCTTGCACCCCGTTTCATCAGGAGCTCATTTGACCTAGCAGTACCTGTTGTTACTCCATTTGTGCGAAACCCTAGTCTTGATAGGACACTTATTTCCGAAAGGACATCGTCGCCACATAGTCAAATAGAGAAGGTAGGTGGTGATTCTAATAAGGTTGATGGCGATATGGAACCATACCATCAGGATGATAATAAGAAGAACAGTATCCTCAATGGTGCAGCATTGTCTGAGAATGCTGAGGAGGTATTTGGCGGGGATATTCCCGGAGTATTCGATCAAGAGATGCCAAGACTAGAGGTTGGAGGGGATCAGAAGGTACCCAAGGTAGCGATGCCTATACTCGAGCTCAAGAAGCTAGAGGAGGAATTGGAAATAGACCCAAAGATACTAGTTTGATTGCACCCTGATATGGATGGAGATGAGGGATTTAATGCAGTCGAGTACTATACGGTTTCTACTGATTCAGGACCTCCCGTTTCAGATAGCGATGATGATGAGCAAAAAGATAAGATGTGATATATATATATATATATATAGCCAGTGTATATGATTGTATGCCGACACACAAATTTTGTACTATCTTTGTGTTTGATGAGAATGAATATATGTTATGATCCTGCTATATGTACTATAGCCCTTTTGTGCCTGCTCTTGAGTTATGTTATATCGTTTTACCAGCAAAATCTTATGAACTATACAGATGCCTCTTAAGCGAACCTCCAGACGATCATCGCGAACTACTCGAATTAACACTAAGCCAATGGTGGAGGAACTATATGTGGAAGGTCCCCACCTTGTAACTTTTGATAATCTTATGTTCTAAACCTTCCAGAAAATGGCTGATACCATTCAACAGTTGACTAAGACTATCACTAGAGTCAATGAGAATGCTAGAATAAATGAGAATATAAGTAGAAGAAATTTAAGTCGACTTCGGGGTATGAGTCAGAAAAGACTTGGAGACCCCGATGGCAAAAAAAAAAAGAAAAGAGGCAGAGAAAGGAAGGCCCGACTAGAGGACAACCTTCTTTTAGATGCTTTAATTATAGGAAGATAGGGCATAAGAGATCCAATTACCCTCACCCTCAAAGGATAGAAGGATGGAGTCGATCGGAAAAGCAATAATCAGGGGCAAAGGTCAGGACTAAAAGGGGAGAACCTAAGATAAGTTTCTATCTCTAAACCTGAACATGCTAAACTCATAAGTGAATGTTCGAGTGGTTGTGTTAGCAAAGATGGATAATCATGCCACAGTAATGGAAAGTACACTCCTTATTTTGAATTATGATGCTAAAATATTAGTAGATCCTGATTCTATGCATTTCTTTATTGCCAATTCATTTCTCAATGCTATAGGGACAAAAGGGGAAGAAACTTCATATGAAATGATTATCAATACCTCATTGGGAAAGGAAATGAATAGTCAGAAAATACATAGGAATTGTAAGATCTTGATAGGAGATGAAATATTGAGAGGAGATTTGATATTTTTGCCCATAGAGGATTATGATACTATCTTAGGCATGGATTGGTTATCTAAGTATCATGCTCAAGTTGACTGTAGACATAAGATAATATATTTTCGTCGGCCAGGGAGACCTACATTGGAATTTGTAGGTGAGGCTAGAAGAAAAAATAATGCTTTTATATCAGGACTTGAGGCTGAAAGATGATTAGAAAATAGTGTACTGGGTATTTGGCTTATGTAATTAATAAGCCAGGAGAGGTTAAGAAGCCCAAAGATGTTCTTGTAATGAATGAGCATTTAGATATTTTTCTAGTGGAATTAAAAGAGTTACCACCAGTAAGAAGGTAGAATTTTCTATTGATTTAGTGCCATCGACAGAACCAATTTCAAGGACTCCCTATAGAATGGCACCTACAGAATTGTAGGAGCTCAAGAAACAACTACAGGAATTAATGGAACAATGTTTCATCTAACCAAGTACTTCACCGTGGGGAGCACCTGTGTTGTTTGTTAAGAAGAAAGATAGGTCTTTAAGGATGTGTATAGATTATCAAGGGTTAAATGCAATGACGGTAAAGAATGAATATCCGTTGCCCATGGTTGATGAACTATTTGACTAGTTGCAGGGAGCAGGATGTTTTTCAAAATTAGACTTAGAGGCAAGGATATTACCAAGTTCAAATTTGGGAAGAAGACATACTGAAAACTGCATTTAACACTCGATATGGGCATTTTGAGTTTGTAGTGATACCCTTTGGTGTTACTAATGCTCCTGTTGTTTTCATGGACTTAATGCACTGAACATTTTGGCCTTACTTAGACAATTTTATGGTTATATTTATAGATGACATCCCGGTGTACTTCAAAGACTCCTAAGAACATGAACAACACCTACGAAAAGTATTAAGAAAGTTGAGAAAGGCCAAATTGAATGCAAAATTTAGTAAGTGTGAGTTTTGACTACAAGAAGTAGCATTCTTAGGACATGTGATATCCAAAGACAGAATTACAGTAGATCCTGTAAAAGTCGAAGTGGTGACGAATTGGAAACGTCCTGATACTCCAACTGAAATACGAAGTTTTCTGGGATTAGCAGGATATTATCGGAGGTTTATTGAGGGATTCTCTAAGATAGCTTCACCTTTAAGTCGAATCACCTAAAAGAAAGTTCCATATGTTTGGACCGAGAAGTGTGAGAAAAGTTTTCAGGAACTAAAGAAGAGGTTAAGCTCTGCTCCTGTTTTGGCATTGTCAAAGATGGACAAACCATATGAGGTGTACACGGATGCCTCAAAAGAGGGATTGGGAGGAGTATTAATGCAGGAAATAAATGTGATAGCTTATATCTCTAGGAAGTTGAAACCCCATGAGGAGAATTACCCTACGCATGACTTGGAATTAGCAGCTATTGTGTTTGCTCTTAAAAAGTGGAGACATTATTTGTATAGGGCTGAGTTTGAAGCTTTCACCGATCATAAAAGTTGAAGTATGTTTTTACTCAAAATGATTTGAACATAAGGCAATGTCAGTGAATGGAAATTTTGGAAGAATTTTGATGTCCAATTAAATATCATCCTAGAAAACAAACACAGTAGCAAATGCCCTTAGTAGGAAGGTGAACTTATTAGCTCTTCAAATGATACGAATTCCAAAATTGGAAACATTTGCAGTAGACAGGGGAATAAGGCTGAGTGATATTTCCATTCAACCTGCTTTCCTACAACAATTGAAGGAAGAACAAGATAAGGATGAATAGTTGCAAAGGTTAGTGCAAAAGGAGGCAAATAAAGGAGGAGATGAGTTTCGAAGGAATAATAATAGAATTATTTATTATCGAGATAAGTATAGTATCCCGAAATGGTCAGTGATGAGGCAAGATATTAAAACAGAAGCATATCAGAGTAAGTATACCATCCATCCAAGAGCTATAAAGATGTATCAGGACTTAAAATGGCATTATTGGTGGATTGGTATGAAGAAGGATATTTCAGATTTTGTAACTCGATGCTTAATTTGTCAGCAAGTGAAAGCTTATCAGCGATGACCTGGAGGGTTATTGCAGCCATTACCAACTCCATCATGGAAATGGGATGAAATTACTATGGATTTCATTACGAGATTACCCATGGCAGTAGGACAGCGAGACACTATATAGATGATAGTGGATCGACTAACTAAGTCTACTCATTTCATCCCCATTAAATAACAGAATTCCCTAGAGAAGTTAAGTAGACATCTATATAGAGGAAGTAATCAGATTGAACGAGTGAATAGGGTTTTGAAAGACATGTTGCGGGCTTGTTCTTTGGATTTTGAACTAATTGGATTGATAATTTAGCATATCCAAAATTCGCATACACCAATAGTTATCAATCAACAATTGGAATGGCCCTATTTGAAGCACTATATGAAAGGAAATGTCAGTTCCCATTATATTGGAAAAATTTAGGACGAAGAACGAGTGAGCAGGATGCTTTCGATCTTGAAAAGGTTCGATGGGCGGTGAAGATGATCAAAACTAAGTTGGAGGCAACTCAGAGTAGACAGAAAAGTTATGCAGACCAACGTAGGAGGGATTTGGAATTTGTTGAAGGAGATCGTGTATTCTTGAAATTGACTCCACAACGACAATTGAGAATCAAAGGACAAGGGAAGAAATTGGCATCTAGATACGTAGGACCATTCCTTATTATTGAGAAGATTGGGAAGGTGGCCTATCGATTAGCGTTACCCGTAGAGCTTCAAGGAATTCACGACATGTGTCATGTCTCCCAACTTCAGAAGTACGTGGCTGATCCTGCTAATATTTTGAATGAAGAACCCATTGAGATAACTCCAATCTTGAATTATGAGGAAAAAGCCTATTAAGATCTTAAAATATACTGAAAAGGGTGTGCAGAATAAAGAAAATTTCATTTGTAAAAGTATTGTGGAATCATCACCCAGTTCAAGATGCGACTTGGGGAAACGGAAGTGAAGATGTTGAAAAAAAGTCCAGAATTATTTCAGGTTAAGCTAATTTCAAGGACGAAATTTTTTGTAAGGAGGGGAGAATGTAATACCCCACATTTTTATCTTTGATTAGCTACTATTTATCATAGGATGAGAAATTGTATCAATGGCCAGAATAAAAGATGATTGGTGTAATGAGACGAATATTTTGGTATAATAATATTTTGTCGAGACCTAGATGTAATTATTGGATTTGTTCTACCTGTACTCTAAATCTTTGAAAGGCTACTATTAATAATAAAATAAGAATTTGAGGGTACACTGAGAAGAGAAATTAAACAGTGAGATGAAACACACGTTTTGGTGTAAATTATGCTATTCGGGTTATCGGGGGCATTTTCGTCATTCTGACCGCGCCTGCGACATTGACCAAAAATTTGACCAAGTAGAAGAGGAATTGAAGAATTTAAGTTTTGGCAATGGATTCAATAGAATTTCTTGAGTTGAATGGTGGAATAAAATATTTTTTCGTTTCAAACCCGATTTTGGTCATTTCTGAAGAAAAAAGGAAATCGCAGTTAAAAACGGTATGTGTGGCATTTTGTGATTGGTAGCTCATGGACATGTGTCAATTTATGAGAGGTTGTATGAGAAATTCATGCAAGATACATAGAATTAAAGAATTACAAAATAAATAAAAAATAATGTGTATTTTTGTGATTGGAACATATCATTTGTTAGGCCAATTCCTTAAGGTCTTGTGCACTGTAATTGGCCAATATTTTGACCATGAAAAAGTGATTGAGTGGCTGAAAAATAGCCAGAAAAATGGCAGCCATGCAAGAAAAAAGAAGAGGAAATTTTGAGGAAGAAAAAATAAGTGAAATGGTGTAAAATTTTTCTTTGGAACACACCTATGTTTTAACCACCATACAATTAATGAAAATGAGAAATGAATGGCCAATATTTGACCAAAAATGGCGATTGAGGAGCTGAATTTCACCAAGAAATTCGTCCATAAGGAATAGAGAAAGAAAAGCTAGAGAAAAATAGGGAGAAAAAGAAAAAGGAGAGTGAAAGAAAGAAGTGTGTGTGTGTGTGTGTGTGTGTGTGTGTTTTCTTGGAGTAAAATCAAGCCAAGAGATCCCACATATAAGGTAAAAGTCTACGCTTCAAGAATTAAAGTCATAGATCTCATTACGGTAATTATTTTGGTATGAGTTTTAGCATAAAAACATTATTTTCATTTCTTGATTTTAGATCAAAAGTTAGGGTTTGTGAACTTTGTGTATCTTGTGTATACTTATGTGTGCCAGCTGCCTAGGAGGTTTATGGATAATTTCTTGTGTGAGGAAGAACTGAATATGCATGGTAGTTTGAAGGATTGCTTTTGGTTGATAAGATGATGACCAACGTAGAATAAAAATGGAAGTTACTTAGTTAGAAAAATAAATTATACTAGCTTTTGATTAGAAGAAGTGAATTTGTGTTGAATAAGCATGACTCTTGTGAGTTATTGGAATCTAAAAATCATAAAATTAAAGATGATTTGAAGGAAATTTGAATGAATTAATGATTTCAAGATGTTAAAGGCTAGAGGAAAACAAAGGAAAGCATAAATAGTGTAATTGAAGCAAAACCACTGGGCGGCTTTTGCCTAGTAGCGTGTCACAAGAACTAGAACTCTTAAAAGGGCATATACATAATTAAATTTAAGAGTCTTACGGTCGTTTTGGTATCATAGAGCCAAATCGGAGTTGTGGGTTGAAAGTTATGTGCAAAACAAAATCCGGTGTCAAGCAGTGAAATTCTAGAAAATTAGTCCGAAAATGGATGAACTTAAGGATGATTAATTGTGTGATTTTGGATGAAATGAATGTGAATTATGAAGTGAATTCCTTGTATATGAAGGTAGAAAGGATGTGGAAAAAGAAAAACAAAAGAATTGATCAAACAATGAAAAAACGACGTAAACGAAAATTGAACGTTTTTCCTAACCATCGACTAAACGGTTAGCCATCGGCCCCGACGACTAACCGTTGGCTAAACATCAGTTGGATGTTGGCTAACCATCGGCTATTTTTTGGCCAAATACGATTTGATCCGAAAATGATGTATGGTGTAGATTTATTGGTAAATGGCCAACGGAACGTTGAAAATGGTAGAAACGGTGCTTGAACGGCCGTAAACAAAAAAGAGTTAATTAGGACACGAGGTGAATCCCTTTGATTTATAAAACCTTTTGAAAGCTAGTGTGCTTTACTTTTCCATAAAATGCTATGTTTCATACCGTTTTGGAAATCCCTGAATATATCTAAGGTTTATCTGAGCAAGAATTATTTTGTGCCATTTTGGGCTTGAATAAACTTCATAATTGGCTTGGAAACCTTAACAGATGATTACAGCATGAATTTTGTGAATTTAGTCCTTTTTGGATTAAAAACTTGAGATTTTCAGGAAATGGTAAATTTTGGAATCAGGTATTCATAAATTGACTGAAATGCCCTTATTGGAACATTTTATGAAAATATGTTTGGAAACTTTGAATTTAATCTTCTTTTGGGATTAGAATTCTGAATTTCTTGAAATGAATTCCTTTTGGAATCGAGTATTTGAAAAATGATCCAAATGTTCTTATTAGAATGTTTTATGAAAACTTTTGGAATCGGATATTCGATAAATGAAAAAAATATCCGTATTGGAACTCTTGTGAACACTTTTCAAATCGGGTAAAGGTAAAATAACCCAAATACCCTTTGAAAGTCTTTTGGAATCGGGTATGGGTAATATAGCCTGAATACTCTTGGAAAATGATTTTTGTGATCGAGTATGGGAAAAATGACCCGAATACTCTTAGAAACTTATTTTAATATGTGAAAAGAACTATTTACCCTATTTCGACATGATTTTGGAAAATGATCTCTCAATATGGATTGACTTTTGGAAAACGACATTTTGACCTTTGAAATTGTTTTATTGGCCTGATGTGCCTATGGAATGAATTGATTGGCCTTGCGAAGTGTATGTGAATGATGATTTGACTTGCAAGTCAGTGGGATCAAATTCTAGAAAATGTTATTTTGCCCCCAAAATATTTGTTTTGAAAATCCTATGGGATCAAATAACCCTCTGGCTTAATCAATCAGAAGGGGTTAACATTGACTGCTCAGTAAGGACTTTGATCTTTGTACTAGCCTATGTTAGAGTTAGACGGCCCTAGTAACCTGGCATAGTTCTAGGAATTGTCTTACTCCAAATGGGGTGACAAGATATTAAGATGAGTCGTCTTGATTTATAGTAAGTAAGGTTGGTATGGAGACCCCTGGTGAGTAAGGTTGGTATGAAGATCCCGAGCTTATGGTAAGTAAAGTTGGTATGGAGACCCTTGGCTTATGGTGAGTAAGGTTGGTAGTGTACTGCGGTACACTAGGTATGCTGTAGTATACCTGAGCAGAAGTACACTGCGGTGTACGCACGGATTGAGTACTCGAGGCTGCGGTCTCAGTACAATGATACGTAGCACCGAAGGTAAGGACTATGAGACTTGCATACAGGCCAATCTTCTGTTGGAGAAATGCCTGTATTTGAAAATCGGGGTAATGTTTTGAAACTGAAACACTATTTTCCAAAAATGATTGAGGTTTGAATAAACTCTTCTTTAAAGAGTTCTAGAATTGTTTCCAGTGAATAAATGATATGCTATTCCACAAAACGTTTTATGTACTCTATTTTTTCATAAAGCACTAGCACACGGGGGACTCACTGAGTGATTTTTCACTCACACATGTCTTTTATCTTACCCTTTTGTAGTATTTAGAATTGAGCAGACCTACAGATAAAAGGACGATACCACAATGACAGTAGTTTAGGTCTAAACATTTTCCTTTTGATAATGTGCCTTATTACTGATGTGAAGCGAAAATTTTCATGTATGAGATTTTCTGTTTTATATGTGTATGTAACTATTAGTATGGGTTGTTGTATGGATCTGGACTTGGTATACTCTATGGTCTTCGTTATAAAGACCCCTTATCTGGGAAATTGGACGGGGCGACACCTTATAATGATATGCTTCTGCTATTACCTTTAGTAGGGATGTTACAGAATGTGTGGAGAAGAGTGCAAGATCGGTGCCAAGCCCAACAAGCCTTCCTGGCGCCAGGCCCTCTCGACCCGTTGGCCAGTTTTGGCAGCACCAACCCGTCACCAAGCCCATCTCGTCAACTTGGCGCCAGGTCACTTTAGTCTTAGCCCTATTTTGCTGAGTTTTTTTGTTTTGTTTTATATTTATTTCTAATTTAATTCCCACGACTTTTATTGTGTAATAGGGATTTTTTAGACCTTTTAAATACTTGAATGGCTAAGATTTCATCTCACCTTAGTTAGGTTTAGATGCCTATATATATGGCATTATAACATTTCAATGAAACAACTTTGAATATTGATAGAAATCAAAGAGTCTCTTTTGAGAGCTTTTGAAAGGTAATTCCTCTTAGGTAAATCCCATGAACATCAAGGCCTAATCCTTCCCTATGTATTGAGTCTATAAACTCTTTTAAGATAGATCAATTAGCTTACTAATTTGGGCCTTAGGTTATAACTAATCTATGGTTCTTGTTGGAGGTAAAGTTGGTTACCTAAATCATCTTTTTCAAAGTGTTCTTAGTTTCTTGTTGAATCAAGGGTCTTTGGTTGTGATTTGGATGACTTGATTCTCATTTCTAGTGTTCTAAGTTCTCTATTTTGGCTTAAGGTCCTAGTATTTGAATTGAGTGTATCATTTCTTCACCGAACTCTCTGTTTTGAATTCTTAGTTAGGTTTTGAATTTTAGTCACGAAATTTATTGAGAAAACAACCCTAAGATTATATCATTTCAGTACTAATTTTCGACCAGCATACTTTGAGTCTACAGATTCAAAGTACATTTGTCCTCTATTTTGAACCACAATGGTACCACGAGATGAAACAAGCAGCTGAGGACACACCCCGGAGGGATCAAGCCCTATAACACTCATTCATTTATCACCCTCTAAGAAGACCAATATTATTAAGGCTAGCGACATTGCCAGAGCAGTTTTCCTCCTACCAGAGCAAATTTAGTTTAACCGACACCTTTATCCTTCTATATCAATTATTCATTTTTTACTAAATTGCAGTTTCCTTCTTTATCATTAAAAATCACAGGCATTAAATTCTTTCTCCCTCTCTCTGTCTCACACACACACACACACATACGCTTGGGTATTTCCTCTACTTTTAGTATTCTTTCAAGAAACGTTTTCCATGTTGATTCTCTGCTTTGAAACACTGTTGTGTCTCAAAATGAAGAGGAAAAAAAATGCTGATTCTTCTTGAAAAAAAAAGAAGAAAACGCTGGTCTCTTGACACCAGATCTTTTTTTTTCTTTTCCTTCTTACTTCTACAACCTCTTATCACTTAAGGGCAGAGCAATTCCACTTAACTTCAACAGAATCAACTTCAGCAACATATCTATTAGTAGAAATTACAACAAGTTGATAAAAATTTCAAATCCAACTAGTTCCATGTAATTGAAATATCAAGGATGGGTTTCCTTCAAATCAGTGGAAATTTTTTTTAAAATGTAAATTTTAATGAAACTCAAAGAAATGCATATTTAAAAATATAAATTTACATTAGAACTAAAAAATATAAATGAACTGAAAAAATATAAGAGCCAGAGAAGTTGAGAAAAAGGCTACCATTGCCAAATAAGTAAAGAAGAATGCAGCCATTCGAAAAGAAAGTCTGGGTATGGTTGCGTGAAAAATAAGATGGTGAGAATTAAGAAAAGATAAAATATATAAAATAATAAATATAACTTAATTTATGGAGAGAGAAAGAGAAAATTGCCATTTAGTGAGAAAGGAATAATTGATTTATAGAAGGATAAGATTGTCAACTAAACTAAATTTGCTCTTGTAGGAGGAGAATTGCTCTGGCAATTTCGCCTACCATATTGTTAATCTGTGGCCTCCTGGTTCCACTCCTCCCTAACTTTTTCTTTAGACAATTCATGCCCAAAACATTTGATATCAGGTTCACCTATGAGTTATCCATTACTGTCCAAATACATTTAGAATAAGGATAGTCTCAGGCAAATGATCACCATCCCTCACCTTAACACACTGTTGGGGACAAACAGACCAAGGACAAGGGCACGTGCAAACAGCGAAACAACAACCTCCTGTAAATCCCTACGCCTTATCAACCCCACACTTGAATGAACAATAGGAGCCCCAAGAAAATGAAAATGGCAGCAATAATGGAAGACAAAAACACAGCCAAAAAAACAGTACAAGGCAACGCCAAATTTTTACTTAAAAAACCTCTCCAATGTGAAAAGGAAAAACCACGGGACCTTCAAGTCCACACTAAAAAGCTCCACTAATCAACATAAAAAATACAAGATATAGTTCCACCATATACAACTAAAAATACAGCCACAATGAAGCTACAACTTCATTAAAAACCCAAAATATATAGAAGAAGAATTGGAGAAAATGCACCAATTTTCGTCACTGTCCGGCGTCAGTATTTCTGAATCCAGCCGTTAAAAATTGATCTCCACCGTTCAGAATGTAGTCCTGCCTCTCCTCTACAACATATCCAAAATTGAGTCAAATCGGAGAAAATCTCACAGTCGATCGTCCAGTAGAAGTAGACTGCCCAACACAGAAATGCAATGCTCCCTCTCTCTCTATATTCTCCGGCTGATTTTTTTTGTTTCTCTCTATATTCACTCAACACACACACACACACCGGCTGCTGCCTCTTCTTGTGTTGACCAGAAAAAGAAAAGAAACCTTTTCCCTTTTCCTCTTTTGTTGCTATGTGGTTGTCTAGATTCCACATGTTGGGAGCCAACTCAACAAATCTCCCCCCTCCCAACTATGTGGAGAAACTTGCCATCTCGGCAATGGAGCAACAAACCTCAAACTTCCATTTGGGCAACGCCTTTATCATCATATTAGCCCCGTTATCATCTGTGTGAACCTTTTTAAGTTCCACCAATTTATCATCTAATACCTCACGTATCCAATGATACCTCACATCAATGTGTTTGGATCTTGAATGAAAAGTTGGATTCTTACCAAGATGAATAGCACTCTGACTATCACAATGTAGCACAAACTGCCCTTGAGAGTGACCAAGCTCCTGAAGAAACCTCTTCATCCAAAGTAACTCTTTACAAGCCTCTGTAGCTACAATGAATTCAGCTTCTGTAGTAGACAATGCAACACATCTTTGCAATTGAGATTGCCATGATACAGCTCCCCCTGCAAAGGTAATCAAGTAACCAGAAGTAGATTTTCTCAAATCAACATCTCTAGCCATATCTGAATCTATATAGCCATCAAGAACAGGTTTCTCACTGCCAAAATAGAGTCTCAAACTAGAAGTACCACGAAGATATCTCAAAATCCACTTCACAGCATCCCAATATTCTCTTCCTAGATTAGAAAGAAAACGACTAATAATACCAACAACATAAGCTATATCAGGCCTCGTACAAATCATAGCATACATTAAACTACCAACTGCTGAGGCATAGGGAACTTTCTCCAGATCTTGAGTGGAGGGACATTGTTTTACACTTAATTTGAAGTGACTAGCAAGAGGAGTACTCACAACTTTGAATTTGTCCATCTTAAATCTCTGGAGCACCTTTTGAATATAGCTTTCCTGAGATAACCAAAGTTCCTTGGCATTTCTATCACGAAAAATCTTCACTCCAAGAATCTGCTTAGCTGGTCCTAAGTCTTTCATAGCAAAAGACTTACTCAACTCTTGCTTTAACTTGTCAATCCTGGAAGCATTTTTACCAACAATAAGCATGTCATCAACATAAAGCAAAAGAATAATAAAATCATCATCAGAAAACTTTTGCACAAATACACAATGGTCTGAAGTAGTCTTCCTGTAGCATTGCTTCCTCATAATAGACTCAAACTTCTTATACCACTGTCTCGGTGCTTGTTTCAATCCATATAAACTTTTCTTCAATTTGCAAACATAATCTTCTATTTCTTTTACTTGAAATCCCTCTGGGTGTTTTATATAGATTTCTTCTTCAAGATCACCATGAAGAAAAGATGTCTTCACATCCATCTGCTCAATCTCCAAGTCAAGACTAGCAGCTAAACTAAGCACAACTATGATAAATGACATTTTTACTATGGGAGAAAATATCTCTGAAAAGTCTATACCTTTCCTCTGACTGAAGCCCTTGACAACTAATCTAGCTTTGTACCATGGGTGAGAGGAATTCTCTTCCTGCTTCAATCTGTAAACCCATCTATTCTTCAAAGCCCTTTTGCCCTTAGGCAACTTCACCAAGTCAAATGTGTGGTTGTCAAACAAAGACTTCATCTCATCTTTCATTGCATTGAACCACTGATCATTCTTCTCACTTTCCATAGCTTCCTGATAGCATTCTGGTTCTCCCCTGTCAGTCAGCAGTATATACTCATTTGGACAATACCTGGTAGAAGGCTGTCTATCTCTGGTAGATCTCCTGAGTGGAGTATCGTGTGGTTCCTCTGGCAAATCTGGAACTGCTGGAATCTGAATATCAGTAGCATCATCATCTGGGATGTCTAAATCACCATGATCATGCTGAACCTGCAACTCTATCTTCTGAATTTTTTCAATGTCATCAATGGTCTGATCCTCGAAGAACACCACACTCTGCTTCTCACTAGCTTCTTCTCAACTGGATCATAAAGTCTATATCAAAACTCATCCTGGCCATATCCAAGAAAGATACACTGTCTTGTCTTTGCATCTAATTTAGATCTTTCATCTTTTGGAATATGAACAAAAATCCTGCAGCCAAAGACACGCAAATGATCATAAGAAGCTTTCTTACCAGACCAAATATTCTCAGGAACATCCCCATCTAGAGCAACAGTAGGAGATCGATTAATGACATGAGCCACTGTATGCAACGCTTCACCCCAAAAGGAATTTGGTAACTTAGCCTCTAAAAGCAAACACCTAACTCTCTCAACTAGAGTTCTGTTCATCCTTTCTGCCAAACCATTCAACTGAGGTGTCTTAGGAGGAGTCTTCTGATGTCTGATACCCTACTGCCTGCAGTACTCATCAAACGGTCCACTGTACTCACCACCATTATCTAATCGGATGCACTTAATCTTCTTTCTAGTTTCTCGTTCAACAGAAGCCTGAAACTGCTTGAACTTATCTAAAACCTGATCTTTAGTTCTCAAGGTATAAACTCATAGTTTCCTTGAATGATCATCAATAAAAGTCACAAAGTAAGATGCACCACTGAATGACTGTACCTTTAACGGACCACAAACATCAGAATGAATCAACTCCAACAACATAGATTTTCTTGAAGGAGGGTTAGTCTTGAATGACACCCTATTTTGCTTTCCTACTAAACAATGAGTACATTTTTCTAGCTTTGTAGTACTGACTCCAGAAATTGCATTGTTTCTTATTAGACAATGAAGTCCTTTCTCACTGATGTGACTGAGCCGCTTGTGCCATAGTTCATGTGAGATTTTGTTGTTCACCACATTAACACTAGCATCAGAAATCGAAGCCTGCATTAAATACAGATTCGAACATTTTTTCCCTCGAACCACAATAAGAGAACCCTTAGAGAGTTTCCACTGTCCTCCATTAAAGTTGTTGCAGAAACCATCACCGTCAAGTCTCGCCAACCGAAATCGGATTTAGTCGAACATCCGGAGCATGCCCGACATCTCTAAGCAATAACTGACTGCCATTATTGGTCTTCAAGCAAACATCACCCATGCCAATAACTTTTGATATACCATCATTGCCCATCCTTAAAACTCCAAAGTCACCAGGAGTATATGTAAGGAAGAAGTCTCTCCTAGCTATAACATGAAGTGAAGCACCTGTATCTACTACCCAATCAGTGTCATGAGAGGTATAATTGATCACATCCTCATCATACACAAGAACAAGATCTCCTGAAGAAGTAGTAGTAGCAACTTGATTTCCACTATCATCCTTTACTTCTGAAGTACTTGCACCCTTCTTGTTTTCCTTCTTCCATTTGAAACAGTTTCTTTTAATGTGTCCCTTCTTGCCACAATGATGACATTTAACATCCTTGTACCTGGACCTAGACTTACTTCTGCTCTTATCTCTGTTTGTCTGAACCTTACTTGTACTCCTTCCTCGATTTTCAGTAACAAGAACCTCAGATCGAAAAGATGAACATCCTGAAGCTCTCCTTCTAACCCCTTCATTAAGGATACCATCTTTAGCATATTCTAAAGACATGGCACCAACAGAAGCAGAATTAGTATAAGAGACCCGAAATGTCTCCTAAGAATCAGGCAAACTGCTAAGCAACCAAAGTCCCATAATCTCATCATCAAATTTAATTCCCACATTTAACAACTGATCAATAAGACACTGAAAGTCATTTACATGGTCCATCACAGGAGTTCCTTCTTTATATTTCAAATTTATCATCTGCTTTAATAGGAACAGCTTGTTGTTACCAGTTTTTTAAGCATACAAGTGTTCAAGTTTCTTCCATAATTGCTTGGCATCAATTTCATTTGCAATGTGACTACGAACATTCTCCTCAACCCAACATCTAACATAACTACAGACTTTTTGATGCTCAGAGGTCCATTCTTCATCAGACTTATTTTCAGGCTTTTGAGAAGCAAACACAGGCAAATGAAAACTCTTCACAAACAATAAATCTTTTATTTTTCCTTGCCAACTATGATAGTTTGAACCATTTAAAAGAATCATTCGACTAGCAACAGTCTCCATAATTCAAACAAGCACAATGCACCAAGCACCAAGCAATGCTCTGATACCACTTTGTTGGGGACAAACAGACCAAGGACAAGAGTACGTTCAAACAGCGAAACAACAACCTCCTGTAAATCCCTACGCCTTATCAACCCCACACTTGAATGAACAATAGGATCCCCAAGAAAATGAAAATGGCAGCAATAATGGAAGACAAAAACACAGCCAAAAAAACAGTACAAGGCAACGCCAAATTTTTACGTAAAAAACCTCTCCAATGTGAAAAGGAAAAACCACGGGACCTTCAAGTCCACACTAAAAAGCTCCACTAATCAACATGAAAAATACAAGATATAGTTCCACCATATACAACTAAAAATACAGCCACAATGAAGCTACAACTTCATTAAAAACCCAAAATATATAGAAGAAGAATTGGAGAAAATGCACCAATTTTTGTCACTGTCCGGCGTCAGTATTTCTGAATCCAGCCGTTAAAAATTGATCTCCACCGTTCAGAATGTAGTCCTGTCTCTCCTCTACAACATATCCAAAATTGAGTCAAATCGGAGAAGAACTCACAGTCGATCGTCCAGTAGAAGTAGACTGCCCAACACAGAAATGCAATGCTCCCTCTCTCTCTATATTCTCCGGCTGATTTTTTTTGTTTCTCTCTATATTCACTCAACACACACACACCGGCTGCTGCCTCTTCTTTTTGTGTTGACCAGAAAAAGAAAAGAAACCTTTTCCCTTTTCCTCTTTTGTTGTTATGTGGTTGTCTAGATTCCACATGTTGGGAGCCAACTCAACACACACAATCTAGCATAGGATGTTCTGAGAACAAGTCATGCTATCAGCCATTAGAGAAACCCCAATATATATCGTAATTTGCTTAAAACTTGAATCCTGGAAACTTAACCCAGATCTGAAACGAGGCATCGCAATCCGCCCACTGACAAATGAGGGGCTATGATTTTAGGAATAGTAATTTACTGCTGAATTGCTGGGAGACGACTCCAGTACCTAACATTTGAGCTTCTCAGATTCAAATTGAGAAAGAAAAAAGCATCCAAACTTGAGAGGATTAGAGCCGCCTTACCAAAACCACACCACCGAGAGTCCACAAATCGTTCCGTAGAAGCTAAGGATGAAGCAACATAAAACACCCATCCAATTTCTGTTGATCTCCACTTTTTAACATCCTCTACTTCACCTAGATAAATCTGCTCCACCGGAGCTAACTGATCCACAAGTGGGTTACGGAATGAAGATGTAAGCCTTGGAAACCCCCTTCACCCGACTGAATTATAGAAGCCTGACCCCCAAAATACTTGAAATTTTGGGGTCTAAAGAACCCACACAAGAGGGAGAGAGATCGCGAGCATCAATGCCTAGGAATGGGGATGGATTTGCCATATGAACGGATCAAATTCAAATAAACTGAGAGCCAGCACACGTTAGCAAGGAGAACAAAAATTGCACCGTAGAAAGCCAACTTTTCCCCGTTTTCAAAAAAGCTTAGTTCGAACATTTTTGTTTACACTAGTGACTTACCACTTCCCAAGCGACTATGCCCCTCCAATTGCACTGCTTCTATAGCGTGAAATGATGGGAGCATCTAAATCCATAAACAATTTTCTCATCCCAAGTACCCTCCACTTGGCTGATCCCAGTTGGTGCCAGTGGCTAGAAGCTACATGGTCTTTCTATCCATCGTCTCTTATGCTAGGGACACATGGTTATATGAACTAAAAGGAATTAGGTATTTGAACTTGACAAAACCAACAAGCAACGGAATTACTCCCTTCCAATAGATTTCCTTCCCACTTTTTTTATAACAAAAAGAGTACTTTGGAATTTGATTAATATTCTCTGTTTTCCTGATACATTATCATGTTACATCAAAATATGACTTTTTTGGTCATCCCCGCTGGCTTGTTGAATCAACAAACTTGTATCTACTTCAACAATATTAAAACTCTTCGCAAAAGCTAACCAGTTCTTTAAAATTTAAAATTAAAAAAAAAAATATCTAAGCTATTACATCCTCCTTCAACCTGCAGCTTAAAGTAGAAACTCAATAAGCCAGAAGTACAGTTATCCCTTCTGTATTCCGTGCCAATTCGTTCTCTTCATTCACTTACGAATTAAAGAACCATTTCATCCACTGACGAAAATCTTTGCCCCAACCAAAGAACCTCCCACAAGAAAACTTGGCAAACTTAGAAGCAAAAAATCATGCTTTGTGGTTCAACATTATCATAAAAAGATAAAATAACAAAGACAAGCAACTCAATTATCTCTTGCCTCAGCTTTTCCCTCAAGAAAGATACGCCTCATCTGACAAGAAAGCTTACTTTTTTTAGTAGAATGTATTATCTTCTAAAGTGTAATCTGCAAATAGTAGCAGTGAGTTTCCTTTGTACTGTTATGTCAGATCAACTAATGCATTATCTTCTCGTAGCAATAGTTACCTGCAAATGCTGTGGCTAGACTGAACTGTTATGTCCATGACTGAATGTCTCAAGACGGAAATGACAGAATGTTTTCTCAAACAAAAAGGGAAAAACAAGAAGGCAAAGCATACAGCAAAGGGGAAATCCAGATTGAGATCCTCTTCTGGGTAAAGTAAAAACATTGAAAAGAATTGGACATAATCTATTTGCAATATTCCTAAGCTCGCTGATTTCAATGTCAATCTTGTATGTTAGTGTACAAGATCTTCAAGATGCTCCCTGATACAAACGTTATATGCTGTGCTTTTTGAAAGTACATAGAACAATATAGACCTGACTCTCTCCATGCATCTGAGTTCTTTCAACTTCAATATTCCATTCGAAGATATGATGAAACTCCGTCTGCAAGAGCTTAAATCCTTATTGGTCTACATTTTTATAATCTTTCATGCGGTGGAGCCAGGAATTTGCCTCCTCCTATGATTGCCTGTTGAAATCAAATTAAAAGTTTGAAAGACAGTTCATCCAGCAAAGACACTAGAAACAGATATTGTTTTTTAGATTAATTTGAACAATGGTACAAAGAATAACCAACAGAATAGAACAAGTGTGGATACTCTTGCCCAAAAGTTGACTGCAGAAAGAATAAGAGAGAAGACCTTCGAAAGAAAAGTTAAAGTTTGATGAGAAGTGATATTCTACATCAATAGAAGGCCAGAAGAGTAATAATTTTTAAACTCTCTTGGCTGATGTAATTAACCTACATCTTTTGAGATATAAATAATCAAAAATATGCAGGTCAATTTCAAGCAAACATAAAGCGAAGTTTCTGGTAAACATGCAACTGAATATAACTTCAAGGAATTTTCCTAGCAAAATATGTTGCAGATATTCAAGAGGTGCAGTTTTCAATTTTATCGTTCTCTTTTTCCTAGTTTTAGCAAGTGTAGTTCCATATTTTTATTGTCAGAAAAACTAAACAGATCCATGCGATAAAAGATGTATATGTCCCAATATAAGATGCTTACCAGTGGGGCTCTTGCTAAAAAGAACTTGTGCATCAATTGCTGTGAGGTGCTCATTGTCAAGTCGCTTCCACGTTTTGATAGACTTGACTGCTCCCCACAGTCCCTTATCTGTTTTTTCCAAAGTTGCTACCACCATCCTTGCTCTCCTTGGCCATCCAGCCTTCCCATAAGCATGGTACCCAAAGCCTCCAGCATAACAGAGATGTACACCCATTAATTCGCCACAAAAGTCATTGATGTGATCATGCCCTGTGAAAACTGCTTTCACATCTCCTGCTTCGACCATAGTGGTAAAAAAGCCAGAGTTTACAGAGGCAGAGCTAATGCCTTCCTGTTTCACACCTGTGAAGTTTGAGGAGTCAAAGCTTGCATATTCAGGCAAGGGAATGTGAAAATAGATGAGCCCTGGAGCAGCAGTTTTCTGAGCCTCTGGCTTGTTCATGTATGCTCTCTGCATAGAAAGCCAGAGAAATATACTTCAAACTCTGATCTTTAGACAAATATTCATTAAAACGAAGGAAATTAGAATAATAATTGTCCTAAGTTCTACTTAACCTCTAGCACTAAGAAATAGTTGCAACTCTGGTACCTGAAGCTTGGCTGAAGTGCGTTGAAACCAAAGTTGCTGAGAGGTTTTGATCCAGTCATAGCCAGGTATAGAAGGAACCTTGGAGTAATCACCACTGTCAAGGAAATAGAGATTGAGAACTGACTTATTTGCTAAACCCGAATGTTTGACTCCATGGACTTCCAGGTTGTAGTTCCCAAAACCATCAATGTCCTGCACTTCAGGAGGATTTAGCTGCGATAAAGTGTTCTTCATGCCAACAATATGTCTCATAACCCCTTTCCTTGATAGTGTTGACTCTTGGTCATGGTTTCCAAGTACCGCAGCCCATGGAATGTTTGATGATACTGCAGGGGCAAAAGCAGCATTCATGGATTTTGCAGCATCTGTTGCATCAAAGCCAAAAATATTGTCCCCTGGGGCAAGTATGTTCATAGTTTAGAATTAGTTCAGATGCGAAGCTCGATGTATGCCACTTCCAAAAGACCAAGTAATTAAATGCATAGAATGAGCACATTAATAAGGTGGGCATACAATATGAATACTTTGCTACACTTAATTAAGAAGCATCATTAATGATGGAAATTTTGATTGTTTTAATCATCTAAAAAGAATTTAGAATAGGAATTTAAGCAAAATCTTTAAATTACTGAAAAGTATCTCGAATAAATCATTACTATGAAATCATATTGGATTTGGTCATGTTTAAGGAGCAATCCAATGCAACAGCTTGAATTTCTCAGTACCGGATGCATCATTGTCACTTAATCATTCATAACTTGGTAACCATTGTTAATAATTCAAGTATATAAAATATGAGTTTGCAAAAGCATTAGCCCCATCCACCAAGGATTTAAAAGAAAGGTAACAGCAGCTAAAGGCCAGAATTTGAAGTGCTAAGAGCATCACATGAACAAAAGATAACACACATGAAGTTACAGCATGGCACATATATGTATATCTGGAAAGGACATAAAAATTGACATCCTTGTGGAAGCTGACATTCACTTCTCTTCCAACAACTTTGTCATTGATTGATAGAGTATATGTTACTGATCAAGCTTTTACCATTTCATTACAACGATATTGGCGTAATTTCTCTCTTTCATCAACTCATGCAATTCTGTTGCTCTCTACATAGAAAACTTGCTCTTTTACAACCTCGTTTCTAGATGTTATACTCTTCACTGCTTAAAATAGAATCCTTTCAACTGCAAACATTTAGAGGAGGGGGAGGGGGGTGGTGCTTGGGGGGGACTCCATTCTTATTGTATAAAATGAAATAACTGTTTACAACCAATGGCCTTCTTTCGTTTGAGATTATGCCACTCCTCTTGCATAATTATCTTAAGGTAATTGCTAACAATATTTTTAATCCCAGATGACTAAATCTAAAAATGCCAACTGTCCATTTGTTGTTTATTCCATTGGGAGAGTCTTTTACTCATTAACACTGCATCCAAATGCTTTTTGCATAAAGGATTTTCCATAATCACATCATCTACAATGCAACTAGTTTTCGAGTGGCACATTTTCATCACTCAAGCCTTCAAAAACTAACTCCTAGGAGAGGTTTAACCAATTGACAGATGCACAAGAATAAAACAAGATTTATGCAAAGCTAGCCTATAAAGTAACAAAGTCTACGAAGATTCTTCAGAAACTACCTATATGTGAGAAGCAAATGAATGATCCATTGATACCTAAAGTACTTCTAGCATTCTGTTCAAACTTCAAAATTGACTCCATTGTCTCTCAATTGCCGCCCCCCACCCCCTACTGCACTGGTTAGCAACATGATGATGAGGTTTGAACTCATCTGGGCGTATTATTTACCATAGCATTGATTGTTTTCCACTTTTCCTCTAGGACTAATACGATTTTTCCAGATTTGGTTGACAGAAATGGCATTCTACTCATGATTTACATGGGAAATTACACCAATATCAGAAGAGATGTGTCTAACGCACAAGATTTGCACAAAAGATGACTACACAGATAAACACCACCAAGGGAAGAAGTTCTGTAGACTCTTGGAAACAGTCCCTCTCATACAATATCACGGTAACTACAAAAATACAAATTACAATTATGAACTATTATGGGAAGTATGTACTACTTTGCTTCTAGAATCTTTTGTTCTATCTGATGGTTTGGTATCAAAGATTTTGTCTTTCACCACATATTGATGGAAAATATAAGAAATACAACTATCCTGTCTCAATTTTTTTTATTGTTCTCAGAATAATTTCTGAATTTTTTCATACATAAAATGGAAATCACTAAAGTGTAACATGCAGAGAACGAAGGGAAATCTTAACCAAAAATACTCTTTTCTTTGACAATGATCAACTGCAATCTAGCACCTACTAAATCTTCGGACAGCTAATAGACAGCCCTTGGTTGTTTTCATTTTTCACTTCTTTTTGTGTCTATAGGCCTCAAAAAAGATGCGAGTAATTAGAAAAGAGAGAAAGCTTACCAGTGAAAACTATAAAGTGGGGCTTCTCAGCTTGAATTAGTCGGTGAAGAAAAGCAGTGGTATTCAGATCAGTGCAAGAGGCAACCTGCTGGGGCAAGACATCCAAGCAAGTTGTCGTCCTGCCATTAGCATAATGCATATCTGCAACTTGCAGAATCCTAAATTCTCCCTTCTTGTCGAACCTTAGCTGTTTCTGTGCCAGGGCTGGAACAGAACAGAGGAGAAAAGCAAGCAATGCCATTGCCTCCGCTACAAGCTTCCCCATAGATAAGGAAGGAAAACTCAAACCTACCACTGTCACTAAAAACTATATATTTCTCTTGGGCAACCAACCACAGGATTGAGAACAGAACCAATTGAAATGTCCTCCTCCACCTCCCAAGTTCCAGTCTTTTGCCAAAGCCAAATTGGGTCACCTAGCCTCTCAATCCCCGTTCAGATTTCAGAAAATGCTTCGAAACATGGGCTGGGACAATATACATGAACGAGTACCCAAAAGTTCCAAAAATCAGAGGAAAATACACAGAAAAATGCAAGAAATTAACCCAGAATCACATCTTTCCAACAAAATAGATTAAACGTAAGCAAGAAGTCAATTAAAGACTCGCAGCAGTCTAATTTAGCAGCCAGTCAACGTAAAAGAAATAGGGAAACATATAAACATGGAAACACAGTGAGGACAGAGCTTCTCAATTGAAGACGATGCAACTAAAGAATGCTGCTCATACTCTTACCTCTATTACCGTTACCAAAATATGAAGGGCGTCTCTCTCTAGGCGCTGTCCTTCACTACTAGCAAGAAGATGGGAGGCAGAGCTAGCTTTTCGTGAGAATTTTCAATTTTGCCGTTTTATTCCTTCAATTGTCAACGTTCAATACTGAGAATTAATGAAGACCGTAAAACAGTAGTTGAAAAATAGACAAGAATAAAAATGAAAATTTTGTCAACTTGAGCGTGCTTTGATTAATTATTATTAAATGCACTGAAAAATTATAAATATTTATTACTAAATATTTCCTCCGTCTCAAAAATATTAATTTAGTAAATGATACACAAATTAAGAAATTATTAAAATTTATATAATTATAATAAAAAATTACTATTATATCTCTGAATAAAAGTAAATTTTCATTAATTAGATTAGAAATACACATATTTAATGAGTCAAATATTTATGGAGTAGTTGAAAGATAGTTAAATTAGGAATATAAGTAATAAATGCATTCTTGATTTGTAAAATTAATAAGTATTTTGATACAATAAAAATAAAAAAAATTGACATCTTTTTTAAGACAAAATAAATACTACTTATTTAAATAATAACCGACATAGTAAATTTATATAAAATATATATTATATTAGTTTACGATATTTTATTATGTATGTTATAAAAAATATTGAAGACATGATTATATTTTATGTCTTTGTTTTTCTAAAAGCACCTCCCACATGCTCCAAAAGCAAACATGAACACTATTGTATTTAATACTAAAATTTTCAAAGAGAGATTTTCGCAAAAGGAAGAAATATATGCATTATATTTAATATAGGTAATTTTTTTAAATTTAGTCTTTGAAAGTTTAAATTTTTTCAATCAAATCTTTAATAATAGACGTATTTCAATTTAGTTCTTCAAAATATTATTTTCTTTTTAAATTAGTTATTCCATCTAACTTAGTTAGTTGTTTAACATTCAAAGTAAAAAAAAGTCAAAGATTAAATTTAATTTAGTCTATATAAGTATGTAACTTTTACAATTAAATTCTCAATAATAATAAATGTCAAGTTACATTAGATTTTAATTAAAAATGAAAAATATACAAAGATAAAATGGTAAAATTAATTTTATTATATATATTCTTAAATTATTAATATTTAATTGTTTAGTTTCATAAAATAATAAAAATAATCTTAACTTTGAATTTTAAAATTCTATAATCTCAAATAATAAGACATATATATATATATATATATATATATATATATATATATATCTTTGGATTATTTTTGCTCTACTGAAACCCAAAAACCGAAACAAATAGAATAAAATTTTGTTTTATTTTTTAATTTAGATTTGATTTAATTTCACAAGATTTATATTGAATCGAATCAAATTAAAATTTCTATAAAATCGCCTTTAATCAAACCAAACTAAATTTATATTTAAATTAAACATTAGACACTCTTAAGAAATATATTTTGTTTGTATTAATATCATGATTTTTAAAATATATGAATATATTAATTTTAAAATAAAACTAAAAATAAAATTCATCTTCTGATTCATATATTCTAAGTGAAAAATATTTTTATTTATCTTTTGTATTGAAATAAAGGATTTCATTTAATTTTAAAGGAAAAACGAACATATTTGTTTATACATGGTGCCTCTCTTTGATCTCCATGCCAAAAGAAAAAAGAAAAAAAATAGGAATACTAAAAAAAATAAAAATATTTATATGAAAGACATCAAAGAATGATTTCAATAAAAAATATTTATTATGATAATATACATAAGATTAAATTGGGAAAGTACATTCACAATCTGTTTAAAAAGAGTGAAAAACGAAATTGAATACTACAAATCTTAAATCTCTCAAAAATCAATATTTGTGACATTCTTTGGGATGGATGGAAGGGGGGACAAAAAGCAAGAGGGGTAGACAAAAGAAAGAATCACGGACTCTGATCCTATTTGGGAATTGCAATAATACAGCTCCAAGTTTTCCAATGTCTAAGAAAATAGTAACAGCCAAGTTTTGCAGCATCTTCACTCGTGATAGGATCATTCCTAGCATATCCTTTGCTTTGTCCTCGTTTGATTCCCACCGCTCAGAATCCCCCAATTCTTCTGTTCATGCCCGCGAGGAAATATATGTAAAGGAAAGGAGAAATTTCTTTTGGTTGGTAGATTGAAACTGAAATCTTTAATGTATTTGCCTAAAGGAAAGATTGAAAGCAGAGGATAGACTGTGAAGTCACATGCATGCAAGTAGCAAGATCGTGACTGGTAGGACCAAACCCAACGTTATTAAGTATATTGCTAATTAAAATACTTCTCCTCCGCAGATGTCAAATTGAAGTCTGGTTCAGTGACTATAATAGATAAGGAAACAATCAATAATTCAAGCGTAGGACTGATGTTGATGCAAATCTGCCTTAATTACTCTATCCATATGAGTAAAGGGTTTGGGGCTATTCAATTGTAGCGTACTAGTTGTGCGGTTATTTAATTATTTAAATTAAATATTGATGAGATTTAATAATATAAAAGGTGTCATGTATGTTGAAAATTTTTAAATGAAGGAAAATCGTTTTAATTGCAGAAAATCTTGTATATAATTTTATGATTATTAAATATAACTTTGTAATGATCATTTATAAATTGTGGCATAATTTCTGTCATCAAATTGCGCGACCTTATACCCTCCCTAATAGCTATAGTGTCCACCTGATATTTGCATTGAAGTAGACATTCCTGTTGTGAAATTAGTAGAAACTCCACTAATTTTATTAGTGGATATAAATGTCTATTATTAAGAGTTTGTGGAGATACCACTATTATATATTAGTAAAAGATGATTAATTCTACTAATAGAGCTCTTCTCCAAACTTGAGAGATATATCAATTGTAAGAGAATTATTAGAGAAAATTATGAGACAAAAGAAAGAAAGAAGTTTGAAAAAATTCTTGTGAAAATAATAGCTAGAAATTTATTGTATGTAAATTTTATTCTGACACTGCCAAAATTCTATAACACGTTATCAACATGAGTATCTGCCATTACAAAAGTCAGAAGACTAAAGGTACGTATTTATTGATTCATATGGCTAACCTTACTAAACTCGAATTTGTAACCCTTGATATTTTTGAAAAAAAATTATATGTCATGGGTTCTCGATGCAGAAATGCATCTAAATGTTGAAGGCCTTAGTGAAATTATTCAAGAAAAAAATAGTGCATCTGCACAGCAAAAGGCCAAAGTTTTGATTTTTATTCGTCGTCATCTCGACGAAAATTTAAAAATGAAATATCTTACCGATAAAAATCCATATGTCATGCAGGTAAATTTAAAAGAAAGATTTGATTACCTGGAGATGGTCGTACTACCAACTGTAAAGTATGAATGGTTGCACATAAGGTTGAAAGATTTTAAAATCATGAATGAATATAGCTCCACTATGTATAAAATTACATCTCAGTTAAAATTATGTAAAGAAAAAGTTACTGATGAAGATATGCTGGAAGAGACATTCTCCACCTTTCATGCCTCTAAGATTGTCCCGCAGTAACAATATCGAGAAAAAAGTATACAAAATTTATTGATTTAATTATTGTCCTCCTCATTGTAGAGAAAAATAATGAGTTATTATTGAAAAATCATAAAGTCGGACCAACTGGCTCAATAATATTCTCAGAAATAAATGTTGTTGGTTTTAGCAAAAGCCATAGTCATAGTCGTAGTTATAGTCGTGGTTGTGGTCGTGGTCGTGGCCTTGGCAATAGTCATGGTTATGATCGTAGACATGCTCGATATTTCCCTTGTCACAATAATAATCAAATTGTGAGAAATACTAGCCACCTGAAGTGGAAAAAAAAGATAATAAAGGAAAAGAAAAAGAAATGCAATAAAATTATGAAGATAAGTGTTATAGATATGGCATGAAAGATCATTGGTCACGTAACTGTTGTACGACCAAGTATTTAGTAGAATTATATCAAGCTTCACTGAAAAAGAAAAATAAAAATGTTGAAGCAAATTTTTCTCAACATCCAGTGAATGATGCTGACGACAATGATATTGATCCAGAATATCTTAATATAAATATTACCCATATAGATGTATCTGATTTTTTCAAACACCCAGATGGTGGGAAAGACCATTTAATTGGTGATGACAGTGTTCAGAAGAACTAATGTCTCACTCTGATATTTTTAAATTTTCATTATATACTAAAATATTTATATTTGCATATATATATTTTTGTTTAGATGGCTATTGTTAATGATGATGTATATATTATTAATAGTGAAACTATACACATTATACTAAAAAATGAGAAATATTTTTCTTATCTCAAAATGGGAGAATTAAATATTTATATTATAAATGGTAGTATAAATTTGATTGAAGGCTTCGGAAGAACTAGTATATTATTGCCCAAAGGAACAATAATTAATATTGATAAGGCACTATTTTTCTCAAAATTCAGAAGAAATTTATTGAGTTTTAAAGATATCCGGAGAAATAAGTATCATATTGAAACAAATGAGAAAAATGTCATCTTTATATTACTCAAATTAATTTGGGTAAGAAATCTGTATTAGAAAAACTACCGTCTTTTTCTACTGGCCTATATTTTGTAAAAATATGTACAATTGAAATACATCATCTAATAAACTAGAAGTTTATTGATCCTGTTACTTTTAGCATTTAGCATGACCGGTTAGGTCATTTGGGATCTACCATGATAAGAAAAATAATTGAGAATACACATGGTCATCCATTAAAAAATAAAAAGATATTAACATTAGAAAAATTCTCTTGTACTGCATGTTCCTTAGGAAAATTAATTATTAGACTATCACCATTAAAGTAGTAGGAGTTGAAAATCTTACATTTCTTGAACGGATTTACAGAGACATTTGTGGGCCTATTCATCCACCATATGGACCATTCAGATATTTTATGATCTTAATTGATACATCACCGTGATGGTCACATGTGTATTTATTAACTACTCGCAACCTAGCATTTGCGAGATTACTTGTTCAAATAATTAAATTACGAACACAATTTTCTAGCCATCAAATTAAAAAATATCCATTTAATAATGCTGGTGAATTTTCATCATATGCTTTTGATGCATATTGTATGTCAATTGGGATTAATGTTGAATATCTTGTAACTCATGTTCATACACAAAATAGTCTTGTTGAATCTTTTATTAAAAGATTACAATAAATTACTAGACCATTATTAATGAAAACAAATCTCCCAATATTTACCTGAGGATATGCTATTTTACATGTTGTAGCACTTATATATATAAGGCCAACTAGTTATCATAAATTCTCTCCTTTGCAATTAGCTTTTTGTTCAAAATCAAATATTGCTCATTTAAGAATTTTTGGGTGTACTGTATATATTCCAATTGCACCAAACTAACGTACAAAGATAGTTCCCCAAAGAAGAAAGGGGATATACGTTGGATATAATTCTCTATGTATTATCAAGTATATTGAACTCCTGACAAAAGATGTATTCACAGTAAGATTTGTTGATTGTCATTTTGATGAATCATTATTCCCTAAATTAGGGAGAGAATATAAACAGTATAAGAAAGATTTTGCTTAGACAACATCATTAAATTATTTTGATTCGCCCAAAGCGCATGTAAACTTGAAGTTCAAAAAATAATTCATTTGTAAAGCATTGTAAATCAAATGCTAAACGCTTTTGTTGACCCCAGGAGAGTAACAAAATTGCATATTCCAGTTATAAATACTCCTATTCAAATTGAAGTCTCAACAGAACAAAAGATTATCCCTATAATTGCTGAGTCAAAAGCACGTCAGAAGTGTGGCCGACCTCTAAAGATAAAAATTCTCGAAAGAACAAATGATTAAATGATCCAGATGATCATATTGAAGAAAATAATAATAAAAACTAAGAGAGAACTTATGATAAAAAAATCAGAAGTTGATGAAAATAACACTAAAATTTTTATCAATTATATCATTTTCGGTAGAAGTTGGAATCGAATAGAAACAATTATTGATAATATGTTTGCATACAATATATCTCTTAATGTTACACAAGATAATGATGATCCTAAACCAATATCAATTGATGAATGTCGGCATAGAAAAGATTGGCTACAATAGAAAGATACAATTCAATCGGAATTAAATACACTTACAAAATGTGAAGTCTTCGAACCTGCAATCCGAACATCAAAAGGTGTAAAACCTATGGGATACAAATGAATATTTGTGCGAAAGTGTAATGAAAATAATGAAATCGTACGATATAAAGTACAGTTAGTAGCCCAAGGTTTTTTACAAAAATCAAGTATTGATTATGATGAAACTTATTCTCTTATTGTTGATGCTATTACACTCCGATATCTTATCAGTTTGGCAGTATATGAAAAGATAGATATGCGTATTAAATGTTGTCACTGCTTACTTGTATAAAAATTTAAAAAATGATGTTTACATGAAAATCCCCGAAGGATTTTGCATGCCCGAAGCATATAAATATTATCCTCATGAAAATTACTCCATCAAGTTGCAGAAATCATTATATGACCTGAAACAATCTGGACGCATGTGGTTCAATCGTCTTACTGAATATTTATTGAAAACGGGATTTAAAATTTGTAATATTAGCTATATCTATTGATGATATTAATCTTATTGGAACTCTAGAAGAACTCCAAGAAATAATTGATTATTTAAAAAGAGAATTTGAAATCAAGGATTTTGGTAAAATTAAATTTTGCCTTGATTTATAAATTAAACATCTGGAAAGTGGAACATTTATTCATCAATCAACACATGTATCAAAAGTTTTAAAAAGATTTTACAAGGACAAAGCATATCCATTGAATATTCCAATGATCATCTGGTCATTAAATGTGAATAAAGAGCCTTTCCGACCTCAAGAAGATGATGAAGAATTCCTTGGTTCTGAAGTACTATATCTCAGTACAATTGGTGCATTGATGTATCTTGCTAATAATACATGACCTGATATTACATTTGCTATCAATTTATTAGTAAGATTTAGTTTTTCACCAACACGATGATATTATAATGGAATTAAACAAGTCATTCGATATCTCCAAGGTACAATTGATCTCGGATTATTTTATTCAAATAAAACCAGCCCAACATTGATAGGTTATACAGAACCTAGTTATTCATTTAATCCACATAAAGCACGTTCTCAAACGGACTATCTATTTACATGTGGAAATCTACTATCTCATGGTGTTTTACAAAATAATCTATAGTAGTTACTTTTTCAAATCATGCTGAAATTATAGCCATTCATGAAGCAAGTTGAGAATGTGTATGGTGAAGATCATTGATTCATTATATCCAAGAAAGTTGTAGATTATCATCTATAAGAGATATTCTAACTCCTTTTTATGAAGACAGTGCAACTTACATAGCTCAATTATGAGGAGGATATATTAAAGGAGATCGAACAAAATATATTTCACCAAAATTCTTCTTTACTCATGAATTCCAAAAGAAATGTGAAATTGATGTGTTATAAATTCGGTCATGTGACAACTTGGCAAATATTTTCACAAAGACTTTATCAACTATAACATTTGAGAAGTTGAGATATAAAATCGTTATGCGTCGGTTCAAAGATTTAAAGGAATCATCTCATCAGGGAGAGTAATAAGCAGACATATAGAATAGTGTACTCTTTTTCTTTCACTAGATTTTTTTTCTCACTGGGTTTTTATCTAGTAAGATTTTAACGAGGCATATTCTTTATGTAATAGACATCCAAGGGGGAGTGTTGTAAAATTAATGAAAGCTCTACTAATTCCATTAATGGATATGGATATCCACCATTAAGAGTTAGTGGAGACACAACTACTACATATTAGTGGAAGATAATTAATTCCACTAATAGAGTTTAATAAATAGAGCTCTTCTCCAAGCTTGAGAGATATACGAATTGTGAAAGAATTGTTAGAGAAAATTGTAAGAGAAAAAAAAGAGAGAAGTTTGAAGAAATTCTTGTGCAAATAATAGTCAAAGATTTATTATGTATAGATTTTATTTTGACAGTGTCAAAATTTTATAACAATTCCTAATTAATCATATTTTTTATGCTGGAGATAAGCTTCTACAAAAACATTCGGTACGTCTTTTGTGCTGGATAAGTTTTTAGGCATGCAAACATTCACAAATTTGAACAACGGAAACAAAACATTAATTTATGGATAAAGTCACGAGAAAGAAAAAGATAATTGATAATAGTATAAATTTTTAAAAAAGTTTGTGAAGGAAAGATAAATTTTATGTAAATATTTTTGAAAAAAAATTAAAATTTTGAACGAGTAAACATAACCCCTGCCCCCCCCCAAATCTGTCATTGATGACATAGATGGAGAGCTAGTTGGCCTAATTCGAGTAAGTTTTATAGTTCAAATAAGTAACGCTTTCACTTGTGCTAAGTTAAATTCAACATAAATTCCAATAATTATTTCTACCCTTTAAAATTGGATACTGCTAAATTTTAAAGGAAATGATATTCAATAGTATACTAAAAGAATTGCAATTTGTACAACATGCTTTTGTAGTTCTCCTGTATATTGGAAAAATGAAAACAAATATTCAGCTCATGATCTCCATATGAGGTTTCATCATTCACATACATTCTTGGATTTATATTGTTCATTCCCTTGTGATGATATAAATGGGTGAACTTCATGAATAAAACGGTGACATTTTTGCAAGATTTGCTGTATCTGCTATCAGAACATCCTCCGCTATACGTTGAAGCACAAAATAACGATGTGCCTGTGGATTCTGCTAGCCCCGCTTTGCAATCTAGGGCTTGTGATTTAGAGCTTTATCTGTAGTAGTTACGGAGTACTAATTGCGATCCAATTGGTATGTGTGTGTGTGTGTGTGTGTGTGTGTGTGTGTGTGTGTGCCTTGATTTCAGAAGAGCCAAGAAAAGGGTAGTATGTTGAAATTTTCGGGCTCACATAGCATATTCGTTGGATAAAAGATGGTATGAATCCTAAGATGGTAGCTGCTACGATAAAAAAAAAAAAAAAAAAGGAGGCGTGGGGGAGGGAGGAGGGTGGGGGCATAAATTGATGAAATGAGGGCCTCAAATTGAAGAGCAAAAACAGAGAAGTTCGCAACATAAATCAATCTAGAAAACAGCAAGAAATCAACAAAGAAACAGCCTAGAAATGTCTAAAATTTTGGAGCAAAGAAACACAACAATTTAAGTATGAAATTCCCACTGAAAAGAGCTCCAAATTCCAACCCAAACTCAACTCAAATCGAACCTTAAACGGAACAACAAAACACCAACAACAGGGTATCCGAAACATGGTAACAATTGAAGGAAATTGATTGCCCAAAATTCCACCAAATTTACAACCCAAAAATCTTAAAGAACAAGGCAACTAAGATGAATTAGTGAATTTAGTTTCCCTCACAAGCACCTTAATACCCAATTTCAGTAAGGAACTTGGAACTCTGACGATAGAAATTTGAAAGCACCAAATCTTAATGCTAATAAGAGCCCTAAAATAACTAAAAAATTAGGACCTAAAATAGAGAAAAAAAAATTGGATTATTTCTTGTGATTTAGAGACTAATTTAAAAGTGGGATTTATCCCTTTTATTAGTCTTTGATAGAGAAAGAATAAGGAGGATCAATGTTACTCCACTTGTTACTCTTAAATTCATTAATTCATTATAATCTCAATTTTGTTTCTTCTCTCTTGAGAGTATTTATACAAAACAAACCCTAACATAATTACAGGATAAGTCCTTCATGTTTTAAGGGGTTTAAACCCTTTAATTAAAAGTTTAAAATCTTTCAAATACAAGTCAAAAATTCAAAAACCGTGAAAGCTCCTTAACAATTTGTGTTCTTGCTCGGTTGTGCATATGGTCATGCACCGTTGTGCATGGCGTGCAACTTTCTTTGCTTCATTTTGCCCATCTTATGCACGGATTGATGCATGGGTATGATCAAGCTGCACAACTTTTCAAAGTTGCATTATTTTCATGATTTTGCATAGCATCGTGCATCCTTTGCATGAAACTTGCATAACTTGATTTTTTGACATCTTCTTGACCTTCATTTTGTATTTCCTTGATTCTTCATTTGAATAATGTTTAATTTAAACTCTTTTTGTCCTTCTTCCTCCTAAGAATCATCAAACTCCAATATTTCTTTTATGTAAGGTTGTAAACGTTGGAAGAATTTTTTAATATGTGATCTTGACCAACACTTTGAATTGTTCTTTGATCTTCATTCCCTGTCTCTGGGCAGGTTCCCATCAGTAGCCGAAAGGTATGGGTGTACGTCATTAGTTAAAACCATAATTCTCAAGGGGATAACTGTGATGGTTCTTCTCTTCCTGCTCTATATTTAGCAAAAAGCAAACAAGCAAAAACTAGTATGTGAGGATACTCAGTTTTGCAAAGAACATCCAAAGGGATATGTCCATGTGAAATGAACCAGAGTATTAGATTTCTGTAAGTGAAGAAACAAAGAAAGACAGAGAACAAGCATATTTATCTGTATTTCCACTCATCTAATCTATATAGTGAAATGTTTACAGAGTGTGTAGAAGTAAAAGAAAATAGTTGTACAATAAAAGGACTATTTTGCCCTTTAATATCTAGAGAATGACTAGAGGACATCTTTTATTTTCTATCACCCCCATCAAACTCATAATGGGAAAAGGAAAACATCAAGAGTTTGCTAAGAAATGACTTGAATTGAGAAACAATATGGGATTTGGTAAAAAAGTCAGCAAGCTGAAGATAAGAGGGAATACAAGGAAGAGAGATAGTGCCATTTTGGAAATGGTGTGGAATAAAGTGATAGTTAATGTCTATATGCTTTATTCTTTAATGAAAAATAGAATTATATATAAGTTAAATCGTACTTTAGTTGTCATAGAATAAAGAAGTGGGGGAAGAGAAGACAACACCCATGTTTGTTAACAGCCAACGTAGCCAAATAACCTCTGCCACAATATTATCCATTACTCTATATTCAGCTTCTAAACTATAAGACCGTAGGTTGATTTCTTGCTTTTCTAAAAAACAAGAAAGTCTCGAATAAAAATGCAAGAACCTCTAGTAGATTTTCTTGATGTAACATCTCTAACCCAATCTAAATTAGAAAAAGCTTTAAGTTCCATAGAAGGAGAAGAATACAGAAATATGCCATGAAATAAAGTTCCATGCAAGTATCTGAGTATCCAAACTACAGCTGCCCAATGCACTATACCAGGAGCTACAGCAAATTGACTGGCAATATGAACAACATAGGTAATATCAAGATGAATCATAGTAAGATAAACAAGACACCTAATAATCTGACGATATAAAGTAGGATCATCAAGGGGCACTCCATCAGTTGGTTTAAATTTTACTTTTAACTCAATAGGAATATCAACTCATCTATTGTTAATTAGTCTTGCTCTGGAGATCACTTCATTGGTGTCCTTAGATTGAGACAAAAAAACCTTCTTCAAAGTATGCCACTTCAATACTTAAAAAGAAACGTAAATATCCCAAATCATTCATTTCAAATTATTCATAAATGTTTCTTTTTAATTTAGAAATGCCTTGGTCATCATCTTCTGTGATAATCATATTATCAAGATAAAGCAACAACAAGATTCTACTACGTGAAAAAAGTGGAATAGAACAAGGTTGGATCAAAAGCACTACTGGAGAAACCAACATCCTTCATTATGCAACAAAAATTTTCAAACTAAGCACAAGATACTTGTTTAAGACCGTATAGATCATGCCTTAAGTAGCAAACATGACCTGGAGGTATAGTATACCCAGGAAGAGGTCTTATATAAATCTCTTCTTGCTACTCACCATTCAAGAAAGCATTCTTTGCATTCATTTGAAACATGTTCCACCTTTTTTTTTTGCTGCAATAGAAACTAAAATATGTATAAGAGCAAAATTTTCCTCATAATCAAGTCCATATTCTTGAGCATATCCTTTTGCAACTAATCGAACCTTGTATCTTTTGTACACCCATTTATATCAAATTGGTACTTTTCCTGTGGGACGCTTAACAATGTCCCAAGTATGAGTTTCCAGAGTGTAATTCTTCACACATAGCTTGTTGCCAATTTGAATCACAGGCTGCCTTTTTATAATATAATGAAGGAATGAATAGAAACAAGAAATATTGTGTATGAAGAAGAGAAATTTGTTTTGTAATTCTTGAGCCAGGAAGGAGGATATCTAGTACTGGATGGATATCTTGAATGAGTTTGAATTTGTTGTGTATCGTGACATTGGGAATGACAGGGAGCTCCATTGAAGAGGGGGTTATATCGAAGAGCGAAGATGGAGGATTTTCAGGAGTTATAGTATTTTCTGAAGCAGAAGAGGAGTCATCTCTTGTGTTTTCCACAAGGTCATTTTCATTCAAAGAGATAGAAGATGAGGAATTATTGTCAAAATTCAAATAATCTACTTTATTAAAAGGATAAAGAGAATGTACATTTTCTTTCGTGAGATTAGTTGAAGAGGATGGAAGATAATAATAGGGGATGCGTTCAAGAACATTCTTAGAGATGCATAGCTTTTAAGCAACATAATCATAATATCTATATCCTTTTTATTCAATCTCATATCCCACAAATACACAAAGTGCAGAGTTTATAGTCAACTTATTTCTTGTAATTTTAGGAAGTAATATAAAGAAGGCACATCCAAAGACTTTTAGCTCAGAATAATCAGGTTGAACTCCAAATAATTTTTCATATGGAGAAAAGCCACCATTCAAGGATATTAGAATTCTATTAATCAAATAAATAGAAGTTAAAAATGAACTTAGAACACAAAAGGATAAGAGAAGAGATTTAACTGTTTCAAGGATATGTTTGTCTTTCTTTTAGCTTTACCATTTTGTTAAGGTGTATCAGTACAAGCATATTGTAAGATAGTTCTCTATGAAGAAAGAAAATCTAAAAAAAGAGAAGATTTATGTTCACTTTTTTATCAGTACAGAAGAATGCGATTTTAGATTGAAATTGAATTTGAACCATAGCAACAAAATTACAATAGATACTATAGAAATTAGATTTTTGATGCATGAGAAATATCCAATAATATCTAGTATCATCATCAATGAAGGTGAAATAGTATGAGGATCCTCCTTTTAAAATAACAGGAGCAGGACCCAGATATCAAAATATATAAAATCAAAGGGAGCATGAGAAATATATTTACTTTTATCAAAAGGAAGTACTGAGAATTTTCCAAGTTTGCAAAATTTGCAATTAGAATTGCCCAAGCGATCTTTTGATATCACACACTTCGGGCGTGAACTAGAAGCACAACCTAATATAGAATGCCACAAGTGAAACATAGATGAATGTGGGTTCATATTCAGAGCAAAATGTGAAGATTTTACTCTATTTAAGATAGGACAAAAAAGCTATTACAAAAAATAGAAGTCCTATTCTCTACGGCCTGTCCAATCTGTTTCCCTATGTAAGGATCTTAAACAACACAACTAAACTTTGTGAAGAATACATGATAACCTAAATCTATAAGCTTGACTGACTGAAATTAGATTCACAGAGAGATCCAAGATATGAAAAACTTCAAAGATACAAAGATTTCTAGAATCAAAAGAGTCTAAAGTGATTGAACCCCTTTTTATGCACTTCTGTGCATAAACCATTGGTTGTTTCAATATAAAAACGAGAGGAAAATTCTTTATAATTTACAAGAATGGTTGAATCATTAGTCATGTGATGTGAGGCACCAAAATAAAAAATCCAAGTTAAGGATTTATCTGGTCAAACAAAGTTACCAAGACCTGTATAAGTTGCCATCATTGGAGAAAGGGGAGAAGACTGCATGTCAAGTGAAGCACCAAGAAGTTGCTGAATTTGTTGAGCTACCATTGCTTGAATTTCTCCATGTGTTATACATTATGTGTTGCTTGGAATTTCAAATGGAAGAGAATATGAATCTGTTGCAAGAGCACTAATATTTCTAGAATCAACTGTCTTTTGAGACTTTCGAAATTGTTGAGAAGAAATACCAATACTTGGATTAAATAATAACCATTTCATCTTGTTTTTAAACTTTGGACAGTCCTTCTTCTAATGTCCTTTTTCATGGCAAAAGCTACATTCATTAGCAGCCACTTATTGATTCTTTTGGGTCGTTGAGCCTTGTGGATATTGAGCTCTTAAAGTTGCAACAAGAACTGAATGTGTTTGCGAGTTTGCAGTTTGTAGAAACTTAAGTCTAGTCTCTTCAGTCACCAACTCACTTATAATCTTGTTAACACTTAGTAATGGTGATCAATGCAGAATTAAATTTCTTATTGGCTCGAATTCAGGACACAAGACCATTAAAAACTAAACAAGCTTCTACGCTTCTCTTAGCTTCTTATACACAGTCAATTTTTTTTTTTTTTTGTTCTATTAAATCTAGTTTAACCCAAAGACCATGCATAGTGTTATAGAATTTCTAAACAATCTTACCTTCTTGACGTAAGTTGCATATTATATTCTCTAACTTAAATCGACAGGCAAAGTTCGATTGCGTGTATACTTTCCTCAAATAGTCCCAAACATCCTTTGCAGTGGAAAATACAAAAAAATGCATTCCAATAGTTGGTTCAATTAAGTTATTGATCTAACCTAAAATTCTTACATTATTTGTTTCCCTTCTTTCGGCATTTTTGCAAAATCATGTGCATTTTCAGCATGAGCAGTGATTGTCCCATCAATATAACCCTTGAGATCTTTACTAGTGATATAAATTTGCAAAAGATAAGACCAATAGAAGTAGTTTGATCTATTCAGCTTGACTTGAATCACTTGATTCGAATCAAAGGTCATTATTAGGGCTCTTTTCTCAACTCAACTCAACCAGCAAACTAAAAGGATTCATCTCCATAATACAAAATAATTCATAGAAATACAGAAGGAACAGAAGTAATCAGAGAGTAAACATACACCAGGCAGACCGAGAAAATAATGGAAAAGATTTTCCTTTTTTTTTTCTGTTGAGAATGATGCTAACACCACCGGTAGCAAATGGAACTCAGCCCAACAGGAAGCTAATCAAATATCTGAGGAAAATAGAGACCCACTAACACAACAACAGAGAAACATTGAAGTGGGTGACTCAAATCACAAGCCAAAAATCACAAATACACCAAATAAATGGAGCAAGCAAATGGAGTAACCACAGCTCACCCATAGTTCAAATCATGAAAACACCAAATGAAGAGAGTAAAGAAGGGATCATAGTTAGCATAGAAATTTAAGGAATTTTTGAATGCACAAGAACTTGCAACATAGAAACCAGTAGCATGAGCTTATCTAAAAATTAGATGGAGACATAAATCACAAACATCAACTTACCTAAAGAAGATGGATTTAGCTAAGATCAAAGAAACTGATGTTAGCTTTGATACCATGTTAGATTTTCTACAAGTGAAGAAACACAAAAAGATAGAGAACAAGCATACTCATATGTGTTCCATTTCCACTGGATGTTCCATTAAATGGTGTCGTTTTTTAATAGAATTTCAACAATGGGGCGATAGCTAGGAATTTTCCAGTTTGGTGAGGTCATTTTAAAAATGAGACCATTTAAAAATAGGTTGCATTTTCATAATGCGACCTTACTGCGTCAAATATATATTTTCCTTAACAAGAAAAGGAAATTTTGAAATTAAATAAAAAAAAATTCCCTAGAAGGCCGTATTGCTGAAATAAGACCTTAAGGTCTCATTTTGAGAATACAACCTTTAGGTCTTATTCTCTTAATGTGACCTAAAAATTGCATATTTTACAAATTGCATTTCAATGCTATGTTCTTTCTCTCGTTTTCATTCGTGACTTTCTTCCTCTGAGTTGTGCTTCTTCCCACCCTCATTTCTCCAATTTCGTGACTTTCTTGTGGCTAACTTCCTTTTTGCTAGGTACTTACTCATCTTCTTCTTGCTCTCTTCTTTCTACCTGATTATGTAAGTTTGTGATTTCAAGTAATGCTGGGCTTTGAAATGCTCTTTAATTTCTGATATGTCATTTTCTTCTGAGGTTTTCTTATTGAAGTTGGTATCCTAGTACACTAATTATCAACCTTTCATTTTTCGATTTTGAGTTAGATAAGGTTATGTTGAAGATAAGATTTTTTTTTTTTTGGGTGAATTTTGTAAATTATATTTTTTGTACCGAAGTTCATTGATAAGTTAAGAGATCAACTAATATTGTTTAGCTTATAAATATTGAAGGACTTGTTTTTGTAATCTTTACTTTTTCCAAAATTCCCATTTAAATAGAGTTTGTTTCATTTAGGACTCAATGTATAATAAGCCCTTCGTTTTTCTCTTAAATATTGGTCTATTTAATTAAAAATAGAAATGAACAAAGCAACTGGAAATAGTTGTGGAATATGGCTCAATCAATACAATACAATCAATTTAAATTTAAGATGGCAAGATATATTTTTTTGCATCCAAAATAAAGATTTACATTGGGATCAATAGAGCATGGTTGTTCCATTCGCGGGTTTTTTTTTTATCTATATCAATGGATTTGATAAGCTATTTGTATTTCATAATGAATATGTGAATTTCCTTTGAGTAGTTCCGACTTCTCAATCCAAATGTGTTAAATTAACTAACCACTATCTTATGGTAACTCCGAGACGATGCCATTGGCTCCTGGTTATCATATTTCAAAACAAATAAATCTACTTTCTTGCTCCTCTTTATTTAAAAATAATGGTGAATAATTTTTTTTAATACTAAATAAGGAAATTCAGCAATCATATTTCCAATCCTTCCATCTCTCAAGCAAAGAAGTTAAATATCAAAATGTTCAATTCTTGAGAAGTAGAACCTGCTGCTTTTAGACCATTGCCATTTTGGATCATTTTAGGGATTCACTGCATTGTAAGCTGTTGATGGAAGGTTTCAAATTCGGTTCAAAAAATATAATTCATTATTCATTTTATTTGCTTTCTTCTTTTCACTTCCACAAGTTGCCCAGCTTCTTTTCTTCTTTCTTTCTTTTCTTTTTTTTTTTCTTCCAAATTTCAAGTACTTCCATAGTTCACCAAATATCCTAAAAGTCAACTCCATTACAAATATGTGATGGTCAAATATAGTGTAGTAATCTGTCTTGTTTCTTGTTGTATAAGATTGATTTTGTAGAATATGTTTGAAGATAGAATGAATATGGAATTATTTTTTTACATATACGTGGGAGAAATTGTTGTTTTATTTGCATTTTTTTTTCACTTTAGAAGCTGTTAGAGAATGTTGAATACTGCTGGAAGAATCTTTTGAAGTACAGAATATGTGAGCATGTTTATTTTTTGTCAAAAAAAAAAAAAGATAAGATAAGGCATCATTTCAAGAATGAGACCTTATGAAAATGCGACCTTAAGGACTCATTACACAAATGCGAGCTGCATGTACACTATATTCTTTGACTTAGTTCTCGATCTGCATCTCCATTCACATTTTTCTTTAAAATCATTTCTAGGCAATGTGCTAACATAACGGGCGATCTCTATGAATTCCAATTTTGAATATGACATGGGCTTATTAATTTTACAATTTAAGTATCAAAGTAACTTCAGCTCAAAACATACATTTTTTTTCTTTGCATTTTTCATTCAATTAGCTTATTTATACTCATTTTCATTTTCCCTCCTTCCCCAAATCTAAAAATGCAGCTATTATTGTGTTAGATTTTGAGAAAGAAATCACTATTTAGGAGGCAAATATTCTACTATACTCTTCCATTAGGTTATTCCCACCTCACATTTTACCTATATAATGGAAAATTTTATATTATTTATCTTTTTATGATTATTTTTTCTTATTTGTTAAAATAATGGTGAATGTTGCTTACTAGTGGCTGCTATGAATGCTTCACTAAAATAAATATAAATAAATTCCAAAACTTATTTATTAATTTTTTCTTTGAACTTTTCTAATAATATTAATATTATATAATCTCATATTGTGCCCACATTATTATCGTGGATGCATTGAAGCCACCTACTTTGCTGTGCTTTTTTTTGGGATTATCAAATATAGTGTGACTATCGAGACTCTATATGGTTTGATGCGGCCATTAAAAAAATTTTAATTCTCCGATGTCAAATATCTTTATCCGGACTTGTTGACAATGTCCTTGGATTGGGAGAAAAAAATATGACAATTAAAATTATACTAAGACATCAATTTCTTTATGGATCTGATCAATAGTATGCTACAAATGAGTTATGCGATGATGATATGGAGGTTTTGTGAATGTTGCCAAATGAATTTAAGTCAAAGAGCATTCAACTTCATGTTAGTTATTCTAAGATGAGTTCTCAATGCCTAAGTCATTTATCTAAAGTATTACCACCAACGAGTTCATTTATGGCAATGCTTAATCAAGTGACGGGTCTGGGTCCTTTAATAAATGAACGACAAAACAATTCATTTTCTCAATTCTCCATGGGCATAAGAGGGGAAAATTTAAACTACATGCATCTTCAAGTATTATACTAGCCACTGAAAAATACAATAGTAGTCTTAAAATGGACAAAATGAATACATTAGTTCAATTGGGAATAATCCTGAGACAGTCAAAGTTGCACATATATATGAAGGTTTGGGAATTAGATGTAACTTGATCAACTCCGAACATCTCGAGGTTCCTACACGAAGTCCATCACTTGGTACATATCAAGAGGCAAACAACACTCATCATACCACCACTTTGGCACATGATATAGCATCTCAATCACACACGGTTATTGGTACAGTAAATGTTGATGTGATGGTGCATACATCTGATGGTGATGGATTCACAGGCTCAGAGGGTCCAATAAATTGTAGCGATACAAATGACGATGAAGAAGATGAGATTCTAGTACATAGTCCATGTCATGAGCCCAACATTCCTTTGCAAGATGATAGTAATACTATAGTTGGGAATTCTAATACTACTTGAGAATCTACAAGATTTTCAATATTTGATGACATTGGATCTAGTTTACGTGCTAATGAATCACTTCATAGGTGCTCCATTGATGTCACAAGAAGCTGGTTTAACACTGATACTAATTTTCATCTATACATGAGATTTAAAAATAAGAAAGAGGCTATATATGCAGTAAGAAAGGGGTCTATTCAAGTTAGACAGGAATTCAAGGTTTTAGAGAGTAAGAGTGACTGTTGGTGTGCCAAGTGTAAACATGCAAGTGCCGACAATCCTTACTCTTGGCATATTTATATTATACATAAGAAGATTCATAGAGAGTGATGGATAACAGTTTTGAACAAAGAACACGCACGCATTATTACAACTATGAACAATGTGCATAGAAACATGAATCATCAGTTTATAGCACAAAATGTGACACACTTAGTTTTAAATGGCCCTAAATGCTATATAAGTGATGTGATTGCTCAAGTTCAGATATTATGAAAAACGGGTTGTTCTTATAAGATAGATTGGGAAGCTTAAAAAGTAGTTATGGGACTTGTATATGGTGATTGGCCCTCTACATAGATTACCCTTCCAAAATACTTACTTACATTGCATGATTCCAGTCTTGGGACTATTGTGAAGTAGAAACATCATTGGACTAGTGTGAGTGATTTAAAATTTTTTCATTTCTTTTTCTGGACATTCAAGCCTTCAATTGTTGGGTTCAAATATTGTCATCCAGTGGTATCCATTGATGGAACCCATTTAAGAGGATTTTATCGGAAAAAATTGTTGATGGTATCCATTTGGTATGCAAATAATCATATTTTTCCACTTGCATTTGCCATCGTGGATGAGGAGACATTGGAGAGTTGGAGTTGATTCTTAAAATTCCTACGTCATCATGTTATTTTTAAAAGACATATATGTCTGATTTTAGATAGATAAAAATGCGTAATAATGTTGTACGCCAAATGAATAAGGGGCAAGAACCTTTGGCCGTTCATTGATATTGCCTCGGGCACATCAAGGAAAACTTTCATAGCAAGTTTAAGGACACTAATTTAACAAATTTGATGCCTGGACTATAGCATAAAAAGGCCAAGTATCAATCATGTTTGGATGAAATCAGAATTTGAAAGGAAGATGCATTCAACTATTTGATGAAAATTGATTTGGAAAAATGGACTTTGTACTATGATGAAGGACATAGATATAGTTCAATGACAATTAGTTTATCTGAATGCATAAATAGTGTACTCAAGAAAACAAGATCTTTCCCACTGAAAGTTTTGGTTGAAACTTCATTTATGAAGTTAGTTAAGTATTTTAATGAATATAGAGATGATACATCTAATTTAAGATACCCTTTACCATCTGAAAGATGAACGTTGTATTCTTATTTTGAGAAAAAAATTCTAGAGAGCATGTTGTAACTAAATTTAATATACAAGCTGGTATATTCAAGATCAAACCATCAGTTTAACAAGGGGGTAAAGATCCAAATGTTTATAATGTCAATTTGAGGGAGAGATCATACAATTGCCAAAAGTGGAGTATATTAGTAAATCTTGTTCGCATGGATTTGTAGTATGTCGTCATAGAAGTTGGAACCCTATTAACTTTGTTTTGTAGTTTTATATTAGAAAATTACGAGTTGATATATGAAGGTCGGTTTTTCCCTATGACAGATGAATAATTTTGAAGGCCTTCAACTTTTACACATTCACCTCTAGAAGAAATAATAAGGAATGAACTTCCCGATTGTCCACGAACATTGAGGATATCTTGTGATATGGATTATCGCACATCTACCTCTTTCCCAATATGCTGTAATTGTCATAAGAGTGGATATAATAGGAGAAATTGTATTACTAATAATAATTTTAGTATTTCAAGAGATTAACCCATTTCATCATGTATTTTTTTTTTTTGTTACTCCTTCATAATCTGTTTTATTGTATTTTGAATATATTTTCTCTGTTGTACTTGTAAGTTTAGAATATATATTTTTGAATGATTCAATAGACTACATATATATTTATTTTAATATTTTTATCGCATTATTATACGTAATTATTAAATCTTATTAAATTTTGAGATAATTATTTTGTTATAGTTGTAATATTGTTATACTATTTTATTGAATTACAACTGATTTAAGATGATGTGAGAAATGTATTTATAGGTTTTATTGCATTCTATTAATTTGAGTATTGTATTATAAGTGATTTGTGATGTGAGAAATGTAATCCCTGCACGACTCTTCCTTTTCTGTGATCTTGGCCGTCGCCCTCGAAGGTTACATCTTCTTTTGTGTGCACTTGCTGCGACTGAGCTTTGGTGTACTCTTTTGTCCTCAAGATATCTATTTGAACCTTGTGGAGTGTGGATTTTGTAGCTGCTATTGGGAGCACGCTTTCGAATTAATTAAATTAATTAATGGATGGTAGCTCAGCTATAGCTAACTTGCTTGCTAAAGGCCGTTAAGGGCTAAGTAAGGTTTGCTGTTGCTAAGATTACAGGTTTTTATTGCATTCTAGGAGTTTGATAGGTGGACAAGGACTTGCAAGAAATTGAAGCATTCTAGTAAGTGCAAGTTGCATTCCTAAAATGAGACCTTGAGGTCTCAAGGCCTAAAATAGGTTTTATTTCTTTTAAAATTTAATTTCCAACAAAGCGGAAAAATATATTTAGTCCCATATAGTCGCATTCTGAAAATACGACCTATTTTTAAATGGTCTCATTTTCAGAATACGACTTTACTATATTGAGAAATTCCTAGCAGCCATCCCACTGAAGGAATTCCATTGAAAAATGACACCATTTAACAAAAATTCTGCATTTCCACTCATCTAATCTGTACAGTGTGATGTTTACATAGTATATAGAAGTAATGGAAAATAGCTGTACAATAAAACGACTATTCTACCCTCTAAAATACAGAGAATGACCGGAGGACATCTTTATTTTCTATCAATGAGGTCATTTGTGCATTGGGGGCTAAACTTGGTTACTTCAGGTCTGCATTATTGGAGTTATCCATATTTTGCTCCGTTAGACGATTTTTGTGGTGTAGAAGCTGAATGATAGACAAGATTCATGATTGCAGGATTGATAACCTATCCATTTCTCACTTTCCAGAAGGATCAAGAGGAAAGAAAACGCAAACAACAAATGTTCCTGTCACTGTTGATAGTGTAAGATGGAAATACCCACTCGTTTACTTTGAGATGGGTTCTAATATATAGTGTTTGTTTTGTACAAGATAACTACAAATAATAACAAATAGCTGGAAGTTACAACTGACTCTAGCTTTTACACACAAATAGTGGTTATTTACAGCTATTAAAGATAGACTCATATCCTTTCCTAACACCCCCTTGCAAGATCAACAGGGAGGACCGATGTTGAGCTTGTCTCGAAGTGGAACGAATCGAGTATGAGTTAAAGCTTTGGTGAAGATGTCAGCGATTTGTAACTCTATGGGTACATACCGAATGTGCAGCTGTCCATTGGCAATGCGCTCTCACACAAAATGGAAGTCCAGCTCCAAGTGTTTAGTGCGAGAATGATATAATGGATGGGCAGTGAGATAAATAGTGCTGACATTGTCACAGAAAATGACTGGTGGGCTGGATTGCTTTACACCCATTTCTGTTAAGATATTTTGTATCCACTGTAACTCAGCTGCGGTATGGGCAACAACCCGGTATTCAGCTTCAGTACTACTCCGAGAAACAGTGTGTTGCTTCTTAGACCCCCAGGACACAAGAACTCCACGGAAAATACTGCAGAACCTGTCGTGGAGCGCCGTGTGTCAGGGCAACCAGCCCAATCTGCATCCGCATAAGCAATTAAAGCAGTGCTAGAGGATGGTCGAAGATGAAGGCCAGAATTCACGGTACCCTTGATATAGCGAAGAATGCGCTTTGCAGCTTGAAGATGAGAGGTAGTGGGGTTGTGCATAAATTGACATATGCTATTAACAGCAAAGGCAATTTCTGGGCGGGTTATAGTAAGACATTGAAGAGCACCTGCCAAGCTTCGAAACTCAGTGGGATTAGACAGAGATTGACCATCATGGGCTGATAGTTTAGAACCACACACAGGTGTCAGAACCGGCTTGCAGTCAGTCATGGACATCTTAGCAAGAAGATCAGTGGCATACTTAGACTGACTTAAGAATATTCCTTGAGAGGAACGGGTAACTTGAATGCCCAAGTAATAGTGAAGATCACCCATATCGGACATTGAGAATTGTTGCTTTAGAGTGGCAATGAACCTTTGAAGGGCCACAGAATCAGAACCAGTTAGAATAATATCATCGACATACAAGAGCAGAATGAGAGTGACCTGCCCATGATGGTAAACAAACATGGAGCTGTCCGATTTACAGCTGGAGAAGCCACAAGAGAACAAAAAAATACTGAAGCGCTGAAACCAAGCTCGAGGAGCTTGCTTAAGACCATACAAGGCTTTTTGAAGACGACAAACATGATCTGGATGAGTGGAATCTTTGAAACCAGGTGGTTGAAGCATGTATACCTCTTCATCAAGAGTGCCATTAAGGAAGGCATTTTTCACATCTAACTGCTTGATTGGGCAATGTTGTGTCAAGGCATGAGTAAGAAGTAAACGAATGGTAGCATGGCGAACGACAGGACTGAATGTGTCAAAGAAGTCGATTCCTTCTTGTTGATTGTAGCCTTTCGCAACAAGACGAGCTTTATACTTGTCAAGAGATCCATCCGCATGTTGTTTGAGTCGAAAGACCCATTTACATCCAACGATATTCATATCAGAACGACGAGGCACCAATGTCCATGTATCATTTGCTACTAAGGCATTGAATTCATCCACCATTGCTTGTTTCCAATTAGAATTAGCCATTGCACCCTTTACTGTAGATGGTTCAGTTATGGCCAAGAGATTGTATTTTGGATTTGGTTTAGAGATGCCATCTTTAGCTCTTGTTTGCATGGGGTGAAATGGTCGTGGGGTTGTAGGAGGCACAACAGATGGCACATGAGAAGGAGAAGGAGCAGGAGAACGATAAGGATGTGATAGGGATGAAGAACGAGGGACGGATAACGTAGGAGAAGTTGTTGAGGCAGTAGGTGAGGAAGTATCAAGAGACAAGACTGGAAAAGGTGATGAGAAATTAAGGCTAGGAGGAGCGGATAATGATGCAGGAAGATGCTTCCTCTGCCGAACTAGCGTTGGTGGAGATAAAGGAGTGGTGGCTGAGATGGTAGACTGTTCAGCATAAGGAAAAGAAGTCTCCACAAATCGAACATGCCTGCTAACAATCACCTTCCCAGTAGCAAGAGACAAACATCTAGAGCCTTTTTGATGAGGACTGTACCCCAAAAAAACACAAGGAGTGGAACGGGGCTCCATTTTATGGTGGTTATAAGTCTGTAAAGTCGGAAAGCATAGACAACCAAACACCTTTAGTATTGAATAATCTGGATGGCGTTGAAGAAGAACATAAAATGGGGAAATATTAGCTAAAACTGGAGTCGGTAAGCGATTGATTAAGTAGACAGCAGTGTTGAAGGCTTCAACCCATAAATTCAGCGGACAATAGGCATGATGAAGCATAGTTCTCCCCATTTCCAAAATGTGACGGTGCTTGTGTTCAGCAACACCATTTTGTTCAGGTGTCCTCGGACAAGAGGATTGAAAGAAAATACCAGAAGTAGCAAGAAATTGTTGAAATGGCTTGTTGATAAATTCTCCACCATTATCCGAACGGAAAAATTTAATATGCCGAGAGCAAAGATTTTCAACATGGCGCTTGAAGGTCGTAAAACAAGACAAGGCTTCTGACTTTTGCCGCATTGGATACAACCAAGTGAACCGCGTATAATCATCCACAAATAAGATGTAGTACTTCAAGCTAGTAACAGAGGAAACGGGAGATGTCCAAACATCACAATGAATTAATTCCAAAAAATCTCGGCTAAAAGTTGTGCTAGAAGAAAAAGGTAAATGACATGCTTTTGAAACTAAGCAAGAAGAACAAGGGGATTCCCGGTGGGATTTATTGGAAATAAAGGGAAAAGAACGGGACAAAACTTGAAAAACAGCTGCACTTGGATGTCCTAACCTCGCATGCCAGAGAACAAATGAGGGTACAACAGAAACTAGTGCTTGATGACTCATTTGGAGTTGCGGCATTGGCACCCATGGATAGAGGGCATCATTACTGAGGCAACAAACCAGTTCCTGCCCCATTGTGGAATCCTTGATAACAAAACCCCAAGCATGAAATTCAAAGAAACAATCATTATCTTTTGTAAACTGAGGAACTGAGATAAGATTCTTATAGAGATGAGGAACATGCAAAGTACTTGGCATGGAGAAAGAATGACCAGAAGAATGTAGATGATGATCACAAGAAGAAGCAATTGAGAGCTGTGCACCATTACCAACTGTTATAGTTCCAGATGCAGAAGAGTCAGGAAGCAAAGAGTGCATACCAGTATCAGTAATCATATGAGAAGAGGCACCAGAATCCAAATAAAACGAGGGATCAAAGGAATCAGCTAACGATAGCCCTCCAAACTGATTGGTAGTGGCTGATAGAGAATTTTGACGTGGGCAACGCGCAGCAATGTGTCCCACCAATCCACAAGAATAACAAGTACCAGTAAATGGCGTTGAGGAGCCAGGAAATAATGGAGAAGGACCAAGAAGACCTCGAGCAGTACCGCGCCCGAAAGGGAATGAATAGGAGGATATTCGTCCACCATAATATCCACCACGATTACTGCCACGCCATCGACCTGCCCGACCACTAGGAGAGGACGAGCCACGACCTGGTGAAGAAACAGCAACTGAGACAAGAGCAGTTTGGGGCTGCGCTGTAGAGGAGGAAGAAAGAGAATCCAAATGTTCAAGACGTGCTTCATAGCGAAGGAGCATAATCCAGACTTCATCAAGAGAAGGAGGAGGCTTTTGAGTGGAGGCAACAGTGATCAAAGATTCATAAGACAGTGGAAGACCACCAAGAAGACGCTGCACCTTTTCGCGTTCAGTTAATGGCTGACCAATAGCCGCAAGAGAATCTGTTAATTCCTTGAATTTCCGACAATAAACATCAATGGAGAGATCATTCTTTCGAAGCTGATCAAGAGCTAGTCGTAGTTGCATTTCACGAGCAGTAGATTTGTCAAGAAAGTGATTAGAGAGAGCTGTCCAGGCTTCAGAGGCAGTGGTAGAATGATAGAGAAGGGGAAGAACATCACGTGTGACTGTGGCATTAATCCAACTGAGAATAAGGCGGTCAGCTTTGTGCCAGAGAAGATACGCAGGATTTGGCTGGGAAGCAGCTTCATTTTCACTAGAGAGAAACTGAGAGGGGGAGGTTGGAGAGGCAGCAATATGATCACTTAGATCATAAACATCAAGGACAGGACGAAACAAGTAAGACCACGTAAGATAATTAGTCATATCCAATTTTTCAGTAACAAAATCAGAGATGTTGACATTGAAGATAGGAGAAGAGAAAGAGGACATGGATGAAGAGAGGGCCATGAGACGATGAGAAGAGGGGAAGGATCGGAACCTAATCTGATACCATGTAAGATGGAAATACCCACTCATTTACTTTGAGATGGGTTCTAATATATAGTGTTTGTTTTGTACAAGATAACTACAAATAATAACAAATAGCTGGAAGTTACAACTGACTCTAGCTTTTACACACAAATAGTGGTTATTTACAGCTATTAAAGATAGACTCATATCCTTTCCTAACAGATAGATGACACTCTCTTGCTTCTTCAGGTTTGATTTTGCACCCAAATTCAACTGATTTGGAGTGTGAAATTACCAGTTAACATGAAGTACTGTTTCTCAATATCTTTCTCTTTTATTCGTCTTGTATTGAAGAAATTGGAAAGCTCCTTTGTCAGTTGTAAGTATATCAATCAGATGTAGAAAAGGTTATTTAGAAAATGAGCCAAAAAATTAGATCAAAAGATGTTCTAAATCCCTCAAGGCTCACTTTCAAAGCCTATGGTCTTTCGTGCAGTGGGAAGAAAACTGAAGTTATTGAGTTTATAAGGGAACACTCGGACCTAAATATTTCTTGGTTTCCTCAGCTGTATGTGAATCACACACTTGAGGCATTTTGAGACTGTGGGACTCGCTTTGAATTCTAAGCAAGAGAGGCAGAGGAGGAAAAAAGAAAAATAATATGAAACAAGTTTTTGTTAGTGTGCGTTTTGATGTTTTCAAAGCTGCACAACTTTGACATCAACATTGTAAATCAGGAATTATTCCTTGTAACACCATCAGCAATTTTCAGTTTTGCTAATTCATCAGGAATTATTGCTGGTAACACCATCAGCAATTTTCGGTTTTTCTAGCTCAAGAAAGAACATATCTTAGCTGCTCCTATTTTTACGCAACTTGATTCTTCTTTTCAACCTTGGGCCTTTTTCCCCAGAACTTCCACTGCAGAGCTCTCTTTTCTAATATCTTCTCAATTTCTTCTATAGGAAGCCCTTTCGTTTCAGGTACACAAATCAGGACAAAGAAAAGTCCAGCAACAAATATAACTCCAAATATAAGGAAAGTGAAGGAAGTCCCAATTGCCTGTGTTAAGGACAGAAATGATTGTGCAACTATGAGGTTTGAAATCCAGTTTGCTGTTGCGGCGATAGCACCGCACACTCCTCGGAATCTCAAAGGATATATTTCAGAATTTACTATCCAAGGGGCGGTACCCATTCCAGGAGAGAAGAATATGATGTAGAGGGCAAGCCCAATGAGAGCTAACCATCCATGTCTAGTGGGGCATCCTCTTGTGTACCATAACCTGTCTCCCTTGCGACAAGCATCCTGAACCGTATCATTTGAGATCAAACAGGCCCCTGGAAGTAACTGCAAAAGCAATTTTCAATTAATTGCTGATGATAAACTCATGCCTGCTGCTTCATGTTTGCTAAAGAACAAAGCTGATTATGTTTCAGCTACATCCTTTTCAAGATCCTGTATTCTAATTTTTTTACTAAATAAGGTTGTGTATTGTCTAGGTTAAATTAGATGCAGCATCCCCATCATTCTTTTCATAAATTTGGGCTGATATGCTTGGAACAGGTGGATTTTTTTTTTTTTTAATTTACCTTATCTTTTGCAGATGTACAGAATCCACAGCTTGGAGAAGAAGCTTTCAGGCATTTTGTACACTCCCCCAGAGAAGATCCAGTAGACTGATAGGCCGGGCAGGTGTATCCAGAAAAATGAGATGTCTCAGCTGCACTAACTGGAGGTGCATGTGAGGTTGTCTCATGGAAGACTGCTGCTAGGACACCAAGTGAGATTACAACACCACACAAACTGAAAACCAGTAACTTCTTTCTTCCGGTTCTGTCAATGAAGTATATGCTCGCAATGGAGCCCAAAGCATTTAGACCAGCAGTCACTAGAGAGAGCAGAAGTGCAGTTCGATTAGATGCAAAACCAGCCAACTGAAAAATAGTAGGGCTGTAATACATCACGGTATTTATGCCCACAAACTGCTGGAAGACCTGAAGACCTACTCCGGCTACAAGTCCTCGTCTTACAGTTCTGGTCTGCAATAGTTTAACAATGTTGATCTTCTCTGAAGACCTCTTTTCTTCAACTTCCTTTTCAACTGATTCCTTGAGTGCTTGAACTTCTGTTTCAACCTCTTCAGCTGGATATATCTTTTGGAGTATCTCTTTGGCTTCCTCCACTCTTCCCTGTTTAGGGCAAGTAACGAAGTTAATGTACGAAACGATGGATTCTCAAATCAGTATGTATTGGAATATCAAACTTTGAGAAATAATTAATAAAGAACCTCGCGATATAGCCAACCAGGTGATTCTGGAAGAAGCAACATTAGTATGAACTGCATGAAAGCTGGTAGGCCAGCAACTCCAAGCATCCATCTCCAAGTCCCTGGGGCCTAATTCCACCATACAGCAAACTTGATTAATCACCTATCTTTCCAGAACTCACACAATGCCACTTTTCAACAATTTGTAGATTGGATTATTACTAGATTCAACTTGTTATCTGGAACAGAACTCTGATATTCATAGTTCAGGTAAGAATTTTGAGCATGTTATTTGTCCAGTTGGATCCCTTGTGGTTTCTGAATCTTTAGGCCCGATTCCTAATTCCTTGGTAGAAGTTTTGACAGATGCCATCTTGAATTAATAAGGTAATTAGTATCATCTTCTTAATATATATACAAAAAACAAGAATTGATGCACAAGTAGAAATGTGATTTTTTTTTATAAATGGAAATGCATATTGACATTTGACAGATAACAAGCACGGGAAACTTTAGTGAAGCAATTATTTCTCTATACACCAGAAAGAGGTCACCCAAATGACTTGCAAACCATCACTATTAATGTCTTCTCTCATCGAATATGAATATGACTATGACGTGCCTTTACAAATAAAAGAATAAAACCAACAAAAATGGAACAAATGAAAAAGGAAAAAGAGCCGTTATTGCTATATTTATTTGGCACTAAACCACTGTTTCATACTTTGGTAAAGGCAAGGTTAATAAGGTATGATAAGAACTGGCCTCCAGTGATGAGGAATCCATTGGTACTGACTAAGGCAGCCCTTATCTTCGCTGGAGATGCTTCTGAGATGTACAATGGTGAGGTCATTGATGCCATGCCAACTCCCAGGCCAACGAAAACTCTGCCGATAATGAGAAGAGAAGGATTTTGAGCTGCAGCCATTAGAACAGCTCCAATGAAAAAGAGGAAATCAGATATTAGGATGGCAGTTCGCCTTCCAAATCTGTCATTTAACCAGCCACCAATTGCAGCCCCTATGATGGCTCCTGCAACTGCCATGCTCACTATACTCTCCTGTTGAAAGACCAAAAAGGAGTAAAACAGGTCAAGCACCAAGAAGGGACGCAACATGTTACAAATAAAATTCCAGAAGCTAGAATAAGGAATTTTGAGACTGAAAATGTTTAAGGTTTCCTTGACAATTAACTTAGATTTTTACAACCTGAGAAATTTCCGTATTGGAGCTGCTGTAAGTTTATTATCAAGACTTAAGGTACTGCAGAATTATTTGAATGAATATTTTTCGATAAGGCTATCAGCAGCAGAAAAAGAATTCTTTAGATGGTTTTAACCTTTTGGCAAAATTTTTCTGGCATTCTCGTTTAAAACTCGTTTCCTCTTGCAATTTAAGCAGGAGGTTCTAGAGATACGATTCATCTTAGCCTCATAGGAAATTAACAATGTCATCTCGTCCTCAAGAAATGAAATGTCAAAGCTAGTGAATTAGTTAGAAATAGAGGAAGATAAAGGTACATAAGAATGATAGATGAAAAATCTCTTACCCCAGAAAGATTGCTAACAGTGGGAATTTTACCCTAATGAGATATAGTTTCAGAACAATTAAGAGAAGTCTTTTACTCCAGCAATATAACTGGTTGACAAAAGTAAAAAAAAAAAAAAAAAAAATCCAAAAAGCCATGTTAAAAGTAATATTCCGAGAATATTTTGACTGAGCTGACCTGTAGAACAGTCTTCCTATCCACAGTCTTGAAGTCATCTCGAATGTACAAAAGAGCACCTGATATAACCCCTGTCTCAGCAAAACATATTATCATGAGAAAATTTTCTAGCTAGAGATACCATGCTCCTTCTAGACAATCCAGTCAAACAAGATACACATAAATCCACATATACATATACATCTAGTGAGAGAGAGAAGGGACCTGTGTCATAGCCGAAGAGAAGGCCACCAATGCCAGCAGAGAAAGCAAGACGAAGGATATAAGGGTTCTTCCGTGCCAAAAACAAGCATTCTTTGAACCCTGCTGTGTCTTGTGGATGTATCCCTCCTTCCATCTTTGAAATATACTTCCAAAACATCAATACACACCGCAAAATTTCAGCTTTCACTTGATTATGAGCAAGAGTTGATAAGCTATGGAAGCAAATGGAAGAAGTGTACTAGAAAGATTTTCTGCAAAGTCGGACACGAAAAGAAGACAGTGATGTCAAGAACCGAAAGAGCAGGTAAAGAGACAGAAACAGAGATCTCTGCTGAAAGGCTGGCCAATTTCAAGAAGCTACGGACGCTGTCATCTTCTGTGGCCTGACCTCTCACTCACGTCCTCGCCTCTTCGGAGAGTTACATAACGGCCACATACGCCATCACCCGTGCGCAATGTGGAATCAGCCCCGGAATTTGACAGCTCTAAATTGTGCCACTAATTGACAGACATATTTTAAAATTTAATAAAATCTAATAATTTTGAATTTCTGACAATGTAAGGTGGACAATCTAAGTAAAAATTTGTCCGTTGTCTATAAATTATTTTGTATAATTTTATAAGTATTTGTATATCAATTAAGATATAAGTAAATAGAAATTTATTTAAATATAATAAAAAATTATTAAATATATAAAATTTATGTGAGACAAAAAAGAAAAAATATATGTATTATGAGTATATAATAATTATTAAATTAATATTAATTAAAATTAAAATAAAATTTTAAATTTAAAAGAATTTCTTCCCAAATATAATCTTAATCATACGATTTAAAATTAATAAATTACATAATTCTTAACTCTATAATATAAACTTTGCCCATTTGATATTTTTATAATACTGATCAATTCATAAATATAATTTATATGCATGTATTAAATATTAGATAGTATAAATAAGGTGCAAATTTAAGCTTCCAACATAGCATTTTCGAAGTTGGTAATGTTATATTTTCCCTATATTTTAAGCCATTTAGATCCTAACAAGCCTTACCATCCACGGCATAGTTGTGCTGACTGTTGGGCTAGGGGGCGAGAGTACTTGTAATTTCAAAAGTTTGGAATTAATTATTTTTGTTTGTTCCCCTCTTAAAGTATTTTGACACGTTAGTACGGTTCTTGACCAGTTTTTCCTGTTTGGGGGTCCAATTTTGCAATGAGTGTCGACTCATGATGATTGAGACGCTTAAGGCGCATCATTGGTTACACGCAATCCAAGTACCAAAGAACCAAGGCTCGAGTATTTTTGGATTTGTCTAAAAAAACTTTAATAGTTGAATATTCTTAAGTGTATTTGACAGCCTATAATAGTTTAGTCAAGCATGTCTAAGAATGCTCGTGCACGCCTCAAAGATTGTTTGGTCAAGTTTAAAGATGTTTGAGAATTCCCAAAGAAAGGGAAATTCGTGCAGCCTGTGAACATACATCATTGTTTTATATATTTATACAACATATAAATAAAATTATATATAATATTTATTCTATAACTTTTAATTTACATGATATAAATATTTAAAGAATCCAATATACATAAGAATTTCTGCCAAACCAAAGGTCTGAACGAACAGCCAAACATCAAGTTAGAACACTCGACAACGATGCTCAGTGTCCAGTCAAGACGGTCGATGCCCAATTGGTGACTGCCATCAGCTACCTCCGTTTTTTTTTATTGTACTTTTGTTCTAAGGCCTCTATATTCATGGATGTAACTTTTTATATACTAGTTTTGTATAGATAGTCTAGAGAAAATGGATAAAATTTTCCCACTTGCTCAAAAAAATTTATTGTACTTTTGTAAATAAGAGTTTGAATTTTGTAAGTTTCCTAAGGCTTCTAGATCTATGGTCGTAACTTATTATATACTAGCTTTGTATAGATACGTTTAGATAAAATGGATAAAATTTTTTCACCTGCTCAGTAAAATGGTATAACCAAGGTTGTCGATTGTCACATGTGGTATTTTCCTTCACCTAGACTTGCTATAAAAACCTCATGCAGGCTCATTTGAATAAAATGTCATCTTTATGTAAATGATTGTGCCATTTACAATCCATTTACTATTGTTTTCTCTCGTTTTCATTCTGTTTGTTGCTATTTATAATTACAAGTAAAGTATATTATGTGGTTTGGTATGTTAATTTATTGTGTTATTGTTACATTTTTTCTATTTTCGTTGCATTAGTTAGACAATTACTAATAAAAGTTAGACAGTTAATAATAAAAGTTCAACACACAACAACTTGGTAATGTAATTTGGCTTTAATGAGCTTACGTTTACAGAGTCTGATTCAGTGAAAAAAATTTACTAAATTTTAACAAAAGTTATCTGAACACAGTTTTTGTTATCATTCAATGATTCCTAGTAGACTATAATAAAACAGCACACCAGTGTTCATATGTCAAACTTCAAAGGTTTTTGCTGAACCCAACTCTTCAATTGAATTCTCTTCAATCCATGTTACTTTAGCATGACATCACTTGTTTTCACGGAAAAACTTCTTCACCGAAAGGTATTTGCAAAGATCAAGGTTGATTCACTCCCTAATGATATGTTGTAGATGCAATAATAACTTAAATCATGAAGCATACATTAGCGATCAAATCAGAATATAATAGAGTTTGTAAGCCTCAAAACTAAATAGAATATGTCATGAAAAACACTCTCCTTTGCTCCCTATCATGCTGAATAACTCTTTCTTCCATCCTCATTTGCCAAAGTTCCATGGTGTTTATATAAGAGTTACAGTATAATACTTTGATTTATTGTTGAATTAGAACATTGCCTAAACGATACATATCAGAATCTTTTCATATCTTCATAGTTTTAATCTGATAAGAATTTGAGAATTTCACCGTATAACCCATAAAGATATCAAAAAGATATTCCTTAATATTCTCCTGGTTCTTACTGGATTTGTTTTACTCATGCATAAGTTTCCGAATTACTCGAGAGTTTAACATTGTCAAGGAATTTAGCTATTGCCTTAAACACGTACAAACTTTGTGTAAGCAGATATGGTCTTGATTCGATTTTAGCAAGGTTATAGGCATCATAATTAGTCTTGAAGAGTGAAAAGATGATCAATGACATTACCCGGTTGCCATTTGTTGTTACGATGTCATTTTTGCAGTTGTGAGAACAACTACCGATTATGTTGCTCTGAAGCTAAAACCTATTCTAAGGAGCTTCTATGACTCTCTGATTGGTAGCAATGACAAGAATGATAACTGGTTCAAATAGGAAAAATGATCTCTTTTCCAAGTTCTAGATGAGGAAGCCCTAACGTGCAAGAGAAGAGCAAATGCATAGAAATGCCCACAATATAAACAATGAAAAATCTTGAGACTTTGTATCATCAAATTTTGCTTCTTTTTGAATTGCATTTTCGTACTTCTTTTTTGGGCGTTAAAAAAAGTTGAGTTCTTTCATCCAATGAGTTTGTAGGGTAACTCGATAATGATGAGGGTTACTATTATTGTTGGTGTGATAAGTTGTCAAACAACTAGATTAACTAAGAACTGTCAAAGAATCATACTCAGGAAATGAATACACGACAGTCCCGTTTGAACACCAACCACCACGCACTCAGTAAATAAATGCAACATCTTCTAGACATCACATCTCGAGATGTTATAATAATGTGCTTCTAATAATTTGATAGATTCGATAACGAACTAAATTTGTACTTTGCTACATTTAATAATGAACTAATATGTATACGCATAACTACGAATTAGTGATCATTTGTTCAATCAGTGTTTTTTGGACATTTTTAAGTTTATTTGGTAATTAAATTAACAATAATTCCAAATAGCATCAAACATAAACAGTAGTCCCAAATTTGCATCAATATAAACAAAAGAAGACCAAGATAATACAGATACAAGAAAACATAGACAGATTTGGTGGTGAAATTAAATTATTGCTCAAAACAAATACAAATATCAAAATTCTTTATTGAGAAAAGTTTCTACTTTTGCAAGTTAAATTCTTAAGTTGAAAAGAAAAATCACTCGAACAGAAAACCAAATTTCTCAAAATCACATTTTTTTAGTACATATTCTTGTTCTCAACAAAATCTTCTGCAACCATGTTTCCTCATCTGCCTTTTCTTTCCGTACCCCTATCCCAAACAAACTTTCAAGTTCAGCAACTAGCACAGCCAATAACTTCTCTTAAAAAAATATCATTATATTTTAAATTTTGAGCAGGAGAGACATAGGACTTACTAAGCAAGAGAAGCAAAGGAGGAGAGGTAGCGAGCAACAGGAACAGCACCCGCGAGCCTATAGTTTATGAATTGGGTGATGCGGTAGCGAGCAAGACTATAACAAGTGGGGATTTGGGGTTTGGAAAAATGGAAAAGTTTGGGAAGTTGTTGGACAATAGAGTGATGCGGCGACAAGCAAGTGGGGATTAGGGTAATAAATAGGGTGAAAAATGGAAAAGTTTGGGGAGTTGCTTTGGGTTATAGACGATCAATAGTCATCAGTTGTAATGGCAACATTGAAATTGACAATACCACTAGCTAGTCTGCTTTGACGAGCATCGCAGTAAGCAACGAAATAACAATATTTTAATAAAAAAATTGCCATTGGCAGTGATGATTTGCCACTAGTGATTTCTGTAATTTTGAAAAAGCATTAAAATGTATGATATTTTATCATTTTTTTAAAAAAGTAATATTTTAACGAAAAACTCAATATGATCACAAGCTATATTACATGCTGCCTACTTTTTCTTGTATGATATTGGGACTTTCTTTTTTTATGTTCTGGAAGGTGATATATCCCCCATTAACAGGAAGATGTGTTGGCTTATTTATCAATTTCGGAATGCTATATGATATGATATATAGCTCCTAGCATATAGGCTTCCATATGAAAAAAATAAATAAATAAAAAGAAGCTCCTAGCCTATGGGACAGTTAGTTCTTTTAGTTTGTTGAGTTGTCGATAAATGTGCTCCTTGAATATTATTGATTTTGTGATTGTATCTTCTTATAAAAATCAAATGATCACACTCTTTCAAACTTCTAAAATCTTCATTTGTGCTTTTTGTCCAATGTCTAATGATTAGTATTAATTTTGACCATTTAAATAGACTCAATTATAATTAAAAAAATTGAAAGGCAAATTTGTAATCTTTCAAGCATTAGTTTTGTACACTACCCCTCAAGCAATTTTTTAGCTTTTTCTTGCTTGGATTTTGGGTTGAGGCATTGTTCTATTTGGAAAGCAACACATCAGTGTTGGACACAACTTGAAATACACTCATGTCTCAATCCATGTTACTCTCTGAAACTTTATTTTTGGTAATTTTTAAATTGGTCCTCAAAAGTATATAATTGTCTCAATTAAGTCCCTCTAAGATTACTTTACTCAATTTAGTATTTATAAATATGAAAAGTGTATCAAAGTCATCCTTCAAGCAGCCCAAAGTAATAAATCTCATCTCCAGTCAAGCCTAAATCTCCCCAATTGACATTTTCTTTTTCAAGAGTTTCTTTTCAGAGTTGATTTCTTTAAACAATTGAACCATGGATGGGTCCATAAATATACTTGATTCAACATTCTTTTGAGGTTTTTCTGCCATCTCTAGAGTTTGCAATTTCTATGAGTGTTTGCGAGAACATCAAGAGACAAAGATGTTGAGGTTTTTGAAAGAGAGTTTGGATAATGGAGTGCAACTGAGAGAGAGACTTTTGTTTCTAGTATTATGTCTCGTTGATTTCTACTCAACTACCTTATGTTTTTCTTTCACAATCAAATCCCTAGTTTCAAGGGTTGGTGATTGGCTCACGAACTTCCAAATGGTAGTTTTTTTTTTTTTCAGAATTAATTCTCATCACAATGTCTACATGCTTCTAACATATCCCAAACTTTCCCTCTCTCTCTTATTTTTTTTTTCAACCTTTTTTATGGAAAATAAAGAAATTGTTATATATAGTTTGACATAACAAAAACTTCTTTGTTAAAGTAAGCAAAGTCCTAATACTGTTTACAATTCTTCAAGCTACATAGTATTAATAGGTTTTGTAAAAATATCTTCTAGTTGCTTCTGTGTGGAAATATATTCAATCTATACAATATTCTATTCCACAAGGTCTTTGATAAAGTGATGGCTTATGTCAATATGCTTTGTTTTGCTATGTTGAAATGATTTTCAATATGTCTATTGCAGTTGTGTTGTAAGAATATATAGTCAACTTTTTTCTATGCAATACCATAATCTTCAAGTATTTGCTTCATCCATAAAGTTATGTACAACAACTTCTAGTAGCAATGTATTCAACTTCTGCAGCTAACAAAGAAATATAGTTCTACTTCTTATTGTTCCAAGATATAAGATTGTTTCCAAGATAGAAATATCCTCCTGAAGTACTTTTCGTATCATCACAATTTCTAGTCCAATCAGCATCACTAAATTCAATGAGATGAGTACTTGATTACTTGCTAAAGTATATGCCAAATTCAGAAGTGTAACATATATAATTGAGTACAACAACTTCTAATAGCAATGTATTCAACTTTAGTAGTTGACAAAGAAATATAGTTCTAACTTCTTACTGTACTAAGACATATGATTGTTTCTAAGATAGAAATATCCTCTTGAAGTACTTTTCTGATCATCACAATTTCTATCCCAATCAGCATCACTGAATTCAATGAAATGAGTGCTTGAGTACTTGCTAAAATATATGCCAAATTTAGAAGTATAATAGACATATTTGAGAACTCTTTTAAACATATGATTGTTTCTAAGATAGAAATATCCTCTTGAAGTACTTTTCCGATCATCACAATTTCTATCCCAATCAGCATCACTGAATTCAATGAAATGAGTGCTTGAGTACTTGCTAAAATATATGCCAAATTTAGAAGTATAATAGACATATTTGAGAACTCTTTTAACAACCTTCAAATATGATTCTTTAGAACTTGATTAATATCGAGCACATACTCCGATACTTCTTACTGTATGAGATAAGTACTTACTAAAGTATATGCCAAGTTCAGAAGTGTAACAGATATATTTGAGTACAACAACTTCTAACAACAATGTATTCAACTTTTGTAGTTGACAAAGAAATATAGTTCTAACTTCTTACTGTCCTAAGACATATGATTGTTTCTAAGATAGAAATATCCTCTTGAAGTATTTTTCTGATCATCACAATTTCTATCCCAATCAGCATCACTGAATTCAATGAATGAGTGCTTGAGTACTTGCTAAAATATATGCCAAATTCAGAAGTATAATAGACATATTTGAGAACTCTTTTAACAACCTTCAAATATGATTGTTTAGAACTTGATTAATATCGAGCACATACGTCGACACTGTGTGTCATGTGAAGATGACTTGCAGTCAAGTATAATAATTTTCCAATCATGCTTCTATAAAGATGTTGACCTACTTCTTGTCCTTTTTCATCCTTTGGCATCCTCTAGTTAGCACTTACAAGAATTCTAATAGACTTTGATCCTTCTATATTAAAAATTTTAACCAAATTATTAGCGTACTTGGCCTAGAAAGTAAAAACTCCTTTTTCATTTGTTTGATCTACAATTTGAGAAAGAACATTAGTTTACCAACCATACTTATTTCAAATTCAATTTGCATGAGCTCAGCAAAATCTGTTGACATTTGTCTTGATGTTGAACCAAACACTATGTCATCAATATAGACTTGAACAATCATGAAGTTTGCTGTTAGTTTTTCTTTTACAAACATACTTTTATTTGATCCCCCTCTCTTGTAGCCTCTTTTTAGTAGGAAGGTTGTAAGCATCTCATACAAAGCTTTTAGTGCTTATTTTAATTTGTAAAGAGCTTTTTTTTTTTAACTTGAAAACATAATCAAGAAATTCTAGATTAACAAATTGTTTAGGCTATTCAACATAAACTTCTTCCTATAAAAATCTATTCAAGAAAACACTCTTCATATCTATTTGTTGAAGTGTAAAACTTTTAGCACAAGCAACAACAAGTAACAATCTGACTGATTACAATCTTATTACAGGGGCAAATATTTTGTCAAAGTCGATACCTTCAATTGTGTATAACTTTGTGCAACCAATATGACCTTATTTCTAGTGATGTTTTCAAATTTATCAGTCTTATTTCTAAATATCCATTTAGTTCCAATTATATTCACATCTTTCTATCTAGGCACAAGCTCCTATATTTCATTCCTTTCGAATTGTTGAAGCTCTTCGTACATTGCAATGATTTAACGCTTATCTGTCAAAGTTTGTTTAATTGGTTCCAATATTGATGTGTATAATAATTATACTTGACCATATCCTTGTAATTAACTTTTAGTCTTTCTCTAGTCTTTCTGAATTCATCAAGACTTCCAATAATCAAAGAAGAGGTTTGATACTTCTTAAATCTTGAAGAAAGAACTTTCTGTTGTAACATCTTTTTGTTCTTTGTTAGAATCTACTTCTACATCAGTGTTAACATCTTCTAATATACCCTACTTGTCACCAACTTGAACAAGCTCTTTATTATTGTTCAATGGTACTGACTTTTTTTTATTGTTTGATGGAATATCTTCGACCACAACATTAATTGATTTGGTGAATACTTGGCTTTTTTTGTTGAACACACGATATGCTCAGGTGTTTTTGGAATATTCAAGAAAGATTCCTTCATCACTTCTTGCATTAAAATTTCCCAACTGTTCTTTGTCATTCAAAATGTAATATTTAATTCCAAAGACATAAAAGCAGTTTAGTTGAGGTTTCCATCCGTTCCAAATTTCATATGCAATTTTGTTAGTGTAAGGCTTGGAATAAGTTACATTGATGATATGTGTAGCAGTGCTTACAACTTCTACTCACCATCTATGTAGCATTTCCTTGGTATTTAGCATCACCCTTACTATTTTTTGAATGGTTCAACTTTTACACTCCACAACAACATTCTGTTGGGGTATTTCGGTGATAAAAACTCCTGTTGAATACCGTTCTCAACACAAAAATTATCAAACAATTTATTATCAAATTGCTTTCCATGATCACTTGTCTTCTCAAGTTTGCACCATTTTGAGTTTGTAGGTTCAAACACAACTTTTGAAATGCTTCAAATGCATCTTATTTGTTACTCTAAATATATACCCAAATGAATATGAAATAATCATTAACACACACAAGGACATAACCTTTTTTCTCTGATACTTTCAGTTTGTGTAGGTCTAAACAAATCTGTATGCAAAAATTCAAGTATTGTAGATGTAATGATCTATTGGACTTTTTTATGTGGAGATTTGATTTGTTTACCACTCTAACAGGAATCATAGACTCTTTTGATATTCTTACCTAACTCAGGTAATCTATGAACTGCACTTGTTGAATTTATTTTATGTAACTATTTGTAATTGATATGTCCCAACTTTTGATACCATAACTCAATGCCATCCGCCTTTTCCATCATACAATTATAGTTTTTGAATACACATATCTTATAACAATTATCTAAAATTCTATTTCTAAATATCATACATTTACCTGTTTTGTCAACTACTAGACATATGTCTTTGTAAAAGTTAATAAATAAATTGTCATCACATAATTGACTTATACTTACTAGATTGGCCTCCAATCTATCAATATGTAAAGTTCTGGGTTTAAGCATATCTTCAATATTTAGCATGCCATTTCTAACCATTTTATTTCTTGAGCTATCTCCAAAAGTAACAGAACAATATTTTTGTGTCCATAATTGCTAAGGAATACCTTCTTGCTTGTCATGTGCTTTGCACATCCACTATCAAGATACCATACATTTTTCATAGCAACTTTTAGTGAGACATGTCTACATGCACTTTGATTTCATTTCTTCTGATCCATATGTGCTTTACCTTTATTACTTTATTTCCTTTGTCAAATTAGGTTTAGCAAATTTTAGACCATGTTGAAGATCTTTGAGTTTTTTTCGAGCAATTTTTCCACTTATGTCTTGCAAGAAAGTAATAATTACAACAAACAAGAGATTTCTTAAACTTAAGTTTAAAATTCTTCAATTGTTCCTTCTTCTCAGCAACTGTTAAAGACTGTTTTTCAACCTTGTTGAACTTATCATATCCAAACCTAGTTTTGTCATGTGGGTGGTTTCCAAAAGAATGAACTTTATCCAACTTTGATTTTATAGAGTTTAGTCTTTTAATAGCTTGCTTTGCATCTACTAACTTCATACTAGTGTCATGTAGCCTTTGATTGCTAGTTTTCAATTGCTTTTCACCTTATTAAACTTGTTGTTAAAGCTTTTTAATCTCTAGTTATTGTGAACTGTTCTCTTCTTGAACTCTAAAAACATCATTTTCTAGGATTTTATTCATTTCTACAACTTCAAGCCATTTTGAAGGCATTAGATCATATCTTTTTATGAGTTTCTCATGTGTTACTTCTTCATCGTCAGACTCATCAAGGTCTTCCTCAATTTCTTCCTCAGATTTATTTTTCTCATGAATTAAATCCTTTTCAACAACAATGTTAAATGAAACATTACTTGCTTGTCCTTCATCGTTATCTTTATTAGTGCTTTTCTCATCAAGATATTCTATATTCTCTTCACAATCATTCAGAGTTGTGTTGTAAGACTTGTTCTTCATTTTTCTTAGAATGTTACCACAGTTAGCCTAAATATGTCCATATCCTCTACACTTTCTACACTTAGATCCTCTCAATCCACTTTTGTTTTCTAAAGGTTTCTACTCAGTGATATTCGTTTGTTGAAATCTAGGTTTCTTGTTGATATGTTTGTTGAATGATATATTCTTCTATTTTTGTCTCCTTAACCGCGTGTTGAAACATCTTGTCAGAAAACTAATATTATTATCTGAGCATTTATTATCATTAGAATCATCTTATGCTTTCAAGACAGCTCCATTTTCCTTAGATTTTGACTGAGACTAAAAGTTCATTTCATAGATTTGTAAACATCCTAAAAGGTCATTGAATTGCATATTTGACATATATTTGTATTCCTCTATAGCAGCTACTTTGGCATGGAATCAAGGTAGTAGAGATCTTAATGTATTATGCACCAACTTTTCTTCAAATAGATTTCTCCTAATTGCAAAGCCTGATTAGCAATATCTCTCAATTTGCTACCAAATGCAGTGATGGTTTCATTTGTGTTGCCATATCTCTCCATCCTTAGTTCCTCAAATTATGTTGCTGACATTTGTAACTTTGACATTCTAAAAATACTTGTACGTTCGTATATAGTTTGCAATACTTCCCATGTATCTTTAGCAAATTTCCATTTAGAAATCAATTTGAACTCATCAGGACCAGCATTAGCAAAAATTGTATTCAATGCTTTAGCATTAGCATTAATAAGATGACATTAAGCATCAGTCCATAGATTGATTGGCTTTAATTCTTCAGCTGCAGTACTAGTATTTAGCATTTTTTAGAGGTTTCTATCCTTGTTTAACAACTTTCCAACAACAGCATCAAGATTTTCAATGAAGATTCTTATTCTAGGTTTCCAGTATACATAATTTGTGCCTTCTAGTAATTGTGGTTAAGTAATATATCCTCATTCTTTCACTCATCCAGATATGATTTGCCAAACCAACTTCCAAGATCTTACTAGCTAAATTAGTAACAACTCCAACACGGTAAATCATTCTAATATTAGTTGTGTGGTTTAGTTTGTCAATCTCATATATTATTGTTAAACTTTCCTATAATAGTAGTGATAGTTTTATAGACGAAAATAAAAAGTTCAACAAATATAGTAAATTATTAACATAGTTCATCTGTCAACAAACCTACGTCTGTGTATCCTAGACTAATAAAAAGATCTACTAAAAGTTTAATATCTCAATCATCAAGTGATTCTTAATGGATTCTAACATAGTACTATCCTAGTTTCCTTATGTCAAATGCTAAAGATCTTTACTAGATCCAACTCCAAATATTGAACATCTTTTAATCATTGTTACTACAACATACCGTTACTTTGTTGACGTAAGAAATCTTTTCACCAGAAAGGTGATTGATCTGTAAAAGCTTGATTCAAGTCCTTCTCAAAGATTTGATTATGTTACAACAATCAACTTGAACCATGAAACATACTTTGACAAAGAGAATTATTAACCATATTTATGTGTATAGTTTAAGAATACACAGAATATTGTATGAATTTTCTCACTCTATTTTCTCAACCAATTCTGTAATGAATCTCCCTTAGTTTCAATCTCCTGCTCTTTACTTCCTTTAATCTGAAGCTCTTTGGTCAGTTATATATATTGTAACAGAGTGTTTGTTTCCTTATTGAATTTGGAGATTGCCATAAGATTTTCTTGTATTTTCCTAAATCTTTGCAACTTCAATTCGAAATGGATTCCCAGTCTTCTCAATATAATTTTCAGCGTATTCTAATTATCAAGATTTGTCTTAGATATTTTAAAATCCTTTTCCTATTTTAACTATAATACTTCGTACTTTTACTTTCAATTGGCCACTACTTGTAATAGGATGAGAATTTATATTAATGGCCAGAACAAAAGATTATCGGTGCAATGAGACAAATATTTTGGTATAATAATATTTTATCGGGACCTAAATGTAATTATTGCATTTGTTCTACCCGTACCCTAAATCTTCAGAAAGCTAATATTGTTAATAAAATAAGAATTTGAGGGTACATTGAGAAGAGAAATTGATCAGTGCGATGAAATGCACGTTTTGGTGTGAATTACGCTATTCGGGTCACCGAGAGCATTTCAGTCATTTTGACCGTGCCCGTGACTTTGACCATAAATTTAACTATACCAAGAAGGAATTGAAGAATATAAGTATTACCAATGGATTTAGTGAAATTTTTAGAGTTAAATAGTGAAATAAAATATTTTTTCGTTTCGGACCCGATTTTGGTCATTTTTTAGAAAAATTAGAAATGCGAGTAAAACTTGGACGTGTAGTACTATGTGATTGGTGGATAGGGACATGTGCCACAATATGAAAGGTTGTATGAGATTTCATACAAGATAAAGTTTATCAAATAAGTTTTACAAAATAAATAAAAAAATAGGTGGACGAATGAAATTACGACACGTGGCAGGTAGCCCACAATTTGGACCATTTATGGTGGTGGAGAAGCTGAATTTCAGCAAGAAATTCGCCCATAAGGAGTAGAGAAAGAAGAGAGAAAGAATAGGAAAGAAAGCTAGAGAAAAATAGGGAGAAAAAAAAAGGAGAGAGAAAGAAAGAAGTGTGTGTGTGTTCTCGGTGTGTTCTTGGAGCAAAAGCAAGCCAAGAGATCCCACATATAAGGTACAAGTCTATATTTAAGGAATTAAACTTATAGATCTCATTACAGTGATTATTTTGGTATGAGTCTTAACATGAAAACATGATTTTCATGTCTTGATTTAGGATTAAAGTTAGGGTTTGAGAATTTTGTGTATGAACCTTGTATATGCACATATGTGTGCTGGCTGCCTAGGGGTTTATGGATAATATTTTGTGTGAGGAAAAACTGAATATGCATGGTAGTTTGAAGTATTGTTTTTGGTTGATGAGATGATGACCAAAGTAGAATGAAAATAGAAGTTTCTTGGTCGGGAAAATGAATTATACTAGCCTTTAATTAGAAAAGATGAATTTGAGTTGAATAAGTGTGATTCTTGTGAGCTATTGAAATCTGAAAATTATAGAATTAAAGATGATTTGAAGGAGAATTGAATAAATTAATGATTCCAAGGCGTTGAAGAATAAATGAGAATAAAAGAAAGCATGAATAGTAAAATTGAGGTAAAACTATTGGAGCTATTTTTGCCCAGAAGGCCAAAAAAGCTAATACATAATTAAGTTTAAGAATCTTACAGTCGTTTTGGTATATTATAGAGCCAAATCAGAGTTGTGAATTGAAAGTTACGTCGAAAATAAAGTCATGTGTCAAGTAGTGAAATTCCAAAAAAATGAGTCTGAAAATAGATGAACTTAAGGATAATTAATTGTGTGATTTTGGATGAAATGAATGTGAATTATGATGTGAATCCTTTCTTGTATATGAAGGGAGAAAGGATGTGGAAAAAAGAAAATGAAAGAATTGATCAAATGATGAAAAAATGATGTGAACGGAGGTTGAACGTTTTCCTTAACTGTCGGCTAACCATCGGCCTTGTCGGCTACCCCGTCGAGCACGTCGGCTGCCCCGTCGAGCACGTCGACTGGGCGTCAGTTATTTTTTGGCCAAACACGATTTAACCCGAAAGCGATGTTTAGTGTAGGTTTATTAGTAAATGGCAAACGAAACGTTGAAAATGGTAGAAACCGTGATTGAACGGCCGTAAACGGAAAAAAGTTACTTAGGACACGAGGTGAGTCCCTTTGATTTTTAAAACCTTTTGAAAGCTAGTATGCTTCACTTTTTCCATGAAATGCTACGTTTTATACCGTTTTGGAAATCTCTAAATATGTTTAAGGTTTATTTGAGCAAGAATTATTTTGAGCCATTTTGGACTCAAATAAACTTCATATTTGGCTTGGAAACCTTAACGGACGATTATAGCATGAATTTTGTGAATTTAGCATTTTTTTTGGAATAAATACTTGGGATTTTCAAAAAATGGTAAATTTTGGAATCGAGTATTCCTAAATTGACTGGAATGCCCTTATTGGAATATTTTATGAAAATGTGTTTGGAAACTTTGAATTTAATCCTTTTTTGGGATTTGAATTATAGATTTCTTGAAATGAGTTCCTTTTAGAATCGGGTATTTAAAAAATGATCCAAATGTCCTTATCGGAATGTTTTATGGAAACCTTTGGAATAAGGTATTCGGTAAATGACCGAAATATCCTTATTGAAACTTTTGTGAATATTTTTCAAATCGGGTAAGGGTAAGATGACCCGAATGCCCTTAGAAATGACTTTTGTGATCAAATACAGGGAAATATGACCTGGATATTCCTAGAAGCTTATTTTAATATGAGAAAGAACTCTTTAACCTATTTTGAAATGATTTTGAAAAATGATCTCTCGTGATGAAATTGACTTTTGAAAAATGACATTTTGATCCCTGAAATTATTTTATTAGCCTGATGTGCTTATGAAATGAATTTTTTGGCCCTGCAGAGCCTATGTGAATGATGATCTAACTTGCGAGTCAGTGGAATCAAATTTTAGAAAATGTTATTTTGTCCCAAAAATGTTTGTTTTGAAAATCCTACTGGATCAGATAACCCTCTGGCTTGATTAGTCAGAAGGGGTTAGTATTGGTAACGTTGAGTACTCACCAAGGACTTTGATCTTTGTACTAGTCTACGTTAGAGTTAGATGACCCTAATAACCTGGCCTAGTCCTAGGGATTGTCTTACTCTGAATGGGGTGATAGGACATTGAGATGAGTCGTACGGTGAGTAAGGTTGGCATTGATAACGGTAAGTAAGGTTGGTATTGATTACGATGAGTAAGGTTGGTATTAATAATAGTGAGTAAGGTTGGTATTAGGATCCCCGACTTATGGTGAGTAAGGTTGGTATTGGGATCCTTGAGCTTACAGTGGTAAGAAAAACATTCTGAATTACTCGCTATTGTGCTTGTTTGCACTTACCTTTTCGACAATACACAGTTGAGTACTATAGGCTTGTGTCCTTAGTACAATAAGACTGTGATATCAAAGGCAAATCATTGTGAGCTTTGCACGGAGGCCGACCTTCTATTAGAGAAATGCCCGTGACCTGAAAATCGGGGTAATGATATGAAATCTGAAATACAGTTTTCCAAAATGATTGAATTTTGAATGAACTCTTCTTTAAAGAGTTTTGCAATTACTTCTAGCGAACTCTTCTTTAGAGAGTTTTGCAATTGTTTTCAGTGAACTAATGATATGCTTTCCCCACAAAAGTTTTATGTACTTTGTTCTTTCATAAAGAATTAGCACACACAGGACTCACTCGATGATTTTTCACTTACATGAGTATTCTATCTTACCCTTTTTGTAGGATCCAAAGTTAAGCGGACATACGGATAGAAGGACGATACCACAGTGACAACGGTTTAGGTTCGGACATTCCCCTTCTGATGATGCGCATTATTATTGATGTGAAGTGAAAACTTTCATGTATAGGATTTTCTGTTATATATGTGTATATGACCATTAGTATAGGTTGTTGTCTGGATCTGGACTTTGTATACTTTGTTGCTTTCGTTATAAAGACCCCTTTTCTGGGAAACTGGACGGAGCGACATCCAACGTTGATATGCTTCTGTGGTTACCTTTAGTAAGGGGTGTTATAATTGGTATCAGAGTATAGTTTTATAGAATTGTGGTATCATCATAGGGATTGATAGACCTTATTCATTGTAAATGTATGATAGATAGGAGTAATAAGGGCAAGCGCACAATAGATGAGTATAGCGATGATAGGACGAAAGAGATAGGCGAGAATTCGGGTGTAAAAGATTTGGGGAGATTAGGACTATATTCCGAGCTAGTGTGCCAGGATGTTTTCTTTTGACAGGACCCAGTCCTGGCCGTCGTCATGCATCCCGTCCCACCGGGAGCGTATTTGACCCGGCAGTGCCCATTATTACTTCGTGTGTGTGACATCTCAATCTAGAAAGGATACCTACTCCCAAAAGAACATCGTTGCCACATGAGAAGGTGGGTGGTGATTCTGGTGAGATTGATGGTGATATTGAGCCATACTATCAGGATAATGATGAGGAGGATAGTATCCCCGATGGTGTAGTGTTGTCTGAGGATAATAAGGAGGTATTGGCGGGGCTACACTAGGAGTATTAGAAGATGAGATGTTATGTTTGAAGGATGTTAAGGTAGGAAGGGATCAGAAGGAACCCGAGGTGGAGGTACCTGTAGTCAAGAAGTTCGAGGAAGAATTAGAGATAGACTCAGATATACTGGCTTGGTTACATCTTGATGCAGATGAATGTGAGGGATTCGATGCAGCTGAGTCTTATACAGTTTCTACAGATTCGGGACTTCTTGTCTTAGACAGCGATGATGATGAGTAGGAGGGTGAGATGTAAATATATGTAGTAGGGAATGTATAGTTCGACCAGTGTATATGACTTGTGCTTGGCACATAAATTTTGTACTGATTTTGTGATAAATGAGAATGCATATATAACCTATTTTGCTATATGCATTGTGCCCATTTTTATGATTGCTTTTGAGCTATGTTGTATTGTTATATCGGTAAATCTTATGAATTGTACAGATACCTCCTAAGTGAACTACTCGAAATAACCTTGAGCCGATTGTGGGAGAGCCACAGGTGGAAGGTCCCACCTTGCAACTTTGGACCACCCTATGTACCGGACCTTCCAGAAGATAGCTGATACTATCCAACAGTTATCTAAGACTATTACTAGAGTTAATGAGAATATAAGCAGGAGAGATTGAAGTGGATTTTGGGGTATGAGTTAGAAAAGATTTGGAGGGCACCGATGGCAAAAGAAAGGGAAGATGTAGAGGAGGGGAGGCTCGACTAGAGGAAAACCCTCTTTTAGATGCTTTAACTATGGAAAGGTAGGACATAAGAGTTTCAGTTGCTCTTACCCTCGAATGACAGGAGTATGAAGTCAGCTTGGAGGGAACAATCAAGGACAGAAGTCAGGACTAGGAAAAGGGAACTCAGGACAAGCTTCTATTTTTAGAGTTGGACCTATCAAGCCCCCAAATGAATGCTCGAGTAGTGACATTAAAAAAGACAGACAACCAGGCTGCAGTGGTGGAAGGTACGCTCCTTATTTTTTATCATAATGCTAAAGCATTGGTAGACCCCAGATCTACGCATTCTTTTATTGCTATTTCATTATTGATTCTATGGGAATAAAAGGGGAATAAAATTCATATAAAATAATTGTCAGTACTCTATTGGAAAAGTAAATGAATAGTGAAAAAATATATAGGAATTGTAAGATTTTGGTAGGAGATGAAATATTAGGAGGAGATTTGATATGTTTGCCCATAGAGGGTTATGATGTTATCTTGGGCATGGATTGACTATCTTAGCATCATGCTCAAGTTAACTATAGACATAAGGTAGTACATTTCTGTCGTCCTGGAAAACCTATATTGGAATTTGTAGGTGAGGCTGAAAGGAAAAGTAATGTTTTTATATCGGGACTCAAGGACCGAAAGATGATTAGAAAATGGTGTACTGAATACTTGGCCTATGTAATTAATAAGCTAGGAGAGGTTAAGAAACCCAAAGATATCCCTGTTGTGAATGAGCATTTAGGCGTTTTTCCAGTAGAATTGAAGGAGTTACCGCCGGAGAGAGAAGTAGAGTTTTCTATTGATTTAGTGCCATCGGCAGAATCAATTTCAAGAACTCCTTATAGAATGGTACCCACAGAATTACATGAGCTTAAGAAATAAGTATAGGAATTAATGGAGTAAGGGTTTATTCAACCTAGTACTTCAACTTGGGAAGCACCTGTAATGTTTGTTAAGAAGAAAGATGGATCATTATGGATGTGTATAGAATTGTGAGGGTTAAATACTGTAAGGGTAAGAAATAAATATCCATTGCCTATAATTGATGAATTGTTTAATCAATAACAAAGAGTAGGATGATTCCCAAAGTTAGACTTGAGGCAAGGATGTTACTAAGTTTGGGTTCAGAAAGAGAATATACCGAAAACTGTATTTAATACTCGATACGGGCATTTTGAGTTTGTGGTGATGCTCTTTAGTGTTACTAATGCCCCTGCTATTTTTATTGACTTAATGCACCAGACATTTTAGCCGTACTTAGATAATTTTGTCGTTATATTCATAGATGACAATTTATATACTCTAAAGATTCCCAAGAACATGAGCAACACATTCGAAAAGTATTAGGAAGTTAAGGGAGGCCAAATTATATTGTAAACTCAATAAGTATGAGTTTTGGCTACAAGAAATAGCACTCTTGGGACATGTGATATCCAAAGACGAGATTATGATAGACCCTGCAAAAGTCAAAGTGGAGATGAATTGGAAATGTCTTGAAACTCCGACTGAAATACGAAGTTTTCTGGGATTAGCATGATATTATCGGAGGTTTATTGAGGGATTCTCTAAGATAGCTTCACCTTTGGCTTGACTCACCCGAAAGAAAGTTCTTTATGTTTGGACTGAGAAGTGTGAGAAAAGTTTTCAGGAACTGAAGAAGAAGTTAAGCTGTGCTCCAGTTTTGGCATTGCCGATGATGGACAAACCTTATGAGGTGTATACGGATACCTCAAAGGAAGGATTGGGAAGAATAGTGATGCAGGAAAGAAAAATGATAGCTTATATCTCTAGAAAATTGAAACCTCATGAGGAGAATTGTTCTACACATAACCTAGAGTTGGCAACTATTGTATTTGCTCATAAGAAATGGAGACATTATTTGTATGGGGCTGAGTTTGAGGTCTTCACCGACCATAAAAGTTTAAAGTACATTTTTACCCAAAAGGATTTGAACATGAGATAACGCCGGTGGACGAAATTTTTGAAAGAATTTCAGTGTCCAATCAAGTATCATTCTGTAAAAGCAAACACAGTAGCGAATGCCCTTAGTAGGAAGGCGAACTTATCTGCTCTTCGAATGTTACGAATCCCAGAACTGGAAACGTTGAGTAGATGGAGAAAAAAGGCTGAGTAATATTTCCATTCAACCTACTTTCCTACAATAGTTAAAGGAAGAGTAAGATAAAGATGAAAAGTTGCAAAGGTTGATGCAAAAAGAGGTGAAGAAAGGAGAAGATGAGTGTCGAAGGGATAATAATGGAATTATTTATTATCGAGATCGGTATTGTATTTCGAAGCAATCTTTGATGAGACAGGATATTTTAACAGAAGCACATCAGAGTAAGTGTACCATCCATCTATTAGTGTTGTGCCCTAGAGGCAATCACTTATACATTGTATATGATACATTTTATTTTATAAAATGCATTATTTATCTTACAGTTTCTTTTGTTTACTTTTAAGTAATATAACTATTCAATAAAGTCCCTAGTACAACACTGTGTTAAGGAAATCATGATATGAGATTCCTAATATACTGTATAGTGTTAGTACTTAAATAGTCCCTAGTCATAATATTAATAAGACAGGACATCATTAATGCGTTAAGACTAGCATGTGTTAGACTTCCTGATTTGATCAGGCGATGGTTTTCATATCCGTGAGTATTGAGATATTCAAAGTTAACACATGGATGCTTGTTAATGGAATAAATTCATTGGATGACCTAGCTATGAGATAATCACATGGATAACTATTTAGTACTAGTGATATAATCTCAATATAGTAAACGTGCAAGTATCCTTAGATTTGATAACTCCAAGGTATTTTGTTTGCTGACCATTGTGCTTTGATTCCAATCTCTGGAGCTCGATTGAGGGCTGCATATGGGATGGATATTGGGTATATTATGAGGTAAACGAAAGTAGTTGAGAGGGTCAATAAAGGATTCACCACGCCTAATAGTATGGACGAATATCTCACGGCCACTTGTAGGAATTACTACTCGAGAAGTCCTTGGCCAAGGCATATGTGTATTGGAAATAGTTCCAATTGATACACATCTAGAGTAATGGGTTCATGGAACAAGTACTATTGTATTCGGGTCAGAATTAATTCTGGAGGGAGTTGGCACTAATTCCGTACTTCAAACTGAATGAGATATTGTATGGTGAAAGGAGTTCATTACATTGAAGTTTGTTATTGAAGGGTTCATGTTAAGCCACTTAACTTTCTAGACTCTTGGTGGTCATGGTGTATTGCTAGATACTGCTTATGATCTGGGAATATGGGTTTATTAATTGATGAATTAATAAACCAATCTTGATTAGATTTAATAGGATTAATTCTAATTAATTATGGATTATTAATCTCAAAGACGTTTGGATTAATTCATGTTGACTACCAATTGATCGGAAAACCTAATAGGTCACACACAATAGAGGATTATATACTCAGGATGTTATTTGATAATATAGTGGGGTTAATTGAGAGAAAAAAAAAGTTGTTGTGGACAAATTATAATTAGTTATAATTTATGGTCCAAATTATAATTGTGAGAACTTGATATTTCCAATTACAATTAGAGAATTCTAATAGGATTAGAATTCTCAATTTTGGTAGAGGATTTTCGTGTAACATATAGATGAAACACACAAAAATCCTAGCTAAGGTGTGACACCAAAAACCCAACACATGAAATCCTTCTCTCCTCTCTCTCTCTCGATTGCTCTTGTGTAACAACCCTAGCCACCATCTTTTTCTGCTAGCACAGGAAAATTTTGGTGCTTAAGTGTTCTTCTGTATGGATTATTATTAGAGATAATTATACACTGTGATTATAGTAGTTAGACATTCAGCTCTCGTGAAGTTGGATAAAGAGGATTGTTGGATCGCGCCTCGACTTGAAGAAGAAAATTTTGTTCTTCAGACGATCAAAGAAAGGTAAAAAACTTTACCTTTGATCTATTTTTATCTTGTTTTCCCCTCATATGTGGGTCCTGGAATGGTATCTCGTTTTATTTTTCCGCTACGCTGTATAGGATACGAGCCTGAGATACCTAACACCATCTAAAAGCCTTAAAGATGTATCAGGACTTAAAACGACATTATTGGTGGATTTGTATGAAAAAGGATATTTCAGACTCTGTAGCTTGATGCTTAACTTGTTAGCAAGTGAAAGCCGATCAGCAACGACCTAGAGGGTTACTACAACCATTGGCTACTCTATCATGGAAATGGGATAAAATTACTATGGATTTCATTATGGGATTACCCATGGCAGTAGGACAACGAGGTACTATATGGGTGATAGTGGGTCGACTAAGTCTGCTCAGTTCATTCCTATTAATCAACAGGATTCTTTAGAGAAGTTAAGTAAAATACATATAGAGAAAGTGATCAGACTTCATGAAGTACCCTCTAATATGGTGTTGGATCTTGATCCTAGATTTACTTCAGAGTTTTGGACTAAATTGTAGCAGAGATATGGGACAAGCTTAAAGTTCAGTACAATAGCACACCCATAAACAGATAGGTAGACTGAACGAGTGAATACGGTTTTAAAAGATATGTTACGGGCTTGTGCTTTAGATTTTGGAACTAAGCGAATTGATAATTTAGTGTATGCAGAATTTGCATACGAATTGTAATGGCCCCATTGAAAGCTCTATATGAAAGAAAATGTAGTCTAGGATGAAGGGAGGGTGAATAAGGTGCCTTCTATCTTGTAAAGTTTGATTGGCTGTGAAGATGATTAAAATCAAGTTAGAAGCGGCTTAGAGTAGACCGAAAAGTTACGCAAATCGACGTAAGATAGATTTGGAATTTGTAGAATAAGATCATGTATTCTTGAAGTTAATTCCACAGCGACAATTGGGAATCAAAGGACAAGAAAAAAAATTGGCATTTAGGTACATTGGACCAGTCCCTATTGTCAAGAGGATTGGGGAGGTGACCTATTGATTAGAGTTACTAGTAGAGCTTCAAAGTATTCCCGATGTGTTCCATGTTGTCCAACTTCAGAAATATGTAGCCGATCCCACACACATTTTGAGTGAAGAGCTTATTGAGATAACTCTAAGTTTGAAGTATAAGGAAAAGCCTATTAAGATCTTAGAGTATACTGAAAAGGGATGTGCTGAATAAAGAAAATTTAACTTGAAAAAGTATTGTGGAATCATCATCCAGTATAAGATGCAACTTGGGAAAACAGAAACGAAGATGTTGAAAAAAAAATATATCCAAAATTATTCCAGGTCTAAGCTAATTTCGAGGACGAAATTTTTTGTAAAGAGGGGAGAATGTAATACCCCCTACTTTTACTTTCGATTGGCCACAACTTGTAGTAGGATGAGAATTTATATCAATGGCTAGAACAAAAGATGATCAGTGCAATAAGCCGAATATTTTTGTATAATAATATTTTATTGAGACATGGATGTAATTATTGGATTTGTTCTACTCGTACCCTAAACCTTCAAAAAGCTACTATTGTTAATAAAATAAGAATTTGAGGGTACACTGAGAAGAGAAATTGATCAGTGCGATGAAACGCACGTTTTGGTGTGAATTACGCTATTCGGGTCACTAAGGGCATTTTAGTTATTTTGACCGCGCCGTGGCTTTTGACCAAGCCAAGAAGGAATTGAAGAATTTAAATATTACCAATGGATTTAGTGAAATTTTTGGAGTTGAATAGTGAAATAAAATATTTTCTCGTTTCGGACCCGATTTTGGTCATTTCTGAGAAAAATTAGAAATGTGGGTAAAACTTGGACGTGTGGCACTATGTGATTGGTGGATAGGAACATGTGTCACATTATGAGAGGTTGTATGAGATTTCATACAAGATAAAGCTAATCAAATAAGTTTTACAAAATAAAAAAAAATAGGTGGACGAATGAAATTGCGACACGTGGCAGATAGCGCACAATTTGTGACCAAATGGTCACCAATTTAGACCATGTATGGTGGTGGAAGAGCTGAATTTCAGCAAGAAATTCGTCCATAAGGAGTAGAGAAAGAAGAAAGAAAGAAAAGGAAAGAAAAGCTAGAGAAAAATAGGGAGAAAAAGAAAAAGGAGAAAGAAAGAAAGAAGAATGGGTGTTCTTGGTGTAAAATCAAGCCAAGAGATCCCACATACAAGGTAAAAGTCTGTGCTTCAAGAATTAAATTTATAAGTCTCATTACGGTGATTATTTTGGTATAAGTTTTAACATGAAAATATGATTTTCATGTCTTGATTTTGGATTAAAGCTAGGGTTTGTAAATTTTGTGTATGAACCTTGTATATGCACATATGTGTGTCGGCTGTCTAGGGGTTTATGGATAAAATTTTGTTTAAGGAAGAACTGAATATGTATGGTAGTTTGAAGGATTGCTTTTGGTTGATGAGATGATGACCAAAGTAGAATGAAAATGGACGTTACTAGGTTGGAAAAATGAATTATACTAACTTTTGATTAGAAAAGATGAATTTGTGTTGAATAAGTGTGATTATTGTGAACTATTGGAATCCAAAAATTATAGAATTAAAGATGATTTGAAGGAAAATTGAATGAATTAATGGTTCCAAGATGTTGAAGAATAAAGGAGAACAATGAAAAGCATGAATAGTGAAATTGAGGTAAAACTACTGAGGCTATTTTTGCCCTTTATTATGTCACGTGAACTAGAACTCTAAAAAGATCTATACAAAATTAAAGTTAAGAATCTTACGGTCATTTTGGAAAATCATAGATTTAAATCAGAGTTGTGAATTGAAAGTTATGTCCAAAACAAAGTCATGTGTCAAGCAGTGAAATTCCAGAAAAATGAGTTAAAAAATTGATGAACTTAAGGATGATTATTTGTGTGCTTTTGGATGAAATGAATGTGAATTATGAAGTGAATCCTTGTATATGAAGGGAGAAAGGATGTGAAAAAAGGAAAGTAAAAGAATTTATCAAACGATGTGAACAAAAGTTGAACGTTTTCCTTAACTGTCAGTTAACCATTGGCCCTGTCGGCTAAACGTCGGTTGGATGTTGGCTACCCGTTGGACACGTCGGCTATTTTTCGGCCAAACACGATTTGACACGAAAATGATGTTTGGTGTAGATTTATTGGTAAAGGGCTAAAGGAATATTGAAAATGGTAGAAACGGTGATTGAACGGTCGTAAACGGAAAAAAGTTAGTTAGGACACGAGGTAAGTCCATTTGATTTCTAAAACCTTTTAAAAGCTAGTGTGCTTCACTTTTCCCATGAAATGCTATGTTTTATACCGTTTTGGAAATCCTTGAATATGTTTAAGGTTTATTTGAGCAAGAATTGTTTTATGCCATTTTGGGCTCGAATGAGCTTTATATTTGGCTTGAAAACCTTAACAGACAATTACAGCATGAATTTTGTAAATTTAGTCTTTTTTTTTGGATTAAATACTTGGAATTTTCAGAAAATGATAAATTTTGAAATCGGGTATTCGTAAATTGACTAGAATGCCCTTATTGGAATATTTTATGAAAATGTGTTTGGAAACTTTGAATCTAATCCTCTTTTGGGATTAGAATTTTGGATTTCTTGAAATGAGTTTCTTTTGGAATTAAGTATTTGAAAAATGATCCAATTGTCCTTATTAGAATGTTTTATGGAAACTTTTGGAATTGGGTATTCGGTAAATAACCGAAATATCCTTATTGAAACTTTTGTGAACATTTTTCAAATCAGGTAAGGGTAAAATGACCCGAATGTCCTTAAATATGACTTTTGTTATCAAATATGGAGAAATATGACCCGAATACTCTTGGAAAGTTGTTTTAATGTGAAAAATAACTCTTTAACGTATTTTGACATGATTTTGGAAAATGATCTCTCGTGATGAGATTGACTTTTGAAACATGATATTTTGATCCCTAAAATTATTTTATTGGCCTGATGTGCCTATGGAATGAATTGGTTGGTCCTGCAAAGCCTATGTAAATTATGATCTGACTTGTGAGTTAGTGAGATCAAATTATGAAAAATGTTATTTTGCCCCAAAAATGTTTATTTTGAAAATCCTACGGGATTAGATAGCCCTCTAGCCTGATCAATCAAAAGGGGTTGGTATTAGTAACGTTGAGTACTCAGCAAGGACTTTGATCTTTATACTAGCCTACGTTAGAGTTAGACGGCCCTAGTAACCTTGCCTAGTTCTAGGGATTGTCTTATTCCAAATGGGGTGACAGGACATTAAGATGAATCGTACAATGAGTAAGGTTGTCATCGATAATGGTGAGCAAAGTTGGTATTGATTTTGGTGAGTAAGGTTGGTATTAGGATTCCCGATTTATGGTAAGTAAGGTTGGTGTTGGGATCCCTGAGCTTACGGTGGTAAGAAAAACATTCTGAATTACTTGGTATTGTACTTGTTTGTACTTACCCTTTCGACAATGCATAATTGAGTACTATAGGCTTGTGTCCTTAGTATATAAGACTGTGATATCGAAGGCAAAACCTTGTGAGTTTTGCACACAGGCCGTCCTTCTATTAAAGATGTGCCTGTGACTTGAAAATCGGGGCAATGATTTGAAATCTAAAATATAGTTTTCCAAAATGATTGAGTTTTGAATGAACTCTTCTTTAAAGAGTTTTGCAATTATTTCCAGCGAAATCTTCTTTAGAGAGTTTGCAATTATTTCCAGTGAACTAATGATATGCTTTCCCCACAAAAGTTTTATTTACTTTGTTCTTTTATAAAGCACTAGAACACACATGACTCATTGAGTAATTTTTCACTCACACGTGTCTTTTATCTTACCCTTTTTGTAGAATTCGTAGTTAAGTGGACCTACGAATAGAAGGATGATACCATAGTGACAGTAGTTTAGATCCGGACGTTCCCCTTTTGATGATGTGCCTTATTACTGATGTGAAGTGGAAATTTTCATGTATAGGATTTTCCGTTATATATATGTATGTGACTATCAGTATGGGTTGTTGTATGGATTTGGATCTTGTATACTCTATTATTTTCGTTATAAAGACCGCTTGTCTAAGAAATTGGACGGAGCGACACCCGATATTGATATACTTCCGCTGTTACCTTTAATAACGATGTTACACTAACTCTGATATGTCATGCGCCAAACATTGCTAATATAGGTTTAAGTAGTTTCTAAAAATATGTCATTGTCAAGAAAATAGATCATTAGCATTGTCAAAACTCGTTGTGGAAGATTCTTATCAATCGCTTCCTTTTGACAATAACCTTAACACATTTGAATCGATGACTTACGCCTTACCATATTATCGCTATAATGACTTACTTAAATTTTCACATTAATATTTGAACTAAATTATATATCTTTCCACGAAATTCCATGTGTTCTATAGTTATTTACAACCTCTATTATCAATTCTTGGTCATTGAGATTCATATCAATTCTCCTTCAGAAAAAAGGGATTCATGTCAATTCAAATTAATATTTAGGTAGAGATGTTAACTCTTTTTAATTTTCTTTCAAACCAATTGAAATGATTAAATTTTTTCTATTTAGAATTGCATTACGTCTAATTTCCTATTACATTTGTTGGATTATTTGTAACTACGTACTGACAATATAGATATGTTAATTAATTGGACCTTTGATTAAACATTTATTCTTTTATTTACCTCTCTTTTATTTTACAGTCTGTGGATATTTAAAAGGTGGTGAGATATAAATCTCAATAAGCCCGTGTGTGCTTTGAGTGTTTCAGGTAAAATAGTTCATGTATGCAAATTGTAAAAGTTTCATAAAAGAAAATACTGGCAAGCCTCAAATAAATTTCATAAATGAAGAGTGGTGTTTTGCTTTCCCAAAACATACATGTGCACAATAAATATAACCACCCAAAAGATATAGCCATGGCACCACACTTTGTGCACCATGACAATATAACGATCAGAATGCCACACGTTGAGCATACTGACTCAAGGTAGGTGTACGGCCTACCGAGTGAGATACTCCTCCATCTCTATACCCAAGCTTACCGGTTGTCCACTCCGAAAACACACAGTCTACTTGACTGAACTTGCTAGCTCGAATCGGTATAACCTACAGGACTGGCATCGTATCCGGGAAGGACTCACCCCTCAAAGGTGGCTACCTACCGAGAGACTTACCATAACCCGTCAAAGACTAGTCCTAGTAGTCTACCCTTATTGAGTACTCGACGTTGTTTATCCTACTTGGGAGGTAACACTACAAGAAATCATTGTTTTTCCTACCAAATATTAACAGTTTTGGTAGGAAATTGCATTTTCCTACCATTTTCTGTCCAAACCTAAGTGGTTGGAAAAACCCTCGTTGGAAAAAAATTTTCGTCCAACTTTTGGTATATGGTAGGAATTTTGGGACCCAAATTATGGTAGGAAGTTTGGTATGTCGTCGAAAATCTGTGAATAAAAAAGCTGAATTTTTTTCCTACCAAATTGGTTTGGTAGGAAAAAATGTAAACACTTTCCTTCCAAAAGATTTGGTAGAAAATTATTTAATAAAAATTATTTGTAAAAAAAAATAAATTAAATTTCCTACCAAATGATTTGGTAGGAAAAATTATTTTTGTAAAATAAATAATTTTTCCATCCAAAATATTTTGTAGGAAATGATTTTTAAAATATAATATTTTCAAAAAATATATTAAATTTCCTACCAAATTATTTGGTAGGCACAATTATTTTCATAAAATAAATAATTTTTCCATCCAAAATATTTGGTAGGAAATGATTTTTAAAATATAATATTTTCAAAAAATATATTAAATTTCCTACCAAATTATTTGGTAGGCACAATTATTTTCATTAGGAAATGATTTTTAAAATATAATATTTTCAAAAATTATATTAAATTTCCTACCAAATAATTTGGTAGGAAATTTTATTTTTAAAAAATAAATATGTTTCCATCCAAAATATTTGGAACATCATTTAGAAATTATTTTAGAATTAATATTAAATTTGGAAGAAACATTTATTTTTTTAAAATTTCCAACCAAAATAGTTGGAAGGAAATGTTTTTGAAAAATATTTCCTACCAAATATTTTTGTAGGAAATGGAAATTTTTTTTCCTACCAAAATGTTTGGTAGGAAAGTTAATCTTCTTATTAAATAGTATTGTTTCTTCCAAAACTATTTGGTAGGAACTATATGCCTACCTTATAGTTTTGGTTGGAAATAGTTTTTATGTGATTTTTTTTTTTTGCTACCACATTTTGATCAAAACCAAAATCCCTGTACAGAATTTTAAAATTAGTTTTATAACTAAGTACCAACAAAATAATGTGAATAAACAAATGCTAATAATATTATATTCTAAAAAAGTATATATCTTGAATCCAAATTATACTCAACAAAACATGATTGTAAATTGTCAACTTAAATTTTCAACAACTCTAAACTGTATAAGTAATTGTCAATCAAATCTTGAATAGGAAGAGCCAGAACTCCCACGTTTACCTGAATTAAGTTGCATAAACTCCTTTACTGCCGCCATTAACTCCTCTTTTTCTTGATTTGATTTGTTAAATGCAACTATTAACTCTTCCTTGTCTTGATTTGATCTGTTGAATGCATTCATTAGCTCCTTGTCTTGGTTAGATTTGCTAAATGCAGTCATGAGCTCCTCTTTATCCTCACTTGCTTTTTGGAGTTGCTTCGTTAAGGCTGTAACTTGAGTTTTAAGCTGCTCAATCATCTCCATGTAGTGAGAGGAATGGTTTTGACTATCACTCCATGCTCTAAATGATCATGAAAAAGATGCTTAGGTGAGTGTATGTCCAACTGAACCAAGGCCGTAAACATGTCCATGTCTTATGCCACCAATAGTTTCTAACCATATTGATGTATGATTAATTGGGAGAGGCCTACTCGAGTCACTGTCTTCTATATTTGCCACTATCTCATTTTAAGCTTTATCATATAACTCATGACCTCTCTCATACGAAAAATTGACCATGTCATGAAGCTCAATAGGAACATAAGAAAATGTAAAGCACTCTATGATCTCAAATTCCATAATGAACAATACATAATAACTAATTGTTAGAGATGAAAAGTATTCTCAAAACATGACCTTTTGTTCTTGATAACATATGGGGAGATCTGCTTTTATAAAGATTTATAAATACAAGCTCCTCAAAAAGTTCAACTATATATATGCAAAAAGGAAAATCTTTTTCTTTCTCCAAGTTCAAGGTGTTGAATGTAGAAAGTGCTAGACTCCACAGAGGTGCACCTCCAAGCTCCTAAAAATATGAATTCTTTATAGATCCCAATTGCTAAATTAAATTGGAAGGGTTAAAAGGCTTTGACATTTCTCTAATGATTTACATACCCAAGACATTAAACTAACATCAGTCAGGCAACACTTGAAATGGCTATTGATTTATTTTAGTATTAACCACCTATTTTCTTGTACTTATATACACACGGACCTTTTATCAGTGACTCATATGTGAGAGCACCTAAAAAGACTCTATGGTTACCAAATTCAACATAAATTTTCTCCAACATAAAATGCTTTTGATCAAACCTAAGTTAATGAAGATGGGAGGGGGGGGGGGGGGGGACAGCTTTAGCAATCATGGAATCATAAATCATTTCCAGCATTTCCACTCATCCAGATCAAGTCAAATTTTTCCTAAAATATTCCTATGACACTTATCTATACAGTCCACTGCATTAGGTTCCAGAATTAATGGCTATATTGTACAGTTTATTCAGTGACCAAACTACAGCAAAATCAGAATTCGGTGCAAAAAATCAGAATTCAGTGCAAAATTCAGGGCAACAAAATCAAAATTTAGTGTAGAATTCAGTGCAAAATGCAGTGAGCAAAATCAGATTCAGTGCAGAATTAAAATTCTATGCAGAATTAAAAATTAAAAATTCAGATTTAGTGTATAATTAAAATTTCAGTGCAGCAAAATCAGATTTAGTGCAAAGAAGTGTTGTTAAAGACTGATTTTGTTTATAGTTAAGCAAAATCAGATTTCAGTGCAGTAAATTTATAGTTAAGCTTCCAGATAATCAAGGACGCCAAGAAGTGCTGTTAAAGATTGATTTTGTTTTGCTTGTTTGGTTGTTCTTGAAATCATTTTATGACTTAGGTTTTGGGAAGAGTTGATAATTCTAATGTCTTTCAGTTTAAGGATACGCATAAGAGTCCAATTGCTTGAACTACAAACACTTATTGTCAATATTTGGACAAAAAGAACCATCTTCATAAAGGTAAGAATGAATTAACTAAAACAAAGTTTTGGGGTTTCATTGCTTGAAGAGATTTTTGTCCAACAAGAAACTACATTTCTTGCTGCACTAGAAATGACTGCACAATTAGATGATGATTTGTTGGTGATATTCTGAAACAAAAATAGAAACAGAAACAACACTAAACTGTAGCAATGTTGTTCAAAAAAATAAAAACAAAATAGAAAGGGAGGAAGCATACAAACAGAGGAAGCATATAAATTTCCATGTCATAATTTGCTGATTCAAATATCATAAGCATAAATGAATTAAAAGAAATAGAAAGGGAAAAAAAATACTTTCAAGTAAAGGAGAAAAAAAAATTGAATTCAAATATGGAGAAACTAAAAGTAACATGTAGTAGGTACCAGGAGATTATAAATGAGAATTGATCCCGCATTATGACTATATCATATCAGAATACAATCAGTTTGTTATATTTTTTTAAAGACAAGTCCTTTCCTAGCCTATTTATCCTTCAAAATCGTGTAATCTCACAATCGACAAAAAAGTATTAAATGGTTTCTTTAGACTACACATGGTTTGACATACTGAATTGCAGCAAGTATTAACTCACTTTTCCCCAATGGCAAAGGCAACCAAAAAGGACATGTTCCTTGTAAATAAGTAGCGTCCACCAGGCTGCAAATCCCATTCATCATTCTCACTTAGCAAATGAAATCCAGTAGCAAGTAATTGCCGCTTTATTTCAGCTGTTTAAAAAGATTAAACTGCAAAAGTTTACAAAGTATCACTGAAACAAAATAGCAGAACTTTGATTCTCTTCCTCTGGCAAGACATAGTAGACTGAATTTAGGGTTACATTAAATGCGAGAATGCATCTCTGTGCATAAGAGACTAAATATAATTGCAACCATCTTCTGCCCTATCGTTCCAGTGACCTGATTAAGAAACAACAAGACTATAATTCTCATCTTCCTATTCTATAATGTGATAAAAGGGAATGTTTAGTCTATACTCCAGTTAATTATCAAACCAACCTAAATAGATTTGTCGATCATATTGTTTGCTTCTTGATGCTTCTTTCCCCAACAAAATCTATACTTATCTATCAGCTACGAGGTACAGATAACTCATTTTTATCCGAATATAAGCACATGAAATTCAAGTAAATTTATTTCATTTTCATGCTTTGTTTGAATGGATGCGGACTGACAAGCCTTAAAATGCATCCAAATAACTCAAGAACCCTCACTTTGAATACTACCTAAATATAATGCGACCATCCGATCGTGCAGCCATTATGAGCACTAATTGCTCCTAATCTTGCACATACATACAAAAAAGACTATTCTTCAAACAAACACAAGTATACCAGTAGCATGAAACTGAGTCCATAACTCATTGAGATAGTCCAACAAATCACCAACTATTGACTGGCTTCAAATATTCTAGTGCAGCAAGATCAAATATCTTCATTATTCATTTGTTGGTGAAACACAAATATTCTGCTTTTTGATTTTTCCAACTTGCTGCTGCAAAATCAAATAGAAATAGAAACAGAAACAGAAACAAAATAAAAACATAAACATAAATAGAAGAAAGGAAGAATACAGAATAGAAGAAACAGAAGAAGGCAGTCAACAAAACAAAAACAGAAACAGGAACAGAAGAATACTGAACAAAACAGAAACAGAAATAGAAATAGAATTAGATTACTCCTAGGTTTGGCAGTCAACAAAACTTGGATATAGTTCAATTCATTGTATTCCAAAAATGCTTACTCAGATGCAAACTGCTCAAAACCTCGTTTCCCCACCCAACTCGTAACACACACAACACTCAACCATATTATCAACAACACCAAAACAACACAAATAGAAACCATTAACATTAAACCCAAACAACAATATAAATAAAACCCAGATATTTCTGCAAAATAAATCACTTTTTTCTGCAGTATATTCAAATCAAAATCCTAGTACATATCTATATCAAGATAAAGATTTAGACAATACAAGGGAAAACACAGGAAGCTTACTCGTTGTATCCTCTTGATAGTAACAAGGTATTTCGGTCCCCTTGCCGTCTTCTTCGCGCTCTGTTAACTATCTTCCCACCCGCTTTGCAAAACAACAACACAGACGGAGATGGAGACGGTTCTACCCGAATAAAGAAAGAACAACCCGGTTCTGCCTGAATAAACCCCTAATATTTGGCCTACCACTACCAAATCCACTACTGCTGGGAATGATGACACAGACAGAGACGGTGAACTGTGGGAGTCGTGGGAGGAAGAGGTAGAACCGGGAAGAAGAGGCAACAAAAAAAAAAAAAAAAAAAAAATCAAAGCGCTAAAATGAGGAGGGAATTGGGGATGATTTCAAAAAAAAAAAAAAAAAGATTTTAAAACATGATAATTTAGGTATATACAAAATTTTAAAAAATAATTTAGATATATAAAAAAATTTAAAAAAATAATTATTTATAGATATCCATAATTTACACAACCTATTTATAAATAGAAAATATAAACAATTTTTTAATAATGTAATAAAATTATAAAACATATAAAATTCTATAATTCTTATTTTACTACAATGATATCATTTTAACTTAATAAAATTTTTTATTCTTTTTGAATTTAATAAAATTTAAAATGTTAATTTTTTATAACAAAAAATTGATACCGTTAAAAGTGAATACATTCCTATTATATATATATATATATATATATATATATATATATATATATTTACTATAGATATGAGCTTTTGACATAAGATTATCCCAATAAATAGGTATGATATTACATATACTTTAAAAATAATGATTATTAAAATAAATTAATAGTCAAATCAAATAACCATTTTGTGACTAGAATTCATTAATCACATCATAGAATTTTAGGCTTACTTCAATATAAGATGGGTTAATGTTAAAAGATGGATCAATGTTAGGCTTACTTCAATATTTTGACGGAATGACTAAATGAATAGATGAATTGTTTAAGTAAAAAAGAAAAGGTAATACTCCCTCCACCCAAAATTGCATATCAACATTTTTAATTAATGTCTACAATTGAATGTTCCCTTATAATACATATATTTTTCCGCCAAATTCTACTACCAATCTTGTTAATTTAAAGGAATTACATCTCACTAACTAAGCTTAGGTCCTGCAACTAATTAATCACAACTATAATAAGGATAATTGATTAATTTTTTTATCAAGTCAAAAGTGATTATTCAAACTGGAACGGAGGATGTACCTATTTCAATTTTTTAAAACCAAAATGATACTTCTTTTCATATTTTATATATTTATTAAAAAGTTTAAAGTTTAGAGATACATCAACTACTTTTTTATTAGAACATTTGATGAAATTCTTTTTGTAACCAAATGTAAATAGCCCAAAATGACAAAAATACTACATTTACTTTATCTAATAATACTAATTACTTTCTAGCAACATGTTAATATCTTGGGAAAATTCTTCAAAAATTAATTTACTATGTTTATTTTTTAACTATCTTTTTCAATTGAATTAAAAATTGATGAATTTTGAAAAATTAATTTCATACTAATACTAATGAGATCAGAAACTTTTTTTTTTTTTTTCAGTTTCCTCCCAAATACAAATTGGTTAGAACATATACTTGAAGTAAAATAAATATTAAATTAAATTTTCAACCAAAAATTTAAAAATTAATTAAATATCCAACATCAAATTAAAGTGGTCAGAAAATAATTATCCATTTCCTAACAAAAATTACATTTGGTTGGAAATTACATTTTCTTCAACAAAAAAAATTAAAATTATAAATTTAATTACTTTCCATCTCTGAGAAACAAAATATAAATTTTTTGAAGAACTAAATTATATTTCCTAGCAAATTTCAAAATGGCTGAAAAACGGGATTTACTCCTACCAAAATTACTTTTTGTTGGAAATTACATTTTCTTCAAGCAAAAACATGTTTAAATCATAAATTTAATTTCCACCTTTGAGGAATAAAATAATTTTTTAGAGAACTAATTCATATTTCCTACCAAATTTCTGAATGGTTGGAAAATATATTTTAAACTCTTACCAATATTAATTTTGGTTGGAAACAAATATTTTTGGAAAGAAACAAAATGAATAATTTAAAATTTTCAATTACTACCAATATAATTATGTAATCGGAAATGCATTTTTACTTTCTTACCAAAATAGTATTGGTTGGAAATAATTTATTATTTTCCTACCACATGTCAATTTGGTAGGACCGTTTTTACTATTATTCCTACCGATAAACTTTTTGATGTAAATGTAGCTATATTTTCCTACCAAAATTGTATTGATAGGAAATAATTTATTATTTTCCTACCATATTGAGATTCAGTAGGAAAGTTTTTATTAATATTCCTACCCATAAATGTGTGGATGGAAATGTAGATATGTTTTCCTACCAAAATATAAGTTGGACAGAATGTAATTATATTTTCCTACCAAAATATTATTGGTTGGAAACAATTTATTAGTTTCCCATCAAATCTCAATTTGGCAGGAACGTTTTTACTACTATTCCTACCTATAAAAATTTGGATGGAAATGTAGCTATGTATTCCTTCCAACATGTAAGTTGGACGGAAATATAGCAATATTTTGCTACCAAAGCAACATTGGTTGGAAACAATTTATTAATTTCCTACCACATTTTAATTTGGTAGGAACATTTTTATAACTATTCCTACCCATAAACGTTTGGATGGAAATGTAGCTATATTTTCCTACCAAAATAGCATTGGTTGGAAATAATTTATTATGTTCTTACCAAATCTCAATTTGGTAGGAAATGTTCTACTACTGTTCCTACCTATAAATGTTTGGACGGAAATATAGCTATGTTTCCTACCAACAAGTACGATGGAAGGAAACTATAACTATAGCTTCCTACCAACATGTACTTTGGACAGAAATGTCACTAATTTTCCTACCAAAATGTATGTTGTTGGAAATTGGACAAAAATGTAACTAAAGTTTCCTACCAATATGTATGTTGGATGGAAATGTACCTATATTTTCCTACCAACAAGGATGGTGGATGGAAATTTCCAACTCCATTTCCTACCAAATTTAGTGTGGTTGGGAACTTCCTACCAACTACTTCGTTGGTCGAAAATGGGTAGCTGATTTGCTACCATTTAGCTTTGGTAAGAAACTTTTGGTAGGAAATAGCATGTTTTGTTGTAGTGTAAAAGCCTATACAATGATTCACTTGAAAATAGCAATTATGGTTTCTAAAATTCTTGTCAAAGTTAGGTTTTTAGGAAAAGTTTAGCATTTGGTGTCAAATTGTTTGTTTAGTTTTAAATGGTTTGCTTGACTAAAAGAAAAAGGAAAATTGTCCACAATTGCCTTTACAGTACAAATACTCATACACATTGAGTTTGACTTACCACAATAACTTTGGTCTTCAAATGGTTCCATGCAGGAACTTACTTGATCTTTTGCTCTTCTTAGGTTCAAAAGTCTTCTAGAGTCAACCTAACCCCGCTTGGGGTAAACACAAGGTATAAGACAATATCCAAACCATATTTGCCTTAAATAAATAACCCCTAGTTCAATTAGTCACAACCATGACTAACCCTGACCATAATGTCTTAGGCTTTGATACTAGTAAAATAAATCTAGCTTGATAAGTTAAAATAAATGGGTATTATAAAATAAATAATAATAAGCTACAGTTTCAAATAATAATTTATGAGTATTATTGCTGATAAATAAACCAGTGTTAAATATTGAATAATACTAAATCCTAAATAATATTGGTAATTAGTAATATTTAAATAGTATTAGTATAAATAATAAATTACACTTAATTTTAATTAATAATTAATAGATAATAAATAATCAATAAAATTAATAATAAATGAATTACACTTAATTTTTAATTAATAAATAATAAATAAATTTTTATATAAATAATATTTATGGATATAGATAAAAGTTTTAGTAAGGCTAATTAACATGGTCTACAAGGTCATTTGATTTAATTAATTCCAATATTTTATTATTTATTTTTAATAAAATGATTTTATTTATTTAACTAATAAAATAATATTTTAAATAATTCTCTATTTCAAACCTACCTATTGTTTTCGAATTTTATAGATTAAATTGAATAATAATTCTAATTAAATTAATAACAATAATGTTAGTAAAATAATTCTAGAATTAATAAAAAATAGTTTTTCCAATAATTTTCTATTGTTAGAGAAGATCTATGAACATATTCTCACATAACATATTAATCCATCTATGAACATACACTTGAATCAACATATACTAACATATGGATAATCTCCTTCTGGGCATAATCATCATCTATGACTTTATTGAAAAATAAGAACATAAAGGCTTAATCACCAATGGTGTCATAATATCTAAAATGCATCAAAACATCCATAAATTCCTTTAATCATGATGAGCATATATTGATTCAAAAAGAAAATTCATAAGGCCTAATCATACATTCAAACTGTCATATCCTAACTCCATCCCCTTCACTCACATACAAATACTCAACCCATACTTTATTTAATCATCCTATTAACATCTAGGAGTCTTGATTTTAAAAATTAAAAAGGAAAATTTAAGGAAAAATACTTGATGGGTGATCGCTTGATGAAGGAATTTCCTTAGTTAGTGAAGATCCTCATGAGCTTGATGGCCTTTAGTAGTCTGAAAGTAGCCATGGTTGATCATCACCATTTCGGGAGAGAGAGAGAGAGAGAGAGAGAGAGAGAGAGAGAGAGAGAGAGAGAGAGAGAGAGAGAGAGAGAGAAGATGAATAAGAGTAGAGAGGAATATTAGAAGTTGAATAGAAGAGGAAGAATAAGGAGGTTATTCTTATTTTTCCTTTTGGTGTTTTTGGAACCTTCAACAAAAAAGGTTGGTTTTGATCCATTTGGAAATTCCACTTTGTGTAATTCGGTGTTATAAAGGCTAGAAATGAAGATTATAGGCTGAATATGGATGATCTAGAGTGTTTGGGAGTGATTGGAGGTGTTTAGGATTGGTTTAGGCTTGAAGATGTAAAGTGTGTGTTCTTAGTGTTTTTTGAGAGAGTTTGAGAGAAAATGGATTTTGAGAGTTGCTGGAATTGTGATGGCCAAATAGCCAAGTGTAGAAGGGAGTTTCGGCTATCAAGAATGAGAGAGAAGGTTTTCAGGTTTTTTTGAAATTCAAATGGAGAAAAAGGTGGAGTTGTTTGAGGTATAAGATTAGTTAATGGAGTTTGTTCATGGGAGGTCTCTTGTTCTTCAATAGTGTAAGGCTGAATTAGCTAGGTTTTAATCAAAGAATGGAGGGTTGTTCAGTACCTAAGGCTGGCCTAAGATGGCCTTATAATGGTAGAGGATTTTCTAGTTTAATCACTTAGCTATAGGTATGTTTTAATGGAACAAAATTTGAAATTTAGTTTGAAGTTTGAATAAGTTTTGGATAAAGTAATCTTAGGAGCTTTTTGAGGTATGATCATGGAGTCCTAGCATTCAAGGTTGGTGTGGAGGCCAAGATGTTTAGTCCATGGCTGAACAAGGTCCGAATTGCAGTGGTTTTGAGTGAAGAATTTCGGCCTTAGCCTTGAGGAGACAAGCTGGAAAATTTCTAGAATTTAAGCTTCAAGAATACTTGGAATTGAGATGTTTTTGGTGCAGAATTTTTTGTTCTCTTTGGCACAATTTTGAAGCTGATTCTTAAGGGTGTTTGAAAGTCTTCTAATGGTGGTTTTCCAGCCTTCATCTTGAAGAAAAATAGAGGAAGTTCCAGTTGTTCTTGTGTTCTAACGATGGCTTCAAATTCTATGTTTAATGTGGCTAGATTGCTGAAACAAAATTCTAGTTTTGGGATGTTTGTGCAGTCCGAAAATTCACTAAATTTTCAGCCTTCAGCCTTACATAAAATGTCTATTTTTCTTGCAAAAATTGAGTAGGAAAGTTGGCTGAAACTTTTGAAAACAGCCTTGAAAGAAATCTGAAAAATTTTCCAAATTTTTCTTTAGCAAAATATGAACAAGATGAAGATGGAGTTTGAAAGAATAGCTATGGTGTTTTCTTTTCCTTGGAATCCCTACCTAATTCTCCTCCCTATTTTCGGTCATCTCTATCCCACAAGAGCTGATTTTCAAATTCTAATGCTAGGGATTTATCACATAATTTTTATGATTAAAAATAGATTAATGAATTAAGAATAGTTTAAATTTCAAAGATGTTAGGACAAGGCTAGCAAAATTAAAGAGGACAAGAATTCTTCTAGAATTCTTTTTAGGATAAGATCATATGGTCAATACATTACCATCATGTCTCCCTTAAGACAATATTTCTATCTTTAAGGAATGTAAGAAAACCAAAAATTCAAACATATTTTAATATAATTATGAATAAAACTTAAGTGATGGGATTTGAACTCAAGACCTTAGAGATTAATTCACAAAGCTCTAACCATTTAACCACACTAACTCTTGTTCTAATTTTCTTACCCAAATATTCTTCTTATCTAAACCTCAAGCAAAATTATCTTTTTACTCTTTCTACCGAACAAGCATAAATAAGCCATTTAACCTATAAACCACAATTCTAAAGCACATAAAATTATTCGAAAAAAATATATTTTATGTATGAGGACATGATATGCATCACATTCCCTTTACTCTAGGGTTGGCTTTAGGTGGGGTTTCACATTAGGTCTTTAATTGAGAAGCAAAAATAGACAAATTTATTTGGTAATGTTGAATCATTTCCTAATTTAGTGTGGTTGTTCTATTGTAATCTAAACTTTCTAAAAACTACAAATGGCCGTTGCTTTGCTATTTCTTATGTGAAGGGGATAAAACTTTAGTTTGATGTAGAGGAGGTTAATCGTATCTTTGATATGGAAGATGATGGTTTTATGTTGTCTAAAATGGAAAATTTGGATGGTAGTACAGTTGAATTGCTGCGGTTGGAGGCGCATAAAGCACTCTTTCGCAGTAGTAAAGCGTCTGTGAGTAATATGTCATTGTGTGCTAGGGTTATTGGCGTTGTGGTTGTTCAATGTATCCAATGCAGAGAGGGCAGGAAGATGGCAGAAACATATTATGTTGTTACTAATGAGGTCATGAAAGGCAATGTGATTAACTTTGGCGACATTTTCTTGTATAATTTCAGTCTTAGCTAGAGGAATAGGAACCGTAAACTCCCTTATGTTGCTTTGTTGACCTGTGTTTTCAAGGATTTTGGAGTTCCTTTTGAGGGTGAGGTGTCTGAATCAGTTAAATTGTTTTTTGGCTCTTTGTAGTGTGGCATATTCAGTGAAGGAGGCCAAGGGAATATGGAGCAGGAGGTGATGCTCAGACTATTAGTGATGGTGTTCGTCAGGATGATGAAATTGGTCATAGATCAAGACATTCGACTTGTAAAGAATCAGGCTATGTTGCAGATATGATTGTCAGACTTGAAAGGCTTGAAGATTCTCAGCGTAGGTTGGAAGCTTTATTAAGTAAGGTTCATGAATCAACAGATCTGATATTGGCTATTCTTTAACAACGAAAGGATTAAAGTACATGAAGGGATGGAGTAGGAGGTTGAAGAAGTTGTTTTGGTGGGATTTAGAATAGTATTTTAGATGTTTGATCATATGTAATTATGACGGGATTAATGTTCTTTGCTAGTTGTATTTTGCAGTATTAAGTTGACTTTTATTTTGTTCATTTCTTTTGTAAATATTGAAGGACAAATTACATGGGCTTTTTAATGGAGAAATGAGCTCTGGATTTTTTGTCTCTGATGTTTTCATTATTATGTTGCGAGTAGCATTTTGTACGAAGTATTTGATTGGTTATGATTTGCTATGTCAGTGATGTATGATTATGCCGAGGTGCATAGGCGATTATACTGGGGCGTTGAATGTGAAATATGTATGTAATCATTAATTTGCTTGGAAATTAAGGCGTTGAAAATCATAAAGTTAATGTTAAGTTCATAACATCAAGAGTAATTTTATATATTAATCAATCGGTTATGTAGTACAAAATACATAAACCACTACAGTCAGTGGCGTATGCAATTATAGTTAAAATATTTGTTGATGAAAATGTGCAGTTAAGAGGTACATAGTTGTAGGACATATTTTTATTGATTACGAAGGACAAAAGACATAATCGATTATTGTAGGTTGTATATGCGATTATACTAAATAATTTGTTAAATTAGTCATTAGAAAGCAAATATTAATTTACTGAAATTGTTACGATATTATTTGTTAAATGAGTCACAATATTAAATCAAACTTAAATTTTAATGGTTAAATAAACCTCATACTTAAGCTACAATATTATTAGTCTTTTTAGCATATATTTTTTTTTTTTACATTTTAATGGTTCTTAAATTTATATTATTTCTGTAATAGTAATAATTTGATAATGGTTTTTTTTTTGTTTTATTTTAAAATGATCACTATGAAGGTTAAGATGCACAGTTGCATGAAGAATGAGGATATATGTAACTGAGAGGTCATTGAATGGTAGAAAGAGGTAATTAATTCAGACTATGATGAATTGCAATATTGGGTAACTTAGAGGCTTTCTTTATGGAGATGTATATAATTATGATGAGTTGCTTCGTTATTTGGTGAAATGTTAAGTCCTGGAATTGCGCATTTGCATATTTTTTGACGTTGTTATGGTAGTAATGATGTAGGTTACAATTGTCCATGTTCAATGTCATTTATTTATTGTTTCTTAAGATAGATATTTGTTATAGAAATTCATGTGTTACAGTATATTCCTTGAAAAAAAACTTAACGGGAATGAATGAATGGTATAGGAATTTAAGCTCATGTATGTATTTATTGGAATTTGTTATAATGTTCATTGAAATATGCATATTGAGATGGTTACTATTCTATTCATTGAGCAGACAGATTTGATGTGGGTTTTTTTTTACGTGCATAAATAGTTCTTTTTACTTCAGTGTATGTTCAGTTGTCTTTTCAATTGTAGTGGTTTTTTTTATATATTTTGGAAATATATGTTGGAGACTTACAAAGATGATCTTCAAAAGTATACATTAATTGCAAAACCAGAGATTTATCCATTTGTTGTTGAATCTATTTTGTTTACCTCTGTTCATTTGCAGGAACATATTATGCGATATGCTATCCCTAATAAAAGATCTTATTGTGTTCGCATCATTTTGAGGCATGGTACTTTTGATTGTCCTGAGTACATTGAGTTGACCATTCCATCAACTCTAGCATTGGGTGTAGATGTTGTTTTATCTGCTAATATGTGGACTGAGGGACATCCATGGATGTGTGCATAGGATTTCCTATAACAGTTATGGTTTTGAATGAGAATTATTTGGAAGTTGGACAAGATGAATAGAAAATGGAGTCATTTGTTAAGTTCTATGATCCATTTGTTGTGGCAGTTGTAGAATCTTGTGATGAGTTAAATTTTCACCAGAAATTGTTCAAGAATTATAGTGGGAAGTACAAATTGAAGATGCAAGGGTATTTTGAAAATACGATTTGGCTCTATTATGATGAGGAAAGAGTAGTTCTCGTGGGAAACTCAAGTGTGAATGTTGAGATCATGGATATTCTTTGGCGGGCTGCTGGAAGTGCTTTTTATGGCAATGGTAGAGTTGGGCAGCAAGGAAGAGTGTTGGGGTAAAGTTTATCAATGTAGTTGTAGGGTTTATCAAACTATGTTTCTCTATGTATGAATTGTTTATATATTCATGGGCATGAAAAGAAAAGGCAGCTTTATATATTTTGATGTTGTGTTATAGATGGAATTTTGATGGGGTTTTAAACATATATCAGTCATTAATGAAAATGGTTTTTAATAAAATATGTGTAAAAAACTTTGCAATTGAAGATGTTCTAGTTGAAAAGTGTGTTGTAACTGGACTATTGTTACCATGGTTAGAATATTTTATCGTTGGTATCATTGATTATTGAGTTCGACATTATCGATTACGGTAACTATTTTAAATGTTCTGATCAATATATTGTTCGAGAGATGATTTAAATCGACAAAGAACTAAATCTTATGTACCAAAATGTTGTATGTGGAAAATAAATATGTTTTAGGTTCACTGTCATTGTAGTAGGTTTGTTCATGTTAACATGTTTTATGGGCATTGGCAATGGTAGTTTTAGGTGTACTATGCATTGTTGTCAAATGTGGAATCTACAGAATCATAGCATGATGCATAGGTACAATTTTGCATACTCAATTACTTATCTAGCATGTACATATTGAGGTCTCTTAAATAGCTGGAATTTGGCTCACTGTTGGCAAGTTATGGAAAATCTCAGGGTATACTATATTCTTTGTGTAATTTTTAAATTGAGGATCATCTTCGGTGATTAGTATCGTTATCTTGAAAGAGCTACATATAGTTGACCATGGCAGAAGATTGGTTGAGGCAGGTGCAAACCCATTATTGCCAGGGACTGCCCTTGACTTTTGTCGATTGTCATTGCATAGCATGTCTTCACTGGAAATTGTTGCCTAATGAATATGAATAGAAGTTTGCCATCAACAGCATATATATCTATTGTAACACCCCATTACCTAGGCCTAACAGGGCCGGAGATGTCGCCCGCCTAAAGGATAAGGGGTCTTTATAACTAGGTCACATCAATGTAATTAAAAAATAATACTTTAAAATTTGAACTTATTACAACCCAAAAATTCAGGAACAAATCTAAAATAAATTGTTTACTATCATCTCTTAAAGCAACACATAAAATAATTAACATAGAGTCTTCCAAGAAGGCAACAAATCTAGCTACTTATCTCCACAGCAGGATCAACCTGAAAACATGGCATAAAAGGTGATGAGATAAAAATCTCAGTAAGCCCGTGTGTGCTTTGAGTGTTTTAGGTAAAACAGTTTATGTATGCAAGTTGTAAAATTTGTATAAAAGAAAATGCTAGCAAGCAATAAATAAGGATTAAAATAAAGAGTGTCGTTTTGCTTTTCAAACCATACATGTGCACAATAAACACAATCACTCAAATGGATAGCCAAGGGTTACCACACGTTGGACCCCATGACTATATTGTTGGATTGTATGCCCTCTTAGACTAGGTTTCTGATGTAAAATCTAATTATTTAATAAAAGAATTTATTTTCAGAAATTGTTTGTGAATTTACTTTTTGTTTGTGCACGATTTTCGTTTGGAACAGACCCATTGTGTTTAAATAAGTGATCCATGTGAATGGTGGTCTTTCACAGTAAGGTATGAATCACGGTTATTTAACACATAAACATTTGTTCTTAACCTATTGATGAGACTGTGAACCTCATCATGTTTAGGTTATTATGTTATGAATTCCAAATGGGGAATGGCTTACCTTTAGCCAGTGGGTAGTCCACTCACTTCATGACATAAGCGTATTTCAAATACGTAGAATATGACCTGTAGTAGTGGTTTCTTAAAGTACTATATGGTAGAAACCTATACTACTACCGCTACAGCGTGGACTAGTACTCTACGACTTGAGTATGAGTTGGTGGTCTAGCGAAGCTGGAAGCATATACTTTGATTTGCTGTAGTTGAGGTTCTATCATAGGGCCAATATACTTGCATGTTGGGTATGTGTGACTAGTTAGTTAAGACAGACTTATACAAGATAGTTTCTGCACTATATCGCCCATTGTGGTTGTCCGAATGGTCTAAATTATCCAGGGCCCTGAGAAACATAACTTGGATGTTTGCATTAGGGTAGCTCCCTTGGAAAGCGAAAACACTCCAGGAAGTTGTGGATCATTGGACTAGAAGCCTAAGGATGGTAGATGTCATTTAGGGGGTGTTAGTACACTTCTTCCTCTCTAAATGTACGGCGATGTGTAGAGGGGTATCTTAGTCATTACACCTGTAGGTCGGAGACTTTGCGAATGCAGCATTGTCCTTGGGCTCAATATTTCCTTATGGTGATATTAGGAAATATTTAAAATGCAAAATACAGCTATTTATATAGCAGGGGTATTTTGGTCATTTTAGCAACCAAGGCGATGTGTCTTTTTGGCCCTCGGGATAGCCCGTAAGTCCTAACTATTTTTGGGTTGAGGAATTGGTCTCAGTTGAAGAGGATTTTATTTTATTTTGTTTTATTTTATTTTATTCAGGAAGTCTAATTTATTATTGGACTGGAATAAAATAAATAAATAAATAAATAAAATAGAAGTTGAGAGAAATTAATTATCTAGTTTATTTGGTTAATTAATTATTCAGGGCTTAGGTCCAGTATGAATAATTAAGAAATTAACCTGGGCTTAAACTAGGGGAAATAATTAATGTTTAATTATTTATTGGGTTATTTATATAGGCCTAAGAAATAAATATTTAAAGATTAATTATTATGGTTCATTTGGGCTCATTAATTATTTATTGGGTTACTTATGTAAGCCCAGAAAATAAATAATTAATATTTATTATTTTGGCCTTTTTGGGTCTAAGAAAAATAATAAATATTTATCTGGCCCAATAGCATGGACCTTAGGGTTTTTTCCAGATATGGTTAAGAGGAGTTTAAGGTTAGGCCAAACTGTTTCTCAGGATAACATCCGAGTGTTTTGAAATCCCGGGGAGATGTTTATCAGAGATTGAGAGACCTAGTTTAGGCCAAATATAAACAACTCTTTGAAAAGAAAAAAAATCCTAATTTTCTTTCCCAAGCCACAAGACTCACGTGGTCTCTTTCTCTCCTCTCTCTCACGTTTTCTTCTTCTTGGTTTCTCCTTGGACTTTGCTAACCAATAGCAGGTAAACCAAGGAGAATTGAGACCCTTCCTCTTCACCATAGTGTTCACCGACTAGAGGTTAGGCTGAGGAATATCCCGAGAGCTGGAGAGCTAAGCGTTAATGCAAACAAGGCGAAGTCGAAGGCTAGCGGGTGTTCAACCGGAAGCTCCTTCAAGTGTGCAAAGCGAGGCGATTCCGGCCGTTCAATCTGTTCCTACGCAACCTAGGAGGGTTAAGGAACGCAAAGGTATGATCTTCACGCTTCCGCATGGCCTTTATGGCTCGCGTTTTAATTTTTCTCCAATTTTTTTTTGGCACGGTGCATGCTCCCCTGTTTCTGCGTTCCATCAAAGTGGTATCAGAGCCAAGGTTTTTGATCAATATAGGGAGCATGGTGGTTAATAAAAATGGAGAAGATGATTATACCTGTGATCCTTCGTTGTTTTGGTATGGGATAGGTGGATTTGTAAGCTTCACAGTGGAAGCATAGGCATCTCTGTAATTTTTTTGGCTTTGATGTTTTAATCGTGTAAACCCAATTTAAATGGGTATAGGCGGTTGTGGTTTAATTTTGGATGAGTCTTTATGAGTAAAAATGTCCAAAGAAGCCAAAGAAGGCAAGAAAAAATCAAACCAGAGATGAACTGAAGAAAAAAAAAACGTGCGGGTGAAAAACGAAGAAGAAGAAAACTGTTCATAAGCCGCCGAGCCGAGCCGCAATATCTGTGAGAGGAGCCACTGCCCGCGAGCCTCCTAAGCCGAGCCTTACTGTAGCAACTCAAGCCGGTTTTGCAATTCAAATTTGCAATTGGAGACCGGGTTTGCGCGCGGGTCATCGGGCGAGATTGCGGGTCGGCAGCAGAGGGCTCGCGGGCGCGGGGCGGCTCCACGGGTTGAAGCTGCAGGAGATTAGGTGCGGCTGGTGCACAGAGGCCTCAGTGGACCGCAGGCCATGCGGGCGAGGATCCGGTGCGGCGGGTGCAGTAGACCGCCAGTCAAATTTTTTTAATTTTTTTTCTTTTTCGTTTTGGGTCCCATACCAGGCGAAGTTAATATTTTTGCAATATTTATATTCTTGGAATATATTTGCATGAAAAATATTAGTAAGGGATTTTAGGATTAAACAAGATCATTAATTAATTAATTAATGTGTTTAATTCTATTAGTTGGACACTTAGGTTTAAAAAATAGAAAAGCATGAAAACGTTTATTATTTTCTAGCATGCTATTTTTTTATGTACCTATGTGTGTGTTTTTTCTCAAAGACCAAAGTCTTTGGAAACCTTTTGTTTTGGCAAGGAAAAATATTTTTCTTTAAAAACTAAATGGTTATTTTAATTGGTACAAAATTAATCCTTAAATATTTTCTCAAAGGATTTAATCCTTGACATAGAAAATATATTAGATTTAGATATTTTTGTAAATTAAAATGGAGAGCCATTTTGTTTTGTTTTGGACTAGAAAAATGATTTTGTCAAATAAACTTGAGACCAAAGTCTCTAGAAAGTTTTAACTGGAAAATTTTTGAAATCATTAAGTTTTAACTTATATAAAATTAGTCCATGGAGGAAATCTCTCAAAGGATATAAGCCTTGACATAGAGATTTTATTGGGCTTAGATATTTTATTTTTGAGTTAAGAAAAACTTAATGGAAATTTCAAAAGGATATTTTCCAGAAAACCTTTATTTTAAAAGACTAAGTGGGAGAGGGGTTCCAACGGCCCCACGGCTTCCATCACGGTCCTCATTAGAGATCGTGGATCCCCTCGCGTCACCCTCGGGAGTGAACCCGTATAGGATGGGGATACCACAAGGATCTAGATCTAATGGAATGATGTAATTAATAACCCGGGGCACGTACTATGATCGGCCAGCCCACGTTGGAGGTTATAGTGCGAGGTATTTCCATAGGAAATGAGAGGAAATGGCCATCCCACGATGGAGTTATTCTCTAGACCATTACCTAGAAGGGAAATTAATTTGTGGTGGTTAATACACTTAGCTTAGGAAACCGTTAATCTTCCCAAGAAGCTATGTCGCTTTTCCTAAGAGCCAAATTATTTTCGTGCACAAATTTCATTTTGTTTTCACAAACTAATTTCTTTCTTTTATTTTCGATTTTCGTAAATGGTGGGAGGTTCTTTTAGTCCATTGGCCATTATTCTCAGGGAGAATAAGTTAACGGGTCCAAACTATGTGGATCGGAAAAGGAACCTCGGACATAATACTCACAACTGAGGAGTATAAGTATGTCCTTTACGAAACCCGCCCCGTTATCTGGGAAGGTTCCACCGCCGAAGAGCGAGAGGCTGAAAAGGCATGGAAGAAAGTCGACGAAATGGCACGTTGCTATATGTTAGCTTCCATGTCTAATGTGCTCTAGTCAAAACACGAGCACATGGCTTCGCATATGACATAAGTCAATCGTTGGCAACTATGTTCGCGGACAAGAGCCGGCCCGCAAGGCAGGAGGCTCTTCGAACAATTGTAAACACTAAGATGGCCGAGGGAGCATCGGTCCGAGAGCATATGCTCAAGATGATTGCTCGCTTTCGAGGAGGCAGAAATCTTAGGGGTCTGTCATCGACCCCGAGAGCCAAGTGGACATGGTTCTCGAATCTCTACCGAGCTCTTTCACTCGCCTCAAGTTAAACTATAACATGAACAAGTTGAACATGAGTTTGATCGAACCGATGAAGGAGCTCCGGATGGCGGAGAAGGTCATGAAGCCGCAGTCTAAGGCCATGATTGCTAAGGCCTCTTCTTCAAGAACCGGGCCTAAGCCCGTAAAGTTCAAGAGGAAGAAGGGGAATGCAAGCAGCCTCAGCCCAAGAACCAGCCCAAGGACAAACCAAAGGGCAAGTGCTTCAAGTGTGGAAAGAAGGGACACTGGAAAAAGAGTGTCCGGATCTTCGAGCCAAGAAAAACCCCACAGGTAATGTTTACTATCTAGAGTCCATATCAATGGTAGGATCAACTTCCACTTGGATTGTTGATTCAGGAGCCACCGATCATATCTCGTAACTCCTTGCGAGGGTTTAGGAAGATAAGAAGACTCAAGAAGGGCGAACATGGGCTTCGAGTTGGTAATGGAGCACAAGTCTGGGCCCTTGCAATGGGAGAGCTGGATCTTATTTTTGATTGTAATAAGATAGTGGTTTTAAAAGACATTTTATATGTACTTGGTTTTCGTCAGAATTTGATTTTCAGTTGCAAAACTTATTAATCAAGGATATTCTGTATCTTTCCATTCTGGTATTTCTATCGAGAGAGATGGAGAAATTTTATGTACTCGGGCACATGTATGGAAATTTGTTCTTTTTAAACCCTATTAACAAACAATCAAATAACGCTCGGTCCGAACCTTTAACTAAGAAGAGAAAGACCAATATCAATGATTCATACCTTTGGCACTCGAGGTTGGGTCATATTAACTCAACCAGGATTCGGAGGCTAATCCATGATGGGCCTTTGGGCTCATTGAGATTGGAAAGTTGGCCTCAGTATGAATCTTTCCTGATGGGAAAAATGACCAAAAGGTCTTTTACACCAAAGGCGAATAGAGCCAAGGAGGTGTTAAGTCTTGTTCACACTGATGTGTGCGGTCCATTGTCTACACCAGACTAGGGAGGTTTTGAGTACTTCATCACGTTCACGGATGATTGTATGAGGTATGGTTACATTTACCCGATGAGACGCAAGTCCGACTCTTTTGACAAGTTCAAAGAGTTTAAGGTCAAGTGGAGCGTCGGACATGTAAATTAATCAAAACCTTACGATCGGATCGTGGTGGAGAGTACCTCCTAGGTGAATTCAAGGACTACATGGTACATCATGGGATAGTATCCCAGCTCTCTCGCACCGGAACCCCCGACAGAACTGGAGTAGCCGAGAGAAGGAACAGGACGTTGATGGAAATGGTCCGAAGCATGATGTCTCATGCTACTCTTCCAGTATCCTTCCGGGGATATGCCCCGGAAACAACGACATATATTCTCGAACTTGGTGCCTTCCAAGTCAGCACCTAGGACTCCCTATGAGATGTGGACTCGGGCGTAAGCCAAGTCCGAATCATCTCAGGATTTGGGGGTGTCCAGACTTATGTACCGATCAAGGGAGACAAGTTGGAACCAAGATCGAATTATGCTATTTTGTTGGGTATCCAAAAGGGACAAAAGGAGGCTACTTTTATCATCCTAAGGAGCAGAAGGTACTAGTCAGCACCAATGCTAGATACTTGGAAGATGATCAAAGTACTTCCACTAAAGGTTCAACGAGGTTGGAACCGCAGGAGAAGTTATCTATGGAATCAACTTCTACCGACCCGATTTTGGAACAAGAAGAGGCACAGCCTCAAGAGCTCGTACAAATGGAGCCTCGTCGTAGTGAGAGAGTGTCTAGGGTTCCGGATAGATGGACCGGAGAAGCCTTTGAGCTGGTTTCCGACCATCGAGAACAAGACCCCGCTAGATACGAGGAGGCTATTGCCGATGCCGATGCAAATCTGTGGCATGAAGCAATGAAAGCCGAGATTGAGTCTATGTACCTCAATCAGGTTTGGGATCTTGTAGCTTCACCTGAAGGGATAAAACCATTTGGGTGCAAGTGGGTATACAAGAGGAAGAGAGGAGCGGATAGGAAGGTGGAAACCTTCAAAGCTAGGCATGTGGCGAAAGGGTATACTCAGAAAGAAGGTATCGACTATGAGGAAACCTTTTCCCTGGTAGCCATGCTTAAATCCATTCGCATCTTCCTTGCCATCGCCTGTCACTATGACTACGAGATATGGCAAATGGATGTCAAGACGGCATTCTTGAATGGCCATGTTAGCGAAGACATCTATATGTCCCAACTGGAAGGCTTCATTGCTGTAGGCCAGGAACACATGGTTTGCAAGCTTAAGAAGTCCATTTATGGACTTAAGCAGGCATCAAGAGCATGGAATATTCGTTTTGATGAGATTGTAAAGTCTTATAGTTTTATTCAAAACGAAGATGAACCATGCATGTACAGGAAACTTGAAGGCATCAATGTGGTTTTTCTTGTCCTGTATGTGGATGACATTCTACTCATTGGAAATGATGTAGGGACATTGTCATCTATAAAGGTTTGGCTGTCTAGTCAATTCAATATGAAGGACTTGGGAGAAGCCAGCTATATTCTCGGGATTAGGCTTCTTAGAAATAGGAAGCAGAGAATGTTAGGATTATCCCAAGCGACATACATTGACAAGATGCTGGCCAAGTACAGCATGGACTCATGCAAGGGAGCTCTAATCCCTTGCAGACATGGGTTGTCATTTTCTTCGAAGGACTGTTCTAAGTCTCAAGAAGAAAAGGACAGAATGAGTAGGATTCCCTACGCTTCGGCTGTGGGAAGTCTCATGTACGCTATGCTGTGTACTAGGCCAGATATCTATTTTGCTGTGGACTTAGTTAGCAGATATCAGTCAAACCCAGGGGAGGTTCATTGGCAAGCTGTAAAGCATATTCTCAAGTACCTCAAGGGAACGAGAGATTATATGCTGGTTTACAGGGCTGATGATTTGGTTCCTACAGGATACATAGACCCAGACTTCCAGGCGGATAAGGATGAGAGAAAATCCACTAGTGGATATATCTTCACTTTGTCTGGAGGAGCAATTTCATGGAGGAATTTCAAGCAATCTTGAATTGCTAACTCAACCATGGAAGCTGAGTATGTGGCAGCTTCGGAGGCATCCAAGGAAGCAGTCTGGCTCCGGAAGTTTCTTTCAGAACTTGGAGTTGTACCACATATGGATAGGCCGGTTGTGATGTATTGCGACAACACTGGAGCAGTGTCGCAATCTAAGGAGCCTCGGAACCACAAGAAGGGGAAACACATCGAGAGGAAGTACCACCTGATCCGGGATTTCATCCAGAGACGGGAAGTCGTGGTGGAGCATATTACCTCAGAAAACAATCTAGCAGACCCATTCACCAAGCCTTTGGCAGAGAGAGTCTTCAAGAGACACTTAGACGCCAAAGGGGTGGGCACCTATGGACTTACCTAGTCTTAGAGTGCAAGTGGGAGATTGTTGGATTGTATGCCCTCTTAGACTAGGTTTCTGATGTAAAATCGAATTATTTAATAAAAGAATTTATTTTCAGAAATTGTTTGTGAATTTTTACTTTTTGTTTGTGCACGATTTTCGTTTAGAACAGACCCATTGTGTTTAAATAAGTGATCCATGTGAATGGTGGTCTTTCACAGTAAGGTATGGATCACGGGTTATTTAACACATAAATATTTGTTCTTAACCTATTGATGAGACTGGGAACCTCATCATGTTTAGGTTATTATGTTATGAATTCCAAATGGGGAATGGCTTACCTTTAACCAGTGGGTAGTCCACTCACTTCATGACATAAGCGTATTTCGAATACGTAGAACAGGACCTGTAGTAGTGGTTTCTCAAAGTACTATATGGTAGAAACCTAGACTACTACCGCTACAGCGTGGACTAGTACTCTACGACTTGAGTATGAGTTGGTGGTCTAGCGAAGCCGGAAGCATATACTTTGATTTGTCGTAGTTGAGGTTCTATCATAGGGCCAATATACTTGCATGTTGGGTATGTGTGACTAGTTAGTTAAGACAGACTTATACAAGATAGTTTCGCACTATATCACCCCTTGTGGTTGTCCGAATGGTCTAAATTATCCAGGGCCCTGGGAAACATGACTTAGATGTTTGCTTTAGGGTAGCTCCCTTGGAAAGCGAAAACACTCCAGGAAGTCGTGGATCATTGGACTAGAAGCCTAAGGATGGTAGATGTCATTTAGGGGGGGGGGGTGTTAGTACACTTCTTCCTCTCTAAATGTACGACGATGTGTAGAGGGGTATCTTAGTCATTACACCTGTAGGTCGGAGACTTTGCGAATGCAGCATTGTCCTTGGGCTCAATATTTCCTTATGGTGATATTAGGAAATATTTAAAATGCAAAATACAGCTATTTATATAGCAGGGGTATTTTGGTCATTTTAGCAGCCAAGGCGATGTGTCTTTTTGGTCCTCGGGATAGCCCGTAAGTCCTAACTATTTTTGGGTTGAGGAATTGGTCTCGCTTGAAGAGGATTTTATTTTATTTTGTTTTATTTTATTTTATTCAGGAAGTCTAATTTATTATTGGACTGGAATAAAATAAATAAATAAATAAATAAAATAGAAGTTGAGAGAAATTAATTATCTAGTTTATTTGGTTAATTAATTATTTAGGGCCTAGGTCCAGTATGAATAATTAAGAAATTAACCTGGGCTTAAACTAGGGGAAATAATTAATGTTTAATTATTTATTGGGTTATTTATATAGGCCTAAGAAATAAATATTTAAAGATTAATTATTATGGTTCATTTGGGCTCATTAATTATTTATTGGGTTACTTATGTAAGCCCAGAAAATAAATAATTAATATTTATTATTTTGGGCCTTTTTGGGTCCAAGAAAAATAATAAATATTTATCTGGCCCAATAGCTTCGACCTTAGGGTTTTTTCTAGATATGGTTAAGAGGAGTTTAAGGTTAGGCCAAACTGTTTCTCAGGATAACATTCGGGTGTTTTGAAATCCCGGGGAGATGTTTATCAGAGATTGAGAGACCTAGTTTAGGCCAAATATAAACAACTCTTTGAAAAGAAAAAAAACCCTAATTTTCTTTCCGAAGCCACAAGACTCACGTGGTCTCTTTCTCTCCTCTCTCTCACGTTTTCTTCTTCTTGGTTTCTCCTTGGACTTTGCTAACCAATAGCAGGTAAACCAAGGAGAATTGAGACCCTTCCTCTTCACCATAGTGTTCACCGACTAGAGGTTAGGCTGAGGAATATCCCGAGAGCTGGAGAGCTAAGCGTTAATGCAAACAAGGCGAAGTCGAAGGCTAGCGGGTGTTCAACCGGAAGCTCCTTCAAGTGTGCAAAGCGAAGCGATTCCGGCCGTTCAATCTGTTCCTACGCAACCTAGGAGGGTTAAGGAACGCAAATGTATGATCTTCACGCTTCCGCATGGCCTTTATGGCTCGCGTTTTAATTTTTCTCCAATTTTTTTTGGCACGGTGCATGCTCCCCTGTTTCTGCGTTCCATCATATATAACGGTCAGAATGCTACACTTTGTGCAGACTGACAAAAATGGTAGGTGATCGGCCTACCGGGTAAGATACTCCTCATTCTCTATACCCAAACATACCCATTGTCCACTCCAGAAACACACAGTCCACTTAACTGAAACTTGCTAGTTCGGACCGGGGCATGACTAAGTAGTACTATCATTTTTTTAAGTTGATTTCATTTTCTGGAGGTGGCCTCCTACCAGAAGACTCGCTCTTACTATTCAAAACTAGTACTACTAGCCTACCATTGTTGAGTACTCAATGTTGATTGTCCCACTTGGGAGAAAACGGATAAAACATTGCTTTACTTAGAAATAGCAATTAAGGGTTTCTAGAATTCGTATCAAAGTGGGTTTTTAAAAAGAGTTTAGTGTTTAAGCAAAACTGCTTGTTTGATTTTCAAATGATTTGTTTGACTGAGCAAGAAATGAAACAGTCCTTAATTGCCTTTACAAAATGAGTGTCCATACACTTCGCGTTTGGCTTGCCATAGTAACATTTTGTCATCAAATAAGTTTATGTAGGAGCTTACCTGATCCTTTGCTTGCAAATTCACAAATCTTCCAAAGCTGACCTAACCCCGCCTAGGATAAACACAAGTCATATGGTCATACTTAAGCTATATTCGCTTCCATAAATAATCCTAATTCAACTTATTACAATCATGATCCTAATGTTCTAAGCTTTAAGGCTAGATGATAATGGCTTTTATAAAATAAGTCTAGGTTGATAAGTGAAAATAACTAGGGATTGTAAAATAATTACTAATAAGTTATAGGTTCAAATACAAATCTTGAGTAATGTTATTAATAAATAAACCAGGGTTTAATTGATGAAGAATTCTAAGTCTTAGATGATATTATTAAAATAAATAATAAATTATTACTAATCTCTTAATTAATAATTAATAGATAAAAAATAATAAATAAAATTAATAATAAATAAATTTTATTAAATTTTGGATCAATAGATAATAAATAAATTTCAATAGTATTTATGAATATATGGCCTACTAGATCAATATTTTACCTATTATTATTATTATTATTATTATTATTATTATTATTATTATTATTTATATAAAAGGCTTCATTTATTATTATTATTATTATTATTATTATTATTATATATATATATATATTATCTTTAATAAAAGATATCATTTATTTGGCTAAAATATTACTATTCCATTTAATATTCTAATTCCAACTTCCTAGGGTTTTCGAAATCTTTGGAGGAAATCATAATATTAATTTTAATTAACGTAATAAAATTGGCCAACTAAAATAGTTTAGGATCAACAAGGTCATTATCATAATTTTTCTATTGCTAACAAGAATCATGAACATAAACTCCAACATCAATCAACAAACCATTCTATTCATGAATAAAGGCTTAAATCCATACTTACTATCACATGGCTAAATCTCTACTAAGTATAATCATATTCATGGCTTCAATAAAAACAAGAACATAATACCCTATTCACCAAAGGTGACATAATATCTGGTATGCTTAAACATCCAGACTCACTCAAGACATGAAGAACATGCATCGATCTACAAGAAATTTTATAAAGCTTAACCAAGGCAAAACATTCACATGCTCCAATCTCAACTCATTCATACAAAAGCATATACTCAATCCCTAATCACATTCTATCCCTTTCCATCAACATCTAGGAGACATGACTTTAGAATTAAAGAGAAAGTTAAAGAAAAATACTTGGTTGATGACTATTTCAATGAAGGTTTAAGGAGATCCACACGCTTAGGAGGCTTGAACCGCCCAAGAGAGAAGAAGAAAAACAGCCATGGTTGTAGCAACCATTTCAGCACACAGAGCAGAGAGAGAGAGAGAGAGAGAGAGAGAGAGAGAGAGAGAGAGAGAGAGAGAGTATTAGTATATCATGTTAAAGATTGAAGGAAAGAAGATGAATAAAATTGTTCTTGGTTACCTTGATGGTGTTCTTGAGACTTCAAGAAAAATTCTGGTTTTTGATCCGATTGCAGATTTTTGTTTTCAAGATTTGATGTTATAAAATCCAGAAATGGACTCTAGGGAGTGAGTAGGCGTGATCTGGAGTTTTTGGAAAGGATTGGAGGTGTTTAGAGGGGTCTTAGGCTTGAAGAAAGGTAGTGTGTGTTTTTGGTGTTCTTGGAGAAATGGAGAGAATTGGAGAGGAAGCTGGACGAAATGCTAAAGATTTTGGCCAAATGATTGAGGGATTTCTGTGATTTGATTTTCAGATTAGGGAGAAGAGGAAAATTTAGTTGTTTGAAATTTAAATGGAATAATTTATGGAGTGTTTTAAGGTAGAAGATATAGTAATGTTGTTTGATTGATGGAGGTTCTTGGAAGCTTCAATGGCAAATTGGTTTTGCTAAAATGAATGAGGGTTGAAGGAGCTATAAGGTTAGCTGAAATTCTAAGTACAATGGTGGGAGAATTTCTGGTTGTTTGAAGCTTAATCCAAAGGAGTTTTCATGGAGCAATTGTTGGAATTTTTGAACTTCAATTGAAATCTTGATTAGAGTAATTGAAGGAGGAATTTGAGGAATGGCTATGGAGTCTAATCGTGTAGGTCAGTGGAGGAGGGTAATAGAGTTCAGTTCATGGCTGACTAAGGTTAACTTCACAGAAGTTTGAGGTGGTTTTCAGACAAGGCTTGAAGAGAGAGCAATGCTGGAATTTTTCTGGTTTGAGATTTGAATTGTTTGCTGAAATTTGCTATGCAGTTTTTCTGCAATATTCTAGCCGATTTGCAGAGAATTTGGAGAGGTATTTGAGGGTCCTTTAAGGCTGGTTTTCCAGCCTTCTTTATGGAGGAAAAGCAGAGGTACATTACTGGTTTGAATGCAGAAGAAACAGCTTTGGTTTTTGACCTGCTATGTTGCGAAACTGTCCAGAATTTTGTTCTGGTTTGCACAGCTTTGTGCAGTCCGGCTTTTGGCAAAGAATTTCAGTCTTCAAGTTGAACAAGTTGGCCATTTTTTTTGGCAGCATTTGAGTAAGAAAAATGGTTGAAGTTTTCAAAGGCTAGACTGTCCAAGAACTTGGAAAATTTTCAAATTGCTTCCATGAAGAAGATGAATACTATGGAGTGGAGTTTGAAGGTTCAACCATTGAGATTAATTCTCTTAGGAACTTTCCTTAACTCATTTCCTATTTTCAGTCAAAACTCTATCCTCTAAGAGCCATTTTTGAAATTCCAAGGTCAATAAACCCTGCTGAATTTTCTGGAATTAAAATATGGATTTGGATAAATTCAACAAACTTAATTGGTAAAGAATTTAAGATAAGCTAGAGAATAAAAGGACATGAATCCCTTAAGAATTCTTTTAGGGCATAAGAATAGGATTATGACATTCCCTTCATGTCTTCCCTAGGACCACACTCCTATTTCTACTTATGGAATGCAAGGGACGAAAAATTCAACCTTAAATAAAATAAAAATAATCAAGATAAAACTTAAATGATGGGATTTAAACTCAATACGTTAGAGATTAATTCTAAAGCTCTAACCACTAAACCATAACAACTCTTATTCTTATTTTCTCTCCTAAATATTCTTTTTATTTAATTCTGAAGCTTTTTTCCTATTTTGACCTTAAGCAAAATTGCCATTTTACCCTTCCTACTCAATAAGCACAACTAAGCCTTCTAGACTATAAATCATAATTTTAAAGCACATAAAATCATTCAAAACTATATATATATTCATGCAAGAAAATATGATATGCATCCCGACCTCCTTACTCTAGGGTTGGCTTTAGGTGTGGTTTTATATCTATTCTAGGAATGGGAACTTTTTCACCAATATGTGATCCAGATATGATTCTTCCTTCAATGACCCTTTTCCCTATTTGTGTGACAATCAATCTTGTCCCATTACATATCCTTTTGCTTGGATTGATATTCCACAAAAGCATTATTGGCACACCATATTTCAATTTGAACTTATAATGTGGTATTCCAGGAAAGTTTAAACTATTGAGGAATTCAATTGGATTTAATATATCTTCATCTATGTAGTTTCCTAATGCCTTGTCAATTCGATCAGCACTTATATACTCTATTGTATCACCTGGGATTTTTCTGAGAACAAAGTCATTAATCTCCTCAACGGTCTCATTTTGAGGTGTCAGAATTGCTCTCTCAATCAAGTATGCGACATTCGCCATGTTATCATCAAAATTTGTGTATGTAGCATCAAATATAGCCTTGATTGGATCAGCTAAATTGTTAATGATGTATAAATCTGGTATTTTGATCCATGTGTTTTCATTGTCACCACCCATTGCAATAGCCGGCACAATACCATCGCCTATGTTTAACAACTATTGAGCAAATTCTACACATTCGTGAACTCCTTGTATTCCATCTATTGCTTCTTGTTCAAGTCTTATGTTTCGAGAAAGTGTAAGGATTTTGCAATTGTTCCATAAGTATGACTGGTTCAAAGATGCATGTACAATATTTGCATATGAACCTTTTGGAATTGCTGGTAGGATTTGTCTGAAATCTCCTCCTAATAGTATTGTTTTACCTTTGAAGCATTTTTCTTGATTGTATCCGATAGATCCTTTGAGTATGTCCTTTAGTGTTCCATCAACTGTCTCGAAAACATATCTGCAATTTTTGGTGATATTGTAAGTATTGTAATGTAGATTAAAGTCTGGATATTTCATCATGTATTGGCAGTACATATCGTACAGACATAATGGAGAAACTATTTCATTTGGAATTTCATTGTTTGTTTCATGCTGGTGTATTGTACAAAGCGTATCTAAATATGATATTAAATTTTAGCATGTAGAATGGCTGAGTTCTGTACATATTTTATTGTGTTAGAAAAGATTTACTGAATTAAATGATAAACCTGGAGTCCATCAGAGCCTCATCCCAGATAATTAGTATAGCTCTTTTGATTAGTTCTGCAACCTGTGTGTTGGCATTGATTGCACATGTGGTTTCATCATTAGTTGCCAAGGGGATTTTGAATCTTCTATATCCAGTTCTGCCACCAAGTAAAAGTAATGATGCAATTCTTGAAATACTTTCTTTTTTAGGCTTTGCAAAAATAAATAAATAAATAAATACAAATAATTTGGTGAATGAAGTATGTGCTCAGCTACTATATTTACATGAGGGGAATAATATAATTGATTACCTGACGAAGCAATTGATAACACGATTTTCAACTCAGATCTCAGTTTGCTGATGATTGCTTTGTAAACAAAGGTTTTTCCTATTCTGCCATAGCCATATAAAAAGAACAACTTCCTATGGTGATGACCTGTTGCATTAAGCACAACATCATAAACTTGTATTTTATCTAAGTTTAGTTTATCTTTGAGTTCTGCATGCTCTTTCTTTAATGTATGTGTATCATACATCATCTCCTCTCTAATGTAGCTATTTTGTAGATCTTTTAACATATCTTTCTTTAGAATTGGCATTCTTTCAATGTCTTCCAATGATTTACCTTGTTGTAACAATACCGGCTGCAATTCTTTTAGTGTGTAGTTCCTGATTTGATCTTCTGACAATGTTAAATGTGGTATCCTGAAAATCCTTCGTTGACGATACTGAATATCATCGCTTATTTTCATCCAATTTGCTTCCCATAAAAATTTCACATCAGCAACATTGCAAAATAGTAATATCATGACGAACAAATCTCTAAGTTGTGGGCTAGATGCTCAATTAGATGCCTCTTTAATAGTATCACGACAGTCCTTATCATCTTGAAGATGTCCTCTTGCATAGCACGAGCTTTAAATTAATTGTACAGATGACCATTATATGTATGTATCTCTTCATATGAACATGGGCCATGTACATAATTTAATAAAATTCTCAAACAGTATCTTTCTTTTGAAGCTGGATGTGCAAATGTCATATATCCTATTCATTTTCCTTGTTTCATTCTCTGCCAAATTTGTTGGTTTTTTTTCCACGTATAATACTGTGGAAATTCTGCATATGTTAGTGAACGTGCATGTGGATCAGATCTATTCATCGCTATCCACTCTGTGAACATTGTTCATCTAATATCTTCATTATCAGCAATTAGAGGTAATGAGGCATTGTTATTAAATATGACACTTTGTTCATTTTCCAGGTGGTAACCTAATCTTTCCACAGATAGTTTCCTGAAATGTATATCATATTCAGATATCCTCCAACAGGCTTCACATATAGATATATATCTACAATCCAAGAAGAGTTTGATTTCATTTTGGTGTACAACTTCATCTGCAGAAGTAACAGTGTCATCTGAATGTATTCGTTCAATGATGGCGGTTGTCATGTTAGGACCTCTGTTAATATATTTGAACAAATACTTGATTTCCTTTGCCTTATTGCATACTTCAACATTGATATGACTAGGGTACTTCACTAAAAGGTATCTGTTGTATCCAACAACAAATCTATTATCCAATTGGAATCCATTTTTCTCAACAAATATTGACGTTTCTCTTCATCAATAAACACAAAATCCATTTTCGTTCAGAGATTTCATTGTATGAAAGCTCTTTGGAAAGTGCTTTGAGTATTGACATGCACAAAAGTTGTTGTCATTTACTTATATGCAAGGGATATCAATTTCTGTTGTTGTATGCATATTTTTTTATATATGTAGATATGCAGAAAAAGCAAAAGAAGGTTTTTTATTTGTGGAAAACAAAGCCAAAAAATTTAAAGTAGACAGCATTACATATGTCTAAAAAACCAATTTTTATTAAATAATTTTTTTTATGGAATGTATACAATTTATATATAATTTAGTCAGGGATTAGCAGATGTGGTTTTACATTGTAAGTGAAACACCTATAATGCATTTGTTATAGTAGTTTTCAATGGTTATAATGTGAAATTACATGGTTGATGATGGTACATTTAATCATCGATGATGAATGTAGCAAGCATTTCACAACTCGTTATGCAATGTATAACATTAAATTGAGCAAGCCATACTTGCAAGGAACAACTAAGGCAATCAAACAAATTTAGATAGTTGGAAATAGAGGCCAGTGTGTAAGATAATGAATTTACCTTCTACCATGCAAGGTGAACTCTCATAGCCAACAACACATGGTCCATGTATCACGAATTAGGAAATTGTCTCATATGCAACTGGATCTGTGTTTGGATCTGGGATTTTAGCTTAAAAAACTTCATCAATTTGTTTAGGTGTGCGTTTCTTTGATGATTGATTCAGCCAAATGATAATGTGTGATTGTGGTAGTCCTCTTTTCTGGAACTCAATTATGTACACCACTATACATTGACAGAGTGATATATTATTCAAGTAACAAAGTACAAAGTTTTTGAATTTTGATATGTAAAGAAATGTTTTAAATACATGCATGTAAACTTTCCGAATTTTGATGTGTAAAGAAATATGCAAAATACCTGCATCTACTACACCAAAAGACTTGTTCTTCATAATGTCATCAATCATTTAATCTAATTTCAGCTTGAAGACTCGTGCTTCAATATCTGGTCGATTTTTAGGTTTTTGTCCAGCTAATTCATTCAAGATATCCAAAATTTATGCCCAGTTTGGGTTTGTCATGAATGTGATGAATAAATCTGGACTCCCAAAGAAAAGACACAAACCCATTGCATCTTGGTAATTTTGAGCCATATTTCGTGGGCCACCTGTAAATAAGGATGACAAGATAGTTCTCATCCTAAGTGTAGTGGAATCTGTATCACCACATTGCACAGCATCATTTACATTTCGATACAAATCTGTTTGCAAATTCCTTTGATGGTGTGAAATCCATTGTAGTTAACATTGTTCAATGCATGTGTAAGCATCAATAATATACTGTTGCAAAATTCTTCCACATAGAAAAAATGAATTGCTTGGTGCCCTCCTAAACTGCACAACATATGCATAATACTCTCCTATTGTAACATACATTCGCTTTGTACTTCTTCTATTTGAATTTTTGACATAAGGTATTTTTGGATGGAAACCATTCTCACTATATGGAAATAACAGAGGATATTGTAAAGCCATAATGTAGCTGACTAATTCTTTGTAACCTCCCTAACTTCATTTGAATAATGATATCACGATCTTTTGTTGTTTGATTTATATCACAAACAATCAAAGCTGCCATTTTTGTTGCCTCTAGAGGACGATATTGTTTCGAAGATGTATTCTTGCTATGGTACAACCTGATTTGAAATTCAGATGTTTCAACAGAGTCATATTTCTCTCTTGCCATCCTAAATACCTTGACCAAATTGTTATGTTCATCGAACATTGACATAAATTGGCTAATCAACATAGGATTCAACTTCTAGTTCACTTCTTTCCGATTAACAGCATTCAATCTGTGATGGAGTTCATTTGCACTGTCATAGAAGTATAGTTGGATGAAATGAGGTCCATGGATTTCAGCTGGGAGCAATGAACCAAGTCTATAGTAGTTTTCACCATTAATGCGATAAATGTATGGTCGTCCATACTCATTGACTTAATCATCTACTTTTGCTTCGATGGATGTCATTGCAAACATAGAGTTATATACCCTAATATTCTCAAGAAAGTTAGTGGAATGTTCATTTGATTGATGTTTAAGAAGTGATAAGAGAAGTTTTGGTGGGTCTCTTTGTCTTGGTAGTTGTATTTTTCCTTGTTTGCAGCAAAGTTTGTGGCGTGGATACCTGTTTTGAGGCCCTCATTTGATTTTTTCTTGTTCCTAGAATACAACTTGACAAAACTGACATTCATATTCTAGTGGCCTATAGTAAGACATTTGAGCAATTTGCGAAGCTAAAAGTGATGCAATTGTCAATATCATGAACAAGAGTACATGCATAGCAAAAAAAAAAAAAAATAAATAAATAAATAAAAATAAACATGTAAAAAATTACATAGCTAACTTATACTACATGCAGTGTGTTTCTGGTTTGAAAGTTTAATTCTTCTAGCAGAACATTGTAATTCCACAATTGATTTGCGCTTGCTGTGTGGCATATTCATACACTCTTTCCTCTTCATTATTGCATTTGTTGCTACCATTTATAGATGTTCAAATATAAATTAATACATTTCTTATACATGAACTATGATAATGTTAGGTGTTTAACTTTGGTCAATGCTGTTTATGGGAAGCTAAATGTGCATATTATTTGTCGAAGTCTTTTTATGAGTAGCAATTCTACTTCCATCTAATATATAAAATGCGGATTTGAATAAGTACTTTTATATTGTAATTAATTATGTATTGTGCTAATCGTGAAGGAAATTGGTAGGAGTTAAGTTGAAGAATGGAAAGTCATATGAAGTATGATAATATGAATGATCATTATGTATGAATTTAATGTTGTATGAACATAGCTACTTTATAAGAAAGATATATGTACAACGCATATGTGTTGGAGCATAAATGATTATCATTTATGCAGGACCATAATTGATTATGAATCACAGCATAATTGATTATAGTTTAGGACTATATGAAACATTGCATTGTTAATTTTTTACAGTTGATGAATGTTGATACTACATATGACAATTAACTGTAAATGGTGAACAAATATATAACCAAAATATTTATCATTCATAACAGATGGAAAATTATGTATGGAAGATGTATTTATGTACAGGCAATGATATGAAATTACCTATTTCAATTCTTTTGCCAAACATATGTGCAAAAATATTGAGCTTCTTCAGCGTGAGCATTTGATGTTACTTTTTCTGCTGAAGTATTGAATTGATGATGTTGGTAATTGTCTTTATATATAGTATTGATAGAGATATGTAAAGTTATGTAACACAAATTACTATGTTCTTGAAAAATGGAAAGTCACTTGGGCAATTTCAAGAATTAAATGTTAGTTATTGCACCTATTTATCATAGTAGTGAAACATGATGGATAATTAAACCTGGATATCGATTAGGAAGTTGAAGTACTTAGAACATTGATGTTTGTTAAATCTTGTTCATTGACTTTCATTAGCGATAAGGATAATTGTTTTTAACATTCAAATGATAGTAAGATATTTCCTTTTTCTACTTTTTCACGAATTCAATATTTAGTTGTGCACATGAAAACTTGAATATCTTTGTCATTTGAAAAGTAATATTGAAACATATTTCTTAATCTCTTTGACTAGAAAACTGTTCTGCTGTTGTTTCTGTTTCAACTATGTATGATGCCTTCTTTTGACATGTTCCATGCTTGATTATATGTTCTTCACCATTACCTATAGTTCATAGCATGTTTGTTTGTCTGCAACATTACATATATATTTTAGATGACATAGCTAGCAAATCCATTATTGAGCAATCTAGACTGTCAAACTGTATCTATAGCTTTACATTGATCATCATTGAACATACATCTCCCAATTTAATTTCAACATTCAAAAGGTTTATATCTTAGACACTATTGCATAATTTCCATCTGCCAATTGCTAGGTGTCTTTGATATTATTGCTATTGTGGTTCTGTACGACTGCTTTTTTTTCCTTGTATTATATTCCTTTCTCAACTTTCCTAATGATTAATCTTCACCATTGCTAGATGTTTTGCAAAAGACGAACACAGCCACACAATAAACTCTGTCATATGTATGTTCATACTTGGTCACATCATGAAGTTGAGAAAATTGTATATAGCATACCGTGTCCAATTTCAATTTCTTTTCTCGTGTTGCATTGGTGTCAAAATATGATTACTTTACACCTGTTATTTTGTTTCTCCCCCGCCGGTGATAAGAAAAGGAAATATGATACAATCATATGTCACATGCCTCTCATCAATCATGAACTTGAGCAATTGGAATCATACATTTTCTAGATTTGAAGCCCCTTCCACAATATCACTCATCATATATAGACGATTAATAGTGAAGAATTATTTCTCTTTACTTCAAGTTTGCTCATTAAATTTAACTTGGCAAATGTACTTCTTGCCTATGATGTTCTTCAATGGACCGGGAATTTCATTGTCAAATTTTCCTATGTTATACATAGAGTACAATAAGTTCTAATGTTGAAGGAGCCTTTTTTTTTTATTCAAAATATCTTACAATTGTCGATATTACCTCGGTGACCTTTTTTGCTAATTGTATCACGCGTATTGTGACAATTTTCTCCACATCTCTATCAAACATGATAAAGTTTGCATCCTAAGTGCTATCAATAACATTGACCTCAAGTTGGTACCTGTATAAAAGCAGCATCTCATTTATTTTTTAAGTTTTTGTTCATACTTCACAACATAGCTATATGGTATTCAGTTACCTAGTCTCTGGATAGTCTTCAACATGACCACAGCTGTCACATAAGAATTTCTCCCCACTGATTCGTAATTTTTTTCTACATTGACTGCATGCTGTATAGCTCCATCTATTGTATGTGTTAATGTCAATGATTGTAATAGTGCAGTACAATGGTTGATCATACATGGTAATCATGAATTAGTTTTCTGAATATGTACTTGCGTTGCTCAGCATTTAGCATGGAAGAATAGTATTACGATGTTGATGCCGCTCTCAATGAGGTTATATTATTCAGAAAATGTCTTCTTGTTTTCTTCAAAGTTATGTCTTGTTAGGACTACAAATGCAATAGATATATTGGTCGGATGTTTGGCAATTTGTTTTTCATCATACCTAAGAGAGACATATGTGCATGTCATATGCATCAGTGCAATTTTAAGGCAGATTAATGTACTTAACAATGTGAATATTTGCATGTAGGAGAGTTGGTGTATAAAATTAGCATTTGCTTTGCATTTAAAACTACTCAATTAGAAAACTCTGTTATCAATTAGGAAATGTATAAGAGTCGACTGACCATTTTTTGAAATGTTGTATTTCAGGAACTTCTAAATTCATGTATATCTTTGTTGCACTCTACTAGATATTGAAGTCATGTCAATCTAATTTTTTACTATTATTGATATGAAGATTGGATGTTGCAGCCCTGTGCTTTTCATAATCTCGTCACACTGGATGATATGTGCAGCGACACCCCATAAGGTTACATGTATTTGCTCTCCATTGGTAACACCAAGTAAGCTAAAGAAAATCTGGTTAGAAAGATATTGATGTAGTCACGTGTGTAAAGTAGAATGGGTCAGTTACATTACTCGTGATTCTTGATTGTCAAAGATTGCAAGTCCACACGATGCCCCATTCGATTTCTCTCTTCCATGTATGATATTCTAGTAATCATTCTAATAACATCTGCCAAATGCATCACCAGCATGTAGAATGTTAATTTTTTGCTTGACCTTACAATGTTTCCAAATAGGTTCTGAATCATGTACAACATTATTGAATTTGTACAGTGTGAAATTCTATCATGCATGCTACTACAAGTTGTAATCAATCATGTATGTGTGCAACACTTTGTCAATAATAGCTGCAAATGCTCCTATGGTAGTGGTCTTTGTATATACAACTGGGGATCATATGTCATATGATTTCTGCTCAGCAAATTCTAAAACAAAATATCTTCAGTGATAGTCGTAAACTGGCATATGTTAAAAAAATGGAATCTGAAGCTGAATGGTCGATGACATTTCATTGTATGATGGAGGATGTGTCTTAGAATTACCTAATAGATGATAATTGACCATCAAAAGCTACATAGTCGATGATAGTTCATTTTAGCACCGAATTCCATCATCGATTCTGAACTACTCGCGGAATTTGGTGTGCCTTTGTGAAACCGATAGAATCTAAAACTGAATGGTCGATGATTGTTCATTTTATGATTGATGATATCTCTTACAACTACTTGACTGACTTTATTCCATTACAATCTATATGATGTCACTGCACAATCTGGAATGCAAATCTCAGATGTTTATCATACATTGAAAGGAATTTGCCAGAGCAGTTAAGGTAATGTACTGATTAACATTGTAATATCTCCTGCTCGGCTTTAAATATCTTCAAAAGAAATGAGACTGAATGTATCTAGGAATGGCAGGCACATCATCAATGAGTTCTTCAATGTATGTTCTACCATGAATGATTATCTGGAGGTCTTTATTAATCACTTTGTACGTTGGCTTTGCGTTTTGCACTGCGATGTTCTTGATAAAATAGTACTTCCCTTCAACAAGGGATGGTTGATAATGAGGTACGAATTTACTCCTAACAACACCATGCCTCAGATTGTTTTGGAAGATCATTAAGAGTATTAGGAACGCATAGCAAATGGAACAGGAATTTAGATCTACATACAGTTTATATGGTCATGCCTTCTCATCCAACACAAAGAAGTCTAGGCTCATCAGTTTAGTTGGCTTCTGTGCATTAAAAGTCTCCTATAATCTCACAATTCTGACAAGTATTCACATTTCTTCTCTTCCTTTGGCCAAATCCTTCAAGAATACATACTCATACTTTTGTGTCGCCATTTGCAGTTGAAGGTATAATACCTGACAACCGCTACAATTCCGATAGAAATGGAACATGTATGCAATGTTATCTGCAAATATGCGATTGCTGATGGTAAGATATTAATCCAATGAAAGTTTGATTAATAAACTAACTGCAATTGAGAAAAGAAATTCCCAAAAGCCGTATGGAATTTCGTGAACTAACAATCCATATCTGCATGTACTGTGGAGTTTGTTGTTGAAATTTCTCGGGATCTGCTGACAGCATTAATATTGCATATTGACATACCATATCAGATATAGTTAATCTTCGAAATGCTTTGTTACTTAGGAAAAGCATTAATCATGGCCATCGAGAAAGCCAATGTAATGGCATTTATGATCAGCACAGGAGTAATGGCATTCCACAACAGCACGATAGTATAGTTCTTAAAGCCTTCGTAGAATTTGATGTTGAGATTCCAAGAGATCTAGTTACAGCTTTAATCATGTACATTCACATAGCATATATGATCCATCATCATCTTCCAAATGCTTCGTCAGCTACTACAATCATTTATCATGGCAATCCAAAGAGCCAGTGTAATGGAATTTATGATGGAATTCTACAGAGCCATAGGAAGACTTTGGAAACAAAGCATTACCTCGTTAATTGATCATAGCACTAATAATGGCATTTCACAAAGGCAGAGTAGTGTATTCTATAAAGCCTTTGTATCATTCCATAGCTATGGTCTTTCAAAGATGTAATACAGTGGCAGCGAATGATATAGAATCAATTGCCGTCTGAAATGAACCAACCACAGCATGGGATTCCAAAGAACATAGCATACAATAGACAGATGTCCAGAGTAGGAGCTTCGATAGGGACTTATACACACACACACACACACATTTCTTGTCCCTATATTTTTTATGCTTTGAAAGAATAGTTATCCATAGAGCCAGAAATTACTAAAAATGCCAGTGGAACTAGAATTTTTTTTTTCCAGCCACTAGACTGGCTCCACAGCAACAATAATAATATTTCATTGTGAAATTTTCACAACTAGTAATGATTTGTAAACATTTAATAGAGTATTAAAAAGTACAAAATTTTCATCATTGTTCCAAAAAAAAAAAAAAAACAATATTTTAACCAAAAAATACTTATAGGTCGACTATATTTATGTAGAGAAAAAAATAGTTTAATAAAGAATTCCCATTTACTCAAGTCAGTCTAGAATGCAATAATAATAAAAAATAGTTTCTACACAAAAGACTACATATCTTTGGGCTCTCTTATATTACCTAGGGTTAATTACAAAAATAGACTAAATTCTTAGTAGATTATCAAGTAACTATATGAACAATTTATATTATTAATGGAGCATCTATTTAGACAAATGTCCAATAGCTTATGGTAGTGCGACCAAAGCCCCATGATTTTAGCTGTTATTCCAACAATACTCTTAGTTAATTTTCGTTTGAAATAATTATCATCTTCCTCAATCAAAACCTGACACCTTCTCTACCTAACCGGTGGAGCCGCCACCATCCATCTTTCACCCTCAATGTTCCTTTGTACACCCCATTTCTTTTTTCTTCTTCTCACATGCCTATTACTTTTGTTTCTAATTATTTTTAATCATTTTTTAAGAAGTTCTAAATAGAATGGATTAAAAAAAATGGAAATTCATTATTTTTTAAAATATTTAAGCATTATGTAGATATTTTTATCAATTTCATTTCATACCATTCAAATCATTAGAAGGGAAATGCCAAATAAGGGGTTAGTTGACAATTTAAATTATTAGGTGGCAAATTGACATTATGTTGGTTTTTGCAATTAACTCTATTACGAAAGCATATTGACTACAATATTGTTGGCTCACATCATACACTACGGTAGACACATGGAATTTTTTTCATTATGCACTCTAGAAAATATCTTAAAACATAATTTTTATTGTAAATGTAATTCAAAATAGAATTAGGAAATAAATGTAAAAACTGTAAGGTAAAGAGACTATAGGAAGTAGAAAAATAAGAGAGTCATTTAGATTCAAAATTGATATACTATTTATTTATATAAAGCCCCAATTTGTAAAGGTTTGGATATATCATCTTAAAGGATATGAAATGAAATCCTCTGGGCATATGGCGCAGTGACAAAGGGTGAGCCTGTAGATGGTGATGCCCTCATGAGGTCATAGACTTGATTCCTAACTCTGTGTTGTACATCCCACAATTTATATCCTCTGCAAAGCTTTAAGGTAGGGATCATGGGGTCCTCGTGATAGAGCGTTATCCAAAGAATAAGAAATAAATATAGTAAATATGATATTATTTTATCTATGAAATAGTAACCATAAAAAAAATGAATAGCCATATTTATCTTCTGGATAAATAAATAATATTAGAAATTGAATAGTCAAATCTATTTTCCAGATAAGTAGATAGTTTCGAAAAATGAATAGCTACTTTATCTTATTAATTTCATAACACTCTCCCTTGGATGCTTATTTTCAAAATCTCAAAAATCTCTCGTTAAAAAACATCCTAGAAAAAAATCGTATTGGATAAAAACCTAGTGAAGGAAAATAGTACACTTCATATTCTTAAAGGAATGTAGTCTCGTTGAAAACTTGAGCAAGAAAAACCCGGTAGGAAACAAATTTGGTTAGACAAAAAAGTATAGTGTATATATATACTCTCGCTTTTGATAGCATCATTTAAGATGACTTCATTTCTTCCAGCCAATGCATCCCAATTTTATATATTAATTTTCAAATGAAGCAATTGGTAATGTCTTAGTAAATAAATTTATTCGATTATTATATGATCGAATGTATTGCATATATATTTTATCTCTTTTTTGGAATTCATGAGTAAAGAAAATTTTTGGTGAAATATATTTCATCCTATCTCCTTTAATATATCTACCTTTTAATTAAGTTATACAAGCTACATTATCTTCATAAAAAGGTGTTGGAATTTATTTTTCAGTGAATAAACCATAATAAGTCATTGCTCTCAACTATATATATTATCGGCTTACCTCATGAATAGTTATAATTTCAGCATGCTTAGAAAATGTGGCTGCTATAGAATGTTTTGTAGAGCGCCATGATATATCAGCATTACTACATGTAAATAAATAACTAGTTTGAGAACGTACTTTATGTGAGTCAGATAGATAATCAATATCTACATAATCAATCAATATTGGGTGTTGGTTTTATTGAATAAAACAATTCGAGATCAATTGTCCCATGGAAATATCTCAAGATATATTTAATACTATTCCAATATTGTCATTCTAGAAAAAAACTAAATATTGCTAATAAATTCATAGAAAATGTTGTACTAGAACAAGTATTATTAGGAAGGTACATTAGTACATCAATTGCATTGAGATATGGTACTTCAACATTAAGAAGTTTTTCATCATCTTTTCTAGGTTAGAAATGATCTTTATTTATATTTAATGAGCTGATGACCATTGGAATACTTAATGTGTTTTATCCATGTAAATGTTTTTTAGAATCTTTACTGTATATGGTGATTGATGAATAAAAATAACATTTCCTAGCTGTTCTATTTCTAGACTAAGACAAAACTTTCTTATTTCAAAATTCTTAATTTCAAATTCTCGCTTCAAACTATCTTATCTCTTAGAGTTCTTTCGGAGTTCTAATAAAATTGATATCATTAATATATATATGTATATATATATATATATATTTATAGCATGCATCACAAAACCATATCTAGATTTCTTGACAAAGATATATGGACATATTGGATTATAATTATATCCTAAGTTTAATAAATATTCATTAACACGATTATTCTACATGAATCTAACTGTTTTAACCCATACAATGGCTTTTATAATTTAATAGAATAATTTCAATGAGGGCCTAAATTATTTGCTTCATGCATAATAAATTCTTTTGGGATTTTCATATAAATATCATTATCAAGACTCCCATATAAATAAATAGAAACTATATTCATTAGACACATGTCAATCTTTTCACATACTACTAGACTTACAAGGGTATTAGAATGTAATTACATTCACTACAGGTGAATATGTCTCATCGTAATTAACACGGTTTTTACAAAATGCCTTGTGACATAAGTCATACTTTATATCTCATGACTTCATTGTTTTCATTTCTCTTTCGTACAAATGCCGATTTATAACCAATTGGCCTCACACCTTCTAGTGTTTGAACTACAAGTCCAAAAACCACATGCTTTGTAGTGAGTTTAACTTTGATTAGATCACATCTTTCCATTTTGGCCAATCACTTCTATGACGACATTCTTCAACTGATGTTGGCTCAAGATCCTCATTATCTTTTAATACATCAAGTGCTATATTGTATGTAAAAATATCATCAACAGTTGTTTCTATCTGATTCCAACTTGTCCCAAAAGTAATATAATTAATGAAAATCTCAGTATTCTTATCATTACTTTAAAAAACTTGGATTTTTTCATCAATTGTCACTTGGTCCTTATTTTTTAATTCTTCAATTTGTTCCATTGATCATTTAATCCTCTTTTCTTTTGAACTTGTGGGTCGTCCACGCTTTTGGCGTACTTTCAATTCAACTACTATAGGAATTTTATTTTTGTCCTGTTTGGTCTTTAATCCAAATAATAGTATCTATAGCTGGAATATGCAATTTGGTTATGCAAAACCCCACCTTAGGCTATTTTGGGTAGTATAGGAGCATGCATCGCATCACTTATATGCCACTAAGAATATATTAGATTTTATGATTTATGTGCCTTTAATGTAACTTAATTGACTAGCTATTAACTTGAGTCACTTCAATTATCTTGCATACAGTATTTGAGCATGCATTAAATTATCTTGTCCAGTTATTTTACTTTGGAGGGAATTTAAGAAGGAGATTTTAGTGCATAGTAGTTTTTCATAAATAAATAGGACATAAGGATTATTATGGCCAAACGTAAAGGGGTAATAGGATCTTGGTTGGTTGTCCAAGGTTCGAATGATACCCCTTTCTTGAAGATTCTTTTATTTCCCCTATTATTATCTTCTTGGTCAGGCTTACATCTATCCCAGCCGCAATTACCATTTTGAGTGGAGAATATCCTGTAAAGCTGTGAGCCCATGGTCCAAATCATATTTTGGGGTTTTCCTTTTTATGGCTATTCTAGTGTGGGCTTGGGTCCACATAGTATGAGGGGCTTAATTATGAGAGGGATTAATTTAGGGGCACATTAGCAATTAGTGCAACTTAAGTTTGACTTATGTTATTGGGTTCTGTCCATTACGTTGTTGCTGATTCCACGTTATTCATCGTTTCAGAGACAACACAAGAGGGGAAGAGGACTTTTAGAAAAGAAGGGATCGAGAAAGAAGGGGAGTCGAAGGTTGCGAATCTAAGTAACTTTGTATCAGTGGCACTTTGGATTAACTTTATCTCGTTCTAAGGTTCTTAATTCTATTACAAGGTCTGTGTGTGTGGATTCTGATTAAAGGTTTGGATCTATCCTAATAAAGTAATTGTTAATTGGGTTGTAGGAGAAAAGGATTTGGAGGTGACAAGAGTGAGTCTGTGATTTGGTGAATTTTGGTAAAGGATTCTGGCTTTTCTGCATTTTTTGTTCTTAAATTATGTTCTGAGAGAAATTAGGTATGTTATAAATTAGGTTGAACATAGTGAATAGTTTAATACTGTGATTGAGTTGTTATGATAATTAGTATTATGAAGTTATGTGATTTTTGTTCTGGTTCCGAATTCTGGTTTCTGTCTGATGTTTGGGGCTTAGTAACAGTGGGAACCTTGCAATTTGTTCTATGTATTAGCCATAGGCTAGGGGGATATAATACCTAGTCAACCTTTTCTGTGTATTGGCTCTTCTCCTAACGGGATATAATAGTTAGGGGACTAATATCAGTTAGCCAAGTCACCTTCCCAAATGTGATTCAGAAATCTGATATTTGTGTGTGTTAAAGGTTTTAGTGTATGTAATATAAAGTGGGTTTTCAAGGAAAAGAAGGTTGGTTGTTGGGTGTTTTGAGGAGTATTGAAGCTGTTGTTAAACTCGCTATCGAGCCTATAGTTTGTTCTACTTTTACCCTATTTTTGGCTATTGTTTTGCGTATTCCAAAGTGAATTGGTGCCGATCCACCCATTAGAACTAGCACAGACTTCTCTCTATTGTTCGACGTGTTGTTACCCAGTGTGGACCCGACGCCGTTCACATGCTCTGGCCGGTGCCGGCTTTCCTCCGTTAGTAAACACCTTGATGCCCAGCATTGAACTGGTGCCGTTTTTCCCACTCTAACTGGCACTAGCTGCTTCCTGCTATTTGGCACCTTGTCTATCCAATGTTTAACTGACACCAATTTTGTTACTCTAAGTGGCATCAGATTATTTTTTTTTCAAGATGTTATAAAACCTCTTTGGGGCTAAAGAGAGTTTCAGTTTCTCCATCCCTGTCTTCTTTGCAGTTTTCCAACGTAGATTCTTTGCTTTCTGGGATGCAACCAACTCACTAGAAGAGTATTTTTCTATGGATAATATTGACCCCTCCGTTTTTAAACGGCAAATTCTGTTTAATGTCTGAATGTTCTATAAACTATTAATTATATAACATGCTCAATTCCAGTTAAGCTATGCTCTCCTTACTAAGCTAGTGAGCTCACCCCTTATTTATCATTTCAGGTTCTCAGTTGGAAGGGGAAGAGTTAAACGAGTGGTTCGAGGAAAACGTTAAGTGATTTTTTGTAAAAGTCTATTTATGAGGAGTTTTGTAGCTTTTCAGGTTATAGTGTTCTGATGGGATAGTACAAAATATATTTGATTATGTTTTGCATTGTAATCGGGAGTTTATGAACTCTGATAATTCAGTTATTGGCAATTAGGTTATTTTATATTTGTTTGTCTATTTTTGGATCCAGGTTCGGTACTCTATTTTGGGATACTACCATATCATCCTCGGGCACTGGGCATGACATTTAGTAGTATCGAAGAAGTAGGTTATGATCACCTTAAGCTTTAACTATAAGTAAAGTAGGCATACTATTCTTTAATTTTGATATGTGGGCAGGTGGATGTCTTCGTACTGTTTAAGTTTCTGAGACTGTTGATTGTTGAGATTTTAATAGTTCTTTTCTTTGTTTACTTTTACTTTATCATGTAAGTCATTGTGGGTTTGGAGATAGCTCATGGAACTAGGAGAACTGCTCAAGAGGGTGCAGGAGATAGTGATTGGAATAGAGCATGTACGAGAGCTCAGGTCAAACGAGTCGGGCAGTTTAAGGCTCAGGTTCATCTGTAACAGTATCTGCGCTGCACAAGGCTACAGAGGCACCACTTAGGGGAGTCCGTCTGCCTCCACCTCTTCTACAAGACTACCACCAGTCTCTTTGCTAGCAAGGGTGCCTACATATACCCCATCAGCTATGTCGGGACCTAGCATGCCTATGGATATGCCTACAGCATTGGCAATAGTGGCACAAGCTATGTAGAGCTAATAGTTGTTGCAGCAGGAGCATATGAGAGTATAACAGGAATAATTGAGGTTACAGGCTGAGCAGCAGAAGCCGTAGTATGATCAAGAGCTAGGCATCAATGAAATAATTCTGGAGTAAGGGCCTTATACGAGAGGATAAAGAAAAGGGGATTGCCAACCTTTAACGGGATTGGAGGCCTGGAGAGAGCTGAGTAATGGATTGAGGAATTGGAGCACCATTTCGAGACTATGGAGGTTTCCGAAAAGGTGAAGGTAAAGGTAGCTGTACCGTTTTTAGTTTGAGAGGCTTTGAAATGATAGAAGGGAATTAAAGCTATCTACCGACGTTGTTTTTCCCACTCTGACTGGCACCAACTGCTTCTTGCTGTTTGGCACCTTGTCTATCCAACGTTTAACTGACACCAATTTTGTTACTCTAAGTGGCATCAGATTATTTCTTTTTCAAGACATTATAAAACCTATTTGGGGTTAATGAGAGTTTCAATTTTCCCATGCCTGTCTTCTTTATGGTTTTCCAACATTGATTCTTTGCTTTCTGGGTTGTAACCAACTCACCAAAAAGAGTATTTTTATGTGGACAATATTGACCCCTTCATTTTTAACTGGCAAATTCTATTTAATGTCTCAATGTTCTACAAACTATTAATTATATAACGTGCTCAATCCCAGTATAGCTATGTTTTCCTTACTGAGCTAGTGAGCTCACCCCTTATTTATCATTTCAATATTTCAATTGGAAGGGAAAGAGTTAAATGAGTGGTTCGAGGAAAACGTTGAGTGATTTTTTGTAAAACTCTATTTATATAGAGTTTTATGGCTTTTGAGGTTATAGTGTTCTAATGGGATAGTACAAAAGATATTCGATTATGTTTTGCATTGTAATCGAGAGTTTATGAACTTTGATAATTCAGTTATTGGCAATTGGGTTATTTTATATATTTATTTATCTATTTTCGGATCTGGGTTCGGTACTTTATTTTGGGATACTACCATATCATTCCCGGGCATAGGGCATAACATTTAGTGGTATCAGAGAAGTAGGTTATGATCACCTTAAGCTTTAACTATGAGTAAAGTAGGCATGTTATTCTTTAAGTTTGATATATAAGCGGGTGGATGTCTAAGTACTGCTTAAGTTTCTGAGACTGTTGATTGTTGAGATTTTAATAGTTCTTTTCTTTATTTACTTTTACTTTAGCATGTAAGTAATTGTGGGTTTGGAGATGGCTCGTAGAACTAGGAGAACGGCTCAAGAGGGTGCATGAGATAGTGACCGGAACAGAGCAAGTACGAGAGCTCAGGTTAAACTAGTCGAGTAGTTTAAGGCTCAGGTTCGTCTGCAACGGTATCTGCGCCGCATAAGGCTACAGAGGTACTACTTGGGGGAGTCCATCTGCCTCCACCTCTTCTACAAGACTACCATTGATCTCTCTGCCTGCAAGGGTGCCTACTTACGCCCCATCAGCTATGCCGGGACCTAACACACCTATGGATATGCCTATAGCATTGGCAATAGGGGCATAAGCTATGCAGAGCCAACAGTTGTTGCAGCAAGAGCATATGAAAATATAATAAGAACAATTGAGGCTGTAGCCTGAGCAGCAGAAGACATAGTATGATCAAGAAAGAGGCATCAATGAAATAATTATGGAGCTGAAGATTTAAAAGGGAAACAAAGCAAACAGCGAAAGCAACGAACTAAACAAGAAAAACACGCAGCAAAACTCCAGACCGTGGCCGGCACCGGTTCCGGTGGCCTCAACCGGCGCTGGTCATGACCTGTCCGAGCTCCGAGAGGGAAAAAAAATTTACCTCTTCTTCTTGTTCTTAAAGTTGGCTGGACCGGAATATGTGGAATTGGGGTAGGTGCGCTGGTGAAAACATCTGGTGTAATTTCTGCAAACCTTCTACTCTGTCTGTGCATGAATATGAACATCAACCTCTCGATCTTCCAGTATATGGCTTGCCTAATTCACATTTGGTAAACAACTCACAGGGCTAAGGAATCTTTTAGAGAGAAGAGAAGATTGTCACGTTTTTCTTTTCTTAGAGAAGAAGCCGAAAAATAACGTTGTCTACAACGTACGTCTTTGTTCTCCTGTTTAACCTAAATAAAACCCTAAGTTAAACTGGATTGGCACATTGGACTCTTAGTTTAGCCTTTTGGACTAAATAAATTATTCTAATTAGAACAAAATAAATGACCCAATAAATAATTAATTTTTCAGCCCAAATAAACCAGTCCAATTAACAAGACTATATTAGTTTGGTCCTAGGTCAATCTTTAATTATTCAAACTGGGCCAAATCCCAGTACAATTAATTAACCCACCAAACTAATTTAATTAATTCTTTCTCTTTGTGGACCTCTATTTTATTCTAGCTCAATAATTAAATCAGGCTACTTAAATAAAATAAATTCCATTTAATTTAAGACTAATTTCTTAGCCTGTATATAATTAGGAGTTACGGTCTATATTGGGGACCAAGAGACATACCACCTTGGCTACTAAAATGACCAAAATACCATTACTATATAAATAGCTGTATTTTACATTTTAAATATTTCCTAATATCACCATAAGAAAATATTAACCCCAAGGACAATGCTGCGTTTAACAAAGTCTCTGACTTACAAGTGAAGTGACTAAAGTACCCCTCTAAATGTACTAACACCTCTCTAAATGACATCTACCATCCTTAGGCTTCTAGTCCAATGATCCACGACTTCCTAGATTGTTTTCGCTTTCCAAGGGAGCTACCCTAAAGCAAACATCCAAGTCATGTTTCTCAGGGCCTTGGATATTTAGATCATTCAGACAACTACAAGAGGCGATATAGTATAGAAACTCTCTTGTATAAGCCTGTCTTAACTAACTAGTCACACATACCCAACATGCAAGTATATTGGTCCTACAATAGAACCTCAACTAAAAGCAAATCAAAGTATATGCTTCCATCTTCATCAGACCACTAACTCATACTCAAATCGTAGAGTACTAGTCTATGCTGTAACAGTAGTAGTCTAGATTTTTACCATATAGTACTTTAAGAAACCACTACTACAGGTCCTGTTCTACGTATTCGAAATACGCTTATGTCATGAAGTGAGTGGACTACTCACTGGCTAAAGGTAAGCCATTCCCCATTTGAAATTCATAACATAATAACCTAAACATGATGAGATTCCCATTCTCATTAATCGGTTAAGAACAAACGTTTATGTGTTAAGTAACTCGTGATCCATACCTTACTGTAAAAGACCACTATTCACGTGGACCACTTACTTAAATACAATGGATCTTTTCCAAACGTAATTGTGCACAAATAAAATGTAAATTCATAAACAATTTCTGAAAATAAATTTTTTTATTAAAACATTCGATGTTTACATTAGAAACTTAGTCTAAGAGGGAATATTTTCCAATAGGAGCAAGGGCCTTATACGAGAGGATAAAGAAAAGGGGATTGCCAACCTTTAATGAGATTGGAGGCCAGGAGAGAGCTGAGTAATGGATTAAGGAATTGGAGCACCATTTTGAGACTGTTGAGGTTCCCGAAAAGGTGAAGGTAGCTAAAACACCATTTTAGTTGGAGAGGCTTTGAAATGGTAGAAGGGGATTAAAGCTATCTACCGACGGTGTTTTTCCCACTCTGACTAGCACCAGCTGCTTCTTGCTGTTTGGCACCTTGTCTATCTAATGTTTAACTGACACCAATTTTGTTACTCTAAGTGGCATCAAATTATTTCTTTTTCAAGACATTATAAAACCTATTTGGGGCTAAGGAGAGTTTCAATTTTTCCATGCCTATCTTCTTTGCGGTTTTCCAACAATGATTCTTTGCTTTCTGGGTTGTAACCAACTCACCAAAAGAGTATTTTTCTATGGATAATATTGACCTCTTCGTTTTTAATCGGAAAAGTCTATTTAATGTCTGAATGTTCTACAAACTATTAATTATATAACGCGCTCAATCCCAGTTTAGCTATGTTTTCCTTACTGAGCTAGTGAGCTCACCCCTTATTTATCATTTCAGAATTTCAATTGGAAGGGGAAGAGTTAAATGAGTGGTTCGAGGAAAACGTTGAGTGATTTTCTGTAAAACTCTATTTATATGGAGTTTTATGGCTTTTGAGGTTATAGTGTTTTGATGGGATAGTACAAAAGATATTTGATTATGTTTTGTATTGCAATCGGGAGTTTATGAACTTTGATAATTCAGTTATTGGCAATTGGGTTATTTTATATTTGTTTGTCTATTTTCGGATTCGGGTTCGATACTCTATTTTGAGATACTACCATGTCATCCCCGGGCATGGGGCATAACATTTAGTGGTATCAGAGAAGTAGGTTATGATCACCTCAAGCTTTAACTATGAGTAAAGTAGGCATGTTATTCTTTAAGTTTGATAAATGAGCGGGTGGATGTCTTCGTACTGTTTAAGTTTCTGAGACTGTTGATTGTTGAGATTTTAATAGTTCTTTTCTTTGTTTACTTTTACTTTAGCATGTAAGTAATTGTGGGTTTAGAGATGGCTCGTGGAACTAGGAGAACTACTTAAGAGGGTGCAGGAGATAGTGATTGGAACAAAGTAGGTATGAGAGCTCAGGTCAAACCAGTCAGGCAGTTTAAGGCTCAGGTTCATCTGCAACGGTATCTGCGTCGAACAGGGCTATAGAGGTACTACTTGGGGGACTCCGTCTGCCTCCACCTTTTCTACAAGACTACCACCGGTCTCTTTGGCTGCAAAGGTGCCTACTTACACCCCATCGCTATGCCGGGACCTAGCATGCCTATGGATATGCCTATAGCATTAGCAATAGTGGCACAAGCTATGCAGAGCCAACAGCTGTTGTAGTAGGAGCATATGAGAGTATAACAAGAAGAATTAAGGCTACAGGCTGAGCAGCAAAGGCCGTAGTATGACCAAGAGCAAGATGTGAAACTCCACCTAAAGCCAACCCTAGAGTAAGGGGGTCGGGATGCATATCATACTTTCTTGCATCAATATATATATATTTTTGAATAATTTTATGTGCTTTAGAATTATGATTTATAGTCTAGAAGGCTTAGTTGTGATTATTGAGTAGGAAGGATAAAATAGTAATTTTGCTTGAGGTTAAAATAGGAAGATAGCTTGAGGAGTAAATAGGAAGAATATTTGGAAGAGAAAATAAGAACAAGAGTTGTTGTTGTTTAGTGGTTAGAGCTTTGGAATTAATCTCTAAGGTCTTGAGTTCAAATCCCATCATTTAAGTTTTATCATGATTATTTTTTTTTTAGGTTGAATTTTTTTTTCGGCCCTTGCATTCCATAAGTAAAAATAGGAGTGTTGTCCTAGGGGAGACATGAAGGGAATATCCTAATCCCATTCTTATGCCCTAAAAGAATTCTTAAGGGATTCATGTCCTTTTATTTTCTAGCTTACCTTAAATTCTTTACCAATTAAGTTTGTTCAATTTATCCAAATCTATGTTTTAATTCTAGCAAATTTCAGCAAGGATTTTTTGTCTTGGAATTTCGAAAATGGCTCTTAGAGGATAGTGTTTTGACTGAAAATAGGAAAGGAGTTAAGGAAGGTTCCCAAGAGAATTAATCTCCATAGTTGAACCTTCAAATTTCACTCCATAGTGTTCATCTTCTGCATAAAAGTAATCTGAAAATTTTCCAGGTTCTTGGACAGTCTAGCCTTCGAAAATTTCAATCATATTTCTTACTCAAATGTTGCCAAAAAATGGCCAACTTATTCATCTCTAAGTTGAGTTCATCTTCTGGAGGTGGCCTCCTGCCAGAAGACTCACTATTACTCTTTGAAACTAGTACTACTAGCCTACCCTTATTGAGTACTCAACGATGATTGTCCCACTTGGGAGAAAATGATTAAAACATTGCTTTACTTGGAAATAGCAATTAAGAATTTCTAAAATTCGTGTCAAAGTTGGTTTTTAGAAAGAATTTAGTATTTGAGTAAAACTGCTTGTTTGATTTTCAAATGATTTGTTTGATTGAATAAGAAAGGAAATAGTCCTTAATTGCCTTTACAGAATGAGTGTCCATGCACTTTGCATTTGACTTGCTATAGTAACCTTTTGTCATCAAATAAGTTTATGCAGGAGCTTACCTGATCATTTGCTTGCAAATTCACAAATCTTCCAAAGTTGACCTAACCCTGCCTGGGGTAAACACAAGTTATATGGTTATATTCAAGCTATACTCGCTTCCATAAATAATCCTAGTTCAACTTATTACAATCATGACCCTAATATCCTAAGCTTTAAGGCTAGATGATAAAGGATTTTATAAAAATAAGTCTAGCTTGATAAGTGAAAATAACTAAATATTTTAAAATAATTACTAATAAGTTATAGGTTCAAATACAAATCTTGAGTGTTATTATTAATAAATAAACTAGGGTTTAATTGATGAAAAATCCTAAGTCCTAGATGATATTGTTAAAATAAATAATAAATTATTACTAATCTCTTAATTAATAATTAGTAGATAGAAAATAATTTATAAATAAAATTAATAATAAATAAATTTTATTAAATTTTGGTCAATAGATAATAAATAAATTTCAATAGTATTTATGAATATATAACCTACAAGATTAATATTTTACCTATTATTATTTATATAAAAGGCTTTATCTTTAATAAAATATAAATATTTAATAATATTTTATCATTATATATATATATATATATTATCTTTAATAAAAGATATTATTTATTTGGCTAAAATATTACTATTCCATTTAATACTCCAATTCCAAAGCTTCTTAGGGTTTTCGAAATTTTGGAAGCAAAATATAATATTAATCTTAATTAACTTAATAAATTAGCCAATTAAAATAGTTTAAGATCAACAAGGTCATGATCATAATTTTCCTATTGCTAACAAGAATCATGAACATATACTCCAACATCAATCAACAAACTATTCTATTCATGAATAAAGGCTTAAATCCATACCTACTATCACATGGTCAAATCTCTACTAAGCATAATCATATTCATGGTTTCAATGAAAACAAGAACATAATACCCTATTCACCAAAGGTGATATAATATCTAGCATGCTTAAACATCCATACTCACTCAAGACATGAAGAACTTGCATCAATCCACAAGAAATATTATAAAACTTAACTATGGCAAAACATCCTCATGCTCCAATCTCAACTCCTTCATACATAAGCATGTATTCAATCCCCAATCATATTCTATCATTTTCTAACAACATCTAAGAGACATGATTTTAGAATTAAAGAAAAGGATAAAGAGAAATACTTGATTGATGACTATTTCAATGAAGGTTTAAGGAGATCCACACGCTTGGGAGGCTTGAACTGTCCAAGAGAGAAGAAGAAAAATAGCCATGGTTGTAGTAACCATTTCGGCCGAGAGAGAGAGAGAGAGAAAGTATTAGTATATCATGTTAAAGATTGAAGGAAAGAAGATGAACAAAATTGTTCTTGGTTACCTTGATGGTGTTCTTGAGACTTCAAGAAAATTTCTGGTTTTTTATCCGATTGCAAATTTTTCTTTTCAAGATTTGATGTTATAAAATCCAGAAATAGACTCTAGGGAGTGAGTAGGCGTGATCTGGAGTTTTTGGAAGGGATTGGAGGTGTTTAGAGTGGTCTTAAGCTTGAAGAAAGGTAGTGTGTATTCTAGGTGTTCTTAGAGAAATGGAGAGAATTGGAGAGAAAGCTGGACGAAATGTTGAAGGGATTCTTGTGATTTGATTTTTCGATTAGGGAGAAGAGGGAAATCTGATTGTTTGAAATTCAAAATGGAGTAATTTATGGAGTGTTTTAAGGTAGAAGATATGGTAATGTTGTTTGATTGATGGAGGTTCTTGGAAGCTATAATGACCGACTGGTTTTGCTGAAATGAATGAAGGTTGAAGGAGCTATAAGGTTGGCCAAAATTCTAAGTGCAATAGTGGGAGAATTTCTGGTTGTTTGAAGCTTAATCCAAGGGAGTTTTCATGAAGCAATTGCTGGAATTTTTTAACTTCAATTGAAAGCTTGATTGGAATAATTGAAGGAGAAATTTGAGGAGTGGTTATGGAGTCCAATTGTGTAGGTCAGTGGAGGAGGGTAATGGAGTTCAGTTCATGGCTGACTAAGGTTAACTTCATAGAAGTTTGAGGTAGTTTTCGGATAAGGCTTGAAGAGAGAGTAAGGCTGGAATTTTCTGGCTTGATATTCGAATTGTTTGCTGAAATTTTTTTGTGCAGCTTTTTTTTTCTGCAATGCTCTAACCGATTTGCAGAGAGTTTGGAAAGGTATAGGAGAGTCCTTTAAGGCTGGTTTCCAGTCTTTTTTATGGGGGAAAGGTAGAGGTAATCCACTGGTTTAAAGGGTAGAGCTTGTTTTTGGATTGCTAAACATTGAAGTTGTCCAGAATTTTTTTCTAGTTTGCACAGCTTTGTGCAGTACGGTTTTTGGCAAAGGATTTCAGTTTTCAAGCTGAACAAGTTGGCCATTTTTCTAGCAACATTTGAATAAGGAAAATGGTTGAAGTTTTCGAAGGCTAAATTGTCCAAGAACCTGAAAATTTTTCAGATTGCTTCCATAAAGAAGATGAATACTAAGGAGTGGAGTTTGAAGGTTCAACTATGGAGATTAATTCTCTTGGGAACCTTCCTTAACTCTCTCCCTATTTTCAGTCAAAATTCTATCCTCTAAGAGCCATTTTCGAAATTCCAAAGTCAATAAACCTTGCTGAATTTTCTGGAATTAAAATATGGATTTGGATGAATTAAACAAAATTAATTGGTAAAGGATTTAAGGTAAGCTAGGGAATAAAAGGACATGAATCCCTTAAGAATTCTTGTGGGGCATAAGAATAGGATTAGGACATTCCTTTCATGTCTCCCCTAGGACAACACTCTTATTTCTACTTATGGAATGCAAGGGACGAAAAATTCAATCCAAAAGGAAATAGTCGTAGCAAAACTTAAATGATGAGATTTGAACTTAAGACCTTAAAGGTTATTTCCAAAGCTCTAACCACTAAACCACAACAACTCTTGTTTTTATTCTCTCCCAAATATTCTTCATATTAAATCCTCAAGCTATCTCCCTATTTTTAGCACGCGCGCATGTGTATCCTACACTTTTTCTCCTTTTTAGTTAATTTTTCTAATCTTCATCTAAAAATAATTTTGTATTATGTAATAACCATATTGATGCCACTCTAAAAATGTAAGAATAAACTTATAATTTTTTATAATCTTTATAAGAGATTGGTACATTCGAAATATTACATACAAATCTCGATTCTTAATATAATAAATATTTATCATACATAAAACATTACCTTTAAAATTTTAATTATTTTTATACCAATTCAACCTTTAAATAACTCCAGAGCTCTCAGATCTCTTTAAAATGGATATCATGATTACACTAAAACTACACTTACACAATAATTAAATTAAGAAAATTTTTAATATAAATAATTTTTACTATTTAAAAACTCTCATTTACTGATAAAATATTATTTCTTTTCTTTAACCTCACTTATATTTTTATAATTTAAATTTTAAATTCAAAATTTTTAATAAAAATTACCATCTAGTGGTAACCTGGTTGGTTGCTTCTCTCATTTGTTTGTTTAGCAAAGGGGGGAAAAAGGGATTAAAGAAAAGAAAGACGGAAGAAAAGGAAACTAAAGGAAAAAAATGGACAAAAAAAGAAAAAAAAAACCTAATAAAAGAAAAAAAATTCCCAATTTGGCATTTATTCCCACTCACCCCACTCTTCTTCCCATGTCCCCAACTACTACTTCTACAGTACTCTACTGTGCTGCTTTGCCGTCACACCATCATCATCACCGCCAATGCTTCTAGGGTTTTTGTTCTCAACTCTCATTTCCATCCAATCACAATGCACTTTATTGTGTCCTGGCTCGGAATCTCCCAACCCTAGATAGTTGATGTGTTACTCCCTTTTCTGCTAATCATTTAATTTGCAAGTTTTGAGGCCGTAAATCGTTGGTTTTTTGAGAGAAATTTTAGCAGTGTTGGGTGGGATTTGAGTATAATTAGCTTTTTAATGTCTGGGCCTTTGAGGGTCAGATCAATGAACCACGTAGAGTAAGAGGTTCGACTAGTGCTTGTACTTGCAGGTAATAAGGCGAGATCAGCAGTGGAGTTGCTGAAGCCAGTGATAAAGTCGAAGATTAATGTGAACAAACCTCAGGAGATCAATGGGAAGAAAGCTTCGGCAGTTATGGGAGATTCATAAATGTCAAAAGATCTATTCTTTTTGCAGCTTCATGTATATTGGTGGCCCTTCACTTGTCATTTGTAGCATTTGGATTAGTTGAGGGAAATGCTAAAATTTCTAAAGGCCTTGAGTGGATTTGCACATTGGCTCACCACATGGCTGAATCAGACACTGATAGAGACTGCTATAAGGTATGCAGGAACCTGAAATACACCTATTACTTAACTTTTAGCTCATCTCCAAATTTTGTTGAACTATTCCAGCAAAAAATTCTTCCAAGGTACTTTTTTAAAAACTTAGTTTTGAGGACTCTTTTTAACTTTAAAAGTTTTCTGGATTATTAGATGTTTGAGACATGATCTAGATCTTTGGTGGTGAAGTGGCAAATGGCATTCCAAAGCTTTAAAGAGCAATCCTGCATCAATCTAGTGATGCAGTTGACATCTGTATATCCGAAAAAATGAAAGTCAATGTGAAGTTTTGCCTTTACAAGTTGTTAATAATACAAAACTAAATGTCTTGTTTGATTTGGTTTTACTTATATGGTATACTTGCATCCCGGATTTTATTTATTTATTTTTATGCAATTGTTTGGTCTTGTTGATTTTTGTGCTAGTCAGAAAACTTTTCTGCTCTAAATGGGTAATACTGTGCCTTCACCATCACTTGAACATCATACAATTTCTTCTATATTATTTGTGCTTAGCGGTGTTATATAGGATTTAATGTATCTTTGGTATTTTATCCTCGTTCCTTTATACTATCAACACCCATTTTTGTTGATTCATAAATTTATCTCTTTTGGTGTTTCAATATTAGGTTGTAAAGCTTTCTTCTCTTCTCTTCTCTTCTCTTCTCTCTCTCTCTCTCTCTCTCTCTCTCTCTCTCTATGCACAATAGTGTCACCTAAGGAAATGATTAGCCTTATATATAGCATAATGAAAGAAGATAAACCATGTAGATAAAGACCGGTAACATAAGTGTACTTGTTAATGTTTGGTCAAGAACTTTGGTTTTGGCTGGTGGCTGTTCAACCAGTGGAACACTATGGTATTGCAGCTATTTGAAAAAGTGTCTTTGTGGTAGTAAACTTCATTTTTATCTGCCAAACAAGTTGGACATACTCATGAAAGCTGCAAATATCCTAGTCCCTTCCCAGCTGTCAGTTTTTCTTTCTGTAATCTCTTTATTGCTTAAAAACTCTCCCCCTTTTTCCCCTCTACCACAGGGAGCCTAGTGTTGTAAAATTTAGAAACAATACGTTTGTAAATCTTGTGGAGAAAAGGCATGAAGTTGCTAAGCATCAAGATTCACTAATGTGTTAAACAGAATGAAGAAGTTAAGAGGTTGATGCCAATCAATCACTCAAGAACATATTCCACCCTAGACCCAAATTTGTGATTCTTATTGTTATCTGTATTATTCCTTTGTTCAATGATGAAATAGCTGGAGTATCTGCTGCAGATTGATACCTAGAAGTAAGTGAAAGAAAATCTACAAACGTATGCCTTGATATGATTTCTTTTTCCCTTCACACCTTTTATGTTTCTTTTTTTCAATGTTTTCTTCCCTTGGGTTTTTCCTTCTTGGTCATAGTAATTAGGTCTTCAATTTGGGTAGGTCTATTTGTCTATATCCATCTTGCAAACAAAAAAGTGATTCCTGTAAGTATTATGCATTTTTAAATCTACAAGGTTGATATCCCGTGCGTTGCACGGGTTGTTATATTATTAAGATTTAATATATTAATATTAAATACATATATATTATTAATTAACTTAATTAATTATTTAATTAGTTAAGATTTTAAAATAAATTTAAATAGTATTCAAAGAATCACATGTTTCAATGTATTAATATTAAATACATATATATTTTATTAGTTAATGTAGATAAGTATTTAATAGGGAGAAGTATCTGAGTTGCACATAAATTGCTTTCAATTTAAATAACGTACATCTGAATCCAATTAAGTCAGGTGACCTTTCATTTTTTTAAAAAAAATTATTCTGATAAACTTCTAAATCTAATTAAGTTAGATACTTAAAAAAAAATTAAAACAATCAAGTGTCACCAACAGATACAGCCAAATGTCACTACATGAGACTTCTCCTTTCCCTTCAACTTTTATATATATATAGATTTGACCATGAAAAGGTCTTAAATTCTTCAGACATGATATATGCTTGCTCTATATCATATTAATAAGTGTATATCATTGAAGCTGTTATTATCATATATGGGCATCATGTGAATCATTATAGGACATGGTTGAGATTCAAGCGAAAAAAGAAGGTAAACAATCCTGCTTTTTTTTGGGGGGGTGGGGGGTAGGGGGTGGGGGTGTGTGTTTAAGCTGGTATTTTTTTAAAAAAAAATAGAAATTTTCGTTTAAGGAATGTAGCTTTTTTTTTCTTTTCTTTTTTCTTTCTTGTTTGGTGTTGAATTGCAGTATCTTCTAAATGACTTATGTTTACTTGTTACTTTTATACAGCCTTTTTCCTTCTTCTTTTTTTCTCGTTGGGGGGAGGGGCTTGCATGGCGGCACTAAATATGCATTTGAAAGTATGCTTGGTCAAGCATCGTAATTATTTACTGAAATGTCTTACCTTTTCTTTCTTTCTTTAAATTTTCAGCTGGCTATGACATGCCCCTAGCTTCATTCTGAGATGGCCTTGCAAACTTCTCGAGTGCTCGAGTTGACAGAAAACACAACCAGGGCTCGGCGTATAGGTCTGCCAGTGGATCTTTCTAAAGGAATAATTAAAATACCTCATGGAAATATTAGATTATAGATGTTGAGATGTTGCTTTGGCAATTCTTGATGAGTGATTGTATATTTGTACATTTATTTTTCTATTTCTCTTCTTCTTTCGTGCGTTTTTTGTTTGTTATACTTCTACCTTTTTTTTTTTTTTGTGGCTTTGTTTCTTTTGAGTACATACATTCGTGTTGGAAGGCAATAACTAAACTGGAGATAAAGAAATATGGAAGTTTAAGGAGGCTGAGGCATGAATGGCCAGTCCAAATCAGTTACTGCTACAGATCTGTTGGAGAAAGATGAGTGGTGCAGTGCTAGTAGCTAGTGGTGTTGCCATCAAAAAATCTATTGAAGGGATGGGATAATACCACCATTACTGGTAATATATGCATGATCTTTATTTGCTCAGAATTTTAGTATCCGTAGTATGTTGTAGTGAATTATCTTAGTTCTTCTGTCTCTTTGTTTTATTCTTGGCCCTTTTAGGTGTTAGTAAAATTTTGAAAAGCTTGTTCAAATTTCTTCTTCGAGATCTATACTTTTTTGGTTATATTGGTACCATTATCAATGCCAAAGTTGTTAAAGTTTTTGTTTTCTGGTGGAACAATAAATTGGTTTATCATAAGCACTTATTTTCCTACTAAAAATAATAACAATAACAGGGGATGTTCTATATATCATTAGAGAATTCAAATTGAAAAATGAGCTTACTATAGAAGGTCTCATTGTGGCCATGTCACTTATCGGTGGAACTGTAATTACAATATTCTCTGGTGTTGTTGCTGATTGGCTGGGCCGATATCCTATGCTAATAATCTCATCTATCCTGCATTTTATTAGTGCTATTGGATATTGTGGCCTCCAAATGTGTATCTCCTACTTTTGGCTAGGCTTAGTTAATGATTTTAGGGTTGGTTTGGTTGTTACTCTAGTTCCTATCTATATATCAAAGAAAGCATAGCCAGAAATAAGGGGATTGTTTAACACTTTACCTTAGTCGTTCACTAGTTCCTTGCGAATGTTTGTTTCATATTGCATGGTTTTGGAATGTAATAAAAGGGTCTATAATTTTTCTGAATGATGTCCTTTCATGTTTGGCCTAGTGGGTTTCTTCTCATGGCAACTCCTTCTGTTTGAGGTCTTGAAATTAATCCCATGAAGTCCTAATTGAGTTCAAATGAACTAGATTAGACAATTAATTCACTAGTAAAACTCTCCTATGTGTTGTAGTAGTGAACATATCAATGCTTTAAAAGCAAGTCTTCTACCAAAAGGTAGTTTCTTTTAGTAATAGTTAGTTTCTTTTCTTAGACTATGTTTTGTAGAAATTTGTAGTGAAATTTTACCTTTGAATATTGGAGAACTACCATAAAAGAAAATAATTAAAAAAAAACTTTTGAAGCAGTTGTAATATAAAAAGTAAGAAGGAAATAAAGAGTGAGAGAAGGAAAGTTTCAATTTATTTTTGTCCAAAGCATCACTTCTTTTTTTTTTTTTTTAATTTACATTGTTTTGTTGTTTTCCTCATGACCAAATCCAGTTGGAGTGACAACAAGTCCATTTTTGCAGGAAAGCCACAAAATAAAGGCACAATGGATTACATTGGAATAGAGTATGTAAGTTTGTTCCTTTCTTTTTTTTTTTTTTTTCAGGTTTGATTGTAGTATTCTTTTTAAATAGTTTTGCATTTTCTGTTACAAGTTTTGGTATTCCTTTCACTATACATTTGTGGTAATTATAGCCGGTGCTAAATCAATCTTTAACATTAACATATGAATGTCAATGCAGATTAGCTTTCTTCAAAGTTGCTTATGTTCTTTACGATTTCGAATATTATGTTAAAGTGGATGATTACATATATCTGATACCAGATTTGACTGCAGTATTCCTTTCACTCTACATTTGTGGTAATTATAGCCGGTGCTAAATCAATCTTCTAACATTAACATATGAATGTCAATGTAGATTAGCTTTCTTCAAAGCTGCTTATGTTCTTTATGATTTTGAATTTTATGTTAAAGTGGATGATTACATATATCTGATACCAGATTTGACTGCAGTATTCCTTTCACTCTACATTTGTGGTAATTATAGCCGGTGCTAAGTCAATCTTCTTACATTAACATATGAATGTCAATGCAAATTAGCTTTTTGAATTTTACTGCAGTATTCAAAGCTGCTTATGTTCTTTCACTATATCTTTTTTTTTTTTTCAAGTTTGACTGCAGTATTTTTTTTAAAAATAGTTTTGTATTTTCTGTTACAAGTTTTGGTATTCCTTTCACTACACATTTGTGGTAATTATAGCCGGTGCTAAATCAATCTTCTTACATTAATATATGAATGTCAATGCAAATTAGCTTTCTTCAAAGCTACTTATATTCTTTATGATTCTGAATTTTATGTTAAAGTAGATGATTACATATATCTGATACTAGATTTGTAGTGACTTTAGAAGTTCAAATTTGTAGCTTTACTAAGAAGTAATCTTGTCATTTTTTTTTTCTTAATGACAGGAGGAATGAAGATTAAGGTGTTTGAAGGTTGATTTTTATTATGACATTGTTTTTTGTCCTTGATGAATTTTTGTGACTTTCGATGGATGTCATGGTTAGGATTATGGTTTTGTTTTGGACTATTTTGAACTAATATCAATGATTAGATTCATGATACTTATCAGACTCTATTTAGTTTTTTTGGTATATATTAAGTTATTATTAATGGAAGATGACATTTTGAATGTTCATTCAATAGATGATAGTTGATTGTTAATATTACAGGCTTTCATAGTTCTATATGTATAGTAGATGATGATCTTGTTAAAGTAGAGGGAAAATTTTTTTGTCAAAATATGAATGAAAAAAAATTGTCAATATCATCATATTGAATTGAATGTTCCTTCACTACAGATGTAAAAGATTGGGAAATTTGTCCAAAAATCGTGGCAAAATCATGGCAAAAAGTAATCACTACGGAAGCTTTAAATCGTGGCAAAAAGTATTAATTACAACAACAAGGGAATCGTAGCAAATGGGTATTACCCACAGTTATGCCAATTTAGAAAAGAACCATGGCAAAAAGAATTATTTCCAACAAAAATTTAATTGTAACAAATAATATTCGTCAGAGTTGTAAAATGTTGAAAAAACTATGACAAAAAATTGAAATCTTTACCCACGGTTAATAACCCTTGGGAAAAGTCATGGCAAAAGTTCATGAACAAATACCACACTTTATTTACAACGACTACAAAACTGTGGTAGACCCGTGGCCAAAGGTATTTCCCCACGGTTACACAATTGTGCCAAACTTTTTGAAACGGCCGTAACGCCCACGCCTCGAAAACCGTGGCATTTCTGTGGCGAAAACATATTTGCCACAGTTTTGGCCAATTTTGCTACACTTTCTCTGGTGTTGCCAAAAGTCGCTTTTTTTGTAGTGAATATTGACCCCTCCAGTTTTAAATGGCAAATTCTGTGTAATGTCTGAATGTTCTATAAAGTATTAATTGTGTAACATGCTCAATCCCAATTAAGCTATGTTTTCCTTACTTAGCTAGTGAGCTCACCATTTATTTATCATTTCAGGTTCTCAGTTAGAAGGGGAAGAGTTAGATGAGTAGTTCGAGAAAGACTTTGAGTGATTTTCTATAAAACTCTATTTTTGTAGATTTTTATGACTTTTGAGGCTATAATGTCCTGATGGGATAGTACAAAAGTTATTTGATTATATTTTGTATTGTAATCCGGAATTTATAAATTTTGATGATTTAGTTATTGACAATTGGGTTATTTTAGATTTATTTATCTATTTTCGGATTCGAGTTCGATATTCCATTTTGAAATACTACTATGTCATCCTTGGCACGGGATGTGACAAAAGCTCAAGACTAAAATCCCAACCTTTATTTTATTACGCTGTTATCTTCTTATAATCCCAACCTTCATTCTATTCATTTTACTTAAGAAAGCTGACCGAAACATATATATATATATATATATATGTGTGTGTGTGTGTGTGTGTGTGTGTGTGTGTGTGTGTGTGTGTGTGTGCACGCGCGCGCGTGTGTGCAGCATAGCCTCCCCATTAATTCTCTTCCATTATAGTAACATGATTAATGGAAATCAAAGTTACTGCCTAGACTGGACGCGCGCTCCATACCATGGATTTCGAATATTTAAACTCCCTAAACTTCTTCTTTGATATATATATTATTTTCCCTCTACATGAATACTTTCCATATTGATTTCACCTATTATGGCATTAACTTCTCTAATGTCATGTCAATTTGGCAACAAAATTGATGGAGGATTATTATGCTACAAAAGCTGGATTTTAATTCTTCTTATAATATTTTATCCCTTGTTCTTTCCCTTGAATCAAGCTGCTATATTTTCCTTATACATAGCCTAACAGCCGACCTAATAACCATTGGGAAAAGTTAAGAGTTGCTAATTACCATAACCAAATTATTTCTTTCTTAATCCTTACTCAAATTCTAATTTTCCAAAATCACCTCATTCTTCTACTAATCAAATCAGGTCACTTTAAGAGCTGTTGATTTCATATTTTGGTCAGCAATGCTGTGCATGGCCCTCACTTGCCTGATGGGAACTGGCTAAAAGCTGAAAAGGAAGCTAAGGAGGGAAAATTTCTTTAATTTAGCAGACATTTAAGATTTTATCCTTCTGAATTTAAAAACTCCCTTGCATGCTTTTCAAAACCCATGCAGTTCTTACTGTTCTCCCTTCTGTTCACACGAAACACACACACACACACAAACAGAGCGCTAAGAATTCGGCCAAGCTCCTCTCCGGCAGCAGCAAAGCTAAAAGCCTAGTTCAAAAGAATTTCGAACCTCTCTTCTAGCACACATAAAAATCTTTCGGCCTGACGAAATTCCAACAAAATCGAAGCCACCTTGCTCTTCATTCTTTAAAGGTTCGGGACCTCAGTAGAAAAAGGAAGGCAGAGCAAACCCTCTTCTGGAACACGTTGCAGCTACAGGTAAGCCGAGATCATTATTACCTCTTTTCCTTTAAAAGTCTTACATCCGATTGTGAGAGTACCACATGATGTTATCGGAAGAGAAAAACGTGTGTGATTCCAAAAAAAAAAAAAAAATCTTGGGTATTTCTGCTGTAGCTGTATTCCATGGAGTATGGGAATTCCGTTTTGCTTTGTATTGATGAAGTTGCATGAGTTTTGGTTCAGTGGCTAGCAAGTTTATTTTATTTTCACTGCATACTTTACAACGGAGGGAAAATGGAGTGAATTGAGACTTTTGTACGAGCTTGGGGTGAGTTAGTGGGGGGGAGGGGGGGGGGGATTTGATTAGAATGGCCCCACTAGGGGCCATTCGTCCTCATGTGGCCCCGCCAGGAGATGGAGGCCTGAAATGGCCTCGACGCATTCTTTGATAGCATCCTAATTTAAATGAGGATGCTATCGTCAAATGCATCCTATTTTACTGAGAACGCTATTCTTCAATACGTCCTTATAAGTTAGGACGCATACATGAATTGCGTCATACCCGCTCGTCTTCTTCACCACGCCGCGCCTCTGCAATTTTTCATTTCGATGCACTTCGAGCGCCAGCTTTCACTTTCACTTTCGCTGCACTTCCTCCGGCGACATCATCAACCTTATTCGGCCAATGTCTAGCTAAGCTGCTCCGGCAACATCAGACCTTTTGCTCCGGCGACCATAGCATTATTCTCCCCGCCGGAGAGAACAGTCTCCTCCACCGGCGACGGTAGCAGTATTCTCCGCGGCGGCGTGTCCTGTGCACGGCATTTTGTTTGATTTCGAGGTATGTCATGCTTCTTCATCTTTATTTTTTGATTAGTTGATATAATTTCTGAGTAAAATGTATGTATTTTGTTGTACTGATTTTTATTTTTTATATATCATAAATCACCATTTAGGATTTGGGAATATATCTTATATTTGTTTTTTTTTTTGGGTCCATTAGAGGTTTTTGTTACCTTTTTGTATAGTACTCTGATTGTACAAATATGTTTATAGCTTTCTATTCTGGGGGAAGGATTTGGGATATAGAAAGTAAAAGAACATTGCATTATGGATAATCTTATTGGCGTATTCCCTTGTAAGTTGGGAATAAATTATTCCGTGCGAATTCTTATTATTATTAATTTATTTTTTAATAGACTATTATTATTTATTATTTATTATATTAATATTACTGTTATTATTATTATTAGTATTACTATTATTATTTTTAATATACTATTATTATTATTAGTATTAGTATTATTTTTTAATATACTATTATTATTTATTATTTAATATATTAATATTATTGTTATTATTATTATTAGTATTAGTATTAGTATTATTTTTAATATATTATTATTATTTTTATTTTTTAATATACTATTATTATTTATTATTTAATATATTAATATTACTGTTATTATCATTATTAGAATTATTATTTTTAATATATTAATTTTTTAATATACTATTATTATTTATTATTTAATATATTAATATTACTGTTATTATTATTATTAGTATTATTATTATTATTATTTTTAATATACTATTATTATTAGTATTAATATTATTATTTTTAATACACTATTATTATTATTATTTATTTTTCTTTTTTAATATACTATTATTATTTATTATTTAATATATTAATATTATTATTATTATTATTATTAGTATTAGTATTATTATTTTTAATATATTATTATTTTTTATTTTTAATATACTATTATTATTTATTATTTATTATTTAATATATTAATATTACTATTATTATTATTATTATTATTATTATTATTATTATTATTGGTATTAGTAGTATTATTATTTTTAATATACTATTATTATTTTTTATTTTTTAATACACTATTATTATTTTTTATTTAATATATTACTATTACTATTATTATTAGTATTAGTATTAGTATTATTATTTTTAATATACTATTATTATTATTATTAAAAAAACTAGATAAGAATATACGATTATTATTATTATTATTTATAAACTATTTTTTATTTTATTGTTTAAATATACAATTATTATTATTATTATTATTATTATTATTATTATTATTATTATTATTATTATTATTATTATTATTATTATTATTATTATTATTATTATTATTTAGTTCTTAACCCAAAAGTTCAAGTAGAACCTTATAATTTAAAAGAAGTATTTGAAAAATTTAAAGGTAAACAAAAAGAACCTTATAACTCTTTACAAGATCTACAATTAGAAATCAAAGAACTTAAACAAGAAGTTAAATGGTTAAAGGAACAAAATAATCAAATAATAACAGATATTAATCAGATAAATACAAAATTAATTCAACAAAGACTAGATAAACCCTTAATAGATCCTACTCCTTTATCAGATGAAGAAATAGAACAAAATGAAAATAATTCAAATTATATTTCAGCTATTTCCCAGATAACTTTTCAAAAGTGGTATATTCCAATTCTTCTCAAAATAGGAGATTTCTCAATTCAGTTAGTTGCCCTTCTAGATTCCGGAGCAGATCAGAATTGTATCTGTGAAGGATTAATCCCTACCAAATATTTAGAAAAAACAGGTTCTAAATTATATTCTGTAGCTGGTGAACAGCTAAAAATCAGATATAAATTATCCAATGCTCATATCTGTAATAAACAGTTTTGTTTCACAAATTTCTTCTTAATCGTTAGAGATTTAAGTCAAGAATTGATTTTAGGAACCCCATTTCTTACTCAGATCTATCCCTTCAACGTAGATCAGAATGGTGTTCACACCGAAATAAGATCCATACCAGTCACCTTCTCCTTTTTGCAAAGTCCTTTAACAAAAGATATCAACCTTCTGAAAAGAAAGATTCGTTGTCTTGAACAACAAATAGCCTTTATTAAAGAAGATATCAAATACACTAGAATTCAAAACCAGCTACAGCTAAAAGACATTCAAGATAAGATAGAATCTATCCGAAAAGATTTCGAATAGTAAATTTGCTCATAGGTCCCCACAGCCTTTTGGGAAAGGAAAAAACATATAGTCAGTCTCCCGTACATTGATAATTTCGATGAATCAATGATACCTACCAAAGCCAGACCAATTCAAATGAATAAGGAATTAGTTGAATATTGTAAACAGGAAATCTCTAGCTTATTGCAAAAAGCCTTGATCAGAATCAAGATCATCTTGGTCTTGTGCTGCATTTTATGTCAATAATAATGCAGAAAAAGAAAGAGGTGTTCCCCGATTAGTTATCAATTATAAGCCTTTAAATAAAGCTCTAAAATGGATTAGATATCCAATTCCCAACAAACGAGATTTGTTGAAAAGAACCTATACAGCAGTCCTTTATAGTAAATTTGATATGAAATCAGGATTCTGGCAAATCCAGATTAAAGAAGAAGATAGATATAAAACAGCATTCAATGTCCCTTTCGGACAATATGAATGGAATGTAATGCCTTTTGGATTAAAAAAATGTACCCAGTGAATTTCAAAAGGTTATGAATGACATTTTTAACCCATATACAACATTTACAATAGTTTACATTGACGATGTTTTAATTTTTAGTGAATCCTTTGAACAGCATCTTAAACATTTGCGTCATTTTCGTGAAATAATCACGAAAAATGGGCTGGTAGTGAGTGCATCTAAACTTCGCCTTTGCCAAACCAAAATCCGCTTCTTAGGCCATAACCTAACCCAAGGTACCTATAAACCCATTTGCAGAGCCATAGAGTTTGCAGATAAATTTCCCTATGAAATCAAGGATAAAACTCAGCTCCAAAGATTTTTAGGTTGCTTAAATTATATATCAGATTTTATCCCTAATCTCAGAATCATCTGTGAACTATTATATAAGTGTCTTAGAAAAGACCCAATTCCTTGGAATGATGAGCAAACTCAAACAGTTAAGAAGATTAAACAGATTGTCAAAAAACTTCCTTGTTTAGGTATTTCAGATCCAACAGCCTTTATGATAGTCGAAACAGATGCCTCAGACTTAGGTTATGGAGGTATTCTAAAACAGAGAAAACTTAATTCTACTTCTGAACAGTTAGTTAGATATCATTCAGGAATTTGGCTTTCAAGTAAAAAGAATTACAATACAATTAAAAAAGAAATACTTGCAATAGTTTTATGCATTTCTAAATTCTAAGATGATTTAATCAATCAAAAATTTTTACTTTAAATAGACTGTAAAGCGGTAAAAGATTTTTTACAAAAGGATGTTAAAAACTTAGTTGCTAAGCAAATTTTTGCCAGATGGCAAGCACTTTTATCCAACTTTGATTTTGACATTGAATTTATCAAAGGAGAGAACAATTCTTTACTAGATTTCTTAAGCAGGGAATTCTTGCAAGGACGGATATGACTTTTAACACAGTATTCAACACTGCGATGAGTACCAACTCACGTCTGGAGCTCATTCATTTGCCTATAAATAGCAACTTCAAGCAGCTCAATCAGATATGGATCAACAACCACGATTCCGGCCACCTCAAGGTAATCGGTTTACAGTTCTCAATTCTTTCCCATCTCTTCCATCTAATTCTGTGAGCAAGTCACCGCTCACAATGGATCTTTTCAACCCAGTTTCTTCAAAAAACACCGAGACACAGAAAACAGATCTATCCTTCTATACAACACCTATTCCTACTTCCTTTAAGGAAGCAGTTGTTCTGAAAACACCAGTGAAACCAGAAAAACCAACCCTTTCTGCAACAAAAGAGAAATTTGAATTCCTCCCAAAAACAGTTATCCCAATATTGGCTCTTCCCAGAGAGCTAACAACCCTTCCAGAAAGAGAACTAGTTACCAAACTTCATCCAGAGGCTTATCGCCAATCCAGCCATATATTTAAATCAGAACCCCAGAAATCCCGTCTCTATTATGAGCACATTCTTTTTGCAACAAGTTCAATTGAGTTTGAACATGAAAGAAACTTAAACAGAGCCAACAAAGGCATAGCCTATTCTAAGTGCAGGATTATGAAAATCCTTGATCTAAACACTTGGTCAGTCACTGGCATCTACACTCCAATCCAGTTTAAAACACCATTCAAACCTCTAACCTACAATTTTATGGATTACATTGATGCTTGGTACAATTTCATGTACCTCAGAGATCTCACACATACTTGGTTTGTCAAGTATGGAAAAGATTCAATTAGTCCTATACCAAGATGGTTCTGTGCTTGGTGGAAGCAAATCCACATTATCCAGTCATAACTTGCAAAAGTTTAATCAGTTTGTAATAGAGAGTCAAATTCAGGGATTAACTCTGAACAACCAGTTTTGTAAATTTTATGTTGAAAAGAAAATATGTTTTGTATTAGGATGGGGCTATAAGCTCGATCAGATTGAAAATGTAAAATATCTCTGTAAGGAGATAAGAGTCAAGGGATGGACTCCAGTCCCTAAGCCATATCAGAAAGAATCAGATGCACAATCCTCTTCAAGCAAAGGAAAGAAGAAAATCAGCAAGACAGAATTGCAACTCCAATTGCAACTTTTACAACAACAGCTTCAGCAAGCAAATGACGATGAAAGTGAATCAGAATCTCAGCCAGAATACAGCCTGTATGACAATGGAGATATGGAAACCCTTTTAGTATTGCTTAAGCATACCTTTGTCAGAGCCCATAAATGACACAGCTCCACTCCAAAAGAAAAAGAGAGAAAATGACCTCACAGCTTTATCAACAATCGAAAAGACTACACGATATTACTCAGACATATTGCAAAATCATTCAATTAACAGCATCACGTGGTGGACCCCTCCACTCACAGAGACTTTTGGAGCCATTCTTCATGATGGTCGACAACATTATTCCATCCTCCACCCAAGTGGACCTCACTACAATAATGCAGACTTCAATCAGAGAGACTTACTCCCTCGCTGCCTATATAAGGCAAGTCATGACTGAAGACATGCAGACTCATTCACCCTTGAATCCTTCTGAGTGTGAAACCTCTCTCTATCTAGATATCTGTAGCACTTGTTTCAGTTTTCGTACCCTTGTACTTCAATCAGATGTTGTGTAAAACTTTGTATAGTTTTTAATAAAACAGAAATTTTTATTAGCAATTTATCCTGGGTTCGCAATTGCTCTTACATTTGATGGCTGTAATTGCCATGGACATTTCATGAATAACATTGAGGATACTGTGTTCAGACATACCGTCAATATTCCATTCGGTAATATCTTCACCAGTAAAAGCTGCTCGAGTATCTAAATGACGTTCTTCAAACTGAACATCTGGAAATGATGGCCTAGGATCATAATTCCTAGTATAAGGATTGGCAAATCGAGGATATTTGGTTTTTGAAATTCTTTTACTTCCTCCTAATTTATTAAGCTGTTCAGGGGAAGGATCAATGTCTATTAGAGAGACTAGTTGATGTATAGTTTGGATATGTGTTTTAGAACTTGATTCTGGTTCATCTCTTGTTTTTAGATTTTTTAAATTTTCATTTATCTCGTTAATAAAATCTACTTCTTCTATATTCATGGTTCCTTTATTAAGCTTAATATTTTTAGGCTCGTATATTATTAGTTTAAATACTGGGTTAGGATCAACAGGCTATTTTGGATTAAACTGTTTAAACTATGGGATTTCTCGTACAGAGGATTTACTGTCTAGTTGTTCTACTTTACTAGCCATGGTAACTAGCATTTGATTAGTATAATTATTCTATTGAATTACTTTATTTAAATCTTTATTAGTTACATCACCATGTTTATCTAAGTTTTCTAGATTAAATGGAGAAGCTGTTATAACCTAGTTTTCTATTGGGATTTTGATTTCTTCAGTTGGAGGAAAGATTGACTCTTTAACTTCATTTTTTGATGTATACCATTTTTTGGTAATAACATTTAATACATTTCTCTTTTGATATTTAACTAATTCATACCAATCAAAAAAGTCTAAATGCTGTTTCATTCTTATTTGATCTGAATAATATTTTTGTAAGAGTTTAGCTCTTTCTGATTCAGGAACTGTTGCAAAATACCATTTTCGTTTCAATTCATTACATGATCTTTTCCACAACTTACGAATATAATCTTTATCTAAAACAAAGTCTTTTTCAGAAGTTAAAACATTACTTTATAATAAACACGATATATTAAACCGAGATGTTTTGATCCTAGTTCGAATTCTAGGTTCTTTGTCTGAATGTTTAAGGTTAGGGTTTTGAGAATGTGTGGATCTGTTAGATCTATGGTGAAATTTGGGTAATGGTTGAAGTAAACGGGACCATTAGCTGTGTTAGATTCAAGGACTGCTAGCAAATTGTTTTGAAAATCTAGAAGTCTACTATCACGTAGTAGAAGGTAGATTAGGGCATCGATTCCTAATTGATAGAGAGGTTTGAATGGTGTTTTAAACTGGATTGGAGTGTAGATGCCAGTGACTGGCCAAGTGTTTAGATCAAGGATTTTCATAATCCTACACTTAGAATAGGCTATGCCTTTGTCAGCTCTGTTTAAGTTTCTTTCATGTTCAAACTCAATTGAACCTGTTGCAAAATGAACGTGCTCATAATAGAGACGGGATTTCTGGGGTTCTGATTTAAATATAAGGCTAGATTGGCGATAAGCCTCTGGATGAAGTTTGGTAACTAGTTCTCTTTCTGGAAGGGTTGTTAGCTCTCTGGGAAGAGCCAATATTGGGATAACTGTTTTTGGGAGGAATTCAAATTTCTCTTTTGTTGCAGAAAGGGTTGGTTTTTCTGGTTTCACTGGTGTTTTCGGAACAGCTGCTTCCTTAAAGGAAGTAGGAATAGGTGTTGTATAGAAGGATAGATCTGTTTTCTGTGTCTCGGTGTTTTTTGAAGAAACTGGGTTGAAAAGATCCATTGTGAGCGGTGACTTGCTCACAGAATTAGATGGAAGAGATGGGAAAGAATTGAGAACTGTAAACCGATTACCTTGAGGTGGCCGGAATCGTGGTTGTTGATCCATATTTGATTGAGCTGCTTGAAGTTGCTATTTATTGGCAAATGAATGAGCTCCAGACGTGAGTCGGTACTCATCGCAGTGTTGAATACTGTGTTAAAAGTCATATCCGTCCTTGCAAGAATTTCCTGGTTAAGAAATCTGGTAGAAAATTGTTCTCTCCTTTGATAAATTCAATGTCAAAATCAAAGCTGGATAAAAGTGCTTGCCATCTGGAAAAAATTTGCTTAGCAACTAAATTTTTAACATCCTTTTGTAAAACATCTTTTGCCGCTTTACAGTCTATTCGAAGGAAAAATTTTTGATTGATTAAATCATCTTGGAATTTAGAAATGCATAAAACTGTTGCAAGTATTTCTTTTTTAATAGTACTGTAATTCTTTTGACTTGAAAGTCAAATTCCTGAATGATATCTAACTAACTGTTCGAAAGTAGAATTAAGTTTTCTCTGTTTTAGAATACCTCCATAACCTAAGTCTGAGGCATCTGTTTCGACTATCATAAAGGCTGTTGGATCTGAAATACCTAAACAAGGAAGTTTTTTGACAATTCGTTTAATCTTCTTAACTGTTTAAGTTTGCTCATCATTCCAAGGAATTGGGTCTTTTCTAAGATGCTTATATAATGGTTCACAGATGATTCTGAGATTAGGGATAAAATCTGATATATAATTTAAGCAACCTAAAAATCTTTGAAGTTGAGTTTTATCCTTGATTTCATTGGGAAATTTATCTGCAAACTCTATGGCTCTGCAAATGGGTTTATAGGTACCTTGGGTTAGGTCATGGCCTAAGAAGCGGATTTTGGTTTGGCAAATGCGGAGTTTAGATGCACTCACTACCAGCCCATTTTTCGTGATTATTTCACGAAAAAGACGCAAATGTTTAAGATGCTGTTCTAAGGATTCACTAAAAATTAAAACATCGTCAATGTAAACTATTGTAAATGTTGTATATGGGTTAAAAATGTCATTCATAACCTTTTGAAATTCACTGGGTGCATTTTTTAATCCAAAGGGCATTACATTCCATTCATATTGTCCGAAATGGACATTGAATGCAGTTTTATATCTATCTTCTTCTTTAATCTGGATTTTCCAGAATCCTGATTTCATATCAAATTTACTATAAATGACTGCTTTATAGGTTCTTTTCAACAAATCTCGTTTGTTGGGAATTGGATATCTAATCCATTTTAGAGCTTTATTTAAAGGTTTATAATTGATAACTAATCGGGGAACACCTCTTTCTTTTTCTGCATTATTATTTACATAAAATGCAGCACAAGACTACGGTGATCTTGATTCTGATCAAGGCTTTTTGCAATAAGCTAGAGATTTCCTGTTTACAATATTCAACTAATTCCTGATTCATTTGAATTGGTCTGGCTTTGGTAGTTATCATTGATTCATCGAAATTATTATTGTACGGGAGACTGACTATATACTTTTTTCTTTCCCAAAAGGCTGTGGGGACCTCTGAGCAAATTTGCTGTTCGAAATCTTTTGTTAAAGGACTTTGCAAAAAGGAGAAGGTGACTGGTATGGATTCTATTTCGGTGTGAACACCGTTCTGATCTACGTTGAAGGGATAGATTTGAGTAAGAAATGGGATTCCTAAAATCAATTCTTGACTTAAATCTTTAATGATTAAGAAGGAATTTGTGAAACAAAACTGTTTATTACAGATATGAGCATTGGACTATTTATATCTGATTTTTAGCTGTTCACCAGCTGCAAAATATAATTTAGAACCTGTTTTTTCTAAATATTTGGTAGGGATTAATCATTCACAGATACAATTCTGATCTGCTCTGGAATCTAGAAGTACATAAGGCAGCGAGGGAGTAAGTCTCTCTGATTGAAGTCTGCATTATTGTAGTGAGGTCCACTTGGGTGGAGGATGGAATAATGTTGTCGACCATCATGAAGAATGGCTCCAAAAGTCTCTGTGAGTGGAGGGGTCCACCACGTGATACTGTTAATTGAATGATTTTGCAATATGTCTGAGTAATATCGTGTAGTCTTTTCGATTGTTGATAAAGCTGTAAGGTCCTTTTCTCTCTTTTTCTTTTGGAGTGGAGTCGTGTAATTTATGGGCTCTGACAAAGGTATGCTTGAGCAATACCAGATGGGTTGTCCATATCTCTGTTGTCATACAGGCTGTATTCTGGTTGAGATTCTGATTCACTTTCATCGTCATCTGCTTGCTGAAGCTATTATTGTAAAAGTTGCAATTGGAGTTGCAATTCTGTCTTGCTGATTTTCTTCTTTCCTTTGCTTGAAGAGGATTGTGCATCTGATTCTTTCTTATCTGGAGTCCATCCCTTGACTCTTATCTCCTTACAGAGATATATTACATTTTCAATCTGATCGAGCTTATAGCCCCATCCTAATAAAAAACATATTTTCTTTTCAACATAAAATTTACAAAGCTGGTTGTTTAGAGTTAATCCCTGAATTTGACTCTCTATTATAAACTGATTAAACTTTTGCAAGTTATGACTGGATAATGTGGATTTGCTTCCACCAAGCATAGAACCATCTTGGTATAGGACTGATTGAATCTTTTCCATACTTGACAAACCAAGTATGTGTGAGATCTCTGAGGTACATGAAATTGTACCAAGCATCAATGTAATCCATAAAATTGTAGTTTGGAGGTTTGAATGGTGTTTTAAACTGGATTGGAGTGTAGATGCCAGTGACTGGCCAAGTGTTTAGATCAAGGATTTTCATAATCCTGCACTTAGAATAGGCTATGCCTTTGTCGGCTCTGTTTAAGTTTCTTTCATGTTCAAACTCAATTGAACCTGTTGCAAAAAGAATGTGCTCACAATAGAGACGAGATTTCTGGGGTTCTGATTTAAATATATGGCTGGATTGGCGATAAGCCTCTAGATGAAGTTTGGTAACTAGTTCTCTTTCTGGAAGGGTTGTTAGCTCTTTGGGAAGAGCCAATATTGGGATAACTATTTTTGGGAGAAATTCAAATTTCTCTTTTGTTGTAGAAAGGGTTGGTTTTTCTGGTTTCACTGGTGTTTTCAGAACAACTGCTTCCTTAAAGGAAGTAGGAATAGGTGTTGTATAGAAGGATAGATCTGTTTTTTGTGTCTCGGTGTTTTTTGAAGAAATTGGGTTGAAAAGATCCATTGTGAGCGGTGACTTGCTCACAGAATTAGAAGGAAGAGATGGGAAAGAATTGAGAACTGTAAACCGATTACCTTGAGGTGGCCGGAATCGTGGTTGTTGATCCATATCTGATTGAGCTGCTTGAAGTTGCCATTTATAGGCAAATGAATGAGCTCCAGACGTGAGTCGGTACTCATTGCAGTGTTGAATACTGTGTTAAAAGTCATATCCGTCCTTGCAAGAATTCCCTGGTTAAGAAATTTGGTAGAGAATTGTTCTCTCCTTTGATAAATTCAATGTCAAAGAGGGAGAGAAAGTAATCTATCTACTCACTCATGACATCTAATCTTTCAGATATCGACATAGAATCAGTTAACGATCTAGAAATAAGCACTCAACTAGATAAAGTTGAATCTAGGTTAATGAACTGGAATTTACCAATAGAAAAATTTGATAAGATTTATGAAAAAGGAAAGTTTGATTTGGTTCAAAGCTATACAATCAAAACAACTGAAAAAACAGTTTCCATAAATCAACCTTACAGAACTATCCAGCTTCTAAATCCAGTTACTTTAGAACAACATAAAAAGAATAAATATCGATATCTTCATATTGGATTAGTTCAAGTAGCTATCAAACCTCTCTCCATTATTATTTTTCTTTTTTAATATACTATTATTATTTATTATTTAATATATTAATATTACTATTATTATTAGTATTATTATTTTTAATATATTATTATTATTAGTATTATTATTTTTTATTTTTTATTTTTTAATATACTATTATTATTTATTATTTATTATTTAATATATTAATATATTAATATTATTATTATTATTATTATTATTATTATTGGTATTAGTATTATTATTTTTAATATACTATTATTATTTTTTATTTTTTAATACACTATTATTATTTAATATTTAATATATTACTATTATTATTATTATTATTATTATTATTAGTATTATTATTTTCAATATACTATTATTATTATTATTAAAAAAACTAGATAAGAATATACGATTATTATTATTATTATTATTATTATTATTAAAACTAGATAAGAATACTTGTATTATTTAATTCTTGTGTTATGGTATTTAATTAAAACAATTAGTGATTGGATGTAGGAAATTCGTACTAATATTTGTATTCATTAAAAGAAATTGACATCTCACAATATCCTTTAGGATGGATCGAGTACGTGGCGATACTATCCCTGGACCTATTTACGAGGGCTTGATATCTAGGCAGAATATGCATCGATCTTCATTGATTTGGTCAGGACATTTTGAGAGCTGTGAGATATCATTAGCCTTTAGACGTTGCGATTCTCGTTTTTGGGAGCTATTTCCATTCCTTCCTCGGGTAATGGATTATATCGATTTAGCTGGTTTCAGGGGAGTCTGTAGAGTTGGGCATCTTCATGTAGACCATACCCTTGTGACTGCATTAGTTGAGAGGTGGCATCTCGAGACACATACCTTCCATCTACAGGTAGGAGAGGCCACCATCACTCTAGGGGATGTTGCGATTTTGTGGGGACTTAGAGTTGACGGTGACCCGATCATTGGAGAGGTTTACGGGTGCCCTCGGACAACGTGGATGGATTTGATACATACGCTTATTGACTTTCAACCTCTGACTACCTAGTTCAGGGGTAACAGGCTGGAGAAGTCGGCCCTTGAGGCGCATTTGTCACTCCCTCTTCTGGATGATGTTTCTGATGCAGTGGTGCAACAGAGGGCACGTGGATTTATTTTTCTTCTTATTGGTAGTATGATTCTGTCTGACAAATTAGGTCATCTACTGCCCCTTCGTTTTCTACCCTTCCTTGCAGACTTACATTATTGAGGTCAGCTTAGTTGAGGTGGTGCGGCTCTAGCGTGGATGTATAGATGCTTCTGCGAGGCAACTGACCCTGCTGCGAGGGAGATTTGTGGTCCTATGGTTCTGCTTTAGGTTAAAGTTTTCTTTTTATTCTTTCTTTTTCAATTACTTTAGATGTTTTATAGTCTAGCAAAATAGTAATAAAAATTGATGAACCTGTATTATTTTATCCTGTAGTTATGGGCTTGGGAACATATCCCTATCCTACGTCCTGACAGGGTTGAGCCAGGCCATAGACCTCCACTTGCACTGTATGGTGCGAGGTGGAACATGCGGCTACGGCTATATCAAACGCCGATGAAACATTCTAGTGACATACAGAGATCAGTTAGACGCGATACCGGATCATCACGTACGTATTTAGATTTTTCTGACAGAAATTTTTTATTACTCATATTGTCGTTTTAGTGTTTCAATTAAACGTTTTCAAATTGTGTCAGTTTATTTGGTGCCTGTACAATGCCATAGACCTAGAGTTCATGCCAGGGAGATACATGGAGGGTTCAGACATCTAGCGATCACGGACTCCACTCATATGTTGGGACGTCGTAGAGTTCCACTACCCCGACCGTGTGCTTCGATAGTTTGGTATGTTACAGCTCATTCCACAGAGTTGTGAGTACGATACTGAGTTGCAAACGACTGGTACTCAGGGGAACCACACGACCAATTGGTCTCATCACCATTCAGCGTTCATAGCATTGTAGGGTTCACGACATCAGACAGTCGTGCAGGGCGTTCTCGGGATAGGGGTGGAGCCGGACTATCCATCTTGGTATCGGTTGACGATTAGGTGGCGGATTGGTAATCCGTCCCCACCAGGGGGTGAGGTCGCCGGCTACTAGGGGACTGGTTCGGGACACATAGTCATGGTAAGTATATTATTCAGTATTTCGTATTTTTTTTCGATAATGTATTATTATTCATACTCAATTCATTATGACATGAGTGTTTTTTTTTTTTTTATGGCTGTTATAGTCAGACGGGCTTTACAGAGCTATATCCATTGCCACAGAGGCTTTAGCTATAGCTGACTCATATTCGAGGGCAGCTTTCGAGCGTATCAGGGACACGTGCACTCTTTCTCTTACCGCGGCTAGGTTTGATCTTACTAGTTATGGCACGCGCCCCGTTCCAAAAGCGGGTGTACCCGCGATTTCGGAGCAGGTAGCTAGTAGAGGGCCTCGAGCACGGGTTGAGAGTCGGGCCATTCCGAGTCAGCATCGAGGTGGTAGGCAAGCCCGTGCAGCCCCAGCTGTAGCAGTTGCACCCGAGGTTCCACCAGATCCTGTACTGCTGCTAGCTGGTTCGATTGGAAAGTTCAATGCGGGACCATCTGGGGAGTTCGAGGTGGGACCATCTGGGGAGTACGAGACGGGACCATCTGGGAAGCCAGCTGCGTAGACTCTGGATGCCTTGATCTTTAGCACTACTTGCCTTTCACCATCGAAAAAGGACGGGGTGGATGGTATTACAGAGCAGATGCCCGACATAGCGATACAGGCATCTGATATAGGACTGAAGTAAGTCACGCAGGTGTCTGTGCATGTTTCACCTACAGAGTCCATACCACCGAGCGCAGTGGTCGATGACCAGGACAGACCAAGACTTAGAGTTCAGTGGCTTCGGCGGCGACCTAGAGATGATCATCCGACAGTGCCAAAGCAGGGAGATCCCACTATACCCGTCGAGAGTGCACATGCTGCAGCAGACATACACTTGAGGCCCAGATGTATTGTCCAACCCCGACCATGCGGCACGTAGACTCAGTCCGCATGCTTTCTTATTGTTCTGTATATAATTGATTCTTCTTTTATCACTTTTTTTTTATTTTTTATTTTTGGTTTGGAAAAATGCATTTGCACTCTTCCAGTTGTATTTTGTTATTAGCTATATTAACAATTAAGTATTTAACTCAAAACATGCATCCATACTTGTTATAATTGATTTTATAGTGTAATTAAATACAAATTGGATTGGGATTAGTTTATTTAAAACCATCATACATAATAATGAGAATCGTAACAATGCGGCACGTAACTATGAATGTAGAAGAAACCATGAAGTACACAATATGGCACGTGGATTCTGGAGCAGCCGTCTTCAGGACGCTATCGTGGATAGCGTTATGCAAGGAGGACACTATATACACGATAGTGTCCTAGAATCCTTCTTCAATTACAGCCGTAGTTTTGGCTCGGAACCGCTTGTATAGTATAACCATACTCAAAATTAGAAAATAAAAGTTTTACGGGATGTTCTGCAATAATCAATGATCATACTAAAAACCTTTATTTAGCAATTACAAGATGTTCTACAAGGAGTAATATACTTACCATTTTCTTACTAGATATATATTTATTGCAGATGGAGATAAATATACTTACCATTTTCTAACACCCTGGATGCCAAATGATAATTAGCGGAGTAATACTGCAAGTATGTCTTGATAATCTACCTTTGACGCACACGTTCAGGCCTCTCGTATAGTTTTAGGAAGTGGCAGAGAGACGTAGAACGCGTGCGTCAAAGATAGATTGTCAAGAGTTAGAAAGCTTTTGCCGAGTATAGCGTCCCAAATTTTCAAGAGTCATTTTATAGGCACAATATGGGCTGTGCTAGCAGAACAAGGATGCTACTCTTAATAGCGTCCTACTTGAGGACGCAACTATGAATAGTGTCCTAAGCCTGCGGTCGGCCATCTTGTCGGACGGATCTTTAGTCGATTCCGAAATGACGTTGAACACTGCCATCATATGCATCCTATGACAACCTTTCTGAAAATATTCCGAGAACTTTGCAGACTCGATAAAGTAGGACGCTACTACTATTAGTGTCCTATTTGCAACCGACAAAAGATTCTCTCTTTGGAACAAGATACCCAGGATTTGAGCATACTTCAGAGTTGACATTGTACCATAAGATGCTATTAATAATAGCGTCCTTATGAAGGACACTATTCATAGTTGCGTCCTTATGAAGGACGCATCCATGAATAGCGTTCTAAGGTGCCTATTTAGCTCCATGCAATCTCGGAACCACTTCATTCTCACAGGCGGAGAAGCCTCTCAAGCTTTCATAGAAAAAAAAATCAGACAGAGACGAAGCCAAACTACTTTATTCTCACAGGCGGTTCTGTCACTTGAAGGTATTTTTTTTCCAAGTACAACCATTATGTCACTTGAAACACCACTATCCCTTGGCTTCTTCTGGGATTGCCCTCTCTCGTATGAAGCAGGTGATTCAGTCATCTTTGCGGGCCCGCGTAGAAAAAGACTAGTCTTACAGCGTAAAATATCATTTCGCATGCTTGTCGACAAAATCTATACATACATGCGGATTGATAGGACGTTGTTGACATTGGATATATCAATTAGATATCCTTGGGTATATGGAGACCGTGTTTAGTGGAGGTTGCTTACATTACAAGATGACAGCGATATGGACAACATTTAGACTTTGCATTCCATTTTCAAGGAGGGTGGAGTACATATCTATATAAAGACAGAGCCCATTTTAGATGCACCACATAGTGTGAAAACAGTTCCTGAAGCTGATACTGGCACTTCCATACCGTCAATATCATTTTCCGCCGAACAACTGCCTCATACCATTTTCTACACAAATTTGCTACTCCAACAAGAAGGGTTGGAAATAACAACTGTCCAGAATCAGTTGCCACAACCACAGAGTCACCCAAATACTGATCCAGTAAATGAGCAACCAATAATTAATGGGATTGCAATCATGGACTCACTGGGACCAACATCTAACATTGACGGACCACCAGCCTCAGATGGAAAATATGGAATCGACATCGATGACGTTGGAAACAGTGACACCGGCAGTAGTAGCCACAGTGACCAGGATGACGTGCTACCTCGACACACATCAATGTATGCTCCACCAGAACCAGTGCATCAGGTACCAGTCCAGGTAAGAAATCTGCATACATACAGCAGTTTCCAGGATATAGGCTCAGGGGCACCTGAAGGTGACTTTTTCTATATCGGTGATGACTTACATGTTGATGAATGGACAGCAAAAAATTAGGAGTTAAGGCATAAAATGCGATTTCGGGATAAGTCAGAAGCAGTGCATGCTGTGAGATTATGGCACGTTAAGAAGGGTGGCGAGTTCACTGTTATTAAAGTAAGAATGCGATTTGGACAGCCTCTTACAGGAATAACACTGAGCAGAACCCATGTGCTTGGTACATTCAAATCATTAAGAAAGTAAGTACTAGACGATGGGAAATTTCAGTCTGGAATGGCGAACACACATGTCTCCAAAGGGTCATAAACAACAACAATCGAAATTTGTCCTCCAAATTTATTGCACAACACATATTGCATCTTATCAGAGATAACCCCGAGACAAGTGTCAGTACCATAGTAAGGGTTGTACATGACAAATTCCAGGTTGGATGTTCATACAGAAAAGGATGGTATTCTAGGAAGACTGCTGTTGAGTTTTTATATGGCATATGGTCCTCTACTTTCAGAGTACTACCAGCGTATATGTTGGCATTAAAAGATTCAAATCCCGATACAATTGTACACTAGAAACACCACAACATCAATGCCGGAGATACAAAGATTTTCAAGTTCGTATTTTGGGCTTTCAAACCATCGATCGACGGATTTAGGCATTGTTGTCCTGTGATTTCAATCGACAGAACCCATTTAAGAGGGGCATATAAGAGTGTCATGTTGATAGCAAGCACTTGGAATGCTAATAATCACGTTTTTCCCCTAGCTTTTGCTATTGTCGATGCTAACCAAATGAGAGTTGGGGATGGTTTCTTGGACTTCTTCGAAGACATATGGTGCGCGAAAGACATGTTTGTATTGTGTCCAACAGGCACGCTGGAATCTTGTCAGCTATGAGGACACAGGCTGAGTGGGTGGAGCCAATGGGAGTTCACAGGTACTGTCTACGCCATATTTGTGCCAATTGTAACAAACAGTTCAAGAACACCGAGTTGCAACGACTCATGTACAAAGCCGAAATAGAGAGGAAGAAATCTAATTTTGAATCTGTAATGAACGAAATAAGAGAATACAATCAGGAGGCGTACAACTGGTTGATGCGTATTGGCCCAGAAAAATGGTCACTTTCACATGATGGGGGAAATCGATACGGATGCATGACGATAAATTTATCCGAATCGTTAAATAGTGTTCTAAAAAAAACAAGAGCATTACCTATCACAGCCCTTGTCGATGCAACATTCTCAAAGATTGTCGAATATTTTAATCTGCATCGATCCGAGTCCATACACTGTAACAAGCCATTTTCTCCGTTGATATGGAATACATTCCAAGCAGCTTTGCAGAAGGCAAGAAGTTATAAGGTTGTGCAATATAATGAATAAGTTGGAATTTTCAGTGTTAGGACACCCGCGAGAGTTGGAGGAAAAGGAAACAATGTGTATACAGTAAAAATGTCTTCACGGGACTGCAGCTGCACGGAATGGAATATTTTTAGCTTGCCGTGCACACATGTATTCGCTGTCTGTCGACACCATGGTTGGCAACCTTCTGATGTTGTACTACCTATTTACTCCTTGGACAAATATATTGTGGCTTACAACAATGACTTCTATCCAGTCAACAATGAAAATTTATGGCGTAATGCTGACTTTTCGTTAGAGGGCTACACACCAGCCCTTAAAGGTAATAGACCGGGACGGAGGTGTACAACACGTTTTCGAGGAGAGATGGACTATCGAAATGAAGGGTCTCCACCAAGATGTGGAAATTGCCATCAAACGGGACATAACAGGCGAAATTGCAATAGCGCTAGTTTCCAACCTGAGAATAAATTAGATTGCATTCAGTTGTATTGTAACAAATTTATTTAATGATAATAAAATACATTCTGCAGCTGACATTGTTTGTCACATTTTTTGATTTATCCATTAATTACACATACTTTTGCAATATTTTTTAAAGTTAATATAATTTCAATAGTTAATTCAGACAATTTATTTTCACGTAAAGAATAATAAATTGTATAACAGAATCACTAAAAATGTGAGGGATAATGTCTAGGACGCAATCCATGTATGCGTCCTAACTTATAAGGACGCATTGAAGAATAGCGTCCTCAATAAAATAGGACGCATTCGACGATAGCGTCCTCATTTAAATTAAGACGCTATCGAAGAATGCGTCGAGGCCATTTCAGGCCTCCATCTCTCGGCGGGGCCACGTGAGGACGAATGGCCCCTAATGGGGCCATTCTGATCAAATTCCCTAGTGTGGGCTTGGTGGCAGACATTTGCTGATGTTCGAGACCCATGTGTGGTCTTCACACTCTTGGCGGCTGGCGTAATCCGATGCCAATTAATAATGCAATTTACAAATATATATATATATATATATATATATATATTCTGTTATAAAATTTGGATAGTGTTAGAATAAAATCTACATACTACACACTAAGAAAACTCTAACTATTTTTTGCACAAGAATTTCTTCAAACTTATCTCTTTTTTTTCTCTCTCACAATTTTCTCACAATTCTTTCACAAAATGATGGTGTATTACAAACTTAGAGAATAGTTTTATAGAGCTTTTAATTAGTGGAATACATCATCTTCCATTAATCTTAATTAGTGGTGTCTCCACTAAATGATAGACATCCATAAAAATCCATAATTAGTGAAGTTTCCACTAATTAGTGGAGCTTCCACTAATTCCCTAATAATTCACATAAATCCATAATTAGTGGAGCTTCCACTAATTCACAATATATCATAACATTCCCCCTTGGATATTCATCCATTACATAAAAAATATACCTCGTTAAAACCTTACTAGATAAAAACCCAATGGGAAAAAAAATCTAGTAAAGGAAAAAGAGTACACTATTCTATATGTCTATTTATTACTCCCCCTAATGAGTTGATTCCTTTAAATATTTAAATCAACGCATACCGATTTTATATCTCAACTTCTCAAATGTTGCAGTCGGTAAATTCTTGGTGAAAATATCCGCGAGGTTGTCACATGACCGAATTTGTAGCACATCAATTTCATCTTTCTTCTGAAGTTCATGAGTAAAGAAGAATTTTGGTGAAATATGTTTTGTCCGACTCCTTTAATATATCTTCCTTGTAATTGAGCTATGCAAGCTGCATTATCTTCATAAAGAGGAATTGGAATATCTTTGATTGATGATAATCCACAACTTTATCGGATATAATGAATCATGGATCCTAGCCATACACATTCTCGACTTGCTTCATGAATGGCTATAATTTCAGCATGATTTGAAGAAGTAACTGCTATAGATTGTTTTGTAGAATGCCATGATATAGCAGTATTTCCACATGTAAATAGATAGCCCGTTTGAGAACGTGCTTTATGTGGATCAGATAAATAACCAGCATCTGCATAACCTATTAATGTTGGGTTGATTTTATTTGAATAAAATAATCCGAGATCAATTGTACCTTGGAGATATCGAATGACTTGTTTAATTCCATTCTAATGTCGTCGTGTGGTGAAGAACTAAATCTTGCTAATAAATTGACAGCAAAAGTAATATCAGGTCGTGTATTATTAGCAAGATACATCAATGCACCAATTGCACTGAGATATGGTACTTCAAGACCAAGGAGTTCTTCATCATCTTCTTGATGTCAGAAAGGATTTTTATTCACATTTAATGACCAGACAATCATTAGAATACTCAATGGATGTGCTTTGTCCATGTAAAATCTTTTGAGAACTTTTGTTGTATATGTTAATTGATGAATAAATGTTCCACTTTCTAGATGTTCAATTTGTAAACCAAGGCAAAGTTTGATTTTACCAAAATCCTTAATTTCGAATTCTCTTTTTATATAATCCATTTTTTCTTGGAACTCTTCAAGAGTTCCAATAAGATTAATATCATTAACATATATAGCTAATATCACAAATTTAGAACCAGATTTCTTAATAAAAATACATAGATATACGTGGTCATTTTTAAATCCCGCTTTCAATAAATATTCACTAAGATGAATGAACCACATGCGCCCAGATTGCTTCAGGCCATATAATGATTTTTGCAACTTGATGGAGTAATTTTCACGAGGATAATGTTTATATGCTTCAGGCATATGAAATCCTTCGGGAATTTTCATGTAAACATCATTTTCTAAATTTTCATACAAGTAAGCAGTGACAACATCTAATAGACACATGTCTATCTTTTTATATACTGCCAAACTGATAAGATATCGGAGTGTAATAGCATCAATAATAGAAGAATAAGTTTCATCATAATCAATACCTGGTCTTTGTAAAAAACCTTGGGCTACTAATCCTGCTTTATATCATACGATTTCATTCTTTTCATTGCATTTTCGCACAAATATCCATTTGTAACCAACAGGTTTTACACCTTCTGCTGTTCGGACTGTAGGTTCGAAGACTTCACGTTTTGTCAGTGCATTTAACTCCGATTGAATCGCATCTTTCCATTGTAGCCAATCTTTTCTATGCCGACATTCATAAACTAATATTGGTTCAGAATCATTATTATCCTGTATAACATCAAAAGATATATTGTATGAAAATATATTATCAATAACAATTTCTATCTGATTCCAACTTCTACTGGAAGTGGTATAATTGATAGAAATTTCAGTGTTACTTTCATCAATTTCTGGTTCTTTGTCAATAGTTCTCTCTTGGTCTTTATCATTCTTTTCTTTAATATGATGTTCTGAATCATTTAATCCTCTTTTCTTTCGAGGATTTTTATCTTTAGAACTAAGAGGTCGGCCACGCTTCGGCGTGCTTTTGACTCAGCAGCTATAGGTATAATATTTTGTTCTGCTGGAACTTCAATTCGAATAGGAGCATTTATAGCTGGAATATGCGATTTTGTAACTCTTCTGGAGTCAACAAAAGCGTCTGGCATTTGATTTGCAATGCTTTGCAAATGAATTATCTTTTGAACTTCAAGTTCACATAAACTTGTGCGCGGATCAAGATAATTTAATGATGTTGTCCAAGCAAGATCCTTTTTATGTTGTTTTTGTTTTCTCCCTAATTTAGAGAATAATGATTCATCAAAATGACAATCAGTAAATCTTGTTGTGAATACATCTCCTGTCAGGGGTTCAACATATCTGATAATAGAGAGAGAATCATATCCAACGTATATCCCCTTTCTTCTTTGAGGACTCATCTTTGTACATTAGTTTGGTGCAATTGGAACATATACAGCACATCCAAAAATTCTTAAATGAGCAATATTTGGTTCTGAATCAAAAACCAATTGCAAAGGAGAAAATTTATGATAACTAGCTGGCCTTATACGTACAAATGCTGCAGCATGTAAAATAGCATATCCCCAGGCAGATGTTAGGAGATTTGTTTTCATTAATAATAGTCTAGCAATTAATTGTAATCTTTTAATTAAAGATTCAGTAAGACCATTTTGTGTATAAACATGAGCTACAGGATGTTCAACATTAATTCTAATTGACATGCAATATGCATCAAAAGCATGTGATGAAAATTCACTAGCATTATCCAAACGGATATTTTTAATGTGATGGTTAGGAAATTGTGCTCGTAATTTAATTATTTGAGCAAGTAATCTCGCAAACACCAGGTTGTGAGTAGATAATAAACATACATGTGACCATCGGGATGATGCATCAATTAAGACCATAAAATATTTGAACGGTCCACATGGTGGATCAATAGGTCTACAAATATCTCCGTGAATCCATTTAAGAAATGTAGTACTTTTAGCTCCTACTTTTACTGGTGATGGTCTAACAATTAATTTTCCTAGGAAACATGCAGCACATGCAAATTTTTCTGATGTCAATATCTTTTTATTTTTTAATGGATGACCATGTATATTCTCAATGATTCTTCTCATCATGGTAGATCCCGGATGACCCAACCGATCATGCTAAATGCTAAAAGTAATAGGATCAGTAAAATTTTGGTTTACGAGATGATAAATTTCAATTGTACGTATTTTTGCAAAATATAGGCCAGTAGAAAAAGACGGTAGTTTTTCTAATACAGATTTCTTACCTAAATGAATTTGAGTAATATAAAGATGATCAATCTCATTTTCCTCATTTGTTTCAACATGATACCCATTTCTACGGATATCTTTAAAACTTAATAAATTTCTTCTAAATTTTGAGGAAAATAGTGCCTTATTAATAATAATTGTTGTTCTATTAGGCAACAATATACTAGTTCTTTCGGAGCCTTCAATCACATTTGTACCACCGTTTATCGTATAAATATTTATTTCTTTCATTTTGAGATCAGAAAAATATTTCTCATTTTTTAGTATGGTGTGTGTAGTTCCACTATCAATAATACATACATCATCATTAACAACAGCCATCTGAATACAAATATATATATATATATATATATATATATTTGCAAATGTAAATATTATTAGAATATAATGAAAATAAAAATACAAAAATATCAGGGTAAATCTTTAATTCTTTTGGACGCTGCCATCACCAATTAAATGGTCTATCCTACCGTCTGGGTGTTTAAAAAAATCCGATACATCCATATGGGTAATATTGATATTAAGATCTTCAGGATCAATATCATTATCCACAACATCATTTACTGGATGTTGAGAAAAATTTGCTTCCACATTTTTATTGTTCTTTTTCAGTGAAGCTTGATATAATTCCATTAAATTCTTAGCCGTACGACAGTTACGTGACCAATGACCTTTCATGCCACATCTATAACATGTATCATCATGCTTTTCTTCCATTTCTTTTTCTTTTCTCTTATGATCTTTTCTGTTTCACTTTAGGTGGCCAGTATTTCTCACAGCTTGATTATGATTGTGATAAGGGAAATATTAAGTGTGTCCACGACCATAACCATGACCACGGCCGCGGCTGCGGCCACGACTATAATGATGGCTTCTGCTAGAGCCAATAACATTCACTTTTGGGAGTGCTGTTAAGCCAGTTGGTCTGGCTTCATGATTTCGCACTAATAACTCATTATTTTTCTCTGCAATGAGGAGGGCAATAATTAAATCTGTAAATTTGGTATACCATTTGCCTCGATATTGTTGCTGCAGGACAATATTCGAGGCATGAAAGGTGGAGAATGTCTTCTCCAGCATATCTTTATCAGTCACTTTTTCTCCGCATAATTTTAACTGAGATGTAATTTTATACATTGCGGAGCTATATTCATTCACAGTTTTAAAATCTTGCAACCTCAGGTGCAACCATTCATACCGTGCAGTGGGTAGTACGACCATCTTCAGGTGGTCAAATCTTTCTTTTAAATTTATTCACAGGACATATGGATCTTTTTCGGTAAAATATTCTATTTTTAAATTTTCATCGAGATGATGACGAATAAAAATCAAAGCTTTAGCCTTGTGTTGTGCAGATGTACTATTATATCTCATTAGCGAGGTTAGCCATAGAGATCAATAAATGCGTACCTGTCTTCTGGCTTTGGTAATGGTAGAGACTCATACTTAGTCTTCTGGCTTTTGTAACGGTAGAGACTCGTGCTGATAACGTGTTATAAAATTTGGGTAGTGTTAGAATAAAATTTACACACTACACACTAAGAAAACTCAAACTATTTTTTGCACAAGAATTTCTTCAAACTTCTCTCTTTCTTTTTCTCACAATTTTCTCACAATTCTTTCACATGGTGTATTACAAGCTTAGAGAATATCTCTATATATAGAGCTCTTAATTAGTGGAATACATCATCTTCCACTAATCTTAATTAGTGGTGTCTTCACTAAATGATGGACATTCATAAAAATCCATAATTAGTGAAGCTTTCACTAATTCCCTAATAATTCACATAAATCCATAATTAGTGGAGCTTCCACTAATTCACAATATATCATAACATATTCAAAGTATTTTCATTGAATTAGGGAGGTATTTATTAAACTATTTATTTGTTTTACTTAATTCAATTAGGTACTCAGTATCGTTTACGCAAAAATTAGTATTCTCTATTTATTATGTTGGTTGATAAATTATTTAACTATCATTTATACTTGTCGGTTAGCTATTGCCTATTAAATATTCAGTATTAAAAGATAAATTATTACTTGTTCCGATTCATGAAATTTAATTGGTTACTAAATTCATCCTCTATTTAACAGTCGATTACGGTCATACTTACATGATTATTTACCTACTATTTAGACCCATATTAAATATTCAATAGAAATTTATTAGATGTAATGAAGTATTAATTTGGTCATTCGTTTATGACTATTGGATGGCTATTTTATATATATGAAAACCCTGAATTATTAGGTTTTGCTGATTAATTGATTTAATCAAATATTTTTGTGACCTTTATTTTATCTATACTTATAGGCCTATTTATTTATCATTTAATATTAATTATCATTTGTTCGTTGAGCAATATTTTTTTGGTTAACCAAAAGATTAGTAGTAAGATCTAGGTCATATATGTGGGATATTAATATACAGAGAGTATGATGCTCAAGGATTGAAGTTGATGCATAGGGATTGTGAATGTTATATTGAGAGAGTTATTATTACTTCAAATTTTATGGGTGGAATAGGTGGTAATTTAGACTTTGAATTTCTGAATAGGCCCATTTGTACCTCAAACCCCTACAACCCAATAGTTCACACTATCAAGCGATTCAGAAAAGTAAGTTCTTGCATGGTTTTTGATAAATAATGATCTTTTTATGCAAGTCATTTGCTGTTTGAATACTTTGTCAAGGAAATTGACCTCTTGATATGCAAACATGGAAAAACTTTTCTCTTGCTCAAAATGATGTTTTAATCAAACAAAAGCTTTAAAAAACACGACCAAGTTTTCTTTAATAAAGTTTTGGTTTCTACACCTCGCCATGTATGCATATGCAAGTTTGTTGAAACTGTTTGTTTTGAGAATGACATTGCGCAGGATAAACATTGAGTACTCAATAAGGGTAGACTATTGATACTAGCCCTTGAGGGTTTGGGTGAATATTTCAGTAGGTGGCCACCTTCGAAGTTTGATCTCTCGCCAGAAGGGGCGACAGTGCTAATAGGTCAAGCTAGTCTGAGCCAGCAACTAGTCCCAAGTAGGATTGTGATCTAGAGTTGGACAACCAGTAAGTTTGGATGAGAGATGGAGGAGTATCTCACCCAATGGACCGATCACCCACAGTAATGTGATGTAAGGTTTCGTAGTACATTGCCATGATGCTTGGTTTCATGTCAATGGACTATAGTGCAAGGATTCATAGTCTGCCACTTTATAAAGAAAATGTATGAGTGGTTATTTTTTGCATAGAATGGTTTTATCTAATTCCACCTTATTTATGAGTAAGGGACTATAATGCATGGTTTCATAGTCCACCTGTTTTGCAAAATTTAATGAGTGGTTTCTCTTATATGTGACATAGGGTTATTTAAGCTTCTCTACTGAATTTGCTTTATTGTGTTGAGAAATATACACAAGCAACCACTCTATGATCTTTTAAATTATTATGCAATAACTTGCACTACTTTCTGTAAAGTTTTTGACTTGCATCATAAAAGTATTTTGAACTCACATGGAGCACACACAGGACTTACTAGGAATTTCTTCTCACTCGTTTCTCTGTCATATTTCAGGAAGTACTAGTCTTAACAGGGTGGGAACTTATTAGGATCCAAGGCAAGGATTATATGTTTAAGATCTATGAACTTTCTTTGGGAATTTGTAAATTTCTTTTGTTGGTTTTGATCATTAGACTCTATAAGTATTGTTAGGTTGTAATGAATGTTTAAGTTCTGATTCCTTTTATCGTTTTCACCTGGTTATAAAGACTCTTGGTCCTAAGGATGGGAAGACATCCTCGACCCTCTTCAGGTCACATAGTAGTGGGGTGTCACAGGTTACCCTTGTAGAGTTAACAAAAGAATCTGTCAATTGAATTGCAAGCCTTTACAAATGAATTATCTTTTAAACTTCTAGTTCATTTGTGCTTTTGCACGGATCCAAATAATTCAATAATTTTGTCCAGGCAAACTTTTCTTTTTATGTGTTTTATGTTCTCTCCCTAATTCAGAAAATAAATTTTTTATCAAAATAATAACCAGCAAATCTTGTTGTAAATATATCTTCAATTAATATTTCAATATGTCTAATTACAAAGGAGAATTATATCCAACATAGATCCCCAACCTTTTTCAGGATGCATTTTGGTACATTGATTTGGTGCAAATGAGTAATATTTGACTCTAAATTAAAAGTTAATTGCAAGAGAGAGAATTTATGATAACTTTTGGCCTTATACACACAAATGATCAGCATGAAAAATAGCATATCCCTAAACAGATGTAGGGAGATTTATTCTCATTAGCAATGGTCTACCAATAAATTACAATTTCTTAATAAATTATTCAGCTAGACCATTGGGGGTATAAACCTGAGCTACTAGATGTTAAATAGTAATGCTAATTAACATGTAATAAGCATCAAAGATATGAGGAGGAATATTCTCCAGAATTATCTAGATGGAATTTTTAATTAGATAATTTAAAAATTTTACTCTTAAGTGAATTATTTGGACAAATAATCTCACAAATGATAAATTGTGAGTTGATAATAAATTAGCATCTGACCATCATTTCGATGCATAAATTAAAACCATAAAGTATCTCAATTGCCCACATTGTGGATGGTTTGGTCCATATATTTAATCTTGATTTCTTTCTAAAAATGTTGGAGATTTCCCTTGAGAATATGCAACACATAAAAATGGATGACCTAAACAGTTATGATGCCAAATGATAAATACAGTAGGAAAAATAAATTTCTGGTTTACTGCTTGATACACTTCAATTACATGGATTTTTGCTCAATATAGGCCAGATGAAAGAGATCTAATAAAAATTTCTTACTTGAATTTATTTAAGTAATATAGAGATACTCAAAACTATTTTCTTCTATTGTTTCAACAGAATATTCATTTTAGTGGATATTTTTAAAACTTAATATATTTCTTTGAGATTTTGAGAAAAATAATACTTTATAAATAATAACAATTGTTCCTCCGACTAATAATATACTAGCTCTTCTGGAACTTTCAATCAGTTTTGTACTACTATTTATAGTATTAACACTTCTCCCATCTTCACGTAAGAGAAATATTTTTTGTTTTTCAATATGGTATGTATTGTACCACTATCAATTAGGCATATCTCTTGAATTTCATTTTTGAATCCAATAAATGAAATAATAGCCATCTGATAATGAAAAAATATTTATAAACTTATATGCTTAAATTATAAAATAAAAAATTTAAATGCTCATTACTATTACAATACTGAAATTAGAAGACATAAAATAAAAATATTAAAACTAAAATTTTAATTCTTTTGGACACTACAATCACCAATTATATGATCAATTTTTCCTAATGAATGCTCAAAGAAATCAATTACATCAACATTAATATCTTCAAGATTTGTATGATCATTATTATTATGAGCTGAATGTTGTAACATAAAATTTACTTTAGTATTTTTATCCTTTTTTTAATAGAAGTTTAATAAAGATTAACAATGTGTTTTGTCGTATGACAGGTATAAGATTAATGACATTTTATGCCATAATGATAACATTTATCTTCATAACTTGTCAAGATTACATAGTTTCCCTTTCTTTTTTTCATTATTTCTTGTCCACTTTTGGTAGTTATCATTTTTTCTCGTAACTTTGCACTCATAATGAATATTTTTATTATGACCACATACACGTCCATGGCCACACCAACGACCACGATCATGATCTCTTCTGGGCTAAATTCATGAGTTCTAACAACATTTGCTTCTGGAAATAGAGTTTAACTAGTTAGTCAGGCTTCATGATTTTTTTTAATAATTTATTATTTTGTTCAGTTATGAAGAGACAAGATATCAGTGTGTGTGTATATATATATATATATATATATATATATATATATATATATATTGAATTCTTTTTCTCGATATTGCTGTTATAGGAGCACATTCAAGGGATGAAAAGTAGATAAAATTTTCTCTAATATATCTTTATTAGTAATATTTTCTTCATACAATTTTAATAGTGAGATCATTTTAAACATAACTAAATTATACTCGCTAACGGATTTAAAATTTTGCAATCACAAGTGCATCATGTCATACCGTGCTTTTGAAATAATGACTATCTTTTAGTGGTCAAACTTTTCTTTTAAATTATTTCACGAAACAAGTGGATCTTTCACGATAAGGTATTCCACTTTTAAATAATAATGAAGATGATGGCAGAGAAAAATCATGACTTTAGTACAAGATTGTAATGATGATGAATTTTCTTCTACAATGATATCTGTCTGACCTATTGCAACTAAATACATTTCAGCATCTAGTATCTAGGGTAAATAATTTTTCCTAGTAATATTAAGGCCACAAACTTAAATTTAGTGAACTTTGCCATACTAATATAAAATTAAATAGAAAAAGTACATTTCAATCAGGCCGCTTGATTGTAGACTTTAGTAGAGTAACTTCAATAGTATCAATTTGATTGAAAACTTTAGTAAAGTAACTTTGATAGAGTCACGTGCAGATAACATATTGTAAATTTTAATAGAATTAGAAAATAAATTATAAAAATTGTAAAGTAAAGAAACTACCAGAAGTAGAGAAATAAGAAAATCACTTAGATTCAAAGCTGATATACTATTTATTTACATAAGACCCTTATTAATAAATATCTAGATACATCATCTTAAAGGATAAACAATAAATCTAATATATATGATCTAATCTTATCCCCGAAATTAATAACTTTAAAAAATAAAAAATAAACACTCACATTTATCTTTTGGATAACTGAATAATATCAAAAATTGAACAGCCACATTTATCTTTAAAATAAATAGATAGCTTTGGAAAATTTATAATCACTCTATCTTATTAATTTCATAATAATTTTATATAAAATTTTAATTTAGTAAAATTTGCTTTCTATATATATATATTTTAATCAAACCACTAAATGGTGGGTATTTTATTAGGAATAAAATAGAATAAGTTACATCAAGGGATCCATAAAAGATACATAAAAGAAACTAAATGCAAAAACCCGTGACAGCTTATGTCTAGGCAGTTGTATGCCTTTGCTCTTCTTCCCTTTGTAGGATTGAAAAAGCGTGAAATCCTGATCCTTATAAACAATTTCATCATCTTCTATATATATATATATATATATATATATATATATATATATATATATATAATTTTTCGATCCTCTATTGTTCTTTCTTCAATTCATAACCTTACAAAGGAATTAGATTCACCTTTGTATTGAATTAATAAAATCATGGGTTAATCTATCTTATTTTTCTAATTTTGGTTCTATGTTCAATAATTGTCTTATTATTCTTGTTAAGATTCATAGTTAGGTGCCTACATTTTCCTATCAATTTTCCTTACTAGGTTTTAGGTTCTTAGGTGTTAATGTAGTATGCCAATCTCTATTGAACTTGGAGTCCTAGTTGCTTAGTTTCTCTACAATTCTTCTTTTGTGGAAGGAGGTAGAGAATTTGGTAACAAATTCTATTATTCTTGTTCTCTATTTTTGAACCACGAATATGGGCCTTGGTTTGCAATGTTTTTTAGTTGAATTCCTTCATCCATTGTGGGGTTAATAGGCTAGTTAAATTCGCTAGTTGTGGGCTTCAATTGAACAGTCTTTGTGTCAAGCATTCTTGTGACAAAAATCCTATGTTTTGGGACTGTCTTTTTTAGCCAATTTCTTGTGTTTTATGTGTATGAACTAATGCATTGCCTTTGCATGTTTCATTTTTTGGCATTTCCATCTTCCTAAGAAGAGAAATATGTCACTCCATTTATAATTCAAAATCTAGTATTACTATAGAAGATGGTGATGAAAGGGACAAATAAACCTTTGAACAAACATTGTCAGGTATAGAACACCCAACTCCAACATTATATTTGACTTGATATAGAACCTTAACTATTTGAGAATGTTCACTGATATTACGAACAAGCTCGCCATGCAACTCATGAAAATGACCAAAACCTTGCACCTAACGATTCCTAGCAAAAGCACCCTGTGCCACCCTAACTACCTGCATTAATGTTGAAAGCTATAAACCATAGATCGACGAATCTAACAACTGCTAGCCTTGAAGAGCTCGTCTACTATTAGAATAAGCAAATAGTAAAAGAGTCTTATCTGTATTCTGGTGTAAAGCGAAATCATCTCTATCCCCAATAGTTAACGGAACATTATTAATGACATTCTCCACCCTTTGGGCCATCAAAAATACCGTACTATTGTGCGTTTTTTGTGATATAGAAAAAAAATATCATGCTCAAATTAGTTTTAAATATAAAATGTCAAAATGACTCACGCCACATATAGTTAGGCAAGTGCACCTATCGTATATTATAGAGTTTTAATAGCAAGTGTCAAAGAACCCAGGAGCGGGATAAGTACCATTACTCCTTTGTTTTCTATTGTTTAGTTTAACAAATTAGCAAGACGAAATATTTATAATGGATGGACATAGAGAACAAACATAACCCCCATAAGATTGGCTATGAGAATATCAAAGATCAAGAAAAAGAGTAAAAAACATATAATTGAGAGAAAAAAAACAAAAAATTAACCAAGCACTAAACACAAATTGAAGATAATTAACTCTCAATTCTAAAACCAGTATAGGTCACAAATACAAAACCCACACTTTCTCAAGTTATAGATTCCCTATCCTTAGCCAATTAAAGGATATCTCTGTTAGAATGTATACCCACATAGACTAAGTTTCTGATATAATTTCAATTAATATTAATACAAGTTTTATTCTCAAAGTTTGTTTGTGAATTTACATTATTGTTTGTGCACAATTATGTTGGAAAAGACCCATTGTGTTTAAGTAAGTGGTCCATGTGAATGGTGGTCTTTCACAGTAAGGTATGGATCATGGGTTACTAACATATAAACGATTGTTCTTAACCGAATAATGAGAATGGGAATCTCATCATGGTAACATTATTGTGTTATGAATTCCAAATAAGGAATAACTTACCTTTAGCCTGTGGGTAGTCCTTTCACTTCATAACATAAGCATATTTCGAATACGTTAAACTGGACCTACAATAGTGATTTCTAAAAGGATTGTATGGTAGCAACCCAAACTACTACTACTATAGCGTGGATTTATACCCTATGGTTTGAGTATGGGTCGGTGGTTTGGCGAAGCTAGAAGCGTATGCATTGATATACTATAGTTGAGGTTTTATCGTAGGGCCAATATACTTTTATGTTGGATATATATGACTAGTTAGCTAAGACAGACTTATACAAAATAACTTCTATGCTATATCGCCTCTTATGACTGTTCGAATGATCTAATTATCCAGAGCTCTGGGAATTGGAGCTCCCTAGTAAAGCGAAAACATCCTAAAAAATCGTGGATCATTGGACTAGATGTCTAAGAATGGCATATATTTTTTAGAAAGGTGTTAGTACAATTTTCCTCTCTAAATGTACAGTGATGTGTAAAGGGGTATTTTAGTCATAACACCTGTAGGTCGGAGACTTTGCTAACGCAGTATTATCCTTGGGGTTAATATTTTCTTATGATGATATTAAGATATATTTAAAATACAAAATACAACTATTTATATAGTAGGGATATTTTTATTTTTTTAGTATCCAAGACGATGTATCTTTTGATCCTTGAAATAGCTCATAAGTTCTGATTGTTTTGGGTTGAGGAATTGGTGTTGGTTTAAATGGGTTTTATTTTATTTAAGTAACCTGATTTAATTATTGGATTAGAATAAAATAAAAGGCCCGATGAGGGAATTATTTACTTAGTCCAGTTAAGTTAATCAATTATTCAGGGTTTAACCCATATTGAATAATTAGAATTAACTTGAGTTTAAACTAGGTAAAAAAGCTTGAGATATTATTTTGGTCTATTTGAGATAATTAATTGTTTATTTATTTATGGGCTTCTATTAATCCATAATTAAATAAATAAATAATTATAGCTTTGGCCCAATGGCATAGATCAAGGTCCACGGTTTTTGGACCTACGGTTACACCATAGTGAAAAACTGTGTATTTAAAACACAACAGAAGGGATTGATCCTAACTTTGAGGGTTGAGGATATTCACGGTGGTTTTGTTTTATTTTTTAATAGAGTTTTGTTTTATCTGGGGATATAGATATCTCAGAAAGCTTGAGACAGATATACACGCTCTCTCTCTCTCTCTCTCTCTCTCTCTCTCGGTAGCTCTCATTTTTCCTTCACAAGAAAACGAGGATCATCTTATTTTTGGGTTTTGCTAATTTGATAGCAATTGTTCCGGAAAGAGCGAGACCTAGTTTCCTTTGCTTTTTGATTGTCACCGATCGTTCAGGCATTGGTTGTATTTCGAAAGGCCGAAAGTTCAGTGTGAATAAGAAGAAGCCGACGACTTGCGGGATAACAGCTTAAGGAGAGAAAAGTTGAACAAGAAGCTTCAAGCATTTTGCCGGAAGTTGTTTAGCCATTGCTATCGAAGACAAAACGCAGATGTATTAATCCTTCTGTTGCTCAGTTTTGCATTTTTTTTTTTTGGGTCTATTTTTATGCTTGTGTGTGTTCTATTTAGCTATTTTAACTTTCAATCTCTACCTCCCCAATTGAATTTAAAAAGTATTAAGCACAAGCCCCTTAATTACCAAAGGTAAATCTGGAAGAACTTAATACCCTATCTTTAGACGATATAAAAAACTCACTGATTACCAAGTTCTAATCCCTTAACCTCTTTCTCAAGTTAATCAAGAGGTGACAAAAATTGAATCAATTAGTTTAGAACTCAACTCCTAACCTCATCTCCCAAATTCATTAGAAGAGAGCTAACACAAAACAATTAATTCAATACCATAAGCCAAGTAACCATATATTAGAAATTCGAATTTAAAAATTAAAAAAAGGTTCAAAATAAGAATATAATTAAGATTCATCCCTTCAAATACAATTAGAGCAATTAATACATATTGGCGAGTGAAAAAAAAGAAAAGAGAGAAAAATGGAACTAATAATATAACACCTTACTACCTACGTACCTTAAAAGGCGGGGATGTTGCCCTGTCTAGAGGACTAGAAGTCTTTATAACGAAGTAACAAAACTCAAAAAGGAATTTAAATTGACTAAATTTATTACAACTGCAAACTTATACAAGTCCCAAGATTAACAAAATAAATTTCTCAATAGGAAAATAAATATAATGAAGTATCACATTAAATTTCAATCTTTTAAAAGGATCACAATGTTCAAAGTTGATAACCTAAATCATGATAAAACAGAGTGTAAGAATTGCTTCCCAGTAAGTCTTTGTATGCTCATGTTATTCCAAAGCATTTCATGGATGCACAGCAGAAATAGCTGAAAATTATTTGCAAGTCTAAGTTCATTTCTTTTCAAAACATTGAGTAGTATTTTATATAACTTTTATTTGATAGCATATCAGAATAATTTTTAGTAAATCAACCATTCAACAATGAATATGTGGAATATGAAATCCTTCATCATAGCCTCTACCATGAAACCCTACATTATTGCATAGTGGGTGATCTGCCCACATGTGAGATTTTCCGTCATCTCTATGATGCGCGTGTTTGTGCATATAGAAAATCCATATAAATTGTGCTCCACATACACACAAGTTTTATTAATTAAAATGCTAATTAAAATTACACAACACACACATATAGGCAGTGTAATCTAGTACGTTGGTAAGTATTGAAGAATCTTAGGGAATGCTACTACTGCCCCTATTTCCTTCTTTTCTCATTGTTTAGCCAAATATAAATACAAGGTGTATAACACTAACTACAATAGGAGAGCAGTCATGTTCTTACACAAGAGAGAGTCATAAGTTCAATAAGGAATAAGAAAAGGGTAAACCCATATGACAAAATGAATTCCCCCATTCAATACCTAACAAATGAGTATCCCTTGGATCCATAATTCTTACTTCTAAACACCGGAGTGAGTCACATATGAATCTCACTCTCTCTCGAGTTATGAGATTTCTACTCCTAAATTTAGTTAATTTGTATCTCTACCTAACCAATCAAACCTTAGGGTGTATTAATCATCACTCACCATCCCAAATCATCCGAAGGCCAAAAAATCTATATCTTTAGGCAATTTTATAAACTCTTTGCTTATTAGACCTAATTGCCAACCTCCCTTTCGGGTTAATTGAAAATGAAAAATGTTAAATTAATCAAGTAGGTGTGCTAACCTTAAACCCATCTCTTGAAATCATTAAGGAAGAACATTTAATTGAAACAAATTAATTAAAACCTAACTCAATTAAGATAACCAAAGAAGCAGAAAATAACTAAATACCTAAGAATAAGAATTATAGATCTAAAGAAAGTACATCATTCTCAAGCACAAAATTAGGGTACAATCCTTTATTACAATTAAAAGTCAAATCTTAGCATATGAATTACAAGTAGGATTACAAAAAGAAGAGAAAAACAAACTCATAGATAAGTCTCATTCTTTTTCCTCTTGAGATCTTCAAGTAGTCTCCCTTCCTCTTCCTTGAATCTCTTGGTCTTCCTCTCTTCTTTGTGCTCAAACTCATAAGAACTGGGTTTTTTTGAGAGAAACCCTAGTCTTTCCAAAGCTCTCCTCTTTTGATTATGTGAAAAGAATGCATTTTATATAGTTTTGACCAATTGAAATCTAAGAAAATGTGCTGCAGTTAATTTTCCTCGCTAGGGGGCCACCCAGGGAACTTGGACTTCCTTAGACCACCAAGTTTTCCAGAAACAAGATGGCCTAGAGAAGTCCAACTTCCCTAGGCCGCCAAGGTTCTAGAAATTTTAGAGATTCTTATGAAGACCAGGTAGCCTAGAGAAGTTGGACTTCCCTAAGCCGCCATTCTGAGCAAATATATACATACATATATATATATATATATATATATATATATATATATATACATACATACACACACACACATATATGTTGAAGTAGGTGGCCTAGGAAACTTGAAGCTCCCTAAGCCACCAACTTCTTGGACATACATACACACAAGAGTATACTAAGCAGCCTAGGAAACTTAAGGTTCCCTTGGCTGCCAGTTTTCTGGAAACTCTGCATGCTTGAAGAACACCTAGTGGCCTATGGAACTTAAAGTCCCCTTGGCTACCTATTCATTGGGCAAATGGCTCAATTATTGTTCATCTGGCGGCTTCCCTAGGCTGCCTGTTCCCTAAAAAAAATGCACATAGAGCTTCCTTGGCTTCTTTAATCTCTATTTTCTTGTATTTTCTTCCTTTTTCTTTCTTCTTTTTCTTTTTTATCTTTAATTGATATTTTCTATTTCTTAGGAAAAACAAGATAAAAAGGATGTGATGACTAGTGAACTGCATAAGAATTTATCTCAATTGAAGCATAAAAACATTGAAAAATGTATATACGATAAGGCCTTATCACTCTACACCCACAATTATCGGATGTCTAATCCAGGATAATAGTCTACTAGGACTAAATAGTTAGCTTAGACCCACCTAACTCATTAGGACCATCATCTTATCCAATTAGAGCTCATTCCCCAAAAGTGGCCACCAACTGGGAGATTCATTATAAACATGAAAGACTAGCTCTAACAGCCTACCCTTATTGATCATGGATCATTCCGAAATTACCAAATTAGAATCCTGTTCAATGATCAATCTCAAATAATTCCTTTCAAATCTTGGTCTAGCAATCATAGTTCTCAAATAATTTGCTTGAAATTTTTTGATGAACAAAAATGTTATTTTATTGGAAAGTCTTTGTTTTAGCAAAACCATTTTATCATAAAAGTATCTAGACCATGTTGCGTTCTAAGAAATCACATTTTGATATAGTATTGCACCATACATGACTTGCAAATGTGAGCATTTAACAAACAAGGTTTTATGTAAGGACTTACTTAAATCAACTTACACAAATAGGAGGTCTTATCAGCTTGATGTTCATAATTGATTATCATACTCGTCTAATAATAATTTCTAAAAGTCCAAATCAGAAAATATTATACCAACAAACAACTCAACATACAGTCTTAATTCTTATACTCATAAACAACATCTCAACCAAGACAGTTAAATATAACCTTCAAAACTAATAGACAATCATCTCTTACATCGACATGGTAACACCTATCATAACTAGTCCCTTAGCATAAACCAAAGTATTCTCCAAATAAGAACATAATAGCAATCATACAATCTCGAATCTAAGTATCAAAGAAGTTTATAATACTTATATACAATCATCAGGAGTAGAGCTCAACTTAGTCATTACTACCAAATAGTCATAAATATTCAACCCTCATATACGGTCCATATTAAGCATACTTCAATCTCATGACAATCAAACTCTTAACTATTCAATACTCATAACAGTAAATCTATACATCAAGAGTTATTGTATTGCTCAACTTTATATTCATTCGTAGAGAAATCAATAATATCCATCACATTAGATAATCATCATAGTCATGCCTGTAGCATTCAATCTTCTTAAGCATATTCCCATAAAAGTACACCACTCAAGGATCAATATCTCACATACAACTATTAAAGATAAGCAATTCGAATTACCTCTAAAATTCAGACAACAGATAAAAAAAATACGACTTATTTGTGACTCAGAGTGAACCAATTTGAGAAGTAATACAAATCTCGCCTAGAGTCCCCAGTTTTCTGAGTTTTTAAAGAAATAAGAACATCAAACTTTTGTTTTGGTCCAAGGAAGAAAAAGTATAAAGAAAAGATAGAGTAGAAATAAGAGGATTGATTTACCTGGAATAGATTTTGATAAGAAGAGGGCTTCAGTTACTTTGTGGGAAAAAAAAAAAAAAAAGAGAGAGGATCAAATGTATTGGTGTGTGTTTCGGTCTTGCCAGGCAATCTTCAAAATGCTTTAATTTTGGAGGAATTCGTGTGCAAGAGTATGATACGAGGTTTGGTCTTTTGTGATTGAAAAGAGAATACTACTTTGTGGAGTTTTGGACATTTACAATAAGCTAGAAAATAACAGATGTTTAATGAATCAATGAGATCGAATATATGTATGATAGAGAGTTTAAGGGATGTTTGTATTTCGGTTTTGGTGCAAATGAGGGTGTGTGTTTCTATTTTCTTTAATATTGTGTGTGTGTGTGTGTGTGTGTGTGTGTGTGTGTGTGTGTGTGTGTGTGTGTGTGTGTGTGTGCTGACTGAAAACATACTTAAGGGTTAGGGTAGATTGGTGTTTGTTGTGTAGAAGTTTAGATAGACTTCAACTCTATCTAAGAAAAGTTGAGATGAAAGCTTGAGTGTTTGAAGGAGTGAAGAATTCCTTCCTTGACGGTTTCTTGAGCAAAGAAGGAAAGAAAATGCAGCTTCACTCTTGCTTTTAAACTGGTAAAAAATCAGAAAGGTTTGAGAGAGAGTAATCGGATTTTGGGGGAAGGAAGAAGTGAAAAGAAATTTAGTTTTTAATTAAATAAAAATCTGGATTAGCAATAGATAATATTTAAATTATTTAGATAGGTTTATCAACTGTCTATAAGAGTTTAAATTGAGCTAAAATAGCTCTTTAGGTGGCAGCTTCAAAGCTGGGATTCCCCCTCCCCCCCCCCCCTCCTCCCCCTCCCCAACAAAAATAGAAGATAGATAAAATAAATTCCAATTAATATAATTAAATAATTTTCAAGAGATAAATCTGTATTTTCATTATAATATCCTAGAATTCAAAAACATTGGATTAAAATAGTCCTATCCTTAAGAAGTGGTGGTTGGAATTTTTTGGAAATCAAGAGATAATAAAGATAAAAGATTTACATAATATAGAAAAATTGGATTATATGCTATAGATAATATCTTTATTTGAGAGATATTTATAATTTAAAGAATATTAAAGATAAAATTTTTGTTGTTATCCCATATTTTTTAAGATAATCACACTCCTAATTTTTAGGAGATAAATCCTTAAAGTGGTGGCTGGTTCCCTAGGAATTGCAGCCAACTTATAGGGAGAAAATAGGTAGAAAAAAAAAAGGCAAGAAATGTGCTTAAATTGGGATTAGAACTCTAGTCTCTAGGAATTAGGTACCAAGATTTATCCACTAAACCATGTTAACTCTAGTTCAAAGATTCCCCATCATATTTGTTTCACTCTCAACCACAACATCCTATATTCCCTTATAAAATTCTACTTTCCAAAATATAAACTCAATTATTTCCACCAAAGCACCACTATATACTCACTAGATAAATACATGCATAAACATGCATAATAGGCAAATACCCACATACAAATACACACAACTATAAATCTCACATGTAAATGCTTTAAAACTTTGTAAGCTCATGCAAAATACCGTGCAGTACCCATTATTCCCCATGTACCAGGGTTAGTGTTAGACAAGGCATTACATCCTCTCCCTCTCGAAAGAATTTCGTCCTGAACTTCGGAATATTACCCCTAAAACAAACCCAGATACTTTCGTTTCATCCATTCCTTTGTCTTCCACGTCACATCCTGAGTACCGTGATATTCCCATAGAACTTTGACCATTGGTATCTAGTTATTCCATAATATCTTAACATTTCGCTCCAATATCTTGACTGGTTTTTCAATGTAACTCAAATCGGGTTGTAAGATCAACGGTTCCTCGTTCAGAATATGTTCCGAATCAGGGTTATACTTCTTCAACCAAGACACGTGAAGCACATCATATGTCCTAATATAAGAGGTAAATTTAAGATATTCCAATCCTAATATAAGAGGTAAATTTAAAGAAAGTATTGAGCACAAAAATGAGCATATGTAAGCAATATTACATGAAGAAAAAGAAGAAAGATTTGTGTAATAATAAGAACTTCAAGAAAATAAAGAGTGAGATGATTGTAACATTTGATTGTTGATAAAAGTACTAGGATTGAGAAGAATCGAACACTTCTTTTATGTGATAAGGAAGTGCCCCTTGAATGCTTAATCATTAATAGAAAATTTACAAGAAATAATAGGAGACATTGGGTAGAAAGATAAGCATATCAAATCAATATAATTAAGAAAAGAAAAGAAAGTTTTGAGTATCAAAGAGAACTCTAAAAATAAAAGAGCGAAAATTTGTGAAAATAGTGATATTAGAATTTCAAGAATAAGAGGAGTTAACTAGATAAGGCACAAACAATGTATGCTAACTCAAATGAATAAAATAAAACATGAAGTGAATAGAGTAAATCCAATAAAACAAAATAGAAAGTCATTATAGAGGCAACATGGTAAGCATTTAGAAGATGGTTAAAAAGTTTGATGTATAATAATTGCAATAATTGATTAGAATACAAAAGTTGCTTTAATCAACCAAGTCTCTGGAAAAAGATTCTCAATAAATGGAGAAGAAAAGAGTTGGCAAGAAATAACTTAAAAGAAAAAGCATATGACAAAGTGTTCTAATAAAAAAAATGAAGAAGAGTATGAAATAGATGGAACAAGTCCAATAAGTTAAGGAATAGACAGTTAACATGTAAATGATACAAAGAAATTGGATATAATATAGATGCATTTGATAAGAAGCAATTTTCTAATAATGAATGAAGTAGGTAAGATGGCCTTCTATATTCAAATCTTGAAAGAAAGCTCATAACATCAATAATAAGTGAAATGATATATTTTGTATGAGGAAACTTGGAAGAAAGAGTAAAAAAGTTAGATTAAATCACCACTGTAGGAATTCACCAACCTAGCTTTCCCTTCCTGATTCGATGCATCCACGTATAACACCTGAAGTTTGACAAGTGTAAACTTTGATATTCTCTTAAGCTCTTGAAAATTCTCCTCATTCTTCCTTTTTTACAACTACAGTGTACATCTCTATTGTAGTCAAACTAGAGGTAACGTAAGGATCACAAATCCTCTAATGAAAGTCAATATTACTCTAATCCTAAGAATCTTCTCATTTTCATGGCATTTTGGAGTTGCATCGAATCCTAAGTTTTCCTTGTGCCAAAGCGAGCACTTGAGCAACTCTAGTTGTATTTCTTCAATTAGTTGGATGTGATGGAAGAGTGAGGTTTCTTTATTTAAATCAAAGTAGTCTCGAGCAACTCTCTCTTGGATGTGTAGAATCTTTACGTCTGATCTCTAGTTCCATTCCCTGCACTAACAATTTGTTTCCATGTGTTTCTTCTTCCAGCAGTGATGACAAATTACTGAATGTGGAGTAGCTTCCATCGAAGTAATCCTTACGTGTCTTCCCTTATTCTTCCATTTTGTTCCACCAACTTTTTAGTACGAAAATTTTGCATCTTCAAAATTGTTCTTGAAGTTGTCCTATCTAGGTCTTCCTCCTTCGGTGTAGTTATGTCTACTAATCGCTGTTTCTCTAAATTCTACTCACACGCAATATTCAAATACACCTCGATGTAATATTCATTAACCTAATTATTCTAGCCCAAAATTAAAGTGTAAATATGCCATATACTAAAAACAAGTAAATTCATATAGCATGCTCAGTCAGATAAAAGATATATAAAAATATTTCATAGATATTTCATATAATATACACCACATATAATCATAGGGAATTCTAGACAATGTTCCATTATTCACACATAATTAGCAGGCATAACAAAAATCACAACTCTGCAAAATACAGATGTTAAAATCCTAAATCTCAGTAATAATCACCATTTCTAAGCTCCCATCATTATAATACGATCCTATCCGTCAAATCAGAACTAGGATAGTCAAAATCAAAAGACTAGAATAAATATCAAGTTCATATACCTCTTCCATCACGTGTAGTCTTCTTATATCCAAAGAATCTCATATAAGCATACTTATCACATTTTTCAAAATATCTAAGTGTTCTTGTCAACATATACTTTTTTTTCATAAACTTATCAAAGTTATCAATATTATAACACATTGGGATTAATTTCCTCCCACATCAACTTATCACTAAAGTCATCATAAATAGGTTCCTCAATCCAACCCCCAATGTTCTTGGTAAAGTCTATCCCAGATCTATCCATAAAACTAAAAACTCTATCCCTAAATTCAGGCCTCTCGGGACTCTCTCAAACTTTCCTATTTTCTTTCTTTTCCATTTTTAAGATTTCCTCCCTACGTTCCTTCATGGCTCAGCTCAACTATCTCACTTTCCAATATAGATATCTCACCATCAGACTCCACTGAATCCTTACTAGTCGTGTACAGGGCAAACTCCACTATAGGTGGGGTTGGGGGGAGGTTCCATTATCTTATTCACCTTCTCCTTATTATCAGAAATATCCATCTCTTCTCCTCTCTTGCTATCAGTAATGCCTATTTCCTCCTCTCCCTTACCATTAGTATCATCCAGCTCCTCATCGCCCTCATTATCAGCGCCAGCTACCTCTTGTCCATAACTATATGAACCAGGTACCTTCTTCTCACCCTCACTGTTAGAAACTAGGTCAATTACTAGTATAGATAGATCTGTCATCATAACACCAATATTACCCTTCGGCACAAGAACCTCAACCTCTATCCTCTCTTTCTTACTACCTTCAAGCTTAATACGGTTAGAAATCTCCTCTTCTGTCTCATCATTAGTGCTCTCTAACTCGAACTATCCAAACTCCATCTTAGAGGAATGTGGGTCTACTATGGGGAATTAGGGTAGGTGCACTACCACAACCTGGTTGCCAATCTCGTGTGATGGATGCATTTCTTCTAACCATCTTATAAACAAAACCACATAGGCTGGTACCAAATTGAAACACTTAAGATATAAAATCTAAATGATCAAATAAGTCTAAACTTAGGCTCTGATACCACTTATAATACCCCACTATCTACATACCTTATTAGATGAAGATGCCGCCCCATCCAGAAGACCAGAGGTATTATAACGAGGTAATAAAATTTAAAAAGGAAATTAAATTGACTAAATTTATTACAACTGAAAACTTATAGGAGTCTCAAGCTTAATAAAACAAATGTCACAATAAGAAATAAATACAATGAAGCATCATATTAAATTTTAGTTTCTCAAAAGGATCACAACCTTCAAAGTTGATGACCTAAAATTATGATAAAAGAGATTATGAAAATTGCTTCCCAATAAGTCTTGTATATGCTCATATTATTCCAAAGTATTTTATGGATGCATAATAGAAATAGTTGAAAATTGCTTGCAAGTCTATGTTCATTTCTTTTCAAAACACTGAGTGGTATTTTATATAACTTTTGCTTGACTGCATATCAGAATAATTTTCAATAAATTAATCCCTCAACAATAAATACGTGAACTATGAAAGCTTGTATCATATCCCCCTGCCCTGAAACCCTACATTATGATAATGCACAGTGAAACCTTACATTACTGTGTAGTAGGTGATCGACCAATATGTGAGATTTTTCTCCATCTCTATACCCAAAATAACTAGACATCAAATGCTAGACAATAGTCCAATTGGAAAAAGTTGCTAGCTCAGACCGGCCTAACTCACTAGGATTATCATCTTATCCAATCAGAGCTCATTCCCTAGAAGTGGCCATTAATTGGGAGACCTATCCTAGCCTTTAAAGACTAGGCCTAGAAATATACCTGTATTAAGTACTTAATGAAACTATATCCTTGATGCATTAAATTTAGGTATATAGAAATTATGCAATTTTGTATCCATTGACAATCAAGTTTAAATTAAAACATTAATCCCAAATTATACATACGAACAAATGCACTCATTATTAAGTATAATATAGGACAATAACGAGTATCGATCCTCAAGGAACAAGTACACACTAATTACTTTTCATTCAATATTTAACCAACTAATTACATTGATAAAGAGTAAAAACTATAAATAAAAATAAAGACAAAATATACACACAACTCTCGGAAAGAAAAACAAGTGATTGAATAGTTATTCTTAAGAACATAACATGAACTTTCCAACACTTATCACAATCAATTATTTTTTTGGCATCATGAAGGAATAAAGATAGACTCCACGTCTTTCACAATCCATAGAATCACTATTCCTAATCAAATTAGTAGATTTTTCAATCAAACCAACATAACAAAAAAAAAAAAACATTAAACTCATTCCTCATGAATATCCCTATGCTTTAGGCAATACAAACATGAAATTAGCCAATGACCATATGCTCTAAATGAAATTAACTAACTAACCTTTGATTACTTAGGTTTAATTCTTAACTTTCTTTTCCAAACCAGTTAAGATAATAACTATATAGAATTAATTTAATTGAACTCAATCTAAATTCATTTCCCAAGTCCATTCGAAAGAAATCAACTTCATCAATCTACCAAATAAAAGCAAGTAATCAAATACCAAGAATGACGATCAATTGATCAAAGATTAAATATATATATAACAATATCATGCATCTAAAAATAACATTCAATTACAATTAAAATATTAATCTTATCATTATTCAAAGAAAATGAAAACAAATGTCTTAGAAAAAATTCATAGACAAGTCCTCTTCTTCCTCTTTTGAGAACCTCTTTAAAACAATGCTCTCTTGAGTGACGAATTCCTCCTTCAATGAGTGAATTAAGCTTTTTTTTCCCCCTTCAATCTATTGAATCCCCCTATATACTGCACTTGTTCTTGGTTAAATAGGCCTTTTAAATGCTAAAATTCGTCCTTCAAAAGCCCTGGGTCGAGTACAAGATAGAAACAAGTTAACCTCTTTGGCAATTTCTAATTTGACTTGAAAATGAACTTTGAACCACCACAATAGAATAGGGCTAGCGCCGGTTCACTTTGTCTTGAAAATCTCCTGGTTTGAGATCTATTTTCTCTATTTTTCAAAACTGAGCCACGGCTCGTTCAACCACTTTGAGCAAGCATTGTGTCGAGTCTGGAAATCTATAATTTCGTTTTAAATCGTCCAATTCCTGTACAAATTTACCAAGAACACTTTCCACAAGCAAAACACCCAATGGGAAGTGAAATGACTAGTTATTAAATCAAAAGTACCACAAAAACATCCTCATATAGCTAAAAAAATATAGACATAATTAGGCCCTATCATATTTCCCCACACTTAAGCTTTGTTTGTCCTCAAGCAAATAGAGTTAATTACTAAGCAAATAGCTTATGAACAAGACAAGATAATTCATCAACTCATCCTCAGTCAAATTCATCCATAATAAAGCAATAATCTTCTTCCAGCCTTAAATAAAAACTTGTCATTCATTCAACCCTTTTAAAACCTTGCAAACTCATATATTAAACTAAATAATCCTAAAGCCATCAAAGTTAATTTAAACAAACTCATATTCAGTACAAGAAAATTATTTCATCCTTAAAGTAAAAGTATAGACAGTTATGAATCATACAAGTCTAACTATTTAACCAATTCAAGCATCATAAGCTCAAATTTGTACAACCTTAAGTAGCAAAATAAGGAAGCACTCCACATTTTTTCTTTTAATGACTTAGGGAATTGATAGCCTAAAATGAATGGATTTCTCTTCACACACTGTATTGGCCCCCTTACAATAATTATTTTCTTTTTTCAACATTTTTCAACATTTTCTTTGCTCTTTTTGCCTTCTTGCTTTTGGGATAGCCTTATGAGAATGCATCGAATAATACTTGCTACTTTTCTCTATATTAACCCCCTTTTCAGCAAAAGGTCTTCAAAATAAAAAATAAGAGCATTTTTTTCTTATCATTTTTCAACTCACAAAATAATAATTTTTTTTTTCTCACTCATTGTTTTTCTTATTTTCTCACATTCCTTATTCACAATTCAAAGTCAAGCAAATTATAAATCAATAATATAAGAATTAGTCAACAACTCTCCTCATATTCATCATATCATCCACATTTAAACCCAAAGAATAAAACAAACTCAAATATCAAATATAATCAAGGTTAACTTAAATTCTCATGATTTAGCAAAATCCAATTTAATACACAAGTTTATCATTTAACAAAAATCCAACTATAATGAATGACAAATCCATAGCTAATGTTAAAAAAAAAAAAAAATCATAACTCCATCATAGACAAATTTGAAAAAATTTAGCACAAAAATCATCTTCAGCAAGAAAAAAAAATAATAATAATAATAAAAAATAAAAAAAATACAAAATTTGCTCAACATGGATTGACTTGAAGAATGAAGAAAGTATTGACTTGAAACCCTCCCCCATACTTAAGTTGGACATTGTCCCCAATAGCGTAAAATAACACAAGAAAAGTTATCCAAGGGACTAAAAAAAAAAGGAAAAGGGAAAGAAAGACATGACAAAGAAATACTTTCCCTAGCCATGTATTGCTTAGAACAATGTTAAACTCATCCTAAAAGAGCATTATTTCCTTGACAATGGTTGAGTTAGTCCTAAACAAAGAAACACAACAAAAAGTATAAAACTAGAATAAAAAGTGAAAATAAAACAAAACAAGTAAAAGACACTATCTAAGAAAGGTCATTAAAATTAAAAGGAAAAATATACAAAAGAAAAACTAAAAGAAGAAATAAAAGTAGAAAATGATGAGGCATCCTTCTCAAAATCATCATCATCCTCATCAGTATTATCATTATCATCAGCAGCTCCACTAGTAGATGCACCTCCTCCTGGTACAGTAAATTGCTATATCCAAGTAGTCAATCTCTACTTATGAACATCTTGCCTCCAATACACATCGCCCATAAAATCTGGAAGGTAAAGAAGAATAGTCGTCTGGGTCTCCATCCCAAGCCTAAGTTGTTCGATCTGGGTATGCATCTCAGCCTCGAACTCAGTACTAGGCTATGATCTTGAACTACTAGCACGTGCTCGAGGTTGTTGTGGCTGCTCCTCCTCCTCCTCATCAGTAGGGGGTATCTCCTCCATCCCAGGATATTAGATCTTAAAAAGTCTCATCCATCTCCTCTCTTTCTCTCTCTCGTGAAATCTATACCCATATTGGACCAATGTATGCTCAATCACTACGTCCCGCTCATTGGTGGTCTCAGTAAGCTCCCCATCATAACTCACTCCAAAGGACTGAAGAATACTCATGATAACTAAAGGAAAAATAAAGGCCATGGAGGAAATGCGAGAGTAGACTACCTTTCTCATAGACTAGATGATAAGTGGGGTGAGGAGGATAGGCTTACTTTGAAGCATCTTGTAAAGGATGTAGATATCAATCACTTTCAATTGATTAAAACTACTAGTCTTAGGTACAACATTGAAAGAGAAAATATAGACTAAGGCTAGCAGTTGGGCTTCAAGGTCATTATTGGAATTGTGGCTTGCATGTCCCACAGGATCCTTCCTATATATCCCCAGGGTAGTGCGAGTGTCACTCACACTCCAGTTAGACTAAAAAATTATCTTTTGGTTGTGATGGTCCATAGCTATCCATGGGCTATCATTGGGAACACTCAAGATAGAGGCTAGCCTAGTCCTATCAAATTCAATTGGGACTCCCTTTACCATAGTAGAAATAGTCTTTAGGTTGTTTTTTTATTATTATTTTTTGGTCCTGTATGTTAGCATAAAACTCCTTAACGCTCACTGGACAATAAGCACCCTGGAGTCTAATAATGGGCTCCTATTCCATTCTTTTAAGCATGGTAGATAACTAAAGTGTATTGTCAAAGGATAGTTTGAATGTCTTCTCTACTATGGTTTTATTGTGTATATGGGTTTGGTACCAAATCTGGCACACAGGCTCAAAGAACTGAGAAGGCTGTGTAGGAAAAGACTCGAAAGAGGAAGAAGAAAAAGAAAAAGATGAGACCCTAGACCTCTAAGCATGTGGAGCCATACCCCTTGGTCTAGATATGACCACTCACAAAAGAGAAGATAGGTCAAAAGATGAAAAAGTGATCACAACCCCACTCACAATAACCACACTCTCAACCAAGCTTACCAATAGCAATTTTCAACCCAAACACCACCTCACAATCACAACACAATTTCCCTCAACAATACCTGCACAAAGATCACAATATCCAAATCCAAGCATAATATCAATATAACTACTTAATGGATCAACTAATTCACAATAAAGATCATGATCACGTTAAAAACAAAATGATAGAATCAATGTAATCCCACAACAAACGTCTCTCAAACATATATAAAAAAAAAAAATCTCATTTGCATAATCACGATGATAACATGAAAGGCATGCTCAATCAACAACAAGAAGATCAAAATATTTATCAACAAAATAGAATGCCAATTATAAACCCATGCTAGTCTAGTAACAACAAATTTAACAAGTTCATTAAATCAAATCAAACAAGAAGAATATGGAATTTTCACCCAAAAATATCCCAAAAATACCAATAAATTCATATGAAAATTTGAACTGTAAAGAGTCTAGAAAAAGCATACCATAATGTTCTTGGATGTATGGGCAAGCATCTAATGCCAAGAGATTAAAGAAATCGCACACTAATTGGATAGATTGAAAACCTAAAATTTTTTAAAAATGAGATTTTTCTTGATATAAATCCAAATCTTTATGAGAGAATCAAGGATTTTGTATTTGGATGGTGTTTTGGAAGTATTTAGAACAATTTGGCAGTGCTTGGAAGTAAAAACTGACGATAGGTTGAGAGAAAAAGGGAGGTAAATAAAGAAATGTTTGGAAAAAAAAAGCTAAAATTAACCATTTTGTAAGCTTTGTCTGACGTGACCTGGCGTCGGGTCTGAGCACCTAGACCCGTGCCGAGTCGAATCTATTTTTTGTCAGTTAAAAAGCCAGAGTTAGACCAATGCCAGGTCAAACTTTCTAAGCTGACGCCTAGTCAGCTTTGTTTGAGAATTTTTTTTTTTTTTTATGAAGATAGAAATAAAAACAAAATATCCCAATTTTGAAAAGCATAAATGCATGAAGATACTAAGCAAAAGATGAATAACAAAAATAAAAGATTGCCAAATACTGAAAGTAATAAAGCAAGTAAAATTCAGCGTTTTCCATGATCTTTGTCTAGTGGATTGTTCTTCATGTTCTTAGGTAGAGATCTAGATTGACAATCCCCAAGAAGTTAGCCAATTAACCAATTTGATCCTCCAGATTGTGCATTAAAGCCTCCAAATTCCTGATCATTGCGTCCACTCCTTGAAAATGTGTTTTAGTAAAACTTACCATGCGATTAACCAACTCTTCTAATAATGGCTTTGGTGGTGGTGAATTGTATGGCAAGGAAGGTAGAGTTCTTTAGTTTCCAGTGAAGTGCGAGAGGTTTTGCCTTGGTTGGTTTTGATTGGTCCAAGAAAAGTTAAGGTAATTTCTCCAATTAGAATTATAGGTAGTACTGTATGGATTGCTACCTTGTCGCCTATTCCCCATAAAAGCAACTTACTCTAAGGACTCTAGAGATGATCCCATATTTTGACACTCATGATTGCCAGTGCCTCAACTTTTGCTTCCAAAATAGCCATAACATCCACTTTATGAACTCCCTGAACATAATCCTTATACCTTGAATTGCCCCATCAACTCATACAACTCCTCAAGAGCCTTAAAGTTTATTGTTCCTCCTGCGAATGCATCAATCAATTGTTTTGAGGAAAAATTTAATCTATTTTGTAAAAATCTGCATTTGCATGCCTAGTTAAAACCCACAATGTGGACACTTTCAAAGCATTTTCTTCCGTTTTTCCTAACACTCATATAGGCTTTTAGACTCCAATGATCAAAAGGCAAAGATGTTGGCCCTAAACTCGGCTGTCCTAGTTGGAGAAAAATATTTGGCTAAAAATGTTTCAACTAATCTAGTCCAAGTAGTGATTGACCTTACGGGTAAAGAATTTAACTAAGATTTGGCTCTATTCCTAATAGAGAAAGGAAAGAGTCTCAATTTAATAACATTTTCTGACACACCATTCATTTTGAAAGTGTCACAAATTTTCAAAAAACTAGCAAGGTGGGAGTTAGGGTCTTCATTAGGTAACACATCAAATTGGACCATGTTTTAAATCATTTAGATTATGTTAGATTTTATTTCGAAATTGTTGACTTTTACCCTTGGTCTAGTCATACTCAAGTTCATACCTGAAATTGCAAGCTACCAAAATCTCCCATAGTCCTTCTATTATTTTCACTATTACTGCCATTATTGTTTTGGTTAACTTCTATCTCTTCTGTGGAACTAAATTGGTCAGTCTGATTTTTATAGGCTTGTCAAATTCTCATTAGTGTTCTTTTGATTTCTGGGTCAAAGTCCACGATGTCTCCTAGGTTATGTCAGGTCATAAACTAAGAAGTCTTCCTATAAAAAAAAATAAATAAGGCTATAAGAATTTGGACTTTACACATATACAAACAAGCAACTAGCATCGTATATAATAGTTAACCAATACAACTTCATACATCATACAACAACTTATGGCACCTATTTAAACAAAGAACATATATACATATTTACATATAGACATGTAAACATAGCTAAATCAATGGATTCCAAGCTTTCATGATATTGTTCTCCCAAAAACAACACAAAAAACTTGATGCGTTAAATTTGAGTATATAAAAATCATATAATTTTGTATCCATTCCCAATCAAGTTTAAATTAAAACACTAATCCCAAATTATACGTATAAACAAGTGCACTCATTACTAACCATAACATAGGGCATTAACGAGTATCAATCCTCAAAGAACAAGTACACACTAATTACTTTTCATTTAATGTTTAATCTACTAATTAGATTGATAAAGAGTAAAAACTAAAAATAAAAATAAAGACAAAATATATACACAACTCTCGGGAGAGAAAAACATGTGATTAAATAATTATTCTTAAGAACATAACATGAACTTTGCAACACTTATCATAATCAATCATTGTTTTGACATCATGAAGGAATAAAGATAGACTCTACTTCTTTCCTAATCCATGGAATCACTATTTCTTGATCAAATTAGTAGATTTTCCAATCAAACCAACATAACCAAAGAAATGCATTAAACTCATTCCTCATGAAAATCCCTATACTCTAGGTAATATAAACATAAAATTAGCCAATGACCCTATGCTTTAGGTGAAATTATCTAACATTTGATTACTTAGGTTCAATTCTTAACCTTCTTTCCCAATCCAGTTAAAATAACAATTATATTGAATTAATTAAATTGAACTCAATCTAACTTTGTTTCTCAAGTCTATTGGAAAGAAATCAACTTCATCAATCTACCAAATAAAACTAAGTAATCAAATACCAAGAATAAAAATCAATTGGTTAAAAATTAAATATATTACAATATCATGAATCCAAAAATAACATTTAATTACAATTAAAACATTAATCTCATTATTGTTCAAAGAAAAAGAAAACAAATGTCTTAGAAAAAACTAAAAGACAATTCCTCTTTTTCCTCCTTTAAGGACCTCCTTGAAATAATGCTCCGTTAAGTGATGAATTCCTCCTTCAATGAATGAATTGGGGTTTTTTTCCTTCAATCTACTAAATCCCCCCCTATATACTTCACCTGTTCTTGGTTAAATAGGCATCTTAAATGCTAAAATTTATCCTTCAAAAGCCTTGGGCTGAGTACAAGTTTGAAATAAGTTAACCGCTTGGGCAATTTTCAATTTGAGTTGAAAAAGGACTCTGACCCACTACAATAAAGCAGGGCCCACACTGGGTCACTTCATCTGGACTAATGCTAGTCTTTGGAAATCTTCCGATTTGAGCTCTATTTCCTTTGTTTTTCTAGAATCGAGCCACAACTTATTAAACCACTTTGAGCAGGCATCGAGTCGAGTCTGAAAATCTACAATTTCTCTTTAAATCGTCCAATTCTTATACAAATTCACCAAGAATACTTTTCACAAGCAAAACATCAAATATGAAGGAAATGACTAATTATTAAACCAAAAGTACGACAAAAAATCCTCAAATAATTATAAAAATATAGACATAATTAGGCCCTATCAATCCTACTCAAGTATCAATGTCAAATAATTTCTTTCAAATCTTGATCCAGCAATCATAGTTCTCGATTAATTTGCTTGAAATTTTTTGATGAACAACGATGTTATTTTATTAGAAAATCTTTGTTTTAGGAAAACCATTTTAATAGAAAAATATCTAGACCATGTTGCATTCTAAAAAATCACATTTTGATAAAGTATTACATCATACATAACTTGCAAACATGAGCATTTAACAAATAAGGCTTTATGCAAGGACTTACGTGAATCAACTTATATAAACTAGAAGTCTTATCACCTTGATCTTCACACTTGATTATCACACTCATCTAATAATAATTTGTAAAAGTCTAAATCAGATAATATTTTAACAACAAAATAACTCAACATAAAGCCTTGATTCTCATACTCATTAACATCAGTTCAATATAACCTTCAACACTAATAGGTAATAATCTATTACATTAACATGGTAACACATATCATAACTAGTCCCATAGCATAAACCAAAGTATTCTCCTAATAAGAACATAATATCAATCATACAATCTCGAATCTAAGCACCATAGAATTTTATAATACTCATATACAATCATCAGGAGTAGAGCTTGACTTAGTCATTACTACCCAAAAGTTACATATATTTAACCCTCATAAAAGATCTATATTAAGCATGTTTCAATCTCATGGTAATCAAACTCATCACCATTCAATACTCAAAGCAGCAGATCTATACATCAAGAGTTATAGCATTGCTCAACTTTATAGTCACTTATAGAGAAATCAATAATATCCCTCAAAATTGATAATCATCACAGTCATGCCTATAGCATTCAATCTTCTTCAGCATACTCCCTTAAAAGTACACCACTCAAGCACCAACATCTTACATACAACTATTAAAGATAAGCAAGCCAGATTACCTCTAAAAGATAAACAAGAGATAAAAAAGAGAGGAATCATTTGTGACTTAGAGTGAATATGTTTGAGAAGTAATGCAAATCTTACCTAGAATCCCCCAGTTTTTTGAGTGTTTGAAGAAATAAGAACATCAAACCTTTGTTTTGGTCCAAGAAAGAAAAAATAGAAAGAAAAGATATAGTAGAAATAATAGGATTGGTTTATCTTGAATAGATTTTGATAAGAAGAGGGCTTCGGTTGCTTTGTGGAGAAAAAAAAAAAAAAAGAGGATCAAATGTATTGGTGTGTGCTTCGGTCTTCCTAAGCAATCTTCAAAGTGCTTTAGTTTTGGAGGAATTTGTGTGCAGGAGTATGATATGAGGTTTGGTCTTTTATGATTGAAAAGAGAATGTTATTTTGTGGAGTTTTGGGCATCTATAGCATGTTGGAAAATAACAACTATTTAGTGAATCAATGAGGCAAAAAATGTGTGAGAGAGAGAGTTTGGGGGATGCTTGTGTTTCGGTTTTGGTGCAAATAAGGGAGTATGTTTCATTTTGTTTGATATTGTGTGTGTGTGTGCGCTGATCGAAAATATGCTTAAAGGTTAGGGTAGATTGGTGTTTGCTATGTAGAAGTTTAGATAGACTTCAACTCTATCTAAGAAAAAATTGATATGAAGGCTTGAGTGTTTGAAGGAGTGAAGAATTCCTTCCTTTCTTTGGTTTCTTGAACAAATAAGGAAAGAAAATGTAGCTTCACTCTTGCTCTTAAGATGGCCTTTGCCGAATATAAGAAAGGTTTGAAAGAGAGTGACCAGATTTTGGGAGAAGAAAGAAAGGGAAAAATTTTAATTTTTAATTAAATAAAAATCTAGTTTAGCAGTAGATAATATATAAATTATTTAGATTGGTTTATCAACTTTCTACAAGAGTTTAAATTGAGTTAAAATAGCTTCTTAGGTTGCGGCTTCAAAGTTGGATTTTTCCACCCAAAAAAAAAAAAAAAACCATGGAAGATAAAATAAATTCCAATGAAAATAATTAAATAATTTTCAAGGGATAAAATTTGTATTTTCATTCTAATGTACTATAATTCAAAAACATTAGATTAAAAGAGTCCTATCCTTAAGAAATAACGGCTGGAATTTTTGTTCTAGCTTTCCATTTTTCAGAAATCAAGAGATAATATAGATTAAGGATTTATATAATATATAAAAATTGGATTATATGCTATAGATAATACTTGGTATAGATAATATCTTTATTTAAGAGATATTTATAATTTAAAGAATATTAAAGATAAAATTTCTGGTTTTATCCCATAAGTTCCAAGATAATCACACTTCTAGTTTTTAGGAGATAATTCCACAAAGTGGCAACTGATTCCCTATGAATTTTGGCCAACTAATGGAGACAAAATAGGTAGAAAAAAGAAAAGCAAGAAATGTGCTTAAGTTGGGATCCGAATTCTAGTCTCTAGGAATCATATACCAAGCTTTATCCTCTAAATCATGTCACCTCTTATTCAAATATTCTCCATCATATTCTTATCACCCTCAACCGTAGCATCCCATATTCCCTTATAAAATTCTACTTTCCAAAATATAAACTCAATTATTTCCGCCAAAACACCACTATAAACTCACTAGATAAATACACACATAAATAGGCACAATAGGCAAAAACACACATACAAATACACACAATCATAAATCTCACATGTAAATGCTTTAAAACTTTGTATGCTCTTGAAAAATACCATACAATATCCATATTCTCCATGTACCAAGGGTAGTGTTAGACGGGGTATTACAAATAGACAAGCTACCTCTTCTTCTACTTCTTCAATTTCCTAAGTAACACACTCTAATCTTCTCCTAGATCTTCTTTCTTGTGTTAGATGTTTTTCGCTAAAGCCAGCCTCCAGTTATGGTCTTGTTCTATTCCTTTTATAACCCTCTTCAAGCCCTAAAAATCGCTACTAATTTAAAATAGAAGTTTCTATTTGTGGATTGAGCGGCGCTGCTTAAGTTGAAATGAGCAGTGTCATGTATCTCTTAACTTCCTTCCCTATTGCATAACTAAGTGGGCCGCTTAAGTGTACTCGAACGACACCATTTGGTTCAAGTAAATCAAGTCTTCATGGCTTTTTCAACCTAGCGGCACCACTTAATATGAACCTAGCAATGCTGCTCATCTTCTAATGGCTATTATTATTATTATTATTATTATTATTATTATTATTATTATTATTATTATTATTATTATTATTATTATCCTCTTTCTTGATCAAATTCTTCTTTTATCGAATCCTACACAAAAGAAAATAAAAAGCCAAGGGCAAGTGGCCATTTAAATATAAAATTTTCACAGTTATGTCACAAATAGTATAAAAAATATAAATAAATTGGCTCATCACTCCCCTAAACTTAAACTTTTTCTTGCAAACCACAATGATCCATAATAAGCAAATAGCTCGTGAGAAAAAAATGAATAATTTTAACATAGCATATTAAGTGATTAACAAGAGTGATTCAGCATATATACAAGTAAGTCAACATGGTAGAGATATTATTATTCCCTTCACCTTAGAATTCAACCCAACACCTATCTAGCTAAGTTATTCCCATATAAGCTTGCATATTAGGCTAGAAACAACTAAAGACACCGAAGTTTAGTTAAACAAGTTTATACCAATTCAATATAAATCACCACACACCTTGAGTTAAGAATACAAATAATGTGATTCATATAATTAGAATTACCCGACTTACTCCAATCTCGTAGGTTCCAAATATTATATTACAATTTGAAGTAGTAAAGTAGGAGCCTCTTATTCTTTCTTTTAATCCTTGTCTACAAATAAATGCATTTATAATTATTTAGAATGAGTATTTTGGCATTAATTTTTGTAATCAAATGTTGTTTTTTTCCCAAAAGAGATATATATTTTTTTAGCAGACATTTTTTCTCCTTACTTCGGTATGTGCAATTTTACACCCTACCTCTTGCTCCTACTTGCTTTCACATTTAAGTACATAATATAAAAACGAAAATACCACAAAACAAGAGATAAATAAAAAATCCACACTTATATTTTATCATAACATTCTCATCTCAAGAAACAAAGCTTCACAACATTTACAAAGACATAAACAAGGTTATCTCAAATTCTCAAGATTTAGCCTATGTGTAACACCCCACTACCTAGGCCCAACATGGTTGGGGATGTCACTCCATCCAAATGATAAGGGGTCTTTATAATTAGGTCACACAATCAAAATAATACAATACTTCAAAAATTAAAACTTATTACAATCAAAAAATTCAAGACAAATCCAAAATGAGAATAACAATTGTTCACTCTCAACTCTCAAAACATTACATAAATTAAATAACAGAATATCTTCCAAGCAGGTAACAACTAGCTACTCATCCCCACAGCAAGATCGACCTGAAATCATGGTAAAAAGGGTGATGAGATAAAAATCTCAAGAAATCCATGTGTGCTTTGAGTGTCCAGTGAAAATATTTCATGAATGCAAAGTGTAAGAAACTTCATAAGAAAAATACTGGCAAACAATAAATAAAGTTCAAAAGCAAAAGTGGCGTTTTGGCTTTCCAACCATACAGGTACAACAAAATCAACCACTCGAAAGGGCGGCCCATGGGTTACCACACGTTGGGCTGCATAACCATACAACGGTCAGAATACCACACTTTGTGCAGACTGATAAAAAGGTAGGTGATCGGCCTATCGGGTAAGATTTTCCTCCTTCTCTATACCCAAACAACACCAGTTGTCCACTCCGATAACTCACAGTCCACATGACCGAAACTGCTAACTCGGATCGGCATGACTAAGTAGTACTGACGTTTTTCTAAGTTGAGTTTATCTTTTGGAGGTGGCCTCCTGCCAGAAGACTCACTCTTGCTCTTCAAAACTAGTATTACTAGCCTACCCTTCTTGAGTACTCAACGTAGTTTATCCCACTTGGGAGAAAACTGATAAAACATAACTTTACTTGAAAATGACAATCAAGGGTTTCCAACATCTTTGTCAAAGTCAATTTTAGAAACAGTTTAGTGTTTGAATAAAATTGCTTGTTGATTTTCAAAGAATTGGTTTGACTGAAATAAGAAAGGAAACAGTCCCTAATTGCTTTTACCAAATCAGTATTCACAAACTTCAGGTTTAGCTTGCCATAATAACTTTTTGCAACAAATAAGTTTCATGCAAGAGCTTACCTGATCCTTTGCTCGAGATAAAATAAAGATCTCCAAAAGCTGACCTAACCCCGCCTAGGGTAAACATAAGCCATAATTAAACTCAAGCCAAAATTCACTTTCACAAATAATCCTAGTTCAACTTACCACAATCATGTCCTAATGTCCCAAGCTTTAAGGCTAGATAATAAATAAAGGGTTTATAAAATAAATCTAGCTTGATATTAAAATAACTAGGGTTTGTGAATTAGCTACTAAAAAGTTGAAGGTTTAAATCTTGCTATAAATAAATTAGGGTTTATTTGATGAAGGTCCTAGGTCCTAGATGGTATTATTTAAAATAATATTTTTTAATAACTAATGGTTAGAAATTAATTGGTAAATAAAATTAATTGTCAATAAATTTAATAGGTTTTGATTAAAAGATAATAAATAAATTTTAATAGTATTTATGAATATAAGACTTACAAAATTAATATTTTGCCTATTACAATTATTTATATAAAAGGCTTTATTTGATATTATTATTCTATATAATATCTATATATTTTATTTCTTTAGTAAAAGCTATCATTTATTTAACTAAAATATCATTATTTTATATAAGAGTCCAAATCCACATTTTCCTAGGGTTTTTAAAATTACTAGAAGAAATTATAGTATTAATCATTTTACAGATGAAATAAAATTAGATTAGGGACAACAAGATCGTGATTCTAATTCCTATTGCTAACTATAATCATGAACATACATTCTACACCAATCAACAAAACATCCAAATCATGAATAAAAACATAGATCCAAATCTACCAAGATATGATCCAACTCTACTAACATAATCATAATCATGGCCTTAATAAGAATATATGAACATAAAGCCTATTCACCAAAAGGTGACAAAATCTCTAACATGCTTAATCATTCATACTACTCACGGCATGATGGCATGCAACAAACCCTAAAAACGCCATACATTCAACAAAGACAAATCATCTCATGCATCAATCCCATCACCATCATACAAACACATTCATTTTCATGCTTCAATCCCAACTCCTTCTCAAAACACATAATCAATCTCCAAATATATCCCATCATCATCCAATTACATCCAAGAGACATGAATCTTGGATTTAAAGAGAAGATGGAAGAAGCTTACTTGAATGATGACTGCCTTGAAGTCGATTCAAGAGAATCCTCTCACTAGGAAGGCTTGATCCATCCAAGGAGAAGAAGAAAAATGGCCATGGTGGAAGTAACCATTCAACCGAGAGAGAGAGAGAGAGAGAGAGAGTTTATTAGTATATGCTCATCAAGGTCGAAGATGGAAGAAGATGGAGATGATTGTTCATGCTTACCTTGAAGGTGTTCTTTAGCCTTCAAGAAAATTCTGATTTTTTATCCAAAAGTGAGACTTCGATTTCAATGTTTGATGTTAAAAATTTTAGGAATGGATTCACGAGAATCCATAGGTATAATATGGAGTTTTTGGAGAAGATTGAAGTGGTTTTGAGTGGCCTTAGGAGTGAGAATGGTAGTAGGTGTTCTTGGAGGTTTGGAGAGAATAGAGAGAGAGCCAGCCGAAATTCTGTTGGAAAGAGTGGTCAACTAGTTTGGGAGGGTTTTGGTAATTGGATTTTCAGATTTGAGAGGAAAAAGGAAAGCTAGTTGTTTTAAATTCAAAATGAATATTTTAGGGAATCAATTTTGGAAACAAATATGGTAAGAAGACCTTGGTTGGTGGAGAGCTTTTGGAAGCTTCAATGGCCGGCTGATTGGTTGGGGTTTTTGCTGAGATGAATGATGTTTGAATGAGCTTAAGGGTGGCTGAAATATGATGTGTAATGGTGAGGAATTTTCTAGATAGTTGAGGGTTAATGTATGGAAGTTTGCTGGAATTTTGGCCTCTAATTAATGGCTTGATTGTAGTGATTGATGGAGAGATTTTAGGAGCAATCATGGAGTTGTTTTTCGTGAAGAACAATGGTGAGGATGCTGGAGTTTAGTTCATGGCTGATCGAGGTATGTTTGTATAGAAAAATGGAGGAAGTTTTGGACAACGGTAAAGAAGGAACAAAGCTAGAAATTCTGTTCAGTTTTTCTGCAAGGCTTGCTGGAATTTCTGGGCTGATTTTTCTACCAAATTTCAGTTAGCTTGCAGAAGGTTTGATGGGCCATTGGAGGGTCCTTTAAGGCTGGTTCCTAGCCTTCTTTATGGAGGAAAACCAAGGTTAATTTGCTAGTTGAAAAGCTGGAAGAAACAGCTTGGTTTTTGGCTCACCAAGCTGCGAAACTGACTAGAAAATTTTCTTGGTTTGCACAGCTTTTTTGTAATTCGGTTTTGACTGGAATTTTCAGCCTTCAAGTTGAGTGAATTGGTCATTTTTCTGGCGCATTTGGGAGGGAAAGATGGCTGAAATTTTTGACAATTGGACTAATCAAGAAATTGGAAAAATTTTCAGTTTACTACATGAAGAAGACGACACAACTAAGTTGGAGTTTTGAAGGTTCAACCATGGAGATTAATTCTCTTGGGAACCTTCCATAACTCTTCCCCATTTTCGGTCAATAAGATTCCTCACACTTAGACATGTTCGAACCTTCAATGCCACTGAACTTTGCTGGAATTTTCTGGAAATAAAATTGGTTTAGGTAAATGGAACAATCTAATTGATTAAGAAGTAAGGAAAGCTATAGATCAAGAAGGATATGAATCCCTTAAAAATTTTTATAGGGCACAAGAGTAGGATTATGATATTCCTATCATGTCTCCCCTAGGACAACACTCCTACTTTTCCCTAAAGCATGCAAGGGCCAAAATATAGCCTTCCTAAACCAAAATAAAATTTAATCATGCTAAAACTCCAATGATAGAATTCGAACTTAAGACCTCAAGGATTTATTCCAAAGCTCTGACCACTAAACCACAACAACTCTTGTTCTTATTTCCTCTCCCAAATATTTTTTCTATTTAATCCTCAAGCTATCTCCATATTTCCTCTTCAAGCAAAATTACAATTTTGTCATTCTTACTTAATAACCATAATTAAGCCATCTAAATTACAAATCGCATATCCAAGGCACATAAAATCATATAAAAATATATTTATGAATGTAAGAAAATATGATATGCATCACAACCTCCTTACTCTAAGGTTGGTTTTAGTTGGGGTTTTACATCCTCCCCTCCTTAGGAGAATTTCTTCCCGAAATTCAGGCATACCTCTATTCTAGATCAGGATACTTCCACTTTACCCACTCTTCTGATTCCCATGTGGCATCTCGCGTGCCATGATGGTCCCACTGAACTTTTACCATCGGTGTCTGCTTATTCCGGAGATTCTTGATTCTGCGGTCCAATATTCACACGGGTTTCTCCACATAGCTCATATCAGGTTGCAACACCAATGGTTCTTTATTCAGAACATCACCGAGATCGGTATTGTACTTCTTTAGCTATGACACATGAAACACATCATGAATTCCTGTCGATCCATCTGGTAAGTCCAATCAGTATGCTACCGGTCCAATCCTTTCCTTTATCGGGAACTGCCCCAAATACCTCGGATTCAGCTTTCCACCCTTTGGATGCTTCATGATTCCCCTATTCGGCGTCAATCTCAGAAATACATTATCTCTTACTTGAAACTCCAACTCTCTCCGCCGGTTGTCCGCATAGCTCTTCTGTCGACTCTGAGCTACCTTCAACCTCTCCCTGATCAACTTTACTTTATCCAACATCTCCTGGACACAGACTTTCCCGGATTTGCTTACGTGATCATCTTTTGACCAACTCCAGTATAGCTGTACCTGACACTTGCGTCCATACAGGGCCTTATACGGAGCCATCCCAATTGAAGCTTGATAACTATTATTATATGATAATTCTGCATACGGCACACATTCGATCCACTTATCCCCGAAATTCAGAACACGGGATCTCATCATATCCTGTAATATCTGTATAACCCTTTTTGACTGCCCATCGGTCTGCGGATGCGCTGTCGTACTGAACTTTAGACTCGATCCCATTGATTCTTGAAACTTACCCCAAAATCGAGACGTAAACCTCAGGTCTCGATCAGACACAATATTTCAAGGTACTCCATGAAGATAGACTATTTCTCGCACATAAGTTTGAGCCAACTTCTCCATGGAATCTCTCACATTCACTAGTATGAAATGGGCTGATTTAGCCAGTTGATCCATTACTACCCATATGGCGTCCTTCTAGGTCCGTAACATAGGAAGTTCGGTGACAAAATCTTTAGTCACTTCCTCATACTTCCATTTAGGCCCTGGCAATGGTTGTAACAATCCTGCTGACTTCTTATGCTCCGCTTAACCTTCTGATAGGTAAGACATGTTGAGATATATTTGACCACATCTTGCTTCATTCCAGGCCACCAATAGGCCCTCTTCAGATCTTGGTACATTTTGACTTCGACCGGATGAATGGCGTACTTGCTCCTGTGCGCCTCTTCCAAAATTCTGTCCTTTAGTTGATGCTCTTCGGGTACACACAACTGATCCCTGAAATGCAAAACTCCTGCCTCGTCTTGCCGAAATTCACTGCCCTGCCGTTTAAGCTCTTTGTCCTTGAAAAGATGAAATTTTGCATTACTTTGCTGAGCTTTCACGATTTCCCACCTTAGATCTGGTACCAACTTCAGGTTGCTAATAACAATCCTCTTCTCTTGCACCTCCATTCTTCTATCCAACACATCCTGAACTACTTGAACTTCCTGCACTCTTAATCTGGACATACTCACTTTTTTGCTCAGGGCATCAGCTACAACGTTGGCTTTCCCGAGATGGTAATTGATTGGACAACGGTACTTTTCCAAGAATTTCATCCACCGACGCTATCTCAAATTCAAATCCTTCTGGGTGAAGATGTACTTCAGGCTCTTGTGGTTCGTGAACACTTCATACTCAGCTCCGTACAGGTAGTGTCGCCATTTCTTTAGAGCGAACACAATGGCTGCTAGCTCCAGATCATGCGTAGGGTAGTTGACTTCATGAGGTCTCAACTTCCAAGATGTATAAGCGATCACCTTCCTGTCTTGCATCAGAATGGCTCCCAATCCTTCTTTCGAGGCATCGGTATACAGTGCATAAGGTTTATCTCCCTCTGGCAGACTCAATACTGGTGTTGTCATCAGTCTTCGTTTCAGCTCTTGGAAACTTTTCTCATATATCTCACTCCAAACGAATGGAACATCCTTTCTCAGCAGTCAAGTCATAGGTGATACGAGCGTTGAAAATCCTTTGATGAACCTCCTATAGTAACCAACTAATCCCAAGAAGCTTCGAATCTCGGTGATATTCTTCAATTGCTTCCAGTCTGAAACTGCTTCAACCTTTGCTGGGTCTACCTTGATTCCCTCCTTGGTCACCACATGGCTAAGAAATGCTATGCTATCCAGCCAAAACTCATACTTGCTAAACTTGACGAATAGCTTGTGCTCCCATAGTTTCTCCAATACGAGCTTCAGATGCTCCGCATGCTCCTTCGGACTCTTGGAGTAGATTAGAATATCGTCAATAAAGACCACCACGAACTTGTCCAAGTAGGATCAAAACACTCGGTGCATTAGGTCCATGAATACTGCTGGAGCATTAATCACCCCTAACGGCATTACCACGAACTCATAATGTCCATATCTGGTATTGAATGATGTCTTAGGGATATCCTCTTCTTTTATCCGCACTTGATAGTACCCTTACCTCAGGTCTAATTTGGAATTGCAACTAGATCCTTGTAACTGGTCGAACAGCTCGTCAATCAGCGGTAGAGGATATTTGTTCTTGACCGTTAGGTTGTTCAAGCCCTGATAGTCGATACATAGCCTCAGAGTCCCGTCCTTCTTCTTCACAAACAGCACAGGTGCTCCCCAAGACAACGTGCTGGGTCTGATGTAGCCTTACTTCACTAACTCTTCTAACTGTTCCTTCAGCTCTTTTAGCTCTGTCGGTGCCATCCGAAACAGGGTCCGCGATACTAGTTCCGCTCCTAGAACAAGGTCAATGGTGAATTCCACTTCTTAGTTGGAAGGTAGAGAAGTAAGCTCCGCTGGGAACACATCGGGAAAGTCCTTCACTAACTCGGTGTCCTCCAGAGTACACTGGTCCTTTGGCTTATTTATCACATAAGCTAGGTACCCTTGACATCCTTGCTTCAGCAATTTCCGGTTCTTAGCCCCCGCTATCAAACACTTTAATTCCTTTACCCTCTTGTCATCGAATTCCAACACATCACAACCCGGTCTAATGAACGGGACTGATTTATTCTTACAGTCTACCCTAGCCCCATGCTTGGCTAACCAATCCATTCCCAATATCAAATCATAATCCTCAATGTCCAATACTATCAAATCTCCCTCCAGGCTTTCTCTCCCCACATCAATTTTACAATTCCGCACATACCGATCCGCTTGCACAATCTTCCACAATGGTGTACTTACCAATAGGGTAAAAGGTAACTCTACTCCATCCCAACCCAAATGACATGCACAGATCTTGTTTAAATAGAAATAAGTAGAGTCAGGATCTATCAATGCATTAACGGAATGTCCTTGAGTAGTAAACGTACCTTCCACTACTGCTGCATCGGTCCCAACCTCCTCTCTATTGAGAACGAATACCTTGGCCTTCACTTGAGGCTTTGGTGCTCCACTCCCGGATGCTCCCATAGCATTGGCTCTGTTGGGTCCCGGATTCTGAGCAGGATTTCCTTGCCCGACTCAGAGCAGCTTAGGGCAGGCGTTCTGCACGTGGTTCGGGTCGCCGCAATGATAACATTTTCACTCTCCTCCTTTGGACCAATAGTTCTTCTCTGTGTGGCCTCTTTTCCCACACTGCCGACATAATGGAAGGTTCTGAGCAGGTCTGGCTAGTGTAGTTCGGGCTTGCTTTCCCTAGTTCTACCACTGCTGATTGGCAGGTCACTTGTTGTGTTGTTGCCTTGGGAAGTGTCCTTGTGATTGCCTTGGCGATTGGAAAGGCCTTGCCACCATCCTACTGCGGTCCTCATTCTTAGTCCTGTAGCTGCATTTACGACCCCTGAATAGGTCGTTGGTGGAGAAGGTGCTAATGCCCTCCTCAATTCCGGCCTCAATCCTTTGACAAACTGCCTCATCCTATTCTGCTTGGTGTCCACCAGTCTCTTGCAGTACTTCGACAGTTGGGTGAACCGTGCTACGTACTGGGCCACTAACATGCCCCCTGTTTTAAATTCTGAAATTCATCCTCCTACTTTTCCATTATCTACTGAGGGATGTCCTCAGCTCTGAAGGCTTCAACAAAGTTGGACCACGTCCATTCCTGATCGACCATCTCCCAGTCATCTTGAACCCGCTACCACCATGCCCAAGTTGGGCCTCTCAAACGGAATGTCGCAAATTTAACCATCTGCTCCTTGTTGTATTGGAGCATTGCAAATATATCTTCCATCTGTTCGATCCATTGCTCTGCTTTCTAATCTTGCTCTTCTTCTCCTAAGAAGACGGGCGGCTAAAACTTCAAAAACCGCTCTAATGCCTCATCTTCTCCCTTGGGGTTTCTTCGTTCAGTCAGGGTCTGCAGAATTTCTGCCATCTTACTGAATGCCTGTCACATCAACCGATGCTTCAGACCTCATTCCCATCTCTGGTTCACTCCCATTACCCAGATTGGGTAATTGCATCTGGGTCATCTCAACCTCCGGTGCCACATGCTCGGCTTCCGGAATCCTTCTGCTTGACGAAGCTACATGGTGCTTGGGGTGCCATTCTAAACCATACCCAAATGATAAGTTTATGCATTCAATGATGAAATCATTTTAGTTGAGCATGCATCCACAGTCAGTATAAGTAAAAGGAAATTCGATGCAAGTTTTTGTCTAAAGAATTGCTCAAAAATTCTCTGTCAAATCTTAATTTGTATAAATTCAAAATTTTAACAGAAACAGAAATAAAATTCCTTAACATAAAAGTTTACGAAAAATAATAAATAAACATCCTACTCAAAATAACTCTCAACCCTCTAGTCTTCATCAGAATCCTCAAAATTAGCCTCATACAAGCATCCCCGAGAGTTCTTAGAGAAGTCTATCCCAGCCCCACTGGCAAACCCCTTCATTGGCTCCATCCCGGGTTGCTTAGAACTCTCCCCAGGCTCAACTCGACTAGGTGGAGGAATGAAAGAAGGCCTAGATGGAGACTCATAAGCTATCTCTCTCGAGTCATCACTATCTGTTGATAAATCCACTATGGGATTAGGAGGGTGGGGAACATGCTCCACGGCTACATTCTCATCTTCACTGTCAGAACTCAATATTATCACTGGGATTGGGGGTGGCTCATGGATCGGGACCTCATCATTACTGCTATCTTCCAAAGAGATGACTGGCTGAGGTATTGGAAGGTCTTCTGGGTGGATAGGGATAGGAGGATGCCATTGTTGCCCCTTTCTCGTGGTTCTAAGCATTCTAACCATCCTACAACATATTAAAACTAGGTCACACAATCAAAATAAAACAATACTTTAAAAATTAAAACTTATTACAATCCAAAAATTCAAGACAAATCCAAAATGAGAATAACAATTGTTCACTCTCAACTCCCAAACTATTACATAAATTAAATAATAGAATATCTTCTAAGCAGGCAACAACTAGCTACTCATCCCCACAGTAGGATCGACTTGAAATCGTGGTAAAAAGAGTGATGAGATAAAAATTTCAATAAGTTCATGTGTGGTTTGAGTGTCCAGTGAAAACAGTTCATGAATACAAAGTGTAAGAACTTCATAAGAAAAATACTGGCAAGCAATAAATAAAGTTCAAAAGAAATAGTGGCGTTTTGGCTTTCCAACCATACAGGTACAATAAAATCAACCAGTCGAAAGGGCGGCCATGGGATACCACACGTTGGCCCCATAACCATACAACGGTTAGAATGCCACGCTTTGTGCAAACTGACAAAAAGGTAGGTGATCGGCCTACCAGGTAAGATTCTCCTCATTCTCTACACCCAAACAACACTAGTGGTCCACTCCGGCAACACACAGTCCACATGACCGAAACTGCTAGCTCGGACCGGCATGACTAAATAGTATTGACGTTTCTCTAAATTGAGTTTATCTTCTGGAGGTGGCCTCTGGCCAGAAGACTCACTCTTGCTCTTCAAAACTAGTACTACTAGCTTAACCTTATTGAGTACTCAACGTAGTTTATCCCACATGGGAGAAAACTAATAAAATACAACTTTACTTGAAAATGGGAATCAAGGGTTTCCAACGTCTTTGTCAAAGTCAGTTTTAGAAATAGTTTAGTATTTGAATAAAATTGCTTGTTGATTTTCAAAGAATTGGTTTGATAGAAACAAGAAAGGAAACAATCCCTAATTGCCTTTACCAAATCAGTATTCACAAACTTCAGGTTTAGCTTGCCATAATAACTTTTTGCAACAAACAAATTTCATGTAGGAGCTTTCCAGATCTTTTGCTCGAGATAAAATAAAGATCTCCAAAAGCTGACCTAACCCCGTCTAGGGTAAACATAAGCCATAATTAAACTCAAGTCAAAATTCACTTTCACATATAATCCTAGTTCAACTTACCGCAATCATGCCCTAGTATCCCAAGCTTTAAGGCTAGATAATAAATAATGGGTTTATAAAATAAATCTAGCTTGATATTAAAATAACTAGGGTTTGTGAATTAGCTACTAATAAGTTGAAGGTTTAAATATTGCTATAAATAAATTAGGGTTTATTTGATGAAGGTCCTAGGTTCTAGATGATATTATTTAAAATAATGATTTTTAATAGCTAATGGTTAGAAAATAATTGGTAAATAAAATTAATTGTCAATAAATTTTAATAGGTTTTGATTAAAAGATAATAAATAAATTTTAATAGTATTTATGAATATAAGACTTACAAAATTAATATTTTGCCTATTATAATTATTTATATAAAAGGCTTTATTTGATATTATTATTCTATATAATATCTATATATTTTATTTCTTTAATAAAAGCTATTATTTATTTGACAAAAATATCATTATTTTATATAAGAGTCCAAATCCACATTTTCCTAGGATTTTTTAAATTACTAAAAGAAATTATAGTATTAATCATTTTACAGATGAAATAAAATTAGCTTAGGGACAATAAGGTCGTGATCATAATTCCTATTGCTAACTATAATCATGAACATACACTCTACACCAATCAACAAAACATCCAAATCATGAATAAAAACATAGATCCAAATCTACCAAGACATGATCCAACACTACTAATATAATCATAATCATGGCCTTAATAAGATTACATGAATATAAACCATATTCACCAAAAGGTGACATAATCTCTAACATGCTTGATTATTCATACTACTAACGACATGAAGGCATGCAATAAACCCTAAAAACGCCATACATTCAACCAAGACAAATCATCTCATGCGTCAATCCCATCTCCATCATACAAACACATTCATTCTCATGCTTCAATCCCAACTCCATCTCAAAACACATGATCAATCTCCAAATATATCCCATCCTTATTCAACTACATCCAAGAGACATGAATATAGGATTTAAAAAAGAAGATGGAAGAAGCTTACTTAAATGATGACTACATTGAAGCCGATCCAAGAGAATCCTCTCGCTAGGAAAGCTTGATCCATCCAAGGAGAAGAAGAAAAATGGCCATGGTGGAAGAAACCATTTGGCCAAGAGAGAGAGAGAGAGAGAGAGAAAGAAAAAAAGAGAGTTCATTAGTATATATTCATCAAAGTCGAAAATGGAAGAAGATGGAGATGATTGTTCATGCTTACCTTGAAGGTGTTCTTTGGCCTTCAAGAAAATTCTGGTTTTTTATCCAAAAATGAGACTTCGATTTCAGTGTTTGATGTTAAAAATTGCAAGAATAGATTCACGAGAATGAGTAGGTATAATCTGGAGTTTTTTGAGAAGATTGAAGTGGTTTTGAGTGGCCTTAGGAGTGAGAATGGTAGTAGGTGTTCTTGGTGTTCTTGGAGGTTTGGAGAGAATGGAGAGAATAGAGAGAGAGCTGGCCGAAATTCTGTTGGAAAGAGTGGTCAACTAGTTTGGGAGGGTTTTGGTAATTGGATTTTCAGATTTGAGAGGAAAAAGGAAAGCTATTTGTTTTAAATTCAAAAGGAATATTTTAGGGAATCAATTTTGGAAACAAATATGGTAAGAAGACCTTGGTTGGTGGAGAGATTTTGGAAGCTTCAATGGCCGGCTGATTGGTTGGGGTTTTTGCTGAGATGAATGATGTTTGAATGAGCTTAAGGGTGGCCGAAACATGATGTGTAATGGTGAGGAATTTTCTGAATAGTTGAGGGTTAATCTATGGAAGTTTGCTGGAATTTTGGCCTCTAATTAATGGCTTGATTGTAGTGATTGATGGAGAGATTTTAGGAGCAGTCATGGAGTTGTTTTTCATGCAGAACAATGGTGAGGATGCTGGAGTTTAGTTCGTGGCTGATCGAGGTGTGTTTGTATAGAAAAATGGAGGAAGTTTTGGACAAGGGTAAAGAAGGAACAAAGCTAGAAATTCTGTTCAGTTTTTCTACAAGGCTTGCTGGAATTTCTAGGCTGATTTTTCTGCCATATTTCAGTCAGCTTGTAGAAGGTTTGAAGGGCCATTAGAGGGCCTTTTAAGGCTGGTTCCTAGCTTTCTTTATAGAGGAAAACCAAGGTTGATTTGCAGGTTGAAAAGCGGGAAGAAACAGCTTGGTTTTTTGCTCACCAAGCTGCGAAACAGACTAGAAAATTTTCCTAATTTGCATAGCTTTTGTGCAGCTTAGTTTTGGCTGGAATTTTCAGCCTTCAAACTGAGTGAATTGGTCATTTTTCTGGCTGCATTTAGGAGGGAAAGATGGCTGAAAATTTCGACAGTTGGACTGATCAAGAAGCTAGAAAAATTTTCAGTTTACTACATGAAGAAGACGACACAACTAAGTTGGAGTTTTGAAGGTTCAACCATGGAGATTAATTCTCTTGGGAACCTTCTATAACTCTTCCCCATTTTTGGTCAATAAGATACCTCACACTTAGACATTTTCGAACCTTCAATGCCACTGAACTTTGCTGGAATTTTCTGGAAATAAAATTGGCTTAGGTAAATGGAACAATCTAATTGATTAAGAAGTAAGGAAAGCTAGAGATCAAGAAGGGTATGAATCCCTTAGAAATTTTTGTAGGGCACAAGAGTAGGATTAGGACATTCCTATCATGTCTTTCCTAGGACAACACTCCTACTTTTCCCAAAAGCATGCAAGGGCCAAAATATAGCCTTCCTAAACCAAAATAAAATTTAATCATGCTAAAACTCCAATGATAGAATTTGAACTCAAGACCTCAAGGATTTATTCCAAAGCTCTGACCACTAAACCACAACAACTCTTGTTCTTATTTCCTCTCCCAAATATTTTTTCTATTTAATCCTCAAGCTATCTCCATATTTCCTCTTCAAGCAAAATTACAATTTTGTCATTCTTACTTAATAACCATAATTAAGCCATCTAAATTACAAATCGCATATCCAAGGCACATAAAATCATATAAAAATATATTTATGCATGTAAGAAAATATGATATGCATCACAACCCCCTTACTCTAAGGTTGGTTTTAGTTGGAGTTTCACACTATGTCTTGCTCAATATACAAGTGTACATAAAACCAACTCTACAAGAAAATTCATAAGCAAAATTTTCAAGCAAAAAGAAAAATAATAACTCTACCCAACTAACACATATTAACATATATACCAAAAAGCCCTGAAAATTAGCTAAAAATGCATCTAAAAAATAGCACAAAATTCGATAATATACGAATGGTAATAATACACCTTGAAAAGAATATTGCAAAACCACTCTCTACACTTAAATTAGACAATGTCCTCGTTGGCCAACAATCAAAACAATATAAGCAATTCCAATGGAATTAGAAGGATAAAAAGGGAGAAAAGAGTAAGCAATACTTCACAAGCATTCAAGCACATTGATCAAGAGTTGGCCGCTACAAAAGTCTCATGAAGAAAGAAGCTCCATTGCCCAAAAGATGACTAACTATTAGGATTTCACTCATGTAAACTAGAGATTATCACGAGAAAATAAAACGAAACCCATCAAAAGGATCACTCGCACAAAAACAAAACGGGTTAAGAAGGATCTGAAGATTACCTTTAGCAGAAAATAGCTTTCAAAATTTTTCTGGAATCTGTGATATCGATGCTACAATCCACAATCAAACTCGATGCTACGAATCAAGTTTGTTTTATTCGTTGTGTTCCATGATCAACCACCAAATCTCAAACCTAGAGATTTTCTAATAACATCCACACGAGCTGTACTCAAGCGATCGCCAAAAACTAATCTTAGCAGGTTGCATGCAGCGGTTGTAGGTTTTTTTGGTTTTTTCAGAGAAAAATAAGAAAAACTCAAATTTAAATGTTTCTAGACAGAACACGGCTTTCAACATACGTTACGTGAACCACCTTCAGCAAGCACGTAAAGCCCTTTTATAATTATTATGGGCTTTTGATTTCATAATTATAATTAGACCCTTAAGGTTTTTAACAATTATAATTGGACCTCAATAATTATAACCATTTTATAATTCACTCATAAAATTATTTTTTCTCACAAATAAACCCCATAATATTATCATATAATATCTTGAGTATTAATTCATCTATTGTATGCGACCTATTAGGCTTTTTGGTCAATTGACAGTAAAATATAAACTAACCCTAATATCTTAGGATTAGTAATCATTTTGTAATTAATATCGATTTATTAATTCTCTAATTAATAAATTCATATTTAGCAAATCAATAGTGGCAACTAACAATGCATTATGACCACTCGAAAGTCTAAACATTATATACTAGTCTAAACATTAAGTGGTTTGACATGAACCTTGCAATAGCAAAATACTAGTGCAATAAACTCTTTTTATCATTATATATATCATTTAGTCTAGTGTATAGAATTAGTATCAACTCCCTCTAGAACATAATTATTTCTAACCCGAATTTATTAATACTTGTTTCTGTAATCCATTACTCATTATGTGTGTCATTTGGAACTATTTCCAACACATAATTGCCTTGGTCAAGGATTTCTTGAACAATAACTCCTTACAAGTAGCTGTGAGATACACTCTTCGACTATTAGGAGTGATAAATCCTTTGTTGACCCTCTGAACTACTTTCATACACTTCATCTTGTACCAAATATTCTCCCTATATAGGTAGTCTCAAAGAGATTCCAAGGATAAGAATCAAAGTATAATAATTATCAGTATAATGATACTTGCACATTTACTATAATGAGATTTTATCATTAGCATTAAATAGTTATCTATATGATTATCTCATAGTTAGGTCATCCAATGAACTTGTTCATCTAAAAAGCATCCATATGTTAACTTTGAGTATCACAATACTCATGGATGTAAGAACCACCGCTTGATCTAATTAAGAAGTATAACATGTGCTAATATTTGTGTATTAAAGATGTCCCATCTCATTAATGTAATGACCAAGGATAGTTAAGCATAAGCATTGTGTAGTGTAGAAGAAATCTCATATCATGATCTCCATTATGATTTCTTTAACACTATACATTGTACTAGGGACTTTATCTATCAATTATATATATATATATATATATATATATATATATATATACACACACACATATAAATAACTAAAGAACCTGAAAGGTAAAGAATACTTTTTATTTAATAAATGAGAAAAATTCATTATACAAGTAATTGATTTTAGGACATAACACCAACAATCTCCCACTTGCACTAGACCTAATTATTCATGTATCGAATACCAAATGATTAAACAAGACTATAATGTTTCTTCTGAGGTAGTACTTTAGTGAGTCGATCAATTATATTCTAATTAATGAAAACTCTCTCTATCTTAACATCTTTCCTATCATGATCTCTCGTTTCAAGTGATAGCACCTAAGTACATGTTTGGATCATTGATGAGATCGTAGTTCATTTGCTTGTGCAATGGCTCCATTGTTATAATAATACAAAAGTATTAGATTAACAATGTTAGGTACCATTGCTAATTCCATTACGAATTTCTTGATCTAAATCACCTCCTTACCTATTTCAAAGGCCACTATGTACTCTGCTTCAGTGGTCGAATCGGCATTAGTGTCTTATTTAAAACTTTTCTAACTGACTACCCCTCTATCTAAAATGAACACATAGCCTTATTGAAATTTGTAGTCAACTTTATCAGATTAGAAATTGGTATCAGTATACCTTTTACCTTGTAAATTTCCTCTCCATATACCAAGAATATATTTTTTATCCTTCTTAGGTACTTAAGGATATTTTTTATAGTCACCTAATGATCTTCTCCAGGGTGAGATTGGTATCTACTTGTTAAACTAAGAGCACATAATATATCCGGCCTCATACATATCATAGCATACATGATGGATTCAATTGTAGAAGCATATGGTATTCTACTCATACGATCCCTTTCATCTTATGTTTGATGATACATAGATTTTGAAAGGCTTATCCCATGAGTCACGGGTATGAATTCTCTTTTGAGTTGATCCATACTAAACTTCTTTAGCATTTTGTCTATGTATGTAAACTGTGAAAGACTGAATAAATTTTTTTTATCTATCTCTATAGATTACTTTAGTCCATAAATAGAAAACTTTAGTGTCTTCTTTAGATGTAAAACCCTTAGGTTGTGTCATGTACACTATTTCAGTCAGATTTCTATTGAAAAATATCTGAGGAAATCAGAAAAAGGTTCTACTCTAATAGATACAGTAGCAAATACCAGGAAAATAGATGAAAGGTTGGTAGATCACATCCATTTATCAAATCTCATAATCATAATGAGTAGCAAGTGTTGAGACAATTCTAAGGGATTTTAATATTGCTACTGATGAAAAGGTCTCGTCAAAATCAATACTTTATTGTTGATGATATTCTTCAGTAACCGGTCGTGCCTTATAGGTAACTACTTTACCATTCATGTTCAGTTTCTTTTTGAAAATCTATTTACACTCTATAGGTTTGATTCATTCCGATAGATCAACCAAAGTCCAAATTTGGTTGTTATACAAGGAATCCGTTTTTGACTTCATAACTTCTAGCTATTTGTTAGATTTTGAACTTTTCAAAACTTCCTTATAAGTGGTAGGCTCATCGTCTTCAATGAGCAATATATCATTATGGTTACTAATAAAAAATCTGTATCTCTCAAGTGCCACACGTATCCTACTTGACCTATGAAGTTTTTGTATATATAAAGATTTATCTATTTTGTCAATAGACTCGGGATCATTAGGTTGATCAATGTTTGTTTGTTCGTTTTAAACTTAACTAAGTTCAATTTTACTCCCACTATCTCCTTTAAGTATGAATTCCTTCTCTGAAAAGACAATATGCTTTGAAACAAATATTTTGCTTTCTAATATGAGATAGAAATAATATATATATGATTCTTTTGGATATCCAACAAACAAACACTTATCAAACATTTTCAAGTTTGTCTAATTTTGTCCACTTAACATAAGAAGGACATCCCCAAATTCTCAAATAAGCTAATTTTTGTCTCTTAAAAAAATAACTCATAAGTGGTGGTATCAACCATTTTTTATGAAACCCTATTTAAAATATAAATAGTAGTTTCAAGTGCATATCCCCGAAATGAGTTGAATAATTCTGCAAAAGCCATCATAGTTTGAACCATATCTAATAGAGTTCAATTCTTTCTTTCAGATACACCATTATGCTGGGTGTATGTGAAGGAGTCCACTGAGATAATATTTCATTATCTCTAAGATAACTTTGAAACTTTTGGCTTAAGTATTCACCTCCACGATCAAATCTTAAAGTTTTAATACTTTTACCAAGTTGTTTCTCTAATTCATTCCTGAATTCTTTGAACTTGTCAAAGGCTCCAAATTTGTATTTTATTAAATATAAATACCAAAATCGTGAATAATCATCGATAAAGGTTATGAAGTATTGATAATTCCCCCTTGCTTATAATGTCATTGGCCCACTTACATCAATATATATTAGTTCTAACAATTACTAAGCCCTTTTCTCTTTTATAGAAAAAAAGGTTTTAGTAATTTTACCAAGTAAACAAAATTCACATCTACCATATGATTCATAATCAAATAGTCTTAAATTACCAAACTTGTGTAAATTAGAAACACAATTCTAATTTACAGGGCCTAAATGACAATGTCATAAGTAATATGGGTTCGTATTAATTTTTTTTCTTTTTGTTTATGTTGAGAACTTAATTCTCCATATTTAGAACATACAAACTATTTATCAAAATTATAGTAACATAATGAAAATGAACAACTTTTATTCTTAAAAATTAAATGAAAACCATCCATGTCTAAATAAGTAATTGAGATAATATTTTTTAATAAAGCTAGAACATAATAATAGTTTGAAAGTTCTAGAATTAACCCAAAATGCAAGTGCAGATGATAAATCCTCACAGTAAACTGCAACAACCTTTTCAGTATTTCTAATTCATAGGCCCACATCACGTTTTTCTAGGCTCCTACTGCTTTTTAATCCCTTCATATTAGTGCATAAATGAGATCCACAACTGATATATAATATTCATCTCTCATTTTTAAAAGTAATATTAATCTCAATCATAAACATATCAAGAGTATAACACTACAAGAAAAAAGCAAAATTACGACCACAAATTCGGTCGCAATTCAATAGCTATTCAATAAATTGTGATCGAATTGCAACCAACCTCTGCTAGTAGCATACCAGTAGTAGTTAATCCAATTTTGCGACTGAAATTTTAGTGACCGAATTGCAACTACATTTTCTATAATAAAATTAAGTAAAAATTTTCGACAATTTTTAATTTTTTTTAATTCGGTCACAATTCAGTAGCTAAATTACGATGACTTTAAAAAAAAGAAATTGTTGAATTTGACCCGACCCAAGCCCACCAACCCGACCCGGCTGGCCCTCACAGTACCTTGTCCATGGAACACTTGCCGCACCAGATCAGCGCCCCTGCAAGAAAAATGTGCTGAAGTTTGCCGTCCTTGAGATTCGAATGTACGACCTAGCCGTCCTTGGAACACAATGTGCTGAAATCTGCCGTCTTGCCAAGCCTGTTGTTGTGTCAAGTGTTGCCATAAATTATATTTATTAAATATTTGCAACTTTTTTTCCATTTCATTTTCAATTATCATCTTATTTATAAATATTTTTAATATTAAGTTGAATATATTTTAAGTAAATAAAAAATAATAATAATTTATTAATTCTAAAGAAAAGATGTGATATACAGGATTAAAAATATTTTTCAATTAAATGACAATTATCTTTTATTCCTTTGTATATAATTAAATAACAATTATATTTATTATTTTTTATATTTATATATTAAATACTTTTTTAAAATAATGTTGCTTTCTTCTTTTTTTTTTTTTTGCTAGGTTATTTTTTTCTTTTATTCTATAAAAATTAAAACTTAATAGAGGATTACTAATTTAGATATGTTTTCATCTTTTAGTTGTATTATTTATTTCTTAGAGCATCAAATATTGTTAAAAGTATTATTCATTATAAGTTAAAAATGAAGTAAAAAAGAATTAGTAACTAATAATTAACAATTATGCAAAACTTGTTAAAATTCAAAGTATTATAATTTTATGAAAATTTTCTTATAAACTTCTATGCATGTTCGATAAAGCATCAAATATTGTAAAAGGTATCTAAGTGCAAAAAAAAAAAAACTTATTAATACTTAATATGATTGGAGAAAAAAGTATCAAATTTAGATAAAAGTTGAATTACTCTTAATTCTTGTTATGGCCTTCAACATATTTATCGGCATATCATAATATAATGCTCAACTATAATACAAGTCATTGTTTAAAACACTATTAAAATTATATATATTAAAAACATATCTCTAATATATATTGTTTGATGGTTTAAAAAAATCATCTAATAAAATTATTAATTTTATTTTTTAAAAAAACTATTAATTAAATAGCTGCCGAATTGCAACCAAACAGTGACTAAATTGCAACTAATTAATTAATTAATTAAAATTTTAATTAATTTAGTCACAAATCAGTCGCAAATATGCGACCGATTACTGACAAATCTAGGTTTTATGATTTAGGATTCAACGACAATAGTTTAGGGAATAGGGTTTAGCGACTGAATAGCTACCAAATTGAGCCGGTCGCAAACTTGGGTCACAAAATTGTTGCAATTCGGTCACTTTTTTTGCGAAAATAATTCCCGTCAAGAATTTGAGGGTCATAACAATTGGGCCATGATTCGGTCACTATTTAGCAACTGAATTAAATTGGTCACAAATTTCGGTCGCAAAATCATGTTTTTCTGGTAATGGAAGTAGAAGTGTCAGCAAGCATCTCCTTCTTCTTCATTTCTTTTAGCGACTCCAGATAACTTTTGCAGTTGTATCTCCAATGACCTATTTTACTACAATAATGACATGGTTGCTGTCTTTTTCTTCTTGATTCCACCTTTGGGCATGGTTATGTTCTTTTTCTTCTTGATTCCACCTTTGGGCATGGTTGTGTTCTTTTTCTTCTTCATAGGAACATTCTTCTTCTTCTTAGAAGCAGTTGAAGAATCAACCAATATGACTGCATCATTTTCTTTCTTTATATAACTCTATGCAGTCTTGAGAAGGTTGTCAACATAGACAAGATAGACTCAATCTTGTCCATCTAGTAGTTCATCATGGATTATGAAAAACTACTTGGCAAAGATTATAGAATTAAGTCAACACTTACTTTTTGGTCCATCACAAACCCGAGAGATCCAAACCTTTTAATTAAACCCAGCATCTTCAGTCCATGCATTCCCACTAAAACACCCTCTTCTAACTTAGAATGGAATAATTGATTTGAGATCTCGTATCTCTCCATTCTAGCTTCTTTATCGAATAACTCCCTTGGGTGGAAGATAATTGTACAAGCATCTATATGGTCGTGTTATTTTTTGTAACTCAGAGTGCATTGATGCTAGCATGATATAAGATATTATGTTACTGTCTGCGTAGTGCTTCTTATAGACTTTATGCTCTTTAGCGAGAGCATCAACAACTAGAGCTGCTGGAATAGGAACATTTAACATGTAGAGCAACTTCTTTGATTTGAGAACAATTCTCAAATTTCTCTATTAGTCTAAAAAGTTAGACTCGATAAGCTTGTTAATTTCTAGTATGCTATGTAGGGTCAAATTAGTCAACATGATACAAATGTCCTAGATGAAAGATAATAGCCATTAGACAATGTATATGCATAAAAGATGCAATTAATTAGGTCTTTGACTAAGTGTACATTTACTTCACTATTCTACTCAAACTAATAACCCCTACTATTAATTCGGGAAAGCCTATTGGAAGTTTTTCTAGTGGATCAGTATCCAAATTCCTTAAAAATTACCTTGGGTATACCTAACAAATCACTCTTAAGTTCAATGATAGGTATACAACACCAATTGCATCAAATATAACTACCAGGTCATTGGGTGATTAATATCTTTTAATCTTAAAGTATTTATTGCTAACCCAAATTTTGCTCTAATATTTTTTATGCTTAGGTATGCCCAACCAGGATAAAGATATTAGTTAATCTAACCCATTAATTTGGAATCAAATTCTATGGTTTGAACATACTCAATGTCAATTAGACTTGGATATGCCTAATCAATAACCTAGTCTCGAAAAAAGATCTCTTATTCTTACTATATTAATGCAAGGTTTTTAGATTTAATATTGTTTGAGGAATTTTATTCTATATTAATGGTCTCACTGCTTGCATGTATAAAATCAACAAATTAATAGAATGGTAATAATCACAATTACGTGGCTTGGTTATGAACCTTACCAGATTAATTTTCTTGAGCCAAACAGGAAATTAAATTGGTAAACTTATGTATTCATGCATGTTTGGAACAAGGTCTTACCATCTTGTTGCTTGTTCTTGGTTGCCATCTCCATAAGCTTGTAATAATTTCTAATCCTATCTAATCTATGTAATCTAATTACATAATAAAGAAACCTCAAGTTACATTCAAGGAGAATTAGATTAGAAGTGAAATTACACAAGAATTATAGAAAAATGCAAGATATACAGGCCCTATATATTTAAAACCAAAGTAATAAATATGCATGTAACAAAATTAAATTGGTCTATAGTCCATAACCAAACCATCATACCAAAACATGCTCCAAGCATAATAAACGTGAAATATAAACCAAAATCACAGTTTGGGAAAAATGAGTCCAAAATCAGATTTTGTAAAAACTCATAGGGTCCTTTTACAGAAAAGAAAAACTTTTTCCCTGGAAAATAATTTTTCTAATTGAAGAAAGCCAAGAACTGGTTTGCTTAGGTAGTCGCTTGCTTGAACAATGCTCAAGACGGCCACCGGCTTTGCATAGCCAGTTGCTTTGTTCAAAGCTGGCCACAGACCAAGATTACAACCAGTTGCCGAATTGAACAAATTCAATCTGGCCCATAGCATATTAAAGGCGATGGCTGACTGGAGTTTTGACTTTATGAAGTCTGTCCTAAACCGATGCTTAGCTTCCCCAAGCTAGCCCCCAGTTAGGACCACTCTAACCGCTGTGTTTTTCTTCGTTTTGCAAATTTCTTTCTGTTTTTCAGTCTTCCAAAAATTGATTTGTATCGATAAAAGTTGGAGAAACATCTTAATCTTCATTAACGTGTTATGATCTATGTCAAAATGATTTCTGCTAACTTAAGTATGATACAATGCACACAAGGATCCAGCAAAACACACAAGAATTTCAAAAATTCTTTTACTAAACAAAATTTTAGAAGCCTGCGTGCAGATCAAAACTTAAAAACGTGATTCTAAATGCTATTAAATAGATTATAAGACATTCTTATAGGTGTTTAATGATCATAAAGTGGCGTAGAATCGAAAATGGTTTCATAAAGAATCAAACATGAATCAAACAAAAGACCCTAAAGATACATACGGGATGGCTGAGAAACCACTGTTAAGATTTTTTCATACAAACCAGAGATTAGCAGCTGACAATAAAATAAAACCCATCCAAAATATCACTCATATGCAAACAAAACGAGTCAAGAAGGATCTGAAGACTACCTTTAGCACAAAATAACTTTCAAATTTTTTTTAGAATTTGCAATGACGATGCTATAATCCTCAGTCAAACCCGATGATATGAATCCAGCTTATTTTATTTGTTGTGTTTAGTGATCAACCACTAAATCTCAAACGTAGAGATTTCTCTAATAATGTCTACACGAGGCTGTACTAAAACAACCACCACAAGCCAGTGCTAGCAAGTTGTATGCGGCGGCAGTAGGTTTTTAATTGTTTCAGAAAAGAACAAGGAAAATGCAAATCCCTATGTTTCTTGATAGAAAACGGCTTTCAATATATGTTACATGAACCACTTTCAGCAAACACATAAAGCCCTCTTATAATTATTAGGGGCTTTAGATTTCATAATTGCAATTAGACCCATAAGGTATTTGACAGTTGTAATTTGACCTCAATAATTATAACTACTTTATAATTTATCCATAAAATTATTTCTTCTTACAAATTAATCCCACAATATTATCATAAATTATTTTGAGTACCAATTCTTTTATTGTGTGTGACCAATTAGATTTTCTGATCAATTAGCAGCAAAATATGAACTAATCCAAACAACTATAGGATTAGTAATCTTTTTATAATTAGAATTGATTTATTAATTCTCTGACTAATATGATGCATAAATACTTGTCAAATAGATTTCTTTATTATAAGACATAGGTTTCGTAGTAGTTGTACAGATTATAAAGTTATTCTAGGCGAAAGTGTATGTAAAATCCTACATAAACCTACCCTAGAGTGAGAGTGATAGGATACATATCATATCATCTTGCATAAAATATATTCCTTGAATGATTTCGGGTGCCTTAGAATTGTAGTATATAGGTTATATGGTTTAATTATGCTTATTGAATATTAAGGGTAAAAAGAAAATTTTGCTTGAGGACGAAATAGGAAGAAGGCTTGAAGCTTAGATAGGAAGAGAAATTGGTTGAGAAAATAAGAACAAGAGTTAGTATGGTTAAGTGGTTAGTGTTTTGTGATTTAATCTCTAAGGTATTGAGTTCAAATTCCATCACTTAAGTTTTATTTATGATTATCTTAACCAATGTTTGAAATTTTCCTTTTCTTACATTCCTTAAATCTACGAATGTTATCTTAAGGAAGACATAATAGTAATGTTCTAACCATGTGATCTTGTCCTAAAAAAAATCTAGAAGAGTTTTGTCTCCATTATTTTAGCAAGCCTTGTCCTAACCAATTCAAATTTAAACTACTCCTATTTCTTTAATTCTTTAAAATTTATCTAAAATGTCTCGGATAATTCCTTGCTAGAAGTTTCGAAAATTCCAGATTTTAGGGATAGGAGGATGACCGAATTTGAGGAAGAAAAATAGGAAGAGGTTTTCATTAAATTCACCATAAATTTTCTTCCAAGAACTCCATTTTCCTCTTGTTCTTGTTTTGGTTAAAATCGAAAAAAAATTTCAGAAATTCTTCTTAGCTGGTTTTCGAAAATTGCAACAACTATTACCTATGCAATTCTTGCTAGCAACCAACCATTTTGTGCAAAGATGAAAGCTGAAAATCCTTGGGATTTCGTAGCTTGAACAAAGCCCATCCAAACTAGAAATTTTCCAGCAAACTACTATGACTTAGACATGAATATTGAGCCAACCATTTCTGCATAAGACACCTGAAACTTTCCTCTTTCTTCTCCAAGATGGTGGCTGGAAAACCACCATTAATTGACCTACAAACACTCCTAGATTTCATCTGCAAATCCATTTCAAAGTGGTTCAAAAATTCTGCTCAAAATCATTCCAAATCCTAAGAATTCTTATAGCTTAAATTTCAGAATTTTTTTTCCAGCTTGCCTATCAAAGACAAGAACTATTTCTTCATCAACCATCTTCATATTTTCAGCCACCTTGCAGCCACAGACAGAGCACCTTGTCTTTTTCATCTACCATGTCTATTAGAACTCCATTAACACACCTCAAAGCACTCCTATTTTTACTCCATTCAAAACTTTTCGAACTTGAAAATTAAATTCTAGATTTTCCTTCGTTAAACACTCACCTAGCTAGATGATTAAACCAGAATTTTCTCTGCTCTTATATAGCCATTTTCGGCCAACTTCAAGGCTAAAACCATCCTTCATTTCATGATCAAAACATAGCTAGTTTAGCCACCCACCATTAAAGGACAAGAAACCTTCAAGAAGAAAATACCATTACACAATCTTCTACCTTAAACATTTCCACATTTTCCTCAATTTGAAATTCAAAACAGCTGAACTATCTCCCTTCCCCTAGGATAACCAAAACTCCTCCCTTAGCTGGGCTATATAGCCATCACATACCAAACACTCACAAACCATTTTCTCTCAATTTCCTCTTGTGTTCTCAAGAACACCAAGAACACACACTAAATTTCTTCAACCTTCAATCATCTTTATTTATCCCAAATCACTCCAAGAACTCTCAAACCAACTAGAATTCGACCTATACTCACCCATAGAGCACTCCATAACACTAAAAACACTAAAGTTGATCTTCCATTCAGATCAAACGAGCTTTTTATCCAAGAACAAGAAGAACATCAAGAAGGCAAATTTAATCACCTTGAACCTTCTTCACTTCTTCAACACCATTTCATTATCATGTTAACCTCTTCTCTCTCTCTCTCTCTCTTGGTCGAACCATTGGCGGCCATTCTTGAACCTACTTCAATCAAGGAAGGACCCCTCAAGCACTCAAAAATCTTCATTGGACAAGGCGATATTTTTAACTAACGATCATGAAAACAAGTATTTCTTTCATGACCTTCTCCTTAATTTTCAAACTCAAGGCTTTTAGATAATGGAATCATTGGGTTGATCGAATAATGTTGGGTTGGAGTTGTGTATGTGGGTGAAGGGGATAATTTTAAGACATGGAAATTGGAATGAATATTGAGGCTTAAGAATTATTGTTAGATTATGCTTTAAGATCATTGTATGATCATGAGTATATTATAATTAAAGGCTTTATGTCTCTAGTATGGATGTTTTGATGTATGATGGACATTATACCACCATTGTTTGATTGTGTGCCATTATGTTATTTTTGTCAATAAATCTCTAGATAATATTATTGGTAGATTGTATCACCCTTGTTATAATAATTATTATTGCAAGTTTATTTTTGGGCAAATCAACATGTTATTTATTAAATATATTTGTGTATAAATATATATAAATTTTTGTAATAGTAATTCACTCTGGTCATTAAAAATTATTGTTAGAACTACTTTTATTACTATTATTATTATTATTATTATTATTATTATTATTATTATTATTATTATTATTATTATTATTATTATTATTATTTATTTCGGACAACATTAAATATTTTTTAAATTAATAATTACTTAAAATAGTATTATTTTATTAGATAAATAATAAATATTATTTTTAGTAAGCGTTTTTAAATATAAATAATAACAACAGTTAATATACAATATCAATATCTTTTAAATTTATATTAATTATAATAACAAATATTATTGATAATTATTTGATAATAATGTTATTTATTATATATTATTAGAAAATATTTATAATTTACTATTAATATTACTTATTATTTATTATTTGTTAATAAATAGTTAATATTATAATTTATATATTATTTATTATTTATAACACCTATTTATTTTGACTTATCAAATTAATCTTATTCTATAAAATACTTTATCAATTAATGTTAAAGCTCAAGGCTTTGATGTCATAACTAAATGTTACTGCAACTAGTTGGGCTTAAGCATGTTAGGCTAATAGTTATTTATTTAAACAAGTATTATCTAGATATTAGGACTAATTATACCCTATATTTCTCCTAGGTGGGGCTAGTTTGCCTTGAACCATCTTGGAAGGCTATTGTATCCAGGAAAAGCAAAAGATCAGGTAAGTCCTTGCATAAAGCTGTTTGAATATCAAAATCACTTTGGCAAGTCAAACATGATGTATACATCGAAAATGTATTATGGATGCAATTATGGACAATTTTTCCTTTTCTTTTCCGGTCAATCAAATAATTTCAAGTTGAACAAGCAATTTTGCACAAAATAGTAAACTTTTCTAAAAACCAACTTTGACAAAAATTTTAGAAACCATAATTGTTATTACAGAGAAAATACATTGGATGATTCTTCTTTTCCTGAAAGGGACAAATACAACGTTGAGTACTCAATAAGGGTAGACTACTAGGACTAATCTTTGAAGGGTTAGAGTAAGTCTCTCAGTAGGTGGCCACCTCTGGGGGTGAGTCCTTCTCAGATAAGATATCAGTCCTGTAGATCATACTGGTCCATGTAGCAAGTTCAGTCAAGTGGACTGTATGTTTTCGGAATGGATAACCGATAAGTTGGATGTAGAGATTGAGGAGTATCTCACCTAATAGGCCGTACACCTACTACTTGTGTCAGTATGCATAATGTGTAGCATCCTGAGTGATCTTTTATTATGGTGCACAAAGTGTGGTGCCATAGCTACTTCTTTTGAGTTGTTGCTTTTATTGTATGCAATGTATGGCATTTGAAAGGAAAACACCACTCCTTACTTGTAAAGTTTATTTGAGACTTGACAACACTCTAGTTTTTTGAAAATTTCTCAACTTGCGTATATGAACCGTTTTACCTAAAGCACCCAAAGCACACACGGGCTTATTGAGATTTATGTCTCACCACCTTTTTATACCATATTTTCATGTCAATCCTACTGTGAAGGTTGTTGATTAGAGATTACTTTTGTTTCAAGGCTTATTTTTTGAATGTACTTCATTTTGAGAGACTTTAGCAGACATTTATTTATTTCAAGAATTGTTCATGTATTGTTTGAGTTATAATAAGTTTAAATTTGAATCATTTCCTCCATTTCTTTTGTGAGTCCTAGTTAAAAAGACCCCTTGTCCTAAGGATGGGGCAACATCCCCAACCCTAATAGAATACGTAGATAGTGGGGTGTTACAAGTGGTATCAGAGCCTAGGTTTAGGTAATTATTGATAATATCTATTTTATTTAATTAAGATTAAAATCTTTTGACTAATCTAGGTTGTTTATGATGTAGGATGATTAGAATGTATAGAACTGCAAGGAAGGGGCAGCAATGACGTCCACCAATCCCTATCTATCTGGAAAACTTACCAGTGCCACAACCTACACCACAATCCCCCACCTCAACCAGTCATATCTTTGGAAGAAAATAGTGATGATGAGGTTCAAATTATTGAGCCACCCCCTATACCGGTAATAGATTTGATCACTAAGAGTGAGGATGAGGATATCAATATGAAATATGCCCTAAACCCACCTAGCCTTATGATTGACTTAACTGCTTATAGTGATGATCCGGGGGAGATAGACTATAAATCTCCTCCTAGACCTTCTTTTGTACCCCCACCAAACTATGTTAAAACTAGGGAGAGTTCTAGAAGACCTAGGAAGGAACCTATGGACTATAGATTTTTAAATAGTGCAAGGATTGACCTTTCTAAGAATACTAGGGGTTGGTTGTATGATGCCAATACTGAGGATTCTGATGAGGATTAGAGGTAAAATTTTTCCATGTTTAGGAAGCTATTATTTACTACTTTCAATAACCTCTTGTGCCAGGGGTTCGTTTATGTTTATTGCTTTGTTTCAAAAATTTTCTTTCCAAATAAGAGTATCTTGGTGTACTCCAATCTTGAAAATTACAATTATTTATACAAAGCATACATCTAATTTACTTTTATCTAAGTCTGAATGTGAATGCATGCTCAATTTAAATATTTTAAACTTTGATGCATAACTCATTATTTGGGGGCGATGGTTTAGAATGGCACTAAAGCGTCGCGTAGAAACAACCAACAAAAGGGTTCCTGAAGCAAAACTTGTGACTTTGGAATATGATGCTACTCAACTTTTCTCACCAAATTAGGGGAATGAGAATGAACCAGAATAGGAAGTGGGATCTAAAGAGCCTGCTAATGTGGCGATAGGACAAGCATTTCATAAAATGACAGAGATACTCCAAACTTTGTCAGAACAAAGGAACCCAAAGGGGGAGAATGAAGCTATGGAGAGGTTTCTGAAAATCCAACCTCCCATCTTCTTGGGTGAAGCCGAACAAGATCAGAAAACGGAGCAGTAGGTGGAGCAGACAGAAAACATCTTTGCTACACTTCAATATGCTGAGAAGAGGATGGTCAAATTTGCTGCTTTTAGGCTGAGAGGCCCAACTTGGGCATGGTAGCAGCGAGTCCAAGAAGATTGGGAACTAATGGATCAAGATTGGACATGGACCAATTTTGTGGAGGCATTCAGAGTAGAATATATCCCTCAGTGGATAATGGAGAAAAAGGAAGGCAAGTTCGAGCATGACTATGGCTCAGTATGCTGCTCATTCTATTCAACTGTCGAAGTATTGCAAGAGACTAGTGGATACCGAGCAGAATCGAACTAGGTAGTTTGTCAAGGGCTTGAAGTAGGAGCTAAGAAGGGCTTTGGCACCTTCTCCACTAATGAAATATTCAGCAATCTAAATAGAGAATGAAAACCGAAACTCGATGGTACCAAAACCTTTTCTACCACTGAGGCAATCACCAAGACCTTTTCCCAAGGCAGCAAGCTAATAAGCGACCTGCCCACCAACAATGGCCGAACAAGAGGAAGCAAGCACATACGGCACCGACTAGTCCTGTGCAAAATCTCCCGTCGTGCCGATATTGTGGGAAGAAAGGTCATGTGGAGAAGAACTGTTGGTCTAAATGAGCTGAAAGGAAATGCTGTAATTGCAGAGAGCCGACACATCTTCAAAATGCTTACCTAAAACTCCATCAAATCAGGCAAGGAAACCCAGGCTAGACCGCGGGAGCCACTCCAGCCAATACCGTAGGAGCCTCCAGAAGTGAGACTCAGAAGCTGCAAGTGAAAGCAAAGGTTTTTTCTCTTAACCGAAAGGAAGTTGAAGCAGATGCAACAGTGGTGGAAGGTACGTTCACTATCCAAGGTCATTCAGTTAATGCATTATTAGACCCTGGATCCATCCATTCCTATCTAAACAAGAATTGTGTATATCATTTGGGTTGGGATAGAGTAGAACTACCTTTTACTTTGTTGGTAAATATGCCCTTGGGAAAAATGGTGCAAGTAGATTGGTATGTGCAGAGTTGCAAGATTGGAGTGGGGAAAGAGAGCTTGGAGGGAGACTTAATAGTCCTAGCTATTGAGGACTATGACATAATTTTGGGTATAGATTAGCTAGCTAAGCACAGAGTTAAGGTAGATTGTAAGAATAAATGGGTCCAGTTCATCCGACCTAGTTGTGATGTGTTGGAATTCAACGGCAAGCGAGTAAAAGAACTGATGTTTTTTATAACTGGAGCAAAAGCCTGGAAGTTGCTAAAGTAAGGATGCCAAGGATATTTGGCGTACGTGATAAACAAGCCAAATGATCAGTGCACCCTGGAAAATACAGAGGTGGTGAAAGATTTTTTCAATGTGTTTCTTGTAGAACTCACTTCTCTTCCTCCCACTGAAGAACTTGAGTTCACCATAGATCTGATTCCAGGAGCGGAACCTGTATACCGGACCCCATATTGGATGGCACCTACTGAATTGAAGGAACTAAAAGAGCAACTAGAAGAATTGGTGAAGCAAGATTACATAAGGCCTACCACATCATCTTGGAGTGCTCCAGTGCTATTTGTGAAAAAGAAGAACAAAACCTTGAAGTTGTGCATCAATTATCGGGGGTTGAATAATTTGATCATCAATAATAAATATCCCCTATCTTTAATTGATGAGTTGTTTGACAAGTTACAAGGCTTCAGTTGTTATTCCAAATTGAATTTGAGGTAGGGATATTACCAAGTGCGGATTAAAAAGGAGGATATCTCCAAGACGTCTTTTAACACCAGATATGGCCACTACGGGTTCGTGGTGATGCCTTTTGGAGTGACGAATGCGTCGACAGTGTTTATGGATTTGATGCATCATGTTTTTCAACCATACTTGGATAAGTTTGTAGTAGTATTCATCGACGATATACTTATATATTTCAAGAGCCCAGAGGATCATGTAGAGCATCTAAAACTAGTATTAGAAAAGCTGAGAGAGCTGCCAAGTTTAGCAAGTGTAAATTTTGGCTGGACAATGTCTCATTTCTCGGCCATGTGGTAACCAAAGATGGAATCAAAGTAGACCCAGCAAAAGTTGAAGCAATATCAGACTGGAAGCAGCCGGAGAACATCACTGAGATCAGAAGCTTCGTAGGGTTAGCTGGTTATTACACGTGGTTTATTAAGGGGTTCTCAACCCTAGCATCACCTATAACCCAATTGTTGAGAAAAGATATACCCTTTGTATGGAATGAGAAGTACGAGAAGAATTTACAAGAGCTGAAGCACAAATTAATGACGGCTCTAGTGCTAAGTTTATCAGAAGAAGATAAATCCTACACTTTGTATACTGATGCATCTAAAGAAGGTTTGAGAGCGGGATTGATGTAGGATAGGAGGATAATAGCTTATGCCTCTCGGAAGTTGAAGCCTCACGAAGTCAATTATCTGATGCATGATTTGGAGTTGGATGCCATTGTGTTTGCATTGAAGAAATGGCGACATTACTTATATGGAGCTGAGTATGAAGTGTTCACAGACTACAAGAGTCTGAAATATATTTTTACCTAGAAGGACTTGAATTTGGGGAAGTGGAGATGGATGGAATTTTTAGAGGAATATCATTATCCTATTAATTACCACCTAGGGAAGGGCAACGTAGTAATTAATGCCCTAAGTCGTAAAGTTAAAATGCCCAGATTAAGAATTCAAGAGATTCAAGCAGTTCAAGAAATAATGGATAGGAGGACGAAAGTACAAGAAGGAAGGATTATCATCAGTAATCTGAGATTGATACCAGATCTGAGGTAGGAAATCATCAAAGCCTAGCAAAGCAATGCAGAATTTGAACAATTTAAGGATAAGGGACTTAAGCGGGAAGGCAGTGATTTCCGACAAGATGAATAGGAGTGATGTACTTTCAAGATCGTTTGTAAGTGTTGAATGAGCAGCAACTAAAGGATAAGATTTTAGAAGAGACGCATAAGAGAAAGTATGCTATTCATCCGAGAGAAGTAAAAATATATCAGGATCTGAAGAAAGCCTATTGGTGGCCCAGAATGAAGAAGGGCGTGGTGAAATATGTCTCCACATGCCTAACCTGTCAAAAAGTTAAAGCGGAGCACAAGAAGTCGGCAGGATTGTTGCAACTTTTATTGATACCAGAGTGGAAATGGGAAGAGGTAACCAGGAATTTCGTTACCGGACTACCTATGGCAAAGACCTAAAAGGATGCCATATAGGTAGTGGTTGACAGATTGACCAAATCGGCACATTTTATTCCAGTGAACGTAAGGGACTCAATGGAAAAGTTAGCTCAAACATATGTGCGGGAGATAGTTAGATTGCATGGAGTACCTTCGAGTATTGTGTCTAACCAAGACTTAAGGTTTACATCCCAATTTTGGGCCAAGTTTCAAGAATCAATGGGTTCTAATTTGAATTTTAGTACGACAGCACACCCATAAATCGATAGTCAGTCAGAAAAGGTTATTCAGATATTAAAAGATATGCTAAGAGCTTATATATTAGATTTTGGAGATAAGTAGATTGATTGTGTACCATATGTGGAATTGGCTTACAATAATAGTTACCAATCTTTGATTGGTATGGCACCATATAAACCATTGTATGGACGTAAGTGTCAAGTGTTTTTATACTGGAGTTGGTCGGAAGATGGATACATAAGCAAGTATGAAGAAATTTGCATTCAGGAAATGTCAGATAAGGTAAAACTGATCAGAGAAAGGTTGAAAGCGGCCCAAAACTATTAAAAAAGTTATGCGGACGATAGACAAAGAGAGTTGGAATTCCAGGTAGGAGATAGTGTGTTTTTTAGGTTGACTCCGAGTAGGAGAACCTTGAAGCATCCAAAAGGTGAAAAATTGAATCCGAGATATTAGGGACCATTTTCAATCACTGAAAGAATGGGACCAGTTATTATCGGCTAGATAGTTTGACTAGAATATATGATGTATTCCATGTGTCTCAGCTAAAAAGTATAATGCCAACCTAGGACATGTTCTGAACGATGAACCGTTAGTATTGCAACCTGACTTGAGTTATATAGAGAAACCCGTAAATATTTTAGACCAAAGTATCAAGACTTTATGGAATAAGCAGATACCAATGGTGAAGGTGCAGTGGGAGCATCATAGCACTCAAGATTCCATATGGGAGACAGAAGAATGGGTGAAGTGGAAATACCCTAACTTGAGATAAAGGTACACGCTGAATTTTGGGGCGAAATTCTTTTAAGGATGGGAGAATGTAAAACCCCACCTAAACCTATCATAGAGTGAGAGGGTTGGGGTGCATATCATATTATCTTGAAGTTTTTGAACTTATCAAATACCTTAGATTTGTATTTCATTAAATACAAATACCCGTATCGTGAGAAATCATCGATAAAGGTTATAAAATAGTTATAACCTCCTCTTGCTTGTATTGATATTGGGCCACACATATCATAATGTATGAGTTCTAATAACACCTTGGTCTATTCTCCCTTTCCTGAAAATGGAGTTTTAGTTATTTTACCTAGCAAACAAGACTTGCATGTGCCATATGATTCATAATCAAATGACCCTAAGTCACCAAGCTTGTGTAATTTAAAAACACGATTTTCGTTTACATGGCCTAAACGACAATGCCATAAGTAAGAGGTGTTAGAGTTATCTATTTTTGGTTTCTTATTGTTTATATTGAGTATTGGATTATCCAAGTCTAGAACATATAAACTATTAACCAGAGTTGCTGAACCATAATGAATATCATTCAATGAAAAATAACAACATTTACTCTTAAGTATCAAATGAAATCCATTTAAGTCTAAACACGCAACTGAGATAATATTTTTTCATTAAAACTAGTACATAATAACAGTTTTGTAATTCTAGAACTAATCCCGAAAACAGGTTCAGCTCGTATATCCCCACCACAAGTGCAGTAACCTTTTTCCCATTTGCAGTACGTAGGTCCACGTCGCCTTTCTCTAACCTTCTACTTCTCTTTAGTCTCTGCAAGTTATTACACAAATGAGAACCACACCCAGTATCTAATACACATATCTCATTTCTAAAGGCAGTATTTATCTCAATCATAAACATACCCAGAGTAGAAGTAGAAGTGCTTATAAGCTTCTCCTTCTACTTCTTATCCTTAACGGTCTCCAAGTAGGCCTTGTAGTTGCACCTCCAGTGGCCCATATTGCCACAATGATAGCATAGGCCCTTGGTAGCTGTATACTTCTTATTCACACCACCTTTGGGCTTCATGGGAACCTTCTTTTTCTTCGTTTGAACTTTCTTCTTAGAAGAATAAGATTCTACCATTAAAACTGCATTGGAATCCTTCTTCATGGAGGACTCTGCAATTTTGAGAAGATTGATCAACTCAAGAATGGTGGAATCAATCTTGTTCATCTGATAGTTAATCACAAATTGTGAGAAACTATTAGGCAAACACTGCAGAATTAAGTCAACACTTAAGTCATGATCCATTGCAAACCCGAGAAATCCAAGCTTCTCTATCAAGCCCAACATCTTCAGCCCCTAAGTAGCCACAAAAGAACCCTCTACCATTTTGCAATGGAATAGTTGTTTCGAGATCTCGTATCTCTCAGTTCTGGCTTGGGCGTCAAACAGCTCTCGAAGATGTAGTATAATTGATTAAGTATCCATATGCTCGTGCTGTTTTTGCAGCTCGGGAGTCATGGATACTAGCATAATACATGATATTGTATCACTAACCTCCTTGTGCCTTTGTGGACAGCATAAGCATCTTGAGCTGGTGGTGGCAGAATAGGAGCATTTAGTACCTAGAGCAACTTTTTCAATTTGAGAACGATTCTCAAATTTTTATACCAGTCGAGGTAGTTTGATTCAGTTAACTTATTGGTTTCCAAGATGCTACATAGGTTCAGGTTTATAGACATGATGCAAGTATCCTAGACATAAAGATAGAGAGCATTAGCTACTGTATATGCACATGAAATGCAAATAATTAGGACTTTAATTAAACGCATTTTTACTCCACTATTTTACTCAAACCAATAGCCTCCACTACTGATTCAGGAAAGTCCATTGGAAGCTTTCTTAGTGGACCAGTATCCAAACTCCTCAAGAATAACCTTGGGTTTGCCTAACAAGCCACCCTTGAGTTTATTGGTAGGTATCCAATACCAATTATATCATATGTAACTACCGGATCATTGGGTGATTAGCAGCTTTTAATCTTAAAACCTTTTGGGCTACCCCAACTTTTCCTCTAAATTTCTTTTTGCTTGAGTTTGCCTAATCGGGATAAAAAAATTAGTTAAATCTAACCCATTAATCAGGAATTTAATTCCATAGCTTGAACATGCCTGATGTCAAGTAGGCTTGGGTTTACCCAACAACATGGTCTCGAAAAAAGGCTCTCATTCTTACTATATTAACAGAAGGAATTAGGTTTAATATTAATTGAGGGATTTATTCCTTTTAGTGATTTCAATAAATGACATGCACAAAAATCAATAAATCACATAATTGATAATCATGGTAATAAAGCAATTACGTGGTATGGTTATGGACTTTATCCTAAATTAATTTCTTTGAGCCATAAAAGAAATTAATATAGTTAACCCTATGTGTTCATGCATGATTTAAGTAGAAGGTCTTACCTTCTCGCCTTGTTTTGATTACCATCTCCAAAATAAAATAATTATACTCCAATCTAACCTATGTAAACTAATTACATAATTTTCTAAAGAGAGAAAACCTCGAGTTACATTCAAGGGGAGTTAGATGAAAGGAGAATTACACAAGAATTCTAGAGAAGGCAGGACATACAGGCCCTATTTAAAAAAAATCAAAATTGTAAAATGCATGAACAGATGTAATTGGTTTTAGTCCATAACCATCCACCATGCCATTAATTATGCTTAAACAAAATAAACATATAAATTTTATTATTCCAAAATCACTATTTTGAAAATATAAAATAAATTCTAAAATCAATATTTTAAAAAAAATACATTAATTTTAAATTTTCAAAATCACTATTTTGAAAAATAAAATTATTTGTCTCAAAACTAATTTTGAGAAAATATTTTTGGGTCTCCTCTCTAGTAGCAAAAATGGCGGTCCCACTGGCCGGTCAGTGGGTGAGGGTCATGGGGGCAGCGCCCCTTGAAAGAAAATTTTATTTTGCTGCCTCTTATCATATGAGATTTTTTCCTTTCAAAATCCTTTTTTTTTTTATTGGAACATCGAACAGAGTAGAAAATGCACCAGTTTGGAAGCCAGCGCCAGCTGCGGTCTAGTTTTAAGGAAAAATTTTTCCCAGAAACGATTTCTAGACATCGCGTAACAACACGGAACCGGCGCCAGTTTGGAAACCAGAGCCGACGCTAGCTGTAGTTGGGAAAAGGCGGTGATTTTTAAAATTTTTCCGGAAACAGTTTCTGGAGCTGTCTTCCTCTGCAAATTTTTAGTGAGAACAATTCTCAGCAGTATTTTCTATTTTGAAGCTTAAAACAACAACCAATTTGTTAGTTTAAACAAAAATAAAACAGAAATTAGGATGAAACGGAAGCTAACAACCATGTTCAAGAAAACGTTTTTCTAAAAAAAGGAAAAACTGCAGCACATAAAGAAAACATTTTTCGAAATATGCTGTAACTATTACATAATCATATTGTGCTTCGGACCCAACCCATAATGTTCGAAACAATTTCAACTCGAGTGAAAATAGTTTTCACAGTGAACAAAGACAAACACAAATACATGAAAACAGCTTTTCATGCCAAAACAATGTCTGCAATCCGCACATAGCAAGTCTCTGATACCACAGTTGGGTATCTCACACGCATATCATAAATGGCGCAGCGGAAAATAAAACAAGATACCATCCTAGGATCCGCATATATGTGGAAAATAAGACATAAAGAGAACAAAGGTAACAGCTTTACCTTTTTATAAGCGTCTGAAAAACAAAATTTTTCTTCTTCTCCAAGTTTGAGGCGTGATCTAATAATCCTCTTGATTAAACACCACGAAAATTGAATATCCAACCACTATAATCACAGTGTGTGATTATCTCTAACAGAAATCCACACGGAGGATCACACTCAAACACCAAGATATTTCTGTGCTAGCAGAAATTAATAATGGCGGCTAGGGTTAAAGAAGATCAATGAGAGAGAGAAAGAGAAGAGAAAGGATCATTTATCCTTTAGGGTTTAGGAGTTGTATTTCATGTGTCTTTTTTCTCCAGAATTTCGTGCATATCTACCATATATTACACGAAAAATTTGCTGAAAAAAATACTCCAACTGAGAATTCTAAAACAATTAGAATTTTCTAATTGTAATTGGAAACATCAAGTTCTCACAATTACAATTTAGACCATAAATTATAACTAATTATAATTTGGCCACAACAACTTCTCTTTCTCACAATTAACCCCACTATGTTATCAAATAACATTTTGAGTATATAATCCTCTATTGTGTGTGACCTATTAGGTTTCCCAGTCAATTAGTAGCGAATATGAATTAATCCAAACATCTTTGAGATTAATAATCCATAATTAATCAGAATTAATTATATCAATTCTAATCAGGATTGGTTTATTAATTCATCAATTAATAAACCCATATTCTCATATCATGAGCGGTATTTAGCAACACATCATGGCCACCCAAGAATCTAGGAAGTCAAATGGCTTGACATGAACCCTTTAATAACAAACTACAACGCAATTAACTCCTTTTACCATACAATATCTCATTCGGTTTGGAGTATGGAATTACTGTCAACTCCCTCCATAATATATTAATTCTGGCCCGAATATAATAATACTTGTACTAAGAACCCACTACTTTAGATTTGTATCAATTGAAACTATTTCCAATATACAGTCGCCTTGGCGAAGGACTTCTCGAGTAATAATTCTTACAAGTGGCCGTGAAATATTCGCCCCTACTATTAGGAGTGGTGAATCCTTTATTGACCCTCTCAACTACTTTTGTTTACCTCACAATGTACCAAATATCTATCCCATAGGCGGCCCTCGATCTGGCTCCAGAGATTGGAATCAAAGCACACTGCTCAGCAAATAAAGTACCTTGGAGATCTCAAGTCTAAGAATACTTACAGGTTTGCTATAATGAGATTATATCACTGGCACTAAATAGTTATCCATGTGATTATCTCATAGTTAGGTCATCCAATGAACTTGTTCCATTAACAAGCATCCACATGTTAACTTTGAGTATCTCAATACTCACAGATATGAGAACCACCACCTGATCAAATCAAGAAGTCTAACACATGCTAGTCTTAACGCATTAATGATGTCTTGTCTTATTAATACTACAACTAGGGACTATTTAAGTGCTAACACTATACAGTGTAGTAGGAATCTCATATCATAATCTCTATCATGATTTTCTTAATACAGTGTTGTACTAGGGACTTTATCTAACAGTTATATTATATAAAAGTAAACAAAAGAAACTGTAAAATAAATAATACTTTTTATTAAAATAAAATGTGTCATATACAACGTACAAGTATTGCCTCGAGGGCATAACACTAACAAAAATAGTTGAACTCTCTCCCTTCCCCTAGGATAACCGAAGCTCATCCCTTAGCTAGGCCTTTCAGCCATCACATACCAAACACTCACAAACCATTTTCTCTCAATTTCCTCTTGTGTTTTCAACAACACACACTAATTTTCTTCAGCTTTCAATCACCTCTATTCATCCCAAATCACACTAAGAACTCTAAAACTAACTAGGATTTGACCTATACTCACCATAGGCCACTCCATAATAATAAAAACACCAAATTTGATCTTCAATTTGGATCAAGCGAGCTTTTTGTCCAAGAACAAGAAGAACATCAAGAAGATAATTAATTTAATCACCTTAAACCTTCTTCACTTCTTCAACACCATTTCATTATCATATTAACCTCTCTCTCTCTCTCTCTCTCTCTCTCTCTCTCTTGGCCGAACCATTGGTGGCCATTCTTGAATATACTTCAATTAAGGAAAGAGCCCTCATGCATTCAAGGATCTTCCTCGGACAAGGCGATATTTCTAACTAACGATAATCAAAACAAGTATTTCTTTCATGAACTTCTCCTTACCTTTTTAAACTCAAGGCTTTTAGATGATGGAATCATTGGGTTGATCAAATAATGTTGGGTTGGAGTTATGTCTGTGGGTGAAGGAGATAATTTTAAGACATGGAAATTGGAATGAATATTAAGCCTTAAGAATTGTTGTTGGATTATGCTTTAGGATCATTGTATGATCATGAGTTATTATGATTAAAGGCTTTATGTCTCTAGTATGGATGTTTTGATGTATAATGGACATTACCACCATTGTTTGATTATGTGCCATTGTGTTATTTTTGTCAATAAATCTCTAGATAATATTATTTGTAGATAGTATCACCCTTGTTGTGATAATTATTATTGCAAGTCTATTTTTGAGCAAATCAACATGTTATTCATTAAATATATGTGTGTATGAATATATAAAAATTTTTGTACTAGTAATTCACTGTGGTCATTAAAAATTATTATTAGAACTACTCTTATTATTAGTATTATTATTATTATTCTCATTATTACTAATAATATTATTAGTATCATAGCTTAATTTAATTTATTTCGGACAACATTAAATATTTTCAAAATTAATAATTACTTAAAATATTATTATTTTATTAGATAAATAATAAATAATATTTTTATTAAGTGTTATTAAATATAAATAATAATAGGAATTAATTAATACAATATCAATATCTCTTAAATTTATATTAATTATAATAATAAATACTATTGGTAATTATTATCAAAATAATTTATTTTTTAATGATATTATTTATTATATATTATTAGAAATTATTTATAATTTATTATTAATAGTACTTATTATTTATTATTTGTTAATAAATAGTTAATATTATAATTTATTACTTATTTATTATTTATAACACCTATTTTTTTTTACTTATCAAAATAATCTTATTCTGTAAAATACTTTATCAATTAATGTTAAAGCTTAAAGCTTTGATGTCATAACTGGATGTTGTTGCAACTAGTTGAGCTTAAGCATGTTAGGCTAACAGTTATTTATTTAAGTAAATGTTGTCTGAATATTGGGACTTATACCTTATATTTACTGCAGGCGGGGCTAGTTTGTCTTGAACCATCTTAGAAGGCTATTGTATCCAGGAAAAGTAAGAGATCAGGTAAGTCCTTGCATAAAGTTGTTTGAAGATCAAAATTACTTTGGCAGGTCAAACATGATGTATACGTGAAAATGTATTATGGATGTAATTATGGACAATTTTTCCTTTTCTTTTCCAGTTAATTAAATAATTTCAAGTTGAACAAGCAATTTTGCACAACATGCTAAACTTTTTTAAAAACTAACTTTGACAAGAATTTTAGACACCATAATTGCTATTTCAAAAAATAAACACATTGGATGATTCTTCGTTTCCCAAAAAAAAACAAATACAACATTGAGTACTCGGTAAGGGTAGACTACTAAGACTAGTCTTTAAAGAGTTAGAGTAAGTCTCTCAATAGGTGGCCACCCCTGGGGGGTGAGTCCTTCTCAGATAGGATGTTAGTCCTGTAGATCATACCAGTCTGAGCTAGTAAGTACAATCAAGTGGACTGTGTGTTTTTGGAATGAACAACCGGTAAGTTGAGTGTAGAGATTGAGGAGTATCTCACCCGAAAAGCAATACACCTACCTTGTGTCAGTATGCACAAAGTGTGACATCTTGAACGATCTTTTGTCATAGTATACAAAGTGTGGTGCCATGGCTACTTCTTTTTAGTGGTTGTTTTTATTGTATGCAATGTATGGCATTTGAAAGAAAAACACCACTCCTTACTTATGAAGTTTATTTGAGACTTGCCAGTACTCTACTTTTATGAAAATTTCTCAACTTGCATGCATAAATTGTTTTACCTGAAGCACCCAAAGCACACATGAGCTTATTGAGATTTATGTCTCATCACCTTTTTATACTATATTTTCAAGTCGATCCTCCTGTGAAGGTTATTGTTTAGAGATTACCTTTGTTTGAAGACTTATTTTTTTTAATGTACTTCATTTTGAGAAACTCTCGAAGACATTTATTTATTTTGAGAATTGTTCATGTATTGTTTGAGTTATAATAAGTTTAAATTTGAATCATTTCCTCCATTTCTTTTGTGAGACCTAGTTATAAAGACCCCTTATCCTAATGACAGGGCGACATCCCCATCCCTAATAGGGTACGTAGAGAGTGGAGTGTTACAGTGTAGTTACATAGCACAGGCTGTTGGTCATTGATTTTAATTTTAGAAAAAAGGTTAAGTAGCGGAATCATCGAGTCAACCCTAGGATCAAGTGATGGAAGCTACAGGGGGATGCAAGAACGACCTTTGTCGATAAAGTAGTTCAAGTAGATGACTGGTTTTCTGATATAAATTTGGATCTAGATACTATGTGGAGAAAGATAACTCAATATACTAGAATAGTAGCTAAGGAAGTGCTTAGTGAATCTAAAGGAAGAGTATTACTAAACAAGGATGTGTCGTAGTGAAACAACAAAGTGAAAAAAGCCATAAGAAGTAAAAGAAAGTGCTATAGAACTTAGGGAAGTTCAGGAGTGATGAAAATTTTGAGAAATATAAGGCCGCGAGAAGAAAAGCTAAAGAAACTGTTAGAAAAGCAAAATTCACAGTTTACAAAGATTTATATAAAAAGTTGGATACTAAAGATGGGGAGAAGAATATATATATAGAATGACGCGTTTCAGAGAGAAGAAGACGAGAGATATCGGTGTGGTGAAATATGTGAAGGACAACAACCATAGAGTTTTGGTTAAAGAGGAAGAAATCAAAGAGGGATAGAGGTCCTATTTTGACAAGTTATTTAACGGGAGTCAAGTTCAAGTTCTGAGTGTGGGTAGCCTTGCGATTTCGAATGAAAAGGTTAACCATACATGTATTCGTCGTACTCAAAAATATGAAGTCCGAGATGCCCTTAAAAGCATGAGACCAAAAAAGGTAATAGGACCAGATGGTATAGCAATTGAGATTTGAAAGTGTTTAGACGAAATAGGTATTGCGTGGTTGACAAGTTTATTTAACAAAATATATAGAGTTAATAAGATGCCTACAGAATATATGAAGAGTATTCTGATTCCTCTATACAAGAATAAATGGGATGTTTAAGGTTGTGCCAATTATCGTGGGATTAAACTCATGAGTCATACTATGAAGCTTTGGGAAAGAGTGATTAAACAGAGGTTAATGAGTATTATATAGATTTCAGATAATTAATTTGGTTTTATATCTGAACATTCCACTACGAAGGTAATTCATTTATTATGGCAGATGATTGAATATTATATAAAAAGAAATAAAGATTTACATATAGTATTTATTGACCTGGAAAAAGCCTATAACAAGGTGCCTAGAAAGTAGTTTGGTGGGTGCTGGCTAAAAAAGGTGTATCGCTAAAATATATTATTCTCATTAAAGATATGTATAAGGAAGCATGTACAATTATAAGGAGTTGCACCAGAGTGATTGTAGAGTTTCCCATTACTATCGAGGTGCATTAAGGATCAGTGCTTAGTCTTTTTCTCTTTGCGACCATTATAGACGAGTTAACTTGCACTATATAGGAGGCTGTGCCATGTGTATGTTGTTTACTGATGATGTTGTATTGATTGATGAGATTAGAGCCGGTGTAAATGCTAAATTAGAGTTGTAGCGACAGATATTGGAATCCAAGGGCTTCAGAATTAGGAGTAAAAAAGAGTATATGGAATGCAAGTTCACTAGCAGCAGAAATATAGCTCAAAGTGTAACTTTAGATGGTAGAGATATACTAATAGGTGATTGCTTTCGATATCTAGGATCTATTATTCAGAAAGATGGAGAGCTCAATGGCGACATTGCACACCGAGTTATGACGGGTTGGTTGAAATGGAGGAGTGTGACTGGTATTTTATATGATCGTAATATATCATTGAGTCTAAAGGGAAAGTTCTATAGAATAGCCGTAAGACCTGCTTTACTATATGGTACGGAATATTGGGCAGTTAAAAGGTACCATATTCACAAAATGAAAATAGTTGAGATGCGATGTTATGGTAGATATATGGATATACTAGAAAGGATAGAGTTAGAAATGGGATCATTAGGAAAAATGTGGGAGTGGCATCTATTGAGAAGAAGATGATAGAAAGCCACTTGTGTTGGTTTGGATATATACAGAGAAGACCGAGGAATGTACATGTTAGGAGGATTGAGGAAAGGAGGCATGATAGGTTAGACAAAGGTAGAGGCAGGTCTAAAACGACATGAATAAAGGTAATTAGAAGAGACATGTCTTTGTTAGATTTGGATAAAAATATAACAGTCAATAAAAAGATGTGGAGAGAGATGATTTATGTGGATGACCCCATGTAGCCTGGTATTAGTTCATATAGCCGACCCCAAGTTTCTTGGGACTAAGGTTTAGTTTTTTGTTATTGTTGTCGTTATTGTTGTTGTTGTTGTTGTTGTTGTTGTTGTTGTAACTAATAAATTCATATTTAGCAAATCAAGAGTAGCATCTAGTAATGTATCATGACCACTCAAAAACTTAGAAAGTCAAGTGCTTAACTCTTAAATATCAGTGCAATAAAATTATTTCATCATTCTATATCTCATTCGGTTTGAAGTATCGTATTAGTGCCAACTCCTTTTAGAATATAATTATTTCTAGCTAAAGTTTATTAGTACTTGTTCTTGGAATCCATTGCTCATTATATGTATTATTTGGAACTATTTCCTAACCCTCTTAACTACTTTTGTATACACTTCATATTGCACCCAATATCTTTCCTATATAAACAATCTTGAAGAGATTCCAAGGATAAGAATCAAAGTACAATAATTAGCATACAAAGTATCTTAGAGATCTCGAGTCTAAGGACAATTGAACATTTACTATAATGAGATTCTCTCACTAGCACTAAGTAGTTCTCTATATGATTATCTCATGGCTAGGTGATCCAATGAAATTGTTCATCTAACAAATATCCACATATTAATTTTGAGTATCACAATACTCACGGATGTAAGAATCACCATTTGATCCAATTAAGAAGTATATCCCATCCCATTGATACTATGACCAGGGATAGTATAAGTACAAGCACTACATAGCGTAATAAAAAGCTCACATCATGATCTCCATTATGATTTTCTTAAAACTATACATTATACTAAGGATTCTATCTATCAGTTTTATACACATACATATAAATTAAAAAAAACCTGAAAGATAAAGAATGCTTTTTATTTAATAAATGTGCAAAATATATTATACAAGTGATTAATTCTAGGGAAAAATACCAATACTAACAACTACAAAAACAAAAAAATAAAAAAAAAGTAAAAATCCTAACAAGAAAATAATGAAAGAAACCATAAGGAAATAGAATAAAACAAAATAAAAATAATTACCAAAGAAAACCATAAGATAGGAAATAAAAACAAAAAACAAATAATAAAATCCTAAAAAGAACCCTCTAGTCCATATCCAGATGCTCCCTCATGTCCTTTTCCAAATCCTTTTGGGGACAATCATTCCTAAATACACAATAAAAGATCCCCGTACCATTGCTAACTCATCTGGTTATTCTAGAGGGTTTTTATAGCAATAGCCTAGGTATTGCATATCTAATCCACGTCCACTCTTAATTGCTATAGAGATGCTTGAATTTCTATTTGAAACTCAGTAGTTGTAAGATATCCAATAGCAGGTTGGGGCTCTTGTGAAATCTTCACATCTAGGTGCTTCTCATTAGGTCCTGAATATGCCCTCTCCCTTAGTCTGGTCCATCTCTGCTCCAGCTTATTATACTTATAACCGTAGTTACTAAGTGTCTGCTCAATAACAATTTCTTAAGACGTGGTAAAATCAGGTAACTCATCATCCATGATTATTTGAAAATTCCAGAGTACCTTCATAATGATGAAAAGCTAAAACACTCTAATAGGATGGCCAAAAGTCGTCACCTCATGCAAACATGCCAATATAAGGAGCTAAGGGAATAGGCTGAGAATAAAGCATGTTATGAGCAATGTAAGCATCTATGATCCATGCTTCATTAATGCCACTTGCCTTAAGATACATATTAAATCCTAGAAGATAGACTATGATCTACATATAAGGAGATAATCGACTAGTAGGTAGAATAAAAGAAGAGTTGACTAATATGTGACCTAATCCTAATTCCTAATATGCATCTATAAACTGCAAAGCCAAGTCAGACATTAACTTCTTATTGTATTGCTCCATATCTATCTATGGTCTAACATTTGGAACTCCCAAGATAGTAGCTAGAAGCTACCTAGTCAATACTATAGATACCCTCTTTTCTGAGATCTCAATAACTCTAAAGTCCCCTCACTTTTTATCATTCATGTTAGAGTAAAATTCCTTAATGAAAACAGGCTAAAAAATGCCTTGTAAACTTAGAGTAGGCTCCTATCCTAACCACCTAAACACATCTGAAATGTGGAGGGTATAGTCAAGTAAAAGCTAGATAGTATGCTCAACAAGTATCTTATTCTTAGCTTGCTTTCCATACCACTCAACATACTTATGGTCATCAAAGTGGATAGGATGGGCTAAAGGCTCCTCAATAGGTGGATGGGTATGAGAAAAAGATTTAACCTTAACTCTTTTCCTAACATCTTGCTTCTTAGGCATTTTTTAAGAATATAAGATTAACGGCTGAGTGAGTACTAGAAAAATAATAACTCAACACTACAACCACCTATTTAACTATACTAAACACTCTAAAAATCACAACAAAGTCTCCAAACAACCCTAAAACAATTCCAACAACTACACCAGTCAACCAACTCTTTAAAGCGTTCACCACAATTTCTCAAGTCTACATAAATTAAATTACAAAAACAGCCACCACTATACCATTGTAGTGCCAAAAGAAACACCACCAACAACACCAAATCCATAATAACAATATTAAAAACAATTCTCTAGGAATAGCAAAGCAATAGAACACAATGTAATGCCCAAAATATATGCCAATCTTCTAAAATAATTCACATTGAAGATGCCACTATATTGCCAAGACTACTAACCCAACCTCAAGAACAATTTAATTGCAATGCCAATACATTACTAAAATAATACCCAAAGAAAAGTTATATAGAAAATAATGCCATAGCAATAATACCCAAAGAAATTCATAAAGAACTAAATACAAGTAGTCTAAAATAAGTGTAATTCTAAGTATTCAAAGACCCAATATAGAAAGAAAAATTGTAATATCCTACCCTATATGAGAATTTAGATAGAGCAATATTAGTAATAACAATATAAGAATATATGTAGGAAATAATGATAATAATAATAATAATAATAATAATAATAATAATAATAATAATAATATTATTATTATTATTATTATTATTATTATTATTATTATTATTATTATTATTATTATTATTATTAAAGAAAATTAGGATAAGAAAGGGATAATATAAAGATGGCCCATGGGACCCACAATAGTAAATGAAGATGGCCCATATTAGTTAACATTTTTGACCATGCAAGATTAAAGAAGTTCTTGCAAGTTCTACTAGTTTCTTACATATTCTACCAATTTCCATTAGCTTCCATAAGGTTCTATAAGCTTCCAATAGCTTCTAAAAGGATTGAGAATGCTAAATCATCATCTTCCAAGGAGTTTTAAGAGTTTCTACATATAACAAATTATAAAGGAAGTTATATATAACAAGAAGAAGGGAAAAAAATAGAAAAAGAAATCGGGAGAGAGAGAAGAAAAGAAAGGAGAACCGAAGAAGGAAAAGAAAATGGAAGAAGAGAGAAAGAGAAGAAGAAAAAGAAAAGAAAATAGGAAATAAACCAAGAGTAGAGAAAGGGAAGAAAACCGGAAGAAAAAGAAAGAAAATGAGATAAAGAAAGCAAAAGGAAACCAAAAGGTAAGGAAGAGATAAAAGAAGGAGTTAGCCACTTGAAAGCTTAATGTTGCTCTTAAATAGGTAACGTTCCTTTTCTTGAAGTTAGAGTTGATTTGATTTTCATGGAGATTATTTATGAAATAAATATCATGTTTAAACATTTGAAATTGTGGAAGAGAGAATGAAATAGTGATTGTTGTTGTTGTTGTTGTTGAGATGTGGCCGGTTGGTTGAATGGAAATAATGGTGATGTTTGATGGCTTGCATGTGTATAAATGTTTAACAATAGCTAAATAAAGGGAAGAAATTTATGGAAGAAAATGTTGTGAAGATATTTTGTGGAAATGAATGAATTGGATGCTAGTTAGTAACTTGTGATTATTCCTTGAGTTGAGATGGTTATGAGTGGAGATGATTAAACCTAAATATGTCTTGGAGTAATTTGGGAAGACTTGGAATAGGTTTTGTAGGATTTTGGTGGCTAAAGACCTAATAATATCAAAACACCCCAAGCTACCATTGGAACTTCTTGTTTGGCAACCTTAACATAGCAACTATGTTTGGACAATTGGGAAGTGATGAGCATAAAAGCAAGCTAAAACACCATTCTTGGGATGTTAAACAATGTTTTAGAAGGCTTATATATAGTAGGATATATTGAAGAAAATATAGAAAAAACCTAAGGAAAGTTATGCATGGAAATGACTATTTTTGTGTACTAACCTATGCAGAAATTTTGCAGCCAGAACTGAATGAAATGAGTAAGAGTGTAGGTACTCCATGAATTGGAATTTGTATGAAAATGTCTTAGGAGTATTTTGGAACTAATTTGACCACATTTGGACTAGTATAGCAAAAGTTATGGACAAAATATTGAAAAGATGTGAAATGTTGAAAGGAAATATTGGTCATTAGTTAACACTTTATTTCTTTTACTATTATGAAAGCTTTAATTTGAGAGCATCAGATAATATTTGAGGCAATACCTCATTGTTGTAGGTAAACCAGCTTGAGAAACTACTTAAGGTTGTAGATGTGTGGGTATACCGATGTTATCATTCAGGATAAGTCCCTTGGGTTTTAAATTCCCGTTTAGCTAAGTGTCTTTCAATAAAGCTACATACTTTCATGTTATAATTATATGTTTTCTTGATATATTCAAGTATGAACTTAGCTTAAATTTGAGAGCATTATGAACCCTTGATTCTCTGAACTTAGTTTATAATAAATCATCCTTTCTAGAAACCAAAATATAATTTTTCTCAAAAATTTTTATATAATGGAATTTTTGCACCTTAAACATTGTTTAATCATTCGAGATGGACTTTATACAATTTATCTCTTAATTTCTAAGCCTTTTTAACATATTTTTTTGAAGGCATGACTTAAATCTATTTATTAAACAAAGCACCATTATAAAGTTCCATGCTCTTATAAAAGTACCAATTTGATCAAAGAAATGCATACTCATAGTGATGCACTAATGGTTAAGTTTCCTGTTAATCTAAAGCATGTTATACAATAATTGAAAGGTAAGTATCCTTCTATGTTTTATGAGCTTTGGAAACTATCACTAGGTGGTCAAAAATTTTAGAAAATAATTTTTTAACCTCAAAAATAATTTTTCTTGATCTCCCTTTCAGGAAATGTGATAATGGATTGGTCTTGGAGATCAGGGCAAACGTTGAGTACTTAGCAGAGGCTTTGGCTTTTGTACTAGCTCGCATTAGAGGTAAATAAACCTAAGTAATCTTATCAATTATGGAATTTATCTTACTCCAAATAGAGTGACATGGCATTAGGATTAGCCGTCATAGCTAGCTATTTAGTGCTCGGCAATTGCCTATATGAATACAATTGTGGGCTGTTCACAGGATATTGGGCGAGGACACTCTGTGTTCAACTGCTTGCCACTTCAATGGTAATTGACATCGGGATTGGAACCTCTAACTTATGGTGATAGGTAAAAGATCCTTAAGTGCTAAATAAGACATATTATTGCACTCGCCACTTGAGCATAATACGGTGAAGTGCTAAAAGGCGCTGTCTCTAGCACAAGAAATCTAAATGGCCAAAGGCCAAGTGATGAGACTCCGATTCATCATAGGAGACAAGCCTAAGAAGGGGGAGACACTCAACTAATACAAGGGCTAATGACAAAGGCAAGGCCAAAATGATTCTAATTAGGACTCTAAGCATTCATGAAATCTAACTTGAAGATGAAGGGACCTTGGGATACATTTCATGGTTTGAAGGAGCTCAACTTGATGATAATTGAATAGGAATATGAAGAGAAGACTAAGGCAGATAAAAAAAGAATCAAGGAGATTAAACAAAGCAAAGAACTCTTGAAAATGAGCACTACTGACTGAACAGATTACAGTTGGTGCGGGTCCTATTAGCATAGTTAGCATCGGCCCTTCACTACCAATTAATTTGTCAGCTATAAGTACAGTCGACGCCGACCCTCTTTGGGACACAGTCCCCTATTTTCCACGTTTTGATATTTTCTTTAGCTTACTTCCATTATTCATACTTTGTAATGATCTTTTAAAGCTTAAACTTATCTTAGTACCTCACTAAACTAATTGTTGGGGTTAGAGTTCTATAAATACCCTTTCATGTGACAAGACAAGACAATTCACTCTTGTATATTCAAATATCATGAAGAAAGATTTGAGATGTTCTTCTTCCTTATTCATCCTTTGTTGAAGACCATGATAAGGGATTAGTCCACCTTTTGTTTATGTCTCTAAATCTTGTTGCATAATCTAGTTAGCTTCTCTAGATTAGGTTATGGATTACTTATTCATCTAAGGTTTTCTCTAGATCTCTAATTGAGTGCCTATAGTTTCTATTCTTGTGTTCTTGAATCCTTTGTTGATTTAGGGATATTAGAATACTGCTATAGAAGATTTTTACTACTAAACAAAGCATCCTTAAAGCTTAGTTCTTTAGGGGTTTTAGCTTCTGGGAAGGGTAGTTCCTTTGTTAGTATTTTCATCTTTACTTTCCTTATTTTGAGTGCTCTTATTTGTTGATACGTAAGATTTGAGTGTATAAAAATCATTTAAATTTAAATCTATCCCTAGGCAAATTTTAATTAAAATATTAATCTCAAATTACACATATGAGCAAGTATACTCATCACAAGCATAGTATAGGAAATTAACAAATATCGATCCTCAAAGAATAACTACCATTAGTTACCATTCATTCATTATTTAACTTACTCAGTAAAGTGATAAGTGTTAGGTCTCATGGACTCCTAAATGTAGAAAATATCCACGAAACCATTTCGAAGACTCAGGCCAAACGATTAGGTCGATTCAGGATTTACAGAATTACCTCAATATTGCCGGAAGCAAGACTTCTGCCTTTAGATTTTCAGGCGTATGTGCACTTCGGACGTCCTCTGTCGGATACACACAGCGAACTCAGTTCGTTACCCAGGAGTGCTAGTGCCTAGGTTTTAATAGGCTAAATTTTTTGGTTATAGAAGCACGATAATTTTATGAGAAGTCTATCACAAGAAGACAGCTTGGGTTTTCTTTAAAACCACACGAACTTCTTAGAGTTAAACTTTTATCATATCTTATCATATCTTATTTTAAGTTCAAATTAAATTTTAAAAAGATATGATAAGATTCTGCAATTATCTCGGTAATCTAATTAATTAATTTATCGAATTAAATTCTTATAATCTAGACATCCTCTAGATATATTGAATATGGACATATTTCCAGATTCATTATATATGGTCATTTTTCTGGCTCGATGAACCTAGACATATTTTCAGATACATCAAACTGGTCACCAGAAAAATAACCTAACATGTTCGCTTAATGTATGACCCTATAGATTCATTTAACACTGGTAGTGTGCCAAAATCATATTTAAATGGCCCATAAGTTATAAGTAGTTTCTAACACAATATTATAACTATTCAGGTTAAATGAAGATCAGTGATCTCTTTGCACCAAATCATAACTTTATATTTAGTCATTTTCTCACACGATATCCAAATTAAATATAAGGCATGGAGCATGTTATCCTTATTAAGCTTAATCAACTATTTTTTGATCTCATAGTAGACTGTTCAAACAAATGATATTAATATCTCAAATTGATATATTTGAGCATGGCTATATATTTTAACAATCTAACTTATTAAGGGGCCTATGGACATTTCTTCCAAGAACGAGAGGAATAATTTCCTTCACTATCAATCAAATTTCTCTCCCTGATTTATTCTATATCTAATAGTGGTCTAATTTTATTATCTGATTAAAGACAACTTTAGACAACGTCAAGATATAGAATTTATCAAGTAGGAAACTATGATGAATCCAAGTCAAAGGACTTCTAATATCTTTATGGCTAGAAAGTACTTATAACATGTCCCATGAAGTACTCTCATAGTGGGTCATGTTCAATACAATGTTCTCTAATATTATTTATGTTTTGACTTGATGTCTTATCTATCAATGACCAGTAAAATATAGCCATCAAGTCACAAACATACTAATATTAATTTATTATTGTTTCGCTAATAATAATTGGTTAAGGACAATTTTAAGAATAGTCATTCTATTTATTATAGGATTTTACTATCAAATTATGTATTTGATGACCGTAAAACTAAATGCACTATTCATGAAAAGAAATGCTCATATTATTTCAATATACATAACAATAATAGTATAAGTACAAATTATTTTATGGCATATCCGCAACAATAAGATGATAAAAAAATAAAATAAATATATATATATATATATATATATATATATATATATATATATATATATACAACTCAAGGATGAAAGAACATGCAATTTAAACAGATACACTAGAAGACATGACAATGAATTACATAGCAGATATCATAATCAATTATTATCTTGGTATCATAAAGGATTTAAAGTAGACTCACTTCATTTGCAATCTATGGAATCACTATCTTCTAGTTAAATTAGTGAACATGATTTATCTCAACCAATTTATCCAAAAGATGCATTAAACATCACATAAATCCTTATATTCTAGGTGATTTAAAGTATGAAATTAGTCAATAAATCCATATTATAGCAATCATCAACCAATCTTTGATTAATCAAGTTCTTAACAATTAATCCATTATTCAAGCAAATTAAAAGATAACAAATATTAAATTGAAATCATCATCAAGCCCTTTTTCAAGAAAGGTAACAATAAGAATCAATAAATCAATTTCGTAGTAAAAATTAAGTAATTAAATCCCAAGAAAATAATTAATTGATCCAAAAGTCTAAATTAACTTAAGAAATCATGAATTTCAAAATACTGTTAAATTACAATGAAAATATTAATCACATCATTATTCTAGAAAAAAGAAAACAAAGGCAAAAGAAAGAACTCATAGACAAGCCATTCTTCTTTTCCTTGAAAACCTTCTTGAATAATCTTCTTTATTGATGAATCTCCTCATTTTGTGATTGATTGAAAGCTTTGATCCTTGAATTCTTATGTTTTCCTTGTGTAAATAAGCTCCCAAAAGGCCAAAATTCGTTCCTTTGGAATTCTAGGCTGAGTAAAAGTTGGAAAATACCAAAACACTTAGAAAATTCTTAAATCCGCACAAAATAGGAAAACCCACCATTATGGGGCAGAGAAGAGCCAGTGCCTGCCATGCCCATGCACTGGTTGCCCGGTCATGCTCTATTTTTTCAGCAAAAAATCCCCTATCTAGAGTTGGGCCAGTATCGACCGAGCACTACTCGGCGATGAGTTTTTTCGTCGTTTTTTTCTTTTTCTGCAATAAAACATCAAAATACATTTCCAAGGATAAAATATCAAATATAAAGGAATATGACTAGTTATTGCACCAAATGTATCACAAAATATCGTCAAATAAATATGAAATTATTGATGAATTTAGCCCCTATCACATTCCCCCACACTTGAACATTTGCTTGTCCTTAAGTAAAGTACTTTAAAATAAGGAAAACATGACAATCTTTCAAAAAGTTCAACAATACCAAAGCCACAATTGCCTTTCAAACTTTAGATATAACCTTGCCATTCTTTCAACTCTTGAAAACATTCATAAATTGAAGTACTAGACATATCAAGACTCTTGAAGTCAAATTAAGTAAGTTTATACTTTAGTTTAAGAAAATTATTTCACTTTTCAAGCAAAAACGTAGATAATATGAATCATAAAAGTCAAGCTATCTATCAACTCAAGTATTATAACTCTAAAAATTGCACAACTCAAGTAATGATTTAAGGAAAACACTCCATTTTTTTTCTCTCTCAAAAATTTTTCAATGACTTAGGGAATTAATAGCTTTAGGTGAATGGATTTCTCGTCACGCATCGTATTGGCCCATTTATAGTCATCACTCATCATTTTTTTCAACAACTTTCTTTCTTTCTTTTGCTTTCGAGAATTAACAGTCTCAAGAAAGTGAATGTCTCTTCACTATCCGTATTGGCCCCGATAATCAAGTAAAAAGTGCTTTCTCATCTTCAAAGATGAAATAATTTTTCTCAACTTATTTTTCAACTCACAATCAATTTTTTTTTTTTTCACTCAAGTCTTTTATTTCTTCACATTCCTTATTCACAACTCAAAGTCAAGTAAATATTAAACCCATAATACAAGAGTTGGCCAACAACTTTCCCCACATTTATCACATTATCCACTTTCAAACTAGATGAATAAAATAATATTCAAACACTAATACATAAACAAGATTAACTCAAATTTTCAAGTGTTAGCATATCCCATCCAATAAACCATTTCATTCTTAATAAAAATTCACCAAGTGAATGACCAATCTCATATCCAAAGTAAAAAAATAACTACAACCTTGATAAAGTAATAAAAACCACAAAATTTTAAAAATTTCAGCCAAAATGTGTAGCTCAAAGCTAAAGTATATGGAATAAATCTTTAATGCTAAACTCTCCCCCCACAATTAACCTGGACATTGTCCTCAATAGCTAAAAATATAACAATAAAAGCAAAGCCAATGGACCAAAATAAATAAGGGGAAGAAGAGAGGAAAGAAAATACTTCCATAATGGAGTAGCTCCAACACACACTACAGGAAAATTGGTCTTTAGTGACAAAAAAAGTTTCCTCACGAAAAGTAAAAATTTCCTTGCTGAAGGCCTTTAGCGACAAAACTCGTTTCCTCGCTATTTCGTCACTGAAGCCCCATCGCCAAAGGGTCTTGGCAACAAAACTTTTAGTTTTGTCGCTAAAGACCTCAACTTTAGCTAGGAAATATTTTGTCACTAAAAGTAAGTACGTTTTGTCGCCAAAAGCTTTCTTATTGTCACTAGAGATGCTTTTTTGCGACTAAATATTTGTCGCCAAAAATAAAATTTGATTTGAAAAATTAAAATACGATGGTAAAAACAATTATTACCTTTCGTGAGAAAAAGTTTCCTCGCCAATACTAAAAATTTCGTCTCTAAAAAAAGGTCAATAGCAACAAAAAAATTCCTCGTAAAAAATATAAAAAATATAAAAAATTTTTGGAGACCACCAGAATTTTATGGACCAACAACACCTGATCGAAGCACTATCAGCCGCAGACCACGTGAACCAGCCACACTTGATCAGAGCCACCATAAAGCCATCAAGTCACAGACCATGTGAACTAGCCACACCAGATCATAGCCGCAAATTTAAGAGAATCCGCAAAGATGATATTCGAACCCGCGACAACAAGAAAGCATCAGTTGCTCTCAACCGCTGTGCCAAAGCAACTTATGGTCATAACCTTTTTTTTTTTAATTTAAACTACTCTTGATTTTTTTTTTTATTTTTCATAAACATTAGTGTAATAACAAAGTATAACAATATATTAAATTTACAATGAAACTACATTATTCAATATAATAAACTATTTTATATATTTATATAATTTTAAAATTTTATATCCTGTTATTTATATCATTGTATTTACTAAATGATTCTATACAAATAATTCGATTAGGGAAAAAAACTTAAACATATATACAATTCTAATACAATACACACACACACACACACACACACACATAATACATACAAAAATATACACAACAAACACATAAACACACACACACACACACACACACACACACACACACACACACATATATAGAAAAAATACAAATAGTGCGATTAGAAAAAAAAACTTAAGCATACATATATATATTTCCAATACAAACATACACACACACACACACACACACACACACATAAATATATATAAATACTCAATATATACATATATATATATATATAGACACACAAACAAGCCAAATACACACATACATACATACACACACACACACATATATACACACACATATAAATATATATAAACACTCAATACATGCATATATATATATATATATATGACAATGTATGGATGTGATCAAGGAATTATCGCAGCTCTTAGATGCTTTGCGGCAATCGTCGGCATTATTAGCTTTTGAGAATATTGATGAAATGAATTTGTCTTTGTCATCTAGACGGCCCTCCACTTTCCTCAATGTCTTTACTCTCGGCAACGCGATAAGTTTTTCGGATTGGTATCTGTGTTCTCTTGGTTTAGTTACTTTATCAATTCGGTAGATCTTTGGAGGATATCTGATATTGGATCTGGAATTTTAGTTTAGTTTTTGAATTCCCTGCCTTTGATCGTTAATATGTGCTTTTCCTTCTATTTGGGAGGATTTTGTTACCATTGTGTAATAATTTGCTTAGTATTTAGCTTGATTGGTTTGGGGACTTTGCGTCCAAACATGCAACATTTTTTGGGAATAGTGGCTAATAAGAAACCAATTGGGTATTAAGAAATGCAGAATGTTCAGAGATGATAAAATGTACATGAGAAAAGTAATTTAAAATTTGTTGTGGAGTAATAGAAGTGATGAGATTTATTTATTGACAAATGATAATTTCTAGTTGTGGTAAAATATATTTTTACATGCTTCTTTCTATGCTTTGTTTATTCAACATATATAAGCATGTATATAATAATGTCCTCCTGGATATGAGTTACTGTTTCTACACTACTAAGAGATAATTTATCTCTTACCAAACTTAAATGGAAAACTTGATGTAATTGATCTCCTACCAACCTCAATATGAGTTACTGTTTCTACACTACATATTCAGTATGATTGTTTTGATATTTATTTTCTATACTACTAAGAGATAATTTATTTAACATTTTTTTCCAAATGAATGGAAAACTTGAGATGTAAAGTGTAATTCCAATCCAAACGTTCAAAAATTGCAAGATGTTACTATATGTTGTACTATTTTGTATAGGATGTTGTGATGATTAGTTCTAAATATGAGTTACATTGTTTCATGCAAGATATCTTGGAACTTTGGCTTTGTGAGGATTGGATTGTATGTTAGGAGGATTGAATACCGATTGTGTCTTTTTTGCTACAATTATGATATTGGGAGACTAATCTTGGAAGCATTATGAAAAAATCTCTCTTTTTATCATAAGTTTGGTTATCGAAATTTGTCAACCAAGAGACAAACATCAAGTTTAATAAATGCTTTCAGATTGTAGGAAGAGGGGCAGAGGAAACAAGAGAAAAGCATGCGTATGCAGAGAGGATTAATATAAATAATTAGGTCATAGCAAAATTTTTGTAAATTTTATTGTAAATTCTTTGAATTGTGATGCACATTAATGAATCCATCCTAGATGAGTGTTTCTTCATGGAAAATATTGATTGTAATTAGGAAATAACTCCTCTAAAGGATGGATTCTAATAATTTGATTGGATTTACCTAGACACTAGTATGCAGTGGTTGTATTGTGTGTTATGCTTGGATTGAGATTTCTAGTTGATTAAAGATGTAACAATTATTTCAAATTTGATTATGTAAGAGAAAAATACTTCAACTCTCTATAAGCTTCTTGGCAATTCTTTATGTTGGAGAATGGAAAGAATACCACCTAATATTATTTTCAACTTTTTTTTTTTTGTTAAGCCTTAAGAAAATTCTAGAAAAACCATGTAGGTCCATTTCAATGTCAGAAGTGGGCCCACTTCTTATTCTCTAAATTTTTGTGGTGGCAAAATGCATCTGGTATTGTATTTGTGAAATTAAGCATCTCAATATTTTTCAGAAAAGGTCTCTTTTCTTGAGAACATCCTTATGATATTTTTGAATTCCTAGAAACTGGGTTGCCTCCATGAATGGCTTCTCTCTTTCTTTCTCTCCCCCCACTTTATCTCTAGTAGATGTGTTTTCTACCTTGTGGGTTTTAAAATTTCCTCCTAAAACCTGTAGGTCAAATCCCTTTTAAAGTTATTGTTTAAGGAGTCTCAAGTTGGATAAGTGGTATTAAGAAAGTGATGTATTCTGTGAATCAGACTGAATAGAGAAGTGTAGGTATTTTTTGTTGTTATGCATATATTCAAATGTTGTGTAAATGTTGAGTAGTAATGGAATGGTCTCTAAAATCCTAAGTAGTGATGCTGAAAATGCTAAGTAGTTTCCAACTAAAAATGATGAAAATGCTAAGTGGTGATGCTAAAAATACTGTGTAAATGCTGAGTAATGATGCTAAAAATGCTGAATAGTGATTGAATAGTGATATGCTGAAAATGTTGAGTAGTTTCAAACTAAAAATGCTAAGTAGTGATGCTGAAAATGATGAACATGCACTGTGTTTGTTGCTTGTAACTACATTAGCAGTTAATTAGTCAATGATATCTGGGAATCTTTTCATTCTTCATTTTATTCCTTTTTATTTCAAAGGCTCCATGCAGCAAACCATGTGCAATACTTCCAATGGAGTTTGATCAGTGTGGATTAGAATTTATGTATGCTGTTTGAAAAATGTAATGGTGGATGTATTGTATGTGAACATTAGGGAATATGTCTTCTAGCATTCCTGCATATTTTTTGAATCTTAACATGTTCACCATCTGAGTTTGTCATAGATAATTACAATTGAATTATTGAGTACTAAGTTTGATTAAATTGCTAAAAGAGTTAAGTTGGAAGGAATATAGGAAACAATGTAAAGAAGCCTTGGCTGATGGTCTAGCAATCAACTTGGCCACCATAATATACACCTTACTGTGGGTGCAACTTGTAACACCCCTCTACCTAAGCCCGCCAGGGCCGAGGATATCGTCCCATCCAAAGGACAAGGGGTCTTTATAATTAGGTCATACAAATACAATAGCAAAATAAAAATGATACTTGAACTTAAAAATTTATTACATGCCAAGAATAAATCCAAAAATACCAACAACAAATCCATAATAAAATTTATCCACTCTCATCTCTCTAAAACATTACACAAAATAAATTATCAGAAAATCTTCCAAAGCAGGCAATAGAAGTTTGGCCAATTGCCCAATTTGGTTTTCAAGATTGTGCATTGATGCCTCCAAATTCAGTGTCACAGCATCCATTCCATGGAATCTTGCCTTAGTTGAGCTCACCATCTTGTTAGCTAATTCCTCCAATAATGGCTTCGATGGTGGTGCATTATAGGTTAAGGAAGGTTAAGTCCTTTGATTACCACCAAAATTAGAAGGCCTCGGTTGCTATTGATTTGTCCATGAGAAATTTAGATAGTTTCTCCAACCCGAATTGTATGTGGCACTGTAAGGATTATTGCCTTGTCGCCCATTATCCAAAACTGCAACTTGTTCTAAGGAATCTTGGGATGAACCCATGATTTGACACTCATGATTAGGATGTCGTTCTCCATAAAAATCACAGTTAATATTCATTGACTGGCCTGAAGAAGGGGTCATCGCCATTTGTTCCATTTTCTATGTGAGTGCCTCAACCTTAGCTTCAGAGCAGCCACAGCATCAACCTTGTGCACACCTTGAATACGAGCCATGTTCCTTGGATTGCCCTATGAATAGTTATTCATGGCAATGTTTTCCACTAACTCATATACTTCCTCCGGGGTCTTAGAATTGATAGTCCCTCCAACCGAAGCATCAACCAACTGTTTCGAGGTAAAGTTCAACCCACTATAGAAAATTTGCATTTGCATTCCTAGTTCAAACTTGAGATGAAGACACTTTCTAAGCATCTCATTCCACCTTTCCCAGCACTCGTAAAGACTTTAAGAATCTAACTGCTGGAAGGCAAAAATATCTGTCCTAAGCTTGGCTGTTCTCGTTGGGGCAAAATACTTTGCCAAAAATTTCTTAGCTAGACCATTCCATGTAGCGATGGATCCTACTGGTAAAGACTTTAACCATAATTTTGCTCATCCCTCAAGGAAAAAGGAAAAAGGAAAAAGGGGAAAGCCTTAACTTTATAGCATCCTCCAAAACACCATTCATCTTAAAGGTGTCACAAATCACTAAGAAACTAGCAAAGTGGGAGTTAGGGTCTTCATCCGGTAACCCATCAAATTGTACCATATTCTAGATCATTTGGATAATATTAGGTTTAATCTTGAAATTGTTAGCCTCCACCCTAGGTCTAGTGATACTCGAGTTTGTACCTGAAATTACTGGTTTAATAAAGTCATTCATAGTCCTCCTACCATTATTTCTACCATTGTTATTTTGGTTAATCTCCATTTCTCCGATTGAACTGAATTGCATATCCTTTTGCCTGAGTGCCCTCCAAATCATTGTTAACGTTCTTTCGATCTCAGGATCAAAATCCATTAGTTCTCCATAGAATCGTCGGGTCATATACTACCGACTAAAAATACAGGAAACATAAAATGTGAGATTATAGAATTTAAACATAATTAAGTACAAAGTTTCACATTAACTAAGTTAGTTAGTTAAGGCACATTTATACATACAATAAGACATGGTACTTAGTTACATAAAGAACATATATACATATTTACATATATACATATAAACATGGTTAAATCAATAAAATCCTAACTTTTGTGATATTGTTTCCCGGCAACGGTGCCAAAAACTTGATACGTAAGATTTGGGTGTATACAAATCATTCAAATTTAAATCTATCTCTGGCCAAGTTTTAATTAAAACATTAATCCTAAATTACACATATGAGCAAGTATACTCATCGCATGCATAGTATAGGGAATTAATGAGTATCGATTCTCAAGGAACAAATACCATTATTTACCATTCATTCATTGTTAAACCGAGTCAATAAAGTGATAAGATGATAAAAAGGAAAATAAAGAAAAATATATATACAACTCAATGATGAAAGAATATGCAATTTAGACAAATACTCTTGAAGATATGACAATGAATTACTTAAAAAATATCACAATCAATTATTATCTTAGTATCATGAAGGATTTAAAGTAGACCTACTTTGTTTGCAATCCATGAAATCACTATCTTCTAGTTAAATGAATGAACATATTCTGTCTCAACCAATTTTGCCTAAAAGATGCATTAAAAATCAATCCTCACATAAACCCATATATTCTAAGTGATTTAAAGCATGAAATTAGTCAATGAATCTATATTCTAGAAATCATCAACTAATTTTTGATTACCTAAATTCTTGATAATTAACCTCTTTTTTGAAGCAACTTGCGAGATAACAAATATGAAACTAATTAAATTGAAATCATCATGAACCCCATTTTCAAGCAAGTTAACAATAAGAATCAATGAATCAATTCCGTAGTAAAAATAAGTAATCAAATCCCAAGAAAAATAATTAATTGATCAAAAGACTAAATTAACTCAAAAATCATTAATCCCAAAATAATGTTAAATTACAATGAAAATATTAATCACGTCATTATTCTAGAAAAAAGAAAATAAAGGCAAAAGAAATAACTCATAAACAAGCCTTTCATCTTCTATTTAAAAACCTTCTTGAATAATGCTCCTAAATTGATGAATCTCCTCTTTTTGTGAGTGATTGGAAGTTTTGATCTTTATATTCATATGTTTTCCTTGTGTTTTTCTTGTTTAAATAGGCTTCTAAGAGGCCAAAATTCGTTCCCTAAGAATTCCAAGCTGAGTAGAAGTTGAAAAATACCATAATTTAGGAAATTTCCAAATCCAAACAAAACAGGAAAACCCACCGTCATGGGGCAGATAAGAGCCGGCGCCGACAATGCATTGTTGCCTGGTCGTGCTCTGTTTTTTCAGCCAAAAATCCCTGTCCAAAGTTTGGCAGGCGTCGGCTGTGCTCCTCACGGCTGGCACAGTGTCTGGTGACAAGTTTTTTTGTCATTTTTCTCTTTTTCTGCAATAAAATACTAAAATACCTTTTCAATAGTAACATATCAAATATGAAGGAATATAACTAGTTATTGTACCAAATGTATCACAAAACATCTGCAAATAACTAGGAAATTATTGTTGAATTTAGCCCCTATCATTTGTGTTGTGTTTGAATCCTTTTGGATACCAAATTTGTACAAGAAAAACCACCCTCGAGCTCACTCCATGAAGCCATGTGAGCTTTGTACGTAGGTCGTCCTTCTATTGAGAGAAGTACTTGCTTTCTTAAAACAAAAATAGGGCAATAATACTTGATAAAATTATGTTTTCAAATGTGTACGGAATTTTTGAATATCAAATGACAAAGTTTTTACTAACTGAATTGTAAAGTTGTTTTCAGTGGAAAAATTCAACCATTTTCTATTGCCTGATTTCTATGGAAAAATATTAGCATACACGGGACTCACTGATTATAACACTCATATAAGCATCTATTTTCTCTCTTTTTTAGGACCTAGAGTTGGAAAAATACGACCGCAATACCGGACCTACTTCTTGGGCCTAGTATAGTAAAGTTTGAGTAGTTGCTATATATGGACAGTAGCTCTACCATTTTATGCATTTTGAGACGGAGATGATATATCCGTCTTGAGTAGCATACTAGTTAAATTAAAGGTATATTTCTATCTATTTGCTTTAAGATTCGGCTTTTATTTATCTACTTTTAAGTTTTAATCTGTTATAAAAACTTCTTGTTTGGAAGTCAGACAGGGTGACATCCTACGAAGACAAGGCCCATTTCGACAGAAACGTGGAGTGTTACAAAAATCAAATTGATCAACAAGGAAAAGCTTCGAATTTTCGCACCTTGAATCACTTGTATAAAATGAAAAACCCAAGCATGAACAGTCGCAGCATGTTCAGCGATAAAGAAATGGCAATGCCAACGAACACAGTGCAATAGAAAAAGAGAGTTCACAGTAGTGACGGTAGTGAGTAAAGGACAATTGCGGTGAAATCGAGTGAAAAATGGGAGATTTCAAAGGGAATCAGAGTGGGATCGGCGGTGGATGGAGTTTTGGTAGTGGATCTAGGTGGAAGGAGTTGGTCGGCGGTGGAATGGAAGAGAAATTGCAGAAAAAAAAAGTACAGTGCAGCTCCCTTTATTTTCTATGAGATGTGACCGAGCTATATCGCTTGAGTTGAAATGAGCAGTGCTATTCGGTTATTATTGGACAAGAGATCATGTCATTCCTTTTGATTTTCTATTGACTGTTTGAGCAACCAGCACCACTTATGTGAAGTTAAATGGCTCCGTTAGCTCTCTATTTCTCAATATCTGAAATTAAGCGAAGCCGCTATAGATGACATAGGCAGCACCGTTCGAGCATTGTTCCTGCAAAATATATTGTACCTTTTTTAATAGAAAAAACAGAAACATGAATTAGATTATTCTTCAAGGAAAACTAAAACACAATTGTTAAAATAAAAAAATAAAAAAATTAAATTATATAATATACAAGTAGTTGAAACACTTATGAATGTTAACAATGCAAATAGGAATAAAAAGGCACATTAACAACAGATACAAACAAGGTCAAAATTCATTAATACAACCACAGATATGTATACTCCGAGAACCCTTTATACATAAGGATCATATGTACAAAGCATCTAACTACAACATGAAATCATATTTACCAAGATCTAAATATACAAACACGAAGAATATGTACAATCACTAAGGCTAAATCAATTGCTAAAGTAATACAATAATATAACAAAAATATACCAATTAGAATTAAGAAAATTATATAGACAAATATGTACATATATTAGTTAGCACTATACAACTATAAAAACAAGTATTTACATAAAATGGTTAGTAGTATTCACAAATATGTATATGGCTAACTTAATAGAATACAAAATTTTCTGAATTTACCCTAACCATCTCCAACAACAGTACAAAAAATGTGCTATGTATTTTGTGTGATATAGAAAAGAATATAATGATCAAATAAGTTTTAAATATAAAATACCAATACTCATACAACACATATTTAGGCAAGTGCACCTATCATATAGTATAAAGTTTTAATAGCAAGTATCGAAAAACCTAAGGAATGGTATAAGTACAATTACACTCTAGTTTTCTATTGTTTAGCCTAATAAATTAACAAGACGAAATACTTATAATAAGCATGCATAGAGTACAAATACAACCCCCATAAGATTGGCCATGAGAATATCAAGGATTAAGAAAAAAAAAAGTACAATACATGTAATTAAGAAGAATTCTCCAAAATTAGCCAAGCTCTAAACATAAACTAAAGATATTAAATCTCAATTCTAATACCCGTAAAGGTTACAAATGCAAAACCAATACTCTCTCGAGTTATGAATTCCCTATCCTTAGCCAATCAAAGGGTATTTCTACTTTCCCAATTAAACTTAGAAGCATTAAGCACAAACTCCTTAATTACCAAAAGTAAATACAAAAGAACCCAATATTCCTATCTCTAAGCGATATAAAAACTTAATAATTACTAAGTTCTAATCCTTCAACATCTCTCTTGAGTTAATTAAGGGACAATAAATATTAAATTAATTAGTTTAGAATTCAACTCCTAACTCCATCTCTCGAATTTATTAGAAGAAAGCTAATATAAACAATCAATTCAATACTATAAGCCCAAGCAACACATAGTAAAACTTAGAATTCAATAAATCAAAAGATGGTTTAAGACAAGAATCTAATTAGGGTTCATCCCTTCAAGGATAAGTAAAGCATTTAATTTATATTGACAAGTGAAAACACAAAAAAGAGAGAAAAAGAGAACACATAGACAAACTAACTCTTCTTTTCCTTCTACAATTTCCTCTTAAGCAATACTCCAATATTCTCCTAGATCTTCTCTCTCGTGTTAGGTGTTTTTCCTCAAAGATAGCTGCCAATTATGGTCTTGTTCTATTCCTTTGATAACCCTCTTCAAGCCCTAAAAAGCGTTACTAATTTAAAACAGAAGTTTCTATTGCGGATTGAGCAACGCCACTTAAGTTGAGATGAGCGGCGTTATTTATCTACTAATTTCCTTCCCTATTGTGTAATTGAGACATGCCACTTAAGTGGACTTGAATGGCACCATTTGGTTCCAATAAATCCAATCTTCATGGCTTCTTTAACCTTGCAGTGCCACTTAACATGAACCTAGGTATTGCCATTCATCTTCTGACTACTTACCTCTATTTTTTTTTTTTTAACAATTTTCAACCTTTTTATCCCCTTTCTTGATCAAATCCTAAAAAAAATCAAAGATAAAAAGCCAAATGTGAATGGCCATTTAAATATAAAATCTTTAAAATTATAGTACAAGTGGCAAAGAAAATATAGATTTCAATGCTCATTACTTGCCATTAGCAACAAATTGAATATATATATATATATATATATATATATATATATATATATATAGCTGTTAAAACCTCTAGTGTTGACACTTGTTCGTTACATTTCATAATCGATTATGTGGAAGTCCGTGATTGATACAACTAAATAAGCAATTCAATAACAGAGTCCATAATTATGGTATTGTGTAATTCCTTTATGAAGTCCAAAACTCTGGCTTTGTTTATTTCCTTTACAGAGCCCATAACTATGGTGTTGTACAATTCATTTTTAGAGTCCAGGACTCTAACTTTGTGCAATTCCATGATTAATACTTTCAGCAGATAACGAAGCATCTTACATTGAATTTAGGTAGAAGAGTCTATTACTCTGGTTTTGTGTATACATTAAACTTGACAGTATTAAATTTAAATGAAAAGTTTTTTAAAATAAAAATCTAAAGGCTATCTGAATTCATTAATTAATTGAATATATTAATTAATTTAATTAATTAATTCAAATGAATTTGGATAAGGATTCGTGTATATCTTAAAGAAACTTTGTAAATTTCATCTGAAACCCTTTAAAATTCCTCTCAAAATTCCCTCCAGTATTTATAGATATAGATATATAAATATGTAAATATATACGTATATTCATCAAGTATAAACAATTGTATCATTTTAATGGAAAGCATTCATAAGTCAAAGGTCTAGAAGGCTAGAGAAAAGAAATTGTCAGATCAGTTGGAAGCTAAACGAGCCAAGAACAAGGTAAGTAGGGAAAGGAAAGCAGCCAAGAATGAAGAGAATTGGGCACGAGTAAGATTAGCTATAATCTATTTTCTCAACTAATATTGCAATTTGAGTATTAGCTACTTCCTTAGCCGCAACATGCTGCAGTCTAACATGTATAATGCTCAACATTCAGTATCATCATCATTGACTAAACATCAATGAATTTTCTACATCTAATTCACATGAAACACAAGACAACATGATTGAATATCAGACAATAGTATCTGATATGACATCATCACTCATAGTACATATGATCATCAATTATGCATTTCAAAATAAATTTCATTTGAAACCCTTCAAAAGTCCCCTCGAAATCTCCTCCGGTATTTATAGATAGATATGTGAATATGTAAATTTAAATTTATATTCATCAAGAATAAAGAATTGCATTGTTTTATATGTATCAAGGGTGGTTCTCAAGTGGAAAAACGGCCTAGCATGAGGTTTGCTAGATATGTGTTATTCTGCATAAAATTCTGCATGTCAGCATCTTATTAGCAGTAAAAAAAGATTCATTTTTTCACTTGAATCCAAAAGGGTGCTTGCTATGAAAGCTTTGACTTTCTATTGGAGTGTTGTAGGTATCTTTACAGAAAATTAGATTCTCTCAGTAATCTGTGAAGGAAGAAAATCAAAGGCCTTCAATAGTAGCTCAGTCCTCTCCTACTTTCTATGACTCTTTGTCTCATCTTTAGCATTTGAGCTTCTCAATTCTGGTACTTCCCAAACCCCATAAGTTATATGTATCATTCATTTATTGATTATTGTATTTTTAGATTTGTCTACACATGTAATGCATGTTTTATTTATGGATTTGTGGATTGGAACTACTGTAATGATGCTTTAGATTTCTTTTCATTTGATATTTTGTTTTCACTTGATTAAGATTAGAGGCTATCTTATTTACTTAATGGATTTATTATTATTTTTTTTACGAGGATCATGAGATTTATGTTAAGTTTTCTGAAAATTTTAAAGTAAATTTTTTTCAAAATCTCTAAGATTTCTTCTTGATTTTCGTGAAGTTTTGTGCTTTCTTTGATGATGGGCTTGGGGGGTTGGAAGCTAGTGATTTGGACTTTCTTGGTCTTGTGTTTGGCATGCTTTTCGAGTGGATTTACTTTGCAAGTGAATGATGGTAATGTTGACGGCATCAAAGCTCTTTGCAAAGATTATGTTGGCCTTGAGTTAACTCTTTGAGATAATAATCGATGAAGTATTATTTCATAATCAATTATGTATTTTCTAATTGATAATCTATTATAGCTTTTATATTATATAAAAATCATCACCGATTATAGCAATAGGAATCATCGATTATAGTGTTAGGAATATATTAATTAATTAAATTCAGATGAATTCAGATAATAATTCATGTATATCTTCAAGAAACTTCATAAATTTCATCTAAAACCCTTTAAAATTTCCCTCGAAATTCCCTCTGGTATTTATTCCAGAATGTAAAGTCTAGAATCCACCTATTGACTCTTCAATTTTTTTTCATCTATTTAATGCCTCATCTAGCCATTAAACTTCAGATTCTAGGAGACAAGCTTTATCACATATGCTATACTACTTCTATCTCGCTTTTGTTTAGGCTACTAATCAAATAGCCACCAAAATTAGGGAAAAATCATAGCAGAAGATTTATGAGAGCAGCAAGAACAGAATCAAGAAGGCTCTTACCTCAATTTAGATTTATTTTCTATTTTATTAAAAGTTAGGGTATTTTCGCATTTTTTTAAAGTTAGTTTTATGAATGTGGCTTTGTTCTTGAATTGACTTTTTAAGTTTGTGCCATTTGTTTAGTTGTTTGTCTCAGCTATTGGTTTCTAAATTGGATAGTATTAAGTGTATAATCGATTTTTAAAGTTATTTTTACATTCATAATCTATTATAAAATGTTACATAATCGAGCATGTAATTTCATATTTCAACCATCTAATACTGTAACAAATGCATAATCGGTTTTCAAAAATTTTAAAGTTGTTTTACATTCATAATCGATCATAAAATGTACCATAATCGAGTATGTAATTTCATATGCTAACGATCTATTACTGTTGTAATAAAATCAATATCATAATCAACTAAATGATTGGTTGTTTTCTGGTATGTAATCCACTTAGAATGTAGAATCATGTTTGCTAATCCTTTAATGAAGTAAATATGATTTGTATTCATTCCATCAAAAAATTCATTTCCTAAAATTTATATGATTTTTTAGACATATGTAATTATGTCTGCTTCAAAATTCATTTCTTTGTTTTTGGCACATAAAAAAACTTCCTTTTCTTTTTTTGATCATCAATATATATATATATATATATATATATATATATATATATTATCTAACATAAAAGATCGATATCTCCTACAATGCACGGGAATCCTGCTAGTTCTTATTTATAGAAACAAGGATATGCCTCAGAGCATCTTGGACCAACATATTATGCCTTCATTGTAAACCTACCCATAACATAGCTGTATTGATTTAGTGGAGGATTATCCTCTAGGACAACCCTCAGAGGAGGCACAAAAGTGTCATTTGATGGATTCAAAATTGACATTAACCTTACGTCATAGGCATCTCAGCTATATGGTTAAGACCTTGTAACTGATTAGACAACAAAGGTTGACAATCCCTCTCTATGCAATTCTAGCTAGAATGATTTACTGCAACTCTGGACTATCTTTGATTTTTTTTTTTTCAATGCTATAAAATCCTTTTTTGGTATTAATATTTGATCTAGTGCTGAATCCTAATGCTCTTGAAGCTCCTAAACAGAGTTGATGGATGGTTAAATCTTATTAGGGTTCTTTTTCAGAGTTCAGTAAGTAGCATAATTATTTTAAGCACCTTTATGAGAATCATATGACAGCGAGGCTCTATCCTCCTTACTGGTTGCCGGCTCTATCGTCCCCAAACCCGAAAATCCTTAAGATTGTGACCTAACTGACAACAATCTATGCAAAAGTCTAGAATAAACTTAATGGTAACAAATTGATAAAAATCGTTGCTATTTGTTCCCAGCCAAGTGCATTAGGGATAGGCTTGAGAAAGATCCACCTCTATGAAAATCTTGGCCATACTTGGTTGTGTAAAGCTAGTTGTGGCATCATTAATCTTTAACAGTCTCCTTACTTTGAAGCTAAGGCATAAATAATATGCTTCGCAAAAAAATACAGTGGCAAGTTATCAAATGCCACTCAACGTAAAACTATATAAGGATCTTCTGTAGCCCTAAATTTAAGAGTCTTATTCATCATTCTCATTGGAAATCTAAGAAGAAACCAATTACCTTTAAACTATAATAGGATAAAATCCTCCATTATTTCTCTGGTAAGAACATGTTTTAAGTCCAAGAGACCAATACTAACAACACCCATCAATCTGATCATCTGAAACTCTTTTCAGATAGTATTCAAAGTTGGTCAACCTTGCGTAAATATCTAAACAAGTGCAAAAAAGAAAGGATATGCAAGTGCAATAATATCTTCCTTAGAAAAGAGGAGAGTAGGTTCTTTTTTATGTATTGTTACAGGTGATATGAGCTAAAATAATCATTATTTTCCTAGTTATTCGAAGTTGTTTTGAGATACTTTTATTATAATAACTAGGCATATACCTTCCTATTTGATATTTGCTTGTAAAAAGTATTTTTGACAAATTTGTACAGATTTAAGTAGATTTCGAGCAAAAAGTAAAAGATTCCAAATTGGACCTGGCGCTAGGTCCAATTAAGACACCAGGCGCCAGGTCTGTTTTGGAAAAACAACAATTTTGAGCAGAACTAGATTGGACCCGGCACCATGTGGGTCGAATGGACCTAGCGCCAGGTCCATTTTGATCAATGTCGGCGATTTTTTCTTTTTAGATCAGATTTTAGCAATTTTAGTTTGATTCTTTTCGGAACTCTTTCAACCATGAAAAAGGACTCTTGTAGGCACTTTTTGACAATTATAACTCCTACAAATACAAGAGAATAACATTGTACAAAAGAATTTTTATATTTTTCAATTCTTCAATTAATATCTTTAGAAAAATCCTAGGGAAACACCAAGATTTAGGAGGATTAAATGAGAATTCTTAAAGAAGAAGAAGACGTTGCTCAAGAAGGTTTCAAAGAAGAAGAAGAAGACTTACTTGTCTATAAGTAGTTTCTTTTTCTCTTCTTTGTAATTTATTAACAATTTGAGATTAATGTTTTAATTGTATTTAAAGGATATTCTTTTAGATTCATGATTGTGTATTGATTTTAATTCTTTGATCAATTTATTGATATTCTTGATTTTTGAATACTTAGCATAATATCTTGTTGGATTGATTAGTTCTCTTCTAATTAACTTACAAAATGATGTTAGGAGAGAATTGCTAATTAATTAATTCAATACTAGTTTTTCATAACTTGCTTGAAAAAGGGGTTAAGGATTAGGACGAAGTATGTAATACCCCGCCCAAAACCACCTTTGACTATGGGAAAAAGTCATGCATTGCATAGCATCTTGCATTTTATGTGGTAGCTAGAATAATTTTATTTACATGGATGCATGTGAATTTTTCCGTTACTCTTACATTTGAATTAATTGATGTGAAATAGTTGTGTTGTTAAAGACTTGTTTAAGGGAGGTTTGGTCGAAGATTTTGAAGGATGAGTATTGGGGTGGTAAGAACTTCTTGTAGAAAAAATAGCATTGGAGTTGTTTTGGAATAGCGGGGAGGTTGGTGATTTCCTTTGGTGACCCGAGTTCGAATCCTACCTTTTGTGAAGTAAGTTTCTTTTCTTGAAATTCTTTTCTTTAGACCGTTTCTTATCTTGGCCGAAAAAGAATCTAGCTATCCTAGAGAAATTTTAGTATTTTTACTCCAAGGAAATAAGTCTCTATATTTATTTCCTAAATTCAAGGACTTTGATGTGAATAAAGTTCACCTTTAATTTTCATCTCGTGTTACTTAGGATTTTCGAAAAAACCCCTAGCTAGGAGCCATTTTGAAGAATTTCAAGTGGTATAAAACTCTTCTTGATGAATATTAGAGTTAGGGAAAAATCTTATTTCACCTCTTCAAAAATTCTAGCCATAATCCTTTTATTTATTTAATTGTTTTAGAGAAATATTTTAACTAAAGTCTTAGATATTTTCTTTGGGTTTAAACGCCACTTCCATAGGAGTAAGACTCTATATTTAACTCCTAAGTTCAAGGATTTTAGCTAAGGATGAAATTTGTTTTATTTTCAGGTTTTGTTCCCTTGAATTTTCGGAAACTATAAGCTGGAAATATTCTGGAAATTTTTCCAGATTTTGACCGCCACCTTGGAGCACCTTTAGATCAAACCAAACTCTTCTAGGACTAGAGGAAATCTTATCCAAATCCTTGATAAAACCAGATTTTATTTCAATCCAAATTCAACTAGGATTTCTTCCTTTTCCTAGCTGAATTTCGGCAGCTTTGTATCAACACAAGCTGTCCGAAATTCCAGCCATCTTTAGCTACAATCCAACTCTGAAAATCCTAGCTCAAAACACCTAGAACACTCCTTAACAATTCAACTACCTTAGCTGCACAAAACCAGAATTTTATTCACACAAAAACACTGAAATTCGTCCAGCATATACACAGAAAAATTCGGACAGCTTTGTGCAGGATTTTCGGCCAGCTTTGTGTTCCTACTTCAACCGAAATTCTGCACACATTATTCACTGAAAAAACCCCAGCTGAACAAGCTATTTTCAGTGCCTAAAACCCTCAAGTTTCCTCTGGAAATTTCGGTAGAATTATAGCAGCCAAACCAGTCCAAAACTTGCTACACTTGCATAGAATTTTCACAGCACTTGCACAGGATTTTTCAGTCATCAAAACTCACTCAAACTCTTCCTTGTTTGGCCCAAAATTCAGAACACAATCAACCCTTCCTTTGAGCAGTATTTTGGCCAGCATAGAGGAGCAAATTGCAGAATCTTTTCCTCCATAAAACTCACCTAAAAACCGGAAGCAAGGAGACGCGCGCAAGCTGGAAATTTCGCCTTTGCTGTCCAAGAAACCTAAAGTCATTAGGAGTCTATCTAAACATCACCATCTAACCCTAAACCAATCTTCTCCAACTTTAAATCATAACAACCGTTTACCCTCTCCATTCTACACGAAAATTTCAACAACATCTCTCTACAAATTTTCGAAACCACAAGAGTTATTCCAAGCAAAAATCGAACACACCTTAAGGTAAGCACAAATCCTTTCAACCTCTTGATGCCGTTTTCTCTAATGATTCTTTTCTCTTTCTTCTACCCTTAAATCATGCCCTATAGAGGCTGATTTCCTCTTCTTCTTAAATTTTCGGTCAACAGAAGCAAAGGAAGTAGCTTCTCTCTTCTTCTCAAGCGAACTCGGGACGATCACCATAGGGGCATCGAGACCTTATTACCCGATAGTTGCAAGGTAAGGGAATACCCTCCCTAGATGCCGAAAGTAAAGTTTAATGGTGTTTATTAGCGAGATAAACATGTGGTCGTAGTATTTGATCTTTGGGGATTGAATAGTTTACTTGGAATTAAATAGGAGATTGCGAATTGTTATGAAAATAAATGAGATTAGAGCATGTTTGAATTAATTGAGACCCTGATCATGATATTATATGGTTTAGATTAGGAGGATAATTGAGGAAAGCCAGCTGTGAATTTATCGCATTTATCTGAGACATATCAAGTAAGTCCTTGCATAAACTCTTTTATTAAATGCTGTGGTGGTAAGCCCTTTTATAAACTGTTTTGTTAAAGGTTGTGATAGCGAGTCAATGTTGTGAAGCTTTGTAAAGCTATTGTTAAACTATGTTTGCTTGGGTTGTAAACGTGGATATTTATTCTTTAAACGGTTTTGTCAAACTAACGGTTTTTAGCAAGAAAACTATTCTTTTCCTTAAATTTTTAGAAATCTCTTTTAAAGAAAACCACGTTTTACAAAGCCAAGGTTTGAAAATATTTTGAATCAGAAATTGACGGATATGTTCGTTGAGTACTCAATAAGGGTAGGCTAAGAATACTAGTCTTGGAGGGCTAGTGTAAGTCTTCTGGCAGGAGGCCACCTCCAAAAGATGAACTCTGCTTGAAAAGGCGACAGTGTTGGTTGGTCAGGCCAGTCCCAGCTAGCATTATGCCTGAAAGGTATTATTTATATTCCCGGCATGGACACCCGGATGGTTTTGTTAGGTGTAGAGATGGAGGAGTATCTCACCCGGTGGGCTGTACACTCACCTTGATCAGAATGCCCAACGTGTGGTAATTTGGTCCGGATAAGGTGCACAAAGTGTGGTGCCTTGGCCAATTTATTCTCATGGAGCCCAACGTGTGGTGACATGACTTTTGTCCGAGTGGTGGATTTATTTTGTACAAAGTGTGACATTGAGAAAAACCCACTCCTTGTGAAAAGAGATTGTTTATGTCTTGCCAAATTATTTCTTCGAATATTTTACACTTTGCATACACGAACTATTTAAAAACACCATGTGCACACACAGGACTTACTGAGATTTATTCTCACACCGTTTTACATCATGTTTTCAGGGGATAGACTGTGCTGAGTCAGCGGGGCATGTAATAGTTGAAGCTTTTGCTATTTTCTCTATCCGTTCTAGGAGACATTTATTGCTTATGTTTCTAAACAATATTTTGTTTTATTCCGTTTTGCTCCAAGTTGAGCCTGGTGTAATAAGAATATTTCTTTATTTATCTAAGTTGATCCTTTTAGAGATTGCCTTTATATTTTATACATTGTTCTAAAAACCCCTTGTCCTACGGGACGGGGCGACATCCCCGCCCTTTTAGGGTGCGTAGTCGTGGGGTGTTACAAGTGGTATCAGAGCCAGGTTTAGGTAATTACTTGACTTATGGGGTTCTATTTTCTTAAGTATTTTGATCTGGTTCTAATTTCTGTCTTTTGTTTATAGGATGGTCAAAAGAGTTGTACCGGCTGTCAGAGACTGGCCCGTTGGTTGCGGGAATCCACCTGCCCCACTACCCGTAGTTGACCCACCCGCGTCTGATTCAGAGAGAGAGCGTGAGCCGTCAGTGTTGGACGACCCGATGGTTGAGACGGAGATCAAGGTCGAGGAGAGCCTAGGGGAAGATGAGGGAGATAAGGAGATGACGGAGTTGAGTGAGGGAGAGGTAGATGAGCTCGGGAATATGAACGAGGGAGAGATGGTTAGGGTAGAAAGAGAGGATGAGGAGGTAATGGAGGTTGTCCCGGGAGAGAGAGACAATAGGCAGTCAGCTCTAGGAAGGGTAGATAAGGGAAAGAGGAAGCTAGAATGGAGTCCTAAGGGGTGTGGACTCCGATATGGACTGGGCGTAGATGCCATGCGAAGGAGAAATGGGTTAGTTGATCCATCTGACTTGGGGAGTGAGAGGCCTACGCCTAAGAGTATAGTTAGATTAGCGTTGGACGAGCTCTATGAGATGGCCATGAAAGCCAAGAGATGCCGAGAGGGGGAGTCAGGGCAGCCAAGTGGGAGCGTTGGTTTCGCGAGGAACTACGTAGGGAGACCCGATAGTTCCGTGGGGTGGCTGGTGGAATCGGCCTCTGACGACTCCGACACTTCTGTTGAAACTAGGGGAGTCGAACATAGAAGACCAGCAGCTTTTACTTTGGAATTTACATACTTTTGTTTGTTTATCTTTTTCTTAAGGGAGCATGTGGCTCATAGGGCCTATTAATCATTTTAAATAAAAAGGATATCGTATGGGATGACCCCTTCTTTTCTGCAAAGAATGGTTTATATGACAAGCATGAGTTTCGTTTATTACTTGATTTATCTCTGCACGTTATCATCACATTCTCTTTTAGATAAGTACATTACTATCAACTGATCATGCACCTAACCATATTGTTTTTCCCCTTGATAACTATCTGACCCTGAGTGAATGTGATTAAGATGGCACCAAGACGCCGAACAGTTGTGCATGGCAAAACGGTGCAGGAGAGTGCATCCTCCACCCCGGAATTTGAGCAGGTGCATCGTTCCACCCCCGACGTGGAGGAGCACCTGCCACGCGAGTAAGAATTGGCTTCGGAGAGGTCACGGGATGTGACCATGGGTCAGGCTTTCGACAAGATGGCCTCAATCCTACAGAACTTGACTGAAATGGTGGATAAGGTGGCTAGGAAACCACCGCGGGGAGAGCACCGTGGATCTGATTCCCGGAGCAGAACCGGTATCCAGAACCCCCTACCGGATGGCACCGACAGAGTTGAAGGAGTTGAAGGAGCAATTGGAAGAACTGCTAAAGCAAGGCTACATTCGGTCAAGTACATCACCGTGGGGAGCCCCGGTGTTGTTTGTCAAGAAGAAAGATGGTACCTTGAGGCTATGTATCGATTATCGGGGACTGAACAATCTAACGATCAAGAATAAATACCCTCTACCCTTGATCGATGAGTTGTTTGATCAACTGCAAGGCGCTGCTTGTTTCTCGAAATTGGACCTACGGCAAGGATACTATCAGGTGAGAATCAAAGAAGAAGACATTTCTAAGACTGCATTCAGCACGCGGTATGGCCATTACGAATTTGTAGTAATGCCGTTCGGTGTAACCAACGCACCGGCAGTATTCATGGATTTGATGCATCGCATTTTTCAACCATACTTAGACAAGTTCGTGGTTATATTCATCGATGACATTTTGATCTACTCCAAAAATCCGGAGGACCACGCGGAGCACTTAAAGTTGGTCCTAGAGAAGCTGAGGGAATTCAAGTTTTACGCTAAGTTCAATAAGTGTGAGTTTTGGCTGAGTTCAGTATCTTTCCTTGGTCACGTGATATCTAAGGAGGGGATCAAAGTGGACCCTGCTAAGGTAGAAGCCGTAGCTAATTGGAAACAACTAGAGAACATTACCGAGATACGAAGTTTCCTTGGGTTAGCCGGGTACTATCGTCGTTTCATTAAAAACTTCTCTACTTTAGCTTCACCGATAACACGACTGTTGAAGAAAGATGTCATTTTTGCTTGGAGTGAGAAGTGCGAGGAGAGCTTCCAAGAACTTAAGAGGAGGTTGATTACAGCACCCGTGCTGAGTCTGCCTGAGGCTGATAAGCCCTATGCACTCTATACAGATGCATCCAAGGAAGGACTAGGAGCTGTGCTGATGCAGGAAGGGAAAGTCATAGCCTATGCATCTAGAAAGCTAAAGCCGCACGAAGTTAATTATCCCACGCATGACCTAGAGCTAGCAGCTATAGTGTTCGCCTTGAAGAAATGGTGACATTACTTGTATGGTGCTCAATACAAGGTTTTCACGGACCATAAGAGTTTGAAATATATCTTTATGCAAAAGGACTTGAATCTCCGGTAGCGTAGGTGGATGGAGTTTCTGGAAGAATATAAGTGCCCCATTAACTATTATCCGGGTAAAGCGAATGTGGTAGCAGACGCTCTAAGTTGAAAGGTGAAAATGGCACACTTGAGAATACAGGAGGTGTTGGCAGTCCAGGATATCCTGGGGAAAGAGGCGCAAGTGCAAAAGGGGAAGATCTGCGTGAGCAACCTATCCCTGAAACCCGATCTGGACCAGGAAATTGTATCAAGTCAACAGGGCAGTACAGAATTTCAAACTTTCAGGGAGAAAGAGATCGCAATAGGAGGAGGCGATTTCCGAACCGATGAGAAAGGGGTATTGTACTTTCGGGACCGGATTTATGTACCGAACATCCAAGACTTAAGGAAGAGAATACTGGACGAAGCGCACAAGAGCAAATACACCATACACCCTAGGGAGGTAAAGATGTACCAAGACTTGAAGAGGAAATATTGGTGGGCTGGAATGAAGAGGGATGTAGTTCAGCATGTGTCAACCTGTCTGACATGCCAGAAGGTTAAGATGGAGTATAAGAAGTCTGTAAGTTTACTGTAACCGTTACTGATTCCTGAATGGAAATGGGAAGATGTGACCATGAACTTTGTGATTGGCCTTCCGATGACCAAGTCACACAAAGATGCGATCTGGGTGGTAGTGGACCGATTGACCAAGACAGCGCATTTCATACCAGTAAACGTAAGGGACTCAATGGAAAAGTTGGCTCAGACATATACCCGAGAAATTTTAAGGTTGCATGGTGTACCGTTCAGCATCGTGTCGGATAGGGACCCTAGATTCACTTCAAGGTTCTGGGGTAAGTTCCAGGAGTCCTTGGGCACGACCTCGAAATTCAGCACCTCTGCTCATCCGTAAACAAACGGTCAATCCGAAAGAGTCATTCAGATACTGGAAGACATGCTCCGAGCATGTATCTTGGACTGTGGAGACAAGTGGATTGAGTCTTTACCGCATGTGGAGTTAGCATATAACAACAGCTATCAGGCGTCGATCGGAATGGCGCCGTACGAAGCATTGTATGGGCGAAAATGCCAGGTACCGATATACTGGGGATGGACAGAAGAAGGGAACGTTAAAAAGACTGGTGAAGTATGCATTCAGGAGATGACCGACAAGATTAAGTTAATTCGGGAAAGGCTAAGGGCAGCACAAAGCAGACAGAAAAGTTATGCAGACACTAGGAGGAAGGAATTGGAGTTCCAAGTAGGTGACCGTGCATTCTTGAAGTTGACTCCTAGTAGAGGAATCCTAAAACATCCGAGGGGAGGGAAGTTGAGTCCTAGGTATTTGGGACCATTCCCGATATTGGAGAAAATTGGACCGGTTACCTACCGACTGGACTTACTTGATGGCCTAACCGGGATGCATGACGTATTCCATATCTCTCAGTTGAAAATGTACAATCCCGATCCGAGTCATGTACTCAATGAGGAACCGTTGGAGTTGCAACCCAATCTGAGTTATGTGGAGAGACCCGTCAAGATCTTGGAGCGGAGTATCAAGACGCTCCGAAACAAGCAGATACCCATGGTGAAGATACTTTGGGATCATCATGGAGCACAGGATGCAATGTGGGAAACGGAGGAATGGTTAAGACGAAAGTATCCGGGTATGCTCGAAGGGTATGAAATCTGAATTTCGGGACGAAATTCTCTTAAGGGGAAGGGGATGTAATACCCCGCCCAAAACCATCTTTGACTATGGGAAAAAGTCATGCATTGCATAGCATCTTGCATTTTATGTGGTAGCTAGAATAATTTTATTTGCATGGATGCATGTGAATTTTTCCGTTACTCTTGCATTTGAATTAATTGATGTGAAATAGTTGTGTTGTTAAAGACTTGTTTAAGGGAGGTTTGGTCGAAGATTTTGAAGGATGAGTATTGGGGTGGTAAGAACTTCTTGTAGAAAAAATAGCATTGGAGTTGTTTTGGAATAGCGGGGAGGTTGGTGATTTCCTTTGGTGACCCGAGTTCGAATCCTACCTTTTGTGAAGTAAGTTTCTTTTCTTGAAATTCTTTTCTTTAGACCGTTTCTTATCTTGGCCGAAAAAGAATCTAGCTATCCTAGAGAAATTTTAGTATTTTTACTCCAAGGAAATAAGTCTCTATATTTATTTCCTAAATTCAAGGACTTTGATGTGAATAAAGTTCACCTTTAATTTTCATCTCGTGTTACTTAGGATTTTCGAAAAAACCCCTAGCTAGGAGCCATTTTGAAGAATTTCAAGTGGTATAAAACTCTTCTTGATGAATATTAGAGTTAGGGAAAAATCTTATTTCACCTCTTCAAAAATTCTAGCCATAATCCTTTTATTTATTTAATTGTTTTAGAGAAATATTTTAACTAAAGTCTTAGATATTTTCTTTGGGTTTAAACGCCACTTCCATAGGAGTAAGACTCTATATTTAACTCCTAAGTTCAAGGATTTTAGCTAAGGATGAAATTTGTTTTATTTTCAGGTTTTGTTCCCTTGAATTTTCGGAAACTATAAGCTGGAAATATTCTGGAAATTTTTCCAGATTTTGACCGCCACCTTGGAGCACCTTTAGATCAAACCAAACTCTTCTAGGACTAGAGGAAATCTTATCCAAATCCTTGATAAAACCAGATTTTATTTCAATCCAAATTCAACTAGGATTTCTTCCTTTTCCTAGCTGAATTTCGGCAGCTTTGTATCAACACAAGCTGTCCGAAATTCCAGCCATCTTTAGCTACAATCCAACTCTGAAAATCCTAACTCAAAACACCTAGAACACTCCTTAACAATTCAACTACCTTAGCTGCACAAAACCAGAATTTTATTCACACAAAAACACTGAAATTCGTCCAGCATATACACAGAAAAATTCGGACAGCTTTGTGCAGGATTTTCGGCCAGCGTTGTGTTCCTACTTCAACCGAAAATCTGCACACATCATTCACTGAAAAACCCCAGCTGAACAAGCTATTTTCAGCGCCTAAAACCCTCAAGTTTCCTCTGGAAATTTCGGTAGAATTATAGCAGCCAAACCAGTCCAAAACTTGCTACACTTGCACATAATTTTCACAGCACTTGCACAGGATTTTTCAGTCATCAAAACTCACTCAAACTCTTCCTTGTTTGGCCCAAAATTCAGAACACATTCAGCCCTTCCTTTGAGCAACATTTCGGCCAGCATAGAGGAGCAAATTACAGAATCTTTTCCTCCATAAAACTCACCTAAAAATCGGCAGCAAGGAGACGCGCGCAAGCTGGAAATTCCGCCTTTGCTGTCCAAGAAACCTAAAGCCATTAGGAATCTATCTAAACATCACCATCTAACCCTAAACCAATCTTCTCCAACTTTAAATCATAACAACCGTTTACCCTCTCCATTCTACACGAAAATTTCAACAACATCTCTCTACAAATTTTCGAAACCACAAGAGTTATTCCAAGCAAAAATCGAACACACCTTAAGGTAAGCACAAATCCTTTCAACCTCTTGATGCCGTTTTCTCTAATGATTCTTTTCTCTTTCTTCTACCCTTAAATCATGCCCTATAGAGGCTGATTTCCTCTTCTTCTTAAATTTTCGGTCAACAGAAGCAAAGGAAGTAGCTTCTCTCTTCTTCTCAAGCGAACTCGGGACGATCACCATAGGGGCATCGAGACCTTATTACCCGATAGTTGCAAGGTAAGGGAATACCCTCCCTAGATGCCGAAAGTAAAGTTTAATGGTGTTTATTAGCGAGATAAACATGTGGTCGTAGTATTTGATCTTTGGGGATTGAATAGTTTACTTGGAATTAAATAGGAGATTGCGAATTGTTATGAAAATAAATGAGATTAGAGCATGTTTGAATTAATTGAGACCACTGATCATGATATTATATGGTTTAGATTAGGAGGATAATTGAGGAAAGCCAGCTGTGAATTTATCGCATTTATCCGAGACATATCAAGTAAGTCCTTGCATAAACTCTTTTATTAAATGCTGTGGTGGTAAGCCCTTTTATAAACTGTTTTGTTAAAGGTTGTGATAGCGAGTCAATGTTGTGAAGCTTTGTAAAGCTATTGTTAAACTATGTTTGCTTGGGTTGTAAACGTGGATATTTATTCTTTAAACGGTTTTGTCAAACTAACGGTTTTTAGCAAGAAAACTATTCTTTTCCTTAAATTTTTAGAAATCTCTTTTAAAGAAAACCACGTTTTACAAAGCCAAGGTTTGAAAATATTTTGAATCAGGAATTGACGGATATGTTCGTTGAGTACTCAATAAGGGTAGGCTAAGAATACTAGTCTTGGAGGGCTAGCGTAAGTCATCTGGCAGGAGGCCACCTCCAGAAGATGAACTTTGCTTGAAAAGGCGACAGTGTTGGTTGGTCAGGCCAGTCCGAGCTAGCATTATGCCTGAAATGTATTATTTATATTTCCGGCATGGACACCCGGATGGTTTTGTTGGGTGTAGAGATGAAGGAGTATCTCACCCGGTGGGCTGTACACTCACCTTGATTAGAACGCCCATCGTGTGGTAATCTGGTCCGGACAAGGTGCACAAAGTGTGGTGCCTTGGCCAATTTGTTCTCATGGAGCCCAACGTGTGGTGACATGACTTTTGTCCGAGTGGAGGATTTATTTTGTACAAAGTGTGACATTGAGAAAAACCCACTCCTTGCGAAAAGAGATTGTTTATGTCTTGCTAAATTATTTCTTCGAATATTTTACACTTTGCATACATGAACTATTTAAAAACACCATGTGCACACACAGGACTTACTGAGATTTATTCTCACACCGTTTTACATCATGTTTTCAGGGGATAGACTGTGCTGAGTCAGCGGGGCATGTAATAGTTGAAGCTTTTGCTATTTTCTCTATCTATTCTAGGAGACATTTATTGCTTATGCTTCTAAACAATATTTTGTTTTATTCCGTTTTGCTCCAAGTTGAGCCTGATGTAATAAGAATATTTCTTTATTTATCTAAGTTGATCCTTTTGGAGATTGCCTTTATATTTTATACCTTGTTCTAAAGACCCCTTGTCCTACGGGACAGGGTGACATCCCCGCCCTTTTAGGGTACGTAGTCATGGGGTGTTACAAAGTAATCAAAGATTGGTTAATGATTGTTAGAATATAGATTCATTGGCTAATTTCATACTTAAATCACCTAGAATATGGGAATTTGTGTAAGGATTGATTTTAATGCATCTTTTGGATAAAATTGGTTGAGACAGAATATGTTCACTAATTTATCTAGAAGATAGTGATTTTATACATTGCAAACGAAGTGGGTCTACTTGAATCCTTCATGATGTCAAGATAATAATTAATTGTGAGAATAACTAGTCAATCATTATTGTATATTCAAGAATTTCTATCTATTTACATGTCTTTTCTCCTTATTCTCACTCTTTGATTATCCTTGCGACTTTTCTTGTGTGACTTAATTTTCTCTAGTATATTAGGTTAGTAGGTTATTTACTTGTATTTCTCTATTCTATTGGCTAAACAATAAAAATTTTGGTAAAGTAAGATGGGAGCCTAAGTTCTCTTAGATTCGATACTTGCTATTCCCTATACTATACGATGAGTATACTTGCATGTATATGTGGTTTTAATGATTAACATTTTAATTAAATCTTGATTAATTGTAGACTTTGTTGATAATATTTTCTACACTAAAAAACACGCATCAAGTTTTTAGCGCCATTGCCGAGGATGGACACTATCAGAAATACTCAAATCTTGTTGTTTAGCCTTTATTATATTTTTAAATATCACTAACTTTTGTGTTTAGGTAGTTTGTGAATATTTCTAATTTGTGTATTTTTCTCTTCTTTGTTTTTCTATTATTTTTGTTTATTTTTATTTTTATTTTCAATTTAATTTTTGTTTTTCTTTGAGTGCAAGATTCAAAACATCATCATGGACAATTATTTATAGGTACAATGTTAAAGGAGCTACCATGATGATAAATTGGCAAGGTTACAAGCTTGGATTAACGCTTTTAGTAAGACGTTACTTGAAGCTTCAATCGAATCCTTTATTGCCAATACAAATACGTCCATTATGTGGCATGAAGAAGCATCCCAACGCATAAGCCATCAAAGAACACAACTAGCAAAGTTGGTTGAGGATGTCATAAAGGCCCATACACTTGAACAAGAGAACCCCCAAGAAAAGAAAAAAGGATGTGAGGAACAATTGCCCAATGTGAAAAGGGAGGTATTCGATTCTCCACTATGTGCTAATAATTTTAATCTTTCTTTGTTACATGATTTCTTAGGTTCCTCTCCATTCTTGAAGGGCAATGGTTCAAATGATGATGTATGGAGTTTATCATGTCTCAAGGAGTTAGATTTATCTGTGATTTATTATAAGAAGTCCTTGAAGGATATTGACAAATTCTACCATTCATCCCAATTTTAGGTTGGTAACTTGGTATCTGTTTGGGGTTGAAAACTATGGATTTCTTGATCCCATCTTTAAAATCTACATTACTAAATCTAAAGGAAAATTTTAACTGTGACAAATCTCTTAAAAGGATAAGTGGTAATTCTAATGTTTATATACTTTTTAGACATAATTTATGTTTTTGTGATAGAAACTTGATTTGTATGTCTAAAAATGTGTTATGGAAGGCGAGTCATGCATTTATATTCATTGCAACTAATATTTTCCTTAAACCCTCCATTTTTCAAAACCCTTTCTTATTTCTACTTTCATCATGCCTACCTTTTTCAATGAGCTTTAATTTATTTTACAAAGGTTTGATGAGAAAACTTGATGAGTGAAAATTTTGTTTTGTGTTTAGTTTTGTTTTTTCTCTCCCAAATAAGGAAACTATTTTCCATCGTAAGTGTGGGAGAAGTAAGTCGTGTCTTTATTTGCTTTCTTAGAATTTTTTTCTTTTATTTAGGCAAATTTTTATTTTGTTATTATTTTCTTTGTGCTTTTCTTTGTGTTTTCTTTTGTAGGTAGGAATAAAGTCCTCTTGAACAAGCCCTTCTCTCTATTTTTAGTTTTGATATCTATTAGCACTTTATTGCATTTGGAAAGTATTGCTTAAACTTTCTATTCCTTTATTATTTTTGGTCCCTTTGGAGATGCTTTCTTGTGCATTTTTTTTTTTGGGACCAATGAGGACATTGTCCAGTTTAAGTGTGGGGGAGTGATTTAGTAATATTCTTTGTCCAAATTTTATCTCTGATCTTGGTATTTTCTTGGCACCAAACAATTTTGTTGAAAATTTGAAAAAATTAAAAAATTTGAAAATTTGAAAGTTTGGAGATTTGGAGCAAAATTGAGCTTATTTGTCTATAATGGAGTTGTGATTTTCTTTTAATTTTGGATATGAATTTGTCATTTATTATGGTTTGATTTTTATTAAAAAAGTAAACTTATGTATTAAGTTGGATTTTGCTTAGTCTTGAAAATTTAAGTTAACCTTGGTTATATTTGGTATTTGAGTTTTATTTTATTCTTTGAGTTTGAATATGGATGATATGATGAAATATGGGAACAGTTGTTGACTAATTCTTGTATTATAAATTTAAAATTTGCTTGACTTTGAGTTAGAAAAAAGGAATGTGAGGGAAAAAAAATTTTGAGTAAGAAAGAAAGAATGTGAGTTAAAAAAAATTACTTTCATCTGTTGAATATATATATATATATATATATATATATATATATATATATATATATATACCTTTTCATGAAAAGGGGGCCAATATGGTGAGTAGAAGAAAAGAAATAAAGAACCATCATACTCTCTTGAGGCTATCTCGAAGGCAAGAAGGTAAGGAAAGAAAAAATGCAAAAAGAGAAAGAAGAAAAAGAAGATTGCTGAAAAAAAAAATGATAATGACTATAAGAGAGCCAATGCTGTGTGTGAAGAGAAATCCATGCACTTGAGGCTATTAATTCTAAGTCACTGAAAAAAATTTTGAGAGGAAAAAAGAGAATGGAGTGTTTTCCTTATCTTATTACTTGAGTTGAGTAAATTTGAGTTTATGATGTTGAAATTGGTTAAATGGCTTGACTTATATGATTTATGTTATCTATGTTTTTGTTTGAGGAGTAGAATAATTTTCTTGTACCAGATATAAGCTTGTTTAACTTGAATTTGATGGCCTTGGAATTATCGATTTAATACATAAGTTTACAAGCTTTTAAAAGGATTGAGTGAATGACAAGTTTATATTTAAGGTTGGAAGAAGGCTATGTCTTCATTATGGATGAATTTTCTAAGGAAAATTTTGCTAAATTTGTTCTAAATGCTTAGTGTCTAATTCTTGTTTACTTGAGGACAATCATAAGTTCAAGTGTGGAGGTATGTGATAGGGGCTAAAATTATTATTATTTTTCTAGTTATTCGAGATTATTTTGAGATACTTTTTTTATAATAACTAGACATATTCCTTCTTATTTGATATTTTACTTGTAAAAAGTTTTTTTTGACAAATTTGCGTAGATTTAGATAAATTTTGAGCAAAAAGTGAAAGATTCCAGATTGGACCCTGTGCTAGGTCCAGTTAAGGCACCAAGCACCAGGTCTATTCTAGAAAAACAACAATTTTGAACAGAACTAGATTGGACCCGGTGCTAGCTGGGTCAAATGGACCCAGCGCCAGGTCCATTTTGATAAATATCATCGGGTTTTTCTTTTCAGATCAGATTTTGTCAATTTCAGTTTAATTCTTTTGGGAACTCTTTTAACCACGGAAAAAGACTCTTGTAGGCACTTTTTGGCAATTAGAACTCCTATAAATATAAGAGCATAACATTGCACAAAAGAATTTTCATAGTTTTCAATTCTGCAATGTAATATCTTTGAAAAACTACTAGAGAAACACTAATATTTAGGAGGAGAATTCTTAAAGAAGAAGATGAGGTTGCTCAAGAAGGTTTCAAAGAAGAAGAAGAAGGCTTACTTGTCTATGAGTGGTTTCTTTTTCTCTTCTTTGTAATTTATTAACAATTTGACATTAATATTTTAATTGTCTTTAGAGGATATTCTTTTGGATTCATGATTTTGTATTGATTTTAGTTCTTTGATCAATTTATTGCTATTCTTGATTTTTGATTAGTTGAGTATAATAGCTTATTGTATTGAACTATCTTCTAATTAACTTGCAAAATTATGTTAGGAGAGAATGACTAACTAATTAATTCAATACTAGTTATTCTTAACTTGCTTGAAAAAGATGTTAAGGGTTAAGACTAAGTAATCAAAGATTGGTTGATGATTGTTAGAATATAGATTCATTGGCTAATTTCATGCTTAAATCACCTAGAATATAGGAATTTGTGTAATGATTGATTTTAATGCATCTTTTGGATAAATTGGTTAAGACAAAATATGCTCACTAAATTAACTAGAAGATAGTTATTCCATATATTACAAACGAAATGGATCTACTTTAACCCTTCATGATATCAAGATAATAATTAATTGAGAGAATAGCTAGTCAATCTTTATTGTGTATTCAAGGATTTTTATCTTACATATCTTTTCTCCTTATTCTCACTCCTTGATTATCCTTGTGACATTTCTTGTGTGACTTAATTTTCTCTAGTATATTAGGTTAGTAGGTTATTTACTTATATTTCTCTATTCTATTAGGTAAAAAATAAAAACTTGGGTAAAATAAGGTGGGAGTCCAAGTTCTTATGAATTTAATACTTACTATTCCATATACTATACGATAGGTATACTTGCTCATATATGTGATTTTAGTGATTAGTATTTTAATTAAAGCTTGATTGATTGTGGATTTTATTGATAATATTTTCTACACTAAAAAACCATCAACAAGCTTGATGGTGTTAATCAAGAATGAAGAAGAAGTATACAATGAGGCAAATGACTTTTTCCCACATCTGATAGCCTCAACCGAAAAGGGAGGATCAGGTGGTCCTAATGGCTATCTAGAAATTTGAAATTCAAAAGTATAGATAAGCTATCAATTCATATCAAATAGTGTAACTCATATTGAAAATAGTTTGGTTTGGCTTATATTTTAGTAAAATATAACAAGTCATGTGATGACTATTGATCGATTACCTAAATGTCATTTTTAATATGATTTACAACTCTATTGCATAACTTTAATCATGCTTTCTTGAAAAACTCATTAGCGAAGACCAAATCTTAGAAAGCTAGTTCTTTCATTTTCCTTAAAAATCTATGCATAGACGCATTATAGAATGGAGAAGAGTCAACTAGAGAGTAGATTATGATATTGACACCTATATATGATGGATTATAGCCATGAATATGTCAATTGAACATAGTCCGCCTATATTTACCCTCTATTTTTTTTTCTCTAAAGTTACCCTCTTCCATAAAGTTTCCTTAGAGAAGTTAACTGAGCCCAATCCAATCTAATCTGATTTAATTATAGCCCTTCTTATACTAGACACCCATTTCAAACCTATTCCTATTTCTCAAAATAGACAGGGCTTGGGCCTTGTATTATCTCCAAAATGCCATAAAACTTTCGGCCCTAAATTGAATAACCCAAATCCCTGAGATCTTAGTACAACTAGTAGCCTAAGCCTCCCAATTAGAATTAACCGTGGACTTTTTGAAAATTGATTCTCCAATCTCCATATCTAAGTAATTGTCTAAGTTTATCCTGTCCCGTGTACCAATCAATAGTCATCTTCACCAGGCCAAAAAGACTTTATTGCATAATAAAGTATTGTTTTGGTAAGTAGGAGATTTATTCACATCAAAAGAAAGCAAAAGAGTCCCTATCCTAGAATGACCACAAAGGTTGGCCAAAAGAGTGACAAACCTTCGTTGTTGGTTGAAGAAATTATTAATGAAGAAATACCTTGCATATCCAAAATAGCTAAGGAGACAAGCCTTACCAAGCCCCCAACCTATCCATTATTCTTTTGTTTGAAACTACCAAGGGCTATCCAAGCCTAGAGTAGTTGGATCATTGTGAGTTTTTCTCCACTCACATAAACCTTCCATTCTATTTCTCTCTGAACAAAAATTTTCTTTATTGCTTTAGTTTTCTAAAATTCTACACCTTGTTGGCTTTCAGTTATTCCATTTTGTTCCTGGTATTAGTTTTTCTAGTAGCCTTACTTTTTGTTGGAAAAACAATGTAGACTTACATGCGATTGTAGCCAATAATAATATTATAAATTATTTATCTTTTTCTGAATCCCTTGAGCAATCCATGGTAGCTGACCAGTATTTATGCCATTTAATAACTATGCTAGGAAATTGACTATTTGCAATGAATTGAATGAAGTAGGTCAATCCTTTAATGGTCTTTAGCTTATTATTAGAGATTTTAACAGCATTTGTTCACAAGAGAAAAAGCAAGGGAGTGGTTTCATACTTTATCTAGCCATATAGGTTTTAATACATTCATATTTAGATAAAACAAGTCTTGTTAATATGGAGTCTAGTGATCTATTTTTTTATATAGAATAACAAAAGTGTTGGTAAGAAGAATGTCCAAGCTAGACTGGACTGATGAGGACTAGTAAATACTGCTTGGAGGATATTATTTCCTCGTGCCATGATCACTCACCTTAATTGTCATTTTTTCCTCAGAACAATCTCCTCTTTTATTTGATACCCCTCTTTCTAAAATTAGACAGCCAAAACTCTTTCAATTTGAGTCCATGTAGACACGGGATGAATCCTCTAATAATATCTTAAAGGTAGCTTGGTCAAAGGATGCACAATGGCTCCCCTGATTACCAACTTTCCCAGGCTATCTGTAATACCAAATTTGCCCTCAAGAATTAGAACAAAAATAATTTTAGCCACATTAAACTATGATATAGGATATTAGGAAAAAACTTGATGTCATCCAAACCCTTTCCCAAACTAAGACCAATATGGAAAGAGAAAAAGTATATCTCGATGAATTAGTTAAACTATTGAGAAAATTATGTGGTGGGAAAAATCTAAATCTATTTGGATGGAGGAAGGTGACAATAATACTCAGTTCTTTTTATCTTACTGCAATTACTCACTGAAGGTACAATAGCATTAACCACATACTTTCTCCTAATAATTGTTGGAAGATAGATTGGTATAATATTGATTAATCCTTTGAATAATATTATACCAATCTGTTTTCATATACCCATCCCCAATTCCTTGACAATCTTAGCAACTTATTCTCCCCTTATATCTCTAGTAATGATTTTAACAATTTATGTTTATGTCCTTCTGCTAGTGCTATCAATTACACTTTTTTGCTACGGAGTTTGGTAAATGTCCTGGACTAGTTGCTATGACTTCTTACTTTTTTAGGTCCTAATACTATATCATAGTTGATACAATTACTAAAGTTGTACAATATTTTTCTGATCATTGTCATCTTTTGAAAGTTTTCAATCATACTTTTGTCACTTTTATACCTAATAATGAGAATGCACACAAGGTGGAACATTTCCGTCCTATTTTTCTATGTAATGTGATTTACAACATGTTCACAAAAATTATTACTGATAGGCTGAGACCTTGTTTAGATAGCATTGTTGCTCTTGCTCAAGGAGCTTTTATCTCAAGTAGATGGCATTACTGAGAACATAATTGCAGTACATAAAATTATGCACCATTTTAATTTTTTAAGAAAGGTAAGCTTAGTCTTATGGTACTTAAGATTAACATGGCTAAGATATATGATAAAGTTGAGTGGTCTCTTCTAATCCACATTCTTCTCAAGCATAGTTTTCCAACTAAATTGTTTAATATCATTAGGGAATGTCTGTCTACCTCTTTTTTCTCTATTCTTATTAGCGGCTCTCTTTTTAGATTCTTCTTCCTTCTCATGGGCTAAGAAAAGAAGATTCTTTGTCTCCTAATTTGTTTGTGATTTATATTGATCTTCTTTCCAGATTGATCATGTATGTTGAACTCAAAAATAGCATTCATGGAATTAAGATTAATAGGGATGATTTGTTGAAGTTCTTATCTTATGTACGCTAATGATTTGACAATATTTTGTAAAGCTAATTTGTAGGAGACCATGATTTTGTTAAATATCTTAGACATTTATGTAATGGGGTCAAAACAATCTATCAATTTGGAGAAACCATGATGCATTTTAGCAAGAATGTGGAGGATGATCTGAAAACTAGCATATGCACTACCTTTGGGAGGAACGAATGTTCATATTATGGTAAGTATTTTGGGGGGCCCTTTTGTAAAAAATTTTAGTGATATTATAGATAAACTCAGGAGAAAACTAGAAGGTTGGAAAACTAAACTGCTATCTTAAGCTAGAAGAGGAATTTTTATTCAATTAGTTGCTCAATCTATCATATTACATGTTATGCAATGTTTCATGCTACCTCTTTCTTTGTGTCATAATTAGATGCTCTTATTCGGGATTTTTAGTGAGAATTTAAGAAAGGGGATGGCATATGTCTTTATTTGAAATCTTGAAATTCTATCAATAAGGCTAAGACTACTGGTGGTTAAGGCTTTAAAAAATTTAGCAAAGTTAACAAAGCTTTGATCTCCAAACTTGGTTGGAATTTATACACTGTGCCTCATAAACCTTGTGTGAAAATACTATACTTGGAAAAGTGACCTATAAACTCTTCTTGGGTTTGGAGCAGCATTTAAAATATTACGAATCTCCTCAATAAAGACATTTATTATAAGGTAGGATTAAATTCGTTGGCGAAGATAAGGGAAGGGTGCCTAAATTACTTAATTATAGAACCCAGTTGTACAGAATGAAAAGGAATCTATTTTCTTTGTCCTGCATCCTATGGATAAGAAGCTAAAATATTGGAAATATGATTAGATCCACAACATTTTCTTGTTGGTTTTTGCTAGGAAAATATTAAAAATCAAAATTCTTCACTTTGAGGAACAAGACTCCTTCTAAGATAGGAAAATTTTTAGTTAAGTTGTATACAAATTACAAAGCCAAGAAATTTCTTTAACTTAGCCTACAGATTCTAGTAGCTTATGAAGAAAGATCTAGGCTTCTAATATGCATAACCGCCACAAACATTTTATTTGAATAAAGATTCTTGTGTAATTTTTAGCATGTAATCTGAGACAATGCAACATATTTTTTTACAATTAATGTCCCTTGATAACCATGATTTAGTTGAATTTAAAATGGTAAATGCACTTGGAGGCTTTTAAAGATTGGAGTCTAGAAGGATGGTTAGTCATGCTAATGAATCCTAACAACATGTTCCTCATTAGTATTATTGAAAAGAAGGAGCACTTGAATTTTGCTATGTAGTTATGGAGAAGACCAAATAATTCAGCAACAAACTTAGATGTAGAGAAAATGCTAAAAAATGTGAGGAAATGTCAGCTAGTATTAATAGGCTGGCTAAAGCATATCGGAATATAAATGTTAGAAAAAGACTGAAGAAAGTATCTAGACAACAAAGACAAATATGAAAGGCTTCTCTAGTTATTTGGATGAAAGCTAATTTTAATGTAACCTTTCAGAATAGTAAAGTGGTAGCTATGGCTTTGTTCAAAAATGATAATGGGGAAAATTCTCAAAGGATGGATTGGAAAGGACATTACAACTTATAACTAATATCTTTACTACTGAGGCCATTGCAACTCTTCATGCTTTTCGCTTATGTGAGGATTTCAAGGGTGAAATGTAATATTTGTGTGAAACCCCGATCTTTTTCCGTTGTGCCTTTCTACTTAGGGGTTTTAGTTAATTAGGTGGGTTGTGACCCAAGTTTTTATTGGGGAGTTAAGTGTAATAACTATAAGTTGTGACCTACTTAAGGTGATTATTATTGTAACCAGGAATTTTGTTTAACTTTCTTGGAGTTTGTTATCAATTACACATCATTTCTGAATAGAGAATAACATAGTTTTAGAAATTACTTTGAAAGAAGTTTAAACAATGAGGGAGGAGTATTAGAGAAGGAATTAGAGCTTGAGACTTCGAATCATGGTGAGCGTTCATCTCAATCTCTCTTTTAACGGTTATAGTTTATTATTCTGGGAGTTAAGTTCCTAATAGAGTCTTGGGGAATGTAGAGTTCTGAATTGGGGATTTCAATAGTGTCTATGATTCTAAATTTTAGTTGTAACTGTTGGGAATTGTAGGTGCATGGAAGATTGTAGTGGTGATTAGGAATTTCTGAAGTGCTGAATTGGGATTTTTGGTGTTGTTTGGAAAGAAGAACCAGGTTTCCTGTATTTTGAGTTCTGATATATTATTTCCAGAAAATTCTCTTCTATTTGGTGATGATTAAAATGTATGCTTATTTGGTTATATGAAAACTGGAATGAGCATGACTAGTTAGATTGTTTATTAATATGCATGTTTTATTAAAATTATGATGTTAAGTTACTGTAAACATTCTATTTTTGGTTTATGGATTTGATGAATGCTTGTGTATGTTTTTGGTAGGGGAACCCCAATTTCTTATGTATGGCCCTGGGCTAGGAGGGATACAATACCCAGTCTTATGTATGGCCCTTACTACCATGATTTAATATCTAGTTTTTGTATGGCCCCTCTTCTAATGGGATACAATAGTTAGAAATTGATATCAATAGACCAATCTTACCCCTAAGCATGATTTAGTTTTGAATTTGATTAGTGTAAAACTCTATTTTTGTGTGAGTGTAATGCAAAGTTTGTTTGTAAAGGGGGGTTGGTTGTGTTGGTTGCTTGGTTCAATTGGATTTCTTGAGTTTGTGAAACCTAAAATTGAGCCTAATGTTTGTTCTGTTTTGTTCTATTTGAGGTTCTATTTTTCATATGCGAAACCCGATCACAACCGGCATCTATTCAATCTTATGCCTGGTGTCGGTTATTTCTAGTATATCAAACTTTGATTAATCTATTTTGAATCAGCAGCTATTAATCCTTCTCTTTGGCCGTCAGTTATTCATAGAACCTTGGCACCTGAACTCTCTGGAACAAACTGGTGCTAGTTTAACACCCTAGCTGGCACCGATAAACTGACTTCCTTTTTATCTGACTTAAACAGGCGCCGACTCTTAGCTCCAACCGGTGCTTGTTCATGTTCAAAGTGTGGTGCCCTTCTTTTTGTCCAAGAAATCCTCGGGTTCTTCTTGGTTTCTATTCTTGTGATTTGTTTGTAATGTTCTTGGTCTCATAGCGCAAACAACTCACCAAATGAGCATTTTCTATGTATTATGTAAAGTTTATAAACTTTTTGCAAAACTATTATTATAGTAACATACTTATTCCCAGGCAAACCTATTTTTTTTACTGAGCTATTAAGCTCACCCCTTATTATCATTGTTCAGGATCTTAGTCGAAAGGTAAGGAGCTAGAAAAATGGTTTGATGGAGATCATGTGTAATTGTGATGTTGATTGTAATTTTTTGTTTAGGGATGGCCTTTTTTTTGGGATTTTATTTAAGTTCTAGTTATGTTTGAATGCTTTTTGGAAGTGAGATTTTGGATTGACATATTTAAGCAAGTTTTAATGTCCCTATATTTTATCTTGTATTTGAGGGCCTTGTATTTAAGTTTCAACAAATATGAGTTTTGTGTGGGTTATGTGGGTATTAGAGTGGAGCAGATGCAACGTGGTAGATTCAGTTTGATATGTTAAGGGTTTGATACTCCTTTTTGAGGTGTAGTCATGTCGTTCCCGAATTTGGGGCATGAAATTTTGAAAAAGACTTATTGAGCATGATTAGCTATCTTAGAGGATGTTCTATTACTGAAGAATAGACTAGCAAAAAATTATAAATTCTACTAAATAAATCCTTGATCATTGGCAACTTTGGAAGATATACTTTTCGAATTTGTAACTTAGGGGATAATTTCTTATTTAATGTTCTAAAACTTTTAATCTTTTTGGAGATATTCCCTTTTTCCAAATCCCTTCTACTGCGTCTTTTGAGAAAGGAGGAATTTGGAGAAACTTCTGATGATACTTGTTTAACTGCTCTGGATGACATTCAAGGCTAATTATTATTCAGTAAAAAAAATAAAATAAAATAATTGGTTGGAAGATTATGAGGCATTTAGTATGATATAGCAAGCAGCTACTTTTGGGATTTTCATAATCATGTAACTGAGTATGGATTTACATAGGTTGTATTTGGAAAGAAATTCTTCTCAATCCAAACTAAAACTCCAATTTAAAATAATATTTATTTAAATAATTATCATTTCCACATACCCTCACAATGCATAATATTTTCTCTTTCGTTAATGATTGTGGGTCTCACATTTAATAATATTTTATTAAATTTTAATAAACTCATATCAATCCAATCATTATCCAAATACAACATAAAATCTATTTTTATTTTCATTTGGTAGCTATAACGACAATTTAAAATATTTATTTTGACAAATGTCTAGGTCCTGGTCCATCTTGCCTCCCATTGTATATTTGATTTGGGCAATAGTTTTCTTTTTTTTTTTTTATGCAAATGTAAATAGTATAATATTAATCAATAAGAATTTATATAGTTGACTAGTTTATAGTCGAGTAGACTACAAACTAGAGGATCTCATTACATACCTCGATACTAGTTTGAACATCAGGGTACATCGCAAAAATTACAGTGTACATATGTGTTTTAATCTTTTTTCATAATATCCCCCGGATGGCAGGCTACACCCTCAAAAATTGCCTTGTTACGAGAAGTCCAGATGTAGTAAAATGTAGCCGCAAGAGTAGTAGACCTGGCCTTAGAGAACCAAGAGGTACCCCGGTTTCCATACTTATACCACATGAGACAAGTTTTTGCTGAATTCAGAAAATGTGGGAGACATAACTAATTTTTCACATCTGTCCAAATGGTAGCGGACACCAAGCATTTGAAGAACAAATGATTCATCGTTTCTGATTGAGACTTACACAAAGGACATGTCAAGTCATCAAGTCTGAAGCCAAGAGCATCTTTGGTCTTAAGCCTACCCTTCGTACATAACCAAAGAATGAATGAGTGTTTGGGCGTTAAACCTTGCTTCCATATAGTATTGGCCCAATACGCAGAGTGTGTAGTAGATCTCAGATAGTCGTAGGCAAAAGAAGTGAAAAAAGTATTACAGTTGGCCTAAGAATGGATTAGATCAGCTGCATAGTGTGACTGACCTTCACGCTCAACAATTATGTCTCTTATTGCCAGCAATTTGTGAAACAAGGGAGAATGTTCCTTATGATCCTCAATTTCCCAAAAAGAACCACCTTTCAAGTAGTAGTGATCCATCCATTTGACCCACAAAGATTGCTTCTCCGCCTGTATGTCCCAAATGATTCTAGACATAAGAGCACCATTCCAAATTTTTAAATTCCTCAACCCAAGACCACCCTCAGACTTTGGAAGGCAGACATTGTTCCAGGCAACAGAGTGTTTATTAGAGTCCCATAGGAAGTCCCGAGCCATCCTTTCCAACTGACAGATAACAGTAGATGGAGTAGGAAGAATTGACAGCCAAAAACATTCGACCCCTTGGAGCACAGATTGAATCAGCTGTAGGCGCCCAGCATAGGATAGTGAGCGAGCAGACTATCTCCCAATGAAGGAACTAATACGATCAAGCAAAGGTTTAAAGAAAGTTAGTCTAATTCTTCCATTCATGATTGGTAAGCCAAGGTAGCGAAAAGGAAGCTCCTCAATAGGAATGCCAGTGTCAGCCAAAATTGTTTCTTAATTATTCGGATCAATCCCCGCAAGATAAATACTAGATTTGTCCTTATTGATTTCAAAACCTGAACAACTTTTGGATTCTTCTAGGCAGTTAAAGAGAATGCGGATAGAAGAACAGTCACCCCTAGCAAACATCATGAGGTTATCCGCAAAGGCAAGGTGGGTAACCCTTAAGGCCTTACACTTGGGGTGGTACAAGAATGATGACCCAAGTGTATGAACTTTGACAAACCTTGAGAAATATTCTAAACATATGACAAACAGCAGTGGAGAGAGAGGGTCTCCTTGCTGCAGGCCCTTAGCTCCAGTAAAGTAGCCATGCACATTTCCATTGATAGCAACAGAGAAGGAGGTAGTGGTCACACATTGCCTAATCCAATTCACAAAAATATAGGGGAATCCAAGCTCAGTAAGTAGGTCTAATAAGAAATCCCAACTGACAGAGTCATAGGTTTTCCTGAGGTTCACCTTCAATGTACATCTCGGAGAAACTCTTTTGCGGCTATACATATGCAACAGTTCCTAAACTAGTAAGATATTATCAGTCATGAGCTTGTCGTGGATGAATGCGGTTTGTGCCTTGTCCACCAGATGAGGGACCACCAGTTTTAGTCTTTCTGACAGAATTTTAGTGATGATCTTATAGACCACATTACAGCAAGATATTGGTCGATAGTCACCCATTCTATCAGCATGAGCATTCTTTGGCACCAGGGTAATAATAGAGTGATTAATCTGTTTAAGAATTTTTCCCGAACTAAAGAATTCTATAACTGCATCACACAGACTCCGCCCAACTGTATTCCACACCTTTTTGAAAAATAATGCCGAGTAATCATCAGGCCCAGGAGCTTTGGAATCCCCAATATCCCATAGAGCAAGTCTAATATCCTGGGTAGTTACATCCCTAACCAAATCCACCATCATATCATGAGGCACTATAGGACCAGCCCTGACAAAGTCCATATTGATTCCCTTGCATTCAACCCTAGTCCCCAGAAGCTTCTTGTAATAGTTAACAAATTCGTCTGCAAGAGCCATTGGGGTATTGGACAGTCTACCATCCTCCAGAATGATAGAAGAGATAAAGTTCCTCTTTTTATTACGATTGACAATGTTGAAAAAGTAATAAGTGTTCTTATCAGAGAGAGCTACATACCTTCCTTTAGCAAGTTGCTGATATAACTTCAATTCTACTTCCGCCAACTGCCAAGCTGACCTTTTGTACTCCTTGAATTGTGCTATTAGAAATTGATCTGCCGGGTTGCCAAGTAATAGCTGTTGTGTATTTAGTAGAGCCTGGTTTGCCTGTTCGACCCGTTCAGAAATGTGAGAGAATTCTTGTTTGTTGAGTTTTCGCAAGTAACCCTTAAGCATCTTCAGTCGACGACAAAAAGTGAATTAGTGGTAACCCAAGAATTCCTGATCACAAACCTCTTGAACGATATAATGGAATGAATCATGCTCAGACCAAATATTAAGGAGCTTGAATGGACGTACATATCTTACATTATTGTCAACCATAGACCAAATGATAGGACTATGATCAGAAATGCTCCCAATAGGGAAAAACTTAATAGAAGCCTGTGTAGGGCATTGAAACCATGCTGCATTACCCATAACCCTATTAAGTTTGGACTACACTCTAGAATTTGTCCAAGTATACCTTGATCTGACATAAGGAAGGTCCTCCAGCCCAATATCCTCACATAGAGCCGACAGGTCCCTAATTTCATACGAGGAAGGCACAGAACTACCAAGCTTGTCCTCAATATGTAAATAGGAATCGAAATCACCCATAAGAATCCACAGATCTGAAATTGATGAAGATAAAGAATGAATATCCTCCCATAAACTCTTCTACCCATAACCGAATTGTAAGCATAGATAAAGGTGAAGGAATAGGTAGTATGAGTAATCTTACAACTGATACTCACAGTGATCTCTTGAGGTGTGCAGTGAAGTAAATGAGCATCCATCCTAGCATCATTCTATAGGAAAACCACTCTTCCTCCTTCTGATTCATCCAAGTTATAAAAAGCTGACCAATTAGGGAATTTGTGGTGTAGAAAATTATCCACCCCAACAGCATTCATCTTTGTTTCCAATAAACCAATAACGTCCACATGATGATTAGAAATAAAATTCTGAACCCCGTGATGTTTGAGGGTCATGTTGAACCCTCGAATATTCCAGCACGCTACTCTCATTGTGGGCTAACTAGTACCCCTTGGGCACTAATTAAGTCAACACTCCGCTGGGCATATTTTTTCCATACCGAAGAAATAAATTTCGTTGCCTGAGTAGTCACTTTACCAGTATTGCCCACGTTCACTGGAACCTCCTCATCACATCCTCCTAAACAGGAAGGGGAGAATGATTGTCTAAGTTCTGCGTGTGCATTCAATTTTTTCTGCCAATACAGCCGTCCCCTATGCCTAACCCTTGATCGGCCTCTAGTCTGAGTAGGTTGGTTGCTCGGTCCATTAGATGAGGAAGGGACGTCAACAGCAGCATTTCCCCTATGATCTTGGATGTCATTTGTATGCTCACTACTTACCAGATTCTTGTCCAAATTAAGAATCGGCTGTTTCCCCTAGTTTTTGCTTACAACACCTATCTCTTCGATCCGAACCTGGGATGTTGATCTCATATTTTGGTTTTGTCTTACCGGGGCTGACATTGGCCTAGTTAGAGACCATGTACTACCCTTCCACTCTTTTCTATTCCCTTCATTTCTGTTATCCACCAGTTGTTCCAACTAAGAGGCAAGGCAGGAAACGTGATCCATATAGGCATGATACTAACCCCAGCAAGAGAAAAATCAAAGTCATATGGCATTATTTTAAGCATCAAAGAATGCCCAAATATTGCATAAGGCCGCCCCCCTCCCCGGAGGACCTTCTGCCTATCATCGTCAGTTTGGAAGCGGAATATAAGCTATCTAGTAGCATGGGAATGCACTTTGGATTGAACTCCCCATTATTTTGTAAGGTCCATTACTGCTTTCATGCCCGGGAACCTAACAGTAAACATTCCCACAAGACAGAAACCCAGCTTGCCCGTAGCTTCCATAAAGTCCCTTTCATCCAAATCAATGACATTACCCGAGCAAGGAATATGCTTGAGACGCATTCCATTCTGTTGTTCATGGTTACCTCTCATAATATTTGCCCAAGAACGAGGAGGTTGAGAGGTCTGCAAAGAAATGGTGGGTGGCAAATGATTGTTTCCCACTAAGGGGGCGTTAGGTGCAGATGGTGAGGGAAGAAGAAAACAGGGGAGCATGCACTGTACGTGAAAAAAATTGGAGAAAAAATAACCGTGAGCCATAAAGGCCATACGGAAGTGTGAAGATCATACCTTTGCGCTCCTTAACCCTTCTAGGTTGAGTAGGAGCGGATTGATCGACTGGAATCGCCTCGTTTTGTCCACTTGAAGAAGCTTCCGGTTGAACACCCACTAGCCTTCTACTCCACCTTGTTTGCATGAACGCCTAGCTTTCCAACTCTCAGGATATTCCTCTGCCTAACCTCTAGTCGGTAAACACAACAGAGAAGAAGAATGGTCTCAAATCTCCTTAGTTCACTGGCTATTGATTAGCAAAGTCCAAGGAGAAAACCAAGAAGAGGGAGTGGCGTGAGACAGAGAGAGAGAGACGCGAGTCTTGTGTAGTGTTAGGAAAATTAGGGTTTATTTTCTACCAGAGACTAGTTTTATTGGTTAGCCAAAACAGGTCTCTCATTATCTGATAAACATTTCTCCGGGATTTCAAAACACCCGGATGTTATCATGAGAATCAGTTTGGCCTAACCCTAAATTCCTCTTAACCGTATCTGGAAAAACCCTAAGGTCCAACCTATTGGGCCAGAAAAATATTTATTATTTTCCTTGGACCCAAAATGCCCAAAATAATAAATATTAAATATTTATTTTCTGGGCTTATATAAACAACCCAATAAATAATTAATGAGCCCAAATGAACCATAATAATTAATCTTTAATTATTTATTTCTTGGGCCTATATAAATAACCCAATAAATAATTAAACATTAATTATTTTCCCTAGTTTAAGCCCAGGTTAATTTCTTAATTATTCATACTGGACCTAGGCCCTAAATAATTAATTAACCAAATAAACTAGATAATTAATTTTCTCTCAACTCCTATTTTAATTAATTTATTTATTCTATTCCAGTCTAATAATAAATTAGACTTCCTAAATAAAATCAAATAAAATCAAATAAAATAAAATCCTCTTCAACTGAGACCAATTCCTCAATCCAAAATTAGTTAGGACTTGCGGGCTATTCCGAGGACCAAAAAGACACATCGCATTGGCTACTAAAATGACCAAAATACCCCTGCTATATAAATAGTTATATTTTGTATTTTAAATATTTCCTAATATCACCATAAGGAAATATTGACCCCAAGGACAATGCTGCGATAGCAAAGTCTCCGACCTACAGGTAAAATGACTAAAATACCCCTCTACATATCGCCGTACATTTAGAGAGGAAGAAGTGTACTAACACCCCTCTAAATGACATCTACCATCCTTAGGCTTCTAGTCCAATGATCTACAACTTCCTGGAGTGTTTCCACTTTCCAAGGGAGCTACCCTAAAGCAAACATCCAAGTCATGTTTCCCAGGGCCCTGGACATTTTAGACCATTCGGACAACCACAAGGGGTAATATAGTGCAGAAACTATCTTGTATAAGTCTATCTTAATTAACTAGTCACACATATCCAACATGCAAGTATATTGGCCCTACGATAGAACCTCAACTATAGCAAATCAAAGTATATGCTTCCAGCTTCGCCAGACCACCAACTCATACTCAAGTCGTAGAGTACTAGTCCACGCTGTAGCGGTAGTAGTCTAGATTTCTATCATACAGTACTTTTAGAAACCACTACTACAGGTCCTGTCCTACGTATTCGAAATACACTTATATTATGAAGTGAGTGGACTATTCACTGGCTAAAGTTAAGCCATTCCCCATTTTGAATTCATAACATATTAACCTAAATATGATGAGATTCCCAGTCTCATCAATATGTTAAGAACAAATATTTATGTGTTAAATAAACCGTGATCCATACCTTACTGTGAAAGACCACCATTCACATGGATTACTTATTTAAACACAATGGATCTGTTCCAAATGAAAATCGTACACAAACAAAAAGTAAATTCACAAATAATTTCTGAAAATAAATTCTTTTATTAAAATATTCGATTTTACATCAGAAACTAAGTCTAAGAGGGCATACAATCCAATAATCTCCCACTTGCACTCTAAGACTAGGTAAGTCCATAGGTGCCCACCCCTATGGCGTCTAAGTATCTCTTCAAGACTCTCTCAGCCAAAGGCTTGATGAATGGATCTGCTAGATTGTTTTCTGAGGCAATATGCTCCACCACGACTTCCCGTCTCTGGATGAAATCCCGGATCAGGTGGTACTTCCTCTCGATGTGTTTCCCCTTCTTGTGGTTCCGAGGTTCCTTAGATTGCGATACTGCTCCAGTGTTATCGCAATACATCACAACTGGCCTGTCCATATGTAGTACGACACCAAGTTCTGAAAGGAACTTCCGGAGCCAAATTGCTTCCTTAGATGCCTCCGAAGCTGCCACATACTCAGCTTCCATGGTTGAGTTAGCAATACAAGACTGCTTGATACTCCTTCATGAAATTGCTCCTCTAGACAAGGTAAAGACATATCCACTAGTGGATTTTCTCTCATCCTTATCCGCCTGGAAGTCTGAGTCTGTGTATCCTGTAGGAACCAAATCATCAGCCTCAGTAAACCAAAGATATAATCTCTCGTTCCATTGAGGTACTTGAGAATATGCTTTACAACTTGCCAATGAACCTCCCCGTGGTTTGACCGATATCTCGCTAACTAAGCCCACGGCAAAGCGGATATCCGGCCTAGTACACAAGCATGGCGTACATGAGACTTCCCACAACCGAAGCGTAGGAATCCTACTCATTCTGTCCTTTTCTTCTTGAGACTTAGGACAGCTCCTTCGAAGAAAATGACAACCCATGTCCGCAAGGGATTAGAGCTCCCTTGCATGAGTCCATGTCGTACTTGGCCAGCATCTTGTCAATGTATATTGCTTGGGATAACCCTAACATTCTCTGCTTCCTATTTCTAAGAAGCCTAATCCCGAGAATGTAGCTGGCTTCTCCCAAATCCTTCATACTAAATTGACTAGACAGCCAAACCTTTGTAGATGACAATGTCCCTACATCATTTCCAATGAGTAGAATGACATCCACATACAGGACAAGAAAAACCACATTAATGCCTCCAAGTTTCCTGTACACGCATGGTTTATCTTCGTTTTGAATAAAGTCATAAGACTTTACAGTCTCATCAAAATGAATGTTCCATGCTCTCGATGCCTGCTTAAGTCCATAAATGGACTTCTTAAGCTTGCAAACCATGTGTTCCTGGCCTTCAGCAATGAAGCCTTCCGGTTGGGACATATAGATGTCTTCGCTAAGATGGCCATTTAAAAATGCCATCTTAACATCCATTTGCCATATCTCGTAGTCATAGTGACATGCGATGGCAAGGAGGATGCGGATGGATTTAAGTATGGCTACCGGGGAAAAGGTTTCCTCATAGTCGATTCCCTGAGTATACCCTTTCGCCACAAGCCTAGCTTTGAAGGTTTCCACCTTCTCATCCTCTCCTTTCTTCCTCTTGTATACACACTTGCACCCAATGGGTTTTATTCCTTCAGGTGAAGCTACAAGATCCCAAACCTGATTGAGGTACATAGACTCAATCTCGGCTTTCATTGCTTCATGCCACAGATTTGCATCGGCATCAGCCATAGTCTCCTCATATCTAGTGGGGTCTTGTTCCTGATGGTCGGAGACCAGCTCAAAGGCTTCTCCAGTCCATCTATCCGGAACCCTAGACACTCTCCCACTATGATGAGGCTCCACATGCACAGACTTTTGAGGCTGTGCCTCTTCTTGTTCCACAATCGGGTCAGAAGAAGTCGATTCTGTAGATAACTTCTCCTCAAGTTCCAACCTCGTTAAACCTTTAGTGGAAGTACTTTGATCATCTTCCAAGTATCTAGCATTGGTACTGACTAGTACCTTCTGCTCCTTAAGATGATAAAAGTAACCTCATTTTGTCCCTTTTGGATACCTAACAAAATAGCATAATTCTGATCTTGGTTCCAACTTGTCTCCCTTGACCAGTACATAAGCTGGACAACCCCAAATCCTGAGATGATTCAGACTTTGGCTTACGCCCAGTCCACATCTCATAGGGAGTCCTAGGTACTGACTTGGAAGGCACTAAGTTCAGAATATATGTCGCTGTCTCCAGGGCATATCCCCAAAAGGACACTAGAAGAGTAGCATGAGACATCATGCTTCGGACCATTTCCATCAACGTCCTGTTCCTTCTTTCAGCTATTCCGTTCTGCTGGGGTGTTCCCTGCGCAGAGAGTTGGGATACTATCCCATGATGTACCATGTAGTCCTTGAATTCACCTAGGAGGTACTCTCCACCACGATCCGATCGTAAGGTTTGATTAATTTACCTGTCTGACGCTCCACTTCAGCCTTAAACTCTTTGAACTTGTCAAAAGAGTCAGACTTGCGTCTCATCAGGTAAATGTAACCATACCTCGTACAATCATCCGTGAACGTGATGAAGTACTCAAAACCTCCCCTAGTTGGTGTAGACAATGGACCACACACATCAGTGTGAACAAGACTCAACACCTCCTTGGCTCTATCTGCCTTTGGTGTAAAAGACCTTTTGGTCATTTTTCCCATCAGGCAGGATTCACACTGAGGCCAACTTTCCAATCTCAATGAGCCCAAAGGCCCATCATAGATTAGCCTCGAATCTTGGTTGAGTTAATATGACCCAACCTTAGATGCCAAATGTATGAATCATTGATATTGGTCTTTCTCTTCTTAGTTAAAGGTTCAGACTGAGCGTTATTTGATTAGTTGTTAATAGGGTTTAAAAAGAATAGATTACCATACATGTGCTTAGTACATAAAATTTCTCTATCTCTACTAATAGAAATACCAGAATGGAAAGATACAGAATATCCTTGATTAATAAGTTTTGCAACTGAAATCAAATTCTGCCGAAAACCAGGTACATATAAAATGTCTTTTAAAACCACTATCTTACTACAATAAAAAATGAGATCCAGCTCTCCCACTACAAGGGCCCAGACTTGTGCTCCATTACCCACTCAAAGCCCATGTTCGCCCTTCTTGAGTCTTCTTATCTTCCTAAACCCCTGCAAAGAGTTACAGAAATGATCAATGGCTCCTGAATCAACAATTCAAGTGAAAGTTGATCCTACCATTGATATGGACTCTAGATAGTAAACATTACCTGTGGGATTTTTCTTGGCCTGAAGATCTGGACACTCCTTTTTTCAGTGTCCCTTCTTTCCACACTTGAAGAACTTGCCCTTTGGTTTGTCCTTGGGCTGGTTCTTGGGCTGGGCTGCTGCATTCCCCTTCTTCCTCTTGAACTTTCTGGGTTTAGGCCCAGTTCTTGAAGAAGAAGCCTTAGCAATCATGGCCTTAGACTGCGGCTTCATGACCTTCTCCGCCATCTGGAGCTCCTTCATCAGTTCAATTAAACTCATGTTCAACTTGTTCATGTTATAGTTTAACTTGAACTGAGTGAAAGAGCCCGGTAGAGATTCGAGAACCATGTCCACTTGGCTCTCGGGGTCAATGACAGCCCCTAAGATTTCTGTCTCCTCGAAAGTAGCAATCATCTTGAGCATATGCTCTCGGACTGATACTCCCTCAACCATCTTAGTGTTCACAATAGTTCGAAGAGCCTCCTACCTTGCGGGCCGGCTCTTGTCTGCGAACATAGTTGCCAATGATTGACTTATGTCATATGCAGAAGCCATGTGCTCGTGTTTTGACTGGAGCACATTAGACATGGAAGCTAACATATAGCAATGTGCCATTTCGTCAGCTTTCTTCCACGCCTTTTCAGCCTCTCGCTCTTCAGCGGTGGAACCTTCCCCGATAATAGGGCAGGTTTCGTAAAGGACATACTTATACTCCTCAGCTGTGAGTATTATCTCCAGGTTCCTTTTCCAGTCCACATAGTTTGGACCCGTTAACTTATTTTCCCTGAGAATAACGGCCAATGGACTAAAAGAACATCCCACCATTTCTGAAAATCGAAAAATAAAAGAAAGAATTTAGTTTGTGAAAATAAAATTTGTGCACTGAAAATAATTTGGCTCTTAGGAAAACTGACATAGCTTCTTGGAAAGATTAACAGTTTCCTAAGCTAAGTGTATTAACCACCACAAATTAATTTCCCTTCTAGGTAATGGTCTAAAGAATAACTCCATCATGGGACGGTCGTTTCCTCTCATTTTCTATGGATATACCTCGCACTATAACCTCCAACGTGGGCTGGCCGATCATAGTACGTGCCCCGGGTTATTAATTACATCCTTCCATTAGATCTAGATCCTTGTAGTATCCCCATCCTATACGGGTTCACTCCCAGGGTGACGCGAGGGGAATCACGATCTCTAATGAGGACAGTGATGGAAGCCGTGGGGCCGTTGGAACCCCTCTCCCACTTAGTCTTTTAAAATAAAAGTTTTCTGGAAAATATCCTTTTGAAATTTCCATTAAGTTTTTCCTTAACTGAAAAAATAAAATATCTAAGTCTAATAAAATCTCTATGTCAAGGCTTATATCTTTTGAGAGATTTTCTCCATGGACTAATTTTATTTAAATTAAAACTTAATGATTTCAAAAATTTTCCAATTAAAACTTTCTAGAGACTTTGGTCTCAAGTTTATTTGACAAAATCATTTTTCTAGTCTAAAAAAAACAAAATGGCTCTCCATTTTAATTTACAAAAATATCTAAATCCAATATATTTTCTATGTCAAGGATTAAATCCTTTGAGAAAATATTCAAGGATTAATTTTTGTACCAATTAAAATAACCATTTAATTTTTGAAGAAAAATATTTTTCTTGTCAAAACAAAAAGTTCCCAAAGACTTTGGTCTTTGAGAAAAAGCACACATAGGTACATAAAAAAAATAGCATGCTCGAAAATAATAAACGTTTTCATGTTTTTCTATTTTTTTTAAACCTAAGTGCCCAAATAACAGAATTAAACACATTAATTAATTAATTAATGATCTTGTTTAATCCTAAAATCCCTTACTAATATTTTTCATGCAAATATATTCCAAGAATATAAAATTTTCAAAAATATTAACTTCGTCTGGTATGGGACCCAAAACGAAAAGGAAAAAAAATAAAAAAAATTTGACTGGAGGTCCACTGCACCGGCCGCACCGGATCCGAGCCCATTTGGCCTGTGGTCCACCGCTGCCGCTGTGAACCAGCCGCACCAGATCTCCTGCAGCTTCCAACCCGCCAAGCCGTGACCTGCCCGCCCGTGAACCGCGCCCGAACCGCTTCTCCTCTGCACGCGACCCGCGTGTTTTATCGGATTTCGCCGCCCGACCCGGAATCAATTGCAACCTTCAAAATGAATTCGGCTTGGATTACTACAGTCGCGGCTCGGCTCCAATGCTTGTGCGACACGGCTCTTCACACAGAAACAGTGGCGGCTCGGCTCGGCTTCAACGGCTTAGGAATAGTGCATCTTCTTCGTTTTTTCTTCTGTTTCGCGCGCGACTTGCAGACCATATTTTTCTTCGATTTTTTTCTGTCTTCTTTGGCTTCTTTGGACATTTTTACTTATAAAAACTCATTCAAAACATAACTACAACCGCCTATACCCATTAAAATTGGGTTTACACGATTAAAACATCAAAGTCAAAAATTTACAATATGCTCCTATGCTTCAACGGTAAAGCTTACATCAAGCCTATCCCATACTAAAACAGCGAAAGATCATAGGTATAATCATCTTCTCCAATTTTATTAACTACCATGCTCCCTATATTGATCAAAACCAGTGGCTCTGATACCACATTGAGGGAAGAAGAAAACAGGGGAGCATGCACTGTACATGAAAAAAATTGGAGAAAAAATAACCGCGAGCCATAAAGGCCATACGGAAGCGTGAAGATCATACATTTGCGCTCCTTAACCCTTCTAGGTTGAGTAGGAGCGGATTGATCGACTGGAATCGCCTCGCTTTGTCCACTTAAAGAAGCTTCCGGTTGAACACCCGCTAGCCTTCTACTCCATCTTGTTTGCATGAACGCCTAGCTTTCCAGCTCTCGGGATATTCCTCTGCCTAACCTCTAGTCGGTGAACACAATAGAGAAGAAGAATGGTCTCAAATCTCCTTGGTTCACTCGCTATTGATTAGCAAAGTCCAAGGAGAAAACCAAGAAGAGGGAGTGGCGTGAGACAGAGAGAGAGAGAGACGTGAGTCTTGTGTAGTGTTAGGGAAATTATGGTTTATTTTCTACCAGAGACTAGTTTTATTGGTTAGCCAAAACAGGTCTCTCATTATCTGATAAACATATTCCCGGGATTTCAAAACACCCGAATGTTATCCTGAGAATCAGTTTGGCCTAACCCTAAACTCCTCTTAACCGTATCTGGAAAAACCCTAAGGTCCAAGCTATTGGGCCAGAAAAATATTTATTATTTTCCTTGGACCCAAAAGGCCCAAAATAATAAATATTAATTATTTATTTTCTGGGCTTATATAAACAACCCAATAAATAATTAATGAGCCCAAATGAACCATAATAATCAATCTTTAATTATTTATTTCTTGTGCCTATATAAATAACCCAATAAATAATTAAACATTAATTATTTTCCCTAGTTTAAGCCCAGGTTAATTTCTTAATTATTCATACTGGACCTAGGCCCTAAATAATTAATTAACCAAATAAACTAGATAATTAATTTTCTCTCAACTCCTATTTTAATTAATTTATTTATTCTATTCCAGTCTAATAATAAATTAGACTTCCTGAATAAAATCAAATAAAATCAAATAAAATAAAATCCTCTTCAACTGAGACCAATTCCTGAACCCAAAATTAGTTAGGACTTACGGGCTATTCCAAGGACCAAAAAGACACATCGCCTTGGCTGCTAAAATGACCAAAATACCCCTACTATATAAATAGCTGTATTTTGTATTTTAAATCTTTCCTAATATCACCATAAGGAAATATTGACCCCAAGGACAATGCTGCGATAGCAAAGTCTCCGACCTACAGGTGAAATGACTAAAATACCCCTCTACACATCGCCGTACATTTAGAGAGGAAGAAGTGTACTAACACCCCTCTAAATGACATCTACCATCCTTAGGCTTCTAGTCCAATGATCCACGACTTCCTGGAGTGTTTCCGCTTTCCAAGAGAGCTACCCTAAAGCAAACATCCAAGTCATGTTTCCCAGGGCCCTGGACATTTTAGACCATTTGGACAACCACAAGGGGCGATATAGTGTAGAAACTATCTTGTATAAGTCTGTCTTAACTAACTAGTCACACATACCCAATATGCAAGTATATTGGCCCTACGATAGACCCTCAACTATAGCAAATCAAAGTATATGCTTCCAGCTTCGCCAGACCACCAACTCATACTCAAGTCGTAGAGTACTAGTCCACACTGTAGCGGTAGTAGTCTAGATTTCTATCATACAGTACTTTTAGAAACCACTACTACAGGTCCTGTCCTACGTATTCGAAATACGCTTATGTTATGAAGTGAGTGGACTACTCACTGGCTAAAGGTAAGCCATTCCCCATTTAAAATTCATAACATAATAACCTAAACATGATGAGATTCCTAGTCTCATCAATAGGTTAAGAACAAATGTTTATGTGTTAAATAACCCGTGATCCATACCTTACTGTGAAAGACCACCATTCACATGGATCACTTATTTAAACACAATAGGTCTGTTGCAAATGAAAATCGTGCACAAACAAAAAGTAAATTCACAAAAAATTTCTGAAAATAAATTCTTTTATTAAAATATTCGATTTTACATCAGAAACCTAGTCTAAGAGGGCATACAATCCAACAGATGGTACATCTGGGATGGTTGGAGACTGGTTCCCCCCTAAGAGAGGGTCTGGACCAACCTATGTAGGTACTTGAGGAGCAATTTGGAGGTTAATGGAGATAGACTGAATAGCTGGCCGAGGAGAGGGTGGGTTTGGGGTGATATCATTGGGCTTCTCCATGTTCTTACCTGGGGAGACAGCTATGGAATTTGCAGCAGAAGTGGCCCCCTCAAGAATACCTAACTTCCCACTTCTGGACTGGACCATGAGGTCCAGCCCTTAGAACGAGAAAATATCAGATAGAGCCAACCGGGATGTTGAAATAAAGCTGATTCCAAGAATAAGAAAAATACTTCCCCGGGTTTGGTATACCAGCAGACTGACATACATAGAAAGGAGGGCGGACATTAAGCTTAATTGGTCTGAGGAGTGGCGGGTTAGGTAGTATCGAAACCTACTAGGAACCGGATGAGGGTTAGCACATCAGAAAATCAGAAGGAATGGGTTGACAAACAGGTTTAAGCTGTGTGAAGATGGTATAAGCAGATCAAAAGATGATATAAAGAGGTATTTCAGGAGCAAGAGGCCAAGCTAGACCGGTGACAAAGGATTAACCAAGATTGGAAGAAAGAGCACCCCAACACACTACAAACAGACAGCAGTTAACTAGGAGATGAAGACCGAGTAGACAGATGAAAGAAACCCGCTAACCCACTCAACAACGGATAATCTGGATGGGTATAACACATGCACCCTCAAAACCAAGAACACAAATGTCTCTTATCCATCAGATAGTCCAGCAATCATATCCAGGATTGACAATGAAAACAAACAGAAGTCACACCAATAACACTCACCAACACATAAATAGAAAGAGACTAACCAACATGGAATCCGTTTACATGCGTAATAGCTTGAATATCAGCCATGGATATCAGGGAAGAGACGTGAACTCACAGGAGTTGAGAGCTTCTCTCTCTACACTTCTCTCTCCTTCTCTCACTTTTTACCCAGATTTGTTTACACAACTATTGATTCCTCCTCGTGAATTTTATTGGGCAATTATATGGAGAAAACAGAGAACCAGCCCCACAACAAATGCAATCAATGAATGATAATGAGTTAAAGGCATTTATCAAAGACTTCCTTCGACAAAGAAGGTACTTTATTGTCTTTGATCCAATAGTTTTCTGTTTTACTAACACGCTACTCTTCATCCTTGCAAGTAGTTCTCTCCAAGCCTATGCTGAATATGGACTTTAGGTTATTGACGTACACGTGGCAGTCGTTGTGTTTTCCGTTCCAAAATTTTAAAAATTACTTGTTTATTTTAAAAATTAAAATTTTTAAAAATTTCTATATAAAATTTATATTTTACCTCTAAAAAATATTTCAAATTTTATAACATTATCTTATAACTTACCTTCTAAGTATAAATTTTTAACTATGTCCATTGGCGTAACTCCCTAATATGTCAAACGATATCAAAATATAAATATTCACTTTAGGTTGTAAATGTATCTAGATGTTGTGATGGTATCCATTCCTAAAATTCTTAGAAATAACTTGTTTTATTTTAACAATTAATTTTTTAATTAATTTTATATAATCTTTACATTCTGCACTTTAAATATTTTTCAAAATTTATAATTTTACTCTTTACCTTTCATTTTCTCATAACTTGCCCCTGAGCCTTCGTTCCTAAATCCGTACAGTAATTAGCTTATGTGTGTACTAATTACCAGGACAAATTGCTTATCTAGAGTTAGATCTAATGTGACAATATCATCATTTCAATCTTTTACATCTGTAGTTTGATACAATGAGTTTCTTTTCACTGTCAGATATGTATGTCGTTTAATTGTGTTTGGGAAACCAGCAAAAGAAATAGCATGCTAAAGGAAATTATAGACAGGGTTTGTACATATTCTTACCCTTTATCTTTCGTAAGTCATTGTGTTTTCTTACCTTTTGGAATTGGGGTAGCCCGCAGCCACTACTAAAGGTGCGCACTAGGTGAAACCCGACGCGAAGCCCTATTCGGTGAAGAATTCGCGGAGTTAAACTAGCCTAGGCAAGCCCTGGTTGACCGGCTCCCCATAAAACCAAGAATTCCTCTTTTTGAGAGTTGAACACATAACCTCATGACTAATGTATTGATGCCCGACCAATTGGGCAGGACCGAAGCCCGTGTTTTCTTGCCTTTTGTTCATCATAACACATTATCTGATGCAGTTAACTTGTAACAACATATTACTAAAAAGTATCCCCTAAGTTCTAATTCGATCTTGCACTAAAGTTTAATAACCCTATTTTTGTGGAATATTTTAATCCAAGTCAAACTTTGATAACGACTTTTATTTTAAAAATTGTAGAAGTCTAATATTTCGTAAGTGCGATATAGTTTTGTTGTCTTCTATATAGATGTTGATTTGATTATTATACATATCACTGACAAGTGTTAATGTATGAACATAGATGTTGATTTGTCATAATTAATTAAAGAAATTAGTTATATAAACTCAATTTTCATGGACAAGATTAAAATTTTATATCTATTTATAAGGTTTAGCATGTAGTAATATATGAAGACTGATGCATTTAAGTATTTTTCAACAATAATCAGTCATTCTCTTCTTCATTTTTTTTTCTTTTTTCCAATCTTTTTATTTTTTTTATTTCTTTGTGCAAGGATATGGCTAAACGAAGGCCGCAAAAATAGAACTCTCCGAGGAGAGAGAAGACTGATATATTTAAGTATTTTTCAACAATAATCAGTCATTCTCTTCTTCACTTTTTTTTTTTCCTTTTTTCCAATTTATTTATTTATTTGTGCAAGGATATGGCTAAATGAAGGCCACACAAATAGAACTCTCTGGGGAGAGAATATTTGAGACGTTAATCCTAAATGTTGTTACCATTTGGCGTTGAAAGGGTTGAAAAGTCACCCTCTAATTAGTTGGCAGGTTGTGGAAACTAGATAAATAAAATAGTCAATTCTACATAACAAAATTTCTTTGCCAAATTCTGCGAAAATTTTAGTCAACTAATAGGTGTCACCAATATATACATAGTTAAGCTGTTTGATAAGCTTTTCAAAATGATGAGATCAAAGGAAAATGACTTTATATACCCTTCTTACCTAATAGCAAGATTCATTTAAAATGCCTTCACATAATTAAAATTCTTCTTATCAAACAACTATCATCTTACCATTATAATTAATTTTTTATAAAAAAATAGACTTTAAAGATGTGAATCAATTTCATAACCTATTACTTAATAAGAGATATTTGCAATCACTTAAATTACAATCTTATTATTTCTTCATATAATTAGTTCCTACATCGTATGGCTAATTAGTTGAAATTTGAAGTAAATTAAAGCAATAAAAAAAGTGGCATTTAGAATAATGATTAGTATCAAATCACTATTATGTTTTTTCGTCCTTTCTTTTGTATCAAATCAAATGGTCAGCATATTTAAGTCTAGTATTGGAATGATTAGTAGAAAATCATGCGCGGAATTAACATTTTGAGCGGTCGAGCTCACTAGCATGTGGAGTTCCTACTAATATGCAAGTTGTGGTCTCAATGCTTAAGCGTTGCATTCAAGTGAGGATAAGGCAGAGTCATTAAAGTGCAGCTTATATATTGTCTTTACCAGAATCAAACATTTCCTTTCAACTTTGAATAGAGGAATTTCTTCTAAAAGGCTTTGATTAGAGAAAAATCAACACGGAACCATATGTTTTGTTGAGTTATGATCAATTTGTATGCATTTTTCTACCACACACAAGTACGTTACATTGAGTCATAGCAGTTACTTAATTAAGGTATTCTTTGTTACGCCAAAAAGTCTAAGTATCAATACTTATCAAATATATATTCATCCTTTCTCCTTCTCCTTCTCTTTCTCTATTTGTAATAGTATATGATTTCTTTTTTTTGAAAAAAAAAATTTCTATTTTGTATAGTAGATTTTTTTTTTTTTTTTTTGTGATGTTATCAAGATTTCATATTTAGTTTCCTAAACCATGAATCATATATTCGACTACTAGATAATGAAAAACCTTAGGGGGGAGGGGTGTGAATAAGGTTTTTGGCAAATTTAAAATGCTTTTCAAAAAACTATTTTGATATACTCCTTTGTATTTCTAATCGGAGAGATTGCTACTGATACAATGAGAAGCATAGTGGAATGTCTTAAAGACCAACTACAATATGAATAGGATGGGACACACGAAGTGCAATTAATAGAAGAGTGAAGATAGGTTGGTGAGAAACATAAAGATTTCTTTTGAGAGATTTAAAAACTTTTACACAAGGAAGTTTTCAACTTGTCAAAGTAAAATGCAGAGAGAGAGAGAGAGAGAACACAAAATTTATAGTGGTTCGATCTACCAAGATCTACATCCACTACCTTAAGCTCACACTTAATGATTTTCAATTAGATTTCATTAAACTCACCCAATTCAATGGTGTCTATCTACACCAATTACATAAGAGGATCACTACACTTGGTTTTACCAAAACCTCTCAATTAATCAACAAATCAAGGTTCACCACAAATGGGTTTTACACCACAACCTTGATATACAAAGAGGATTATAGAAATGAACCAGAGATAGCTCACTATTTTGAGCAAATATACACACAAATGAGAACAAAGCAACCTTTACCTTTTTGAAGCAATTTGATTTCACTTTGAAGCACTATGAAAAATGAGATTTTTGTATTCTAGAGAGTAAGAGTGTTTATTAGAAAGATAGGACAAAAATTTGCTTTAAATTCGAGTTTTCATACCTTCTATAAGAGCAAAAAGTAGAGCTCCAATGGTAGAAATGGCTAGTTTCACACTATCAAATTTTTCAAAGTTTTGGACTCAAGTATCGAACGAGGGTGCGTCCAAGAGGTAAGACCAAAATGGCACTTTTTTAGACAGAAGCGATTTGATACTGTTCACAAAGTTTTGGATGAGGCTTTTGGATGTAGAGTCATCCAAACTACGCAATTCAAAATTCTGAAGACTTAAGACTTTAAAATCTTTTTTGTTTATGTACTTCAAGATAAAAACAAATTGAATTGTAAGGCAAAGAAGACATAGGAATTTATACAAAAAATACCTTAACAACGATTTCTAGTCTAAGGTTCTTCCACAAGAACTTCTTGGTATGCAATCTCTTATACTTGATCTTCTACTCGATCACCCATTCTTGGATTCTATTACTCAGGAGTTGCTTAAAAATCTTATTTTCATGCCTTTAAAAAACTGATGTCAAACATGTTCTATCACATGTAGATCACATAAGTTAATCTTCATCAATGTTTGTCATAAGTCAAAATACAGGAGAATGCCCTTACAGCTAACAATCTCCCCCTTTTTAAGTGATGACAAACTTGATGGGATTGTGATATAAAAATAATGATATATACAGTCCGAGCATGTTAGACCAAGAGAACTAAAAATATTTTTCATTGAAATGCAATCTCTCATTATAGGAATTAATGAGTGTTTATGAGATTAGGATAGAAAATTTAAGCATATACTCACAAATATAGCTCAATGAGCCTATGGCCTAACCAACCTCCATATCCTCCTTCCTTCCATCACATGACTATTCTTTAAGAGAATAGCTACAAAAAAAAAAAAAAAAACATGTATAAATATGTACACAATGAGGTATAAATATATTTCATAAGATGAAATTCTCCCCATTAAAATGTGCATATATGAATATGGGATATAAGACCTCAAAATGTAATTTTAGAAAAAAAAAAAAAAAACTGGATTTACATTGTGCACATCCAAAATGTGCGTGCAAAACTAGGTGGAGTAAGACTACAGAACTTTTGGACTTTCGGTTTCGGATGTCCAAAACATGTGTTCAAAATAGGATAAATTTAGACAGAAGCTATTCTTTTCAAAATCTATTTTTGGACAGAACTTTTGGATTGAAGAAATAAGAGTCCAAAACTCCCCCCTGAGTATGTGTAGAGTAAGAAAAACTCCCAAGAGTATAGATCAATATTTTTCCTAGAATTGTTTGAACTCATTTTTCCCAAGAAAATTTAGCATGAGAATTTTACATAGCAACCAAAAAAATGTAAGACAAATTTCATTAGTATTCACTTAAATAACCTCATTATCCAAATAAAAATTTTGCAAAATGCACATCACAATCATATTTAAAACAAATCATTCAACCAGATCTCCATCAGTCAGAATGTACAACAAACTCAAATCTTAATGTTAACTTTATGTACACACTTCAAACTCCTTTGACCATAATAAGATAAGCAACCAAAATCACAATTCATACCTATTATAAGCCATTATACTCCTTTGACCAGTACATGAGCATAAAAAATTGCACAGCATACTAGTTTGATCAACCCCAAATCCCACATGTATTTTATATTGTGCATCACAGAATCTTACATCTATAACACAATAACTGGTTCCAAGCTATAACACAACAATGCATAATAACCATATGCAGTCCATTCATCATCAGTCCATAACACAATAGTACATAATCCAATAAGAACCAACGGTAACCATCAACAGCATATCACAACAGTGCACAAGCCTAACAATAATAACCAATAATAAAAATCAACAGCATATCACAACATGGCACAATTCCAATAGCATATCAATGTTTGATACCATTTTTCTCTCCCTTTTGTCAGCAATCAAAAAATAAAGAATAAGAAGAATGCAGATGACGATATATATATATATATATATATATATATATATTCAACAGATAGAGCAAGAGTTATTGAATTGAAATTGTTCAAAGACTGGTGCAGAAATTAAAAAGATAATTGTCAAAAGAACATCAGTAAAAGTTGCACAAACAGAGGATGTCTTGGAAGCAGTCCACAGAGGTGATCATATAGGAGATATGGATGATCTCTGGCTTGGACCCAGCACCCCTTTTTGAATACTGTCCAGCAATCTGACTGGACTTCCTCTTTACTACCACATATTTTTGTCTTTTTCCAGATGAGACAGGGATTTTAGTACGGGCAGGGGGTGCTGATTCTTCCTGACATGGGGATTTCTGCCTTCCCTATTCAATGGCTATCATGTCCTCATCCTACTATTCTTTCACAGCTTCTTCCTCTTCCTCAGTGGTAGTGTGTTCTTTAGTGACCTTTTCTTGGGATGGTGCTAATGGAGTAGGCATTGTTTCATCCTTTTTATCCTTCTCTTCAACTGTAGTTAGCCTATTTCCAAGAATCTAAATTTCTGAATTGTGGCTGTCTGCCTTAACAGCCAGTAAATTGATTGCTTCCAAAATACTCTAACTAATGCATGTGTCCTGAGTTCTCTGTTTGCTCTTGATAGAGGATTCTTTTTAAGTTTCTAACTTAATCTTTCTCTTTGCTCCGGTAGATGGGGCATTCTTGCTTTTGGCCTTTACCTTTAACAACTTTTCTTTTTCATCATCAGCTGCATCTCGAAACAACTTCCACTCATTGTCCATTCTCACATATTCCATTCCTTCAAACGACTCAAAGTTGTACACATGCATTTCTGAAGGAGCAGGGATAATAGAATTTAGATTAACACTAAAGTATCTAAACACTTTAGTCAATAAGTTTCCATAAGGCAGCGCTTTATTGGAGGTATTCTTGGTTTGCATCATTAATTTGGCAGCAAGATACCCAAAACTTATTAGCCTATTTTCAAAGAGCACCAACATGATAACTATTTGCATAATGTTGATAGAGATTTTATGTCCAAAACTTGGAACCACTATGGTTGAAGCCATGTGGTGCAGAATCCTACCCGGTCCATTCAATCACTTTTTGTTCCTTTCACTTGCGTTCATAAAACTCTTCCCGCCAATAAATGTATTTTTAAAATTCCCCAACTCAAACAGATCAGTTCCTTTTGAGAACTTGTTCAGTTCAAAATATTAAATCCGACCATCTCTGACTTCACTATTCTGTTCAACCTACCGTGATCAAACTCAAGATTCTTACCCCCAACTCTTGAGGTGTACCACCGGACCATGAACCCTACCCCAGTTTCCTTGTGTGTGTTTTTTAGTGTAGAAAATATAACCAATAAATTACACAATCAATCAAGCTTTAATTAAAATGCCAACCACTAAAACCACACATAAGGACAAGTGTACCCATCGTATAGCATAGGGAATAGCAAGTATCAAATCCACAAGAATTTAAAGTCTCACCTTACTTTACCCAAATCTTTATTATTTAACCCATAAAATAAGAAGAGACTAAAAAAAATAAAGATAAAAATAAATATAACTCAATGATAAAAGTTCATGTAACTAGACAATTACTTTGAAAACATAATAGTGAATTACTTAGCATTCGTCACAATCAATTGTCGTCTTAACATCATGAAGGATAAAGATAAATTCTACTTCGTTTGTTAATCCATAGAATCACAATATTTTGATTCATATTAATAGACTTGTCAATCAAACAACATAACCAAAACATGTATTAAGTTCATCACTATATTTTGATTCAATTAGCAGATTTATCAATAAATCCATCATAACCAAAATATGCATGAATCTCAACTCCTTAAAAACATGAAATTAGCTAATAACCATTTGTCAAGGCGAAATCAACATAATCTTTAATTACTTTAGTCCTATAATCCTAACTTCGTCATTCAAGTCCATTAAGATTTAATAAATATAAAATCAATGCAATGAAACTCCTAACATCATTTTGTCGAGTCAATTAGAAGAACTCGCATCAATAACCAATGATAACAACTAATCAAATACCAAAGATAACAATAGATTGTTAAAAAATTCCAATAGACTCAAAATCATAATCTCTAAAATAATATCCAATTACAATCAAAACATTAAGCACATCATTGTTAAAGAAAAGTAAACAAAGGTTAAAAGATAAAACTCATAGTCAAGCCCTTCTTCTTATCTTGAAAACCTCCTTTAAACAATGCTCATTTGAGTGGTGATTGAGTAGCTAGTTTAGATCCTTCAAATCACACATTTCTCTTGTATTTTTCTTGTATTTATAAGCCTTCTTGATACCATAATTCGTTACTTGAGAAGTTTAGTTAGAGTAGAATTCAGAAAATACCAAAATCTTTTGAAAAATATCAAATTCGCACACAACCATCTTTGTGCAGAGTGTACTTGGCACTGGGTACAGTCGGGCCACATAACGCCAGGTCTGTTCTGTTTTGTTCTTCTCAGCTTTTGCTGTTTAACCAAAATGTACCCGGCGCCAAGTCCAGTACCTGGTCCTAATGCTAGGTCTATTCTGGATTCTTCTTGAAATTTGGTCTATTTCTACTGCTTGACCAAAATGGACCCGGTGCCTAAAATCTATGACTAAAGAAAAAAAAAACAGAACCAGGATAGACTGCAACCTGCGCCGACTATGACTAGAACTGGCGCCAATTCCTATCGAGGGGAGAGAGTCAAATATGCTATGTTGGCCACTTTTTCTTTCAAACTCTCCAACTCCCTCTCAAATTCTCTCTAACCGGCGCTGGCTTCACCTTCCAAACGTCTCAAGATTTGATTTTTCACCTCCCAAACACTTTTAAAACATCAATATATCCTTCCTTTGTTGATTTTATGGATCAAAAGTCTTTAAAGCTCCTATTTTTCACAAAAATCCAATCTTTAATCCACATGCAAAGAGCTTGAATTTCTACAAAAAGACTACATCTTTTGCTTGCCCATGCATAGGAGAACATAAATATATGATTTTTCTTGCATTCTCACGGTTAAAATATTGTAGATAAAATTTTCTAATTTTAGGTATATTTTTTGCCGAAAATTAGGATCTATAATGTTCTCTTGCATTGTGAAGCTTCATGACATTAGTTATATTATGATTTAATGATTCTTGAGTACTTGATTCGTTCACATGATCATTAGGAAGTTTATGCATTTGCTTAAACGGTATGATTATGACTATTATGATGGTTAAGTAATTAATACACATTAGCTTTGCATTGTCTTACACTTCATTATTATAGTGCCATAATGATTCCATAATTCACATGATAATGTTATAAGCATCTGTACACATTGGGTTTGTTCAACACATTTATGCTTCATAGTGAGTTTTTATACGTATTCTTGCAGCTTATGTTGTATATCATGGAGATTGATTGGAGAGGATTGAATTGATTGTGTTTGGTGTGGGATATACTGTAAAGGAGTTTGGGGATAATTGTTGTGAGTTGGTTGAGCGTTGAGTAGGAGTTGTGTAACACCCTGCTACCTAGGCCCAACAAGGCCGGGGATGTCGCCCCATCCAAAGGATAAGGGGTCTTTATAACTAGATCACACAATCAAAATAATAGAATAAAAATAATACTTTAAACTTAAAACTTATTACAAACCAAGAATTCAAAAACAAATCCAAAATAAAAATGTTCACTCTCAACTCCCAAAGTATTACACAAAATAAATATCAAAAAATCTTCCAAGGCAGGCAACAACTAGCTACTCATCCTCACAGCAGGATCGATCTAAAATCATGGTAAAAAGGGTTATGAGATAAAAATCTCAGTAAATCCGTGTGTGCTTTGAGTGTCCAGTGAAAATAGTTTATGAATGCAAAGTGTAAAACCTTTATAAGAGAAATGCTGGCAAGCAATAAGCCATAGTCAAAATCAAGAGTAGTATTTTAGCTTTTTCCAACCATACATGAACAATAAAATCAACCACTCAACAGGGTAGTCATGGGTTACCACACGTTGGGCCCTATAACCATACAACGGTCAAAATGCCACACTTTGTGCAGACTAACAAAAAGTAGGTGATCGGCCTATCGGGTGAGATACTCCTCCATCTCTACACCCAAACAAAATCAGGTGTCCATTCCGGTAACACACAGTCCACTTGACTGAAAACTGTTAGCTCAGACCGACACGACCTACTGAACTAACATCTTATCCGGAAAGGACTTACCCCTCAGAGGTGGCCACCTACAGAGAGACTTACCCTAACCCCTCAAAGACTAGTCCTAGCAGTCCGCCCATATTGAGTACTCAACGTAATTTATCCCACTTGGTGGAAAATGAACAAAACATAGTTCCACTTGAAAATGGTAATTGAGGATTTCCAAAGTTTGGGGCAAAACTGGTTTTAGTAAGAACTTTAGGGTTTGAGTAAAACTGCCCCTTTGATTTTCAAATAATTTGTTTGCCTGAAATGAGAAAGGAAATAATCCTCAATTGCCTTTACAGAAGTGAGTGTTCATGCACTCTACATTTGGTTTACCATAGTAATCATTTTGCATCAAACAGGTTTTATGCAGGAGCTTACCTGATCCTTGCTCAAAATAAAGGTCTCCAACAGCAGGCCTAACCCCGCCTGGGTTAAACATGAGCCATAATTAAACTCAAGCCAAAATTCACTTCTACAAATAATTTTAGCTCAACTTACTACAACCATGATCCTAGTGTCCCAAGCTTTAAGGCCAGATAATAAATAAAAGGGTTTATAAGCTAAGTCTAGTATGATATTAAAATAAAAAGGGTTTTGGGAAATAGGTACAATAAGTCGAAGGTTTAAATCTTGCAAAAAATATATTAGAGTTTATTTGATGAAGGGTCCTAGGTTCTAGATGGTATTATTTAAAATAATAATCTATTAATAATTAATTGTTAGAAAATAATTGGTAACTAAAATTAGTTGAAAGTGAATTTTAATAGGTTTTGATTAAAAGACAATAAATAAATTTTGATAGTATTTATGAATATAAGACTTATAAAATTAATATTTTACCTATTATGAATATTTATATAAAAGGCTTTATTATTATTTTCTATATATTTTATTTTATATAAAACCTATATATTTTATTTCCTTAATAAAAGCTATCATTTATTTGACTAAAATATCACTATTTTATATAAGCGACCAAATCCACATCTTCCTAGGGTTTTCGAAATTTACTAGAAGAAATTATAGTAATAATCATTTTATTAATGAAATAAAGTTAGCCTAGGGACAACAAGGTCATGATCATATTTCTATTACTAACCATAATCATGAACATACACTCCACACCAATTCATCAAATCATCCAAATCATGAATAAAGGCATAGATCTAAATTTACCAAGGCATGATCTAAACTCTACTAACATAAACATATTCATGGCTTTAACAATCATACATGAACATAAACCCTATTCACCAAGGGTGACATAATCTCTAACATGCTTGATCACATATACCACCCACGACATGGAGAGCATGCAACAAAACCCTAAAACGCCATACAATCAACCAAGACAGATCATCTCATGGAACAATCCCATCTCCATCATACAAACACATTTATTCATGCTTCAATCTCAACTCCTTCACAACAACACATGCTCGAACCCTAATCATAATCCATCTCCTTCTAATATCCTCCTAGAGACATGAATCAAGAATTTAAAGAGAATGTTGAAGAGGCTTACTTGATTTATGACTACCTTGGAGTAGTTTCGAAGGAATCCTTACTCTTAGGAGGCTTGATCCGTCCAAGAGAGAATGAGAGAATATGGCCATGGTTGAAGTAACCATTTGGCCGAGAGAGAGAGAGAGAGAGAGAGAGAGAGAAAGAGTGTTCATTAGTGTGTGTGTGTGTGTGTGTGTGTGTGTGTGTGTGTGTGTGTGTGTTCATTAGGAGTTGAAGTTGAGTGAAGATAATTGATCATGCTTACCTTGAAGGTGTTCTTGAGCCTTTAAGAAAATTCTGGTTTTCTTTATCCAAAAGAGAGACTTAGATTTCGGTATTTGATGTTAAAAATTGCAGAAGTGGTTTCAAAGGGTTGAGTAGGTGTGATTTGGAGTTTTTTGAAGAAGATTGAAGTGGTTTTGGTGGCCTTAGGCGTGAGGAGGGTAGTAGGTGTTCTTGGTGTTCTTGAAAGTTGAAGAGAATGGGGAGAATTTAGTTGCAGCTGGCCGAAATTCTGTGGGAATAGGGTGGCCAAATTGTTTGAGAGGGTTTTGGTAATTGATTTCTTTGGTTTGAGAGGAAAAGGAAGGCTGGTTGTTTGAAATCCAGAAAAAATATTTTAGGGAATCAATTTTGGAAACAAAATATGGTAAGAAGATCTTGGTTAATGGAGAGCTTTTGGAAGCTGTAATGGCTGGCTTGTTGGTTTGGTTTTTGCTGGAATGAAAGCTGTTTGAAGGAGCTTAATGGTGGCCGAAAATATGGTGTACAATGGTGAAGAGATTTCTGGTTGTTTGAGGGATGATTTATGGTAGTTTACTAAATATGTTTGCTGAAATTTTGGTCATCAATCAATGGCTTGATTGGCATGATTGATTGAGATATTTTAGGAGCAGCCATGGACTGGTTTTCGAGCAGAATGTTGGGGAAGATGATGAAGCTCAGTTCATGGCTGTTCAAGGGGAGTTTGTACAGAAAAATGGTGGAGGTTTCGGACAAGGCTGAAGAAGGAGCAAAGCTGGAAAATTTCTGAACAGATTTTCGCAAGTTGCTGGAAATTTCTGGGCAGATTTTACTGCCATTTTCCAGTTAGCTTGTAGAAGATTTGAAGGAATATTCAGAGGTCTTTCAAGGCTGGTTTCTAGCCTTCTTTATGGAGGAAAAACGAGGTTAAATTGCTGGGTGAAAAACTGAAAGAAACAGCTTGGATTTGGCTCACCAATGCTGCGAAAATTGTCTAGAAAATTTTCTGGTTTGCACAATTTTTTAGTAGCTCGGTTTGGCTGGAATGTTCAGTCCCCAAGTTAAGTGAAATGGCTATTTTTCTGGCAGGATTTGGGAGGAAAAAATGGCTGAAATTTTTTACACTTGGATTGAACAAGAAGCTAGAAAATTTTCATTTTACAACATGAAGAAAATGAACACAGCTAGGTTGGAGGTTTTGAAGGTTCAACCATGAAGATTAATTCTCTTGGGACCTTCCAAAACTCCTCCCCATTTTTGGCCACAAGATAACTCATTCATAGCCATTTTCGAAACCTAAATCTCACAGAACCTTGCTAAAATTTTCTATAATAAAATTGGCTTGAATATATTAATCAACCTAATTGATTAAGAATTAAGGAAAGCTAGAGAATCAAGAAGGGTATGAAACCCTTAGAAATTTTTGTAGGGCACAAGAGTAGGATTAGGATTTTCCTATCATGTCTCCCCTAGGACAACACTCTTACTCTTCCCTAACTCATGCAAGGACCAAAATATAGCCTACCTAATCAAAAATAAAATTTAATCTTGCTAAAACTCTAATATGGAATTTGAACTCAAGACCTCAAGAATTAATTCCTAAACTCTAACCACTAAACCACAACAACTCTTGTTCTTATTTCTTTTTCCAAATATTTTTCCTATTTGATTCTCAAGCTATCTCCCTATTTTCACCTCAAGGAAAAGTTACAATTTTGCCATTCTTACTCAATAAACACAATTAACCCTTCTAGACTATAAATCACCCATCTAAAACCTATAAAATCATACAAAAATATATTTATGCATGTAAGAAAATATGATGTGCATCCCAACCCCCTTATTCTAATGTTCATTTTAACTGGGGTTTCACAAGTTGTGTATTGTGTTTGAACAGGGGAGATACAGCTCTTCTAACATCTTTGAGCTTCTTCATTTTATCCTCCTATTTTCACCACTACTTACTTGCCAACATGTCTAGAGCATGGGCTCAACCCTCAAAAAGGGCTCAAGCTTCTTCTTTCTTAGCCCCTTCATCTATAGACCCCATGCTCCTTAGGCCAGCTGAGTTCATAGATCCATCATGTGAGGAGTGGTATAATAGGAGAGTTTCAAATAAAATTATTGTGGAGTGTACATTTACACCTACCCTAGACCGTGCCTTCAAACTTGGAATGATGTTTAGGAGGCTAGGGTGGGGACCCATAGTACAGCTAAAAGGGGATTATTGCCCAGTATTCATTAAGAAATTTTATGCCAACATGGTTGAAAAAGACAATAAACACCTTTCACACAATGAGACAAGGGTAAAGGGAACCCCCATCATCATCATCACACGAGACCATTTAGCTAATCTCCTACAGGTCTATGATGATGATACTTGGCAAGAGATAGATATTAACAATCAAATGATCCTTTCTGACCCTAATTGGGATGCCAATGGGACTAGGGCTACTCTAGAGTTGCACAAGCACAATGCTTTTCAAGACAATAGCTTTTATTTAAATCATGACCTTGCTGCCAACTTTAGGGCTCTAGTCTACATGTTTAGTTTCAATGTTGTACCCCGGGCCAATGATTTCATTGAGACACGTCTTATTGACACATACATCTTGCATAGAATGATGACCACGCAGCCTATCCTTCTTCCCCCATTGATTATATAATCTATTAGGGATGTGGTTCATCGCCGTCTCTCTACCAAAGCCTTCATCTTCCCCTTAGTCATCATGAAAATTCTGAGAGACTTTGGTATTAATATTAAGGGAGAATTGATGGCGACTACCACTGAGCATGATATGGTTACAGAGCAAACACTAATGAGTTGTGGGTACAACTATAACCCAGAGCTAAAGAAGTGGCTAACGCCCTATGAGGTCAGATATCCCGGTCAAGTTAGGCCACCACCTATGGAAAATGAGCACCCATCACCACCATCACGAGTACGAGCTAGTAGTTTCCATTCCCAATCCAAGACTGACTTTGAGGCCACAGTGCTGGGACAGTTAGCTCAACAGACGAAGATGCTACTACACATGCGGGACTCCATCAATAACATTGCCCGGAGGCAAACTATTATGGAGCAGCAATGGGCTGAGTGGAGACAGCAATTTCCGGGACCACATGGTGGTGAGGGCACTTTCGCACCTAAGGATGATGATAATGGGGTGGATTGAAATGTTTGTTCTACACGTGTCCCTATTTGTCACTCTTTTTTGTATTTTTTTTTTTCTCTTTTCCTTTATATTACCTTAACACCTTTCTTTTGGACTTGTACTTTTCTTCTTTCTTTTTTATACTATCTTCTTTCTTTTGTTTTGATTTATTTTTCTTTTCTAGTTTTTATGCTTTGGTGTGTTTCTTTTGTATTTTTATTTTTAGGTACTTCGACACTGCATCTTTTTCCAAGACCTTGACTCTTTTGTAAAAGAATGCCTACTGTAATGAAAGAATTTTCTTTCTTATCTTTTCCCTTTTTATTTTTGGTTCCATGGAAATTATTCCTTATTCTATTTATTTGGCCATTGACAACAATTTCTAATTTAAGTGTGGGGGAGTGGTTAGATAGAGAATTCTTCTATGCTTCATTTTTATTTTCATTCTTCTTTGACCCTTTTGAGAGAAAATTTTTTTGAAATTTTTCCAATTTTCTTTGAGATTTCAAGATATATTTTTAATGCATGTCTTTGTGATAGATCATAAAGCATATGTTCTATATCAATTATGGCTTATGCATGACTTTTTGCACGCACTTAGACTAAGTAGTTGTTAATCTAATGCTTTATGTTGTTCTTAAACCTGCTTTTTCACTAAAATACATTAAGCATTCTAGAACTTACTTGAATATACCTCGAGCTGAAATAGGAAAGACATTTATGATTTAACTTAGGGATGACGATAATAGGCCATCTTTGGATAGTTTGAGCTTTTCAAGCCTACATATTTTATATTATCCCCCAGTGCCTATTTTAAGCTTAAATTGTTAATTTCTTTCTTAAAACCCGTTATCATACTTTGTCCATTACTTCTTTCTGAGAGTTTGATTTATCTTCCAATCTTAATTGCTCTTGATGGATAAAAGTACATGTAGGAGAATGTTGAGAAAATTACTGGTGAAAAGATCATGACTTGTTACTTTCAATCATGCATAAATAGTTGTGTTGAGTTGGGAAATGAAAAATTGAAAGAAAAGAGAAAAGAAAGATTGAGGAAACAAAAAGCTGCTAAAAAGTTTGAAAGAGAAAAAACTGAGAAACAAACAACAGCAGCATTTGAAAACAGAAGAGGAAAAGAAAGAAAAGAAAGATCACAAGAAGAATGGTGGATGAGCTGTAGATATTTCTGAAAAACTTGAGTTCACATCAAGTTCTTGGCACTATTGCTAAAATTTTGAATGATCTTGTGAAAAAATTATTGATGAGTTGAGAATGAGTAATGAAAATGTAAGATTTACTTGAACTATACTATAATTGCCATACAAGATGATGGCTTGATTGATTTTGGAATAGGAGAGCAAGAAAAGTTTGGAATTTCTTGATACATTGTGTTTATCCTTTTCTTGCGACCTCTCATCTTCTTTGATATTTGATTTTCCTATATCCTTCGTTTGACAAGCTACATTACAAGCCCTTTAGCCTTACATTACAAGCTTGAAAGTCCTACTTGACCTAAGTAGAATCATGATATGTCTCGAATTAGTGAAGAGAATGTATGAAAAGTAAGCTTATAGAATGCATATTTTTCTTAAACTAAATTCTTTCCAATAGTTTGAGAAGGAAGTTAAAGTGTCGAGATGGTTCTACTAGTCAGTTTTCACTTACACAAGTCTTGCATTTGTCATGAAAGATATAATAGCTAATGTTTTGTTGTCTTGAATAAAGAAAGCATTGAAGATATTATTTTGATAGTAATTGAGTGATTTTGTGAAACCTTGTGTTTTTCCTACTTGTCTTTGATACTTTGCTTGAGGACAAGCAAAGAGCTAAGTGTGGGGGAATATGATAGGGCCTAAATTAGTCATATATTTTCTAGTTATTTGAGGCTATTTTGTGATACATTTTGTTCAATAATTGGTCATATTCCTTCATATTTGAGATTTTATCCTTAGAAATGTATTTTATGTATTATTTCAAATTTTAGGGGTAAAAAAAGATAAAAACGTCGCAAAACAGAACATAGGCGGTGCCGGACAGGACAGAGGAACTGGTGCCGGCCACGTGCTACTGGCACGCACTTTGAGATGAAAAAAATTCAGTGAAACGGAGTGGAACAGAACCGAACTGGCGCTGACTGTGAGGCTAGAGGCGGCACCGGCTGTATTCTGGAAGGGTTGTACGAAAATTAAGAAAAATCGACGAACAACTAGAGAAACAGAACACAACCGGCACCGGCCCTAGCTAGGACAGGCGGTGCCAGCTGTGACCTGATGTTAAGGTGGTGCCACGATTTTCACATGCATTTTTTTGGCAATCTGCAGAGTTTTAGTATTTTCCTACTTCTAGTCGGCCAAAAACCCTACACCAACGAATTTAGGCACTTCCTAAACATATAAATAGAGGAAAAGCACAAGGAAAAAGAGAGAATTCACGGATCTAAACTTCAAATCACTCAAATAAAGGAGGAATTCTTCAATTCAAGGAGGGTTGTGCGAGAAGGTTTACAAAAGAAGAAGAATGAGGCTTTTCTATGAGTACTTTCTTTTACTCTGTTTTCTTTTTCTTGAATAATGATATATTAATTGTTTTATTGTAATTTGACATTGTTTTAGGTATTCATGATTTTTAGAGTTACTTTGATCTTTTGATTAATTGATTGTTATTCTTGGTATTTAATTATTTGCACTTATTACGAGATTAATTGATTGGTTCTTTCTATTAACTCGCTGAGACCAAATGGGTTGATGGTGGTTTTAATTTATTGATTTCATATTTGTTGTCTATTAACTCACCGAGACCAAGGGGTTAATTGATGAGGATTGAGTAATTAAAGGTTAATTGATGTCTGCCAAGACTAATGATTCATTGGTTAGCTTCATGTTTTAAGTTTGCCGAAACAAAGAAAATTTAATCAAGGATTGTGTTTAATGCATCTTTTGGATGAATTAGTTGAGATGAGACCAAGTAATGCTAATTTATATAGAAGATAGTGATTTTATGGATTGAAAAAGAAGTGAATCTATTTTAATCATTTATGGTGCCAAGAGAATAATTAGTTATGATAATGATTAGGTACTTCAAGATCATGTTTGTCAAAATAATGGTTTGAATTATATAATTCTTCATCCTTGACATGTATATATTCTTTTATTTTGTTTTATTTTCCTTTTTATTTATTTTTCACTTTATTGAGTCAGTTAAACAATGAAAGAAAAGTGATTAATGCATACTTGTTCCTTGATAATCAACACTCGTTTAAACCCTATACTATGTTAATGATGAGTACGCTTACTCATATGTGTAATTTGGGGTTAATGTTTTAATTTAAACTTGATTGGGAATGTGCTTATTTTTACATAATTTTTATACCCAAATCCATACGCATCACAAGGTAAAACAATTTAATAAATTTTTCCTTAGAAAACTCATCCATAATGAAGACATAACCTTCTTCCAACCTTAAACATAAATTCGTCATTCATTTCACCCTTTCAAAACCTTGTAAACTCATGTATTAAACCAAACAATCCCAAGGCCATCAAAGTTAAGTTAAACAAGCTTATATCTATTATAAGAAAATCATCCTACTCCACAAACAAAAACATAGGTAACATAAACCATATAAGTCAAGCCATTTAACCAATTCCAGCATTATAAACTCAAACTTACTCAACTCAAGTAATGAGATAAGGGAAACACTCCATTCTCTTTTTTTTCCTCTTAAAATTTTTTTCAACAACTTAGGGAATTGATAGCCTTAAGTGTATCGATTTATCTTCACATACCGTATTGGCCCCCTTTTAGTCATCATTTTTTTTTTCAGCATTTTTTCCTCTCTTTTCTTTTTCTTACCTTTTTTCTTTCCTTACCTTCTTGCCTTAGAGATTATCTCAAGAGAGTGTGATGCTTCTTTGTTTCTTCTCTTCCACTCACCGTATTGGCCCCTTTTTTAGCAAAATGTATCTTTTTTCAATTTTTTTTCAACAAATGAAAGTAATTTTTTTCAACTCCATATTTTTTTCAACTCACATTTTTTTCAATTCATATTTTTTTAAAATTTCCTCACATTCCTTATCCATAACTCAAAGTTAAGCAAACTTTAAATCTATAATACAAGAATTAGTCAACAATTCTTCCCATATTTCATCATATCATCCACATTCAAACTCAAAGAATAAAACAAATTCCAAATATCAAATATAACCAAGATTAACTTAAATTCTCAAGACTTAGCAAAATTCAACTTAATATACAAGTTTACCTTTTAAATAAAAATCAAACTATAATGAATGAGAAAGTCATATCCAAAATTAGTAAGAAAATCATCAATCCATTATAGACAAATAAGCTCAATTAAGCTCCAAATCTCCAAACTTACAAAATTTCAAAATTTTCAAATTTTTAACAAAATTGTTTGGTACCAAGATCATTGATAAAAACTTGGACAAATAATATTACTAAACCACTCCCCTGCACTTCAACTAGACAATGTCCTTATTGGCCAAAAATAAACATAAGAAGGCATATCCAAGGGGACCAAAAATGATAAAGGAAGTAGAAATTCAAGCAATACTCCCCAAGTGCAATAAGTTCCAAACAATATGAATTTGGAAAAAAATAGAAGAGCTTGTTCAAGAGGACTTTATTCCGACCTTCAAAATAAAACATAACAAAATAATAACAAAATAAAGACACGCCTAAATAGAATAAAACAAACTAAAGAAAAATACTAGTAAAAATCCTAACAAAGCAAATAAAGACACGACTCACTCTTCCATACTTAAGATGAAAAATATTTTCCTTATTTGGGGAGGGAAAAGATACCGACTAAAGAAAACCTAACCTAAAACAAAGAGACAAACTATTTCCACACATCATGCTTTCTCATCATCCCGTTGTAAGAGATATTAATGCTTATTGAAAAAGGTAAGGATGATGAAAGTATAAATAAGAGAGGTTTTTGAAAAATAGAAGGTTCATGAAAATAATTTTTCTCAACAAAGCAAAACATATGAACCGTATTCTCGAACATTCCTTTAGGTACACAAATACTGCTTTTAACATATGAGTGCACATGGTATCTAAATAATGCATCAAACTTAAAATTACTATTTTGCCCTTCAAAAGAATTTTCACAATTATCATTCCCCTTTAAACTTAGTATTTGAGTTCTCAAAGATGGAATCCAGAAATCCTTACTTTTCAATACATGATTTAGATAAACTAAGTTACCTCCCTTTAGATTGGGTGAAAGGTAGATTTTCTCAATATCCTCCAAGGGTTTCGTATGATGTATCAGTGAAAGATCCAACTCCTTGAGACATGTTAAATTCCTCACATCATCATTTGGGCCATTGTCCTCTAAGAATGGAGAGGAACCTAAAAAATCATGTGACAAAGAGATATTAGAATTATTAGAACATAGAGGAGAATCAAATACCTCATTTTCTAATTAGGCAATTGTTCCTCATATCCTCTCTCATTTACTTGGAGATTCTCTTGTTCAAACGTATAGGCCTTTATGGCATCCTCAACTAACTTGGCTAGTTGTGTCCTTTGGTTACTTATTCATTAGGATGCTTCTTCATGCCACTTAATGGATGTGTTTGTGTTGACAACAAAGGATTTGATTGAAGCTTCAAGTGACATCTCACTAAAAGCGTTAATCTGAGTTTGTAACCTTGCCAACGTATTATCATTATAGCTCCTTTAATATTGTGCCCATGAATAATTATTCATGATGATGTTTTGAATCTCGCACTTAAAGAAAAATAAAAATCAAATCGAAAATAAAAAATAAAACCAAACAAAAATACGAAAAAATAGAGAAGAGAAAATACACAAATTAGAAATGTTCACAAACTATATAAATACAAAAGTTAGTAGTATATACAAATACAATAAAAGCTAAATCAATAAGACTCGAGTGTTTCTGATAGTGCCCATCCCCGGCAACAGCGCCAAAAACTTGATACTTGTATTTTAGTATAGAAATATTACTAACAAATTACACAATCAATCAAGTTTTAATTAAAATGTTGACAACTAAAACCACACATACAGTCAAGTATACCCATCGTATAGCATAGAGAATGCAAGTATCGAATACACGAGAACTTAGACTCCCACCTTATTTTATCTAAATCTTTATTGTTTAGTCCATAAAATTATAAGAGACTAAAAAGAAAATAAATAAAGATAAAAATAAATATAACTCAAGGATACAATTTCATGTAACTAGATAATTATCCTGAAAATATAATATTGAATTACTTAGTATTCATCACAATCAATTGTCATCTTGGCATCATGAAGGAATATAAAGATAATTTCCACTTCGATTGTCAATCCATTGAGTTACGATATTTTGATTCATATTAATAGATTTGTCATTCAAGCTAACATAACCAAAACATGCATTAAGCTCTTCACTATATTTTGATTCAATTAGTAGATTTGTTAATCAAACCATCCTAACCAAAATATGCATGAATCTCAATTCCTTAAAAATATGAAATTAGCTAATAACCCTTTGTCAATGAAGAATCAACTTAATCTTTGATTACTTTAGTCCTATAATACAAATTTCGTCATTCAAGTCCATTAACATTTAACAAATATGAAATCAATGCAATGAAACTCCTAACATCATTTTGTTGAGTTAATTAAAAGAACTCGCATCAATAACCAATGATAACAAGTAATATGTGAAACCCCAGTTGGAACCAACCATAGAGTAAGGGGGTTGGGATGCATATCATATTTTATTGCATGTTTAAATATATTTTTATATAATTTTATGTGCTTTGGATTTGTGTTTTATAGTCTAGAGGGCTGAATTATGATTATTGAGAAAGAATGGCAAAATGGTAACTTTTGCTTGAGGTGAAAATGAGGAGATAGCTTGAGGGTTAAATAGAAAAATATTTTAGGGAGAAAATAAAAACAAGAGTTGTTGTGATTTAATGGTTAAAGCTTTGGAATTAATTCTTGAGGTCTTGAGTTCAAATTCCATCATTAGAGTTATAGCATGATTGAATTTTATTTTTTCTTGGGAAGTGATACTTTCGGCCTTAGGTACTTTAGAATAGGGTAGAGGTGTTATCCTGAGGGAGGCAAGATAGGAATATCCTAATCCTACTCTTCTACCCTACACAAAATTCCTAAGGAGAATTCATTTTCTCTTGATCCTTAATTTTTCCTATTTCTCAATTCATTAGTTTGTTCAATTTGTTCAAGCCAGTTTTATTCTAGAAAAATTCCAGCAATGTGTTGTGGCTTTGGAGGTTCAAAATGTCTTAGTAAAAGACATCTTATGGACCGAAACCATGGAAGAGGGGGAAGGATTCCAAGTGAATTAATTTCCCTAGTGAACTTTTTAAAACTTCACTCTAGCTAGGTTCATTTTCTTTCATGTATTGAACTGAATTCCAGCTTCTTGTGCCTTCAAGGTGTCAAAATTTTAAGCCATTATTCCCTCCCAAATGCTTCCAGAAAATGGCCTTTTGATGACCTTGAAACCTGAATTTTTCTAGCCATTTTCGGACTACACAAAGGCTGTGCAAAACTAGAGAAATCCCTGGGCAAATTCACAGCTTTGGAGGTCCGAAACCAACCTATTTTCTTTCAGTTTTTGTTCAGCATCTTAGCCACGTTTTTCCTCCATAAAGAAGGCTGGAAACCAGACTTGAAAGACCTCTGAAATGGCCTTCAAATCCACTGCATATCGGCTGGAAAATGACAGCTAAAACTGCCCAGAAAAATTCCAGCCCTTGCGAAAATCCTATGCAGAATTTTTTTTTTCAGCTTGTTTCCTAATTTAGTCCTAGCCGAACTCCACCCTTCTTCTGCACAAACCACCCTTAAACAGCCATGAACTGAACTCCATTGTCCTCCCCAAGATTCTGCACGAAAATCCAATCATGGCTACCCTAAAAGATTTCCAAAACAATTACCGCAATCATACCTTGATTGGATACCAAAATTCCAGCCACCATAATTTAGCAACCTTCCATAAAATATCCCTCAAACAACCAGACCTTTCATTCACCATTATACTCCTTACTTTCGGCCACCCTTAGCCTCCTTCAACCAACTTTTATCCAACCGAAATACTGCACAAGCAGTCGGCCATGGAAACTTCCTAAAAGCTCTCCAATAATCAAAGATATTCTTGTTATATTTAGTTTCCAAATTTGCTTCCCAAAAATATTCTTTAAGGATTTCAACAACTAGCCTTTCCTTTTCCCTTCCAAACAAAAAAATCATCTACCAAAACCCTACAAACAATTCGGCCAGCCCTAATCCTTCAAAATTTCGGCAGCTTCAAATCAAAACCTCTCTACTCTCTTCAACCTTCAAGAACACATAGCACACCAAGAACACCTACTCCTTCCTTTCGCCTAATACCCCTCCAAATCACTTCAAACTTCTTCTACAAAATCCAGAATTCATCTACTCACTGCCGTGAGTCCATCCATACCATTTTTAACATTAAACTCCAAAATCCAACTTGCACTTTTGGATCAAAAACCAGAATTTTTGTGAAGGATCAAAAACACCTTCAAGGTAGGTTTGTTCTAACAACTTCATCTTTTCTAATCTTTGATCTCTAATGAATATGTATATGAATAAACATGGTAATGAACTCTCTCTCTCTCTCTTGGCCGAACCTCTCTCCTTCTTAGCCAAATGGCTTCTTCACCAATGGCTATGCTTTCTTCATCTTCCTTAGACGGACCTAGTCATCTAGGAGTTGAGATCCATTCAAAATTCCTTCAAGGTATTCATCAATCAAGTAAGCCCTTTTAAGCCTCCTTTTAAATTCTAGATTCATGTCTCTAGGATGATATTGATAGAAGATGGATTGTGAATAGGGTTTGAGTATGTATTGTTGTGATGAGTTGAGATTGAAGCATGAATATATGTATGAATATGATGGAGATGGGATTTATGCATGAGTTGATTATCTTGATTGAATGTATGGTGTTTTATGGTTTAATGCATGCCTCCATGATTAAGTATGCTAGACATTATATCATCTATGATGAATATGATTTATATTCTTGTGTGATTATTAAAGCCATGGTTATATTTATGATAGTAAAGGTTAGATCATGCCTTAGTAAATTTGGACCTATGCTTATATTCATGATTTGGAGGATTTGATGATGTGAAGGGGTGAATATGTTCATGATTGTGGTTAGCAATAGAGTTATGATCATGACCTAGTTGTCCCTAAGCTAATTTTATTTCTTCAATAAAATATTTAATATTATGATTTTTGCTAGTAATTTCGAAAAACCCTAGGAAGGGTAGATTTGGATTATTATATATAATAAGAATATTTTAGTCAAATAAATAATAGCTTTTGCTAGAAAAATAAAATATATAGATTTACATAAAATGATAAAATCAACTAAAGCCTTTTATGAAAATAATCATAATAAGTAAAATATTTATTATTAAATTTTAATTATTATCTTTTAACTAAAACCTAGTAAATTTTATCTATAATCTTTCAATCAAGACTCGTTAAAATTTATTTTCAACTAATTTTAGTTATCAATTATTTTCTAGTAAATAATTATTAATAAATCATTATTTTACCTAATAGCGCCTAGGGCTCTTCATCAAATAAACTCTAAATTAATTTAACAAGATTTAAACCTTCAACTTATTGGTACATATTTCCCAAAACACTAATTATTTTAAATATCATATTAGCCTTAACTTATAAACCCTTTTCCTTTATTATTTGGCCTTAAAGATTGGGACACTAGGATCATGGTAGTAGTGAGTTGAGTTAGTTTTAAATTCAGAAAGTGGATTTTGGATTGAATTTGATTGTGGTTTATATTTACCCCCTGCGGGGTTAGGTCGGCAATTGAAGACCTCTTATTGTCAGCAAGAATCAGGTAAGCTCCTGTATAAAACCTGTTTGATGCAAAATGTTTATTATGGTAAGCCAAGTGTAAAGTGCATGGACACTCATTTCTATAAAGGCAATTGGGGATTGATTCCTTTCTTATTTCAGTCAACCAAATTATTTGAAAATCAATATGCGGATTTACTCAAAACTCAAAACTCTTTCTAAAGCTGATTTTGACAAACTTTGGAAATCCTTAATTGCCATTTTCAAGTGGAACTATGTTCTACTCGTTTTTTTTCCCCAAGTGGGATAAGTTACGTTGAGTACTCAATAGGGGTAGGCTAGTAGTACTAGTTTTGAAGAGTAAGAGTGAGTCTTCTGGCAGGAGGCCACCTCCAAAAGATAAGCTCAACTTAGAGAAACGTCGTGCTACTTAGTCATGCCGGTCCGAGCTAGCAGTTTTTATTTCAGTCAAGTGACAATGTTTTGCCGGAATGGACACCCGGTTGTTATTTGGGTATAGAGAATGAGGAGTATCTTACCCAGTAGGTTGATCACCTACCTTTTGTCAGTCTGCAGAAAGTGTTGGCATTCTGACCGGTTATAGGGCCCAACGTGTGGTAACCCATGACCCTTTCTTTTAAGTGGTTGATTTTAATTATTGTGTATAGCGAGAAAAGCTAAAACACCACTTTTGGTTTTAACTAATATTTATTGCTTGCCAGTATTTCTCTTATAAAGATTTTATACTTTGCATTCATGAATTGTTTTCACTCGACACTCAAAGCACACACGGACTTACTGAGATTTTTGTCGCATCACCCTTTTTACCATGATTTCAGGTCGATCCTACTGTAGGGATGAGTAGCTAGATATTGCCTGCTTTGGAAGATTTTCTGATAATTTTTTTTGTGTAATGCTTTGGGGAGATGAGAGTAGATAAATTTTATTATGAATTTGTTTTTTGGTATTCTTGGGTTAATTCTTGGATTTATTCTTGGGTTATAATAAATTTTAAGTTAAAATATCATTTTTATTCTGCTATTTTGATTGTGTAACCTAGTTATAAAGACCCATTGTCCTTTGGACGGGGTGACATCCCCGGCCTTGGCGGACCTAGGTAGCGTGGTGTTACAAGTAGTATCAGAGACTAGGTTCAGGCAAATATTAATAGTATATGTTCCATTTATTTAATTTTAAATCTTTATCTAGCCTATCTTGTTTAGGCTGTAGGATGGTCAGAATGCTTAGAATCGCGTGGAAAGGGCAGCAATGGCACCCGCCTAACCCTATTTACCCAGAGGACCTTCCAGTTCCCCAGCTTGCCCCTCAGCCAGATATCCCTATGGAGGATAGCAGTGATGATGAGGTCCAGATTCTTGAGCCACCCCCAATCCTGGTGATAGACATAAGCTTAGACAGTGATAATGAGGTGATTGCAGTGGAGCCTATACCCCACCCTCCTAGTCCCGTAGTGGACTTAGCAGCAGATAATGATGACCCAGGAGAGATAGACTATAAGTCTCCACCTAGGCCTTCCTTCGTTCCCTCTTTCATTTCTCCTCCTCGCCGAGTCGAGCCCGGAGAGAGTTCTAGGTGCCCCGGGAAGGAGCCTATGGAGGGATTTGCCAATGGGGATGGGGTAGATTTTTTCAAGAATTCTAGGGGTTGATTGTATGAGGCTGATGATGAGGGATCCGACGAGGATTAGAGGACTAGGAGTTGTTTTGATTCGGATGTTTATTTGTTTACCACTTTCCGTGAATTTTTATATTAAGGAATTTTAATGCTGTTTTCCATCAAATTTTTGAATTTATGCAAATAAGAGTACTTGGAGTACTCTAAGGTTTTAAAAAAAAATATATGCAATTCTTTATACAAAAACTTGCATCCGATTTTCTTTTACTTCAACCTGAATGTGAATGCATGCTCAAAATGTTTTAAACTTGAATGCATACATTCATTATCTGGGCATGGTTGAAAATGGCACCCAAGCGCCGTGTAGCCACATCAAGCAGAAGAGTTCCGAAAGCAGAGTCTGTGATACTGGAGTTTGAGACGACTCAAATGCGGTCACCCAATCGAGGAAAAGAGAGTGAGCCAGATTTGGAATTGGGGGCAGGAGAACCTGTTGGAGTGACAATGGAGCAAGCTTTACGCCAAGTTCAGCAAGTGTGAATTCTGGTTGGACAGTGTGGCATTCCTTGGCCATGTGGTGACCAAGGAGGGAATCAAGGTAGACCCGGCAAAGGTTGAAGCGGTGTCAGACTGGAAACAGCCGTAGAATATCACTAAGATCCGAAGTTTCTTGGGATTGGCTGGTTACTACCGGAGATTTATCAAAGGGTTTTCGACGCTCGCATCGCCAATGACCCGACTACTGAGGAATGATGTTCCATTTGTATGGAATGAGAAATGCGAGAAAAGTTTTCAAGAGCTGAAGTGGAGGTTGATGACGGCACCAGTATTGAGTCTGCCAGAGGAGGGTAAGCCTTACGCGCTGTACACTGACGCTTCAAAAGAAGGACTGGGAGCAGTGCTGATGTAAGACCGGAAGGTGATCGCTTAGGCTTCTCGGAAGCTGAGACCGCACGAGGTCAACTATCCCACTCATGATCTGGAGCTGGCAGCTATCATGTTCGCCCTAAAAAAATGGCGCCACTACCTTTACAGAGCCGAATACGAGGTATTCACCGACCACAAGAGTCTGAAGTATATCTTCACTCAGAAGGATCTAAACTTGAGGCAGCGAAGATGGATGGAATTTCTGGAAGAATACCGATGTCCGATCAACTACCATCCCGGGAAGGCCAACGTTGTGGCGGACGCCCTGAGTAGGAAAGTTGGAATGGCCAGACTGAGAGTGCAGGAAATCCAAGTGGTTCAGGATGTGTTGAATAGAAGGGTGGAAGTGTAAGACAAAAGAATCGTCATCAGCAATTTGAGGTTGGTACTGGATTTGAAGCGGGAAATCGTAGAAGCTCAGCAAAGTAACACCGATTTGCAGCTTTTTAAGGACAAGGAGCTCAAGCGGCCGGGCAGTGAATTCCGTCAAGATGAAAAGGGAATTTTGCATTTCAGAGATCGATTGTGTGTACCCGGAGAGCAGCAGCTAAAGGACAGAATTTTAGAAGAAACACACAAGTGCAAGTACGCTATTCATCCGGGGGAAGTCAAGATGTACCAGGACCTGAAGAGCGCCTATTGGTGGCCCAGACTGAAGCGGGATGTGGTCAAGTATGTCTCGACCTGTCTCACCTGCCAGAAAGTCAAAACGGAGCACAAGAAGCCAGCGGGACTATTGCAGCCATTGCTAGTGCCAGAATGGAAATGGAAGGAGGTGACTATAGATTTTGTCACCGGACTTCCCATGTCCAAGACACAGAAGGATGCCATATGGGTAGTGGTGGATCGACTGACCAAGTCGGCCCATTTCATACCGGTAAATATAAGAGACTCCATGGAGAAGCTGGTCTAGACTTATGTTCGAGAAATAGTCCGACTGCATGGAGTGCCCTCAAGCATTGTGTCAGACCGAGACCCGAGATTTACGTTTCGTTCTTGGGAAAAGTTTCAGGAAGCAATGGGGTCGAGTCTGAAATTCAGTACGACAGCGCATCCGCAGACTGATAGGCAGTCAGAAAGGGTTATACAAATATTGGAAGATATGCTGAGAGCCTGTGTTTTGGACTTCGGAGATAAGTGGATAGAGTGTGTACCGTATGTAGAATTGTCATATAACAACAGCTATCAAGCTTTAATTGGGATGGCACCGTATGAGGCTTTGTATAGGCGCAAGTGTTAGATACCACTGTATTGGAGTTGGTCAAAAGATGGTCATGTGAGCAGAACCGGGGAAGTCTGTGTCCAAGAAATGTTGGATAAGGTGAAATTGATCAGGGAAATGTTGAAGGTGGCTCAGAGTCGACAAAAGAGCAATGCGGACAACCGGCGGTGAGAATTGGAGTTTCAAGTCGGAGACAACGTATTTTTGAGGTTGACGCCAAATAGGGGGGGAAAGTTGAATCCGAGGTACTTGGGGCCATTCCCGATTAAGGAAAGGATTGGACCGATAGCTTACGGATTGGACCTGCCAGATGGGTTGACGGGAATTCATTATGTGTTCCAAGTGTCACAATTGAAGGAGTACAATGCTGATCCCGGGCATGTGTTGAATAACGAGCCATTGGTGTCGCAACCCGACTTGAGTTATGTGGAGAAGCCCGTGAAAATACTAGATCGCAAAATCAAGAGTATTCGAAACAAGCAAATACCAATGGTCAAGGTTCAGGGGGAGCATCATGGCACGTAGGATGCCATATGGGAATCAGAAGAATGGGTTGAGTGGAGGTATCCTGATCGAAAATAGAGGTATGCTTGAATTTCGAGACGAAATTCTTTTAAGGAGCGAAGGATGTGAAACCCCAGTCGGAACCAACCTTAGAGTAAGGGGGTTGGGATGCAAATCATATTTTATTGCATGTTTAAATATATTTTTATATAATTTTATGTACTTTGAATTTATATTTTATAGTCTAGAGGGCTGAATTATGATTATTGAGAAAGAATGGCAAAATGGTAACTTTTGCTTGAGGTGAAAATGAGGAGATAGCTTGAGGGTTAAATAGAAAAAATATTTTAGGGAGAAAATACAAACAAGAGTTGTTGTGATTTAATGGTTAAAGCTTTGGAATTAATTCTTGAGGTCTTGAGTTCAAATTCCATCATTAGAGCTATAGCATGATTGAATTTTATTTTTTCTTGGGAAGTGATATTTTCGATCTTAGGTGCTTTAGAATAGGGTAGAGGTGTTATCCTAAGGGAGGCATGATAGGAGTATCCTAATCCAACTCTTCTACCCTACACAAAATTCCTAAGGGGAATTCATTTCCTCTTGATCCTTAACTTTTCCTATTTCTCAATTCATTAGTTTGTTTAATTTGTTCAAGCCAGTTTTATTCTAGAAAAATTCCAACAATGTGTTGTGGCTTTGGAGGTTCAAAATGTCTTAGTAAAAGACATCTTATGGACCGAAACCATGGAAGAGGGGGAAGGATTCCAAGTGAATTAATTTCCCTAGTGAACTTTCTAAAACTTCACTCTAGCTATGTTCATTTTCTTTCATGTATTGAATTGAAATTTTTTCAACTTCTTGTACCTTCAAGGTGTCGAAATTCTAAGCCATTATTCCCTCCCAAATGCTTCCAGAGAATGGCCTCTTCATGAGCTTGAAACCTGAATTTTTCTGGCCATTTTTGGACTGCACAAAGGCTGTGCAAAACCAGAAAAATCTCTGGGCAAATTCGCAGCTTTGGAGGTCCGAAACCAACCTATTTCTTTCAGTTTTTGTTCAGCATCTTAGCCACGTTTTTCCTCCATAAAAAAAGCTGGAAACCAGACTTGAAAGACCTCTGAAATGGCCTTCAAATCCACTGCAAATTGGCTGGAAAATGACAGCTAAAACTGCCCAAAAAAATTCCAGCCCTTGCAAAAATCCTATGCAAAATTTTTTTTTTCAGCTTGTTTCCTAATTTAGCCCTAGCCGAACTCCACCCTTCTTCTGCACAAATCACCCTTAAACAGCCATGAACTGAACTCCATTGTCCTCCCCAAGCTTCGGCACGAAAATTCAATCATGGCTGCCCTAAAAGATTTTCAAAACAATTACCGCAATCATACCTTGATTGGATACCAAAATTTCAACCACCATAATTTAGCAACCTTCCATAAAATATCCCTCAAACAACCAGACCTTTCATTCACCATTATACTCCTTATTTTCGGCCACCCTTAGCCTCCTTCAACCAGCTTTCATCCAGTTGAAATACTGCACAAGCCGTCGGCCAATGCAGCTTCCCAAAAGCTCTCCAATAATCAAAGATATTCTTGTTATATTTAGTTTCCAAATTTACTTCCCAAAAATATTCTTTAAGGATTTCAACAACTAGCCTTTCCTTTTCCCTTCCAAACCAAAAAATCATCTACCAAAACCCTACAAACAATTCGGCCAGCCTTAATCCTTCAAAATTTCGGCAGCTTCAAATCAAAACCTCTCTATTCTCTTCAACCTTCAAGAACACATAGCACACCAAGAACACCTACTCCTTCTTTTCGCGTAATACCTCTCCAAATCACTTCAAACTTCTTCTAAAAACTCCAGAATTCATCTACTCACTGCCGTGAATCTATCCATACCATTTTTAACATCAAACTCCAAAATCCAACTTTCTCTTTTGGATCAAAAACCAGAATTTTTGTGAAGGATCAAGAACACCTTCAAGGTAGGTTTGTTCTAACAACTTCATCTTCTCTAATCTTTGATCTCTAATGAATGTGTGTATGAATAAACATACTAATGGACTCTCTCTCACTCTCTCTCTTGGCCAAACCTCTCTCCTTCTTGGCCAAATGGCTTCTTCACCAATGGCCATGCTTTCTTCATCTTCCTTAGACGGATCTAGTCATCTAGGAGTTGAGATCCTTTCGAAACTCCTTCAAGGTATTCATCAATCAAGTAAGCCCTTTTAAGCCTCCTTTTAAATTCTAGATTCATGTCTCTAGGATGATGTTGATAGAAGATGGATTGTGAATAGGGTTTGAGTATGTATTGTTGTGATGAGTTGAGATTGAAGCATGAATATATGTATGAATATGATGGAGATGGGATTTATGCATGAGTTGATTATCTTGATTGAATGTATGGTGTTTTATGGTTTAATGCATGCCTCCATGATTAAGTATGCTAGACATTATGTCATCTATGATGAATATGATTTATATTCTTGTGTGATTATTAAAGCCATGGTTATATTTATGATAGTAAAGGTTAGATCATGCCTTAGTAAATTTGGACCTATGCTTATATTCATGATTTGGAGGATTTGATTATGTGAAGGGGTGAATATGTTCATGATTGTGGTTAGCAATAGAGTTATGATCATGACCTAGTTGTCCCTAAGCTAATTTTATTTCTTCAATAAAATATTTAATATTATGATTTTTGCTAGTAATTTCGAAAAACCCTATGAAGGGTAGATTTGGATTATTATATATAATAAGAATATTTTAGTCAAATAAATAATAGCTTTTGCTAGAAAAATAAAATATATAGATATTATATAAAATCAACTAAAGCCTTTTATGAAAATAATCATAATAAGTAAAATATTTATTATTAGATTTTAATTATTATCTTTTAACCAAAACCTATTAAAATTTATCTATTATCTTTCAATCAAAACTCGTTAAAATTTATTTTCAACTAATTTTAGTTATCAATTATTTTCTAGTAAATAATTATTAATAAATTATTATTTTACCTAATACCGCCTAGGGCTCTTCATTAAATAAACTCTAAATTAATTTAGCAAGATTTAAACCTTCAACTTATTGGTACATATTTCCCAAAACACTAATTATTTTAAATATCATATTAGCCTTAACTTATAAACCATTTTCCTTTATTATTTGGCCTTAAAGATTGGGACACTAGGATCATGGTAGTAGTGAGTTGAGTTAGTTTTAAATTCAGAAAGTGGATTTTGGCTTGAGTTTGATTGTGGTTTATATTTACCCCATGCGGTGTTTGGTCGGCAGTTGGAGACCTCTTATTGTGAGCAAGAATCAGGTAAACTCCTGTATAAAACCTTTTTGATGCAAAATGTTTATTATGGTAAGCCAAATGTAGAGTGCATGGACACTCATTTCTATAAAAGCAATTGGGGATTGATTCCTTTCTTATTTCAGTCAACCAAATTATTTGAAAATCAATAAGCGGATTTACTCAAAACTCAAAACTCTTTCTAAAGCTGATTTTAACAAACTTTGGAAATCCTTAATTGCCATTTTCAAGTGGAACTATGTTCTACTCGTTTTTTTTCCAAGTGGGATAAGTTACGTTGAGTACTCAATAGGGGTTGGCTAGTAGTACTAATTTTGAAGAGCAAGAGTGAGTCTTCTGGCAGGAGGCCACCTCCAGAAGATAAGCTCAACTTAGAGAAACGTCAGTGCTACTTAGTCATGCCGGTCTGAGCTAGCAGTTTTTATTTCAGTCAAGTGACAATGTTTTGCCGGAATGGACACCCGATTGTTGTTTGGGTATAGAGAATGAGAAATATCTTGTCTGGTAGGCCGATCACCTACCTTTTGTTAGTCTGCACAGTGTCAGTATTCTGACTGGTTATGGGGCCCAACATTTGGTAACCCATGACCCTTTCTTTTGAGTGGTTGATTTTAATTATTGTGTATAGCGGGAAAAGCCGAAACGCTACTCTTGGTTTTAACTAATATTTATTGCTTGTCATTATTTCTCTTATAAAGATTTTATACTTTGCATTCATGAATTGTTTTCACTCCTCGACACTCAAAGCACACACGGACTTACTGAGATTTTTGTCTCATCACTCTTTTTACTATGATTTCAGGTCGATCCTGCTATGGGGATGAGTAGCTAGATATTGCCTGCTTTGGAAGATTTTCTGATAATTTATTTTGTATAATGCTTTAGGGAGATGAGAGTGGATAAATTTTATTATGGATTTTTTTTTGGTATTTTTGGGTTTATTCTTGGATTTATTCTTAGGTTGTAATAAATTTTAAGTTAAAATATCATTTTTATTCCGCTATTTTGATGTGTAACCTAGTTATAAAGACCCATTGTCTTTTGGATGGGGCGACATCCCCGACCCTGGCGGGCCTAGGTAGCGGGGTGTAACATAATCAAATGCCAAAGATAACAAAAGATTGTTCAAAAATTCCAATTGACTCATAATTATAATCTCCAAAATAATATTCAATTACAATTAAAACATTAAGCACATAATTGTTAAAGAAAAGTAAACAAATGATAAAAGCTAAAAATCATAGATAAGCCCTTCTTTTTCTCTTGAAAACCTCCTTTGAACAATGCTCCTTTTAGTGGTGATTGAGTAGCTAGCTTGGATCCTTCAAATCACACTTTTTTTCTTGTGTTTTTCATATATTTTATGCCTTATTGATACCAAAATTCATTGTTTGAGAAGTCTAGTCTGAGTAGAATTTAGAAAATACCAAAATTCTTTGAAAAATACTAAATTCACGCACAACCGTCTCTGTGCAAAATGTACCTGGCGTTAGGTACTGTCGAGCCACATGGCGCCAAGCCTATTCTGTTCTTCTCGGCTTTTGATGTTTAACCAGAATAGACCTAGCGCTTGGTCCATTGGCATGTTCTGGCACCAAGTTTGTTCTAAATTCTTTTTGAAATTTACTCTATTTCTACTGCTTGACCAAAATGGACCCAGCGCTTAGTCCCTTGGTTGGGCATGGCGCCATGCCTGTTCTAGAATTGTTCACTTTTCGCTCAATTTTTATTCAAATCTACACAAATTTTTTTAAAACACTTTTTACAAGCAAAATGTCAAATATGAAGGAATATACTTAGCTATTACAACAATTGTATCACAAAACAACCTCAAATAACTAGTAAAATAATGGTAATTTTAGCCCCTATCATTCCTCTAATCGGCCTTTTCTTGGATTAGCATAAAATTCTCATACGAGAGTAGTAAACAATTTTTCATCAACAGATAATAGGGCTCTCCACCCAAGGGACTCAAACATATTTAACATATTTGTAAAATTCAGAAAAGAAGCTAGATTTGCGCGATAACCAACAATCACTATTCAATTTCTTAAAACTCATTCATTAAAATTAGATTCACTTTTAGAATCTAAAAAGCGAGGTACCTGAGTCTCAGAACTTTCCTATTCCGGAGTTGATTTAGAAAAGTCAGTTTGAGAAGCTGAGAGTTTGGGAGTGACTTCGTTTCCCTTATCTGAAGCAGTCGATTTCTTCTTCATCATTGGAGTGATTTTTCGGTCTTTCTTTGACTTGGATTTGGTTGATTTTGGGGATTTTGCCATTGTAATTAGAGAGAGAAGGCTTGGGCTTTCAGTTGTTCAGAGAGAAGCTTAGAAAAATTTGAGGGAAGAATGATGGAATCCGGTTGATTTTAGAATTCGGGAGAAAAAAAAGAGAAAACCTTTTGTGATTTCCTAGGAGATTATGATGATAAGTACACTCAAGTACATTGGTTTTTCATCATAGATTTTAAAAGCTATCTTGAAAAAAGCACTACTATTTTGAATTTCAAAAAGAATAATCTGGAAGTAGTTATTCTTGAAGGACATACGAAGAATCAGGTTCATTTTATTTTAGATTCAGGCTTTATCTGAAATGTTCATCCAAAAAGGAACTCCTTAAAAAGAGAGGTTTGGAAAGTGAGTTTTGGATTTATTCTTCGAAATGCTACGTCCAAAATCATTGTCCAAGAGTTATGTCTCCAGTGGTTCTGCAAATAAAAACAATAAATCTTTGGCAAATATGTCAGTTACATGATCTTTGTAATTCCTAAATCTCTTCTCAGATTATTGAACCTTTCTTTGGCCAAAGGTTTTGTAAAAATATTTGCAAGCTGTTTATCGGTTGAGATATATTCAATACATACATCTCTTTTGAGCACATAATCCCTAATAAAATGATGCTTAACCTCAATGTGCTTTGTTCTAGAATGTTAAATAGGATTTTTCGTTAAATTGATTGCACTTGTATTATCACATAGTATCGGTACGCAATCAAAATTGAGACCAAAATCAACCAATGTGTTTTTTATCCACAGAATTGGTGCACAACAACTTCCTGTTGCAATGTATTCAGCCTCGATTGTGGATAAGGATACATAGGCCTATTTTTTTTTCTATGCCATAACACCAGAGAGTGTCCGAGAAATTAACAATGCCCGCTAGTGCTTTTTCGTTCGACTTTACAGCCTGCATAGTCCGCATCAGTATAACCTATAAGATCAAAGGTGTTAGTAAGAGAATACCATAACCCATAACCATATGTTCTAACCAAATATCTAAGGATACATTTTATGGCACATAAGTGTGAAATTTGGCGTGTAGACAAACTAAAAATATAATGTTTTGTCGGCTTGCAGTAAGATATAACAAACTTTCAATCATGCCTCTGTATTTTGATTCGTCCACTTTCTTATTCTTTTCATCCTTGTCAAGCTTTAGAGATTGGCTCATAGGTGTACTGATTTCTTTAGCTTCGTTCATGCCGAACCTCTTGAGCAATTCCTTAGCGTACTTAGCTTGATTTAGGAAAATTTCATCCTTGGTTTGCTTAATTTGCAGCCCGAGGAAGAAGTTGAGTTCTTCTATCATGCTCATCTTGAATTCTTACTGCATAATCTTAGCAAACATCTTACACAAGCATTCGTTAGTAGCACCAAAAATAATTTCATCAATATAAATTTAGACAATAAGAAGATCATCAAAATTTTCTGACTTAATAAATAGTGTAGTATCAATCAAGCCTCTTGAAAAATCTTTTGAGAGTAAGAATCCACTAAACCTTTCATACCAAGCTTGTGGGGCTTATTTTACACCATAGAGAGCCTTTGAGAGTTTGAAAACGTGATTTAGAAAGTGCTCATGAATAAAACCTGGAGGTTGTTTTACATATACCTCCTCTTCAATGAATCCATTCAAAAATGCACTTTTAACATCTATTTAATAAAGCATAAAATTTTTAAAAAATGCAAAGGCAATGAGCATTCTTATAGACTCTAATCTAGCAATAAGGGCAAATGTTTCGGCATAATCAATGCCCTCTTCTTGATTGAATCAGTGGGCAACAACTTTGGCTTTATTTCTAATCACCACTCCATTTTCATCAAGTTTGTTTCTAAAAACCCACTTGGTACCAATAACTGGATGATCAAGTGGTCTAGGGACAAGTTTCCAAACTTGATTTCTCTTAAATTAATTCAACTCTTCTTGCATAACTAGTATCTAGAAATCATCATGCAAGGCTACATCAATACAGTTAGGTTTAATACTAGAAAGTAGTGCAAAATTATCTACAAAATACTGTCTAGTTTTAACTCTGCTACTAGGATCACCAATAATTTGCTCTTTTGGATGACCGAATTTATACTTCCAATCTTTTGGTAACCCTTGATCAATCAGCTCTTCAGTTTCTTGTTTGCTTTGTTCAGCATATTGCTCTTCCAATTCCTCTTCTTTGGCATGAATGTCTAATGGTGGTGCTTTTTGTTGTTCTTTCCCTCTTTCTTTTGAACTTCCTATATCATTATCATCTTTTCTTGATGTATAAATGTTAAATTCATCAAAGATAACATGTACGGATTCTTTCACACATAGAGTTCTTTTATTGTACACTCTATATACCTTTTTATTGGAAGAGTATCCAAGGAATATAGCTTCATCGAATTTGCTATTAAATTTTTCAAGATTATCTCAAGTATTAGAAACAAAATATTTGCAGTCAAATACTTTAAAATAGGAAATTGAAGGAGTTTTGTCAAACATAAAATCAAATGGTGTTTTTCTTAGAAAAGTTCTAAAAATTACTCGGTTAACAATACAACATGTTGTATTTACAGCTTCAGTCTAAAAGTATTTTGGAAGAGAGTTTTCACAAATCATGGATCTAGCCATTTTTTGTAAGGTTTTATTTTTTCTTTTAACAACACCGTTCAATTGAGGGATTTTAGCAACTAAAAATCTGTGAAAAACTCCATTTTCATCACAAAAATGTGTAAATTCACTATTGCAAAATTCTCTACCATTGTCACTTCTAATAAAAATTAATTTGCATTTAATAGAGTTTTGGACGCACTTGAATAATTTAGAGAATTCAGAAAATGTTTCATCTTTTTGTCCAAGAAACAAAGTCCAAGTAAATTTTGAGAAATCATCTACTAGAACATAAATATGCCTCTTACCACCAAGGCTAGTGGTCCTCATTGGTCCAAACAAATCCATATGTATTAATTCAAAAGGTTTTTTGGTGAAAATCATTTTCTTGGGTTTGAAAGAAGTTTTGATTTGTTTTCCAAATTGGCGTGCCCACATATTTTACTTTTATCAAACTTTATTTTGGACAGACCCCTAACAAACTCTTTTAAAGATAATTTGTTTAGCAAATCAAATGATACATAGTCTAGTCTTCTATGCCAAAGATAGCCATCATTATCATGCACGGAAAGACATCTAATATCATGAGCTATAAAATCATGAAGATAGAATACATATATATTCCCAACACGGTTAACGACAAAGATTGTTTCATTATTTGAGCTGTCTATAATAGAGTAAGAATGTTTCTCAAAAATGACTTTGCAACCATTGTTACATAATTGACTAATGCTAAGTAAGTTGTATTTCAACTCATCAATCAATATAATACTTGATTGATAATAGTTGAAGATTCTTTACCAATGTTACCATGCTAAGTATTTTTCCCTTCTTTTTGTCTTCAAAGGTAACGAATCCATCATTTGTTGCTTGTACATCTTCTAATAGAGTTGCATTTTCGGTCATGTGTTTTGAGCATCCACTATTTAAGAACCACTTTATAAAGCTCATTTTCTCCAATGAATATACCTATACATAAGATGGGAGAGTGATTTTTGGTACCCACATTTTCTTGAGTCCATGGGAGTTAGTAATGGTTCCTCTAATTTTTCAAACCGTTCTTGCACCGGATTCCACTTTCTTTTTAACATGACACCTAGATGGTTTGTATCCAAAATTTTCACGATATGTGCAATAATTATGTGTCATATATGAAGAATTAGTTTTTACAAAATAGGACTTGTGTTTTCCTATTTTGTGCAGATTACTATAGCCAAGGCCATTTCTATTTCCAGCCATCCGTTATGCTCCAAGAAGTTTATTCAAGTTGCTTCGACCATCAGTGAATTTTTCAATAGAAGTAGTGAGATCATTAACCTTCATTTTCATATTATCAAATTCACAGATCATGACTTCAAGAGATGAAACTTGATCATACAAACATTTATTCTCAAGAGTAGAGCAATTCAAGAAGGTAGAGATGATTTCATTTTTCACATCAGGCAGCACATAGAATCAAGTAAAGTTTTGTTTTCACTTATCAAATAATCATTTTCAATTGATAGGGAATCAATTTTCACTTTTATGTCCTTGTTCCTTTTTGACAATCTTTTCATTTCTCAGAATATATCAACAAGAAGAGCATTTAAATCATCAATATTATCGCAAGTTGAATCATGCAATTCAGCTACAAGATTAGATGAAGAGGAGTTTACCTTATCCTCCACTACCATGAAGCATATGTTGGCAATTTCATTTTCAGAATCTCCATTTTTTTCAGATTCGGAATTATTTTGATCTCAAGTTCCCATTAATCATTTGCCCTTCTTTGTTTTCAGATCCTTCTTCTTCTTTTTGAGCACTTTTCCTTCTTTTTCTTTGACTATTAGACAGTCAGTAATGAAATATTCCGTACTCTTCCATTCATAGCATTGATGGTTAAATGATGAGGCCTGTCTCTTTCTTTTTACGAACTTCTTTCCTCTTTTGAAGTTTCTTTTTTTGAACGTTCTTCTAAATTTCTTTGCAATCATGGCTAATTCTTCGGTATCTACTTTAGTCTTATCATCACTATCAGATTGGCTACTTTCTGCGTCCTCATTAGCAGCTTTCAGTGCAATTCCCCTTTTGCCTTAGTCATGATCATCATATTCTTGAAACCTTTTGAGTTTCATTTCATGCATTAGGAGAAAGCCAATTAGTTCTTCAGTCGGTAAAATTTTCAGATCTTTGGATTCCTCCACAGCTAGAGCTTTAGGTTGCTAGCTCTTAGGCAAAGCATTTAGAATTTTTCTATTTTATTCACCAAATGAATAACTTTTCCCATAGGCCTTAAGTCCATTTGCAATATTTATGAATCAGGTAAACATATTAGTTATACTCTCATTTAGCTTCATAGTGAACAATTCATAATCATGAATTAAAAGTTCCAACTTAGACTCCTTTACTTGATTTGTTCCCTCATGGGTGACTTCAAGTAATCTCCACATATCATGGGTTGAATCATAACCACTTACTCGGTTATATTCAGTTGCCTTATGGGCATAATATAGAATATACATAGCTTGAAAGTTCAATGTCATTTTGGCATTATCTTCAGCATCATATTCATCACTTTATTTTGGAACCATTCGACCTTCAATACTTCTAGAAAGAACATATAGTCCTCTTTCAATTAAGTTCCACAGCTCAAAATTTATTGAGCAAACATCGATCTTCATTCGATTTTTCCAAAAAATGTAATTGCTTCTAGTGAACAAAGGATGTCTATTTGTTGAGGATCCTTCAACATAGGGAAGAGAGGAGATATTTGCCATAAGGATCTTTTCTACAAGGCAGTTTAGCCGAAAAAAAGTAGACCACACTCTGATACCAAATGAAAAACCTTAGAGGAGGGTGAATAAGGTTTTTAGCAAATTTAAAATGCTTTTCAAAAAATTGTTTTGAGATACTCCTTTGTATTTCTGATCGGAGAGATTGCTACTGATACATTAAGAAGCTTTTAGAATGTCTTAAAGACCAACTACAATCTGAATGAGATAAGACACACGATGTGCAATTAATACAAGAGTGAAGATGGGTTGGTGAGAAATATAAAGATTTCTTTTGAGAGATTTAAAAACTTTTACACAAGGAAATTTGCAGCTTGTCGAAGTTAAATGCAGAGAGAGACAGAACACAAGATTTATAATAGTTCGATCTACCAAGATCTTTATCCGCTACCTTAAGCTCATATTTAAGGATTTTCAATCAAAATTTATTAAACTCACCCAACTCAATAGTGTTTATCTACACCAATTACATAAGAGGATTACCACACTTGGTTTTACCAAAACCTTTCAATCAATCAACAAATCAAGGTTCACCTCAAATGGGTTTTACACCACAACCTTGATATACAAAGAGGATTATAGAAATGAATCAGAGATAACTCACTCTTTTGAGCAAATATACACACAAATAAGCACAAAACAACTTTTACCTTTTTGAAGCAATTTGATTTCACTTTAAAGCACTATGAAAAAGGAGATTTTTGTATTTTAGAGAGTAAGAGTGTTTCTTATAAAAATAGAACAAAAATCTACTTTAAAATTAAGTGTTGAAACCTTTTATAAGAGCAAAAAGTAGAGCTCCAATGGTTAGAAACGACTAGTTTCACGCTGTAAGATTTTCTAGAGTTTTGGATTCAAGTATCGGACAAGGGTGCGTTCAAAAGGTAAGTCCAAAATAGTACTTTTTTAGGCAGAATTGATTTGATATTGTTCACAAAGTTTTGAACGAAATTTTTGAATGCAGAGTCATCTAAACTACTCAATCCAAAATTCTGAAGACTTAAGACTTTGAAATCTTTTTTGTTTGTGTGCTTCAAGGTAGAAATAAATTAAATCATAAGGTAAAGAAAACATAGGAATTTACGCAGAAAATGTCTTAACAACGATTCTTAGTCTAAGGTTCTTCCACAAGGACTTCTTGGTATGCAATCTCTTAAGCTTGGTCTTCTGTTCGATCACCCATTCTTGGATTCCATTGCTCAAGAGTTGCTTAGCAATCTTATTTGCACGCCTTGAGAGAACTGAGGTCAAACATATCCTATCACATGCAGATCACATAAGTTAGTCCTTATTAATGTTTGTCATAAGTCAAAACATAAGAGAATGCCCTTAGGGCTAACAGATAATATTAAGTCACTTTTATTAGATGAAATTTTATTTCTATAATTTTAGTGTATGTCAAATTTAAAATTATTTGTGACAAAGTAAAGGTTCCAGTAGTAATAGTTCTTGGTGGCCATGCTTATAGATTTGATCTATATATCCTACCTTATGTATTTAAAAAAATTGTCAATTTATAGCCACAAAATATATATGTTAAAAAATCAAGATAGTGCCATAATTATCTTTGGTGTGTATTAAATATCTTAAATTTTAATTATAATTCCGTTTGGATGAAGAATATGATTTATGTTTTGTTCTGAAATGCTTTTCATTCCTATGCACAATTAAATAGTTTTTGTTTTATCCAAAATTTAAAGGGCGCGACTAGTAGGCAAAACAACTTAAAGAAATTGGTTTATCTTTTTCACTTTTTTTCATATTTTTCATTTTTCTATATTTTGATGATGAAAGCTTTAATAGGGAAACAAACATTTTTCGGTCTCTTTCAATTATATGAGCAAATTCGGCCATGGTTCACGGTTTTGGAAGGAAAAACACATCAAATCAACATGGTTTGATGGAATCTAATTTATTTTGTATGGTGTAAAGTTAGGACTTTTGTAATAATTTTGTACTTGCTTTGTCAGCAATTATGTGTGTGTGTGTGTGTGTGTGTTATATTCTTCGAAACATTCAAAAAATCAATGTAAATTTTTTTTAGATAAATATTTTTTTAATTTTAACAAAAAACCTTCTCGATTTAAAGATTACAAGCTATTAGAGATAATGCATCTTCACCAACTCAGCAAACAGATTTGTAGACTACTAATTGAGAGATAAAGGCGGAATAGAAAGATAAGGAGGGTAACTTGCAGCCTGCAAATCTTAACCAAATCAAATCCAAAGAAAGATCAATTTAGTAATCAATTAGACTCAAAGGAAGCATATTCTGGATAACTTTGGCAAGTCCATAATTCATCCAAGATGTCTGCAACAGATTCTTGTAGATTGAGCATGATCTTCATGATATGCACTGCTTATAATAGAATAGGATCATATATCAAAGATTTTAAATGATTGATTGCAATCTTTAAGATTAGGATTATATATCATCACCAAGTGATTGATTAGGATCTTCATCAATTACTCAAAAGATTGTAAGTGATTGATGTTTTCTTTTTCTGTACTCCAACAAATATACCTCTAGAGGCTATTCGATGCCTTAGAGGTTGAGGTGCAATTTATACAATTCTTTGTTCTTTAGACAAGTTCTTTATTTTTTCTAAATTTCTTCTTGGTATCAAAGCAGGTTGATCAATCTTTGCTCAATTTATCCATAGCAACCATCTCTCTAAATGTGACTAATTTTGTCACTCTTCATCTCATCTTCACAAATTATCTTCTATGGCATGAACAAGTTATTGCATTAGCTGAAAGTCAAGACCTATACAATCATCTCACAAGAGAAAGTGTAGCACCAAAGATATATATACGAGACTCCACTACAGAAAAGCATATACTAAATCCATCCTATATTATATGGAAAAAATCTAACTAGGCGTTATGGGGATGGATTATTAGCACCCTTTCAGAAGCAGCACTTGGACTTGTAGCTAGTCTACAAACTGCCAAACAAGTTTGGGATAGACTCCAAGATGCATATGCCCAAGATTCTCAAGAATGAGAATTCACCATTACTGTATCTCAAGAAGGACACAAGCACATCTTTGACTGACCATCTCAGTAAGTTCAAAAGCCTTTGTGATAATTTTGCTACCATTGGCTGTCCAATTGTTGAAAAAGAAAAAATCTACACTCTATTAACTAGTTTGGGCTCTTGTTATGAGTCATTCACCATCAGCATGCTCAAGCCTTCCATGGCCATCTACTCTGAGATAGTGTCCCATCTTCAAGGCTTGAGCAACGAACAATGCTGCAAGAATCATCCCACTTAGCATTCCATGGACAACGCAGCACTCCACCTCAACAATGTATCAATAGAGGTAACTTCTCTTCTAAAGGTTGTGGATTTCAACCCAAAAACACAGAACCATGCAACACCATTGACTGTAGTACTGGACCTCTTCTTCCTTATGGAACTTGATTGTGTTTCATAAAACTTGTTGAAAGCGGCATGTACCAACATAAAACTTTTCAAATTTGCTCAAAGAAGGGTCATGTTGCTAGCATCTATTGGGAAAGATACAAGGACAAACTAATGCAACCAAAAAAAGGCCCACAAGCTTTAGGTGATCTAACATTTCACAACTCAATTTAGGACATTGAATGGACCACTAATACAGGGGCATCTAATCACATATCAAGTAACTCTAAAATATTGTCAAAATTTACATTCTTTTTTAGGTTTTGTTCTATTTGGAAATGGCAATGCACTTACAATAAAAGCAATTGGTGACATACTAATTAAACATGGTACAAAATAAATTCCTATTCATGATGTTTTATTGGTACTAGATTTAGCCAGCAATTGACTTTTGATGAGTCAACTCACAAATTAATTTCCTTTGAATTGTGAGTTCACTAATAAAGATTTTTGTGTTAAGAAAAGAAAGATAAGGTATATGATGATGACCAGCCATATGAAGAGTGATCTATATATGCTCTCACCACCTCATCAAGCTCATTTTTTAAAATGTTTCTCTTTTGCACCATTAGAGGTTTGGCACTAATGACTTGGACATCTACAAGATTTTTCTATTAAATGGCTCCAATCTTAGGGATTTATGTCTAGTTCTGGCTCTAATAAAAAGAATACTCTTTGGAGAGTTGTCAATTAAGTAAATTTCCTTTTAGTTTATCATAATGTGTTAGTTTTGGACCATTTGATACGATTCATTATGATCTTTGGGTACTGGCCTCAACACTCTCTATTGGTAAATTTTAATACTATGCTTGTTTTGTTGATGATTATTCAAAATATTGTTGGCTAACTTCTCTCTCAAATCTAATTTTCTTTTTTCTTGCCTTTTTCGCTATTGAAAGTTATGTGCCTAGGCAATTGAAAAAAAAATCAAAGTCTTCTATTCCGACAGAGGTGGTTTTTTGTAAATTCCACTCATGAGTTGTAGAATAGAGATATCGAATCATAGAGAACTTGGCCTACCTATGCTTTATCAGAGTGGCACACCAAAATAATTTTGGGTTGAAGCTTTTCAAATTGCAATATTTTTTATTAATCATCTGCCTTGTACTACTATCTATTTTGACACACCTTACATAAAAGTGTACAACAAATATCTTGATTATTCATGCTTGCATGTCTTTAGATCTCGTTGCTATCCCTACATTTGGAACACCAAAAAAAATAAATTTAATCCTAAAAGCATTCCTTGTATTTTTGTAGGATATAGTGAAACTTACAAATGATACAAATGTTGTCATCCATCTTCTCAAAAATTCATCATCTCTAGATATGTTGTCTTCGTGGAGGATGTCTTTCCTTTCAAAAAACAAATAGGCACTACATGTCATTGCTCATATTTCAACTTGTCCATTTTTTAGTTTAATCTTTGGAATGATCCTCCATCATTTGACACTATTGATGGTTCTTTATTGCAAGAAAAGGTTGCTTAAATGCCATTTCCCAACTCATTTGCCTATGACGACCTGTCATTACCCCAACTTAGCTTAGGGTTAGTAGAGACGATGTATGTACAAAACTCAAATGCATGGCATGGATGCAAGTCTAAACTTGGAATCATCCGCACCTAACATGACTCCAGAATTGGCTAAGACATCGTCTGTGCTAGGCATAGTCACCATTGACCTTCTTCCATGGCACATGAAAAATCAATGATCCTTTCTCACCCTATTCAAACTCATCATCCAATGGTTATGAGGTTAAAAGCATGGGTAATTAATTCTAATTTTAAATATACTCTAACCATTACTAACTTTGATATTCCTCGGGAATCCAAAACAGTTAAAGCTGCACTTCAACACCCTAGATAGAAGGTAGCTATGCTAGAGGAACCTAATGCCTTGCATCATAATCACACTTGGCACTTAATATCCAGAATTTCTGAGATGCATATCATTGGTCCTAAATGGGTCTTTTAAGGTGAATTAACCTCAAAGTAGATGGAATGTTGGATTGTCTTAAGGCTCGTCTGGTGGCCAAAGTCTATCAACAAGTTGATAGAATGGACTACCTTGAGACTTTCTCTTCAATTATCAAACCTAACACTACTTGTGATTAGTCCATTAGTGGGAAATCCATCAATTAGATGTTAAAACTATCTTCCTTCACGGTAATATTTAGAGGATATATACATGATTCAACCTCCTGATATGATTGATCCCACCAAACTAGACCATGTGTACAAACTTGATCATGCAGTTTACGGTCTTAAATAGGCTCCTAAAGTATGGTTTGATCGTTTCACTTCCTTCATTTTATAGTTTGGTTTCTTTTGTAGTATGGCAGATCTTTCTTTATTTATTTATCATTTATCCCAAGGAACTATTATTCTTTTACTTTACGTTGATGATATGTTAGTCAGTGGTTCTTATTCTTCTTTACTCACTTTCTCGCAGTTCTTGCCCAAGAGTTTGCAATGAAAGATCTTGGCCCTATTCATCATTTTCTAGGTATGGAAATCGCTTTCACAACCACTAGATTGCATATCTCTCAAACTCATTATACTTTTTCTCTTTTGGAAAGAGAACAAATGACCAATTGCAAGCCTATTAGTACTTCGTTGGGAATGAAGCCTAGTAGGCTAATCAAGAATGACCTTCCTCTCACTGATCCTTCTTATTTTCAGGCCTTTGTTAGAGTTTTTCAATATCTTACTCTTGCACGCCTTGATTTAATCTTTAGTGTTAATTTTATTTCTCAATTTATGCACACACCTTGTTTCTCTCATTTGAAAATAGTTTGTTGTATCTTTTGATGTATTAAAGGAACCATCACATTAGGGTTAGATTTTAAATCTCACTCTACCCTTGATCTGTTTGCTTTTTCTGATGCAAATTAGATTGATTGTCCTACTACAAGGCATTCCACTACGGGTATAGCACTTTTCTTGGCTGTAATCTCATTTCTTAGTGTGCTACGAAATATGTTCGGGATAATTTTGATAAGTCAGTAAAAAGGTAGAATTTAGAATAATGATTAGTATCAAATCGTTATTATGTTTTTTCGTTCTTTCTTTTGTATCAAATCAAACTGGCAGCATATTTATGTTTAGTATTGAAATGATAAAGTAGAAAATCATGCGCGGCCTAAACATTTTGAGCGGTCGAGTTTGGCAGCATGTGGAGTTCCTACTAATATGCAAGTTGTGGTCTCAATGCTTCAGTGTTGCATTCAAGTGGGGATGAGTCAGAGTCATTAAAGTGCAGCTTATATATTGTCTCTACCTAAATCAAACTTTCAACTTTGAATAGAGGAATTTCTTCTAAAAAGCTTTGATTAGAAAAAAATCAACATGGAACCATATGTTTTGTTGAGTTATGATCAATTTGTATGCATTTTTCTACCACACAAAAGTACGTTATATTGAGTCATAGCAGTTGCTTAACTAAGGTATTCTTTGTTACACCAAAAAGTCTAAGTATCGATACTTACCGAATATACATCCATCCCTTCTCTTTCTTTACTTGTAATGGTATATGATTTCTTTTTAAAAAAAATTTATGTGTTCTATTTTGCATAGTGGAATTATTATTATTATTATTATTATTATTATTATTATTATTATTATTATTATTATTATTATTATTATTATTATTATTATTATTATTATTATTTTGTAATGATGTTATCAAGATTTGATATTTAGTTTTCTAAATCACGAATCATATATTCGACTACTAGACAGTTTCAAGTCACTTTTATTAGATGAAATTTTTTTTTTCTATAATTTAAGTACATCAGATTTCAAATTATTTGTGATAAAGTAAAAGTTCCGGTAGTAATAGTTCTTGTTGGCCATGGTTATAGGTTTGATCTATATATACTACCTTGTGTATCTAAAAAATTAATAATTTAAAGCCACAAATATATGTGTCCAGTCAAGATAGCGCCATAATTGTCTTGGGTGCATATTAAATATCTTAAATTTTAATTATAATTCCGTTTGGATGAAGAATATGATTTATGTTTTGTTCTGAAATGCTCTTCAGTCCTACCCACAATTTAATAGTTTTTGTTTTATCCAAAATTTGAAGGGCACAACTAACAGGTAAAACAATTTAAAGAAAATGGTTTATCATTTTCACTTTTTTTCATATTTTTCATTTTTCTATGTTTGAACAAACACTTTCGGTCTCTTTCAATTATATGAGCAAATTCGGCCATGGTTCACGGTTTTAGAAGGAAAAACACATCAAATCAACATAGTTTGATGGAATCTAATTTATTTTGTTTGGTGCAAAATTAGGACTTTTGTAATAATTTTGTACTTGATTTATCAGCAATTATATATATATATATATATATATATATATATATATATATATATATATATTCTTTGAAGCATTCAAAAAATTAATGTAAATTTTTTTTAGATAAATATTTTTAATTTTCACAATCAACCTTCTTCATTTGAAGACAACAAGTTATTAGTTAGTGATAATGAATCTCAACCAACTTAGTAAACAGATTTGTATACTATTGATGGAGAGGTACGATATATACGATTATTTGTTCTTTAGACAAGTTTTTTAGTTTTTCTAAATTTTTTCTCAGACTTCAGTTATCCCTACCTTCTAACATTCTAATTAATAAAGATAACAGATAATTTATTCATAATTAAATTTTTTTAAAAAAAATTTATACTAAATTAAAATAAAACATTTAAACTCGAATGATATATATATATATATATATATATATATATATGTATGTATTTTTTAAACCCATAATATGTTTGATATTAAATTGAGAAACAAGGTGAACATTAACTATAAAAAAAAAATGCAATTTATCCTCTCTTTTTTTTTTGAGGGCTCAGTTCCAACCGCTGGTCATCTTCTGCATGTTGGCCTTTCAGAAAATGACAAGACAACTGTATCTTTAATTCCCCAAAAAGAAAAAAAGTGGGAGACTGACTTCAACTTTCTATTTAATCCCTCATCTAAAAAAATCGAGATAATAAGGAATAAGTTGATGTAATTTACGTTTTGCACGTCAAAAATAGTGTTTGTTGTGTGACATGTCTGGGTTGAGTTTCTTCTTCTCGCTATTTATAAAGGAGGAAAAGAAAAAAAAAACGAAAGAAAAAGTTTTCTTCTTAATATTTATAAAAGGGAAAAGAGAAAAGAAAAGGAATGAAAGAAGCCGAAGGACCACTTGTATTTCGGCCAGAACTGCCGACCAAACAGTGCGCATGTCCGTCATTAATCATTCTGGCCGATCTTCTGATTTATTTTGCATACCCTTCTGATTAGGTGTCACAAACTGTTGGTCGATCTTTCTAGATTCTATCGGGTTCTTGTTTAAGCTGTGGCCCATGTCAATGATGGAGAGCATCGTTACATCTTTGTCTTCTTTTTCCCATACAATGTTTCACGCTTTACTTTCCAAAAGCTTTTCCACTTTTGATAATGGGAATGTCCTTTAAGTGCAAAAAAAAAAAAAAAAAAAAAATTGTTCTATTGCTTGCATCTTTCTTTATCTATTTAGTGCGATGGTGTCAAATATAATTTACAAATTGTAATTTTAGTATGTTGGAGTAATGGAATAATTTGTGTTATAAAATTTTGAGTTTTATGTGTCTTTCATATTTTTATTTGCTTATAGTAGGAAAAAGTGAATTGTAAGAATGATTATTTACCTCTACTAATAATAAAATCAGAGAAGAAAAACTATTAAATATTGTTAAAATGAAGTCTTTTTTTATGAGGAGAAATTTCCTATGTGAATATTAGTACCTAATAAATTAAATAATATAGAAATATATAATAGGATTTTAAGAACTTTTTTCACATCTCGCTTACAAGCCGTTTCTAGTTCCTTTTCTTAAAAATTTTTTTAAGGTTTTTTTAATAGAGAAAAGTAGACCCGAAATTTGTTTTTAATGGATGTTCTTCTTCTTCTTTCAATGTAGGTTGTGCACATGTTTTTTTTTTTTTTTTTTGCCTTAGTTTTTCTAAAGAGAAAGGAGAAAGGGATAGAGACATTCTTCTCATAAGCATTCAATCCTTTTTTTATAAAAAAAAAAACCAATAAATGTCCAACTTAATTAAGACTCTTTCACTACCATTGCCAAGATTTTTGACCTGGTAGCTACTTTGCCACTGACAACATATTTGGAACGCTGAAATAAAACGAAATAATGATCTTTCTGTTATCAAATTAGGGTAGTGTTAGAATAAAATCTGCACACTACACACTAATAAAACTCTAACTATTTTGCACAAGAATTTCTCTATTTCTTTTCTCTCACAATTTTCTCTAATCTTTCTTTCACTAATATTTCTTTCACAAAATAATGGTGTATTACAAGCTTAGAGAATAGCTCTATTTATAGAGCTCTAATTAGTGGATTACATCATGGCATACATCATCTTCCACTAATCTTAATTAGTGGTGTCTCCACTAAATGGTGGACATCCATAAAAATCTTCTAATAATTCACATAAATCCATAATTAGTGGAGCCTCCACTAATTAATAAAGATTTCAATAATTCATAATACTCCCCCTTGGATGTCCATCCATTACATAAAGAATATGCCTCGTTAAAACCTTACTAGATAAAAACCCAGTGGGAAAAAAATCTAGTGAAGGAAAAAGAGTACACTATTCTATATGTCCATTTATTACTCCCCCTGATGAGATGATTCCTTTAAATCTTTAAACCGACGCATACCGATTTTATATCTCAACTTTTCAAATGTTGCGATCGGTAAAGTCTTCGTGAAAATATCTCGCGAGGTTATCACATGATCGAATTTGTAACACATCAATTTCACATTTCTTCCGGAGTTCATGAGTAAAGAAGAATTTTGGTGAAATATGTTTTGTCCGATCTCCTTTAATATATCCTCCTCGTAATTGAGTTATGCAAGTCGCATTGTCTTCATAAAGAGGAGTTGGAATACATTTGATTGATGATAATCCACAACTTTCTCGGATATAATGAATCATGGATCTTAGCCATACACATTCTCGACTTGCTTCATGAATGGTTATAATTTCAAGCATGATTTGAAGAAGTAGTCGCTATAGATTGTTTCGTAGAACGCCATGATATAGCAAGTATTTCCACATGTAAATAGATAGCCCGTTTGAGAACGTGCTTTATGTGGATCAGATAAATAACCAGACATCTCGCATAACCTATCAATGTTGGACTGGTTTTATTTGAATAAAATAATCCGAGATCAATTGTACCTTGGAGATATCGAATGACTTGTTTAATTCCATTCCAATGTCGTCATGTTGGTGAAGAACTAAATCTTGCTAATAAATTGACAAGCAAAAGCAATATCGAGTCGTGTATTATTAGCAAGATACATCAATGCACCAATTGCACTCGAGATATGGTACTTCAGGACCAAGGAGTTCTTCATCATTTTCTTGAGGTCGGAAAGGATCTTTATCCACATTTAATGATCGCATGATCATTGGAATACTCAATGGATGTGCTTTGTCCATGTAAAATCTTTTTAACACTTTTGCTGTATATGTTGATTGATGAATAAATGTTCCACTCTCCAGATGTTCAATTTGTAAACCAAGGCAAAATTTGGTTTTACCAAAATCCTTGATTTCGAATTCTCTTTTTAAATAATCAATTGTTTCTTGGAGCTCTTCAGGAGTTCCAATAAGATTAATATCATCAACATATATAGCTAATATCACAAATTTAGAACCAGATTTCTTAATAAAAACGCATGGACATACCTGGTCATTTTTAAATCCCACTTTCAATAAATATTCACTAAGACGTGTAAACCACATGCGCCCAGATTGCTTCAGACCATATAATGATTTCTGCAACTTGATGGAGTAATTTTCACGAGGATAATGTTTATATGCTTCAGGCATATGAAATCCTTCGGGGATTTTCATGTAAACATCATTTTCTAAATTTCCATACAAATAAGCGGTGACAACATCTAATAGGCGCATATCTATCTTTTCATGTACTGCCAAACTGATAAGATATCGGAGTGTAATAGCATCAACAACAGGAGAATAAGTTTCATCATAGTCAATACCTGGTCTTTGTGAAAAACCTTGGGCTACTAATCGCGCTTTATATCGAACGATTTCACTATTTTCATTGCGCTTTCGCACAAATATCCATTTGTAGCCAACAGGTTTTACACCTTCGGTGTTCGGACTGCAGTCCGAAGACTTCACGTTTTGTCGATGCATTTAACTCCGATTGAATCGCATCTTTCCATTGCGACCAATCTTTTCTATGCCGACATTCATCAATCGATATTGGTTCGGGATCATCATTATCCTGTGTAACATCAAGAGATATATTATATGCAAATATATTATCAATAACAGTTTCTATCCGATTCCAACTTCTACCGAAGTGGTATAATTGATAGAAATTTCGGTGTTACTTTCATCAACTTCGGTTCTTTGTCATCGGTTCTCTCTTGGTCTTTATCATTCTTTTCTTCAATATGATCTTCTGGATCATTTAATCCTCTTTTCTTTCGAGGATTTTTATCTTTAGAACCAAGAGGTCGGCCACGCTTCTGGCGTGTTTTTGACTCAGCAGCTATAGGTATAATATTTTGTTCTGTTGGAACTTCAATTCGAATAGGAACATTTATAGCTGGAATATGCGATTTTGTAACTCTTCTGGAGTCAACAAAAGCGTCTGGCATTTAATTTGTAATGCTTTGCAAATGAATTATCTTTTGAACTTCAAGTTCACACGCGCTTGTATGTGGATCAAGATAATTTAATGATGTTGTCCAATCACGATCTTTCTTGTACTGTTTCTATTCTCCCCCTAATTTAGGGAATAATGATTTCACAAGAGAATAAGAAAAGAAATATAAGAAAATGATGACAAGTAGGAAATGCCAAGAAAAATATCTCCTTTTTTTTTTTTCACTCTTCCCGGTACCGACTGTTCCTCTTCCTCTCTTGTCTTTTCTTCTCCTCCGACCCTCTACCTACCATCTACCTCTTCTTCTTCCTCATACATATATATATATATATATATATATATATATATATATGTATCGATATATATATCGGTTATCGATCATTAGTAAACATCAAAAACAAAAATCACAAAGCGAGATATGGAGACTCGTACTTCATTTGAGACATGGTCAAATTTTGACTTAGTTTACGCAGCGAGATGTTGATGTATTTTCATTTCCAAACCAACCGCTTCTGCCTAATTCGAACACAGAAGATTTTGATATGTTTTCCTTTCCAAACCAACCGCTTCTGCCTAATTCGAACGCAGAAGATTTTGATATGTTTTCCTTTTCAAACCAACCGATTCTGTCTAATTCGAACGCAGAAGATTTTGATATGTTTTCCTTTCCAAACCAACCACTTCCTCCTAATTTCAGGTGAGATACCTTTGATGGCTTCCATTTGTTTTTAGTGTGCTTGATAATGAAATTAAACTCTCTTTTGGTTTGTTTTTTATGTAAATCAGTGGAAGTTTTGAACATACTGCTTTGGACCAAGTTGATCTGCCCCTACAAGAGACTGCTTTTGATACTGTTCCTCTTGATACTATTCCTTTGAATGAGGATATGCTTGTGCATGATCTTTTCTACTCTCTAATGGATTTTGAACAAAGCCAGAATATGTTTCCAGGTTATTATACATTTAAACATGGATTTTGAATGGTATTACCTTTATTGATATTATTTTCTTTTTCTAGGAGAAATAATGAGTGGTTTTGGCAACGAAGTCGGAGTAAATAATCATGAAATGCATAATATCGAAGTTCAAGATATTATTGCAGACAAAATTCCTGGGGAGAAGAAGATTATTAAGAGGCAGAGAGAGAAGAAGGGCAATAACTCTCAAACACTATCAAGAGAAATAATTTCGCAGTACTTTTACCTACCAATCATGAGCGCAGCCAAAGAACTGAATATTGGCATAACCCGTCTCAAGAAAAGATGTAGGGAGTTAGGAATTCGTTGATGGCCTCACAGAAAATTGGTGAGCTTGGAGACCATAATCAAGAATGTTCAGGTTCTCTCTCATACATACTTATAATTTGTAAGTATGAAACTATGAAAGATTTATAAGTAAATAACCGATGATATCACTTCGATTTACAGGATATGCAAAATAAAGAAGAAGGAGGACATATGGCTGAGAAGAAATTACAAGAAGACATTGCGATACTGGAATGTGAAAAACAGTTGGTGGAAGAAAGTCCTAATACGCAGTTAGAGGACCAAACATAGAAATTGAGACAAGCATGCTTCAAGGCCAAATATATTAAGAAATATAATAAACTTAAGGAGATCATAAAATCTCAAGACTCATTTCGCAGTAATTTTACGGCTAATTCTGCTGCTAGTCTCGATGCTGGCTCAAAAGGGAAAGAAAAGGAGGAGGATGTCGAAAAAGAGGAGCTGAAGTCCATAATTACTAATTGTTTGTCGTCCTCTAATGTAAATATTGAAAAAGAACAATTACAAACCTTCATCTTACATTTGTCAGCTCAATTACAAAAGAGCAACTATAAGCATGTATCATCAAGTTCATATGAACACTAGTGATATGAATAAAAGATGTGATGCTTATTATTAATGGAAATATCTTTTTCCCTTATTATCTTTTCTGTTCCACTTCAGGTGGCCAGTATTTCTCTGTGATAAGGGAAATATCGAGTGTGTCCATGACCATAACCACGGCCACTGCCACAACTACGACTATAACGATGGCTTCTACTGGAGCCAACAACATTCACTTCGGGAGTCTTTGTTGAGCGATTCATCCGGCTTCATGATTTCTCAATAATAACTCATGTTAAAGCTGTCAATTTTGGATACCCTTTTTCTCGATATTGTTACTGTAGAACATGAAAAGTGGAGAATGTCTTCTCCAATATAACTTCATCAATAACTTTTTCTCCGTAAAATTTTTAACTAAGATGTAGTTTTATACATCACGGAGTTCACGGTTTTACAATCTTGCAACTTCAGGTGCAACCATTCATACCGTGCAGTGGGTAGTACGACCATCTTCAGGTGGTCAAATCTTTCTTTTTATCCACATAACATATGGATCTCCCTTTTTTTTTAGCATTTAGATGCATTTTTGTATGACATATAAATTTTTTTTTTTCAGAAATATCAAGGGCTACAAATTCGAATTTAGCGAGATCAATAAATGCTTACTTGTCTTCTGGCTTTAATAACGGCAGAGACTCGTGCTGATAACGTGTTATAAAATTAGGGTAGTGTTAGAATAAAATCTTCACACTACACACTAATAAAACTCTAACTATTTTGCACAAGAATTTCTCTATTTCTTTTCTCTCACAATTTTCTCTAATCTTTCTTTCACTAATCTTTCTTTCACAAAATAATGGTGTATTACAAGCTTAGAGAATAGCTCTATTTATAGAGCTCTAATTAGTGGATTACATCATGGCATACATCATCTTCCACTAATCTTAATTAGTGGTGTCTCCACTAAATGGTGGACATCCATAAAAATCTTCTAATAATTCACATAAATCCATAATTAGTGGAGCCTCCACTAATTAATAAAGATTTCAATAATTCATAATACTTTCTAACTTTTCTTTTCATTCCAATATTTCATTAACAAAACTAAAGAAGGAAGAGTCATTTCATGGGAAAGCCCATTGCAGGAAGGAGTAGGGGAGGTCTTTCAAAGAGAAGAGAATTTAGAAGTAAGAAAAAAATTCAATGACCATATTGCTTTAACTTTTAAAATAATACTTTGACTAGATAAAAGATATTTTTCTAGTTTTACTTGTAGATATTTTTTAATTGCATTTAACGGTATGATAAAAATTTACTATTTTGTTAAAAATAATAATATTATTATTATTATAAATTATTTGTCTTGCTGTTTCAGGATGAATTTTGCCCCCAAAATTTTCTAAAACCCTATATTAATTTTAGAAAACTAAAAAATTTTGAAAAAAAAAATTTACTTCTTGTCTTCACCTCTTAATTTTTTTCGTTTTTTAGTTATAATAATATCTTTTAATATTCCTTTCATATGACTTTCTTTATTCCGTCCCAGTGCCGTGCAATTCTATCATGCCATTTTATTGAAATTATTAAGATAAAATTTGGAGATTGCTTTCTGAACCCCAACTTTTGGATTTTCCATCTATTCACAAGAGGCAGAGCTAAATAACATTAACTATTTTGCTAATTAGGAATAGAAGGTAAAATCATATGCAGTATTTTTTTTTTTTTCCCAATGCAAAATAATAATAATAATAATAATAATAATAATAATAATAATAATAATAATAATAATAATAATAATAATAATAATACTAATACTAATACTAATACTAATACTACGGTAACTTTCCTCCAGCCTTGGATTTTTAGTTACACCACCACTTGATTTTTCTTGGTCATCTCAATGTCACCATGCCTTTCTCCCCAGAACTTCAACTGCAGAGATCTCTTCTCCAATATCCTCTCTATCTCTTCTATGGGAAGCCCTTTAGTTTCCGGCACGCAAATCAGGACGAAAAAGAGTCCTACTAGAGCTAGAACTCCAAATATGAAGAATGTCCAGGAAGTCCCGATTGACTCTGTTAAGGACAGAAATGATTGCGATACTATGAGGTTCGAAATCCAGTTTGCTGTTGCAGCAATTCCTCCACATATCCCTCGATATCGCAAAGGGTATATTTCAGAGTTGACAGTCCAGGGAAGTGAACCCATTCCGGGGGAGTAGAATATGATGTAAAGGGCGAGGGCAACGATAGCCAGCCATCCGGTTTTGCTCGGGCATCCTTTGGTATACCATAACCTGTCTTGATCGTGACAAGCATCCTTAACTGTGTTATTTGAGATCAAACACGCCCCTGGAAACAGCTGCAGAAGCAATGAACAATTAATTGACAAACAAATAACATCTGTTGTCTTTGATTTTGGTCTTAGAAACAATACTGGTGCTGATTCCTTTCAGGATTTCTTGAGTTGTTTTTTACCTTTGTAGCGTTTAATTTTCTTAAATAAAAACATCATTGCAAAAAATGGGAATGAATCCTTTGGTTACCTTATTTTGTGGTGAAGCGCAAAAGCCACAGTTTTGGTGGGGTTTTAAGCATTTCATGCAGTTCCAGGCAGGAGATGTAGCTGGCTCATAAGCAGGGCAAGAGAGGCCTGAAAAGCTAGATGTCTCAGCAGCACTAACTGGAGGTGCCTGTGAGGTTGATTCATGGAAGACTGCTGATAGAAACCCGAGCGAGGCTATAATTCCGCACAAACTAAAAACCAACAGCTTCTTCCTCCCTGTTCTGTCAACAAAGTACATACTAACAATGGAGCCTAAAGCATTCAGGCCAGCGGTGACCAGTGAGAGCATCAGCGCAGTTCGATTTGATGCAATACCAGCAAACTGAATAATTGTGGGGCTATAGTACATCACAGTGTTTATACCCACAAATTGCTGGAAGACCTGAAGACCCACACCAGCTACAAGCGCTCTCCTTACCGATTTTGTCTGCAATAGTCTCAGAATGCTAATCTTCGCTGATTTGCTTTGCTCTATTTCCTGTTCAACCGATTCCTTTAGTGCTTGAACTTCTGTTTCGACCTCTTCTGGCGGATATATCTTCTGCAGTATCTCTCTGGCTTTCTCTACTCTCCCCTGTTGTCGCAAGTTGTGATCATGTTATAATGAATGACATTTGTGATTTCAAATTTTGGAATTTGGAGGCTGGAAAGTAGCAGCAATATTATTACCTTGCGATACAGCCATCGAGGTGATTCTGGAAGGAGCAGCATTAGTACGAACTGCACAAGTGCAGGTATGGAAGCAATTCCAAGCATCCATCGCCATGTCCCTTTTACCTGATTCAGGTATTAAAAGGTTAATTAACTTCTTGGCCATCTTAATTTAAACAGACATTAAGAAAACAGCCATGAAATGATGTTTTTGTCTGTGAACAAATGTTGATACCTTTGTGAAGGCAAGATTAACGAGGTAAGATATGAAGGCCCCTCCAGTAATGAACAAGGCATTGGTGCAGACCAGAGCACCCCTGATCTTTGCCGGAGAAGATTCTGAGATGTACAACGGGGAAGTAAACGATGCCATTCCGACTCCGATACCGACGAAAATTCTGCCGAGAATGAGAACACCGGGATTTGGGGCTGCTGCCATTAGAACGGCCCCAATGAAAAAGAGGAAATCAGCGAGTAGGATGGCAGTTTTCCTCCCAAATTTGTCATTCAACCATCCACCAATTGCAGCTCCAATAATTGCACCAGCAATTGCCATACTCACTATGCTCTCCTGGTGAATAATCAAGGGTGGGTAACTTACACATGTTTAATGTCTTGATAGCAGCTTTTCATTCCCAGGATTAGCTAATTCTACTACATATTCGTTGGTCAGTTGCCGAAGCATAGAGATGTAAAGTTATTATTTAGCGACACATAAAAAACTTGTACATTGATGGTAAAATTTCCTGCAAATTTAGGCTAACAACTAGTAACATACAACCTTTACGGAAGCATAACTTTCATGTTACATTTTTTTTTTTAATACTTATATTCTCATCTTTTTTTAATTATAATTTTCACTTAATTACTACATAATTAGTTTTTTTCAATGTCAAAATGAAATAATAATCTTTGTCTTATAACTAAAATTTTTAATAACCTTTTTTACGTTTTTGTACAAAAACTTTAATTACGTCACAAAGGAGACTGTGTCTAAAACCCACTTTCTTAACATCTCTCTAATATCATTTGTATCGCCATTTTGGAACCGCGCATGTTTTAAACAGTTTATGTGTCACGTTAAAATTGGTTCTTGATTAGTCAACGTTGATCAGAACACCTCATCCTAACGTTCCTATCTTTTTTCTCTCTTCTGGTCGTTTTCAGTTGACCAGCTGCACATGGGTCTGGAACCCATTCATTTGGCGGGAATAGTAAATTGTTCCGTGCCTATTTTAGGCCGATAGACAGAAAACCGCAGAGGGAAGACGGGGCCTATCCCTATTTCTTAAACAATAATAAAAATATTTATATTACAAGTACAAACTTTTTCTTTAGTGAAATGAAAAAATGAATCCTACTTTATCGATAAATTTTTTACTAATTAATATATTACTGTCGTATCTTTACAATTACCTTGTATGTGCGTGTAAGTGTAGCAAGCCTACTTTATGTGAAATGTCATTTGAGCCCCGAGGCTTTATGTCTACGAATCAGGATCCTTCGAAATTAGATAAGGGTATTTTCGTCCAAGAAAATAAACAGCAAAGGAAAAATAAGAAAAAGGCCCGAAAAGTTACAGCTTCGGCATATTTTTACTGCTCTGACAAGTAGGGTAAAAAAAAAAGAAGGAAAATAGCTTATTTTACTACGCTAACCTGCAAGACGGTCTTCTTATCCACAGAGTCGATTTCCTCCCTGATATACAGAAGTGCACCTGATATTACCCCTGCTCTCCCCCAACACCAACAAACATCATCAGAAAACTTTCACACAGGTGCACCATGCACCTACTACAAACAGCCACAGATAAGATATACACGTTCTGGCGCGCGTGTCTGTGTGTACCTATGAGAGAGAGAGAGAGAGAGAGAGAGAGAGAGAGAGAGAGAGAGGACCTGTGTCATAGCCGAAGAGAAGCCCACCAATGCCAGCAGAGGAAGCAAGACGAAGAATATAAGGGTTCTTCTTTGCCAAAAACAAGCATTCTTTGAACGCTGATGCTTCTTCTAGATGCATCCCTCCTTCCATTTTTAGATTATTATGAACTCAAAAATTCTGCCAGAAAGCACAAGAAAATATCCCTTTTTCTTTGTTCAATATTCACAAACAGCTAGAGAAAGGAACAAGAGAAGAGCTCGAGAGAGAGTAAACCTGATTTTGTTTAGGGAAGAAGAAAGAATTTGATAGTAAATGAAGGAATAGGGATAGAGATTTAGGTCTGGACAGAACCTAAGAGGCAACATAGGATGTTGTCAGCTTGTATTACTTCGCCAGCAGATCTCGGGCGTTATATAGAAGGGCCAGAAATAGAGACATCATCACTCCTGTGGAATTCATTCGTCGCTCACAAAAGGTGGAAATTTCCTAAAGGTCATGGGAATCTTTTGTAAATTTGCAATTAATTGTTCTGTTTTATTTAGGTCCCTCTTCTCCATCTGTGTACTTTATATAAGCCGGTTTTGGGATATTAATTGTTAAGACTAACAGTGAATAATTTACCTGATAGCGAGGTTGAATAATTTGATATCCTATATTTAAAAATTAAAATATTTTATTAGTTAAATTTTTTTTGACTTTGTAGAGCTCAAATGAATTTATCTTGGTTTACGTGAAAGTTTGTGCTCCTCTCCCAAATTGTTTGCTGGCTTTTGCATTTAGCTTTTTATATTTTTGTACATAATTCATGATGCAATTCGAGATTGTCAAAATCTGCAGTCTTCCATTCTATTTTATTACGTTATTATTTTTTTAAAAAATATAGTAAATATATGATTATGTTATAAAATTAGGGTAGTGTTAGAATAAAATCTACACACTACACACTAAGAAAATTCTAACTATTCTTTGCACAAGAATTTCTCTTCAAACTTCTCTCTTTCTTTCTCTCACAATTCTTTCTCCAATCTTTCTTTCACTAATATTTCTTTCACAAAATGATGGTGTATTACAAGCTTAGAGAATAGCTCTATTTATAGAGCTCTAATTAGTGAAATACATCATGGCATACATCATCTTCAACTAATCTCAATTAATGATGTCTCCACTAAATGGTGGACATCCATAAAAATCTTCTAATAATTCACATAAATCCATAATTAGTGGAGCCTCCACTAATTAATGGAGATTCCAATAATTCATAACAGATTACAATTTGTTGAATAATTTACACGTTTAATCACTTTTTCCTTTTTTTCATATTCAAATATGTTGTACATAGCATTATAATATTTACACTAACCTTATTTATTATTGTTGCTGTCAAAATAGGGAACCGATGTAAACGGAAATCAGCTTCGTATCCGACAAACACAAACGATCCGATATGGTGCAACAGAAAATGGTATCAGATCTTTTTTGAATCAGGGATTGAATTCATTGAACTTACTATAGAAAGGGCTCAAGAAGGTCGGCTGAATATACTAAACGGAAGGACTTTTCTGGAAGAATAAGATGATAGTTATATTAATTGACTTAATGGAAGATGCAGAAAAAAGTCCGATATTGAAAATATGAACAGAAGCTGTAAGAAAAGCGGTAAACAATGCTGGTAAGCTGTAACAGAGCAGTAAGAAAGCTGTAAAGAACTAAGATTCTAGATTAGAAAGTTAGAAATGATGATGAGGTAAAAGAAAATGAAATTAAACTCTGCTGGTTGATGGTTTGATTGGTTATCCCTGATTCTGGGCGATACTCCTCATTTTATACTTGCTATAAATAAGCCACTAACAGATCGTGTAGTTTCTTCCGGCTAAAGAATGCTCCCAACGATCGTACAGAATTCCTTGCGCCGAAAGATCAGGAATCTGTTTTCCTTCTTATCGGTTCCGTGGTGCTGATGTTGACCATAACCATCGGCTGCTTGAAAGGTTAACTTCATCAGCTCGTCCCAATTTGTCCAATCGACATCGGTTCAAAGTAACCGTTATATCGATTGGGCAAAGTTGACGTCAACAATTATGAAGCACAGACACACTGTTGATCTGTTTTTTTAAATGTGTATACTTTGAATAAATCAATTCAAAAGCCTTACCTGTTAAGATTGAAAAATTTTTACCACATGGTTTAAATTTTGAAAAACTATTAAATGTAGACTTGCACAAACTGCCAAGATTAAATTTTTCTCATACTATTTCGATAATTTAAATATTACAATAGTAACATTTACCATGGCCACATCTATTATGAGGTAAGAAGCAAAAGCAGTATTGATTCCTGTTTTGTCGTGCCTGATTCAAATTTGCTATGATCCTCCAATTTATAGGTATCTGCACGTAGACCATGCCACATCTTCTTCTTTATAGATTACCTTTTTTACTGTTTTATAGCAATTCCTGTTTGTTTCTTCCCAAAACACACGCCATGCTATATGAGATGGAAAAGTGGGAAAAGCATTTAGGTCCATGCACATGTTTATGCCAAGCTTATAATGTATACATTATATGTCAACATCCTTGTGAGGATTAAAAGTCTCAACACTTTGCACATTTGTGTTTTTGATTGGCAATTCTTGCCATATTATATTGAGACTCTGATATTTTGATGGTGAAGGGAAAACACAAAAGTGATTTACTTTTACCTCATATATCCAATTAAATGCTACTTGCCAAAATAGGGAGTTTAAGAAGATATGATTTATAATTACTATTAATAGCAAATTAATTAAAATGGTAATATTGTATTAAAAGTTCTTATGACTCTACAATGAATTAGGAAAAGTAGGATGCTCTTTCCTTTTCTGTGAGAAATGAACCAGCGAAGAAGTTTCGAGAGTTTTTTTTTTTTTAAAATAAAATTCAAGTTATAAATTGTGTTAATAATTAATAAAATATAGACGTTTAGAATGGAGTTTTGAATATTAATGAAGGGCAACGCTATGAAATACTTATTTATTTTCATGGTTTTAATTAATCTCCATAAAATTGTTAGACAACATGGTACCTACGAGTATAGACAGATAACTCAACTGAATTGAACAAACACTGCCTATACCCGACCAGGGCTCTAACAAATGCAATTATCAAATATCAACAATGCCGGCAAGGCCACACAGTCCAAATTTAACGTAACTAAATCGAATTCAAACTCAATAGATAAGTCAGTAGGATACCTGAGAGACTTACTCGCTGTTCTACCAGAACGTACCAGGCGCCGACACTCCTCTGGACAAGCTGCGCCGCAACGTACTGTACTGCTGACCGAATTACCAATCCAGTACTAGCTTGCCTTCAAGAAGTTATTCGCCCCACTCCGATGCGATGGGTTTAGCGACTCTCCTTGCAGGATAAGACGGTCTTAGATCGCTATCGACACACACCAATGGCGATCACCTCGAAAATTCCCCCAGTTCACTGGTCTCGATAAGCCAAAAATTATGGATCGTGAAGAGAGAATGGAAGAGGCGAATTTTCTCTCAGGAAGTAAAAAGCACGAAAAAAAAAGGGTTAACCCTAATGGCGGCTCTATTCCCTCTTTTAATTTCGCCTTAGGAAAAATTAAAACCCAATTCGGATTAGAAAATCCTAATTCCTTACCAGATTTTAAGTTTCCTTTTTTCTTTTCAAGTTAGAGTTAATTGGGCCAAATAAAAATAGAGGAACGTGAAAACATGGGCCAAGCCGAAGCCGGGCCGGGCCGGGCGGCGTGCTCGTGGCATCCTCCATACATTGGGCTTTTCTATTAAGTCTATAAAAAAATATTTTAGTATATAAAAGCTTCCACACTTTTCAATTTTTTCCATGTGGGACTCATGTCTAACATAAGTTCCCAAATGGTTAAATACCCAACTTTAACAACATTTAATTATGGATTCCCACCATGAAAATGGCTTCTACCATAATCAAAACAATCTCTAACATATCAAGAACAATTCTCATTAATTGTTTTAGGCTAACTAATTATAAGTTAAAAATTATTAACTCCCAAAGTTGCCATTTTCAACAATCCCCCACAAATCCATAATTAAAGACTCTTCAGGATTTACATAATCTGCTTTCGATAATGGTACCTTCCAGTTTGAACTACTACCTAAGTTATCCAACTTATGCCCCCACAGGAACAGTGGACTTAAGCCTTGAATTTGAACCTTGAATGTGACGGTGTCCATTGGTAACAACAGACTATCGACTATGGAGACAATCTTTAGGGTTGACACGTTATGGCCATGTGTCCTAATCCTGTCTCATGAGTGTATTCAGAGTAAACCTAATTTCCTTTAGTTGCGGCCACACAACAACACTCATATAGTTGGTGATCTCCAAGGATGTACTGCTAGCATCCTGTCTAAAAGACTTGATCCTATTCAGAGTCAAAACTCTTACTAATTGCAGTAACCGCACCACAGGCTTTCAGGGAAAGGACCTAGATGCAAAGGTATCAGAATTGGTGCCAAATTCACTCAAACAGCTTGTTTATACCACATTGAACTGCCTTGTGGGATCTCCACTTGGTCAGTTGGGTTGCCACTGTAGGTGAATCATTTCTGGGTTATCAGTCCCATTCCCAACCTAAATTTAAGGAACAATGATGTTTCCAGTCCCTTAGCTAGGGGGTCTGCAATGTTATCTTTGGATCTAACAAAGTCAACAGACACTATCCTTTCAGACACTAACTCCCTTATAGACTTAAGTTTAATTTGGATGTGTCTCTTAGTCTTTTGATTATACTTGGTACTCTTTATCTTTGCAATTGTGGTTTGACTGTCACAATGCACAGATATAGCAGTAACGGGCTTGCTGATCATTGGCAAAGAGGATAATAGTCCATAGAGCCATTCAGCTTCCGTTCTAGTAGTATCCAAGGCACATAACCCAGCCTCAAAAGTTGACTGAGTTATCAAAGTCTGTTTACAAGACTTCCAAGCGACTGCTCCGCCACCTAATGTAAACACATATCCAGTGCAACCATTGCTACCAGAGTTCTTGGCTATCTAGCTTGCATCACTATGCCCTTCAAGTATAGTAGGGAATTTCCCATAATGCAGCCACTGTTCCCTTCAAGTACCTTAGTACTCTATCCAAGGCCTCCCAATGAGTCCGATTTGGACAACTTGTATATCTTGTCAGTTTAGATACAGAAAATGAAATATCTAGTCTTGAGCCATTTGCAAGATATTGCAAGCTACCAATAATTTGAGAATATCTTAATTGAGACACAGGAACTCCACTTTCATTTTTTAAACAAAGCTACAGAAGGGTCACTTGGAGTTTTAGCAATTCTACAATTTTGATATCCATATTTCTCAAGAACACTCTCAACATAGTGAGTTTGAGAAATGGTTATCCCCTCAGTTGAGCGAATCAACTTAAGGCCAAGAATCAAATTTACTTCTCCCATATCCTTCATTTCAAACTTACTTTTCAAAAATGATTTAGTCTCATTAATTATCTCAATATTTGACCCCAAATAGCAAAATGTCATCCACATACAGGTATAGAACAATACAAGCATTACCTTTAACCTTACAGTAAACACACTTGTCATTCTCATTTATGTTGAAGCCAAATGATAAAATCGTTTTATCAAATTTTTCATGCCATTGTTTGGGTGCTTGTTTTAGACCATATAGGGATTTAACAAGTTTACAAACTTTCCGTTCATTTTCTTTGGCTACAAATCCCTCAGGCTGATCCATATATATCTCTTTTTCAAGATCATCATGAAGAAAAGCTGTCTTCACATCCATTTGGTGGATGGTGAGATCATATATAGAAGTCAATGCAATTAGCACTCGGATTGTAGTCAAACGAGCAATAGGAGAGTATATATCAAAATAGTCTATTCCCTCTTTCTGTCTAAACCCTTGGCAACTAATCTGACTTTATACTTATCTATGGTCCCGTCTGGTTTAAGTTTCTTCTTAAATATGCATTTACATCCATTTGTACTGCACCCAGGAGGGAGATCTACCAATTCCCATGTCCCATTGGAGACAATGGAATCCATCTCACTTTTGACAGCTCCTTTCCAATACCCTGCTTCTGAGGAAGCCATAGCTATTTGAAAAGTCAAAGGTTCGTCCTCAACATTGTAAGTGACAAAATCACTTCCAAAGTCCTTGACTACCTTAGCTCTCTTACTCCTTCTAGATTCTTCCAATTCCTCAATTTGAGTATTGGAACTATTTAGACCTGCCCCACATCTTTCATCCTTTCCACATGATCAGGAATGGAATCAGATGTTAAGGTTGAATCTAAAGTAGAAACATCTTGAGGCAAATTAGTTTTCATGGGAAACACATCCTCAAAGAATGTAGCATCATGGTATTGAATGATAGTATTACAATCTATACCAGATATTTCGGACTTAATTACCAAAAACCTCATGGCATAGCTTGTTTCCACATAACCAATAAAGATGGCATCAACAGTCTTTGGTCCTAACTTCTTCCTTTTATGTTCAGGGATTAGAACTTTTGCAAGACAACCCCACACACGGAAGTATTTTAAGTTAGGTTTCCTACCTTTTCAAATTTCAAATAGAGTTACCTCTTTATGTTTATGAGGGACTCTGTTTAGAATATGGCAAGTCGTATTCAAAGCCTCACCCCACATATACTTAGGTAATCCAGAATTCAAAAGTAAATTGTTGATCATATCTTTAAATGTTCTATTTTTTTCGTTCAGCAATCCCATTAGACTGGGAGAATAAGGGGGTGTCTCCTCATAAATTATGCCATTACTTTGGCAATATTCAACAAATGAATTAGATCCATATTCTCTACCTCTATTAGATCTTAACCTTTTAAGTTTCTTGCCAGTTTGAGTTTCAACTTCATTTTTAAATATGAGAAACTTTTCAAGTGCTTCATCTTTATGTTTAAGTAAATAAACATAGCAATATTTACTACAATCATCAATAAAAGTAATGAAGTATTTCTTATGATCCCTAATTAATAAGCCATTGAATTCACAAATGTCTGTATGAATTAAATCAAGTATTTCTGAATCCCTTTCAATTGAATAATAGGGTTTCCTGGTTGTTTTAGCTTCCACACACACTTGACATTTATTCTTCTTATCAATTGAATGTTTAGGGATCAAATCTAAATTCATCGTTCTTTTAACAGAATCTAAATTTAAATGTCCAAGTCTGCTATGCCAAATATTAGTGGATTCAATCATGTGCACCATGGGATAAACAAAATTCTCAACAGAAGAAGTTTTATTCAAATGAGAATTAAATGGTTCAACTCTTAACTTAAACAAACCATCTGACAAATAACCTTTGCCAACAAAAGAATTATAGTGCATAATCACTACTTTATTACATTTGAAAGTGAATTCATAACCCTTTCTAACTAAACATGAATCACTAAGAATATTCCTACGAATTGTTGGAACATGCTACACCCTATGAAGAGAAACAATATGCCCTAAAGGAAACTTCAAGTCTACACGTCCAATCCCTAACACATTGGTAGCAACTGAGTTCCTCATCTTCACAGTTTTTCCTTTAATAGGCTGGTAAGACACAAAAAGTAATTTATCAACACAAACGTGCACATTTGCTCCAATATCAACCAGCCATTCAAGTGACTCATAAATAGTAAAGACTTCTGGGTTAATAGAAACATACGATCAATGGAAGTAGTGATGCCAGTCTCAACCTCAATGGTACAAACCTCAGCAAGGTGTGTACTCAAATCAGCTTCCGCTTGACTAGTATCCTCTACCACCATATTGACTTGTGCTTCAGAATTTGATCTTTATTTGACTTTGGGCTTTTTAGACGGACAGTCCTTAGCCCAGTGTCCAACCTAACCACAATTCCAGCATGATTTGTTCGCTTTCGATTTCTTCTTGGCCTTGCCTTTTGTCTTGTTTATGTTTTTAGAGTTTGAGTTAACCCCCATATTCCTTTGATTTTTGCTCTTCTTCTCAATAGTCATCACATGGATATTAGACTCCACAGGTACAATATGACTATTCTTTCTATGTTGCTCCTCAATGGATATTGATTTCATCAGATCATTTAGAGAAATCTTCTTCGTCTTGTGTTTGAGGGACATACCAAAGTCCTCCCAAGACTTAGGAAATTTTTCTATCACTGATATCACTTGGAACTTCTCAGAAAGTTCCATATCCGATTCATGAAGAGAATGAATAATCAATTGCAACTCTTGAGTCTGTTCAGTCACAGACTTGCCCTCAACCATCTGAAACTTCAGGAATTTGGAGACATAATACCTTTCCAAACCTTGATCCTCAGTATTATATTTCCTATCCAATTCATCCCATAACATCTTTGCTGTGTATGACTCAGAACTGTAGACATCAAAGAGAGCATTTGTCAATGCTGATAGTATTGCCCCTCTGTCTACATTGTTTCGTTCATCCCATGCAGCAATCTCAGTTACTCTAGGATGCCTTTCAATTGGTATAGGCCTGTCTACCTGCATTACTGACAATAAGCCCCTCATGGTCAACCAAGTTTTCATACGTTGTTACCAACGCTTGAAATTCTTCCCTGGACCAAACTTGTCCGGCAGACCATTCAAGTCAACCAAAGGCCTATACACAGCAGATACAGTACCTGACGAACTGGCCATTGCACACAAACAGATAATTGCAGAATAACTTCTTGAAGACTGTTAGAAAACAGGGTACCTACGAGCACAGACAGGCAACTCAATTTAATTGAACAAGCACCGCCTATACCCGATCAGGGCTCTAACAAATGCAATTATCAAATATCAATAATGCGGGCAAGGCCACACAGTCCAAACTTAACGTAACTAAACCGAATTCAAACTCAATAGACAAGTTAGTAGGATACCTAAGAGACTTGCTCGCTGTTCTACCAGAACGTACCAGGCGCCGGCACTCCTCTGGACAAGCTGCGCCGCAACGTACTGTACTACTGACCGATTCACAAGTCCAATACTGGCTTGCCTTCAAGAAGTTATTCGCCCCACTCCGGTGCGATAGGTTCAGCGACTCTCCTTGCAGGATAAGACGGTTTCAGATCGCTGTCAACGCACACCTACGGCGATCACCTCGAAAATCCTCTCAGTTCACTGGTCCCGATAAGTCAAAATTTATGGATCGTGAAGAGAGAATGGAAGAGGCGAATTTTCTCTCAGGAAGTAAAAAGCACGAAAAAAAAGGGTTAACCCTAACGGTGGCTCTATTCTCTTTTTTAATTTCGCCTTAGGAAAAATTAAAACCCAATTCGGATTAGGAAATCCTAATTCCTTACCAGATTTTAAGTTTTCTTTTTCTTTTCAAGTTAGAGTTAATTGGGCCAAATAAAAATTGCGACGCGCGTGCGTGGCATCCTTCATACCTTGGTAATAGAAAAGCCTTTTAATATATAAAAGGCTTCCACACTCCTCAATTTTTTCCATGTGGGACTCATGTCTAACATGAGTTCCCAAATGGTTAAACACCCAATTTTAACAACATTTAATTATAGATTCTCACAATGAAAATGGCTTCTACCATAATCAAAACAATCTCTAACATGTCAAGAATAATTCCCATTAATTGTTTTAGGCTAACTATTCATGAGTTAAAAATTATTAACTCCCAAAATTGTCATTTTCAACAGAAATTCTATATTTTCAGTGCATGTGATTGGATCATGATGTTCTTAACCATGTAGGCTTTTTGTTTTTAATAAAATAAATTTGCATTTTTCTTGACAAGAAAGGACCCGAAATATTACCATTTGAAGCTGCGTACGTTTGCAAATCGAGAGTTAATCAAGCCACATGCAACATGAACATTAACATCAATCACGAACCTAGGATGTTCATGAAAATAATCTTCTCCTATAAAAGGGAGACATCAATCTTCGTTAAAGGCGATAGGGAACTGGTTTAATAGACTACTTTTTTATTAGGCAATTGATTTATATTTCTATATCCTTGATATATTAGAAAAAAATTTCAAAAAAGTGAATATGAAAAAAAAAAAAAAAAAAACCACCCTCTACGTGTTATGCAATTAAATATACAGTATTTTAAACTCCATGCAGTCAAAACTTAGCAATTGTTAAAGGCAAATGTAGCTATTAGTTTTGTAATAGCATGATAAAATTAAGAAAATTTAACATCTATAAGGATACACTTAGAGTGTCCCTTTAGAACTAAGGGTATAATTGTAAAATGACTATTTTCAAATGCTAAGATATTATTATTAATCTGAATCGACCCGTTAGCCCATCACTAGTTTATTATCAAAAGGACAATATTGAGGAACTTTAACATTCAGAGTGGTAGAATCAATAATTTTTAAAGGGATAAATTTTTCATAAACCCATAAATTATGCTAAACAATTAATAATATCTTGCCGTGGCAGAGCACGTGGAGTTTTGAAATTAATGAACAGCCACGCTATTTGACTAATGTAGCTCTCAATTTTTTTTAAAAAATTTTTTTGGGGACAAAAAATTTGCTTTCACGGTTTGTCTCAAAATTTTGTCTACTGGGAACATTAGTGGATCAAAATGTTCTTCTATGCACTTTTAAAAAATATATAATTTTTTATTTTTCTTGATATATCCGAAATTACAATTGCTATATAAAGGTTGCAAGTTAACGAAGCAAAAGTTTATCATGTCACGTGCGTCACAGACCTTAAGATCAATCAACAAACTAGCTAGGACCACGGAAATAATCCTCTCCCCATATAAGGGAAACAATAGCCTTAAATATAGATGAAAAAAAATAATTTAATTAGTTAAATATATATATATATATATATATATTCGAATTATAAATCGTGAATTCTATATGCACTACTATCTCTCTAATGTAATTTTAAAGAAAAGAAAAAAAAAATCTTACCTAAAAAATATGCTGGAAATTTGCTTGGCCAATTTTCATTCACTTAAAATCTTCAATGCCAGAAAAAATTGTGTTTTTTCAATAATTAGCAGAACATATCAATAGTGTCATTCTCAAGAAGTTTATCGTTTTGACTTTTATACTAGAATTTTGACTTTCATATAGATTAAATTAGAAATTATTGACATCAACTCTGTCGAGTCGACGCAACGGTTACTTTGAACCGATACTGATTGAATAAATTGGGACGAGCCGATAAAGTCAACCGTTCAAGCAGCCGATAGCCATGGTTAACATTGGCACCACGGAGCCGAAAAGAAGGAAAACAGATTCCTGATCTTTCGGCGCAAGAATCCTGCACGACTGGTGGGAGCATTCTTTGGCCGTAAGAAACTCCACGATCTGTTAGTGGCTCATTTGCAGTAAGTATAAAATGAGGAGCATCACCCGGAATTGGGGAAGTTAATCAAACTATCAACCAGCAATATTCAATTTCGATTTCTTTTACTTCGTCATCATTTACAACTTTCTAATCTAGGATCTCAATTCCTTACGACTTTCTTATTGCTTTGTTATAGCTTTTCTTTACAAGCTTTGTTTACAATTTTTATTACAGCTTCCTATTCGTATTTTTCAATATCAGACTTTTTCTGTACCTTCCATTAAGTAGGTTAATACAAGTATTATTCCATTTTCCCAGAAAAGTCCTTCCGTTTAGCATTCTCAGCTGACTTTCTTGAACCCTTTTTATAGTAAGTTCAAGGAACCCGGTCCCTGATTTAAAAAAGATCTGATATCATTTTCTGTTACGCCATATCGGATCGTTTGTGTTTATCGGATACGAAGCCGATCCCCATTTGTATCGGCTCCCTATTTTGACAGCAACACAGATTGGCATGCCCAGTGGGACATAAGGTTAGTATTCGCATGCTATTGCAGTTAGGACGAACAATGGCAAACAACTCACAGCAGCCACAAGCGCTAGAGACATCTGGGCGACCCCCAGTTCGTGCTCTTCGGGGAGTCTTCGACCCTTTAGTTACTACTACCAGTTGTACTCAGGGTACTTCTATGGAGCAAGGGGGTCAGTCCTCACTCCCGCCACCGGCATCTCAGTCGATGTCCACCTCATTGACTGCCATTCGACATACTATGGAACAATGTACTAGTGAGCTCTTACAGGGACTTATTCCACAATTCGTTACTATTTTTTGACCCCTGCTTCAGAATGAGCTTCAACAATTTGCGCAGAGGTAAAATGCGCAAACCGTTGTTCAGCCATCGGGGTACTATGCACAAGGAACAAACATGGCACCTGCATACCCCGTGCCATCAGCTGATGGTGCACCCTCTCATGGCTCAGTGCACCTCCTGCGAAGAGAAATGGGTTTCCCTGCTATCGGGGGGTATCAAGTTCCAGGAGTGTTGGCTCAAAACACGTTGCCAGCAGAAATGTTTCTAGGCAGAAGTCCAGTCCCGTTTACAGGGTTACCGTCGACGTATGAAACAGTTCCGAACCTGGTTAGGGGAAACATGCCGCCATTTGGGGGGCAGCCGAATTACTCTGTTCCTTACCCTCCTTCATATCCGGTACTCATAGCGGCTAACCCAAGGCAAAGGATTGGAAGTACTGAGCCGTCTACAGGATAGGGTCCCAGACCCGTCATGCCAATTCCCTTACCTCAGTTTCAACAGCCGTACCAGCCGGTGGATATGGGAGCGGAGACATTCCGACGATAGTCATGGGATCGGCTCCTATACCAAAAACCTTACCCTGAGTGGGTGGACTCCATGGCAGTACTTCCTCGAGGCTACAAGCTGCCGGAGTTTTCAACATTTTTCGGTGAAGACAACAAGTCCACCATAGAACATATCGGGAGATTCACAGCACAATGCGGTGAGTTGGGGAACAATGAATGGCATAAGTTACAATTGTTTTCGTTATCTTTGACAGGAGCAGCTTTCACGTGCTATGCCAATCTAGTTCCTAATTCTGTATACTCATGGGCTGACATGGAGAGAATATTCCACCAATGCTTCTTTAAATCGGTACAGGAAGTTTCTATCGCGGACCTTTTGGCCGTAAGACAAAAGGAATCAGAAGATGTGGTGGATTTTATTGAACGTTTCCGGCAAACTAAGTCCAAATGTACAACCTAATTGCCTGAAATAGAATGTGCAAGAATTGCTATTAGCAGGATGCATCCGCAGCTCAAAGAACGACTCATTCTCCAAGACTTCTCGGATTTGTCCCGGCTATTGTTTCACGCTGTCAGAATAGAGGAGATGATCAAGGAGAAAGAGAAGAGGCGTTCCGTCAAGTTCTCTCATGGTCAGATAATGATATCTGTCATAGATGACACTAATGATGAAGACGAAGAGCAGGCGATAGAGGTGATGGTAGCGGAATTAGTAAAGGGTGCATCTTATACGTGTCCTCACTTAAAGCCCGACAAAGAAAAGGAGGAAATTGCCACATTAGGACCCTCCTATTCATTTGACGTCTCAAAAGCTGAACAAATCTTCGACCAACTGGTGGCAAATAGATAGATTCGTCTGGCTTATGGACACAAGATCCCCAACCCAGAAGAATTGAAAGGAAAAAGGTATTGTAAATGGCATAACTCTCTCTCACATAGTACTAACAGTTGTATTGTCTTCGGGAACATCATTCAGAAGGCTATCCAGGACGGAAGATTGAAGTTTGCAGATAAAAAGGAAAAAACTTTGGTAGATACAGATCTATTTTCGATAGCTGATGCACACATGCTGCAAACAATCTGTGGGAAACAACAAGAGCATACAGGAAACAACAAGCTTGAGGGGATAGAGCAAGCATTCCAGAGATTGGATAGTAAACCGTCAGTGTTTACCCGTTTATCTCCTCCCTCTTTTGCAGCACATTTTCATGGCAAAGAAGGGAAACTGACAGTGTAGGTTTCCTAAAAGGAGACATTTCTATCTGGTTGTTGTTCCCGGCTATCAAAGTCCCAAAAAAGACGGGAGCAGCGGAAGCGGGCACAGTAGAGGCAGCTGATTGATGGCCTGGGTTGAAGAACAACTAGCCTCTGATAATGGCCAAAATATGCTCAGCATCTTGCCATCAAATTTCCGAGCTACCTCTCGTCAGGAATCCATGGAAGAGGATTTTCATGCAGAAGAAAGAGCCGCAGTGGAGCTGGTAGATGTCCAACTTCCCCCAGAGGGGATGCTCTTTCCCATTCTGACAGCCCAAAATATCAACCACTTCAAGCCTCTATATATCAAGGCACATGTCAATGGTAAGCCACTTACCCGGGTTTTTGTTGATGGTGGAGCTGTTTTAAATATAATGCCTTTCTCTACCTTGAAACGACTGGAAAAAGATAAGTTGGATTTATCCCCTACTGATATACAGATGGTTAATTTCACTGGAGAAGCAGCTGCGGCAGAAGGCATTATCACTTGTGAAGTGGTAGTCGGGTCCAAAACCAGTAAAACGGTCTTTTTTATAATTGATGCAAAGCCAGCCTATTCCATTTTATTGGGCAAGGACTGGATTCACGCAAACCGTTGCGTACAGTCCACTTTATACCAGATGATGCTGATTTGGGATGGAGAATGGGTAGAGCAAATCCCAGCCGATCCTAATCCGTTTTTAGCCAAAATTCACATGAGCGAAGCTCTGTTTTATTATCCAACTTTTGATCCAAGCTAATATGCTAAGCTAACGATGGCCTATAATTTGATCACCACTGAGGAACTAAGTGGACTACGACCTGAAGATCCGGAGGTCCGATGAGCTCCTGGCTTCATTGCTCAAGATTCGTTAATAGAAGTCGACATAGGAGAAGCAGGGGAGAACAGAACAGCCAAGGTAAGTTTACATTTGACGATAAGTAAAGAGATAAGATAGCCTGTCTGATCCGTAGGTATAAAGACTGCTTTGCGTGGGACTATCATTAGATGCCCGGTTTGGACTGAAGTATTGTGGAACATCACCTACCTGTGAAAGAAGGTTTTAAGCCCCATAAATAACCTGCAAGACGTTTCAATCCTGCATTACCACCCAGGATCAAGGAGGAGGTAGAAAGGTTACTCCGGTGCGAGTTCATCCGTACATGCCGGTATGCAAAATGGATATCTAATATTGTGCCGGTCATTAAGAAGAACGGTCAACTACGTATCTGCATAGACTTCAGAAACGTAAACTTAGCCACGCCGAAGGATGAGTATGTAATGCCAATGGCAGATATGTTAGTGGATTCTACTGCGGGTAACCAGTTTTTGAGCTTCATGGATGGTTATTCAGGGTATAACCAAATATTCATAGCGGAAGAGGACACACACAAGATAGCATTTCGTTGCCCGGGGTCTATCGGCTTATTCGAGTGGGTGGTTATGCCATTTAGTTTGAAGAACGCTGGGCTACTTTTCAACAGGCCATGAACCTTATCTTCCACGACCTTATCGGCAACACCATGGAAGTCTACATAGACGATTTGGTCGTAAAATCCCCCATGTTCCTATAACACTTAGTTGATTTGGAACAAGCATTCCTCCGGATGCGTCAACACCACTTGAAGATCAATCCGGCTAAATGTGCCTTTGGAGTTACAGTTGGGAATTTCCTTGGGTTCGTAGTACACCAGAAGGGGATTGAAATAGATCAGAATAAGGTCCGAGATATTCTACAGGCAAGACCACCTTAGACGAAGAAAGAGCTACAAAGTTTCTTGGGGAAGATAAATTTTTTACGACATTTTTTGGCAAACGCTGTAGATAAACAGAAGGTATTTTCTTCCTTGTTACGTTTAAAGTTATCTCAAGAGTTTATCTGGCAGCCTAAGCATCAGATGGCGTTTGAACAAATAAATGTAGCTTTATCACATCCACCGGTGTTAGCTCCTCCCCATGACCAGTCCCCCATGAAGTTATATATATCAGCTGTGGAAGGATCTATCGACAGTTTATTGACTCAGGATGACCAGCAAGGGATAGAAAGAATGGTATACTACCTTAGCCGAAATCTATCGGATACGGAGACCAGGTACACCCCTATTGAAAAGCTATGCTTATCTCTTCACTATGCATGCACAAAGCTAGAGCATTACTTGTTATTTAGGGAGGTACATATCCTATATAGGGTAGATTTAATCAAACTTTTGTTGAATCGCCCTTTACTAAATGGGCGGCTTATGAAATGGGCGGTCAAACTATATGCTTTTTCTCTAACTTATGTGCCACTGAGGGCTGTGAAAGGACAAGCTGTTGTAGATTTTTTAGCTGAACATCCTTCTTTGGAGATACCACAAACAGCTGGAGGTAAGCTGCAGAGGTACATTTCTTTGAAACCATGGGTTTTACAATTTGATGGCTCAAGTACCTAGCAGAAGACTGGTATTGGTCTGGTCCTTGAATCTCTAAATGGACAGCAGGGCAAGGTCCACTTTGAGTTAAAGAAGGGGACAACTAATAATCAAGCAGAATATGATGCCCTTTTGTTAGGATTGCGGATCCTGAAAACACTGGAAGCTCGAGTAGTAAGAATTGTAGGTGATTCACAAGTGGTTATCCGATAAGTAGTAAGAGGTTATAAATGTGCTAACCCGTTGCTCTTGAGTAAGTTACAGGAGGTAAAAGGGCTACTTCAGCACTTCCTGGAGGTCACTTTAGTTCATGTTCCCAGGACAAAAAACCAAAGTGCTAACGATTTAGCTCAGCTAGCTTCAGGTTTTAGGAAAGCAGTAATGTGCCAACAGATAGCGGAGACAGAGTGTCAGGAAGATTGGCGATAGGAGATTGTTGATTATTTAAAAAATCCAACTGGACAAGCGTCTCGAGAAGTGAAACGAAAAGCCCTCAACTTTACATTGGTAGGCAATGGTTTATTCCGGCGGAGTCACACCGGAATCCTTTTAAAGTGTCTCTCCAAGGAGGAAGCCTTACGGGCTATGGCAGAGGTGCACGAAGGTTTATGTGAAGCACATCAAGCGGGCCCAAAGCTGAAGTGGACGCCTCAACGTCATAGTTTCTTTTGGCTGTCAATGACTACAGATTGTAATGCTTATGCGGCTGGCTGTAAAGCTTGCCAAAAGCATGGCCCTTTTTTGCATACTCCTTCCACAGAATTGCATCTGATCATTAAGCAATGGCCTTTCCGTGGATGGGCCTTGGACATCATCGGAAAGATTTATCCACCCTCAGCAAAAAGGCACACATTCATATTGGTGGCAACAGATTACTTCACCAAGTGGGTAGAGGCGCAACTATTGGTCAAAGTAACACAAACAACAGTCATCAACTTTCTCCGGCAAAGCATTCTCTTCTATTTTGGAATCCCAGAGACAATAACAACGGATCAAGGGACAGTGTTTACAGGGGACCAGGTTAATTTTCTAACACAGTTTAAAGTTAAATTGCTCCACTCTTCTCCTTATTATGCACAAGCCAATGGATAAGTAGAGGCAACAAACAAAACCTTAATCGGTATGATCCGTAAGGCAGTAGAAGACAATCCAAGAAGATGGCATGAGACGCTGTAAGAAGTATTATGGGCCTATCGGAATGCTACTAAAATCACAACTGGGTTCATTCCGTTTAGACTAACTTATGGGCAGGATGCTGTGTTACCTGTTGAGATATCATTGCAGTCGGCCCGAATAGCCTACCAGCATGGTCTAACGACTGAAGATTACCAGTTAGCTTGGCCCTAAGCCTAGACCAAGTTGAGATGGACCGCTAGATTGCCTTGGAGAATATAAAACAACACAAGAAGAAGGTGGCAAGGGTGTACAATCGAAAAGTTCGAGAAAGAAGTTTTCAAGAAGGAGACATGGTATGAAAGACTATTCTCCCACTGCTCCAAAAGATCCGAAGTATGGTAAGTGGTCCGCATCCTGGGAAGGTCCCTTCTTAGTAACGCAAGTTCTTGATGGAGGAGCTTACCGCATAATGACACCCGATGGTAAGGAGGCAAGTAAAGCGATTAACGGTAAGTTTTTGAAGCGGTACTATCTGACGTTCTGGGAAGGGACTAGCGAGTAAAAAAAAAAAAAAGAGAGAGAGAAGAAAAAGAGAGAGAAAAGAATTTTGAGCAAAACTTGTTGGCCTGGTATTTTGAACTGATCACAAGAGGCCGATCAGATACCCGTAAGTGCCATTACAAGAGAAGTTAGCTATCATCGGAAGAGGGAGGGGGCAATAGTGTTGGCCGATAAGGAATAATCGCCACCAGTCGATTTGGATATGCTGACTTGATGGGCGCTTGACTAAACATCATAGCAGCTTCTATTAGCTGCAGATCAGGAACGGGGAATTCTTCTTCAACCCTCTCAGCCTCCATTTCTACTCCTCTTTCGGAAGGCCGGACCACCTCTTCAGCAAACATCTCTTGAACCCCTGTTTCGGCCACCGAAGGGGTAGTGTCTTCAGTTTGAGTCCTAGAAGGGCCTACTTCGTCAGAAGGCGAAAGGTGTAAAGCCTTTTTTAGCTTAGCCACAAAGTGGTCCCACCCGAACCTCATCTCGTTTAGCAGGGCAGTTGAGTTCGATAATTCAGTCTCGAGCAGTTCTTCTTCCGCCTCCAGCATTAACCGTTCGTCATTATGCTGAAAAAGGGAGTCATCAATGGCCTGGACTGTCTCCTGAAGCCCTTTCTCTGACACGAGCCACTACTCCAAGGCCTTTTTCTCAGAGACAAGTTCTTCTTAGAGTTCAGATATCTAGCGTTCGAGCAGTTCAATCTTCCCTTTGCCCTCCGCAATGTCGGCTCGCAGAAGGGTAAGTTGACCCGTGAATTCCCGACGATCTTTTTCTGCAAATGCTGCATTTTCTCAATGCAGCTTCAGAAGCTCTAACTAGTCGTGCACTTCATCCCGACGGCACTGCGTATCAAACAAGAAGCGACCAGTGAAGCGCATTTGCCCCAGACATCCAATTACCAGGTCCCTAAGTACAGGGGGCATGTCAGGGTCGGCCGACTGAACAATTCGCAGAAGGGCTCGACTAACATTGTCCAGAGTGGCCCTCTCAATAGGCAGGGAAGTCTTAAGGAGGCCATCAAGGAAGTCCAAGGCCGAAGCCAACGTCAGCATCGGCAGGGAAGTAGTAGTTGCTCCAATTCCCTGGCTGGGGGGAGGCACCATTGTCTCGACATTTGCAGCCACTGGTTATTTTTCAGGCCTTGGCGGGACAGAGGATGGACTTTTAGAAGTCGGAAGCTCAGCCGATAAAAGGGTTGCCATGGGTAAGGAGGCCGATACGTCGGTCGCGGAAGGAGGTGCCGTAGCCTCCATCAACGGGGTATCTGTCGTCGGATGAGCAGTCCTTTCAGTCGCCCTTTCGGCTAAAGTTTGGAGCGGCATATCTTCCTTTGAGTCAGAAGAAGTGTCGATGATAACGGGATGACTTATCGCTTGTTTGCGTCTCTGCAGAAAGGATGACGCCATTAGACAAAAATTAAACATTGGAGGAATCGAGCAAAATAAGAATTGCCAGAAGCAAACCTTAGAAGCAGAAGGAGTCAGTGTTTCCTGTTTTCTCTTTGATCGACGAAGCAGGGGTGGGCCTCGATCTCTTCTTCCTCCTCTTCCAGGGTAGCAGAAGCAGTAGCAGAGGTTTTCTGCACCAAGGGAGTATGTAAGGTCGATATTATTACAGGACTTACACGGTGTTTTACCTGTTTTTCCTTTTTAGCAGATGACGGTTCAGGTAAAGAGGCGGCCGGCCCAGGAATTCGCAGGAGCCAAACGCCTATGGGGGCAGAAAATAGGGCCCCGCTCAGTAGCCTCCACCACAAGTCGAAATTCAAGGAAGTCTCCAGCACCACCTGGAAGGAGTTAAACACAAAGGACCTCAAAATGGCCTGAGTGCGTTCAGCTAAAGTTTGCACATCTTCAGCCAATAACACCGGTTTCACAGAGAAGGAGGAGACGTGTCCCGGATCCGCTGGAATGTCCTGTATCAGCCCAAACTGGCGGGAAAAGCAGCGGGGGTTGTAGCTCTCACAGGAGGTTTTAGCACTCCGGGCTCCAGGCTTAGCCCCTAGAAGAATTTCTCGAGGGCACAGAATTCGGACCCAGAGAGTTTCTTGGGTTGCCTCAGGGCTTTCCGACAAATGTTTCAGCCAAAGGGGGCCTTCTTGGCCAGCCACATATGGAAAGAAGATAGCACCATGGAAGTCTCGACATCGGTAAAGGTACGAGACGATGGTTTCAGTAGAAGCATTGTTTACAGGGACTCGAAGTAGCCGATAGCCGGTTGCCCATTTAGCAGAGTCCGCCTGGGGACCCGCAAGTCGACTGACGCCGAAGTTGGACAAATACTGATACAGCCAAGTTGGGCAATCCAGAGTGGACCCTCAAGATTGGTAGGATCTTCCCCAGCGGCAAGAGCAGTCATCAGTTGGTTAATGGTGCGGTAGACCAAGGCAAGGACTGGAGAGGCAAGGTCGAGCACTTTTTGCTCCGTAAGAGAGCCGATACATAGTATCGGTACTCATTGCTAACGCCGACAGAGTGGGAGCAGATGACATACTTACACAGCTAAAGCCATACGAAGGCCGCTTGTTCTTGGTTTGAAGGAGTGTCATCCACTCCTCGTTGAGCGCTGATGAAGTTGCCGTATGAAGAGGAGGCTTTGTCCAGACGAGCCTCAACGGCTGGTAAGTTTTCCTCGTCATGAAGTTTTGAAATTTCATCGCCTTCACATCGAAAGCCGAGGATGGTGCAGATGTCGAGAATGGTAGGGGAAAACATCTCGTGCGGGAAGATAAAGCCGTTTATCGCCGAGGACCAAAAAGATAGAACGGCGGCAAACAGATTGCGGTCAAACGCCATCTCAAAGTCGGTCATCATGATGGCGTCCATAATTCCCCATTGCGCCCAGATAGCCCCAAATTGGGCGTGGCAGCGTTCTCGCCATTCTCTGTAATTCTTGAGTTTGCGGGGCCAATGGCGAAAAGAAGAGGGAAGATTGGCGGTTGTGAAAGTATCCTGTTGCAAAGGGAATGTGAAACCAACCGGCAGGACAAACCGCAGGTGTTCAGTGGTAACCTCTGCAGGCCGGAGACACGGGCCCAAGGCAAACAGTCTGGCATCGGCTTGGACCAAGGACAAAATATTCTTATCGGTAGGGGTTGCCATTGCGACGTTGTTTTTACCAAAAGGAAACTTACAGTTTGCAGGGAATTAGGGCAAGAAGATAAAAGATCGATGAATTGCTCAAGTAGTAGAATTCTGAAGGAGATAGAAGTCGTAAGGAGTTCTGATTGGGGACCACTGCAATTTATAAGAAAGTTTGAAATTGAGCCGTTCACAGGTTCTAAGGTCGAGGCGTCACAACGATTCCACAACGTTCGAGACGTTTCGATTTTGTCAGAAAAAGAATGGCTGCCATTAATAGTTGTACGATTCCCATCGTTTCGCTGACTCGCGTTTGCTGAAACGACGAGACTCGGGGGGGGGGGGGGGAGGGGGGGCATGTGTTGACGTCAACTCTACCGAGCCGATGCAACAGTTACTTTGAACCGATACCGATTGAATAAATTGGGACGAGCCGATAAAGTCAACCGTTCAAGCAGCCGATAGCCATGATCAACATCGGCACCACGAAGCCAATAAGAAGGAAAACAGATTCCTGATCTTTCGGCGCAAGAATCCTGCACAACCGGTGGGAGCATTCTTTGGCCGGAAGAAATTCCACGATCTGTTAGTAGCTCATTTGCAGCAAGTATAAAATGAGGAGCATCACCCAGAACTGGGGAAGACAATCAAACTATCAACCAGCAATATTCAATTTCGATTTCTTTTACTTCATCATCATTTATAGCTTTCTAGTCTAGGATCTCAATTCCTTACGGATTTTTTACTGCTTTGTTATAGCTTTTCTTTACAAGCTTTGTTTACAGTTTTTATTACAGCTTCCTGTTCGTATTTTTCAATATCAGACTTTTTTTGTACTTTCCATTAAGCAGGTTAATACAAGTATTATTCCATTTTTCCAGAAAAGTCCTTTTGTTTAGCATTTTCAACTGACTTTCTTGAATCCTTTCTATAGTAAGTTCAAGAAACTCGGTCCCTGATTTAAAAAAGATCTGATATCATTTTCTGTTACGCCATATCGGATCGTTTGTGTTTATCGGATACGAAGCCGATCCCTGTTTGTATCGACTCCCTATTTTGCAACAAAAATATAATTTAAATAATAATTTATGAGAAAAATAATAATTTAAATTACAAGTATCTTTTATTGCACGCAAAGATTATAAGTTTATATTATATCTATATCGTCAATATATAATTAAAAAAAAAATGAAAATTGTTACCTTACATTTCCTTTTTCTTGAAAGTTGATTATCTATTCCATTTCTTTCTGGCAATCTTTTGCTAGAAATTCGCAGGATGTAATGTATGTATAAGTTGAGGGTGAAGCAAATCAAAGAAATACGCTATCACCTTCTGGTGCTTTCAAATTTTATATATCTCTTGTTAGCTTATCCAAATAATATCATTAAAAAAAGATCATAACTTATAAAATTTCTGAAAAATTACAACACAATAGTCATAATCTTGCAACAGAAAAGATATAATTCAAACCAAACCATGACCATATGTTTAGTATTCCTTCCCAAACATTTACTTGGGATGAAAAGAAAAGGAAAAATTTGTCTGCGTTACTGTACAAATGTTGAATATTTCATCAAATTATGTTGATGGCAGCTTCAACTCGGAACACAAGGTTCACATGAAAAGCGGCAGCAAAAACGATACAGAGGGTAGAGTTTTTGTGGTTCAAATTTGCTATCAATGGAAAATGACACGTACAAATGTCCAATATTATACAAAACAAAGTGGCCATTGCTTAAGGTCACTTTAATGGTTAGCCTTTGGATATGTCATATCGTCGACTTCAATTCTGCAAATTTTTTTGGACCAGTTTGGTTTGGTCTATTTGATTTCACGTGCTTAGAATTTCATTCTTTCTGCAACTTCTTAATGGCATTTCTAAATTGCCTTCCTTAGCCATGCTGTTGAAAAGTCCATAGATTTCTCACCTCATTTTCCTTTTCTGTTTGAGCCAAATTTGTTTACGCAAAGAAGTCTTTTCCGTGTGGGTTTTTTACGTAAAGAGTTTCTTTACAACTTAAAAATGTATGGTAGGATGCTTAATTTATCACCTTTTTAAATAAGTAAATTATTTCATTAATATAAAAATATATCGATTATATAATGAGCTAAATTTCTGGATAAACAAAAATGAATCACACCCATGTACCTAAGGTGGTAAAAATATAAAGAAAAAAATAAATAAAATATACATTAACCTTCTAGTTAAACTGCTGACATCACCTTTAAACGCTTTCAATTAAAATGAACTCAACTCCACCTCTTTCTTTAGACAGTAATGGTGAAAATTTCAGCTTTGAACTTTGCCTCAGAAAGAAATGGAAGCCTAAGGAGGAAGGGGTTAAATTTAATTCGAATAGAGATGAAACTCCAAGAGGAAAAAGTAACATATATCAATTTGTGAAGATTAGAGGGAGATCTAGTTAATGGATCTTAGATCTTGATGTATAGCGGAGAAAAAGAAAAACTATCAAGATTTGTGGATTAAAAAAGGGCTAAGATAACAAAATAAAAAGCAAATAAGCAAAAAGAAGTAGGAAGATCCGGCCAAATCTCTGAGCACAATACCGAAGCTCTCGCTGGAAAGAAGTAAAACCGTGGGGGTAAACTAGCAGTACAGAGGAAGAGAAGCAAATGAGGTAGAGAGAAATAATGCGTTCTCTTATGCAATATAGTCTGTTCGTTCTTTACAATACTTAAGCATTCTAAACCATAGAATGGGTATGTTCTCTAGACACAGCTTATCATGTAAGGATTTAATGCTTCAATTGAAACTTAAGAAGAATGGGTTCAGTCACTCAAAAGAAAAGAAAAATGTTTAAATAACATAGTATGCCATTTTTAATTACTGCCTCAAATCAACCCTTCTAATTATACTAAGAGGAAAGTACAATGTAGGATCCTATATTTATTTCTATCCAATATTTCAATACTTATTATCTTATTCAAAATAGTGGGTGCACATTTTTTATGCAGATTGAGTACTTTAAAAAGTCTATCAAAAGTAATTGGTATTAAGTCTTTATAACGGTTAAACATTTCATAACATCGAGACTGCAAACTACCACATGCCCAATACTTAAACTTTACTCTTTCTACCCAACCTTTTGAACTAACGTATAAGATTCATTTGAGCATCTCGTGTGCCCCCCAGATCAATGACTACCAGAACTTTTAAGCCCAATATGAACACCACACCCTGGCTGTCCTCTTTGGTTGCAAATGCCTTTCAACAGTTACACCTCAAAGCCTTCTTGAATGTGATCAAAACCCATTTCACCAAAAAAGAGGAGTTTCAGTGGAAAAGTGATCATAGATATTCAACTCCACAAACCCTTTTTCAATTTTCCATTTTTGTTTACAATGGTGGAGCCAATCAATCGGTTGCGCATATTTTTCTAATACATAAAACAAATAAAGATGTAAATTAAATTTAAAATTTATTATGTTAACAAAATTCTTTTATTTTTTGAAATATAAATTAAATATAAATTTTATTACTTAATCAAAAAATATTTTTGTTAACAAAAACTAATTGAATTATCGTTTTATTACATAAAAAAATTGTAGCCTATTTCATCTTCGAAATGATATCCCTCATGGGTTGTCTAGTACGATTCCCAAACGGAAAAAGGTGTGGGAAGCCATATGGGATATTGGCAAATCTTGCAATCAATGATTGAGATTGCCAAACTCCACCAAAAATGCCATTTGGCAATCGGTTTGGAACCTTGGCTACCCAAATACAAAGAATCCAATTAATTAATTAATTAAACACGAAGGAATACTTTAATTTAAGTTATTCAAGAAAAGAATATTATTAAGTCTAACGATGATAAACTATGTTAAATTTTTGTGCTTTTAAAAAGAGGTTTTTTTTTTTTTTTTATTTACATGGGATATTCGAGCCTTCGGCCTGAATAATCTCCATGGGCTTGGAGGACCGCCATGTAAATCTCCCAGAAATGTCCGCAGCAAAATTCAAACAGAAACCATTCCTATTTAGAGACACCAACCTTTATCAACCGCCCCACAGTCCACAGACTTAAAAAGAGGTTCTTTAGCACTACCAACAAAGCCAACAAGAACGTAGCTAAGAAAGACACATGTCCAATCAATCCAACAAGCACATTGAGTCATATTCTACCTCTACCCATGATAACATCTCTTCACTTGTCCCCAACATACAAATTCTTTAGGCAACTTCTACGGATTCGGGGCCGCGCAATTCCTACGCGGGAATTGTGCGGCCCTTTTGCGGCCACGATCAAGGCACCCAGCAATCGCGCGGTCAGGGAACATCCACGTCGCTGGTCACAAAAAAAGGGCAAAACGACGTCGTTTTGCCCTTAGCTGATCGAAAATCACGGCTTGCATCATTAGCCATCTTCCATGAGCCTCTGCAAATTTAATGTAGATGTACCTTGAACTATTCATCAAAAAATTAAAAATCCCGCTTAAATCACCTTCTCTCTAAACATAAACAAAAGCTTTCGTCAAATGTTAATATTTCCATTCACTTTCTTCTCTCATTCCTTCCAATACTGAGATTAATTCGAACGGCGTGGATAGGGTTAGTGTAATCTGACGAAATTGAAGAGCTCCTGATACACAAACGAGGCAATGTGCATGCAATGCTAAAGGGGATTTTTCTCCTTCAGTCACCCAAGTTGTCTTCCGGCAGCTAAGTATGTGCATTTGAAAATTTGCATTCAATGTAATCTGGGTTTTTAGGTTAATATTTGTGTTCATGTCTTTGTGAGAATGAGCTAGTAATGTACACATCTATGTTCATGTGATTACTTCACTTGTTAATACATGTTTGTTTAGCAGTATTGATTGTATACAGAACACAGCAGAGCATAGCACAGCATGTGACCACACGTTTACTTATTTATAACACTCTCTCTGACTATCTCGTGGTTAAATTAAGAATTTTCCCCGCAATATATTCACTTGCCTATACATTTACACGTTCCACCTGATTTTTTTTTTCAACTGTTTATCACGATGTCTTTGTAGTTCTTTAAATTTGACCAAGACAGTAATATTTCTTTTTTACTTACATATTGCACTTGTTGCTTCGAATTAGTGACCTGTTTAGGAACATCCTACGAATTTTACTTGTAAGCGTATTCAAGTATTTTAATATATTTCTTTGTTCCCTTTTTTTTTAATGATGTGCAGAGGTTCCTTTTAATGGAGAACTGTACAAGTGCGAATGTTTGTTTTTTACCTACTGTTGGACAGTTATTTGATTCTAAAGAAGAAGCGTACAACTTTTACAATTGTTATGGTGCAACTATGGGCTTCGACATATGTAGAGAGTATGGGAACAGGAATGCCTCTGGTGTGTTGACATCTAGGAGGTTTACATGCTGCAAAGCAAGGTTTTGAAGGATCGATAAACGTGATAGAGAAATAAAACGTCCTCGTGCAGAAATGAAGATCGGTTGTGCTGCCCGGATGGTCATTGTTATAGATAGGGAAAAAAAAATACAAGGTGACCGAGTTTGAATCAAGCCACAACCATGACCTTCATACTGCTGCTTGTGTTCATCTCATGCCGTCACAGAGGAATGTGAGCAGTGCGCAAGGCATCGACGCTTCCTTAGCCGAAGCTGCAGGATTATTGTTAAAGCAATCTCATGAGTTAATGTCAGCACAAGTAGGTGGCAAAGAAAATTTAGGGTGCACCAAAGAAGACTTGAAGCGATACCTCTGCAGTAGAAGACAAAGAAACTTACAGTATGGTGAGGCCGCGATAATAATGAGATATTTTGAAGAGCAAGCTTCTATGAATCCTTCTTTCTTCCATGCAGTACAGCTTGATTGTGATGAGCTAATCACAAAATTTTTTTGGGCTGATGCATGCATGATCATGGAATACTCCTACTTTGGGGATGTTGTCACATTTAACACCACATACAAGACAAACAAACAGTGCTGGCCTCTTGGAGTATTTGTTGGATTCAACCAATATAGGCAATTAGTAGTTTTTGGGGCTGCTTTACTTTACGATGAAACAATTGATTCTTTTAATTGGCTATTCACAACATTCATCGAAGCTATGGGAGGCAAGCACCCTAGAACAATCTTCACTGACCAAGATGCAGCAATGGCTGCAGCAATTTCTACAGTTCTCCCACAGACCTTTCATGGTTTATGTACTTTTCATATTTGGAGAAATTTTATAAAACACTTAGGATATCTTTGTAGGAAGGGATTGTCATTCTCGGACATGTTTCGAAATTGTATGTTCCATATTGAAGACGAGAAGGAGTTTGTTGAGACTTGGCAGGAATTCGTGCTGGTCTATGAGCTGGAGACAAATGAATGGATCAAAAGCATATTTGCAGCTAGAGTGAAGTGGGCACGATGCTACCTGATGGGTACTTGGACAGCTGGGATGCGTAGTACACAATTGAGTGAAAGCTTTAATGCAGATTTAAAGGACCATCTGAAGTTAGATCATGATATTCTGCAAATCTTCACACATTTTGGTCGTGTTGTTGCCTCGAAGCGATACAAAGAGGTGATATCAGAATATGAAAGTAAGCAAAAATTACCAATAATGGCGTTGAGAAACTCACTAATGCTAAATTGCGTAGCGAAGGTATACACTCCCCCATTGTTCAATAAGTTTCATGCCCAGTTCGATGAATCCTTGGGGCTACTCATACAGAGAACAAGTGTCGCACCGAATTCTCTAGTTAAGTGCATTGTTGGACAGCATGATGGATTATCAAAATAGCGTACCATTACATTCGATGCATCGACGAAAACCATAACATGCAGTTGTTTGCTTTTTCAGAGTGTTGGAATGTTATGTTCGCATTCTCTGAAAGTGTTAGATCACTTTAATGTAAAAACAGTTTCAGATCAATACATCATCAAGCGATGGACACACAAGTCTATGGATGCCTCAGTTATTCAGGTTGACAGAGGTGTTGTATCTATCAATCCCAATCTTGACATTGCAGAGAGGTACAAGATGATGGCTACATTGTTGATACACTTAGCTGCCCCAGTTGCTGAGTCTCAAAGTGCAACCGAAGATGTCATTTCTATGGCAACCAAAATGACTCGCAAGATTGGAGACAAATGTGATGTATTGTCAGCATGTGAGATGAGAGAGGGGAAGTTATTTGGAAGAGATTTGGGCTAAGATGATGTGGCAACCATGAAACCTTTATCCCGAGTAGCTGAATCACAGTTTCCAAACCCGAAAGGTATAAAGAAGCGTAAGACCAACAAAACAAGAAAACGATTGAAGAGTTTTCTTGACAAATGGAGACCAGGAAAGGCACGCAAAATGAAAGGCACACCAATGCACCAGGTATGTGGTGTATAGCAATGTCACTGCAGCGTTGTTATATTCCTTATTTGTTAGCATGAATTTTATTTACATCAGTACTATTAAGTGAAAAAGTTTACTTGTTGAAATGGCTAGGGGAGCAGCAGGGCCAGCAATGTACTCGACACACAGAAAAGGCCACTGAGGAAAATAATTACTGCACAACTGAAACTTGTCAAGCCTCACAGCAATTGGTGGTAACATCCTTATATATCCCTTAAATATGATATAAATTCAAAAGGCACCTAGCAAATATATTTAGGTGAAATTTTTTTTCTTCTCGTGTAGCAAACATCGTTAAGTAATGTGACATCTGTACTTATACAGTGTAGCACGACTAGCATTCAACCAGCTTCTCTAACAAATTTTCTGCTCATGGAAATGGTACATTTCGTAGCTTGAATTTGCTTAGCACATTTTCCTTAAGCTATAATGGCCATAATTACGAGATACCCTAACATATAGTGGTGTTTTGGACAGACGCCGCACCTCTCTATTCCCCATTTCATACAGCAGAATGGTCCTCTTTTGATGAACCAAGTCAAAGACTTGCAGCTATAGATAAGAGAAGGTGGTACGTGTTACATGTTTTGTGCGCACCTCTTTGTTCCAATTTTCTCATAGGTACTCTGTATAACTTTTGATACTAACCAAACGAAGGCTTTAATCTGTACCAGATCATGATGTCTTAAATCCTTTTCTTTTTTTGGGATTTTCGATAAAGAAGCTACTTCTTGAAGTTTTTAGGATTCTTCTTATATTTTCTTTCTTATTTTGTTTTTCTGGAAAAAAAAGAATAACCTCCTGTGTGTATATCTATGGATGAAAATCCGGAGATCAATGTGCTTAGAGAAATGCCTGTACATATCAATAGAGATTGCAATCTATATTCTATATATTCATATGTTTCAGGTTAGTTTGCCACTTGATGGGCACTTGCTTGACTTATGTGGTTGTGCTTTAGAAGCATTAATGAGTAATTCTCCTTTTGAATACCATGCTTGTAGATACTAATTTAAGCTTGACGTACCATCAAGTTGGATTTCCAAGTGTGTTTTAGCAGATGCCGTTACAAGGAGAATTTTGAGTAGAGCCGCACCTATGCTAAAGCTATCGTTTAAGATCTTGATAAACAATGTGGCACTTTCAAGCCTGCTACCCAGAAATTAGAAGACTCCTAAAAGAAAAGTGTATACCTTGTGATGGAAGTGGATACTAACTACTGCAGTTTAAATGAATTTTGTGCAATCTGATCATATATCTGCGTGACATATTCAAGAAGTAATTAGCACAAGGTTGACCACATTGCAAAACATTGCTGTTGATGTAGTTGTGCAACGTGTTCATGTATTTGTTTCAGGTGGTCATGTCTTTGTGTAGCTTGTCCATGTGTGTGGAGTTCATTCTTATGATAGTTTGGAGTTACAGGGTTTAATATGATGCTAATTGTCACATTTTCGATGTTAGAAACATTTTATAGAGTTTGTTTTCTCTGTAGGAGCAAACTAAATTTTGTAAAGCAGTTTGAATGAACACGGATCTCCCATGTCATGAGCGAAGTGTATGGTGCAGTTTATGATCATGTAGAAGGAACGAGTGTTGAATAGGTACTAGTCTCAATGGAAAAAATGAAAGCCGGTACACTGGTACTTATGCTGAAATGCCAACTCTTGTGACATGTTAGAGTTAACGAGTGGATGTGAACATATCCCTGGGATTATGTTCAAGTGATTGTCTAATATGTTCCTGTGTTTGTGGGGCATGTTCATGTAGTAACTTTCTACATGTTGATATTAGTCCAAATCCTCAAGTCTAGTGTTCTTGTTGAATTGGTTATGTTTAAGTCAGATGTAATGCTTACTCCATGTTTTTTTTTTAACAAGTAGAGATGAAAAATTTTGAACAACAGCACATAATATAATTACTGCGATTAGTCTATACAAACAGCGATGAAAAGCATTTAATCACATGATTAAAAAACAGACTTTCATCACACAACAACAAAACGTTGATCCAAGAACTGGAAATGATGTGACAACAGAAAACATTAAAAGTAACATACTGCCTAAAAACATGAAGTTTCAAAATACAGAAGCAAAAAAAAAAAAAAAAAAAATCCCATTCATCCACTTTGTCTTGCACCAACCGCATATTGTTCTTTCACCTACCACAAATCCGCTAAATCAATCACTTTCCCCCCCACTGCTGTCCTCTTCCGAAACCCACGCATCGAAGTGAAGCTGGTCCTCTCGGCATATGTGGGTGAGCATATCAGAGATGTGGATTCGCTCTGCAGTGGATCGTCCATGCACAGTTGAGTCCGCGTACACTCTAGGTGTCTGATGTGCTCAAATCTGAGAATGCGCTTTGCCATTACATTATTCTCCTCACGAATCCTGTTCAGGGCCTTAGACAATGATTTGAAGTCACCACGTTGTAGTTGTTCTGCTTTTTTCTTTGGAGCACGAAAGTCCATTGAGGCTAATTGACGACGGAGATTCAAGGATTCGTCCACGCGGTGTTGCCACTCCAGTTGCATTGTAGAATAATTTTTCTGGCTTTGGAATGAGGACGGCTGCATGTCATACCAAAATTCTCCTGTTGTCTCCAATGCCCAGCGCCTTCCCATCCATTGGTATATTATATGGGGTGTATATTGTGACAGAAAGGCAGGCGGATTTTCACGGGAAAATGAGCTTGAGGAAGCCATGAACCTGAGAGCTAAGTGAACAACCAGTTACTACATGAACTGTCATGTAGTAAAGCAATGAACACACACAACAAGTACATTAACAATATATGCAATCAGATGAATTGATTATTTTTACTGAATACCTGAACACGGGATTTTAGTAAGAACTCCTTTGGCGACCGATGGAGTATGTGCCAAACTCAATTCCTTAGATTTCTTCAACCCACCGATACATATCTAGAGGTTTCAGCACTTAGTTGCCCACTCACAACTATCAAAATCAGAGGTTAATCTTGAAGTGACTGGGAGTTGAATTTGAAACGACTCTTCTTGGCGGCAGAAATGAATCATGAATATAGCTGTGAAAAATGTTAAACTACTTGCAATATATGTATGAACACCCTGCAGTGACGGCTACTAGCTGTTGGATGCCAAGCCTTCTTCTTATCGTGCCGCCAAATCCAGAGCAAATCTAAATGCAGTTCTAATTCATACTGCCTAGCACTCCATCAACGATCAAGCAGTAAATATTGTGCAGTTTGGGAGATTTGTTGTACCGCCAAATATTTGGTGGTTAATATTTGGTAGTTGAATTAAATTAAATTGAATATCATACTGACACCATTAATATTTGGTTGTTGGCAGATCATCTTCGACTACTATAAGAATTACTGTATTTCCCGGACAACAAATGTCACAAATGTTATTGGAGAAGATTGATTATCTGCAGAATCGATCACTTAAATCCAATGGAGCTTGTAATAAGTCTTGAGAGTGCCGTTATCTATTATCCCGAGTCCGTAACCCGACTTCTGCTCATGTATCCCTGTAATGACCATGAACGTGCACGACGTACCAATCCAACAATGTACCTTAGCTTCCTATGCCAAGACATCGAACTGAAGCTTGTTGAACAGAAATAACTCCTAACTGAATTTGAGTTGATGCGGGAAGTCATACCATATCTAACCACTCCTTTGTTGCCCCTCCACAGTCTTGCCGATCATGAGTTTGCACTTGGTCGATATCGAGAAGAGAATAACCTCCTGGCAAAAAGGCTACAATGCCGTGCAATGCTAAATATATGTGCTAATTTCTATGATGACAATGGATGGACTCTTACCGCAAAACAAAGAGAGTCCATTTTTGCTTTTCCAACCTATGCGGGATCGGAGGAGCTTCTCCCCTCTGAGAGGATAGGCACACAGATGAACATGTCTGGATGATAGGCGTCCATTTCTTAGATGGGTTGTTTCCTAGACGGAATCTTCCTCTTGAAGGTTGTTTATTGCCCTTTTTTATTTTCTCTATTCTCATGCTTGGCCTGTTTAGTTTTATCATAATCCTTCTGTCCCTTTTTTTTTTTTTCCCAATACATTCCTTATCTGGAATGGTCCTTGGCATTGGCTATGCAATGACAAACTTTATGATTTGAATATTAATGGTAATCCCAAGTTTTATAGCTTAGTGAACTAACAAAAAGTTAAAAATATATTGTTACTAGCAGTATGCAAACCAATAGCCGAACACCTTACACAACCACCGTTCTAAGAATTCTCGGCTTCTAGCATTCTGTACTAGTTAGTGCATGAACATGCCACACAAACACTTGAACACTCGCTACAAATATATGAACATCATACAGCCCAGGCTGACGCGGGTTCCATCTCTCAATGCCGGCACCGGTTCGGTTCTGGCCTCACTCCCCTGTTTTGAAGCACCTCAGTCCTGCTCATTTGTAAAGTTTTATGCTCACTGATCTTTACTAATGTTAATCGCCTCCCATTCCTCTTTGTGATGCCATTGAGAAGATGAAAGCCGGCCCTCATGCATGAAGGAATTCATAATTAGCAAGAGTGGGAGATTAGCATTGCTGTTATTGTTTTTTTCTTAAAAAATTTTTTTTACACCCTCAAATCCGTTTGCCTGATATAAATTCATTTCCCAATTTGGCCAATTTAAGATTGAGATATATCAACCACACTTTTAACTTGGCAATGAATTTTATAGTTACTTTCTAAATATTTATTTCTCTCCATTTGATACACACGAAGTGCTCGTTAAAGCATGGAGGATTGTTTTGGTATCTGACTAAATGGGATAAATCCAAATTTTATATCCCTTAGCATTTGCTTAGGCAATTTCTTGTATGCTCCTAATCTTATAATTCTAACAATTGTTTTTGCCCCTCAAAGGTTAGAACAGATGTAGCCCTCTGTATTGAGCATGGTTTGAATCATTTTATGTTTTTTAACCCCTGATTTCCATACTACTTATCTTTTAATGAACACTAAAATCAATCACATTAACACAGATGTAGCCCTCTGTATTGAGCATCAAGTTTCACGATCGCATGAACACAGCCGCACAAACATATGAACACCTATCACAAATATATGAATATCCTAATATAACTACAAGAACATCTGCCAACTATATAGCACCTTTCACAACCACACCAACACAGCCACACTCACACATGAACACCTACCACAAATACATGAATATCCTACATAACCACATGAACACCTGCCACAAATACATGAACATCCTATATAACTACATGAGCATAAGTTTCACAATCACATGAACACAACCGCAAAGTACTGAACACCTGTCACAAATACATGAACATCCTATATAACTACATGAACACCTGCCAACCATATAGCACCTTTCCCAACCACACCAACACAGCTACACTCACACATGAACACCTACCACAAACACATGAACATCCTACATAACCACATGAACACCTACCACAAACACATGAACATCCTATATAACTACATGAGCATAAGTAGAATTCCAATCACATGAACACAGCCACATAAACACATGAACACCTGCCACAAATACATGAGCACCTACCAACCATATAGCACATTTCCCAACCACACCAACGCAGCCACACTCACACATGAACACCTACCACAAACTCATGAACATCGTACATAACCACATGAATACCTGCCACAAATACATGAACATCCTATATAACTACATGAACACCTGCCAACCATATAACACCTTTCCCAACTACACCAACACAACCACACTCACACATGAACACCTACCATTACTACATGAACACAGGCCACAAATACATAAACATCCTATACAACACCTGCCAACCATATAGCCACACAAACACCTGTCTACCATATAGCCAACCTTGCACAACCACATGAACACAGCCACACAAACACCTGCCAACATCCTACATAACCACATGAACACCAGTCAACCACACAACACCATTCACAACCACACTAACCACAGCCACATAAACACATGCACACATACACAAACACATGAACATCCTACATAACCACATGAACACCTGCCACAAATACATGAACATCCTATATAACTACATGAACATAAGTTTCACAATCACATGACCACAGCCGCACAAACACATGAACACCTGTCACAAATACTTGAACATCCTACATAACTACATGAACACCTGCCAACCATACAAGCAACCTTTCATAACCACATGAACACAGCTACACAAACACATAAACAGCTAGCACAAATACATGAACACAGGCCATAAATACATAAACATCCTATACAACACCTGCCTACCATATAGCCATCCTTGCACAGCCACACAAACACCTTCCAACACCCTACATAACCATATCAACACCAGTCAACCATATAGCACCTTTCACAACCACACTAATACAGACACACAAACACATTAACACCTACCATAAATACATGAACATCCTGCATAACAACATGAACACAATCCTCAGCATAGCCAGCCTTTCACAATCACTTTAACACAGCCACAAAAACACAAACATCATCATCATGTACATGAACATCCTAAGATGAAATAATAGTAAAAACCTGCCAAACATATAGCCAAGCTTTCACAACTACACTAACAAGCCACACAAACACATGAACAACCTCCTGGCAAAAAATATGATCATCAACTACATAACCACAATCCTCAATATATTCCAGACCTTTCACAACTACATGAACACAGACAAACCTTCACTATGTTATCTCGTGAACTAATCACTGAAACATAAAATCTTAAATCTTCACAATTTATATATCATACATTAAGGTTGAAGCATAAACACCACAAGTCTGATGAAGATCATATGCTATCCATCAAACATAGATGGTAATGTATCGCCATTACTCCCATATACCAATAATAATACTATGTAACACATACTCGATAAACAACTATTCATCCTTGTTTAATATCCATTAAACATCCAACATGAAATTGTTTTCTACTAAAGGTGCTCAGTAGAATTCCAAAAATTGGCAAGTTTTCTTATGTTAGCTCCGATAGTCATTTGTGTTGCTGCTCTTCAATTACAGCACGCTAGACTAATTCAGAAACCTCTGGCACCACTCGAACACATGCGTCCCTCCCACTAAATTTAGTTCTCCATGTTCGAGCATCTCCCACACCTCATGTTTGCTTCCACCATCGTTTCCAGTGCTTAGCAACCTAGTTAGGCAACTTCAGCTCGTGGCATATCCGTTCTCGCTCCTCATTTGCATTGGCTCTCATTAATGCCATGCAGGATTGCACACGGTACCGATCGGCATTAACCTGTCAAGTTGCGTTTCAACAGCATACATAATTAGATCCATGTAAGTAAAAGATATAAAATTGAAATCCGGGATTAATGCTTTCGTCTTGGATTACCTTGGTCACAAACAGGTCCATTTAACCCCACCACCGCTCTAAGAATTGTATAGCCATAATCCCTGTATCATACATAATAACTAGTATCAACAAATAGCATGTTAAGATTTGTAGACAAATGCATCAAATTAAATTCTTTCTCAACTATGGATAACTTAATTGAATGCTTACTCCATGTTTTTGCCGCATCGGGATACGCCGGCTGTATAAATCTTAAATGGCGTAGACAACGGATAAGCGAAGGGGTATACCAGTTTCGGTACCGTGTTAAAGACGTATCCCTACAATGAACATTAATAAGTTAATAAGAAAAATAGCATCTTTTTAAATCTTTTTTAATTGTTGTTTATATAACAAATGATCAATCGTAAGACGATATAATTTAATGATTGGGGTGATGATTGAGGTGAAATCGGGAAAACTAACCACATATTTTGCCAGTGATGAAATAAATGCTGGTGAAGTCCTGAGGGTAGGGTTAAGAATATCGATACACCTCTGGGTAACATCAATTGATAGAACAAACCATATGGTATTCACCTCGAACGGAATTAAAAACTGCATATTAAGATTTGGATTCAAATCATGCCTCTTGAACACGAAATTCAGCCACATACTGAAAATGTGTTAGGGCAATGAAATACGACTAAAAAACAAGAACAGATAACGGACATACCAAATCATGTCGGGTGAAATCAAACCCTAACTTAGCAGAATCAAAACACTCTCTGAATTCTTTGACAAGGGCAGATATTGCCGTCCTCTTAGTTAATGTCGACATCAGCTTATCATGGTTGTATAACGTTTAATGGTATACAACGAACTACTCAATTTTATTTTGCATGGTTAAAGTGTAAACTTATATTGCAAAATAGATTATTTGCTCACCGCAGTCACACAGCCAAAGATGTATCTCAGGCGCATCTCATGCCATGAAGTTTGATTGAGCATGTCTACATAGCAGCCTATTAGCTGGCCATAAATAAAAAATAAAACTAGTATAAGTCTTTAGTAATAAACCACACATGGAAAGAGACACATTGAATATCATACGAAGTACCTTTCTTGTCACGTGCTCTCCCTTGTAGAGACAAGCAAGATCACCGCGATTTAGCACGTGGCCATAGATACGAACAAGGACCTCGCTTAAAAAATGAAACAGAAAATTATATCAGTCCATTTTTTGGGTTGACACGAAGGAGTGAAATACAATGTTAACAACAATTATAATATTTGAATTAAAAACAACCTTGGCTCACGGCTTGGATCCCAGGTGTACTTTGCTAGTTTTTTTTCAATATCAAGCAACTTTCCACCGACTGCCTTAACAAACTCATTTGAATCTAAAATTTTGCTCCTTCTTGTCCTTCTAAGTGGTGGAGGTATTATCAATGTTGCTATATCGTACTGCCTGGTGACAACAGGAGGTTTGGGGAGCTATATGGAACATCTTAACTGCCATCTTTACTCCAAGTACTCTTTTGGACAGAGGGAGTGGAAATCGTCTGCTCATCCTCCGAAGTCGTTGGAGCATCAATAACTATCGGGGCTGCTGCGCTTGTCTGGCCTGCTGCTGCTCCTCCTCTACTGACCCGACCTCTAATCCTGTTACTTCTACGAAGAGAGGTCGAAGGCCCTGCATGCTTTTCTCGGGGCCTTCTAGATGTCCCAGCTCCTCGGGAAGGGCGCCGTTCTTGTGGGGGCTATTCTTGTGGGGGCTATGGGGGGCTGTCATCATCATCATCGTCCTCTGCCTCCTCCGGGGGCTGTGTGGGGCTGGCATCATCACCATCATCATTGTCCTCCCCCTCCTCCTCGTCTTCTTCCTCCTCCTCCCCCCCCCTCCTCCTCCGAATCCTCCTGGCCTACCATCTCTATCAAATCTTGGGGGGGATCCGTCCCCTCTCGCATCTGCCCCAAAGACTGAATTGGACGGCACACCACCGGACCTATTGGAGGGACCTACCGTCTCTACCCCGGCCCGAGGGGATCCCCCCCTCCTGAATTTGCCCCAACCCTATCAGACTGCACAGGAACGTTTACTCAGGGTACCATATCAGAAGGGGTACTCGCTGCGGGGGCAGTGGTCATAGTGCACAGACTCCGCATAGTCCGTAAGACACTATCTGCCCCTGCCAAGCACAGCGTGTACAGGGTTTCGAACTGTTTCTACAAAAATTGAAAAAATAATCAGTTTGTATAAACAAAATAAGAAATATTAAACAGTAAAACTTACAGCTGCAGCGGGGTCAACAACATTCACAACCTCCTCAAAAATATGGCCAGCATCTGGATGCACGCGCTCATGTGTCTAAGCCTGAAACATGCCCCCGAAGTCGATCTATAAAAAATGACAGTATACAACGGAGTCAAAAACTACTGATACAACATCACATGAACATTATTAATGGAATACATAATTCATGCCTATGAATTATCTCTTACCTCTCCTCTCCCAAATCCCCCCCCTTGTGTTAGTTCTCTTTCAATTCTAGTCCGCACTTCTGCGTTGGACCATGCTGCAGCCTTGGGAATAGTCTTTGGCAGCTGATGGTAGATGACCCTCACCCGGTCAAGATAATGTAGTTACAAATCGAACATAACCATATAATCAGCTATGTAGTGAATGAGTGTCTTGCTCATTTAAGAAAATTTAATAAACACGAATTTATTTATGTAAAAAAAAGAAAAATAAAATAATTACCATAAAAAAATATAGGCATCTTGTAACACCCCATTACCTAAGCCTAACAGGGCCGGGGATGTCGTCCCGTCCAATGGATAAGGAGTCTTTATAACTAGGTCACATATAATATAATAAAATAAATACTTTAAAATTAAACTTATTACAACCCAAAAGATAAATACAGGAACAATTCCAAAATAAATTGTTTGCTACAATCTCTCAAACATCCCATAAAGAAAATAACATAAAGTCTTCAAAACATAGGTAACAAGTCTAGCTATTGACCTCCACAGCCGGATCAACCTATAAATATGGTATAAAAGGTGATGAGATAAAAATCTCAGTAAGCCCGTGTGTGCTTTGAGTGTTTCAGGTAAAATAATTCTTGTATGCAAGTTGTAAAAGTTTTATAAGAGAAAGTGCTGGCAAGCGTTAAATAAGTGTTGAAAATAAAGAGTGGTGTTTTGCTTTTCAAACCATACATGTGCACAATAAATACAATCACTCAAATGGGTAGCCATGAGTTACCACACGTTGGGCCCCATGACTAAGCAACGGTCAGAATGCCACACTTTACGCAAACTAACAAAAGGTAGGTATACGGCCTATCGGGTGAGATATTCCTCCATCTCTACACCCAAACTTACCGGTTGTCCACTCCGGAAACACACAGTCCACATGACTGAAACTTACTAGCTTGGACCGGCATGACTTACTGGACTAGCATCCTATCCAGGAAGGACTCACCCCTCAGAGGTGGCCACCTACTGAGAAACTTACCCTAACCCTTCAAAGACTAGTTCTGGTAGTCTACCCTTATTGAGTACTCAACGATGATTGTCCCACTTGGGAGAAAATGGATCATACATTACTTTATTTGGAAATAGCAATTAAGGGTTCTAAAATTCTTGTCAAAGTTGGGTTTTAGAAAAAGTTTAGCATTTTGTGTAAAACTGCTTGTTTGATTTTCAAATGATTTGCTTGACTGAAATAAATAGGAAAAATAGTCCTTAATTGCCTTTACAACATGAATTTCCATACACATCGCGTTTAGCTTGCCACACTAATTTTTGGTCTTCACAAAATTCCATGCAGGAGCTTACCTGATTCTTTGCTTGCTCAAATTCAAAAGTCTTCCAAAGCTGACCTAACCCCACCTAGGATAAACACAAAACATAAGGTTACACTCAAGTTAAATTCACTTACACAAATAATTCTAGTTCAACTTATTACAATCACGACCCTAATGTCCTAAGCTTTAAGGCTAGCTGATAAAGAATTTTATAAAATAAGTCTAGCTTGATAAGTTAAAATAACTAGGGGTTCTAAAATAATTGCTAATAAATTATATACTCAAATAATAATTCTTGAGTGTTATTATTAATAAATAAACCAATGTTTGAATATTGAATAATACCAAGCCCTAAATAATATTAATAAATGGTAATTTAAAAATAGCCTTATTATAAATAAATAATAAATTACAAATAGTTTTTAATTAATTTTTAATAGATAATAAGTAATTAGTAATAAATAAAATTAATAATAAATGAATTATATTAAATTTTTGTTTAATAAATAACAAACAAATTTTAATATAAATAATATTTATGAATATAGGCAAAAGTTTGAACTATGGTCTACAAGGTCATTATTATTATTTATATAAAAGATCTTATTTAATATTATACCTATGCATATATTATTTTTAAGGAAAAATATCATTTATTTGATTAGTAAAATATCAATATTTCATGTAACATCCTATTTCCAAAACTTCCTAGCAATTTCGAAATCCTTAGAGAAAAATATAGTAATAATTTTAATTAAGATAATAAAATTTACTAATTAAAATAGCCTAGGATCAACAAGAACATAATCATGATTTTCCTATTGATAACAAGAATCATGAACATGTTCCTCAACATCAAACAACAAACTAATCCATTTATGAACATATGCTTAAATCAACACTTGCTATCACATGGCCAAACAATCATGATCATGGCTTCAATGGAGATAAGTACATAAAAATCCTATTCACCAAAGGTGACATAACATCTAGCATGCTTAAACATTCATAACTCTCTTAGGCCATGATGAACATACATCGATTCTCAAGGAAATCCATATAGCTTAAACATGATCAATCATTCTCATGTCCTAATCCCAACCCCTTTGTTCACATGCATATACTCAATCCCCCATTCATATTTTATTCTTCATATCAATATCTAAGAGACATGAATACTGAATTAAAAAGAAGGTTTAAGGAGAAATACTTGATTGATGAACACTTCGATGAAGATTTAAGAAGGTCCACGCGATTGAGAGTTTTGAATTGTCCAAGAGTAAGAAAAATAGCCATGGTTGTTGATCAACCATTTCGGCCGAGAGAGAGAGAGAGAGAGAGAGAGCATTAGTCTGATACATAGAAGGTTAAATGGAAGAAGATGAACAAGAGAATTGTTTTTGGTTACCTTGATGATGTTTTTGAGACGTCAAGGAGAAAAATCAGTTTTGATCCGAATGCCAATTTTTGTTTTTGAGCTTTGATGTTATAAATTCCAAAAATGAACTCTAGAGAGTATGTAGGAGTATTCTGGAGTTTTTGAGAGGGATTAGAGGTGTTTAGAGTGGGGTTTGGCTTGAAGAAAAGTAGTATGTGTTCTTGGTGTTCTTGGCGAAAATGGAGAGAATTTGAGGGAGAACGCTGGATGAATTTCTGGAGATTGTTGACTGAATAGTTTAGGGAATTCAGGGGTTTCGGTTTAGCTTAGAGAGGGAGAGAAAAATCTGGTCATTTGAAATTCAAATGGAGTGGTTTGAGGTATAGGATATGTTAATGGTGTTTGATTGATGGAGGTTTTCTTGGAGCTACAATGGTGTCAGTTGGTTTGGTTTGTTTAGCTGAAATGATTGAAGTTTGTTAAGGCTTTAAGGCTGGCCAAAAATTAGAGTCTAATGGCAGAGAAATTCTGGTTGTATAGCTTAATACAAAGGTGTTTTCATGGAGAGAAAATTCCGGAAATTTTGAAGTTCAAATGGAAGTTTGAATGGAGTGATTGTAGGAGAGATTTGAGGTGTGATTATGGAGTCCAATTGTGCCATGTAAGTGGTGAGGGTAATGGTTTTCAGTTCATGGCTGAACAAGGGTTAATTTACAGAGGTTGAAGGGTGGTTTTCGGCCAGGGCTTGAAGAGAACAAAGCTGGAAAAATTCTAGTTCTATGGTGTTCAAAGTTGCGAACGGTTGCGGCATTTTTCTGTACAGAATTTCTGCACTTCTTCAGCCCGTTTTGCAGAGGTTTTGAGAGGTTTTCAAGGTTTTCCAGCCTTCTTTATGGGGAAAATAGAGATGTTTTGCTAGCTTGAAGGTGGAATAAAACAGCTTCATTTTCTAGTTTGAAAGTTGCGAAACTGCCCAGAATTTTTTTCTGGTTTGTGCAATTTTTTGTGCAGTCCGAATTGCACAGAATTTTCAGTTCCTCAAGCTGAATAAATTGGCCATTTTCCAGCAGCAATTGAGTAAGAAAGATGGATGATATTTTCGAAGGTTAGGCTGCCGAGAATCTGGAAAATTTCCAGATTTCTTTCATGAAAATTATGAACACAATGGAGTGAAGTTTGAAGGTTCATCAATGGTGATTAATTTCTCTTGGGAACCTTCCCTAACTCCTCTCTTATTTTTAGTCAAAACCCCAACCTCCAAGATTCATTTCCAAAATTCAAAGACCAAGAATCCCTGTTGAAATTTTCTGGAATTAAAACCATGAATTTTGATAAATTTTGAACAAGTTTAATTGATGAAAAGATTAGAATAAGGTAGAGGTAATAATAGGACAAGAATTCTTCTAGAATTCTTTTTAGGATACAATGATAAGATTTGGACATTCTCTTCATGTCTCCCCTAAGACAACATTCCTATTTTTATGGAATGCAAGAAAACAAAATTTCAAACTTAAGTAAGATAATCATGATAAAAACTTAAATGATGGGATTTGAACTCATGACCTTAGAGATTAATTCCAAAGCTCTAACCACTTAACTATACTAACTCTTGTTCTTATTTTCTCACCCTCATATTCTTCTTATGTAATCCTCAAGCTATCTTCCTATTTTGACCTCAGGCAAAATTACCATTTTACCCTTCCTACCCAATAAGCATAACTAAGCTTTTTAACCTATAAACCACAATTCTTAAAGCACATAAAATCATTCAAAAATATATATATTCATACAAAATAATATGATATGCATCCCGACCCCCTTACTCTAGGGTTGGCTTTAGGTGGGGTTTCATACATCCCCCCACACATCTCTTTCTGTTTGCTTGGGCTGAATGAATTTCGGCGCACAATCGCAGGTGCACATACTCAGCCCAATTCAAGGTCCCGATGCTTGCTGCATCAACCATATAACGGACAACCTCCTTGTTCAGTTAGGCCCGTCCCTTTGGTGCGAGGAATGTGGAGATCGCGAGTATGACAAACTTTATCTTAAAGTCGTCCCCGGCCTCCATAGCAATCAACTCAGCAAGCAGCGTCGTGCAGTTATCTGGCAGCTCTACAACGATGGCTTATTGATGCTCATTAGATGCAGCAAGCCCCAACACTCTGCCATTGCCCGGAATACCTAGGCAAGCTTGTATATCCCTGGCTGTAATGACCAGTCACCGTCCTCCTTCTAATTCAATCGTGGAAGCATTTGGCTTGAAGTGGTCAATCAGCTAGAAGTATAAGTCGTACCAAGTCTTGCTACAATTCAGCTGCAGCAGGCCTCCAAATCCAATCTCTTCGACAACTCGGCGCTTGGCATCACTCAGGTTTGCCACCAAGGCTTTCAGCATCGTCGCTGAGCATCGAATTGTGGCCTGCTGCTGTAAAAATAATAGTAATTGATTGTTATGATTAAGAAGCACTAATACTATGATAAGGTCCAACAAAAAATAATTATCATACATCTCATGTCACATTAACATGCGTCTTACCTGGTGTGCACTAGGTCTCCGCTGAGTACTTGAACTAGCCGTAGCTTCCTTGTATTGCTGGAAGGCCGCTTTCCGTCTCTCTTCCCACTCCCGTCTCTGTTCAATCCCCATACCCTGCCATATAGCTTTGGCTTCTATGCGAGCCTGCCGAACCACATTATCTTTTTAGTAACCACAAAGGCACATAAACCATGAACATTAATAATAGTATTGTCAACTAAGCCTAAGAAAGGTAAGCATGGTCTGGATGTAGCCAAATTCTTACTCGTACACGCCAAGCTCTACCACCCTGGCTGCTAGATGCTTGGCTCCTCTCCATATAGTCTCTCCTGAAATGTCAAATGTCCTCGAAAGGCCTTCTCAAAAAAAGGATTTAATTTTTTCTTGCAAATAATGCTCACAGACTAATAAATAAATGTAATACGTCCCTCAAATATCTACTTACAAATACATAAAGTATGCCCCCGGTGGCCTTCTCAGTAAGACATGCGGCTCTTCGGCTATCTGGCCGCTCCCTGATGGTCCAGTTTCTTGAGCGCTTGTGGACGGTGCCAATCGCCAAGAAACTTGTTGTGATCCAGTTCTTCTTTTCTTTGTCATGATGCTACAGGACATACATCAAATACAACCCCAAGTGTTAGTGGGGATCAAGAAAGGGTAGCGCATGCGAAGCACAAACTTTAAATCTATACTTCTTGATCTTCTACTGCGACAAAAACTATTATCATTTTAGTTAACATATACTGAAATGATGAGTACTGCAAACCTTTCATTTCTTAGAATATAAATTGTCACATGAACACATAAGACTAGCCCTGAGTCAATGTAAATTGGTTACAGCATGAACACACAACACAAACACATGAAAGGAATACATAATAACATGAACATATTCCCCAGATATATCGTAAACCTGTACTGGTTACTACATAAACATGACAAAATACAAGCATTCATGTTCACAAATACATGAATACTTTACACAACCACATACCAAAACAACCTTTGCTCAATATGTACTAGTTACTACATGAACTAGCCACATAAACACATGAACAACGCATGAAACTACTTTAGCATGAACCTGCACCTCTTTACCACACTACATGGACATTAGTACACAAACACATGAACACCTGACATAACTACATGAACACCTTACAAAACCTCATTCTGCACTACTTACTATAGGAACAAGTCACACAAACACATGAATACATGATATAAATATATGAACAACTTATGCAACCATATGAACTAGACACGACAACACATGAACAACTGACACAATTACATCAACACCTTACACAACCACATGAACACAAGCTCTAAGCATGTATTTTCTATATATAACATATAAATAATGGAAGAAGATTGCAAAGAAAAAAATAGCAATGAAGGATCAAGGCATAATCAGTGATATAACATATCAAAAAGTAAAAGACATAAATTGTGCTAAACGCAATATGAATAGTGCTGAGGGGAAAAGGAAAAGAAAAGTTAAAAATAGTAGGTGTAGTAGAGATGGAAGTTTGAGATGAAAAAAAAGTTGAGCGAGACGGGATTATCTTTTACTACGTGTTACATGTTTTTTGCATCAAAATTTCATTACCCTATCATAGTTCATTGTACAACATTGGAGAAGATAGCAGAACACAAAAAAAATTGTTGCATCAACCTTTCATTGTACAACATTGCAGAATACTAAGGAACTTATCATATTCCCTTCTCCGCTCCTGTCTGTCTCTATTGAGGGTGTACCAGACAGGAGATTAATACATTATCTAATCAAGTTCCGAATGATAAAAGAATACAGTGGGAGAAAGGGGAAAAAATCATGTCACTGTACATCATTTTATCCAAAAATTATCAATCTAGTAGTACTCTTCTTGGCAATGTTGGCAATGTGCTTAGCTTGCTACGATGGATCAAGAACCACAATGCATTGCAATAGCCACAGAAACACATGAACTGCATGGACATTGCCACACAAACACATGAACTACTAACCGCGGGCACATGAACACTTTATACGACGAAGATACAAGCCCAAAATACGTGAACAGCATACACAAACACATACACACGTGACACGAATAGATGAACACCTATCACAACTATATTAACACGAACCACACTATATATCATCATACTTACTACATAGGCCATTGCCACACAAATACATGCACACTTGACACAAATGTATGATCACCTTACACGTTTACATGAACACAAACCCTAAGCATATGATAGCGGCACACTGGTTAATATGTTTTCTACTATAATTATTATTTTATTGAAGACTAGATACTCATGCTTTCTGCTAATCAATCAAAGCATATTTACTCAGTAATCATCATTAAGATTCTTTACCACCAATGAAGGCTGTATATCCTCCTTAGGTTTCCTTCTCCAAAGCTCTCCAATGACCATACATACAGGAAGCCCACAACACGTTGGAAATGAAGTTATGTCACTTGTATTCGAGTTAAATTATTCAAATACAAAGGTATCGTGTGTATATAATAATAACTATCTATTAAAATAACATACATGGGTAATTTCGAATGAAAAATCACTTTCACCTTCAAATTTTTTTCAAGATGTAATTGACAAATGTTATCTTAAAAGATGACATTTTCTGAACACCAAAACAATTAAAAAAATTCTTCTAAAATCCAATGCCAATGGAAACACAAATCCCAATGTAACATATGCACATACTAACTATATATTATAGAATGCAAAAAAAAGACCACCACCCAGGCTCACTGGCTTACTGATTATAGTAGTCGCTAGGAGATCAATAGTTGCCTCTGCATTTTTCTACCAACGATTCCACTCCACTGTACATGGAGACATAGAAGTCAAGAAATGCAAAAATTAAAAATTTACCGTCATCAAGGATTGCGCGGCCCCGGATCTCGCTTTGTATGATCTCGACTACAATGTTAATACGATTTCGCTATATATTATTAACAATCACCGAAAGAAGGTTTTCTTGGAATCTGAATTGCTCATGACTACAAGTGACAATGAAAAAATTAGTAGATACAAAATCTATTGGAAGACAACAAGAAGGGAGGAAAAAAATGATAACTAAAATATTATTCTCTTTGATCTGTCCAATACATCAAGGGGAAAGGGATGTAAAATGAACCAAGAACTTGCTCCAAAATACCTCTTCTTTATCAAGCAATAACTCAATACCTAAATTTTACAAAAAAAAATTCTGTGCAAAGAAAAAAACACGGTTAAATTATTGTGCATCATACGTGGGCTTCTGATGGTAAACCATCGTCGCAAAGCACTGAAAGGTTCCTCAATCATGCTTATATTGACGCCCCATATACTTGGCACATATACTCATACTTACAATATTCTTTTGTAACTGCATCAATAAAATTACCGCGTACAACTAGCACATCTTTGTTTAAAAAAATCAAACAAAATACCTCTTTTTTTGTCTAATAAAAACACTATTGGGATTATAAAAGGACAGACTAAATAAAAAAACACGCACAACAGAAATATTGTGCATCATACGTAGGCTTTTGATAGTAAACCATCGTCGCAAAGCACCAAAAGGTTCCCCAATCATACTTATGTTGACGCCCCATATACTTAGTACATATACTCATACTTACAATATTCTTTTGCAACTGCATCACTAAAATAATCGCGCACAACTAGCACATCTTTGTTAAAAAAAATCAAACAAAATACCATTTTTTTTGTCTAATAAAAACACTACTGGGATTATAAAAAGACAGACTAATTAGAAAAACACACACAACAGGAATACTGTGCATCATACGTGGGCTTTTGATGGAAAATCATCGACGCAAATCACCGAAAGGTTCCCCAATCAAGCTTTTGTTAACGCCCAATATACTTGGCACCTATACTCATACATACAACATTCTTTTGCAACTGCATCACTAGAATTACCGCGTACAACTAACACATCTTTGTTTAAAAAAATCAAACAAAATACCTATTTTTTTGTCCAATACTAACACTACTGGGATTATCAAAGGACAGACTAGATAGAAAAACACACACAACAGGAATACTGTGCATCGTACGTGGGCTTCTGATGGTAAACCATCGTCGCAAAGCACCGAAAGGTTCCCCAATCATGCTTATATTGACGCCCCATATACTTAGCGCACATACTCATACTTACAACATTCTTTTGCAACTGCATCACTAAAATTATCGCGTACAACTAGCACATCTTTGTTTAAAAAAATTAAACAAAATACCTCTTTTTTTGTCCAATAAAAACATAACTGGGACTATAAAAGGACAGACTAATTAGAAAAACACACACAACAGGAATACAGTGCATCATACGTGGGCTTCTGATGGTAAACCATCGTCGCAAAGCACCGAAAGGTTCCCCAATCAAGCTTATGTTGACGCCCCATTTACTTAGCACATATACCCATACTTACAACATTCTTTTGCAACTGCATCACTAAAATTACCGCGTACAACTACCACATCTTTGTTTAAAAAAATAAAAAAAAATACCTCTTTTTTGGTCTAATAAAAACACTACTGGGATTATAAAAGGACAGACTAATTAAAAAAATACACACAACAGGAATACTGTGCTTTTGATGGTAAACCATCGTCGCAAAGCACCGAAAGGTTCCCCAATCATACTTATGTTGACGCCCCATATACTTAGCACATTTACTCATACTTACAACAATTTTTTGCAACTGCATCACTAAAATTACCGCGTACAACTAGCACATCTTTGTTTAAAAAAATCAATGAAAATACCTCTTTTTTTGTCCAAAAAAAACACTACTGGGATTATCTAAGGACATACTAATTAGAAAAACACACACAACAGGAATACTGTGCATCATATGTGGGCTTCTGATGGTAAACCATTGTTGCAAAGCACCGAAAGGTTCCCCAATCATGCTTATCTTTACGCCCCATATACTTAGCACATATACTCATACTTACAACATTCTTTTGTAACTGCATCACTAAAATTACCGCGTACAACTAGCAAAAATTTGTTTAATAAAATCACACAAAATACCTCTTTTTTTGTCCAATAAAAACACAACTGGGATTATCAAAGGACAGACTAATTAGAAAAACACACACAACAGGAATACTGTGCAACATACGTGAGCTTCTGATGGTAAACCATCGTCGCAAATCACCGAATAGTTTCCCAATCATGCTTATGTTGACGACCCATATACTTAGCACATATACCCATACTTACAACATTCTTTTGCAACTGCATCACTAAAATTACCGCGTACAACTACCACATCTTTGTTTAAAAAAATCAAACAAAATACCTCTTTTTTTGTCCAATAAAAACACTACTGGGATTATCAATGGACAGACTAATTAGAAAAACACACACAACAGGAATATTGTGCATTATACATGGGCTTCTGATGGTAAACCATCGTCGTAAAGCACCGAAAGGTTTCCTAATCATGCTTATGTCGACGCCGCATATAGTTAGCAAATATACTCATACTTACAACATTATTTTGCAACAACATCACAAAAATTACCGCATACAACTAGCACATCTTTGTTAAAAAAAATCAAACAAAATACCTCTTTTTTTGACCAATAAAAATACTATTAGGATTATAAAGGGACAGACTAATTAGAAAAACACTCACAACAGGAATACTGTGCATCATACGTGGGCTTCTGATGGTAAACCATCGTTACAATGCACCGAAAGGTTCCCCAATCATGCTTATCTTGACGCCCCATATACTTAGCACATATACCCATACTTACAACATTCTTTTGCAACTGCATCACTAAAATTACCGCGTACAACAAGCACATCTTTGTTAAAAAAAATCAAAAAAAATATCTTTTTTTTTTCTAATAAAAACACTACTGAGATTATAAAAAGACAGACTAATTAGAAAAACACACACAACAGGAATATTGTGCATCATACGTGGGCTTCTGATGGTAAACCATCGTTGCAAAGCACCGAAAGGTTCCCCAATCATGCTTATCTTGACGCCCCATATACTTAGCACATATACTCATACTTACAACATTCTTTTGTAACTGCATCACTAAAATTACCGCGTACAACTAGCAAATCTTTGTTTAATAAAATCAAACAAAATACCACTTTTTTTTGTCCAATAAAAACACAACAGGGATTATCAAAGGACAGACTAATTAGAAAAACACACACAACAGGAATACTGTGCAACATACGTGGGCTTCTGATGGTAAACCATCGTCGCAAAGCACCGAATGGTTTCCCAATCATGCTTATGTTGACAACCCATAAACTTAGCACATATACCCATACTTACAACATTCTTGCAACTGCATCACTAAAATTACCGCGTACAACTACCACATCTTTCTTTAAAAAAATCAAACAAAATACCTCTTTTTTTGTCCAATAAAAACACTACTGGGATTATCAAAGGACAGACTAATTAGAAAAACACACACAATAGGAATATTGTGCATTATACATGGGCTTCTGATGGTAAACCATCGTCGTAAAGCACCGAAAGGTTTCCTAATCATGCTTATGTCGACGCCGCATATACTTAGCAAATATACTCATACTTACAACATTATTTTGCAACTACATCACAAAAATTACCGCATACAACTAGCACATCTTTGTTAAAAAACATCAAACAAAATACCTCTTTTTTTGTCCAATAAAAATACTATTGGGATTATAAAAGGACAGACTAATTAGAAAAACACTCACAACAGGAATACTGTGCATCATACGTGGGCTTCTGATGGTAAACCATCGTTACAAAGCACCGAAAGGTTCTCCAATCATGCTTATCTTGACGCCCCATATACTTAGCACATATACTCATACTTACAACATTCTTTTGCAATCGCATCACTAAAATTACCGCATACAACTAGCACATCTTTGTTAAAAAAAATCAAACAAAATATCTTTTTTTTTCTAATAAAAACACTAATGAGATTATAAAAAGACAGACTAATTAGAAAAAAACACACAACAGGAATACTGTGCATCATACTTGGGCTTTTGATGGTAAATCATCGTCACAAAGCACCAAAACGTTCCCCAATCATGCTTATGTTAACGCCCCATATACTTAGCACATATACTCATACTTACAACATTCTTTTGCAACTGCATCACTAAAATTACCGCGTACAACTAGGACATCTTTGTTTAAAAAAATCAATGAAAATACCTCTTCTTTTGTCCAAAAAAAACACTACTGGGATTATCAAAGGACAGACTAATTAGAAAAACACACACAACAGGAATACTGTGCATCATACGTGGGCTTCTGATGGTAAACCATCGTTGCAAAGCACCGAAAGGTTCCCCAATCATGCTTATCTTGACGCCCCATATACTTAGCACATATACTCATACTTACAACATTCTTTTGTAACTGCATCACTAAAATTACCGCGTACAACTAGCAAATCTTTGTTTAATAAAATCAAACAAAATACCTCTTTTTTTTGTCCAATAAAAACACAACTGGGATTATCAAAGGACAGACTAATTAGAAAAACACACACAACAGAATACTCGTGCAACATACGTGGGCTTCGATGGTAAACCATCGTCGCAAAGCACCGAATGGTTTCCCAATCATGCTTATGTTGACAACCCATAAACTTAGCACATATACCCATACTTACAACATTCTTTTGCAATCTGCATCACTAAAATTACCGCGTACAACTACCACATCTTTCTTTAAAAAAATCAAACAAAATACCTCTTTTTTGTCCAATAAAAATACTACTGGGATTATCAAAGGACAGACTAATTAGAAAAACACACACAATAGGAATATTGTGCATTATACATGGGCTTCTGATGGTAAACCATCGTCGTAAAGCACCGAAAGGTTTCCTAATCATGCTTATGTCGACGCCGCATATACTTAGCAAATATACTCATACTTACAACATTATTTTGCAACTACATCACAAAAATTACCGCATACAACTAGCACATCTTTGTTAAAAAACATCAAACAAAATACCTCTTTTTTTGTCCAATAAAAATACTATTGGGATTATAAAAGGACAGGACTAATTAGAAAAACACTCACAACAGGAATACTGTGCATCATACGTGGGCTTCTGATGGTAAACCATCGTTACAAAGCACCGAAAGGTTCTCCAATCATGCTTATCTTGACGCCCCATATACTTAGCACATATACTCATACTTACAACATTCTTTTGCAAATCGCATCACTAAAATTACCGCATACAACTAGCACATCTTTGTTAAAAAAATCAAACAAAATATCTTTTTTTTTCTAATAAAAACACAACCGAGATTATAAAAAGACAGACTAATTAGAAAAAAACACACAACAGAATATCGTGCATCATACTTGGGCTTTTGATGGTAAATCATCGTCACAAAGCACCGAAACGTTCCCCAATCATGCTTATGTTAACGCCCCATATACTTGGCACATATACTCATACTTACAACATTCTTTTGCAACTGCATCACTAAAATTACCGCGTACAACTAGGACATCTTTGTTTAAAAAAATCAATGAAAATACCTCTTCTTTTGTCCAAAAAAAACACTACTGGGATTATCAATGGACAGACTAATTAGAAAAACACACACAACAGGAATATTGTGCATTATACATGGGCTTCTGATGGTAAACCATCGTTGCAAAGCACCGAAAGGTTCCCCAATCATGCTTATCTTGACGCCCCATATACTTAGCACATATACTCATACTTACAACATTCTTTTGTAACTGCATCACTAAAATTACCGCGTACAACTAGCAAATCTTTGTTTAATAAAATCAAACAAAATACCTCTTTTTTTTGTCCAATAAAAACACAACTGGGATTATCAAAGGACAGACTAATTAGAAAAACACACACAACAGGAATACTGTGCAACATACGTGGGCTTCTGATGGTAAACCATCGTCGCAAAGCACCGAATGGTTTCCCAATCATGCTTATGTTGACAACCCATAAACTTAGCACATATACCCATACTTACAACATTCTTTTGCAACTGCATCACTAAAATTACCGCGTACAACAAGCACATCTTTGTTAAAAAAAATCAAAAAAAATATCTTTTTTTTTTCTAATAAAAACACTACTGAGATTATAAAAAGACAGACTAATTAGAAAAACACACACAACAGGAATATTGTGCATCATACGTGGGCTTCTGATGGTAAACCATCGTTGCAAAGCACCGAAAGGTTCCCCAATCATGCTTATCTTGACGCCCCATATACTTAGCACATATACTCATACTTACAACATTCTTTTGTAACTGCATCACTAAAATTACCGCGTACAACTAGCAAATCTTTGTTTAATAAAATCAAACAAAATACCACTTTTTTTTGTCCAATAAAAACACAACAGGGATTATCAAAGGACAGACTAATTAGAAAAACACACACAACGAGAATATCGTGCAACATACGTGGGCTTCGATGGTAAACCATCGTCGCAAAGCACCGAATGGTTTCCCAATCATGCTTATGTTGACAACCCATAAACTTAGCACATATACCCATACTTACAACATTCTTTGCAATCTGCATCACTAAAATTACCGCGTACAACTACCACATCTTTCTTTAAAAAAATCAAACAAAATACCTCTTTTTTTGTCCAATAAAAACACTACTGGGATTATCAAAGGACAGACTAATTAGAAAAACACACACAATAGGAATATTGTGCATTATACATGGGCTTCTGATGGTAAACCATCGTCGTAAAGCACCGAAAGGTTTCCTAATCATGCTTATGTCGACGCCGCATATACTTAGCAAATATACTCATACTTACAACATTATTTTGCAACTACATCACAAAAATTACCGCATACAACTAGCACATCTTTGTTAAAAAACATCAAACAAAATACCTCTTTTTTTGTCCAATAAAAATACTATTGGGATTATAAAAGGACAGACTAATTAGAAAAACACTCACAACAGGAATACTGTGCATCATACGTGGGCTTCTGATGGTAAACCATCGTTACAAAGCACCGAAAGGTTCTCCAATCATGCTTATCTTGACGCCCCATATACTTAGCACATATACTCATACTTACAACATTCTTTTGCAACTGCATCACTAAAATTACCGCATACAACTAGCACATCTTTGTTAAAAAAAATCAAACAAAATATCTTTTTTTTTTCTAATAAAAACACTACTGAGATTATAAAAAGACAGACTAATTAGAAAAAAACACACAACAGGAATACTGTGCATCATACTTGGGCTTTTGATGGTAAATCATCGTCACAAAGCACCGAAACGTTCCCCAATCATGCTTATGTTAACGCCCCATATACTTAGCACATATACTCATACTTACAACATTCTTTTGCAACTGCATCACTAAAATTACCGCGTACAACTAGGACATCTTTGTTTAAAAAAATCAATGAAAATACCTCTTCTTTTGTCCAAAAAAAACACTACTGGGATTATCAAAGGACAGACTAATTAGAAAAACACACACAACAGGAATACTGTGCATCATACGTGGGCTTCTGATGGTAAACCATCGTTGCAAAGCACCGAAAGGTTCCCCAATCATGCTTATCTTGACGCCCCATATACTTAGCACATATACTCATACTTACAACATTCTTTTGTAACTGCATCACTAAAATTACCGCGTACAACTAGCAAATCTTTGTTTAATAAAATCAAACAAAATACCTCTTTTTTTTGTCCAATAAAAACACAACTGGGATTATCAAAGGACAGACTAATTAGAAAAACACACACAACAGGAATACTGTGCAACATACGTGGGCTTCTGATGGTAAACCATCGTCGCAAAGCACCGAATGGTTTCCCAATCATGCTTATGTTGACAACCCATAAACTTAGCACATATACCCATACTTACAACATTCTTTTGCAACTGCATCACTAAAATTACCGCGTACAACTACCACATCTTTCTTTAAAAAAATCAAACAAAATACCTCTTTTTTTGTCCAATAAAAATACTACTGGGATTATCAAAGGACAGACTAATTAGAAAAACACACACAATAGGAATATTGTGCATTATACATGGGCTTCTGATGGTAAACCATCGTCGTAAAGCACCGAAAGGTTTCCTAATCATGCTTATGTCGACGCCGCATATACTTAGCAAATATACTCATACTTACAACATTATTTTGCAACTACATCACAAAAATTACCGCATACAACTAGCACATCTTTGTTAAAAAACATCAAACAAAATACCTCTTTTTTTGTCCAATAAAAATACTATTGGGATTATAAAAGGACAGACTAATTAGAAAAACACTCACAACAGGAATACTGTGCATCATACGTGGGCTTCTGATGGTAAACCATCGTTACAAAGCACCGAAAGGTTCTCCAATCATGCTTATCTTGACGCCCCATATACTTAGCACATATACTCATACTTACAACATTCTTTTGCAACTGCATCACTAAAATTACCGCATACAACTAGCACATCTTTGTTAAAAAAAATCAAACAAAATATCTTTTTTTTTTCTAATAAAAACACAACTGAGATTATAAAAAGACAGACTAATTAGAAAAAAACACACAACAGGAATACTGTGCATCATACTTGGGCTTTTGATGGTAAATCATCGTCACAAAGCACCGAAACGTTCCCCAATCATGCTTATGTTAACGCCCCATATACTTGGCACATATACTCATACTTACAACATTCTTTTGCAACTGCATCACTAAAATTACCGCGTACAACTAGGACATCTTTGTTTAAAAAAATCAATGAAAATACCTCTTCTTTTGTCCAAAAAAAACACTACTGGGATTATCAAAGGACAGACTAATTAGAAAAACACACACAACAGGAATACTGTGCATTATACGTGGGCTTCTGATGGTAAACCATCGTTGCAAAGCACCGAAAGGTTCCCCAATCATGCTTATCTTGACGCCCCATATACTTAGCACATATACTCATACTTACAACATTCTTTTGTAACTGCATCACTAAAATTACCGCGTACAACTAGCAAATCTTTGTTTAATAAAATCAAACAAAATACCTCTTTTTTTTGTCCAATAAAAACACAACTGGGATTATCAAAGGACAGACTAATTAGAAAAACACACACAACAGGAATACTGTGCAACATACCTGGGCTTCTGATGGTAAACCATCGTCGCAAAGCACCGAATGGTTTCCCAATCATGCTTATGTTGACAACCCATAAACTTAGCACATATACCCATACTTACAACATTCTTTTGCAACTGCATCACTAAAATTACCGCGTACAACAAGCACATCTTTGTTAAAAAAAATCAAAAAAAATAACTTTTTTTTTCTAATAAAAACACTACTGAGATTATAAAAAGACAGAGTAATTAGAAAAACACACACAACAGGAATACAGTGCATCATACGTGGGCTTCTGATGGTAAACCATCGTTGCAAAGCACCGAAAGGTTCCCCAATCATGCTTATCTTGACGCCCCATATACTTAGCACATATACTCATACTTACAACATTCTTTTGTAACTGCATCACTAAAATTACCGCGTACAACTAGCAAATCTTTGTTTAATAAAATCAAACAAAATACCTCTTTTTTTTGTCCAATAAAAACACAACTGGGATTATCAAAGGACAGACTAATTAGAAAAACACACACAACAGGAATACTGTGCAACATACATGGGCTTCTGATGGTAAACCATCGTCGCAAAGCACCGAATGGTTTCCCAATCATGCTTATGTTGACAACCCATAAACTTAGCACATATACCCATACTTACAACATTCTTTTGCAACTGCATCACTAAAATTACCGCGTACAACTACCACATCTTTCTTTAAAAAAATCAAACAAAATACCTCTTTTTTTGTCCAATAAAAACACAACAGGGATTATCAAAGGACAGACTAATTAGAAAAACACATACAACAGGAATATTGTGCATTATACGTGAGCTTCCGATGGTAAACCATCGTCGTAAAGCACCGAAAGGTTTACTAATCATGCTTATGTCGACGCCGCATATACTTAGCACATATACTCATACTTACAACATTATTTTGCAACTACATCACTAAAATTACCGCATACAACTAGCACATCTTTGTTAAAAAAAATCAAACAAAATACCTCTTTTTTTGACCAATAAAAATACTATTGGGATTATAAAAGGACAGACTAATTAGAAAAACAAACACAACAGGAATACTGTGCATCATACGTGGCTTCTGATGGTAAACCATCGTCGCAAAGCACCAAAATATTCCCCAATCATGCTTATGTTGACGCCCCATATACTTTGCACATATACTCATACTTACAACATTCTTTTGCAATCGCATCACTAAAATTACAGCGTACAACTAGCACACATCTTTGTTCAAAAAAATCAAACAAAATACCTTTTTTTTCTAATAAAAACACTACCGAGATTATAAAAAGACAAGACTAATTAGAAAAACACACACAACAGGAATACCGTGCATCATACTTGGGCTTTTGATAGTAAATCATCGTCGCAAAGCATCGAAAGGTTTCCCAATGATGCTTATGTTGACGCCCCATATTGTTTGCACATATACTCATACTTACAACATTCTTTTGCAACTGCATCCCTAAAATAATCGTGTAAAACTAGCACATCTTTGTTAAAAAAAAATCAAACAAAATACCTTTTTTTTTCCCAAAAATAACACTACCGGGATTATAAAAGGACAGACTAATTAGAAAAACACACACAACAGAATATCGTGCATCATACGTGGGCTTCTGATGGTAAACCATCGTTGCAAAGCACCGAAAAGGTTCCCCAATCATGCTTATCTTTACGCCCCATATACTTAGCACATATACTCATACTTACAACATTCTTTTGTAACTGCATCACTAAAATTACCGCGTACAACTAGCAAAAATTTGTTTAATAAAATCAAACAAAATACTTCTTTTTTTGTCCAATAAAAACACAACAGGGATTATCAAAGGACAGATTAATTAGAAAAACACACACAACAGGAATACTGTGCAACATACGTGAGCTTCTGATGGTAAACCATCGTCGCAAAGCACCGAATAGTTTCCCAATCATGCTTATGTTGACGACCCATATAATTAGCACATATACCCATACTTACAACATTCTTTTGCAACTGCATCACTAAAATTACCGCGTACAACTAGCATATCTTTGTTTAAAAAAATCAAACAAAATACCTCTTTTTTTGTCCAATAAAAACACTACTGGGATTATCAAAGGACAGACTAATTAGAAAAACACACACAACAGGAATACTGTGCAACATACATGGGCTTCTGATGGTAAACCATCGTCGCAAAGCACCGAATGGTTTCCCAATCATGCTTATTTTGACAACCCATAAACTTAGCACATATATCCATACTTACAACATTCTTTTGCAACTGCATCACTAAAATTACCGCGTATAACTACCACATCTTTCTTTAAAAAAATCAAACAAAATACCTCTTATTTTGTCCAATAAAAACACAACAGGGATTATCAAAGGACAGACTAATTAGAAAAACACACACAACAGGAATATTGTGCATTATACGTGAGCTTCCGATGGTAAACCATCGTCGTAAAGCACCGAAAGGTTTCCTAATCATGCTTATGTCGACGCCGCATATACTTAGCACATATACTCATACTTACAACATTATTTTGCAACTACATCACTAAAATTACCGCATACAACTAGCACATCTTTGTTAAAAAAAATCAAACAAAATACCTCTTTTTTTGACCAATAAAAATACTATTGGGATTATAAAAGGACAGACTAATTAGAAAAACAAACACAACAGGAATACTGTGCATCATACGTGGCTTCTGATGGTAAACCATCGTTGCAAAGCACCGAAAGGTTCCCCAATCATGCTTATCTTGATGCCCCATATACTTAGCACATATTCTTATACTTACAACATTCTTTTGTAACTGCATCACTAAAATTACCGCGTACAACTAGCAAATCTTTGTTTAATAAAATCAAACGAAATACCTCTTTTTTTGTCCAATAAAAACACAACTGGGATTATCAAAGGACAGACTAATTAGAAAAACACACACAACAGGAATACTGTGCATCATACGTGGGCTTCTGATGGTAAACCATCGTCGCAAAGCACCAAAATATTCCCCAATCATGCTTATGTTGACGCCCCATATACTTTGCACATATACTCATACTTACAACATTCTTTTGCAACTGCATCACTAAAATTACCGCGTAAAACTAGCACACATCTTTCTCACAAAAAATCAAACAAAATACCTTTTTTTTTCTAATAAAAACACTACTGAGATTATAAAAAGACAGACTAATTAGAAAAACACACACAACAGGAATATTGTGCATCATACTTGGGTTTTTGATAGTAAATCATCGTCGCAAAGCATCGAAAGGTTTCCCAATGATGCTTATGTTGACGCCCCATATTGTTTGCACATATACTCATACTTACAACATTCTTTTGCAACTGCATCACTAAAATAACCGTGTAAAACTAGCACATCTTTGTTAAAAAAAAATCAAACAAAATACCTTTTTTTTTTCCCAAAAATAACACTACTGGGATTATAAAAGGACAGACTAATTAGAAAAACACACACAACAGGAATATTGTGCATCATACGTGGGCTTCTGATGGTAAACCATCGTTGCAAAGCACCGAAAAGGTTCCCCAATCATGCTTATCTTTACGCCCCATATACATAGCAGATATACTCATACTTACAACATTCTTTTGTAACTGCATCACTAAAATTACCACGTACAACTAGCAAAAATTTGTTTAATAAAATCAAACAAAATACTTCTTTTTTTGTCCAATAAAAACACAACTGGGATTATCAAAGGACAGACTAATTAGAAAAACACACACAACAGAATATCGTGCAACATACGTGAGCTTCGATGGTAAACCATCGTCGCAAAGCACCGAATAGTTTCCCAATCATGCTTATGTTGACGACCCATATACTTAGCAACATATACCGATACTTACAACATTCTTTTGCAACTCGCATCACTAAAATTACCGCAGTACAACTAGCATATCTTTGTTTAAAAAAATCAAACAAAATACCTCTTTTTTTGTCCAATAAAAACACTACTGGGATTATCAAAGGACAGACTAATTAGAAAAACACACACAACAGGAATATTGTGCATTATACATGGGCTTCTGATGGTAAACCATCGTCGTAAAGCACCAAGAGGTTTCCTAATCATGCTTATGTCGACGCCGCATATACGTAGCAAATATACTCATACTTACAACATTATTTTGCAACTACATCACAAATATTACCGCATACAACTAGCACATCTTTGTTAAAAAAAATCAAACAAAATACCTCTTTTTTTGTCCAATAAAAATACTATTGGGATTATAAAAGGACAGACTAATTTGAAAAACACTCACAACAGGAATACTGTGCATCATACGTGGGCTTCTGATGGTAAACCATCGTTACAAAGCACCGAAAGGTTCCGCAATCATACTTATCTTGACGCCCCATATACTTAGCACATATACTCATACTTACAACATTCTTTTGCAACTGCATCACTAAAATTACAGCATACAACTAGCACATCTTTGTTAAAAAAAATCAAACAAAATATCTTTTTTTTTTCTAATAAAAACACTACTGAGATTATAAAAAGACAGACTAATTAGAAAAACACACACAACAGGAATACTGTGCATCATACTTGGGCTTTTGATGGTAAATCATCGTCACAAAGCACCGAAACGTTCCCCAATCATGCTTATGTTAACGCCCCATATACTTGGCACATATACTCATACTTACAACATTCTTTTGCAACTGCATCACTAAAATTACCGCGTACAACTAGCATATCTTTGTTTAAAAAAATCAAACAAAATACCTCTTTTTTTGTCCAATAAAAACACTACTGGGATTATCAAAGGACAGACTAATTAGAAAAACACACACAACAGGAATACTGTGCAACATACATGGGCTTCTGATGGTAAACCATCGTCGCAAAGCACCGAATGGTTTCCCAATCATGCTTATTTTGACAACCCATAAACTTAGCACATATATCCATACTTACAACATTCTTTTGCAACTGCATCACTAAAATTACCGCGTATAACTACCACATCTTTCTTTAAAAAAATCAAACAAAATACCTCTTATTTTGTCCAATAAAAACACAACAGGGATTATCAAAGGACAAACTAATTAGAAAAACACACACAACAGGAATATTGTGCATTATACGTGAGCTTCCGATGGTAAACCATCGTCGTAAAGCACCGAAAGGTTTCCTAATCATGCTTATGTCGACGCCGCAGATACTTAGCACATATACTCATACTTACAACATTATTTTGCAACTACATCACTAAAATTACCGCATACAACTAGCACATCTTTGTTAAAAAAAATCAAACAAAATACCTCTTTTTTTGACCAATAAAAATACTATTGGGATTATAAAAGGACAGACTAATTAGAAAAACAAACACAACAGGAATACTGTGCATCATACGTGGCTTCTGATGGTAAACCATCGTTGCAAAGCACCGAAAGGTTCCCCAATCATGCTTATCTTGATGCCCCATATACTTAGCACATATTCTTATACTTACAACATTCTTTTGTAACTGCATCACTAAAATTACCGCGTACAACTAGCAAATCTTTGTTTAATAAAATCAAACGAAATACCTCTTTTTTTGTCCAATAAAAACACAACTGGGATTATCAAAGGACAGACTAATTAGAAAAACAAACACAACAGGAATACTGTGCATCATACGTGGGCTTCTGATGGTAAACCATCGTCGCAAAGCACCAAAATATTCCCCAATCATGCTTATGTTGACGCCTCATATACTTTGCACATATACTCATACTTACAACATTCTTTTGCAACTGCATCACTAAAATTACAGCGTACAACTAGCACACATCTTTCTCAAAAAAAATCAAACAAAATACCTTTTTTTTCTAATAAAAACACTACTGAGATTATAAAAAGCAAGACTAATTAGAAAAACACACACAACAGAATATCGTGCATCATACTTGGGTTTTTGATAGTAAATCATCGTCGCAAAGCATCGAAAGGTTTCCCAATGATGCTTATGTTGACGCCCCATATTGTTTGCACATATACTCATACTTACAACATTCTTTTGCAACTGCATCACTAAAATAACCGTGTAAAACTAGCACATCTTTGTTAAAAAAAAATCAAACAAAATACCTTTTTTTTTCCCAAAAATAACACTACTGGGATTATAAAAGGACAGACTAATTAGAAAAACACACACAACAGGAATACTGTGCATCATACGTGGGCTTCTGATGGTAAACCATCGTTGCAAAGCACCGAAAAGGTTCCCCAATCATGCTTATCTTTACGCCCCATATACATAGCAGATATACTCATACTTACAACATTCTTTTGTAACTGCATCACTAAAATTACCACGTACAACTAGCAAAAATTTGTTTAATAAAATCAAACAAAATACTTCTTTTTTTGTCCAATAAAAACACAACTGGGATTATCAAAGGACAGACTAATTAGAAAAACACACACAACAGGAATACTGTGCAACATACGTGAGCTTCTGATGGTAAACCATCGTCGCAAAGCACCGAATAGTTTCCCAATCATGCTTATGTTGACGACCCATATACTTACAACATATACCGATACTTACAACATTCTTTTGCAACTGCATCACTAAAATTACCGAGTACAACTAGCATATCTTTGTTTAAAAAAATCAAACAAAATACCTCTTTTTTTGTCCAATAAAAACACTACTGGGATTATCAAAGGACAGACTAATTAGAAAAACACACACAACAGGAATATTGTGCATTATACATGGGCTTCTGATGGTAAACCATCGTCGTAAAGCACCAAAAGGTTTCCTAATCATGCTTATGTCGACGCCGCATATACGTAGCAAATATACTCATACTTACAACATTATTTTGCAACTACATCACAAATATTACCGCATACAACTAGCACATCTTTGTTAAAAAAAATCAAACAAAATACCTCTTTTTTTGTCCAATAAAAATACTATTGGGATTATAAAAGGACAGACTAATTTGAAAAACACTCACAACAGGAATACTGTGCATCATACGTGGGCTTCTGATGGTAAACCATCGTTACAAAGCACCGAAAGGTTCCGCAATCATACTTATCTTGACGCCCCATATACTTAGCACATATACTCATACTTACAACATTCTTTTGCAACTGCATCACTAAAATTACAGCATACAACTAGCACATCTTTGTTAAAAAAAATCAAACAAAATATCTTTTTTTTTCTAATAAAAACACTACCGAGATTATAAAAAGACAGACTAATTAGAAAAACACACACAACAGAATACCGTGCATCATACTTGGGCTTTTGATGGTAAATCATCGTCACAAAGCACCGAAACGTTCCCCAATCATGCTTATGTTAACGCCCATATACTTGGCACATATACTCATACTTACAACATTCTTTTGCAACTGCATCACTAAAATTACCGCGTACAACTAGCACATCTTTGTTTAAAAAAATCAATGAAAATACCTCTTTTTTTGTCCAAAAAAAAAACACTACTGGGATTATCAAAGGACAGACTAATTAGAAAAACACACACAACAGGAATACTGTGCATCATACGTGGGCTTCTGATGGTAAACCATCGTTGCAAAGCACCGAAAGGTTCCCCAATCATGCTTATCTTGACGCCCCATATACATAGCACATATACTCATACTTACAACATTCTTTTGTAACTGCATCACTAAATTTACCGCGTACAACTAGCAAATCTTTGTTTAATAAAATCAAACAAAATACCTCTTTTTTTTGTCCAATAAAAACACAACTGGGATTATCAAAGGACAGACTATTTAGAAAAACACACACAACCGGAATACTGTGCAGCATACGTGGGCTTCTGATGGTAAACCATCGTCGCAAAGCACCGAATGGTTTCCCAATCATGCTTATTTTGACAACCCATAAACTTAGCACAGATACCCATACTTACAACATTCTATTGCAACTGCATCACTAAAATTACCGCGTACAACTACCACATCTTTCTTTAAAAAAATCAAACAAAATACCTCTTTTTTTGTCCAATAAAAACACAACAGGGATTATCAAAGGACAGACTAATTAGAAAAACACACACAACAGGAATAGTGTGCATTATACGTGAGCTTCCGATGGTAAACCATCGTCGTAAAGCACCGAAAGGTTTCCTAATCATGCTTACGTCGACGCCGCAGATACTTAGCACATATACTCATACTTACAACATTATTTTGCAACTACATCACTAAAATTACCGCATACAACTAGCACATCTTTGTTAAAAAAAATCAAACAAAATACCTCTTTTTTTACCAATAAAAATACTATTGGGATTATAAAAGGACAGACTAATTAGAAAAACAAACACAACAGGAATACTGTGCATCATACGTGGCTTCTGATGGTAAACCATCGTCGCAAAGCACCGAAAGGTTCCCCAATCATGCTTATCTTGATGCCCCAAATACTTAGCACATATTCTTATACTTACAACATTCTTTTGTAACTCCATCACTAAGATTACCGCGTACAACTAGCAAATCTTTGTTTAATAAAATCAAACGAAATACCTCTATTTTTGTCCAATAAAAACACAACTGGGATTATCAAAGGACAGACTAATTAGAAAAACACACACAACAGGAATACTGTGCAACATACGTGAGCTTCTGATGGTAAACCATCGTCGCAAAGCATCGAATAGTTTCCCAATCATGCTTATGTTGACGACCCATATACTTACAACATATATCGATACTTACAACATTCTTTTGCAACTGCATCACTAAAATTACCGAGTACAACTAGCATATCTTTGTTTAAAAAAATCAAACAAAATACCTCTTTTTTTGTCCAATAAAAACACTACTGGGATTATCAAAGGACAGACTAATTAGAAAAACACACACAACAGGAATATTGTGCATTATACATGGGCTTCTGATGGTAAACCATCGTCCTAAAGCACCGAAAGGTTTCCTAATCATGCTTATGTCGACGCCGCATATACGTAGCAAATATACTCATACTTACAACATTATTTTGCAACTACATCACAAATATTACCGCATACAACTAGCACATCTTTGTTAAAAAAAATCAAACAAAATACCTCTTTTTTTGTCCAATAAAAATACTATTGGGATTATAAAAGGACAGACTAATTTGAAAAACACTCACAACAGGAATACTGTGCATCATACGTGGGCTTCTGATGGTAAACCATCGTTACAAAGCACCGAAAGGTTCCGCAATCATACTTATCTTGACGCCCCATATACTTAGCACATATACTCATACTTACAACATTCTTTTGCAACTGCATCACTAAAATTACAGCATACAACTAGCACATCTTTGTTAAAAAAAATCAAACAAAATATCTTTTTTTTTCTAATAAAAACACTACTGAGATTATAAAAAGACAGACTAATTAGAAAAACACACACAACAGGAATACTGTGCATCATACTTGGGCTTTTGATGGTAAATCATCGTCACAAAGCACCGAAACGTTCCCCAATCATGCTTATGTTAACGCCCCATATACTTGGCACATATACTCATACTTACAACATTCTTTTGCAACTGCATCACTAAAATTACCGCGTACAACTAGCACATCTTTGTTTAAAAAAATCAATGAAAATACCTCTTTTTTTGTCCAAAAAAAAAACACTACTGGGATTATCAAAGGACAGACTAATTAGAAAAACACACACAACAGGAATACTGTGCATCATACGTGGGCTTCTGATGGTAAACCATCGTTGCAAAGCACCGAAAGGTTCCCCAATCATGCTTATCTTGACGCCCCATATACATAGCACATATACTCATACTTACAACATTCTTTTGTAACTGCATCACAAAATTTACCGCGTACAACTAGCAAATCTTTGTTTAATAAAATCAAACAAAATACCTCTTTTTTTTGTCCAATAAAAACACAACTGGGATTATCAAAGGACAGACTATTTAGAAAAACACACACAACAGGAATACTGTGCAGCATACGTGGGCTTCTGATGGTAAACCATCGTCGCAAAGCACCGAATGGTTTCCCAATCATGCTTATTTTGACAACCCATAAACTTAGCACAGATACCCATACTTACAACATTCTTTTGCAACTGCATCACTAAAATTACCGCGAATAACTACCACATCTTTCTTTAAAAAAATCAAACAAAATACCTCTTTTTTTGTCCAATAAAAACACTACAGGGGTTATCAAATGACAGACTAATTAGAAAAACACACGCAACAGGAATATTGTGCATTATACGTGAGCTTCTGATGGTAAACCATCGTCGTAAAGCACCGAAAGGTTTCCTAATCATGCTTATGTCGACGCCGCATATACTTAGCACATATACTCATACTTACAACATTATTTTGCAACTACATCACTAAAATTACCGCATACAACTAGCACATCTTTGTTAAAAAAATCAAACAAAATACCTCTTTTTTTGTCCAATAAAAATACTATTTGGATTATAAAAGGACAGACTAATTAGAAAAACAAACACAACAGAATACTCGTGCATCATACGTGGCTTCTGATGGTAAACCATCGTTGCAAAGCACCGAAAGGTTCCCCAATCATGCTTATCTTGATGCCCCATATACTTAGCACATATTCTTATACTTACAACATTCTTTTGTAACTCGCATCACTAAAATTACCGCGTACAACTAGCAAATCTTTGTTTAATAAAATCAAACGAAATACCTCTTTTTTTGTCCAATAAAAACACAACTCGGGATTATCAAAGGACAGTACTAATTAGAAAAACACACACAACAGAATATCGTGCATCATACATGGGCTTTCGATGGTAAACCATCGTCGCAAAGCACCAAAATATTCCCCAATCATGCTTATGTTGACGCCCCATATACTTTGCACATATACTCATACTTACAACATTCTTTTGCAATCGCATCACTAAAATTACCGCGTACAACTAGCACACATCTTTCTCAAAAAAATCAAACAAAATACCTTTTTTTTCTAATAAAAACACTACCGAGATTATAAAAAGACAGACTAATTAGAAAAACACACACAACAGGAATACTGTGCATCATACTTGGGTTTTTGATAGTAAATCATCGTCGCAAAGCATCGAAAGGTTTCCCAATGATGCTGATGTTGACGCCCCATATTGTTTGCACATATACTCATACTTACAACATTCTTTTGCAACTGCATCACTAAAATAACCGTGTAAAACTAGCACATCTTTGTTAAAAAAAAATCAAACAAAATACCTTTTTTTTTTCCCAAAAATAACACTTGGGATTATAAAAGGACAGACTAATTAGAAAAACACACACAACAGGAATACTGTGCATCATACGTGGGCTTCTGATGGTAAACCATCGTTGCAAAGCACCGAAAAGGTTCCCCAATCATGCTTATCTTTACGCCCCATATGCATAGCACATATACTCATACTTACAACATTCTTTTGTAACTGCATGACTAAAATTACCACGTACAACTAGCAAAAATTTGTTTAATAAAATCAAACAAAATACCTCTTTTTTTGTCCAATAAAAACACAACTGGGATTATCAAAGGACAGACTAATTAGAAAAACACACACAACAGGAATACTGTGCAACATACGTGAGCTTCTAATGGTAAACCATCGTCGCAAAGCACCGAATAGTTTCCCAATCATGCTTATGTTGACGACCCATATACTTAGCACATATACCGATACTTACAACATTCTTTTGCAACTGCATCACTAAAATTACCGCGTACAACTAGCATATCTTTGTTTAAAAAATCAAACAAAATACCTCTTTTTTTGTCCAATAAAAACACTACTGGGATTATCAAAGGACAGACTAATTAGAACAACACACACAACAGGAATATTGTGCATTATACATGGGCTTCTGATGGTAAACCATCGTCGTAAAGCACCGAAAGGTTTCCTAATCATGCTTATGTCGACGCCGCATATACGTAGCAAATATACTCATACTTACAACATTCTTTTGCAACTACATCACAAAAATTACCGCATACAACTAGCACATCTTTGTTAAAAAAAATCAAACAAAATACCTCTTTTTTTGTCCAATAAAAATACTAATGGGATTATAAAAGGACAGACTAAATTGAAAAACACTCACAACAGGAATACTGTGCATCAAACGTGGGCTTCTGATGGTAAACCATCGTTACAAAGCACCGAAAGGTTCCCCAATCATGCTTATCTTGACGCCCCATATACTTAGCACATATACTCATACTTACAACATTCTTTTGCAACTGCATCACTAAAATTACAGCATACAACTAGCACATCTTTGTTAAAAAAAATGAAACAAAATATCTTTTTTTTTCTAATAAAAACACTACTGAGATTATAAAAAGACAGACTAATTAGAAAAACACACACAACAGGAATACTGTGCATCATACTTGGGCTTTTGTTTGTAAATAATCGTCACAAAGCACCGAAACGTTCCCCAATCATGCTTATGTCAACGCCCCATATACTTGGCACATATACTCATACTTACAACATTCTTTTGCAACTGCATCACTAAAATTACCGCGTACAACTAGCACATCTTTGTTTAAAAAAATCAATGAAAATACCTCTTTTTTTGTCCAAAAAAAAACACTACTGGGATTATCAAAGGACAGACTAATTAGAAAAACACACACAACAGGAATACTGCGCATCATACGTGGGCTTCTGATGGTAAACCATCGTTGCAAAGCACCGAAAGGTTCCCCAATCATGCTTATCTTGACGCCCCATATACATAGCACATATACTCATACTTACAACATTCTTTTGTAACTGTATCACTAAATTTACCGCGTACAACTAGCAAATCTTTGTTTAATAAAATCAAACAAAATACCTCTTTTTTTTGTCCAATAAAAACACAACTGGGATTATCAAAGGACAGACTAATTAGAAAAACACACACAACAGGAATACTGTGCAGCATACGTGGGCTTCTGATGGTAAACCATCGTCGCAAAGCACCGAATGGTTTCCCAATCATGCTTATGTTGACAACCCATAAACTTAGCACAGATACCCATACTTACAACATTCTTTTGCAACTGCATCACTAAAATTACCGCGTATAACTACCACATCTTTGTTTAAAAAAATCAAACAAAATACCTCTTTTTTTGTCCAATAAAAACACTACAGGGATTATCAAATGACAGACTAATTAGAAAAACACACACAACAGGAATATTGTGCATTATACGTGAGCTTCTGATGGTAAACCATCGTCGTAAAGCACCGAAAGGTTTCCTAATCATGCTTATGTCGACGCCGCATATACTTAGCACATATACTCATACTTACAACATTATTTTGCAACTACATCACTAAAATTACCGCATACAACTAGCACATCTTTGTTAAAAAAAATCAAACAAAATACCTCTTTTTTTGTCCAATAAAAATACTATTTGGATTATAAAAGGACAGACTAATTAGAAAAACAAACACAACAGGAATACTGTGCATCATACGTGGCTTCTGATGGTAAACCATCGTTGCAAAGCACCGAAAGGTTCCCCAATCATGCTTATCTTGATGCCCCATATACTTAGCACATATTCTTATACTTACAACATTCTTTTGTAACTGCATCACTAAAATTACCGCGTACAACTAGCAAATCTTTGTTTAATAAAATCAAACGAAATACCTCTTTTTTTGTCCAATAAAAACACAACTGGGATTATCAAAGGACAGACTAATTAGAAAAACACACACAACAGGAATACTGTGCATCATACATGGGCTTCTGATGGTAAACCATCGTCGCAAAGCACCAAAATATTCCCCAATCATGCTTATGTTGACGCCCCATATACTTTGCACATATACTCATACTTACAACATTCTTTTGCAACTGCATCACTAAAATTACCGCGTACAACTAGCACACATCTTTCTCAAAAAAAATCAAACAAAATACCTTTTTTTTCTAATAAAAACACTACTGAGATTATAAAAAGACAGACTAATTAGAAAAACACACACAACAGGAATACTGTGCATCATACTTGGGTTTTTGATAGTAAATCATCGTCGCAAAGCATCGAAAGGTTTCCCAATGATGCTTATGTTGACGCCCCATATTGTTTGCACATATACTCATACTTACAACATTCTTTTGCAACTGCATCACTAAAATAACCGTGTAAAACTAGCACATCTTTGTTAAAAAAAAATCAAACAAAATACCTTTTTTTTTCCCAAAAATAACACTTCTGGGATTATTAAAGGACAGACTAATTCGAAAAACACACACAACAGGAATACTGTGCATCATACGTGGGCTTCTGATGGTAAACCATCGTTGCAAAGCACCGAAAAGGTTCCCCAATCTTGCTTATCTTTACGCCCCATATACTTAGCACATATACTCATAATTACAACATTCTTTTGTAATTGCATCACTAAAATTACCACGTACAACTAGCAAAAATTTGTTTAATAAAATCAAACAAAATACCTCTTTTTTTGTCCAATAAAAACACAACTGGGATTATCAAAGGACAGACTAATTAGAAAAACACACACAACAGGAATACTGTGCAACATACGTGAGCTTCTGATGGTAAACCATCGTCGCAAAGCACCAAAATATTCCCCAATCATGCTTATGTTGACGCCCCATATACTTTGTACATATACTCATACTTACAACATTCTTTTCCAACTGCATCACTAAAATTACCGCGTACAACTAGCATATCTTTGTTTAAAAAAATCAAACAAAATACCTCTTTTTTTGTCCAATAAAAACACTACAGGGATTATCAAATGACATACTAATTAGAAAAACACACACAACAGGAATATTGTGCATTATACGTGAGCTTCTGATGGTAAACCATCGTCGTAAAGCACCGAAAGGTTTCCTAATCATGCTTATGTCGACGCCGCATATACTTAGCACATATACTCATACTTACAACATTATTTTGCAACTACATCACTAAAATTACCCCATACAACTAGCACATCTTTGTTAAAAAAAATCAAACAAAATTCCTCTTTTTTTGTCCAATAAAAATACTATTGAGATTATAAAAGGACAGACTAATTAGAAAAACAAACACAACAGGAATACTGTGCATCATACGTGGCTTCTGATGGTAAACCATCGTTGCAAAGCACCGAAAGGTTCCCCAATCATGCTTATCTTGATGCCCCATATACTTAGCACATATTCTTATACTTACAACATTCTTTTGTAACTGCATCACTAAAATTACCGCATACAACTAGCAAATCTTTGTTTAATAAAATCAAACGAAATACCTCTTTTTTTGTCCAATAAAAACACAACTGGGATTATCAAAGGACAGACTAATTAGAAAAACACACACAACAGGAATACTGTGCATCATACGTGGGCTTCTGATGGTAAACCATCGTCGCAAAGCACCAAAATATTCCCCAATCATGCTTATGTTGATGCCCCATATACTTTGCACATATACTCATACTTACAACATTCTTTTGCAACTGCATCACTAAAATTACCGCGTACAACTAGCACACATCTTTCTCAAAAAAAATCAAACAAAATACCTTTTTTTTTCTAATAAAAACACTACTGAGATTATAAAAAGACAGACTAATTTGAAAAACACACACAACAGGAATACTGTACATCATACTTGGTCTTTTGATTGTATATCATCGTCGCAAAGCACCGAAAGGTTTCCCAATGATGCTTATGTTGACGCCCCATATAGTTTGCACATATACTCATACTTACAACATTCTTTTGCAACTGCATCACTAAAATAACCATGTAAAACTAGCACATCTTTGTTAAAAAAAAATCAAACAAAATACCTTTTTTTTTCCCAAAAAAAACACTACTGGGATTATAAAAGGACAGACTAATTAGAAAAACACATACAACAGGAATATTGTGTATCATACGTGGGCTTCTGATGGTAAACCATCGTTGCAAAGCACCGAAAGGTTCCCCAATCATGCTTATCTTGACGCCCCAAATACTTAGCACATATACTCATACTTACAACATTCTTTTGTAACTGCATCACTAAAATTACCGCGTACAACTAGCAAATCTTTGTTTAATAAAATCAAATAAAATACCTCTTTTTTTGTCCAATAAAAACACAACTGGGATTATCAAAGGACAGACTAACTAGCAAAACACACACAACAGGAATACTGTGCAACATACGTGGGCTTCTGATGGCAAACCATCGTCGCAAAGCACCGAATGGTTTCCCAATCATGCTTATGTTGACGCCCCATATACTTAGCATATATATACCTATACTTACAACATTCTTTTGCAACTGCATCACTAAAATTACCGCGTACAACTACCACATCTTTTTTTAAAAAAATCAAACAAAATACCTATTTTTTTTGTCCAATAAAAACACAACTGGGATTATCAAAGGACAGACTAATTAGAAAAACACACACAACAGGAATACTGTGCAGCATACGTGGGCTTCTGATGGTAAACCATCGTCGCAAAGCACCGAATGGTTTCCCAATCATGCTTATGTTGACAACCCATAAACTTAGCACATATACCCATACTTACAACATTCTTTTGCAATTGCATCACTAAAATTACCGCGTACAACTACCACATCTTTCCTAAAAAAAATCAAACAAAATACCTCTTTTTTTGTCTAATAAAAACACTACAGGGATTATCAAAGGACAGACTAATTAGAAAAACACACACAACAGGAATATTGTGCATTATACGTGAGCTTCTGATGGTAAACCATCGTCGTAAAGCACCGAAAGGTTTCCTAATCATGCTTATGTCGACGCCGCATATACTTAGCACATATACTCATACTTACAACATTATTTTGCAACTACATCACTAAAATTACCGCATACAACTAGCACTTCTTTGTTAAAAAAAATCAAACAAAATACCTCTTTTTTTGTGCAATAAAGATACTATTGGGATTATAAAAGGACAGACTAATTAGAAAAACAAACACAACAGGAATACTGTGCATCATACGTGGGCTTCTGATGGTAAACCATCGTCGCAAAACACCAAAATATTCCCCAATCATGCTTATGTTGACGCCACATATACTTTGCACATATACTCATACTTACAACATTCTTTTGCAACTGCATCACTAAAATTACCGCGTACAACTAGCACACATCTTTCTCAAAAAAAATCAAACAAAATACCTTTTTTTTTCTAATAAAAAACTGCTGAGATTATAAAAAGACAGACTAATTAGAAAAACACACACAACAGGAATACTGTACATCATACTTGGGCTTTTGATAGTATATCATCGTCGCAAAGCACCGAAAGGTTTCCCAATGATGCTTATGTTGACGCCCCATATAGTTTCCACATATACTCATACTGACAACATTCTTTTGCAACTGCATCACTAAAATAACCGTGTAAAACTAGTACATCTTTGTTAAAAAAAAAATCAAACAAAATACCTTTTTTTTTCCCAAAAAAAAAACACTACTGGGATTATAAAAGGACAGACTAATTAGAAAAACACACACAACAGGAATATTGTGTATCATACGTGGGCTTCTGATGGTAAACCATCGTTGCAAAGCACCGAAAGGTTCCCCAATCATGCTTATCTTGACGCCCCATATACTTAGCACATATACTCATACTTACAACATTCTTTTGTAACTGCATCACTAAAATTACCGCGTACAACTAGCAAATCTTTGTTTAATAAAATCAAATAAAATACCTCTTTTTTTGTCCAATAAAAACACAACTGGGATTATCAAAGGACAGACTAACTAGCAAAACACACACAACAGGAATACTGTGCAACATACGTGGGCTTCTGATGGCAAACCATCGTCGCAAAGCACCGAATGGTTTCCCAATCATGCTTATGTTGACGCCCCATATACTTAGCATATATATACCTATACTTACAACATTCTTTTGCAACTGCATCACTAAAATTACCGCGTACAACTACCACATCTTTTTTTAAAAAAATCAGACAAAATTCATCTTTTTTTGTCCAAAAAAAACACAACTGGGATTATCAAAGGACAGACTAATTAGAAAAACACACACAACAGGAATACTGTGCAACATACGTGGGCTTCTGATTGTAAACCATCGTCGCAAAGCACCGAAAGGTTTCCCAATCATGCTTATGTTGACGCCCCATATAGTTTGCACACATACTCATACTTACAACATTCTTATGCAACTGCATCACTAAAATAACCGTGTACAACTGGCACATCTTTGTTAAAAAAAATCAAACAAAATACTATTTTTTTTCCAATAACAACACTACTGGGATTATAAAAGGACAGACTAATTAGAAAAACACACACAACAGGAATATTGTGCATCATGCGTGGGCTTCTGATGGTAAACCATCGTTGCAAAGCACCGAAAGGATCCCCAATCATGCTTATCTTGACGCCCCATATACTTAGCACATATACTAATACTTACAACATTCTTTTGCAACTGCATCACTAAAATTACCGCGTACAACTAGCACATCTTTGTTTAACAAAATCAATGAAAATACCTCTTTTTTGTCCAAAAAAAACACTACTGGGATTATCAAATGACAGACTAATTAGAAAAACACACAACAGGAATACTGTGCATCATACGTGGCTTCTGATGGTAAACCATCGTTGCAAAGCACCGAATGGTACGCCAATCATGCTGATCTTGACGCCCCATATACTTAGCACATATACTCATACTTACAACATTCTTTTGTAACTGCATCACTAAAGTTACTGTGCAACATACGTGGGCTTCTGATGGTAAACCATCGTTGCAAAGCACCGAAAGGTTTCCGAATCAAGCTTCTGTTGACGACCCAAATACTTAGCTCATATACCCATGCTTAAAACATTCTTTTGCAACTGCATCACTAAAATTACCGCGTACAACTACCACATCTTTGTTTAAAAAAATCAAACAAAATACCCCTTTTTTGTCCAATAAAAACACAACAGGGATTATCAAAGGACAGACTAATTAGAAAAATACAAACAACAGGAATACTGTGCAACATACGTGGGCTTCTGATGGTAAACCATCGTCGCAAAGCACCGAAAGGTTTCCCAATAATGCTTATGTTGACTCCCCATTTACTTTGCACATATATTCATACTTACAACATTCTTTTGCAACTGCATCACTAAAATAACCGTGTACAACTAGCACATCTTTGTTAAAAAAAAATCAAACAAAATACCTTTTTTTTTTTCCAATAAAAACACTACTGAGATTATAAAAGGACACATTAATTAGAAAAACAAACGCAACAGGAATACTGTGCATCATACGTGGGCTTCTGATGGTAAACCATCGTTGCAAAGTACCGAAAGGTTCCCCAATCATGCTTATCTTGACGCCCCATATACTTAGCACATATACTCATATTTACAACATTCTTTTGTAACTGCATCACTAAAATTACCGCGTACAACTAGCAAATCTTTGTTTAATAAAATCAAACAAAATACCTCTTTTTTTGTCCAATAAAAACACAACTGGGATTATCAAAGGAAAGAGTAATTAGAAAAACACACACAACCGGAATACTGTGCAACATACGTGGGCTTCTGATGGTAAACCATCGTCGCAAAGCACCGAAAGGTTTCCCAATCATGCTTATGTTGACGCCCCATATAGTTTGCACATATACTCATACTTACAACATTCTTATGCAACTGCATCACTAAAATAACCGTGTACAACTGGCACATCTTTGTTAAAAAAAAATCAAACAAAATACTATTTTTTTTCCAATAAAAACACTACTGGGATTATAAAAGGACAGACTAATTAGAAAAACACACACAACAGGAATATTGTGCATCATGCGTGGGCTTCTGATGGTAAACCATCGTTGCAAAGCACCGAAAGGTTCCCCAATCATGCTTATCTTGACGCCCCATATACTTAGCACATATACTCATACTTACAACATTCTTTTGTAGCTGCATCACTAAAGTTACTGTGCAACATACGTGGCCTTCTGATGGTAAACCATCATTGAAAAGCACCGAAAGGTTACCCAATCATGCTTATGTTGACGCGGCATATAGTTTGCACATATACTCATACTTACAACATTCTTTTGCAACTGCATCACTAAAATAACCGTGTACAACTAGCACATCTTTGTTAAAAAAAAATCAAACAAAATACCTTTTTTTTTCCAATAAAAACATTACTGTAATTATCAAAGGACAGACTAATTAGAAAAACACACACAACAGGAATATTTTGCATCATACGTGGGCTTCTGATGGTAAACCATCGTTGCGAAGCACCGAAAGGTTCCCCAATCATGCTTATCTTGACGCCCCACATACTTAGCACATATACTCATACTTACAACATTCTTTTGTAACTTCATCACTAAAATTACTGCGTACAACTAGCAAATCTTTGTTTAATAAAAACAAACAAAATACCTCTTTTTTTGTCCAATAAAAACACAACTGGGATTATCAAAGGACAGAGTAATTAGAAAAACACACACAACAGGAATACTGTGCAACATACGTGGGCTTCTGATGGTAAACCATCGTCGCAAAGCACCGAATGGTTTCCCAATCATACTTATGTTGACGACCCATATACTTAGCACATATACCATACTTACAACATTCTTTTGCAACAGCATCACTAAAATTACCGCGTACAACTACCACATCTTTGTTTAAAAAAATCAAACAAAATACCTCTTTTTTTGTCCAAAAAAAACACAAGTGGGATTATCAAAGGACAGACTAATTAGAAAAATACACACAACAGGAATACTGTGCAACATACGTGGGCTTCTGATGGTAAACCATCGTCGTAAAGCACCGAAAGCTTTACCAATCATACGTATGTTAACGCCCCATATACTTGGCACATATACTCATACTTACAACATTCTTTTGCAACTGCATCACTAAAATTACAGCGTACAACTAGCACATCTTTGTTTAAAAAAATCAATGAAAAAACCTTTTTTTTGTACAAAAAAAACACTACTAGGATTATCAATGGACAGACAAATTAGTAAAACACACACAACAGGAATACTGTGATCATACGTGGGCTTCTGATGGTAAACCATCGTTGCAAAGCACCGAAAGGTTCCCCAATCATGCTTATGTCAACGCCCCATATACTTGGCACATATACTCATACTTACAACATTCTTTTGCAACTGCATCACTAAAATTACCGCGTACAACTACCACATCTTTGTTTAAAAAAATCAATGAAATTACCTCTTTGTTTGTCCAAAAAAAACACTACTGGGATTATTATCAAAGGACAGACTAATTAGAAATACACACACAACAGGAATACTGTGCATCATACATGGGCTTCTGATGGTAAATCATCGTTGCAAAGCACCAAAAGGTTCCCCAATCATGCTTATCTTGACGCCCCATATACTTAACACATATACTCATACTTACAACATTTTTTGTAACTGCATCACTAAAATTATCGCGTACAACTTGCAAATCTTTGTTTAATAAAATAAAAAAAAAATACCTCTTTTTTTGTCCAATAAAAACACAACTGGGATAATCAAAGGACAGACTAATTAGAAAAACACACACAACAGGAATACTGTGCAACATACGTGGGCATCTGATGGTACACCATCGTCGCAAAGCACCGAATGGTTTCCCAATCATGCTTATGTTGACGACCCATATACTTAGCACATATACCCATACTTACAACATTCTTTTGCAACTGCATAACTAAAATTACTGCGTACAACTACCACATCTTTGTTTAAAAAAATCAAACAAAATACCTCTTTTTTATCCAATTAAAACATAACTGGGATTTTCAAAAGACAGACTAATTAGAAAAATACAAACAACAGGAGCACTGTGCAACATACGTGGGTTTCTGATGGTAAACCATCGTCGCAAAGCACCGAAAGGTTTCCCAATCATGCTTATGTCGACGCCCCATTTAGTTTGCACATATACTTATACTTACAACATTCTTTTGCAACTGCATCACTAAAATAACCGTGTACAACTAGCACATCTTTGTTAAAAAAAAATCAAACAAAATACCTTTTTTTTTTCCAAAAAAAACACTACTGGGATTATCAAAGGACAGACTAATTAGAAAAACACACACAACAGGAATATTGTGCATCATACGTGGGCTTCTGATGGTAAACCATCGTTGCAAAGCACCGAAAGGTTCCGCAATCATGCTTGTCTTGACGCCCCATATACTTAGCATATATACTCATACTTACAACATTCTTTTGTAACTGCATCACTAAAATTACCGCGTACAACTAGCAAATCTTTGTTTAATAAAATCAAACAAAATACCTCTTTTTTGGTCCAATAAAAACACAACTGGGATTATCAAAGGACAGTCTAATTAGAAAAATACACACAACAGGAATACTGTGCAATATACGTGGGCTTCTGATGGTAAACCATCGTCGCAAAGCACCGAATGGTTTCCCAATCATGCTTATGTTGACGACCCATATACTTAGCACATATACCCATACTTACAACATTCTTTTGCAACTGCATCACTAAAATTACCGCGTACAACTACCACATCATTGTTTTAATAAACCAAACAAAATACCTCTTTTTTTGTCCAATAAAATCACAACTGGGATTATCAAAGGACAGACTAATTTGAAAAATACACACAACAGGAATACTGTGCAACATACGTTGGCTTCTGATGGTAAACCATCGTCGCAAAGCACCGAAAGGTTTCCCTATCTTGCTTATGTTGACGCCCATATTGTTTGCACATATACTCATACTTACAACATTCTTTTGCAACTGCATCACTAAAATAACCGTGTACAAATAGCACATCTTTGTTAAAATAAAATAAAAAAAATACCTATTTTTTGTCCAAAAAAAACACTACTGGGATTATAAAAGGACAGACTACTTAGAAAAACATACACAACAGGAATATTGTGCATTATACGTGGGCTTCTGATGGTAAACCATCGTCGTAAAGTACCGAAAGGTTTTCCAATCATGCTTATGTTGACAACCCATATACTTAGCACATATACCCATACTTACAACAATCTTTTGCAACTGCATCACTAAAATTACCGCGTACAACTACCACATCTTTGTTTAAAAAAATCAAACAAAATACCTCTTTTTTTGTACAATAAAAACACTACTGGGATTATCAAAGGACAGACTAATTAGAAAAACACACACAACAGGAATATTGTGCATTATACGTGAGCTTTTGATGGTAAACCATCGTCGTAAAACTCCGAAAGGTTTCCTAATCATGCTTATGTCGACGCCGCATATACTTAGCACATATACTCATACTTACAACATTATTTTGCAACTACATCACTAAAATTACCGCATACAACTTGCACATCTTTGTTAAAAAAAATCAAACAAAATACCTCTTTTTTTCTCCAATAAAAATACTATTGGGATTATAAAAGGACAGACTAATTAGAAAAACACGCACAACAGGAATACTATGCATCATACGTTGGCTTCTGATGGTAAACCATCGTTGCAAAGCTCCGAAAGGTTCCCCAATCATGCTTATCTTGACGCCCCATATACTTAGCACATATTCTTATACTTACAACATTCTTTTGTAACTGCATCACTAAAATTACCGCGTACATCTAGCAAATCTTTGTTTAATAAAATCAAACGAAATACCTCTTCTTTTGTCCAATAAAAACACAACTGGGATTATCAAAGGACAGACTAATTAGAAAAACACACACAACAGGAATACTGTGCATCATTCGTGGGCTTCTGATGGTAAACCATCGTCGCAAAGCACCAAAATTTCCCCAATCATGCTTATGTTGACGCCCCATATACTTTGCACATATACTCATACTTACAACATTCTTTTGCAACTGCATCACTAAAATTACCGCGTACAACTACCACATCTTTGTTTAAAAAAATCAATGAAAATACCTCTTTTTTGTCAAAAAAAAAACACTACTGGGATTATCAAAGGACAGACTAATTAGAAAAACACACACAACAGGAATACTGTGCATCATACGTGGGCTTCTGATGGTAAACCATCGTTGCAAAGCATCGAAAGGTTTCCCAATCATGCTTATCTTGACGCCCCATATACTTAACACATATACTCATACTTACAACATTCTTTTGTAACTGAATCACTAAAATTACAGCGTACAACTAGCAAATCTTTGTTTAATAAAATCAAACAAAATACCTCTTTTTTTGTCCAATAAAAACACAACTGGGATAATCAAAGGACAGACTAATTAGAAAAACACACACAACAGGAATACTGTGCAACATACGTGGGCTTCTGATGGTACACCATCGTCGCAAATCACCGAATGGTTTCCCAATCATGCTTATGTTACCGACCCATATACTTAGCACATATACCCATACTTACAACATTCTTTTGCAACTGCATCACTAAAATTATCGCGTACAACTACCACATCATTGTTTTAATAAATCAAACAAAATACCTCTTTTTTTGTCCAATAAAATCACAACTGGGATTATCAAAGGACAGACTAATTTGAAAAATACACACAACAGGAATACTGTGCAACATACGTGGGCTTCTGATGGTAAACCATCGTCGCAAAGCACCGAAAGGTTTCCCTATCTTGCTTATGTTGACGCCCATATAGTTTGCACATATACTCATACTTACAACATTCTTTTGCAACTGCATCACTAAAATAACCGTGTACAAATAGCACATCTTTGTTAAAATAAAATAAAAAAAATACCTATTTTTTGTCCAATAAAAACACTACTGGGATTATAAAAGGACAGACTACTTAGAAAAACATACACAACAGGAATATTGTGCATTATACGTGGGCTTCTGATGGTAAACCATCGTCGTAAAGTACCGAAAGGTTTTCCAATCATGCTTATGTTGACAACCCATATACTTAGCACATATACCCATACTTACAACAATCTTTTGCAACTGCATCACTAAAATTACCGCGTACAACTACCACATCTGTGTTTAAAAAAATCAAACAAAATACCTCTTTTTTTGTCCAATAAAAACACTACTGGGATTATCAAAGGACAGACTAATTAGAAAAACACACACAACAGGAATACTGTGCATCATTCGTGGGCTTCTGATGGTAAACCATCGTCGCAAAGCACCAAAATTTCCCCAATCATGCTTATGTTGACGCCCCATATACTTTGCACATATACTCATACTTACAACATTCTTTTGCAACTGCATCACTAAAATTACCGCGTACAACTACCACATCTTTGTTTAAAAAAATCAATGAAAATACCTCTTTTTTGTCAAAAAAAAAACACTACTGGGATTATCAAAGGACAGACTAATTAGAAAAACACACACAACAGGAATACTGTGCATCATACGTGGGCTTCTGATGGTAAACCATCGTTGCAAAGCATCGAAAGGTTCCTCAATCATGCTTATCTTGACGCCCCATATACTTAGCACATATACTCATACTTACAACATTCTTTTGTAACTGCATCACTAAAATTACCGCGTACAACTAGCAAATCTTTGTTTAATAAAATCAAACAAAATACCTCTTTTTTTGTCCAATAGAAACACAACTGGGATTATCAAAGGACAGACTAATTAGAAAAACACACACAACAGGAATATTGTGCATTATACGTGAGCTTTTGATGGTAAACCATCGTCGTAAAACTCCGAAAGGTTTCCTAATCATGCTTATGTCGACGCCGCATATACTTAGCACATATACTCATACTTACAACATTATTTTGCAACTACATCACTAAAATTACCGCATACAACTAGCACATCTTTGTTAAAAAAAATCAAACAAAATACCTCTTTTTTTGTCCAATAAAAATACTATTGGGATTATAAAAGGACAGACTAATTAGAAAAACACGCACAACAGGAATACTATGCATCATACGTAGGCTTCTGATGGTAAACCATCGTTGCAAAGCTCCGAAAGGTTCCCCAATCATGCTTATCTTGACGCCCCATATACTTAGCACATATTCTTATACTTACAACATTCTTTTGTAACTGCATCACTAAAAATACCGCGTACATCTAGCAAATCTTTGTTTAATAAAATCAAACGAAATACCTCTTCTTTTGTCCAATAAAAACACAACTGGGATTATCAAAGGACAGACTAATTAGAAAAACACACACAACAGGAATACTGTGCATCATTCGTGGGCTTCTGATGGTAAACCATCGTCGCAAAGCACCAAAATATTCCCCAATCATGCTTATGTTGACGCCCCATATACTTTGCACATATACTCATACTTACAACATTCTTTTGCAACTGCATCACTAAAATTACCGCGTACAACTACCACATCTTTGTTTAAAAAAATCAATGAAAATACCTCTTTTTTGTAAAAAAAAAAAACACTACTGGGATTATCAAAGGACAGACTAATTAGAAAAACACACACAACAGGAATACTGTGCATCATACGTGGGCTTCTGATGGTAAACCATCGTTGCAAAGCACCGAAAGGTTTCCCAATCATGCTTATCTTGACGCCCCATATACTTAACACATATACTCATACTTACAACATTCTTTTGTAACTGCATCACTAAAATTACAGCGTACAACTAGCAAATCTTTGTTTAATAAAATCAAACAAAATACCTCTTTTTTTATCCAATAAAAACACAACTGGGATAATCAAAGGACAGACTAATTAGAAAAACACACACAACAGGAATACTGTGCAACATACGTGGGCTTCTGATGGTACACCATCGTCGCAAATCACCGAATGGTTTCCCAATCATGCTTATGTTACCGACCCATATACTTAGCACATATACCCATACTTACAACATTCTTTTGCAACTGCATCACTAAAATTACCGCGTACAACTACCACATCTTTGTTTAATAAAATCAAACAAAATACCTCTTTTTTTGTCCAATAGAAACACAACTGGGATTATCAAAGGACAGACTAATTAGAAAAACACACACAACAGGAATATTGTGCATTATACATGGGCTTCTGATGGTAAACCATCGTCGTAAAGTACCGAAAGGTTCCTCAATCATGCTTATCTTGACGCCCCATATACTTAACACATATACTCATACTTACAACATTATTTTGCAACTGCATCACAAAAATTACCGCATACAACTAGCACATCTTTGTTTAAAAAAATCAAACAAAATACCTCTTTTTTTGTCCAATAAAAACACTACTTGGATTATAAAAGGACAGACTAATTAGAAAAACACACACAACAGGAATACAGTGCATCGTATGTGGACTTTTGATGGTAAACCATCGTCGCAAAGCACCGAAAGGTTTCCCAATCATGCTTATGTTGACGCCTCATATACTTAGCACATATACTCATACTTACAACATTCTTTTGCAACTGCATCACTAAAATTACCGCGTACAACCAGCACATCTTTGTTTAAAAAAATTAAACAAAATTCCTCTTTTTTTGTCCATAAAAACACTACTGGGATTATCAAAGGACAGACTAATTAGAAAAACACACACAACAGGAATATTGTGCATCATACGTGGGCTTCTGATGGTAAACCATCGTCGTAAAGCACCGAAAGGTTCCCCAATCATACTTAGGTTGACGCCCCATATATTTAGCACATATACTCATACTTACAACATTCTTTTGCAATTGCTTCACTAAAATAACCGCATACAACTAGCACAACTTTGTTTAAAAAAATCAAACAAAATACCGATTTTTTGTTTAATAAAAACACTACTGGAATTATAAAAGGACAGACTAATTCGAAAAACCCACACAACAGGAATATTGTACATTATACTTGAGCTTCTGATGGTAAACCATCGTTGTAAAGCACCGAAAGGTTTCCCAATCATCCTTATGCCGACGCCCCATATACTTAGCACATATACTCATACTTACAACATTATTTTGCAACTGTATCACTAAAATTACCGCATACAACTAGCACATCTTTGCTAATAAAAATCAAACAAAATACCTCTTTTTTTGTCCAATAAAAATACTATTGGGATTATAAAAGGACAGACTAATTAGAAAAACACGCAAAACAGGAATACTGTGCATCGTAAGTGGGCTTCTGATGATAAACCATCGTCGCAAAGCACCGATAGGTTTCACAATCATACTTATGTTGACGCCCCATATACTTAGCACATATACTCATACTTACAACATTCTTTTGCAACTGCATCACTAAAATTACCGCGTACAACTAGCACATCTTTGTTAAAAAAAATCAAACAAAATACCTTTTTTTTTTCTAATAAAAACACTACTGGGATTATAAAAAGACAGACTAATTAGAAAAACACACACAACAGGAATACTGTGCATAATACGTGGGCTTCTGATGGTAAACCATCGTTACAAAGCACCGAAAGGTTTCCCAATCATGCTTATCTTGACGCCCCATATACTTAACACATATACTCATACTTACAACATTCTTTTGTAACTGCATCACTAAAATTACAACGTACAACTAGCAAATCTTTGTTTAATAAAATCAAACAAAATACCTCTTTTTTTGTCCAATAAAAACACAACTGGGATAATCAAAGGACAGACTAATTATAAAAACACACACAACAGGAATACTGTGCAACATACGTGGGCTTCTGATGGTACACCATCGTCGCAAATCACCGAATGGTTTCCCAATCATGCTTTTGTTAACGACCCATATACTTAGCACATATACCCATACTTACAACATTCTTTTGCAACTGCATCACTAAAATTACCGCGTACAACTACCACATCTTTGTTTAAAAAAATCAAACAAAATACCTCTTTTTTTGTCCAATAAAAACACAACTGGGATTATCAAAAGACAGACTATTTAGAGAAATACAAACAACAGGAATACTTTGCAACATACGTGAGCTTCTGATGGTAAACCATCGTCGCAAAGCACCGAAAGGTTTCCCAATCATGCTTATGTTGACGCCCCAATACTTAGCACATATACTTATACTTACAACATTCTTTTGCAACTGCATCACCAAAATTACCGCGTACAACTAGCACATCTTTGTTAAAAAAAATCAAACAAAATACCTTTTTTTTTTCTAATAAAAACACTACTGGGATTATAAAAAGACAGACTAATTAGAAAAACACACACAACAGGAATACTGTGCATCATACGTGGGCTTTTGATGGTAAATCATCGTCGCAAAGCACCGAAAGGTTCCCCAATCATGCTTATGTTAACGCCCCATATACTTGGCACATATACTCATACTTACAACATTCTTTTGCAACTGCATCACTAAAATTACCGCGTACAACTGGCACATCTTTGTTTAAAAAAATCAAACAAAATAACTCTTTTTTTGTCCAAAAAAAACACTTCTGGGATTATTAAAGGATAGACTAATTAGAAAAAGACACAACAGGAATACTGTGCATCATACGTGGGCTTCTAATGGTAAACCATCGTCGCAAAGCATCGAAAGGTTCCCCAATCATGCTTATGTTGACGCCCCATATACTTAGCACATATACTCATGCTTACAACATTCTTTTGCAACTGCGTCACTAAAATTAACGCGTACAACTAGCACATCTTTGTTTAAAAAAATCAAACAAAATTCCTCTTTTTTTGTCCATAAAAACACTACTGGGATTATCAAAGGACAGACTAATTAGAAAAACACACACAACAGGAATATTGTGCATCATACGTGGGCTTCTGATGGTAAACCATCGTCGTAAAGCACCGAATGGTTCCCCAATCATACTTATGTTGACGCCCCATATATTTAGCACATATACTTATACTTACAACATTCTTTTGCAATTGCTTCACTAAAATAACCGCATACAACTAGCACATCTTTGTTTAAAAAAATCAAACAAAATACCGATTTTTTGTCTAATAAAAACACTACTGGAATTATAAAAGGACAGACTAATTCGAAAAACCCACACAACAGGAATATTGTACATTATACTTGGGCTTCTGATGGTAAACCATCGTTGTAAAGCACCGAAAGGTTTCCCAATCATCCTTATGCCGACGCCCCATATACTTAGCACATATACTCATACTTACAACATTATTTTGCAACTGCATCACTAAAATTACCGCATACAACTAGCACATCTTTGTTAATAAAAATCAAACAAAATACCTCTTTTTTTGTCCAATAAAAACACTATTGGGATTATAAAAGGACAGACTAATTAGAAAAACACGCACAACAGGAATACTGTGCTTCGTAAGTGGGCTTCTGATGATACACCATCGTCGCAAAGCACCGATAGGTTTTTCTCAATCATGCTTATGTTGACGCCCCATATACTTAGCACATATACTCATACTTACAACATTCTTTTGCAACTGCATCACTAAAATTACCGCGTACAACTAGCACATCTTTGTTAAAAAAAATCAAACAAAATACCTTTTTTTTTTCTAATAAAAACACTACTGGGATTATAAAAAGACAGACTAATTAGAAAAACACACACAACAGGAATACTGTGCATAATACGTGGGCTTCTGATGGTAAACCATCGTTGCAAAGCACCGAAAGGTTTCCCAATCATGCTTATCTTGACGCCCCATATACTTAACACATATACTCATACTTACAACATTCTTTTGTAACTGCATCACTAAAATTACAGCGTACAACTAGCAAATCTTTGTTTAATAAAATCAAACAAAATACCTCTTTTTTTGTCCAATAAAAACACAACTGGGATAATCAAAGGACAGACTAATTATAAAAACACACACAACAGGAATACTGTGCAACATACGTGGGCTTCTGATGGTACACCATCGTCGCAAATCACCGAATGGTTTTCCAATCAGGCTTATGTTAACGACCCATATACTTAGCACATATACCCATACTTACAACATTCTTTTGCAACTGCATCACTAAAATTACCGCGTACAACTACCACATCTTTGTTTAAAAAAATCAAACAAAATACCTCTTTTTTTGTCCAATAAAAACACAACTGGGATTATCAAAAGACAGACTAATTAGAGAAATACAAACAACAGGAATACTTTGCAACATACGTGAGCTTCTTATGGTAAACCATCGTCGCAAAGCACCGAAAGGTTTCCCAATCATGCTTATGTTGATGCCCCATTTAGTTTGCACATATACTCATACTTACAACATTCTTTTGCAACTGCATCACTAAAATAACCGTGCACAACTAGCACATCTTTGTTAAAAAAAAATGAAACAAAATACCTTTTTTTTCCAATAAAAACGCTACTGGGATTATAAAAGGACAGACTTATTAGAAAAACACACACAACAGGAATATTGTGCATCATACGTGGGCTTCTGATGGTAAACCATCGTTGCAAAGCATCGAAAGGTTCCTCAATCATGCTTATCTTGACGCCCCATATACTTAGCACATATACTCATACTTACAACATTCTTTTGTAACTGCATCACTAAAATTATCGCGTACAACTAGCAAATCTTTGTTTAATAAAATCAAACAAAATACCTCTTTTTTTGTCCAATAGAAACACAACTGGGATTATCAAAGGACAGACTAATTAGAAAAACACACACAACAGGAATATTGTGCATTATACGTGGGCTTCTGATAGTAAACCATCGTCGTAAAGTACCGAAAGGTTTCCCAATCATGCTTATGCCGACGCCCCATGTACTTAGCATATATACTCATACTTACAACATTATTTTGCAACTGCATCACAAAAATTACCGCATACAACTAGCACATCTTTGTTTTAAAAAATCAAACAAAATACCTCTTTTTTTGTCCAATAAAAACACTACTTGGATTATAAAAGGACAGACTAATTAGAAAAACACACACAACAGGAATACAGTGCATCGTATGTGGACTTTTGATGGTAAACCATCGTCGCAAAGCACCGAAAGGTTTCCCAATCATGCTTATGTTGACGCCTCATATACTTAGCACATAAACTCATACTTTCAACATTCTTTTGCAACTGCATCACTAAAATTACCGCGTACAACCAGCACATCTTTGTTAAAAAAAATCAAACAAAATACCGTTTTTTTTTTCTAATAAAAACACTACTGGGATTATAAAAAGACAGACTAATTAGAAAAAAACACACACAACAGGAATACTGTGCGTCATACGTGGGCTTTTGATGGTGAATCATCGTCGCAAAGCTCCGAATGGTTCCCCAATCATGCTTATATTAACGCCCAATATACTTGGCACCTATAATCATACTTACAACATTATTTTGCAACTGCATCACTAGAATTATTGCGTACAACTAGCACATTTTTGTTTAAAAAAATCAAACAAAATACCTATTTTTTTATCCAATAATAACACTACTGGGATTATCAAAGGACAGACTAATTAGAAAAACACACACAACAGGAATACTGTGCGTCATACGTGGGCTTCTGATGGTAAACCATCGTCGCAAAGCACCGAAAGGTTCCCCAATCATGCTTATGTTGACGCCTCATATACTTAGCACATATACCCATACTTACAATATTCTTTTGCAACTGCATTACTAAAATTACCGCGTACAACTAGCAAATCTTTGTTTAAAAAAATCAAACATAATACCTCTTTTTTTTGTCTAGTAAAAACACTACTGGGATTATCAAAGGACAGACTAATTAGAAAAACACACACAACAGGAATATTGTGCATCATACGTAGGCTTCTGATGGTAAACCATCGTCACAAAGCACCGAAAGGTTCCCCAATCATGCTTACGTTGACGCCCCATATACTTAGCATATATACGCATACTTACAACATTCTTTTGCAACTGCATCACTAAAATTAACGCGTACAACTAGCACATCTTTGTTTAAAAAAATCAAACAAAATTCCTCTTTTTTTGTCCATAAAAACACTACTGGGATTATCAAAGGACAGACTAATTAGAAAAACACACACAACAGGAATACTGTGCATCATACGTGGGCTTCTGATGGTAAACCATCGTCGTAAAGCACCGAAAGGTTCCCCAATCATACTTATGTTGACGCCCCATATATTTAGCACATATACTTATACTTACAACATTCTTTTGCAATTGCTTCACTAAAATAACCGCGTACAACTAGCACATCTTTGTTTAAAAAAATCAAACAAAATACCGATTTTTTGTCTAATAAAAACACTACTGGGATTATAAAAGGACAGACTAATTCAAAAAACCCACACAACAGGAATATTGTACATTATACTTGGGCTTCTGTTGGTAAACCATCGTTGTAAAGCACCGAAAGGTTTCCCAATCATCCTTATGCCGACGCCCCATATACTTAGCACATATACTCATACTTACAACATTATTTTGCAACTGCATCACTAAAATTACCGCATACAACTAGCACATCTTTGTTAATAAAAATCAAACAAAATACCTCTTTTTTTGTCCAATAAAAACACTATTGGGATTATAAAAGGGCAGACTAATTAGAAAAACACGCACAACAGGAATACTGTGCATCGTACGTGGGCTTCTGATGATAAACCATCGTCGCAAAGCACCGATAGGTTTCCCAATCATGCTTATGTTGACGCCCCATATACTTAGCATATATACTCATACTTACAACATTCTTTTGCAACTGCATCACTAAAATTACCGCGTACAACTAGCACATCTTTGTTAAAAAAAATCAAACAAAATACCTTTTTTTTTCTAATAAAAACGCTACTAGGATTATAAAAAGACAGACTAATTAGAAAAACACACACAACAGGGATACTGTGCATCATACGTGGGATTTTGATGGTAAATCATCGTCGCAAAGCACCGAAAGGTTCCCCAATCATGTTTATGTTAACGCCCCATATACTTGGCACATATACTCATACTTACAACATTCTTTTGCAACTGCATCACTAAAATTACCGCGTGCAACTGGCACATCTTTGTTTAAAAAAATCAAACAAAATAACTCTTTTTTTGTCCAAAAAAAACACTTCTGGGATTATTAAAGGATAGACTAATTAGAAAAAGACACAACAGGAATATTGTGCATCATACGTGGGCTTCTAATGGTAAACCATCGTCGCAAAGCATCGAAAGGTTCCCCAATCATGCTTATGTTGACGCCCCATATACTTAGCACATATACTCATGCTTACAACATTCTTTTGCAACTGCATCACTAAAATTACCGCGTACAACTAGCACATCTTTGTTTAAAAAAGTCAAACAAAATTCCTCTTTTTTGTCCAATAAAAGCACTACTGGAATTATTAAAAAAACACACTTTCATGAAACAATTTACCTGTAATTATTAGCACATTTATGTTATTGTGCATTGTGCGTGGGCTAAGAGAAGCCTTTGAGCCATAGAAGTAGTCATGGATGTTTTTCACGCAAAACAAATGCCCAATAGTAGTTTTTCTGTCCAGTAATAATCTCACTCCCAAGTAAAGTGAAAAGTTCAATAATCCTGAACAAAAAATGAGATGTTAATGCATCCAATGAATACACAACCGCTGAAAAGACACAGCATAGGTCAAGTACAAAGTTGTTCAGAATGTAGCTGCATTGTTAAGATGCATCCTCCATGATAGTGAGGGATTAAATAGGTTCAAAAGGGATGGATTTCTTAAGAAGAGAAATGGATTTAAGAGATTCATTAATATCTAAAAGTTGATAAGCAAAGTACATGAACATATTTAAACATGGCAAAATTATGATTTAAGAAAACATGTATAAATCAGACGAACTTACTACTATCTATTACTTGATAGACTGCTGTAAAGGGAAAATTTATGGAGTTAGTTCGAAAGTCATTCACATACTAAAAGAAATATTACACATTGTGATATTGTGGCCATGAATTTTTTTTTAAAAAAAAACCACTTGCAGAACATGTTTTTTCGGCTAACAAGAACTCACCTTATTTTTGAAAGTTTTTTATTCAATACTTCCCAAGGTTTATCGTCCCCTCCAGTTAAGATCACCTACAACAAAGTGTTACAATATTCCATGGTGAAACAAAGCATCTAACTCAGCTAAGTAGAAACAAAAATGAAAATATAACCACTGTTTCATTTCTATATGGTTACTCTAGGCTATATAGATATTTTGCTTTGGTTAGACAAAGCAAACATCAAATATCATACATTTTCTTTTTCACATCAAAGGCTTTAGGTATATTCAAAATCTCAAGGTTTATAACAATCCCTTAAGTTAAAATAAGGTAAAACAACCAACCTTCTTCAATTAAGCAAAAACACCATTCTCAACAATCATACTATGACAACCTTCATTATATACTCTATAACGTTTTATCCACTTATCCAAATCAAGTCAAACATACCTCAAAATGTTCCTAAAACAATTATCTACAAATTTCAACTCACAAGGTTCCAGAATTAAGTCCATTTCATATGGTTAAATTAGCAAACAAACAGTGTACACAAACTGCTCAAACAGTATTCCAGTTTTAGAATAAATTTTACCTAGGAAATTTCTATGACTTTTTCCATGTAACCTGTAAACTCTAAACTTTCTAAGACATTATTTCAGTAAAAGAGTTTCATTCACCCCTTCAACCTAGCTCCCTTAAAAGCTTCCAAATAGTTCATGGTAATGAACATAACAAAACCGTATTTTCAGGAGTATTATGCAACCAGCTTTAGTTCATTTAATTTCTGTAGCTTTGTTTGCATTCAAAACCACCCAAAATCAGCTTCACAACTCTTATAATATATCATGCCATGCTTTGGTTCAGCGATTTGAGTTTAATACCCTGCAATCACAACAATTCCATAGCTATAACTAAAGAACAAAAATTATAGGGACGTGTACTGCAGCAAAAATCATCACCTAGACCACACTGCACAAGGAGCAGGTATCAAAAATGCAATCACTCATTTAAAAATAGTGATGCAGAAATCCATCCAACTAGGCCACTCTTCTATTATCCAGAACTTACTTCCTCTCTGTAGACCATAGTGCTCTTAAGAGCTTTCCAGGTCAACTAAAACCTAGTCAAAATAAATGAGAGGTCAACTAGCACAGAGAGAGACTCATGCTCTTTCCACACCCGACTCAAAAATTGTTTCCAGCATTTCTTTCATTCCATTTTCAACTTATCTTCTTACTTTACATAACCTTTGTGTGATCTATTTTTGCCCTTCCTTTCACTGCATTTTATTCGCATAAAATGAATAGCAAAATTTCACCAAAACATCTTTAAGCAAAACAGTTAACATCCCAACCCCAAACAATGTGTAATAAGAAAATTTTTTCCAGAGACTTTAACGGTTAATATCCCAACCCCAAACAATACTTGTATTAAATGAAACCTTGTGATGCCCCGAATACTTTTTTGTTCTAAGGGAAATGATCTTACCTGAGCTTTGAAGATATCCACAAGTTCAAAAGTTGCAGAACTCTCTTCTTCTTCTTCTTCGCTCGCGCTCTCTTACCACTTCTTTTTTTTTTTTATCCTATGCTTCAAAAGAGGTTGACAGTGAGGGAAGGTAAGGTGTTCTTTACAGTGATAAGAAAGAGGCGAATACAGTAATTGACACTGACTGAGACTATCCACAAATGGTGAAGGGATAGAAGGTGAAAGACGTTGACAGTAATGGAGCGAATGAGCAACTCGGAGAAGAAAAGCACGATGGTTTTTCGACGATGGGGGAGGTGAATGGGCAACAAAAGCTTCAACAATGGCAATGGTTTTTTCATTGAGGGAGATGAAAGAGCAAGGCAAGATGGTGGCGTGAAGAAACCGAACAATTCGTATTGGTAACCGTGAAAACATCAACTCACGTCTCGTCTGTACATTTTTTCAAAGAAGCCGAAACCCGGCTTGGCTTCAAAAGCTGTAAAGCCGAAGCCAGATGAGGACAAAACGACGTCATTTTGCCTTTTTTTTTTTTTTTTGGTGACTAGCAACGTGGATGTTCCCTGACCGCGCAATTGCTGGGTACATTGATCGCGGCCGCAAAAGGGCCGCGCAATTCCCGCGCAGGAATTGCGCGGCCCCAAGTCCAACTTCTACTAGTTATCATGGGTATTATTATTATTGACAGTAGAAGCCTCGGGATTCATGATTTAAGAAAGCAAGTGAACTCGGTTGAATGGCGTATGCCACGTCAAGTTTTAGAAAAATCCTATAGTGCATTTAACACTAAGTTTAGTTGGGTGAAACGTAAAACGAAAAGAAGAAAGTGGTAGAGGAAAATTAGATCTAAATATATAAAATAGTAATTATTAGGGTCAATGTTGTCAATATTATTGTATGACAAGCTACTTCAACAAGTGTTCTTGATATTCTGACAAAGATTTTTAGAAATTACTTCCTCTATTCATAAATAACTGACTTAATTATAAAAATTACGCATATTAAAAAATTATGAAATTTTATAGCAAAAATGATTAAAATATGCATTATACCCTTTGAAGTACTTTTATTATCTTTCTCACCTCATTAATTTGAATCACACAACTCCTTTAATTACATCACTCTAATAATTATATATATCTCTCTTTTCTCACATATGTCCTTTGTCTCTCCCTTTCCACTCTTTGTATTAGAGTCTTCTTTTCACCCATATCACCTCATTAAATAACACTTTTGACTATTTTTATAGTATAACGTGATTTCATTGTTAATTAAAATAACTTCAGTATGGATAATTGTAATACTAATTAATTGATAAAAAAAACTGTGATAAGGGTAAAATTGAGAAAAAATAATTAAATACAACCTACATTTAAAAAGTGAACAGTTATTTTTGGACAAACCAAAAAAAAAAATTAAGCCAATTATTTGTGGACAGGGGGAATACTTATTTTGGTAACGTTTGACACAGTAATACTTCAGTTGGGTTAGGAAAAAAATTCTACCAAATCTAGAATGAATCCTAGTGAAGATTTAATGAAGATTTTATTTGCAAAGACAATAAATCCAAGTGAAATTGGAACTGCTAAGATTTAGTAATTATATTAATATATTTGTTTAGCAGTCTCCTAATTCAACAAGGAAACTACTATTACTCTGTTTAGAAGAACAAAAGCCGACCAAAAAGCTTTGAAAAGGTGAGAGAATTTGTATGGATCAAAGGTAGTATTCTCTGAAGCGTTGGTCGAGTTACAAAGTGAGGATTTCATGCAAAACTATTGAGTGGTTTTGAAGCATACACCATAGATGAAACTTTCTTATATTCATTGTTAAAGTATGCTTTAATGATTTAAGTAAACAGGTCTAACAATCAGTATCTTTTTGGAGGAACATGGATTATTCATCTTCAAATCAAATACTTTTTTAGTGGGAAGGTTTCTTGGAGTAAAACGAAGTACTGTTGTGCTGTAGCAATGAAGGTTGAGTGGAGTTCACTTGAGGTAATTGGGTCTAACAAATATCTTTTGAAAATTTGACAAAAGAATACCAGCGTGATATTTTATTAGAATCCACTAGAGATCACTTGATGAATTGAGATAATTGTGTGTTCCTTCTAACTTTAGTTAAAGTTTAGTGAATCTTTTTACTAGTTTAAGACTCGCACACGTAGGCTTATTGATAGTAGAACTGTATTAATAATTTCTTGTGTTTATTGAACTTATTACTTTGCAGTCTGTCAAATTAACACAACTATAATAGGAAAGTTTAAAAAAACTACAGGAGATTGACAAACCAAACCACACAATGAGTATCAGAGAAGTTCACTGTATTGAAGGTACTATTAATTTAGCAGGTAAGATCTTAGTAGTTAGTTTGAAAATTTATGTTTGGATCAATGAAGAAAAAAGTTCTGTCCCTCAATCACCATTGTTAGAAGGAGGATCCAAATATGCTTACTGGAAAACCAAAACGGAAATCGTTATCAAAAGCCATGACACTACTACTAGGATAGAAACCTCTAACAATGCCAAGTACAAGTACTAGTGTGGAAGAAAAAATAACCTATGGATTTGTTGACTAATGCTGAATGTCATTTTGATATTACTATCAATAAAGTATTGAATGCAATTTTTGCTACTGTTGAATCCAAGGAATTCAAGTTGATTTCAACATGCATAGCTGCTAAAGATGTATGTGAAAAATTACAAATAGTATTTAAAAGAACAAGCACTCTGTAAAGATATCAAAGTTGCATATGTTAATAACACAATTTAAAGAAGTAAGGAGAGGTGAATATGAAACTGTTACTATTTTTTGTAACAAATTAAGCGACATTGCAAATCAAGCATTTCAATTTGGAGAACAATATTTTGAAGAAAAGTTTATTTGTAAGATATTGAGATCTTTACCTCCAATATTTCATGCCAAAATTGCTGTTGTTGAAGAATGTAGAGATTTATCTCTGATGAGATTAGATGAGCTAATAAGCTCTTTGCAAACATATAAGATAAATCTTCAATCACAATCAAAGTCCAAAGATAAACGAATTGCATTAAAATCTAAAAAGGATTCTAGTGATAATAAAGATTTTGATGATTAAATTGGTTTACTGACAAGAAGGTTCAACAAAATGTTAAGGAAACGAAAGCAGATGGATAAATCCTTTGGTAGACCATTCAACAAAAAGACTAAAGTTTCATAGAAGATCAACACTGAGCAGAAATTCACATATAATAAGAATGCACCAAAAGGACATAAATGCCGAGAATGTGGTGGAATTAATCATATTCAAATTACTTGTGGAAATCTGAAGAAAAAGCCAAAAAAAATATGTGCTACAATACTAACTTGAGTAATTGTGATGACACTCCAAATTATCCCGCTGAGTATAGCACTGATGGAGATGATGAGTTTGGACAATCAAGTAGCATTGCCTTTAATGCTATTTGTTTAGAAGGATTTAATCCCAAAGAAAGAAACACCAAAAGAACCAACAGAAGATGATATTGACGATTCTAATAATGATGATCATCATGATGATGATGAGGAAGTAATGCATGAGACACTCTTATAGAAATGTGAGTTGATCTATTCAAAATGGCTTGAAGGTGTAGAACAAATTATGGTATTGACAGTTCGAAGACTTCAACAATTGAATAGTTCACAATAACAAGAGATCAAGAAACTTCAATAATAAGTTCAACAAGATGAAGAAAATATGAAAGTTAGTAATCAGAGGTTGCAGAAACAAGTCAAATGCTAATAGACGTTGAACTAGCTATTAAAAAGCTGAACTTTGGTGAAGCCAAATTGGATAAAATTCTTTCCTTTGGAAGACACCCATACGATCGAATTGGACCGGGTTGTGATGAGTCTAATAAAACTACTATTGCAAATTAGATTTTAACAGTTGATGAGAAGAAAGGACAACTAAAGAGGTTCAAACTAAGACTAAGAAACCATCTATGTATTGTGATTACTGTTTTCTTGCAAGTAATAGGTGGAAGAACTGTCTGAAAATGTTTAACGATCTTCAACATAGTTGGATGTTTGTCAAACTCAAGTTTGACAAAAGTATGAAATTTTCAAAGATGAAACACACGTGGATCAGAAAATCCACAATAAAGCACATATTATTTGTATGTCTTTAAAAGCTGTCATGGATGATGTATGGTATCTTGATAGCGATTGCTCAAAACATATGCTAGGTAAGAAGGAGTTTTCTGTGAACTATGAATGCAAAAAGGGTGGTTCTATTACATTCGATGATGGCTTAAAGAACAAAGTTGTTAGAACCGGCATGTTAAACATTGAAAGTATGCCTAAACTTAAAACTTTACATGTTGATAGGTTGAAAGCCAATTAATTAGTATAAATCACCTGTGTGTTGACAACCTACTTGTTAATTTTAATAAAGACAAATGTCTAGTAGTTGATAAAATAAGAAAATGTGTGATTTTTGGGAATAAAACATCTGACAATTGTTATCAGATGTACACATCTAATAATGATAATTGTACGTTGGCTAAAGCTGATGAAATTCATCTATTGCATCAAAAGTTATGGCATGTGAACTTCAAATAGCTATATGAATTGAGCTCAACAGGTGCAATTCGAGGGTTACCTAACCTAGGTAAATCTATCAAAAGATTGTGCAATTCTTATCAAGGTGGAAAACATATCAAATCATCACATATAAGAGTTCAAGAAATTGTTACAGCAACAATTCTTGAACTTGTGCACTTGGATCTATTTGGACTAACATAAACAGAAAGTATTTGCAAAAAAAAAGTTATGTCATGGTATGTGTTGATGATTATTCTAGATTCGCTTTGGTAAATTTTCTAAGTCAAAAGTTAGATGCATTTGAAGCATTTCAAAAGTCATATTTAAATTTGCAAATTCAAAAAAGAGCAAAGCTGAAATACTTAATAAGTGATCGTAGAAAAAAGTTTAACAATAAATTATTTGACGAATTTTGTGTTGAGAATAATATTCAACAGGAGTTTTTTACACATAATATACCTCAATAGAATAGTATTGTTGAACGCAAGAATTGAACCATACAAGAGATGGCAAAAGTCATGCTTAATGCCAAGAAGATGTCAAATAGATGGTGGGAAAAGGCTGTGAATACTCCAATGCACATCATTAATAGAATATACTTTAGACTACGTACCAACAAGACAGATTATAAAATGTGGAATGGTCGAAAATCATAGCTGAACTATTTTTATATCTTTGGAAGTAAACGTCACATTCTAAATAACAAAGAACACCTGAGAAAATTTGATGAAAGAAATGATGAAGGAATCTTTTTTGGATACACAAACTACAGTAAAGCTTTTCAAGTGTTCAATGAAAAAAGTCAAGTGGTCATCAAATCTAGTAACGTTGTTGTTAATGACATCCCATTAGAAAAATTGAAGGACCCCATATAGTTGAATGAGGATGAGGAACCTATATAGGCTGATGAGAAAATAAGTACAACAGAAAAGGTCAACACTATTGAGGAAGCAAACTCAAATAAAAAATAGAAGGATGTTCAACGAAGACGTCTATCTTAAAAAATCAAGAAGAATCATCCCTATGATTTGATCATTGGAAGACTTGATGATTCTAGAAATACTAAAGAAAGGCCAAAAGTGGATTATAAGGAAATTGTCAAATACTCCTATTATACTTCAATATTGGAACTAAAGAATGTTAAAGAAGTTTTGACATATGAGCACTTGATTGTTGTAATACATGATAAACTTCGACAATTCGAGAGGAATGATGTGTGGGAATTTATACCTAGACCGAAATATGGGAATGTGATTGGTACTAAATTGATATTCCATAACAAGACTAATGACCTTGGTAATATTACCAAGAACAAAGCCAGATTGATTTCACAAGCTTACACATAAGTTGAAGGCAATGATTTTGATAAAACATTTACTCCTGTAGCAAGATTGGAATCCATTAGATTATTACTTGTTATTGTGTCCACCAAGATTTTTACATTTCAACAAATAGATGTAAAAAGTACTTTCTTAAATGGTTTCTTCCAAGAAGAAGCATTTATTGAACAACCCAAAGGATTTATTAATCCAGGATCTCCTAATCATTTTTACAAACTGTTATAGATTAAAGCAAGTATCAAGAGTATGATATGAAAGACTGATAAATTATCTAATAAAAAGAGGTTACAAGTGAGGGGGAGCAAATAAGACTATGTTTATCAGGAAGTTGAGAGTAGACTTTATTGTTACACAAGTCTATACTAATGACATTATGTTTAGTTCAACTTTGAGGCAAATGTCAAAAGACTTTGTGAATTTATGCAAACAGTGTTTGAAATGAGTATGGTTGGTGATCTAACATTTTTTTTTTTTAGATTGCAGATTAAACAAATGAATGAAGGAATATTTATCTCTCAACCAAGTATGCCAATAACTTAGTGAAGAAGTTCAACATAGAGGGATCAAAGTCTGTCAGAATGCCTATAAGTGTTAGTCAAAAGCTTTCAAAGAATGAAAAAGGAAAGATGTAGATAAGCATTTATACAGAAAAATGATGTCGGATTGTTATATCTGATTGCAAGTCGGTCCTGACATTTCATATAATATGATAGTCTATGCATGATATCAATCAAGTTCTAAAGCATCACACTTGAAGGCTGTCAAACGAATTCTAAAATATATTTGTCATTCTTTTGAGTACGAGATTTATTTTATCAAGGATTTAAGTACACATCTACTTAGATTCAGTTATGGTAATTAGGTTGGAAATTATGATGACTAGAAAAACACTTCTGGACAATATTTTTACCTTGAAAATAATCTTGTGTTATGGTACAACAAGAAACATAATTACATTTCGTTTTCAACTACAGAGTAGAATACATTGCTATTGGGAGTTGTTATACTCAATTGTTATGGATGAAGTAGATGCTGGAAGATTATGGTATTGCACAGAAAGAGCTGCTTGTTTACTATAACAACACAAGTGTAATAGATATATCAAAGAATTCAGTTTAACATAACAGAACAAGGCACATTGACATTAGACATCATTTCATCTAGGAGCTTGTTGAGTAAAGGATTGTACAGATTGAATATGTTTCAACTCAGAACTAACTTGTAGATATTTTTACTAAACCTCTTGATGCTACACAATTTAAAGAATTGTGAATTGCATTAGGACTTTGCTCACTGTGACATACATTCTTGTTGTGTCAAACTATATAAACTATCACTTTTGTTGTTTATTTTTGTTTTGTTAAAAACAGAAAAAAAAAAATGGCCCTCGTGTTGGAAGCATACAGAAAGTGTGATATGACTTGAATTATGCAAAATTGCTAATATGAGTGAATATCCACCAATCATAGTTCACGGGAACTAGTGCCTTTTTTATTTTAGCAAGCAAACTAAGGGCAGTTATAGGAACTTAAAAGTTGTGAACCTCTAATAGCAATCAAACCCTTTCAACTCTGGTCATAACTCCTTCTACCATTGCTATAGAATCTCTCTTTGCATCAAATATCTCCTACGAACTCTTAAGACGCATAAAATCTACATGGAAAAGAAGCCTCATTGCTATGTTCAAAGGGTGATCATGATGGAAACCAGTGATTCAAATACCTTGGTTACAAAGCCGTCAGACGTCTCTCTAGTGGCCGCTATCACATCGACCACAATTGGTAACATTACTGAAGGCCATTCTGCTTTGACAGACATACACATAATCTATCTGGACCTTGATGAGTGCCAATTTTAGAAGGCTTTCATTTGACTTAATATTTAGTTGAGGGGCGTTTACAATTAAATGATCTCCCTATAATTATTTTTGTATTTGTAATTTTATGTATTTTGATCAAATCAATAGATAGGCATCTCGTACATGAAATATAAAATGTGACATTGTAATAGCGCATCCTATGTTAATTCTCTTAAGCCAATGAAAGAATCAAAAGTCAATTTAGGATGAAGAAAATAAAAGAAAATCATCAAGCACCTCCTTGGACCGCCTTATATATATGGTTGCCTTCATAGTGTCTTATATATTATAATTACATAATATAGAAGAAATATTAAATTACATTCAAGAGGAATGAGATGAGAAGATAAAGTACAACTAGAATAATAGAGAAATTCCCGACATGCATGCCTATTTTAAAAATACAATAAAATAAATTCTTAGGTCAAAGGGCTACTACTATGCACTATGCTCAAACAACATGAAAATCACACCATATTAAAGAGCACATAAAATTGAGACATTTTTAAAGTTAGTTTGTTTTGATGAGATCTTACTCATAGGTTTCATGCAAACACCATGCAGGGGTCAAGGGGGCTACACCCCCTTGGGGGGGGATAAGGGGGCAGTGCCCCATTTGCAGGGTCAAAGGGCAAAGCTCTTTGTGGCTGTCTCGCTAGCTAGTTAGTAAGCGGGGTCAAAAGACAGTGCCCTTGTGGGGTGCGGGTTGGAGCCTCATCTCCAAAACGATAAACAAAATTTACCAACTCATTTCCTTTAATAATTTCAGAAATCATCAAGAAAAACTAACCAACACTTTGAAAAATAGGTTTTGAAACAATTTCAAAAGTACTCTTGAAAAGTTTAACCTTTTCTAGTTTCATAAGTCTTGACCAATCCCATTTGTAAAACAATTTTACAAATTTTATCAAATAAAAGCCCCATAAGTAATGAACACAAGATCATATAAAAACATACAATCCAAATAAATGGGTCAAAATATGATACCATATACTATACATAGCGTACAATCAACTAGAATCTTAAGGCTTAAATAACACATATAATTGATTGGGACTCGTTAATGGCTATGATACCATTGCTAGGAATTTTTTCTTAATTGGGTTAAGTTAAATTGGACTGTCCAATTAATTAAAAAATGCCTAGACCAAACTAAAAAACACTCTTTGAAGTCCAATTTAAATTGATCTTAGAGTGCGACCTAATAGGTACTTGTAATGTTGGTTATGATAACTCTTTGTCACAAATAATGAGCGGCATCTAACAACACATAATTATTTCTAAATTACAAATAAATAGTGATTTGACATAATCACTATAATGACTGAGTAATTAATACCTTTATCCTTGATATCTAGATTGAATATAAGTCATAAAACATGTCACACTTGTATTATTCAATTTATATATTTCCTTATTCTTGAGTAGACTAATTAAAATGATATCAATATTCCCATATCGGTTCATTTGTTTATGGCCATATCAATCAGTCTTATTCAATTAAGAGGCCCAAAATATCACTCCTGCTATATAAAAGGAACAAATTCTATCTTGATCGTACTCATCTTTTCTCATAGTTCATAATATACTTAATTAGTACCTTCATTATTTGTTCTGTTACAGATAGGATTTGTCACATCAAAGTGTATTATATGCGATATAGGAAATTTTGTATGATCTCAAGTCAAAGGATCACATATACCATGATAGTTATTAAAATCACTTATGACACTCATACAACATTCCATGTAGTAGCAGGTCAGTTTAGTATATTAATTCTCTAATCATGTACTCATGTGTTAATTTGATTTCATATATTTATAACCATTCTAGTTACAAAAAACAACATGTACTAGTCTTAACGCATTATTATTGTCCTAATCTATAGTAATGCTTGACTAGAGACACTTTAAGAATAGTGCCATAACTATTTTAAGAATATTATTATACATGATCTTGTTATGCAGATAAAGATAAAATATAATAATGAGAATGCTTTTTATTAAATATAATAATGATACAAGTATACTCCAACAAAAATGAAGTAAATATGGATATAAATATATCATTTATATCATTTGAATAGAGTAAAATGTAGAAAGAAAGTAGATCAAGAGGGAAATGTTGCGAGGGAGAGAGGATGAGAGAACAATTGCCAAATTTGAACTCTTTTTTTTTTTTTTTGAAGAAGAAGAAGAAGAAGTTATTTAAGAAAAAGAATAAAGGGATACAATGATAAATTAAATTAGTAATTCTCTTTCATCCACTTCTACTTCTCCTCATACCAACAAAAAGAAAATAAAAAGAAATACTTCTCATATGTAAAATATTTGTTCTTTTTCCACTTTGCCTTCTCCTCTTCCTCCTCTTCTGCAAACCAAATGATGTACAGACCTTGTTGGATAAAAAAAAGTGTTTCTACTAAAATAGTAATTTACTTTTGAATTTGATAATAATTACTCCTTCCATCCCAAATTATTTGTCTTATTTGACCAATTACGTGAGTATTAAGATAAGTAAAATTTTTAATTAATCAAACATTTTTTTTCCATTTTTACCTTTAAAAGTCAATTTTACTCTCTTTCTTAAGTAGTATTCAAATTTTAAAGTTTTGATTATTGGAATATATGCCCTCTAGACTAGTTTATCTGATGTAATTATCGAATTTATTAATAAAATAATTTGTTCTCAAAATTTATTTGTAAATTTACATGTTATTTGTACACAATTTTCGTTTAGAAATGACCTATTGTATTTAAATAAGTAATCCATATGAATGGTAGTCTTTCACAGTAAAGTATGAATCACGGGTTACTTAACAAATAAATATTTGTTCTTAATCGATTGATGAGAATGAGAATCTCATCATATATAAGTTATTATGTTATAAATTTCAAATGGAAAATAGCTTACCTTTAGCCAGTGAGTAGTCCACTCACTTCATAGCATGAGCGTATTTCATATACGTAGAACAAGACCTATAATAGTGGTTTCTAAAAGTACTATTTTAAAAAAATCCAAACTATTACTACTACAACATAGACTAATACTCTACCGCTTGAGTATGAATTGGTAGTCTGACGAAGTTGGAAGCATATACTTTGATATACCGTAGTTGAGGTTCTTTTGTAGAACCAATATACTTGTATATTGGGTATATATGACTAGTTAGTTAAAACAGACTTGTACAAGATAATTTCTATACTATATCATCCCTTATGACTGTTTAAATAATCTAATTATCTAGGGCCTTGGAGAACATGACTTGGATGTTTACTTTAGGGTAGCTCCCTTGAAAAGTGAAAATATTCCAGGAGTCATATATCATTGGATTAGAGGTCTAAGGATGGTAGATGTCTATTAGAGAGGCGTTAGTACACTCTTCTTCTCTAATTGCATGGCGATGCATAGAGGGATATTTTAGTCATTACACCTGTAGGTCGAAGACTTTGCTAACGCAGTATTGTCCTTGGGGTCACTATTTCCTTATGGTGATATTAAGAAATATTTAAAATGTAAAATATAGCTATTTATATAACAGAGGTATTTTGGTCATTTTAGTAACTAAGACGATGTGTTTTTTTGTCCCCAAAATGGCCCTTAAGTCATGAAAGATTTGGGTTAAGAAATTGGTCTTGATAATTATGAATTTTTATTTTATTAGTTTAATTTATTATTGGACTAGATTAAAATAAAATATCTGTGAGAGAGTATTTATTTTATCTAATTTAATTGGTTAATTAATTATTTAGGGCCTAAGGCTCAAATTGAATAATTAGAAAATTAATCTAAATATAAAGTAGATAAAAGGTATGAAATTTTATATTGGTCTATTTGGGCATATTAATTATTTATTGGGTGTTTAATAAAGCCTAAAAAATAAATAAATGAGATTTATTATTTATGGGTGTTCAAACCCAAGAATAAATAATTTATCTGGCCCAATGAATAAGACTAAGGGTAAAATAAATTTATTAAAATATATATATATTAAATTAATTAATTATTAATTAAAAATTAAAATTAAAAATTAAAAAAATAACACGGGATGGAACCCATGTTGTTTTGCGTGCAGAATAATAGAAAGCATGAATGCTTTCTGTTTGCACGCAAATGTCTTCTCTCTCAGGGATGGATTGAAATGCATTATACATGAATTGAAATCAGAGGTTGGTGCTTGGTCTTCTAGTGGTTGATTATTCACAGAAGAAAGGCAAAGAAAATAGCTCTGCGTATTTCATTTTGTATTCACAGAAAGCTAAACCCATCTTCGATCAAGCCTTCAAGGCCTATCAAAACGCAAACTTTAAGCCTTCACTGGTTATGCTACGAGCATCATTTCAAAAGATCAAAAGTTTTGCGTGGATGATACGCAGTAGACGTTTGTAAGGACGTGAGCCACTTGCCTCAAATATCCTTAGATAGACATCTACACCAGTGCGAAGAGGGCCATTTAATTATAGAGGTAAATTTTTTATTTTTCTAACATTTTTTGTTTTGATGATTTTTGCCATTTTAAGCCTTTAATTGGTATCAGAGCTATGGTTTGGTAAATGTAGGAAGCATGTTAGGCTTAATTAAAATAATAAAATATTTGTTTTGGTTGAAATATGTGATCCTTTGTGTTTACTGGTATGGGTAGTTTCACTATAAGTTTTGTGAGTGGAAGCATAGGAATAATGTATTTTGATTGCTTTGTAGATATCGTGTAAGTTCAATATTTTTTTAAGGGTATAGTCGGTTATTTGGATGATTTTTGAGTGAAAATAGAAGAAAAATTGCAGAAGAATTCGCAAAATGCATTTTGGAGAAGAAGCACTGTGCAAGCCAGCTATCAAGCCGAGCCATCGAATGAGCCGAGTCGCATGTTGATGTGTGTGGAGCCGTGAGCTGTAGCTCAGAGCCATGCACGGCTCACAGCATGGCGAGGAAGGCTTCTCATAGAAACCCTTCCGCGAGGAGGCAAGATTTGCCGCGGTCAGCAATTTTGACTGCGGCAAGGGGCGGATGCAGTCCAGCCCATGGGTATTTCCATAGGGCGTGATTCAGTGTGGCGGGTGCATGGTGTTAGGGATATGCCGTAGAGTCAATTTGTACTTAGACTATTGCCGTTATATTTTATATAATAATATGAGGTTTTTCTTTTCATGAATAGTGCATTTATTTTGTGGTCATCAAGTACGTGACTTGATAGTAAAACCCTACAATGAATACAATGACTATTCTAAAACTGTCCCTGATCGATTATTATTATTATTGGAACAATAATAAATTAATATTAGTATGTTTATGACTTGATGATTATGTTTTACTAATCATGAATATTTGTGATATCGAGTCAAAACATAAATAAATGTTAGAGAACATTATATTGGACATGACCCACTGTGAGAGTACTTCACGGAACATGTCATAAGTACTTTCTAGCCATAATGATATTAAAAGTCCTTCGACCTAATTTCATCATAATTTCCTACTTGATAAATTCTATATTTTGACATTGTCTAAAGTTGTCTTTAATCAGATAATAAATTAGACTACTGTTGGATATAAAATAAATTAATAAGAGGAATATGAATGATAGTGAAGGAATTTGTCCCTCTCAATTATGGGAGAAAAATCCATAGGCTCCTTGATAAGTTAGACTGTTAAAATGCATGTCCATGCTCAAATATATTAATCTAAGATATTTATATCATTTGTTTTAACAGTCTACTATGAAATCAAGAAATAATTGATTAAGCTTAATAAGGATGACATACTCCGTGCCTTATGCTTAATCTGGATATTGTGTAACAAAAGGACTAAATATAAAATTATGGATTGGTTCAAAGAGATCATCGATCTTTATTTAACCTGGATAGTTATAATGTTTTGCTAGAAACTGCTTATAACTTGTGCGCCATTTAAATATGATTTGGACACACTGCCAGTGTTAAATGAACCTATAGGGTCACACAATAATCGAACTTGTTAGGTTATTTTTCTGGTAACCAGATTTGATGAATTTGGAAATATGTCTAAATTAATCGAACTTAAAAAATTTACCAAATACAATGAATTTGGAAATATGTCCACATTCGATGTATCTGGATAATGTCTAGATTATAAGAATCTGACTCGGTAAATTAATTGTTTAAATAACCGAGATAATGGCATAATCTTATCATATCAGTTTTAATTTAATTTGAATTTAAATTAAAATATGATAAAATATTATTAGGGTTGGACTCTAAGAGGTTCGGAGGGTTTTAAGAAAACCCTAGCCGTCTTTTCAAGAGTCTAATTCTGTTGAGAACATTCGTGCCATTTTCTACCAGAGAAAAAAACCCTTTCAAACCCTAGGCGCTAGCACTCCCCGGGTGACGAGTGAGTTCGCGGTGTGTATTTGATAGAGGACGTTCGCGCACTGCAGCGTCTGGTGATCATTCGGGTTGCACGTGCAGCAGCACCATCGGAATCGAAGGATATCGATTTCACCAACCAAAGGTAATTCTGCATATCTACGATCTTCTTAATCATTTACTTGGATCCTTGGAAGGGATTCGTGGATATTTTTCGCGTTTAGGAGTCCACGAATCCTAACACATGGACCCAACCCGAAAATAAAATTAAAAAAAAATAGTTTTTGGTCCTATATTAGGCGAAATTATTTTTATTACAATAGTTAATATTCTTTGAATATTTTGCATGAAAAAAAATAGTAAAGAAAATTTTAAGATTAAATATGACTATTAATTAATTAATGTGTTTAATTCTATTATTTATATTCTTAGGTTAAAAGAATAGAAAAGTATGAAAATATTTACAGTTTTCTAGCATGCTTAGTTCTTCTTGTACCCTATGTGTGCGATTTTTCAAAGACCAAAGTCTTTGGGAATTTTGACAAAGAAAAATATTTTTCTTAAATCAAATGATTAATTTTAATTCGAATAAAAATTAATTATTGAATATTTTCTCAAAGGGTTTTTATCCTTAGCATAGAAAATATATTGAATTTAGGTATTTTTGTGAATTAAAATAGAAAACTATTTTGATTGAATTTTAACAAGATAAATTAATTTTGTCAAAACTTGATATTAAAATCTCTTGAAAGTTTTATTGAAAATTTTTCGAAATTATTAAGTTTATTAACTTAAATAAAATTAATCCATGAAAAAATTTCTCAAATGGTATAAATCTTGGCATAGAAATTTTTATGAATTTAGATATTTTATTTTGAGTTAAAAAAACTTAATTAAAATTTTCAAAATATATTTTCAAAGAAAAATTCTTATTTTAAATACTAAGTGGGAGAGGGGTTCCAACGGCCCCACGGCTTCCATCACGATTATCATTAAAGATCGTGTCACCTTGTGAGTGAACCTGTATAGGATGAAAATACCATAAGGATCTAAAACTAATGGATGTGTGTAATTAATAATTCGGAACACGTGCTATGATCGGCTAGCCCACGTTGGAGGTTATAGTGTGAGGAATGTCCATAGGAAATAAGAAGAAACGGTCATCCCATAATGAAGTTATCTTCTAGATCGTTACCTAGAAGGAAAATTAATTTGTAGTAGTTAACACACTTAACTTAGAAAGCTGTTAATCTTCCCAAAGAAGCTATGTCAGTTTTTTTAAAAGCCAAATTAATTATATTAAAGATAAGAGTGACAGAGTTAACTATTATCGGAATTAATATGAGGATAAAGTTACAAATTATTTTGTTTTTTCACAAATTGAATTTTCTTTTATTTTCGATATTTCAGAAATGGTTGGTAGAGGTTCTTTTAGTCCTTTGGCCATTATTCTCCGTGAGAATAAGCTAACGAGTCCAAATTATGTGGACTGAAAAAAGAACTTGGACATAATACTCACTATTGAGGAGTATAAGTAAGTCCTCTTTGAAACCTACCCTATTATTGGGGAGGGTTCCACCACGGAGGAGCGTGAGGCTGAAAAAGCATGGAAGAAGGTCAACGAAATAGCTCAATGTTACATGTTGGCCTCCATGTCTAATGTGCTCCAATCAAAACACGAGCACATGGTTACTGCATATGACATTAACCAATCATTAGCCACGATGTTTGCCGATAAGAGTCGGCCCGCAAGGTAGGAAGCTCTTAAGACGATAATAAACACTAAAATGGCTGTGGGAGCATCAGTCAGGGAGCATATGCTCAAAATAATTGCTGCTTTCGAGGAAGCGGAAGTCTTAGGGATTGTTATTGACCCCGAGAGCCAAGTGGATATGGTTCTCGAATCTCTGCCAGGCTCTTTTACTCAATTTAAGTTGAACTACAACATGAACAAATTAAATATGACTTTAACTGAATTGATGAAAAAGCTCCAGGTGGCGGAGAAGGTCATGAAGCCATGATCTAAGGCTATGATTACTAGGACTTTTTCTTCTAGAACTGGGCCCAAGCCCAAAAAGTTCAAGAAGAAGATGGGAAATGCATAGGCCCAGCCCAAGAACTAGCACAACAAGCCTAAAGGCAAACGTTTCAAATGCAAGTAGAAGGGACACTGGAGAAAGGAGTGTCTAGAACTTCAGGCTAAGAAAAACCCTACAAGTATTGTATCTAGAGTCTATTTCCATAGTTGGATCAACTTCCACTTAGATTGTTGATTCTGGTGTTACTGATCATATCTGTAACTCCTTATAGGGGTTTGGGAAGATAAGAAAACTTTAGAAGGGCGAGTATAGACTACGAATAGGAAATGAAGCACGAGTATGGGCATTTGCAATGAGAGAGCTGGATCTTGTTTTTTATTATAATAAAGTAGTTGTATTAAAGGATATTTTACATGTACCCAGTTTTAGACAGAATTTGATTTCAGTTACAAAACTAATAAATCATGGATATTCTATTTCTTTTCATTCTGGTATTACTATAGTAGAAATTGAGAAGTTTTATGTATAGGGCCCATGTATGGAAACTTATTTTTTTTTAAATCGTACAAACAATTAAATAAATAATGCTCAATTTGAACCTTTAAGTAAAAAGCGAAAGGCCATTGTCAATGACTTATATCTTAGTTATCTAAGGTTGGGCCATATTAACTCAACCAGAATTCAGAGGTGAATCCATGATAGGCCCTTGGGCTCATTAAGATTGAAAAGTTGGCCTTAGTGTGAATCCTGTCTTATGGAAAAAATGACCAAAAGGTAGTTTACCCAAAAGGGTGATAGAGTCAAGGAGATATTAGGTCTTATTCATACTGTTGTGTGTGATCCTTTATCTACTCAAGCTAGAGGGGGTTTTGAGTACTTCATCACTTTCATGGATGATTGTATAAGGTTTAGTTATGTTTACATGATGAGACGTAAGTCTGACTCTTTTAACAAGTTCAAAGAGTTTAAGGCTGAAGTGGAGCGTCGAACAAGTAAACTGATCAAAACCTTTCAATCAGATTGTGGTTGAGAATACCTCATCGGTGAGTTTAAGGATTACATAGTACATCATAGAATAGTATCCCAACTCTCTACGCTGGGTATATTCTAGCAGAATGGAATAGCTGAGAGAAGGAACATGACATTAATAGAAATTGTCCGAAGCATGATGTCTCATGCTACTGTTCCGATCTTTTTTTAGGGTATATTTTGGAAACAATGTCATACATTCTGAACTTGGTACCTTCCAAGTCAGTACCTAGAACACCTTATGAGATGTGGACTGGGCCTAAGCCAAATCTAAATCATCTCAGGATATGGAGTTGTCTAACTTATGTACTGATCAAAGGAGATAAGCTAGAACTAAGATTAGAATTATGCTACTTTGTTGGAAATCCAAAAAGGACAAAAGGAGGTTACTTTTATCATCCCAAGGAATAGAAAGTACTGGTAAGTACTAATGTTAGATACTTGAAGAATGATCAAAGTACTTCCACCAAAAGTTCAACAAGGTTGGAATTCAAGGAGAAGTTATTTTTGGAATTAACTTCTTCAGACCCGATTATGAAATAAGAAGAGGCACAACCTCAAGAACCTGTACAAACGGAACTTCATTGTAGTGGGTGGATACTAGAGTTCTGGAAAGATGGACAGGAGAGGCGTTCGAGTTGGTCTCTAACCATCAGGAATAAGATCTCACTAGATATGATGAAGCTATTGCTAATGCCGATGCAGATCTGTGGCATGAAGTAATGAAAGTCGAGATTGAGTTTATATAATTCAATCAGGTTTGGAATCTTTTAACTTCACCTGAAGAGATAAAACTCATTGGGTGTAAGTGGTTATACAAGAGGAAGAGAGGAGTGGATGAGAAGGTGAAAATCTTCAAAGCTAAGCTTGTGGCGAAATGGTGTACTCAGAAAGAGTGAATCGATTATGATGAAACATTTTCCCTGGTAGCCATGCTTAAGTCCATCCGTATCCTCCTTACCATTGCATGTCATTACGACTATGAAATATGACAAATGGATGTCAAGACGGCATTTCTTAATGGCCATCTTAACAAAGACATCTATATGTTCCAGCCGGAAGGTTTTATTGCTAAAGGCTAATGGTCTGCAAGTTTAAAAAGTTCATTTATGGACTTAAGCATGTATTTAGAATATGAAACATTTGTTTTGACAAGATTGTAAAATCTTACAATTTTATTCAAAACGAGGATGAATCATGCGTGTACAAGAAATTGGAAGGCATAAATGTGATTTTTCTTATCCTATATGTGGATGACATTCTACTCATTGGGAATGATGTAGGGACATTGTCATCTACTAAGATTTGGCTGTCTAGTCAATTTAGTATGAAGGACTTGGGAGAAGCTAGTTACATTCTCGGAATTAAGCTGCTTAAAAATAGAAAGCAAAGAGTATTAGGATTATCCCAAGCGACATACATTGACAAGATGCTGGCCAAGTTTAGCATGAACTTATGCAAGAGAGCTCTAATCTCTTGCAGACATGGGTTGTCTTTTTGTTCTAAGGACTGTCCTAAGTTTCAAGAGGAAAAAGACAGGATGAGTAGGATTCCCTATATTTCGACTGTGGAAAGTTTCATGTACACCGTGCTGTGCACTAGGCCAGATATCTGATTTGTTGTAGGCTTAGTTAGCAGATATTAATCAAACACTGGGGAGGTTCATTGGCAAGTTGTAAAGTATATTCTTAAATACCTCAATTGTACGAAAGATTATATGCTGATTTACAGAGTTGGTGACTTAGTTCTATTGGTTACATAGACTCAGATTTCCAAGCAAATAAGGATAAGAGAAAATTCATTAGTGGATATATCTTCACCTTGTTTGGAGAAGCTGTTTCATGGAGGAGTATCAAGCAATCTTGTATTGCTGACTCAACCATGGAAGCTGAGTATGTGGCAGTTTTGGAAGCATCTAAAGAAGCAGTCTGGTTCCAGAAGTTTCTTTCAGAACTTGAAGTTATACCACACATGGACAAACCGATTATGGTGCATTGCGATAACTCTGGAGCAGTCTCACAATCCAAAGAACCTAGGAACCGCAAGAAGGAGAAGCACATCCAGAGGAAGTACCACCTGATCCAAGATTTCATTCAGAAACGAAAAATTGTAGTGGAACAGATAGCTTTGAAGAACAACCTAGCAGATCCCTTCACCAAGCCTTTGGCTGAAAGAGTTTTCAAGATACACTTAGACACATAGGGGTGGATACCTACGAACCTTCTTAGTTTTAGAGTGCAAGTGAAAGATTGTTGAAATATATGCCCTCTAGACTAATTTATCTGATGTAATTATCGAATTTATTAATAAAATAATTTATTCTCAAAATTTATTTGTGAATTTACATTTTATTTGTGCACGATTTTCATTTGAAAAGGACCCATTGTGTTTAAATAAATGATCCATATAAATGGTGGTCTTTCACAATAAGGTATGGATCACGGGTTACTTAACACATAAATGTTTGTTTTTAACCGATTGATGAGAATGAGAATCTCAGCATATATAGGTTATTATGTTATGAATTCCAAATGAAGAATGGTTTACCTTTAGCTAGTGAGTAGTCCACTCACTTCGTAGCATGAGCGTATTTCGAATACGTAGAACATGACATGTAATAGTAATTTCTAAAAGTACTATTTAAAATAAACCCAGATTATTACTGTTATAGCGTAGACTAATATTCTACCCCTTGAGTATGAGTTGGTAGTCTGATGAAGCTAGAAACATATACTTTGATATATTGTAGTTGAGATTCTTTCATAAAACCAATATACTTGTATGTTGGGTATATGTGACTAGTTAGTTAAGACAGACTTGTACAAGATAGCTTCTAGGTTATATCGCCCCTTGTAACTATTCAAATGATCTAATTATCCAGGATCTTGAGGAATATAATTTGGATGTTTACTTTATAGTAACTCCCTTGAAAAGTGGAAACATTCCAGGAGTCGTGGATCATTGGATTAGAGGTCTAAGGATGGTAGATGTCTATTAAAGAAGTGTTAGTACACTCTTCTTCTCTAATTGCACGGCGATACGTAAAGAGGTATTTTAGTCATTACATTAGTAGGTCGAAGACTTTGTTAACGCAGCATTGTCCTTAGAGTCAATATTTCCTTATGGTGATATTATGAAATATTTAAAATGTAAAATATAACTATTTATATAGTATGGGTATTTTGGTCATTTTAGTAGCCAAGGCGATGTGTCTTTTGGTCCTTGAAATAGCCCTTAAGTCATGAAAGATTTGGGTTAAGAAATTTGTTTTGATAAGTATGGATTTTTATTTTATTAGTCTAATTTATTATTGGACTAAAATAAAATAAAAGGTCGAAAAGAGAGTATTTATTTTTTCTAATTTAATTGGTTAATTAATTATTCAGGACCCAATGCCCAGGTTGAATAATTAGAAAATTAATTTATATTTAAACTAGATAAAAGGTATGAAATTTTATATTAGTCTATTTGGGCATGTTAATTATTTATTGGGCTGTTTAATAAAGCTCAAAAAATAAATAATTAAAATTTATTATTTATGAGTGTTCAAGCCCAAGAATAAATTATTTATCTGACCCAATGAATAAGACCAAAGGTAAAATAAATTTATAAAAAAAATATGAAATTCATTAATTCATTAAATAAAAAAATTAAAATTAAAAATTAAAAAAACAACACAGGATGGAACCCGTGTTGTTTTACGTGCAGGATAACAAAAAACATGGATACTTTCTATTTGCACACAAATGTCTTCTCTCTCGGAGATGGATTGAAATGCATTATACATGAATTAAAATCAGAGGTTGGTGCTTGGTCTTCTGGGGGTTGATTATTCACAGAAGAAAGACAAAGAAAACAACTCTGTATATTTCATTTTGTATTCACAGAAAGTTAAACCCATCTTCGATCAAGCCTTCAAGGCTTTTCAAAACCCAAACTTTTAGCCTTTACCGGCTGTGTTACGGGCACTATTTTGGAAGATCAAAAGTTTCGCATGGATAATACGCAGTAGACGTTTGCAAGGACGTGAGCCACTTGCCTCAAATATTCTTATACAGACATTTATACCAGTGCGAAGAGGATCATTTAATCACAGAGGTAAATTTTTTCATTTTCCTAGCATGCTTTCATTTTGATAATTTTTGCCATTTTAAGCCTTGATTGATACACTCCAAATTACTTCTCTCCCCTGTTTAAATGAGATCAACTTGTTAGGAAAGAAATGGTTTAATATATTGAGAAATATAGTGCTCTTAAATGTGAGAAAATTTGGAATGTTAAATCTTAATTTTCTAAAAATATAGATAATTTGGGATAAAGATTAAATTAAAAATAAGACAGATAATTTAGGACGGATGAAATAATTTAGTAATGATGGTAAAGGCCTATTTGATAAAATTAAAATCTAAATATTAATATTGAATCTTGAAATTTAGAACATGAAGACTGAGTTTTGAAATTTGAATTTGAATATGATGATTAAATTAATTATAATTTTTTATATTATGTTTACATTAAATATAAACAATAACAAAAATTAGATAAGCATATAATGATATTCAATTTTCAAAATTACTCTACAATTTCTAATTAGTCAAGGTTATTCAATTTTATCCTTTTAAAACTCTATAAATAGTCAAATTTACTCAATCTATGTGAATTAGGTAAAAATGATATTTATTTAAGAATAAAGGAAGTATATGCCAACAATTGATGTGTTTGCATCAAACTTCAACTGGTTCAATTAGTTAGAAGCATCCCTTATCAGGTAATAGGTTTTAAATTTAATTTACTCCTTTATCTTTTTGTACATATATATATATATATATATATATATATATATATATATATATATATATATAAAGGGAAAATTCAAAGTTGAGGGATTTGAGCAAGGAGATTGAAGAGAAAGTACTACATGTAGCTCTATGTCTCCGGTTGGCGAAACTATTGGACTCTAATTTTTTTAATGATTTTGAATTATGTAGTTTTTAATGATTGGAAAAAGTTTGGAAACTTCAACTTTAGATAAACATTGATTTCAATCATAATTTGTAATTGCTTATTTTCAATAACAAACATTGAATGTAAATATTAAATTGTTATATTCCATTTATTTTTTTGTATATTACAATAATTTATATATTTTTAATAAAATATTTAATTGTTAAATATTAATAATTTTCCTCATTCATTTTTTTAGTATGAATTTTTTTCACCTTTTTATTCAACTATTCCAATATATATATATATATATATATATATATATATATATATATATATATCAATATGAATATAAATTGAAAAAGTCATAAATTGTTATGGAAGAAGAAAATCAAAATGATTTCATATAAATAAATGTGTTAAAAACATGCTTAAAATAAAATTGTAAAACATAGTTTGGCGTAGCAGTTGACAAACGTAATTGTACAACTTGTATTTTTATTAATTGTGATTGTAGAATATTATATATATTTTTTTGTTTTTTAAGTGAAAAAGACGGTAGACGTTACCGCTACCTGCTTGAATTTTCCTATTAAATACTATCATATATATCAGATCACTTAACAAACAGGACAAGTGCCAACTAGAGACAAACATAATTTTACAAGTTCGTAACTATTGCGAACTAAAGAGCAGTTTGCTTTAAATTAAAAGATGATTAATTAGTTAATCAAAACTAATTACGTAATATTTATTTTTAAAAAGCTAAATTTATACCTCTTCAATTTAAATCAACATATTTATTGATTACTACTTGTAACTTGACAAAAATGTCCAACCATTATTTTCTTGACTATGCTCCATTTTCTTGAAGGTGTAATTTGTTTTCTTTTTATTTCTTTTTTTCCAATAATAATAATAATAATAATAATAATAATAATAATAATAATAATAATAATAATAATAATAATAATAATAATAATAATAGTAGTAGTAGTAGTAGTTAGGGCTGTTCAAAATACGGTCCAAATCAATTTTTCGAACCGAACCGAACCGAATATATGATTTCGGTTCAATTTTTGAGAAAAACGGTTCGATTCAGTTCGGTTATGGATAAGGGTTTTTAGTTCGGTTCGGTTTTCGGTTCGGTTGAATTAATTCAACCGAACCGAAAAACCAAAATATGAATTTAAAAAAATATATTTTTTTAATAAATTAAAACTAAAAAATGGAAACCCTAAACACCTCTCTTTCATTTCACTCCCGACTCTATCTCTGTGCGACGTGCGTCTGTGCCGCCACCCGCCAAGCGCCAACTCCTCCTCCCGACTCCCTTCCCTTTCGGAGCTTCGCTTCCCTCTTTCACTGTCCAATGACCTCCATTGACTCTATTTCACTGTCCAATCCAACCTCCATCGACTCCATTTCGCTCTCCTTGATATCCCTTTCACCTCCGGTCCTCCACTCCATCCCTTTCAGTGTAAGGACTGCCGCGGTGCCGCTGCCGCCTGCCAGACTGGTGTTTAGTGAATTAGTGGGGTAAGCCACTCTTCTCGTCTCTGCTCTTCAACAGTTTGCAGCACCACAAGATTTTTGCTCTGTTTTTATTTTATTTTGTGGATTCTCAATGATTGTTTACCATTTTTGCAAATTCTATGGTTTGTTCAAGTTCTACTCTTAGCTGTTGTTATCAATGGATCTTGATTTTTTTTCCCCTTTTACTTTAATATGTTGGTGATTACTTCAATTCCTTGTGTGCAACGCCACGGCCACAACGGTGACTCTGATGTTTCTACTCTTTGATTGATCATCAGGTGAGCTCTGTAGCTGCTCTTCTATCTATTCTTGCTATATGTATATAAATGTAACGTGTAATTGTGGTTGTGGCCCTTGTGGGAGGCATGTGTGAATTTCTGTTTGCTTGCGAGTTTACTTACTCTGTGAAGATTCTAAGGAGTAGTGAGGAAATCAGTTTACCTTTTTTTTTCCCCACAAAAAATATACTTTGGCTGGTTTTATTTGGTTGTGTTTGGATGAAGTGGACAGACATGAAGGTTAGGATTTTTATAATTTGAGATAGTTTTTTGGATAGAATTATGTTAATAGCAGAGTATGAAGTATGAACTAGCTACAAAGAAACAAAAGATAAGGATATTTCAGTGAAATTTTAAGGGTTTGCTGTCACCTTGCAATGTGATTTCAGTATTTCCACAATGTGGTTTCATCAGTAGCTTTAGGTATGATCAATCACTTTTGTTGGCAGCTATTGATTGCTATGAAGGGCTAAAACCCCAAAGAAGAATGATATTAAGAATTTGATGTAGAGTGAAGAAGATTTTCTTCCAAATCAACATCTTTTATTTCTTTTGTTTGCAGAAATTAGATCTCCAAGCATGAATTTCTCATCTATGGTGGTTTCTTCTTAGCATATAAAAGGAACAAGGGACAGCATCATTTCTTCTATGAAAGTGATCACTGCATAAACTCTGAGATTCACATCCCATATCTAAATGGCCCACCAAAGAAACGTATTTGTTTTAGTCTTTTCACAAATGATTTGGTCTCGTTTACTGAGAGAATCCACTTTCTTGTTATTCTCATATTTTCATTAATTACCTCAACTAATTAGCACCTAGTTGGAAAAAACCATGTTGATTAATCCAACCTTCTTTTTGAGGGAAAATCCGGATGTTATTATGCTTATTTGGGTAAATTTAACACATTATAGTTAGTTGGGATGTAGATTTTTGTATTAACCTTATCATCATTCTCACAAGTCGTTAAATTAGTATATAATTCTCTATAGATATTACTACGCTACTTAATTGATTAAGCCTAATCAAACACAAGGATAAATATATTGATACTAAACAAGTCTTTTTTCTCTAACAAACTTCTTAAACATTCCATTCTTCTTATTATATATTAGTATTTAGTGCTACTCCTTTTCTTGGTTTTAAGTCAATTTCTACAAGTTTAAAACAAGTGTTACGTACCTTCTAATTAAGTCGATATCTTGAGTTTATAAACTGTTCTTATCTCCTTTTCTAGGCAGACTTTAAGATTTGACATGTCCTTTTTTTATGACTTGATATCAACTCAAGAGAAATATTTTGCGGAGCTGAGTTGCATTATGCCTAAACCATTAAGTGTTGGGTTAAATTAAAATGCTCTTCAGCTGGCTAATTATGCGAGTTCTTAGCTTGCATCTTTCATTTGTATTAGATTTTCATATCATAACTCTTGAGATTGGTGGGATGAAGTCCTAGAATTTCAAATCCCCTTGAATTATTTGAGTTAGGATTGGTTAATCATTATTTATCTTAGCATCCCATCTCTTGTTGTCTTGTGAACTTGATCCTTTGAAGAATTTGCCTAGTGATTATCATTTACATTTTTTACTTACAGCTTCTAAGTTTATTTACATTTTTAGTTGTAGAATGTCAGATCAAGCAAATAGTATCCGTAGGAGTAATTCACAAGATAATCCAGCAAGTCATGAAGGGTCTAATACTTCAAGCAACCAACGGAGTTCTAAGAAGAAAAGGGAAATAGCACCACGATCAATTGTGTGGTCACATTTTACTAAATATACAACTGAAGATGGAGAAAAAAAAAGCAAGGTGCAATTATTGCAGTCTTTCTTATGCAGCTGATCCTAGCATAAATGGTACTACTTCACTGAAAAATCACATGAAAGGCTATTTGAAAAATCCATACAATAATGAGGCTCATGCAACCCAACTAAAGCAACAACCACACTCACTTGCACATGGTGGTAAGGTCGGTTCAGTTGTTACTTGGAGGTTTAATCAAACTGATACTAGAAAGGCATGTGCATATACGATTATTGTGGATGAGCAACCATTTTTATTTGTTGAAAAAGAAGGATTTAGGCATTTCATGTCCGTTGCTTGCCCATCTTTCCAAATTCCATCTAGAACTACCATTACAAGGGATTGTTATGATATCTATTTGGAAGAAAAGACAAAATTGAAGGGTTTTTTGAGACATTCATCTAAGAGAATTTGTCTTACCACTGATTCATGGACTTCTGAACAGCAAATTAATTATATGTGCCTCACTGCTCATTTTATAGATGATGATTGGGTATTGCATAAAAGGATTCTAAATTTTTGTCCAATAGACAGTCATAAAGGTGAGGCGATTGGAAAAGGGGTGGAAAAATGCTTACTTGACTGGGGGATTGAAAATGTGTTTGCAATTATTGTTGATAATGCGAGTTCTAATGATGTTGCTGTTAGTTATTTGAAGAAAAGATTTTCTAATTGGAGTACTAATTTACTTGGGGGAAAGTATCTTCATGTGAGGTGTATAGCACACATAATAAATCTTGTTGTGTCTGATGGTTTAAAAGAGATTTGTCCTTCCATTACTCGTGTTCGAGCAGCTATTAGATATATAAGGCAATCTCCGAGTAGGTTGAAAAAGTTTAAGGAGTGTGTTGAAATGGAAAAGATAGAAAGCAAGAGGTTATTATGTTTGGATGTTCCCACTAGATGGAACTCGACTTATTTGATGTTAGATACAACTTTGAGTCTTGCAAAAGCCTTTGAAAGATTTGAAGATTTAGATCCACATTTTAAATTTGATCTATTGGTTGATCATAATGGGCTACCTAGTGAGGAAGATTGGGATAATATTTCTCGTTTTGTAAAGTTTTTGGGTTACTTCTATGAACTTACATTGCGGATTTCTGGTTCATTATATGTGACTTCAAATCAAGTGCTTCATGAACTTAGTGATGTGGTTAAATTGTTGAATACCTAGGAATGTAGTGATGATGCAGAGTTGAGTCAAATGGCAAAGAGAATGAGAAATAAATACAATAAGTATTGGGGGAATCATGAGAAAATGAATTTCATAATGTTTTATGCAGTTATTCTTGATCCCCGATTTAAATTGTATTATGTTGGGTGGGTGATTCAAAAGATGTATCCAGATAATATTACTCTTGGGGATAAGGTGAAAGAAGGTATTCACGAGCTTTTTGAGGAATATAAGACGATGAATGTTTCTCAAGTTGATCATTGCTTGCCACTGCCATCATCAAGTGCATCTTCTAGTTCAATTTCAAGTCAGCATTCACAATATTCATTGAAGCCATCATTAAAAAGGCGAAATTTAGAAGTGGACACTAGGCGTGAGTATGATATGTTTCTTAATGAGGGTGGGGGAGTTGATACAAAAAGTGAATTGGATAAGTTTCTTGGTGAAGAAAGGGAAAAAGATGAAGATGATTTTGATATTCTAAAGTGGTGGAAGCTTAATGCTCCAAGATTTCCTATTGTTGCTCAAATGGCTCGTGACATATTGGCTGCTCCAGTTTCTACGGTTGCTTCCGAGTCAGCTTTTAGCATGGGAGGTCGTGTTCTTGACACGTTTAGAAGCTCTTTGACTCCAAGAATGGTGCAATGTCTTATGTGTGCCAAAGATTGGTTGCGTAATGAAGCAAAACCAGTTAATATTGAAGAAGACATTGACATTCTTGAAAAAATGGATCATGGTAATCTATTTCATGTTCTATTTTAGCTTTTTAATACTTGTAGATATTTATTTATGTCTTAATTTGTTTTCTAACTTTTCATTTAATTTCCTTTTTGTAGAATTTGCAAAATGTGGTCATGAATCAACCATTCTTGATCTTTGAAGAGAATTGAAGCGATTGAGAATTCAAGTAAGCTATTTTTCTTTAAATTCATGCCTAAGTATCATATTTTTAGTTAAATTTGTCTCTTGAGAACTTCAATTCACACTTGAGCATTTTTCAGGGGGACTTCGCTTTGAATGGGAGGAACCAAGTAAAGAAAATAAATTGATGTCCACCGTCCAAGGCGAGAAATGGATAACATAATTATTTGTCTTACTTCTCAATGATTTACTTTTCCTTTAACACTTATATGATGCAATTTGAATGGTCTCATTTCTAGATGTTTGGATGAAGATAATGGATGATGTTTGGATGAATAGTCTCATTTCTAAATGTTTGAATGATGTTTTGATGTTTGTGGAGTTATTGAGAAATATGTGGATGTTTGGATGTTTGGAGTCATTGAGAAATATGTGGATGTTTGTGGGGTCATTGAGAAATATGTGGATGTTTGGATGTTTGGAGTCATTGAGAAATATATTTGGATGTTTGGTCATGTTTGGATCATGTTTGGATGTTTGGTCACTCATATTTGCAGTCTTCTTTTAGTATGTTTGGATGTTTGGTCATGTTTGGATGTTTGGAGTCATTGAGAAATATATGGATGTTTGTGGGGTCATTGGTTGATGGTAGTTCTTGGATGGGGGGTTTCATCATATTTTGTCAAGGTGTTGATGGTAGTTGTTGTTTTCCATTTCTTGCATGTGACTGTTGTTTGTGGGGATCAATGTTGAAAGCCCACATCAAACATAAAAGCCTTGCTGATAATATTGAGAGAATTTCATGATGTTTGGTTCGAGAAGTTCAATCATGGAAGCCCACATTTTACTATGATTGGAATTTTGAGCCCTGGAGTTCTATCATTAGTTCAATTAGAAAGCTAAATCTTGAATCTTTTAATGCTGAGCACTTTAAGTCCAGGCAAAGATTACTGTTTCATGATTAATATTTCCTTAAAGATTGTTTTCTTGTTTTTTTTTTCAGAATGTAAGTCTTGGAGGCCTACCTTATCAAATCATTTATTGTAGCATCAATTTTCTGTAGAGATAAAAGCTGTCTTGTGTACTTGTCTTCTGCAGGGTTGAGAACAATGAGAAGAAGCAGGTATGTTCCCTTGTTGGCAAATATAATAGCTCAGATTTATCAAAGACATTTGGTGAATCACGTGTTATTGTAATGGTTGTATTTGGTTGAATCACTAGTATGCAATTTGCCTGATATTGAAAGGGGCCATGGGTTGGTGAGTATGTGTTAGCAGCGTAAGTATGAAGCAAAGAGGACTAGAGTAGATAACCATTGATTTCATGACTTGGTGATCACTCTGATCTTATTGACAAGTGACAAATCAATCAGCCCCTCCCTGTAGTTCATGTTTTTTTCTTGAAAACAAATCACAAATGTAAATAAAATCCATTAAATGAAGTCATAAAATGGCATGCATCTATTCCATTGACCACTAGAACATATGTACTGATTTAAGGCTTGTCTTGTTTGTTTGGAATTGGAGTCTTAGCCATGAATTTTACACTTCAAGATGCCTTCAAAGGGCAGATGCATGCGTAAAGGTTTGAATATTTGCCACAATTGGAAACAAATTTTTGCAGAATTATTGTGCGTCATATACAGCATTGCCTCTGATAAAATAGAAGAGTCTTTTCCAACTGATCTGAGTTTCTTTGCTCTTTCTTTCAGGACAGATTCTTCAGACTTTCTTTTGGCTTCAACTTGTTCTTTGGCTCTTCGAGCAATATGATCAATTGAGGAAAATTGGAGGGTTAGGGGCTACTGTGAATCATGTGATGTTGTGTAATATTTTTCTTTATGCCTATGTAATGTATATGTAATGGTATTGGACTCATTAGTTATAATGGTTGGATTGAATAATGTGTATTGGGCCATTTTTAATATTTTGGACTTTATATTGGACTTGGATTTTAGTGATGTCTGTTGGGCTTTTTTTTAATGGGCTAGGATTTTAATTTTCGGTTATAGACCGAACTGAACCGAAAACAGTTCGGTTCGGTTGTCCCGATTTTGCACAATAATCGGTTCGGTTCGGTTTGACAACAAAAAAATTAAAAATCGAATAAAATCGATTTAAAAAATCGAAAACCGAACCGTTAACCGTTTGAACAGCCCTAGTAGTAGTAGTAGCTCAAAATGTCCCTTTTAGGTGGTTGTGTCAATGCGCAAGAGGCCTTTAAGGAGAACACATCCATGGAAATGACAGAGCATGCCTCGCTAGCTATTAGGGAAAAAAAGAAAAAAAGAAAAAAAGAAAAAAATGACGCTGCTATTTGAACGTGAGGCACCCCTTGTTTATTTTTAATAATATGTATTGAAAGTTTATTATATCTATAATTTATTTTACCTTTTCTAGTTAATTTTTATTTATATATTACAATAATTTACATTTTATTTAATAAAATAAAAGTCTTCTTTTGTTAAATTTCAATAATTTTCTTGTTTGATTTTATTAGCATGACAAATTATCTCATCATATTATTTACCTGTTCTTAATAAAAATATAATGAATATATACAAATTAAAAAAGTCATAAAACTAGTATAGGAAAAGTTATTCAAGATTCTTTAATCTAAATAAATGTAAAGATTATTTTGAAAAATTTACACTTCAAGTTATATTTAAAAAAAGAAAAATCATCTAGATAGTGATTTATTAAGTTACTGTATAAATGCTTGTTTGGTAACTTAATTTAACACTTAAAATTATATGAATGAAGTACTTATTTATTAAATACGTTTGATAACAGTTAATATTAAATATTTAATTAATAAAGTACATTTGATAATAATTTATTATTATTTAATTGATTAAGACGTATTGAAATTCTATTTTAAATTTAATTATTTAAATTTGAAATCTAAATGCGATAAATACACATCTAATTTTAATATTTTTTTTATATTTAATCTAAATTATAATAAAATATAATATAAAAAATTATAATTAATTTAAATTTTATATCTCAAATTCAGCCTTTAAATTTTAATTTTTAAAATTTAATTTTATTAGACCTAAGGGTGTGTAACCGACCCTAGGCCGTGAACTCTTATCACACACGGAACGATTTGTCCAGAAAAAGCGGGATCCCAGCACCGACCTTCACTTTAGAGAGGTTCAGCTGACCCACACATGCTGTCATGCCCCAGAGCAAAAGGACACGCAACGTCGATCAAAACACATATTTGCATGAGCCGTTTCTGGCCAACAGCTTGCCCTAACCAAATGGTTTCTTTGCATTGGGTTGCGGCCTAGTGTCCAATTCCGGCTACGGTTACTCATCATTTTGAAAAAAAATTTATATGAATCGAATTTATTATGAATTATTATTTTAAAATATTATATTTTTTAAAAAATATATAATTCACATTATATGTAATATATTATTTAAAATATCTGATTTATAATGGACTGATTCCATATAAGAATTTCTCATCTTTTAGCCTTTGTAAACTAAAGGTACAATTATTCCTGCAATAACTTCAAGAGCAATTATGATGAGCTATTACGTCTTGGCTCCCCATTCAAAAAAGAAATTTATGAAATACACAGCAAACTAGTAGCGGTATCTTTTTACAAGAGAAAGCCCGGAAACTTACGAGAGAGAGAGAGATTTGAACAGGCATTTGGGAGACATGGTTGGACGTAGCTATGATCGGCCCATTTAATTCCCCATCCAGTAAGGACTTGGCGTTGAACTTTAGATAACATGGCCTAACCAGATTATTTTTAAACAAGGTTTAAATTAGAATTCAATTTCAGTTTGAATTTTAATTTAAGATTCTGTTTAATTTGAGATTTGATAAGTAGAGAACGCTAAAAAGCTTGAATTAGAATATGAAAAAATTATATACATATACATACATACATATATGTGTGTGTTCCTCTATATGCATTTTGTATTGACTAATTTGAATTGAGTTAAAAAAATATATTAATTTCTTGATGGAGTCCTTGTTAAGCTCAACTTAAACATGTTTGATAAGGACTCAACTTGTGTTAAAACCCCTGAATGTATGCAACATCTGCTATACGTAGATAAAATCTGACACATGTGGTAAGGGAAATGGATATACAATTAAAAAGTATTGCTGCTGCGAGAATTAATTGATTATCATAGATTTAACATGATATGTTTAAGGTAAATAATTTTATGAAAACAGTAAGAAAAAAAAAATCTCCAAATCAAATGAGGACAATTACTTATATAATTTTTATGTATCTCAGTTTCATAAATGTTTCATCTCATCCAACACAAGTTAATAAGACCCTTAATCCAATTATGCCAACAGATTTAATGGATATCCACATAATTTTATCATTTACCACTTAATTACATTTTAATTTTAAAATTTTTAAAATTTTTAACTTCTGAAAATTAGGGGAAAAAAATAGTTCCTTCAAAATTGCTCATTTGGTGTGAAAGCTTCCACTTGCATACTCATGGTAAATGGGTTAGATCCAGCATTTGAATCCTTCTAACAAGCAATGGATAACTTCATCCAAATCCATCGTGTCCGAATTCAAATACGTCCATTTATCGACAAGGCTACCCCTAATTTCAAGGTATATACTTGAGCAAAATGCAAGAGTCCATATGGTTAGGATTTCTTAAAATGGATGCAAGATTTTATTTACTTTCAACTCATTTTCTTTCTTAAGTGACACCAAGGAATGTTGTCAAGCCTTATTGTGTTGCAAGCCTCATCATAAACTGTTAAATGGTAAGTCTATGAATATGATGGGCAAGTCTCCTCCCCAATAATAAAACTTACTAAATTAGTTAATTATTAAGGTAGACTCCCAAGAGGAGATAAAAAATATGATATTATAGTTGTAAGTTGAATTACAACCCAAATGATATGTTTTTGATATTACTAAGAGATTGAAAAATCGTGTTTTGATACTACTAAGTGATTGGAAGATCTCTAGTGTATTAGTATAAGAGATTGGAAGATCCCTAGTGTATTAATATTAGAGATGAGCTATTCCCGTATAAGGCATCCATGGTCAAGAGTGAAAGGCTGCCTACCTATATGGTTCAGATTTTTGGAGCCCAGTTATTGAAGTTTTGCAATGAGAAAAGTTGCAGAAGAAAAGAAAAACAAAGAAAGCAATTAACATAAGATGAATCAAGCCTGAAATATATTGCAAAACGTGTTAACCAAGTCTTCTAAGCTACAGATTATTTATTCCATTTTCACCTTGATCAGGAGTGGCCAAAACCATATGCAATTTTTAGGTTTTGTTAATTCATAGTTTAACGGGTAATACTTTCTTCTATCTTCAAACTTGATTGTTCGGCTGATCATTGCTGCCTTTTCTCCAGAACTTCAACTGCAGAGCTCTCTTCTCCAATGTCTTCTCTATGTCTTCGATTGGAAGACCTTTAGTCTCAGGCACGCAAATCAGGACAAAAAAGAAGCCGATGAGGGAAAACCCTCCAAACGTAAGGAATGTCCAAGAAATTCCAATTGCCTGTGTCATGGATAGAAATGATTGTGATACTACAAGGTTCGAAATCCAGTTAGCCGTTGCTGCAATTCCCCCACATATCCCTCGGAATCTCAAAGGATATATCTCGGAATTGACAATCCAGGGAACTGAACCCATTCCAGGAGAGTAGAAAATTATGTAAACACCAAGGGCAACGATAGCCAGCCATCCAATGTTGCTGGGGCATCCTTTGGTGTACCATAACCTGTGTTCTCCATGACAAGTACTTGCAACTGTGGTATTTGAGATTAAACAGGCCCCTGGAAGCAGCTGCAAAAAGAAAAGAAATTAGTCTAGGGAGTTGCTGCTTTAGTTTGATGATTCATAAAATTTTGAAACAATTTGTGACTGCCATTACCTTATTTTCAGCAGCACAAAATCCACAACTGGGATTGGCTTTTAAGCACTTCATGCAGTTCCAGCTTAGAGAGCTGGCTGGTTCATAGGCCGGGCATGTGAGTCCTGCAAAGTGAGACGTCTCAGCTAAGCCAACTTTAGGTGCTTTTACAGTCGCAACTTGGAAGACCGCTGACAAAAAGCTGAGGGAGACTACGATTCCAATCAAACTGAGAACAAGAAGCTTCTTTCTTCCCGTTCTGTCAACGAAATATATACTCACAACTGAGCCAAAACAATTGAGTCCAGCTGTGACGAGCGAGAGCAAAAGTGCAGTTTCCTTGGAGGCAAAACCAGCTAATTGAACAATTGTAGGGCTATAATACATTACAGTGTTTATGCCCACAAACTGCTGGAAAACCTGAAGTCCTACACCAGCTATAAGTCCTCTTCTTATAGTTGTAATCTTCAACAGACTAATAATGTTGATTTGTTCCGCTGAGTTCTTTTCGGCCTCTTCACTTTCAATAGATTCTTTAAGAGCTTGAATTTCTTCTTCAACCACTTCAGGTGAGTATATCTTTGCCATTATTTGTTTGGCTTCCTCAACCTTTCCCTGTTTGTTACAATTCAGGGTTTTGTTTGATGTCATGTTAAAACAAATAGATCATTCTCAGCGTACATTATTCAATACATGGATGGATGTTTCAGAATAACCTTACGATAGAGCCAGCGAGGTGATTCTGGAAGAAGAAGCATTAGTATAAACTGCAATATAGCTGGTACAGTAGCAATACCAAGCATCCACCGCCAAGTTCCTGGTGCCTGATTTTGTTAAGGCAGTTTAGAATAACTTCTTGTTAATGTAGTTATCAGATAAAATGCCCAAAAGATAGAACCAGGAAATTAAGAAAGAATGGAAAGTTCCTAATTTTTTTTCCTAATATCCATAGAAAGATATGAACTAGATTCTCAAAAGAGAGAAGAAAGTAATGTTAAATTATTAGAATTACCTTAGTGAATGCAAGGTTAATAAGGTAGGATAAGAAGGCCCCTCCAGTAATGAGGAATCCATTGGTACTAACCAAGGCACCCCTTATCTTTGTAGGAGAAGATTCTGAGATGTACAATGGGGATGTAAATGAAGCCATTCCAACCCCAATACCAACGAAAATTCTGCCGAGAATGAGAACACCAGGATTTGGTGCTGCAGCCATTAGAACAGCTCCAATGAAGAAGAGGAAATCAGCAAGTAGAATGGCACTTTTCCTCCCAAATTTGTCATTCAACCATCCGCCAATTGCAGCTCCAATAATTGCACCAGAAATTGCCATACTCACGATGCTCTCCTGGTGAATAATCAAGGGGTAAATTACACATGTTTAATGTCTTGATAGCAGCTTTTCATTCCCTGGAATAGCCAATACTACTACATATTTCTTGGTTAGTTGCCGAAACCTAAAGATGTAAAGTAATTATTTGGTGATCCACATAAAAAACTTCTACATAACAGGTAATTTGCACATGGTTAATGTTTTGATACGTGTTTTTAAGCACCAATTTTTGGTACAAGACAATGGATATAGAAAATAAATAATTTTGAAACATTGAGAATTATTTAGTTGTTATATATGAAAGATGTTTTCGTCTAATCTCAGGTTTTCGGCAATAAAAAAAATTACATAATGTTTATTTAGACCTAATCTGAAATATGAAAGATGTGTTTTCAGGTGGAAAAACATAGTAAATCATTTCTGTTATAATTGTATGGTGTCCCAATAATTCTCTCCTTTCTCCCAGCAACTATATCAAGTGTTCAATACTTTAATTAAGAGCTCAAACTAGAGTCATTATTTATCATTACAACTTAGCCCTAATTTACTTGAGTCGTTCTCCATCACTAACACGTAACCCTAACTTATTAGAATTATTATCCATCATTAACCTTGCTACCTTGATGCGTTACTCTCTCAACCTTCACCTCTATCGATGCACTGTTATTTAAAGGATTGGTCTTATCAAAATTTCTGCTATTTAAAAAGTATTTAAAAGATTGGATAGTTATCAAAATTTGAGGCGGAAAAATGAAAATCCAATTAGGGTCAAGGGATGGAACGTCAGAAAAATTAAATCTAGCTGTTATTTAAATGATTGGAGGCTTATCAAGATTTGAGCTAGGCATGCATTAAAGGAAATAGAAAGGAACTATATTGTAGAGTGGGGAAAAAAAACAAAAAAAAAAAAAAATGTTATAGTACTCCTTGCTATTATAGAGAGAGACGCGATATCCTATCATTCATTGCATGTAGACTTACCATACCTAGATATAATAACAATTAATAATATAGATTTTTTCTCAAAAGAAAAAAATAAATAAAACGCAGAAGAAAGGAAGATGCAGATCTTGACAGTACCAACCTGTAGGACGGTCTTCTTGTCAACAGACGCGAAGTCATCCCGAATGTACAGAAGTGCACCAGAAATCACCCCTGCTCTCCTCATGCAAAACCAACGACCAGTTACATAATTTTTCAGAAATCCATCGACCTACCACACACAAGCCATAATGGTAGCGCGCACACACACACATATATATGCATAGAGAGAGAGAGAGGAAGGACCTGTGTCATAGCCAAAGAGAAGGCCACCGATGCCGGCAGAGAAAGCTAGCCGAAGAATATAAGGATTCTTTCGTGCCAAAACCAAGCATTCTTTGAACCCTGCTGTGTCTTGAGGATGAATCCCTCCTTCCATCTTTCAACTAGTTCAACAACAAAGCCCTTTTCCTCTTGGATTCTAAGATGAAAAAAAAAAAATCCAGAGGAAACAGAGACACAGAAATTGGAAGAGAAATCAAGGGAAGGAGATTCCCAAGGCAAAGTGAAGATTTCTCTGCAAAACGAAACAAGAAAAAACAAGTCTGGCAGAAAACGATAAGGATTATTAACAAAGCAAAGCGATGCAACTGTACAACTCTCCATCTCTGGAGATTGAATGCTATATATAAGTAATTCGCTGACTGAAGACAGCTCGACCCAGTGTTTCACTCCCTTTGTAATTGGAACTTCCCTAAATTTCTGCTCGAAGTTTGAAAAAGGGGTCTTTTAAAAATCTTTATATCATATTTGAATTATAATGCAAGATAGGCCAATTTTTGAACGACAGGGCAAGATGGCCTTTTGCATGTACGTTGCTTCATATATAGACAGATATAGAACTTAAAATCAAAATTTTAAAAATCAAAAGTCTATTATATTGAAACGATAAAGTAGAATCTAAACCATTAACTACCTACCTACCTTACAAGAATTTAACTAGTTGTTATTATTAGGTACGAATTATTTTATATTTGCAACTATCTTATCCTCTCCAAAATTACACTCTGATAAATTTTGGAGTTAGAACTGAATTAGTAAAAAATATATTTTATAAATCTTTCCTAACACTTTGCTTTTCATATGTCTTAACAAAACAATATAATTTTCACATTTAATGAGCTTTATATATTCTTATACATCCACGCTATCCACACCCCATCACCATTCTTTAAGGTCTCCAGATTACAAAATGGTTATAATATCATTTTTTTAAATCAAAACACAAATTTCATTATCTAACAAGTATAACAGCTCGCTTTCATACAGGGATGGAAAAAATTTAGAGTTATAATATCCACGTTATCCACACCCCATCCCCATTCTTTAAGTTCTCTATATGACAAATTTCTTCTTCCAACAACTATAACAACTCCCTTTCAAAAACAATTTTAGGTATGATTATGTTCAGGGACATAGTTATGAATTGAGTATTAGGGGAAATTTTAGGCAAAAAATAAAATTTTAAAAAACATTCCTAAAACAGAATTTTAAAAAATTTTGGAGGCAGGCGCCACCTCCTACCCCTAATTCTGTCATTGATTGTGTATGGATTAGAGAGAAGCTTGGATGCAAATATTGGTAGATGTTCCCATGCACTACACACTCTTGTTCGTTAAAATCTCTCTCTTTTTTTTTGGCAAATTTTTTTCATTGGCAAGTTGTTATGTTTACTACCTGAACTTTTTTTTTTTCTTGGCATAGTTGGTCAGCTTTCTTCGTTCTTTCTTTTTTTAAAAAAACTTTTTAGGTCCCAAGTCCCCTAGCTTTCTTTTTGTGTGTGTAGTACGGTAAAAATCTTCATTTGTGACGATTTTTTTGCGACGGCTACAGTACCATCGCTAATTAACGACGATTTTGCGACAACAACTGATGAGATTGCGAGTTGACCTAAATCGTCACAAAATCCTCATAATTTGTGATGGTTTTGCCATGACCATTTCGTAGCAAAATCGACACCATTTGCGAGAGTTTTGCGACGGCTAATTTTTTTAAGAATAAAATAATTAAATAAAAAAATTGTTACAACCGTCGCAAAATCTTCGCAATTAGCGACGATTTTGTGACAATTAGCGACGATTTTGTGACAGACTTTTTATATTTTAAAATATAAAAAAAGAAAAGTCTAATTGATGGACCGTTGCAAAATCCTCACAAATTTGCGAGGGTTCGTGGCTATCCATTGCAAAATCCTTGCAAATTGCGAGAATTTTGTGAGAGTTTTTTTTATTCCCAAACCGTTGCAATTTGCAAGGGTTTTGCAAGGGATCTTTTTTTTCCCAAAGAGGGAATTTTTCACCCAAAGTCGTGGCCCTTACAATTTGCGGGGGTTTTGCGAAGGATTTTTTGTTTCTAAAACTCGCCCCTTTGTGACGATTTTGCGAGGAATTTTTTGTTCCCAAAAATTAGCCCTCGCAATTGTGAGGGTTTTGCGAGGAAATTTTCACCCAAAGCTATGACCCTCGCAAAATCCTCGCAATTTGTAACAGATTTTTTGTCCCCAAAACTTAACACTTGCAAAAACGTTGCAAATTGCGAGATTTTTGCGAGGGATCTTTTGTTCCCAAAACTTGGCCCTCTCAAAAACTTCGTAATTTGTGAGATTTTTGTGATGAAAATTTTCATATTTAAAAATAAAAAAGAAAAGTCTTTTTGGTTGAATTTGCGAGGGTTTTGCGATGAATAGCAACTATGCGAGGGTTTTGCAACGATTATTTTTAATGATAAATTGTGTAAAAGAAATTTTTTTTTTGGGATGTTCATCACAAAATTCTCGCAATTTGCGAGAATTTTGTGACAGAATTTTTTATATTTAAAAATAAAAAAAGAAAAGTCTAGTTAGTTGACCGTAGCAAAATCCTTACAATTTTGCGAGGGTTTTGCGATGGATAGCTCAATAACCATTACAAAACCCTTGCAAATTGCGAGAGTTTTGCGACGGATGGTTGTTTTTAATGAAAAAAATATTTAAATAATTTTTTTTTTGAGTATTCGTCACAAAATCCTCTCAATTTGTGAAGATTTTGCGACGAATTTTTATATTTAAAAAAAAGAGAGAGAAAATTCTAAACCATCACAAAACCCTTACAAATTTGCGACGAAATTTTAAATTTAAATTACCTTTTTCTAGGTAAAATTTTCGGACTGAAAATTTGAATTTTTGCACGGAATGAATTGAATATTTCTTTCTGCCGATTTTTTGAATTTTTGCACAGTGAAAATTTGAATACCCTAATTCATCGCAAATTTGTTACTAATTGCGACGGATTTGCTTCTTCCCTCACAAAATCGTCGCAATTTTGCGAGGTTTTTGCTACAAAATAGGGTTTTCATCTTATATTTTTCTTTAATATTTACTTATATGTTTGTATTGTGGTGTATTTTGACAAATTTATTGAAATATTTTTAATAACATGTCTTAAATGGTGCATTTTATTATAAATATGTAAATGTAATTATATTATGTTGTACACCTAATATATTACATAAGTAAATATATATAATTAATTCTATTATATTTTATTTCTATTGTAATATATAAGTAAATGTATATATTTATGTAGTATACAATTTATATAAATATCTCTTTAGTTTAATATAAATATTATAACATATAGGTATGTTTATATATATATATATATATATATATATATATCTAATTTTTTGATCCATCAATTTGATTAAGTAGTGTATAAAGTAGAATATATATAAAAAAATAATTTAAATACTGTTGTCATTGTTGAGATCAATAAAAAAAATAGTAAAAATTATAATGTATAGATCGATTTGTAATATTATTCATCCCAATTTGTGAGAAATTAGTGAAGGTTTATATAATAAAAAAGTTTAGACCATCGCAAAACCCTCGTAAATTTACGATGCTTTTGTGATAAAATTTTAAATTTTAAATTACCCGCCTTCCTTCATTTAGAAAAATTCACATTTCTACACTTAAAAAATTTCCACTTGCTTCTTTTTTTTTTCTTCTTTTTCTTCCTCACCAAATTCTCTTCTTCTTCAAGCTACCCCCAGCCACCCCATCGTTGACCCCTGCCCACGCCCCTAGTGCCCACCTCCGGCGGCCCCCTCCTCGCAGCCCCTTCCCCCTTCCTGCTGCAGCCCCTGCCCGCACTACCCCACCGCAGCCCCTGCCCCCCCGGTCGCCCACCCCTGATCCCCCTCCTCGCAGCCCCTTTCCCCTCCTGCCACCCCCTGCCCGTGCTCCCCCCTGCAGCCCCCTCCCCCGCCTCCCCGGCAGCCCACCCCCGCCCCCCTCTCCTTTCCCCTTCCCCCTCCCGCCGCCCCCTGCCTGCGCTCCCTACCGCCGCCCCTTCCCCCGCCTCCCCCAAAGCCCTACCCTGGTAGCCCAGCCCCGCGCCCACTCCTCGCTGCCCCTCCCCCTCCTTCTGCCCCCTGCAAGCACTCCCCCTTCCCCTGCCTCCTCCCCCGCTGCCCCTTCCCCGTCCCCCTCTCCCTCCCCGTAGCCCTTTCTCGACCTATCTTTTTTTTTTTCCTAATTTTTTCATTTTTAACCAGATATGCTTTTCTGAAACCTTTATACAGATTCAAAATCTTTGCAACCAAATTAAAAGAATTGATATAGTTGACTTGGAAGGAAACAGCTCCATTTCTGAGGTATTTCAAGCCGATCGAATGGAGGAGAGTGAAATTGTGGACCAAGGATCTAGAGGGTATGTATCCTCTGTATTTTTCGTCTAGTTAGGAAACAAACAAATTTCAGAATCCAAAATGCATCCGGAGGCTTATTCTGTGTTTCTTCTTTGTGAACCAGAGGATGAACTTTGGTTTTGCTCACAGATTGCATCTTTACTCTGACTACAACATACTTGTCTCTGATTTTTTAGCTCAGGGGACTTTTCAGGTTTTTGCCTGATATCTGGTATCTTATTTCAGCCTAAATCAAGACAAATTGGTTTATGGTAAATCTTTAAGAATTGTGAAAATGTTGTAGGATGCCATAAACTCCAATGTTTTCACTCGTGGTTCATGGAAGAGAAAGAGACTAGGAAGAAGGGGAAAAGATGATATCGGGAGAATGAGAAAAGATGAAAGAGATTAGTTTGTTTAGTTTTGTCAAAACTTAAAGTATACGTGGAACCTATGGTAGGAAGGAGATGATAATAAAGTATTGATACAATTATTCTATTAACAATGTTTATTTTGACATATCCATCATTATTATACTATTATTCTTTTGATACAATTATACTATTATTCTATTACATTATTAATGGTAAGGGATTCCTAAAATTTATTACATTATTAATATATCATGTCAAATTTTAAATTTTATTTATTGCAGAATTTCAATCTTTATTATTATTATTATTATTATTATTATTATTATTATTATTATTATTATTATTATTATTATTATTATTCTTATGATTTATTTCACATTTCAAATCTTTTAGTTTCTTTTATTTTAAATTTAACCACATACAATTTTTTACACTGATTTTGTCTAATTGTTAGGAATCTCATCTCTTTCTATTTTGCAAGAATATTTCGTTTATACTTGTACAGGCCAGAGGAAAAGGGATAGATAAATAATAGAGGAATTATCTATGTATGCTATATAAATTCCACTCTTTTGGGTATATGGTATATCTATATACATGCTTGCAGTCCATATGAATGAAACTGTATCTAACGTAATAATTAGAACCTCGTGAGTGATGGGTGATTATTCCTTGTGAGTGATGTGTGATCACTCCTCCTGGATAATGGTCACCCCAAGTTACTTTTTGAATTTTTCTATAACTGAAAGATCTGTCTTTGTTGTTTGCAACAACATTTTGATTGTCAAATTTTGGGGTGGTCTCGTGCCTGGAAAATGTCCAATTATAGGGGAGATTTTGTCAATTTTTTTTAAAATTTGATACTAATAACAATGTTTATTTTGACATATCTATCGTTACTATACTATTATTCTATTACTTTAAATTAGTGAATAAATATAAAGTTTCATGATTATTATTCTTTTAAGATTTTTATTCACGGTTATTTACATCTTTCCTCGCCTCGATCTTTATATGGCTCTATTAGAGATGAGGGTGTATCATCCCCAGCTTTTCAATCATCCACTGCTTTAGCTTCGCATCCTATTGGTTGGCAAGTTTCGGAGTCCCGGCATTGAATTGTTCCACGGGAAAACGGGTAAGTAACATATTCATATTTTAAAATACATTATGTATTAACTTAATTATTTTTTTGGAGATTAATATAATTCTTATGCACGTTGTTATTGCACCAAAAAAAGGTTCGTCGGCTCAGACAAATGTGTCTGATAAATTTCAAATATAATATAGCAATACTTCACTGGCTTGTATCCGACATACACACACGTCCCGATAACGTACGAGACTTATGGTTTCAAGAATTTTGGATAATTAATTTCTGAATATTATTTGTTGTCTAAGTACTATGTTATATGTTAATCAGAATTCTTAATCGTGATCATGTATAAATATTTCCGATGGAGGGATGAGTACGCTTCTCAAATTCGATCTATTTGAGAAAAGAAGTGTTGGACAAGATTTTCAGATATAATGTTTAGGCTGAGGAAGAGGGATGGTAGGGCATGTCCTCATTGGATTGAGGCTCAATATTAAAATGACATTTGCGAGTATTGGAGTTCAGAGAAGTACCAGAAGCTCTAAGCTACCAACAGAAAGAATCTAGGAAATAGTTGCACTAATGCTGAAGATAAAGACCCCAATGACGACGATGGATTTGACCCCACTGATGACCACCCAGGCCCACGTAGGGGCTCTGGTTTCTCTCATCCACCCTCATCTGCAGCTGCTCCTTCTTTAACTACATAGACTTTGTTGTATTTATTTCTATACTCTTTATACACTGTTACTTATTTCTATGAACTATTTTATTTTTTTAGATACTTAATATGTATTTATATTATATTATGTTTTAATATTTTAATTATATTTATTTGTGCTTAGTTTTAAATTTTTACATTATTTTTGGAGTTATGAGCATAGTTTTGGCATTTGTTTGTGATTTACAGGGAGTTGATAATTTAAAATAAATGCAAGAATAGACAAAAAAAAATTATCATAAAATCCTCACAATTTAGCGAGGATCAAGTTTTGAAAAAAAAAAAATGCATCGCAAATTTTCACCAACTTTGTGGCCTTTACAAAACTCTCGCAATTTGCGAGAGTTTTGCAAGGGCCAAATTTTGGAAACAAAAAATTTATCGCAAAACATTCGCAAATTGCGAGGGTCATAGCTTTAGACAAAAAATTTCTCGCAAAAGTCTTGTAATTTGCAAGGATTTTGTGAGGGCCAAGTTATGGGAATAAAAGATCTGGGCTAAGTTTTAGGAATAAAAAATTCCTCGCAAAACCCTCTCAATTTGTGAGGGTTTTGCGAGGGTCAAGTTTTGGGAACAAAAATCATCGCAAAACCCTCGCAATTTGCGAGGTTTTGCGTGGGCTAAGTTTTGGGAACAAAAAATTCCTTGCGAGGGCCACGTTTTGAGAACAAAAAATCCATCACAAAACTCTCACAAATTGAGAGGATTTTGTTAGGGCCAAGTTTTATGAAGAAAAAATCCTTCACAAATTGCGACGGTTTTGCGAAGGTCATTTTTTTTAATGTATAACAACCCTCGTAATACCGTCGCAATTTGCGACGAACTTATGCATTTCGTCGTAAAACGGTAACAAATTTTCTACTTTGTCAAACTTTAACCAAAATTATTCGTCGCAAAACCGTCACAAATAGCGACGCTTTTTTCTTGCCCTCGCAAAAATCGTTGCAAATAGTGACGGTTTTTTTTTGCCGTTGCAGACCCAATTTGCAACGGTTTTTGGCCGTCACAAAATGACAAATTTCCTATATTGGTAGTTGGTCCTTCCACCGCTTTTAGGCGATTCCACTCTCAATCAACTAGTTGACTCCGGTGTTGACCATATAAGAAAGGTAAATTTTGGTTGGAAGGATTAAGTAGTACATGCAAAAAATGATATAGGACCTAAAAAGATGGGAAAAAAAAAAAAAGAGAAACCAATCATGCCAAGATAAAAAGTTTAGGGACTTAACATAATAATTTGCCATAAGAGTAAGAAAAAATAAAATAAAATAACTAAAAAAATTTAAACAGTTAGTTCTATGGTTCGCTTTCATCCTTTGGGTAGTTTGGTGTAATAGACCATCAACCTTGAACAGAATGGAAGCAAATAGTTTGACTATATAGTTGGGTTTGTTGTCCTCTAGATTGGACTGTTAATTGTTCCATTAAGTTACACTACAAGAAAAATTGTTATTAATGACGGAAGTTTACGATGGCTAAGTAGCTGTCACTAATTTGAGACAGAATAGTGACGGCAAACAAAATTTTCAACTTAAATTTATTTTTTTAAGATTTATCAGTTAGCCATCACTAATAATTAGTGAGGGAATAGCAACGGTCGATAATCTCTTGCTAATTAGAGAGGGTTTAGTTACGGCATAAGTAATTAAACATTAATACTAAATAATTATTAAAAATATCGACACTAATTAGCCAGAGATTAGTTATGGCATGTGTAATTAAATATTAATAATAAATAATTGTTAAATTACCATCGCTAATCTGTCGCTAATTAGCGAATGATTAGCGACGTCGATAATCCCTCATTAATTAGCAATGTATTAGTTACGGTATATGTAATTAAATATTAATACTAAACAATTACTAAAATACTGTCACTAATTAGCTAGAGATTAGTGATGATAGATTATACATTAATACTAAATAATTGTTAAAATGTCATTGTTAATCCATCGCTAATTTGTTGCTAATTAGTGAGAGATTAGCTATGATAAATTGGCCCGTCGTTGATCCATCGCAAATTCCATGCAAAGCCACCGCTAATCTACAAAAAAAAAAGAGTATATAAATAATATAAAGAATAAAAATTTACAAGAATATTAATACCCTAGTGGTGCAGCACGTGCTCTCCACAACAAAGGCATGGGTTCGAGCACCACGTCTGGCAAATCTCATAAAATTCTTCGATGGGTCGGGTGGGGTCAGCTACTGGGTCGGGCTAATTAGTCCGATTTTGGGCGGCTAATTATTTTTTTTTTAAAAATTAAAATTTGTTGACCATCACTAATCCATTGCTAAATTTAGCAACGGCATTTAATTACAAATTTAATTATAAATATTATTAATTAAATGGTCATTGCTAATCATATTCCATCATTGTTAGCAATGGATTTTTGTTCCGTCACTATTTGCGACTCCAAATCCGACTCTAATCCGTCACTAAATTCAATTAGTGATGGATTTGACCCTCGCTATGACCCTCGCTAAGTTGCTTTTCTCTTGTAGTGTTATGAAATTGTGTTGGACTTATTCTCTCTTTGCTATCTAAGGGATTCATCAATTTATATTTATTAACAACTGAGAGTTTATTTCGCTCAATCAGATCTTCATTCGTTGTTTTTTTATGAAAGCAAATGAAAAGGAAAAAGTAAGAACAAAATTAGTAGTCGGAGACATAAGACCAAAAAAAAAAAAAAAAAAAAACAACGGCAAAGCTCTCTATTCTTGCATTCATATTCTTGATTCAATACATGAAATCATGAGAAACAAAAACTCCTCTAAAGAGTTGTCCAAATATATTTTGTTTCATGCAACCATATCTGCATTTACCAAAACAACAACAACAACAACAATGAAAGAAAAAATGGAGTGAAATTCAACTTGTTAAAAGGTGCAAAAGAATGAGGGCAAATTGTTATGTTTAGTCCCTAAACCTTTTTTTTTCTTGGCATGGTTGGTTCATTTTTTTTAACTTTTTAGGTCTCTTATCTTTTTTAGTATGTACTACTTGGTTCTTCCGATCGTTTTCAGGCTAGTCAATACTAAGTCAGCTAGTCTACTCTGCTGTTCACCATATAAGGAAGGGTAAATTTGGTCAGAAGGACAAAGTAGTACACACGAAAAAAGATAAGAAGACCTAAAATGCTAAAAAAGGAAGGGTGATCAATCATGTCAAGAAAAAAAAAGTTCAGGGACTAAACTAATAATTTCCCTTTTTTTTCTTTTACACCTTTTAACAAGCTGAATTTCACTCTTTTTTTTCTTTCATTTTTGTTAATTTTTTAATTTTTTAATTTTTTTTTTTTGTAAATGCAGATCTGGTTGCATGAAGGAAAATAAAATATGTTTGGATAACTCTTTAGAGGAGTTTTTGTTTCTTATGATTACATATGTTGAATCAAGAATATAAATGCAAAAATAGTGCGCTTTGTAGTAAGCTTCTTTCTTGTCTTATGTCTACAACTACTAATTTTGTTCTTACTTTTTACTTTTCATTTGCTTTCATAAAAAAACAATGAATGAAACTTTGAGGGAAATAAACTCTCAATTGTTAATAAACAAAATTGATGGATCGCTCAGATAGCAAAAGGAGAATAAGCCCAATACAATTTCGTAACCTAATGGAACAATTAATAGTCCAATCTACATAACAACAAATCCAACTATACTCAAACCATTGGCTTCCATCACTACAAGAAAACAGCAAATTTAGAGACAAAAAATTTGAGCCGGATTTATTTCATCTCTAAATAGAGACCTATTTGAGACTAAATGGAGATGAACCAATTTTAGAAAATTTAAAATGAGATATTTGACACAATATTTTTTGTCTTTAAACAAAACGTTTGTATTTGGTCTCTAAATAGATGCAGAATAGAGACAATACTAATGTCGTCTCAATTTTGTCTCCAAATAGAGTCATAATAGAGACGACTCTCAATGCATCTCTAATATCAGAGACTAATTAGCGACGTATATTTTTTGTCTCTAAATAAAACGTTCTATTTAGTCTCTAAATAGATGTAAAATAGAAACAAAGTAATGTCGTCTCAAATTTGTCTCCCAATACAGTCAAAACTGAGATGACGGTCAACACGTCTCTAATATTTGAGACTAAATAGAGGCGAAAAAAGTTTTAGTCCCTAGTTTGTTTAAAATTAGAAACTAATTAGAGACCAATATGTTCGTCTCTAAAGTTTCATTACTTTATTTATTTGGGTAATTGATCTCAAAATTGGAGACGGTGTATGTCGTCTCCAATTGGTCTCTAAATAGAGATGATTTAGAGATTTTCAAATTCGTCTCAAAAATTTGAGACTAATTAGAATCTACATTTTTGTCTCTAAAATGTAGAGACCGAAAGCATGATTTACGTTTGGTCTCTAAATTGACTCTAACTTTGAGTCAATGATCATGGTCTCCATTTGGTTTTTAATTTTCTATTTTAGAGACAAAATAGAGACTAATTTAAGCCGTCTTTATAGCTCTAAGTATATTTGACAAATTAAAAACAAAATTTATTATGTTAAAATGATAATAATTATGCGCGATTACAAATTAAACACGAACTTATAATGTAATTCGTTTGAGGTTTTAGAAGCAATTAAATAAAAACTATGTTTATCATTCTAGCTAAATAATTTTTAGTGTATGAAGCTTTTGAGCTTCTATGTAAAAATTATGCCAGATCATGTGGTAAAACATATCTAATTACCTTCAAAATTGGTCATGATACTTTTTTTTTAGCAATTTTAACAAACCTATCGGTTGGATCATTAATTTGATATGCTAATCTTTTTAAATGCGTTAGACTTTGGGTTTTTATGTAGAGATTGAAGCTATATTATGTAAAGATTATACTAGGTTTAAACTTTAGTCCTTTTTCCCCCCTTTCTCCCTTCTTCCCAATTTCAAACGCTTTTTCCCAATTTTCAAATCTAAATGTCCAAAATTTTCAAATTCTCCCTCATTTTCCCCCTTCATCTCTTCCATTTCATTCTTATATTCCCTCATTTCTATCTTATTTCCAAAATTTTATGTATTTCCCTAAGAATCTAGTCTCTCATTTTGCTTCTCTAAATCTTTTCGAGAATACTTAATTAGGAGCAGTCATATCCTAACGGTTTGACCGGAATTCACTATTTGCTTTATATATCTCAACTAAAGAAGCATAATTCAGACCTAAAACATGTGTTAAATGATGAACTACTGCAGTTATATTGAGTCCGAGCTATGCAAGTAAATCGGTGAAGATTTTGGAATGTACTACTATGGAATTGAGGAATAATGGTCAAAGTGTTACGGGAATATATGGAATCCAAGATGCAATATGGAAAAACTGAAGAGCGGTAAAAGAGAAATATCCAAATATGTTATGAAGTATGGCAATAGACAATTTCGAGGACGAAATTCTTATAAGTGGGGAAGAATGTACACTACAAGAAAATGACACATTGGAGATAATTTTTTCTCTAACTAAAGTTTTGTCGCTAAAAATACCCTTTAGCGAGGAAAATTTTTCTTCAACGACAAATTTTTTTTGTCGCTATTGATTAAAATTTTTGACAACAAAATTTTTACTTCCTAGCTAAAAGTGATAGCTTTAGTTAGAAAATAAGTGTATTAGTAAGGACAATTTAAGTTTCTTCACTAACGATATATCATTAGCAACGAAAATTCATTTCCTAGCAAAATTTTCCTTGCTAGTAATGCATCATTAGCGATAAAAATTCATTTTCTAGCTAAAAATCTAACTTTTATCAATATTAACTATAATTTTAGCAACAAAATTCATATTTCCTAATTAATACCTGTCTTTAAATTTTTAAATATTTACAAATGGCCCCAAAAATTTTGTAAATTGGTCATTAAATTTTGTCTAATTACAAATGACCTCAAAGTTTGTAAATTGATCCCTAAATTTTAAAATATTTATAATATGACCCTAAAAAAATTATAAATTGGTCCTTAAATTTTTAAATATGAAAAACCCCAAATTTTACAAATTGCACCTTAAATTTTGTAAAATTATAAAATGATAACAAAAAATTCATAAATTGGTCATTAAATTTTAGAATATTTAAAATATAATAAAAAAATTTTACAAGTTAGTCCCTAAAGTTTTAAATATTTATAAATGCATTATATTTTGGGCTGATTTATAAAAATCAAGCTAGATTATGTAACAAAACATGTCTGATTACATTCAAAATTGGTCATAATAAATTTTTTTTAGCAAATTCAATAAATCTAATGGTTAGATCGTTAATTAAATTTGTCTATCCTTGTAAATGCGTTAAGTTTTAGGTATTTTTATAATAATTATGTAAGATTATGAGGTAAAATATATCCGATTACCTTCAAAGTTTGGTTTTAATATGTTTTTTAGTAATTTTAACAAATCTAACAGACAGATCGTTAATTTGATATATCTATCTATGTAAATGGGTAAGGTTTCGAGTATTTTTATAGAGATTATGTTGGATTAGTGGCAAAGCATATCCAATTACCTTTAAATTTTGTCCTAATATGTTTTTTAGTGATTTAATCAAATCTAACGGTTGGATTATTAATTTGATATGCATATCTTTCTAAATGTGTTAAATTTTTTGTATTTTTATAGAGATTATGCTAGATTGTATGCCAAAACATTTTCGATTACCTTAAAATTTAGTAATAAAATGTTTTTTTAGTGATTTTACGAAATCTAAAAGTTAGATCGTTAATTTGATATGCCTATCTTTGTAAATGGGTTAGGTTTCCAGTATTTTTATAGAGATTATACTCGAATAAGTGACGAAACGTATTCGATTACCTTTAAATTTGGTATTAATACTTTCTTTAGTGATTTTATTAAATCAAACGGTTAGATCGTTAATTTGATTTGCCTGTTTTTGTAAATATATTTTTTATATTTTTATAGAGATTATGCTAGATTGTATGCCAAAACATTTTCGATTACCTTAAAATTTGGTCATAAAATGTTTTTTTAGTGATTTTACGAAATCTAAAAGTTAGATCGTTAATTTGATATGTCAATCTTTGTAAATGGGTTAGGTTTCGAGCATTTTTATAGAGAGTATACTAGATTAAGTGGCAAAATATATCTGATTACCTTTAAATTTGGTCCTAATACATTCTTTAGTGATTTTATTAAATCAAACGGTTAGATCATTAATTTAATTTTTTTGTCTTTGTAAATGTGTTAGGTTTTCTATATTTCTATAGAGATTATGCTAGATTCTATGCCAAACCATATTCGATTGCCTTAAAATTTGGTCATGAAATTTTTTTAACGATTTTATCAAATTTAACGGTTGGATCATTAATTTGATATGCCTATATTTGTAAATGCGTTATATTTTGGATATTTTTCTAGATATTATGTGAGATTATGTACCATAATATATTCGATTACCGTCAACTTTTATTATAACACTTTTCTTAACAATTTTAACAAATTTAACAATTGGATCATTAATTTAATACACCTATATTTGTTAATGTGTTAGGTTTTAGATATTTTTCTAGATATTATGCTAGTTTATGTGCCAAAATATATCCGATTACTTTCAAATTTTGTCATAACACTTTTTTTTTAATAATTTTAACAAATCTAATGGTTGAATCGTTAATTTGATACACCTATCTTTATAAATGCATTAGGTTTTAGATATTTTTTAAAGATGTTACACTAAATTATGTACCAAAATATATCCGATTACCTTCAACTTTTGTCATAACATTTTTTTTATCAATGTTAACAAATCTAACAGTTGGATCATTAATTTGATATGCCTATATGTATTTGGTGTATATATATTAATACATATTCATATGCTATATTAACACACACACACACACACACACACACACACACACACATATGTATATACATATATAGACAAGAATCTCTACCTTACTTCGTCATCGTTTTGGTCCTCTAGATGACCAAAATGACGATGAAGAAGATTATTTTTTCGAATAAACTTCTAAAAAAAAAATTATGACATCACAAGTGACATCAGCAATACATCATTGGTGACATCACAAATGACATCAACAAAACTGCTGACATCACCCATGATATCAGCAAAAATTGTCTATAAATATAGACTTCATACTCCACACAACATACACTTGGTAATAGATATTCACATAACTCTCCAAGAGTACTCTCCCTCTCCTAGTGGTTAGAATTCCCTTTCTAACTTTCAATATTTGTAATAGTATTTTCATTTATGTAATTTTGCTTTCTATTGTAATAAATCTATTTTCTGTACTTCTTCTTCTTCTTCTTCTACATGCATTTGCATATGGTCGGTTAAGCCGCCTAATTTATTTCTTTTATACTTACTTCTTTTGTGTATTTTGTACTTGCATCTGCATATGGTCGGCTAAGCGGCCTCATTTACTATTTTTTGTACTTACTGCTTTCATTAATCTGTTGCCTCTTCATCAGGAAGAGAGGCTGTTTGACCTACTTAACTGCTTTCATCAGATCTACTCTACTAGTTGTTTAACTAAGTTATAAAAGCCATTATTGAATTAAGGTTATTGATTGACTCAGGACTTGTATGAGATGATAATTTATTCTCATGGCCTTATCTCTCTCAAATCTTATATTTGACTCTATAGATCTATCCTCTATTTACTGACTAATGTTCAAATCTATTATGCTCACAAACAGATCTTCATTTTGACCTATTTGACTATGGAAGTATGGACATCGGTCCATGGAGGAGAAGGATGTTTGAGTTTGTTGTGCAGGGGTTTAATGAGAGGACTAATTCCTGCAATAAATTCAGAAACATAATTGAGACAACCCAAAAAGCGCTGGAGTTGAGTTCGATCAATAATTTGATCTGGAAATTTGTCAGCAAACTGAATTGACCTCTGGATAGGAGTAATAGTTCCCTGTTGAATTTGATGTCCCAGATATTGGACATTGGTTTGAAAAAGACTGTACTTAGTTTTTGAAAGGACCAAACCATTATGTTTAGCCGTTTGACAGAAAGTCTTTAAATGTTTGAAATATTGATCTAAATTTTGAGAAAAAATTAGAACATCAACAATGTAAACAATAATAAATTGAGAAAATGGATTAAAAATTTCATTCATAATTCGCTGGAATTCTGAAGGAGCATTTTTTAATCTAAAAGGCATCACATTCCATTCATATTGGCCAAATAGAACTGTAAAATCAGTTTTGTAGTGATCTCTAGGATCAACTTGAATTTGCCAAAAACCTGATTTCAAATCAAAATTTGAAAACAGTAAAGCAGAATGTAATCTGTTTAACAAATCTTTTTTGTTTGGAATAGGATACCTAATCCATCTGAGGGCTGAATTGAGAGGTTTGTAATTGATGACAAATCTTGGAACACCTCGCTCAAGTTCAGCATTTTTATTGACATAAAAATCCTGCACAGCTCCAAGGAGAGTTGCTAGGAGAAATTAGTCGTTTTTGTAGAAAATCATTGATCTCTTTTTGGCAATGAGTTGTGAGCTCATGATTCATTTGGATAGGACGGGCCTTTGTTGGAATGAATTTTTCATTAAAGTCTGGCTCGTATGGAAGCCGAACAATGTGTTGTTTTCTATTCCAAAATGCAGTTGGAAGATCAGAACAGAGTTGGGTCTGGATATGAGTATCCATTTTTGCAATTTGGGCTTTGATGCCTAGCTGAATTAGATATTATTGAAGACGTTGAAAGGCTACATCTTCTTTGAGGAAATTGATTTGGGCTGTCTTATTTTCTAGAAGTTGCAGTTCTTTTTCAATAAGAGGCCTATCGAAAGGAATGAGTATCTTTTTGTTCAGATGTTCTACCTGAATGCCTTTTTTGAGGACCATAAATGGAATGATCTGTTGAATAAAAGGGGTGCCTAAGATTATAGGGTGAGTAATATCTTTGGCAAGTAAGAAGGAAGTAAAGACAGATAATGAAGAATGTTTTACCTCAAATTTGAAAGTTTGAAATTAATACCTAGATTCTTACCATTAGTTGAGCGAAGAGTCTCTTTGGTTTTTTCAAAAAATTTTGTAGGAATGAGACCTTTCTGAATGCAGTTGAGATCAGCTCCGGTATCAACAAGTGTTGGAATTTCTAAAGTTAGAGAATTTTGAATAACCAAAGTGAATCGAATATACCACCTTTGGATAGACATTTTTGAAAGATAGTTAAGGAAATTTGTATCAGTAGATTTTGATATTGGTTGTTCTGGTTTCTTCTAAGAACAGAGATTTTGAAGAACTAGTCGGTCTAATTGTTGAGAAGCTTTGATTTCTCAGATATCTTCCTTAGGAAGAGCAATTTCAGATTAGAGATCTTGAATAGTAACAGATGTCGAAGGTTTAGAAGGAAACTTGTTAAGGATATCTGTTAGATTGTAAGTGTTAGCAATCCTTGGATGTCGGGAAAAATGATTGGAATTTGATAAAGAAGGTTGATAAAAAATTTGCTTGAATCGTTAAGATACTCCTTTTTGTTTGCAGAATCAGGAAGCTTACTGATTAGTTCAAGGAGAAGATCTTGTTCTGTTGTCAAAGTATTGATGATTGGTTGATCATATTGGGTAAAATGATCATTTTCTATAGAATCAGAAGATGAAGAGGAATGAATATCATCTTCCTGAATTTGGTTGAATTGCTGTTCATCATTAGCATCTGAGGAATCAGAAGAAGTATCACTTAGACAAAGAATATTGTTAAAAGATTGCTTAATATCTTCTGAAATGTCCAGTACTTGGATTCTTTTGTGAACTTTACAGAATTGGGCAAGATGACCTGGTTGGTTACATTTGAAACAGATAACTGTTTTGGGTTGGGCTGCTATGGGTTTGGTTTTGGACCTAGACTTGGCAGCTTTGTATGGATTGTAAGGTTTTGTAGGAGGTGCGGGAAGTGTCGGCCTCTTTGAACTATTGAACCTTTTCCTAAGGTGAGGAGGTCCATAGGAAGATTATTTATGTTTATGTTTCCTACGGGGTTTGGTACTACATGAGGGTAGTCTAAATTGTTCACAGAATGTGCCTAAGTCTTTACTTCGCTGGGCACGATCTTTAGCTATTTGTTTCAATATCTTATCTTGACGACAGATTTGGAGAGCAACCTATTGAATTTGACTGGTTAATTGGCCAAAAGTAATGGTTTCATAAGGTACAACACCATTGTAATGGGTTTGGAGTTCTTCACAAACAAGATCACGAAGGGATTTTGGAAGCCCATCTAGGAATTTTTCTTTCCAATATTGACTGTTTCCATCAGGTCTCGCATAGATCCTAGAGAGAAAGGTATCCTTATACCATCTAAAATCGAATAAGGTTTTGCACTTAAGGTTGTTCAGGATTTCAGTAGACTTTTCTCTGAAAATTTCAGGATTACCTATGAAAGTTTTAGTGATGGTGAAGATTAGGGTTGACACAGCATCAGAAATGGGTTCTCCATCCTGAAGGATTGGTTGACCGTCTGGGTTGGTTTTGACAGCATGAAAAATGTTATGCCGGTCTACTTCAGTGAGATGTTCATCCCACTAACATTTGAGTTGTCCTGTAAAACCTGCTGCAAGAACATGAGCTACAATCTGATCAGAACAGTTATTGGTAGTGCGATAAGCAGTGGCTACCATGGTCATTTGCTGAAGTTTAAACATAATGTTGTACTCAGATTGACTATCTATGTTCCATTCATAGATATTGTTAGCATTGTAACAGTTTTGAAGAATGTTGGGACTTTCCTCAAGGGCAACATCTGGATGAGTGGCTCTAGGATAGTACAACTTTTGAGAAGTTTTCCAATTGGAATGTCTACTTAGTCTGAGAGGTAGAATTCCAGGTTGTAGAGGAAGCAATTTTCCTAAGTTAACACCAAGGTTTGGAGGAGGTTCTGGACTATCATCAGAATAATTATCAGAAGCAGAATTAGGATCATTTTGATTTAAAACAGAAATAGAATTTTTGGAACCAACCTGTTTAGGAGACTCTGGAATGATTGATTTTTCAATTTCAGCCATTATACGCTAAAGATCAGTGAAAATAGATTTGTCTGATGTTCTCCTATATTGGAGAGGAATCTCATAAGGTCAGAATAAAGGAATTGAAGATGAAGAAGTACTAGATTCAGGAATAACCGGAGTTGAAGAAATACTTGGTTTTGAAATTAAATATTCACCAATAGTTTGCAAATATTTGTTTGTATAATTATTTTGTTCATAAATATTTTGAATGTCTTTTGGATGAAGCATATCATCGTCTTTATCTTTCCTTTTAAAAGGGGTGGCATCAATTTGTTCAGCTCCAAAAGGAATTTTGAATTTCTGACCAGGGGGAAATTCAGCAGAAATATTTTGTCCCTGGGCAGTTTGCCATAATTTTGAAACATTAACAGAAGAGGCAAAAGGATAATCAATATTATGGACTTCAGCATACGCTTCAAACCATAAAAAGAAATTAATTTATTTTTTAATTGAATTTAAAAATTCATAATAAGAATCCTGAACTTTCTATTGGCCAGATCCTTGAAAGTTTTCAAAGAACCATATTCTTTTAAAAAGATTTGGGAAAGAATAAAATTCTTTTCTTAATTTGGTTTTGTCAATAACAAAAACATTTTGTACTTCTTTATCATCAGTCTGAAGAACATTAAGTTCTCCTGCCATAGTAGAATGAGTAGGTGAGATAGGTAAAACTATCCCAGTATCATCAGTTTCAGGCCGGGCAACATACCTGGCTTGAGGAATCCTAGAGTCGAGATTGATACCTTATAGATGGGTAGCTACAGAAGATACTGAATGTCAAGATGGTTGGATTCCTGAAAAAGAGGCAATAGATTGGGGGTATGAAATCCTTTGACTGAGAATTTGAATATCTTTCTTATGGAACTTGGCGGTAATGATCACCAAGTTACGGGAAGTAAGTACATCCATCTGATTTTCGTGCATTTTATTAACTACTTTTCTTAAAGATTTGCATCATGTCTTCCTTCCTCCACCCCTTTTCCAAGTCCACTCCGTCCTCTTCTTTCTCTAATGGTTCTTCTCAAAATTCTTCAAAATTGAAGGAAGAGTTTAATTACTCTAACCTTCAACAATCTATTGACAACTAGAAAATCTCCAAATTTTCTCCCAATGAGATTTATAAATCTCCTAAATGGTCATTTACTAGTGACTATGTCATCAGGACTATTGAAGAAACAGTTCATAGTTGCATTTGCATCAAAGCATTGGAATAGTTCTCAGCAGAACTATCCTATTATAAAAAAAAAAAAATTGGCAATTATTTTATGCATTTCAAAATTTCAAGCTGATTTATTAAATCAAAAAATTTTACTTCGCATTCATTGCCAAGCTGCAAAATCTGTTTTGCAAAAAGATGTTCAAAATCTTGCCTCAAAACAGATATTTGCTAGGTGGCAAGATATTTTATCTATTTTTGATTTCGATATAGAGTATATCAAAGGTTCTTCAAATTCTATTCTTGATTTTTTAACTCGGAAATTTCTGCAGGGACGATAATTATGCCTTCTAAAATGACTAAGCCTCCAAAGCTCAATGAGCTTCCAGCCTTACCTGCACCACCTGTAACACAGGTCCTCAAAAAGGATTCTAGTGAATCCTCCTCTTCAGGTAAATCTAGATTTACCTCCCCAAAAAATTATGCCATGAGCATACCTCAAACAGCTGCTTCTCAATCAGTCAAAATACAGGAGCCTCTCTCCCTCACAAACATAACAAAAGCCAGTTGGGCTGATATTGTAGAATCTCAAGATTTACAAGTTGCCCAAACTCAATCAATCTTCAGCCCATCAGACTTTGAAAAATGGTGCCAGCAAATGAACTTCAATTTCAAATAGGTAACCGGACAGGTAACCCCTTCTGATTCAAAATCTGTGGCGGTAAAAAACCCTACAAACACTGGAGCTTCAGGCTCCAAAATCACTGGCACGATGTAATCGGCATCCCAACAAGCTCTGTCTTCTGAGCCCAAACCTGTTTCTTCCAAGTTCTCTTCGACTCAAGAACCTGCTTATATCAAAACTCCCAAAGTATACAAACTTTTGCAAATGGAACCCGAATTTTGGAATCCAAATCCACAAAAGGCAGCCAGGCAACTCTTTGGCCCGGATGTCAATTTTATTCAAAAATCTCTAAAATTTACTCAAAAATACTACGAGTTCATCCATATAGATACCAAAAGTGCCTCTTTCCATCCACACAAAGACAAACAAACTGAAACATATATTACCAATACTTCAATCCAAATACACTCTATCCATACTCCTTCTGTATGGAAAGCTTCTACCAGCACATTTAAAAAATTCTCCCAACCTTTTGACCCATTGGTTTACAACTATTGGGACTACCAACAGGCATGGATGAATGCTTTTACTTTTCAAAATCGTTTTCAAAATCACTCTTGGTTTTTTTATTTTAACAAAAGAAACCCATCCCAATTGGTGTTCCCGTATTGGTTTATCAACCGATGGTGGCCATGTTACGGGCCTACAGAATCAATTCTCCCAGAACCTGTTTAGGAAGGATTTGATTATTTCAAAATCAGGTATTTTAATCAACAGCCAACAGTTCCACTATTGCTCCAATTCTTCAGTATATTCAAGCTCGCTTGGATATATTCCCAAAAGTTTCCCTACTTCAAAGAAGTAGACCAGCAAGGTCTTCCTTACTTTACTCTCCAAGGACATTGTAAATGGTGGAAGGACTGGAATGTCCAGAACACTTATATTCTCTCCATCGACAAATGGTTTAAGGCTAACCCAAAATATCTGTCTCCCTTTGACAGCCAGCAAACTGGATTTCTACAACAGAAATCAATTGCAGCAGCAACTTTCAAAGAAGGTTTTCTAACAGCCATGGAAAACGTTTTACAACAAATGAAAAATGAACCTTCTGAACCGTCTGCAAAACAGTCCTCTGAAGACACTCCTCTAGATGACCAAAATGACGACGAAGAAGAATTTGAAGAAAAAGATTATTTTTTCGAATAAACTTCTAAAAAAAAATTATGACATCACAAGTAACATCAGCAATATATAATTGGTGACAACACAATTGACATCAGCATGGCATCAACAAAACTGCTGACATCACCCATGATATCAGCAAAAATTGTCTATAAATATAGACTTTATACTCCACACAACACACACTTGGTAATAGATATTCATACAACTCTCCAAGAGTACTCTTCCTCTCCCAATGGTTAGAATTCTCTTTCTAACTTTCAATATTTGTTATAGTATTTTCATTTATGTGTACACACACACACACACACACACACACACACAAAAACATATATATAGATATACATTAATATATACACACCATATTTTTAATATATTAATAAATACATATTGAAGATAAAATTGCAAGCCAAACATAGCAAAAAAAAAACAGCCACGTGAACAACAAAAACGCAGCACACCTGCGTGAAGAAGAAAAAGGGGAAAAAAATATTTTCTTTTACCTCTTCTTGTTGATCTCACACTCGGCTGAACTGGAATATACGGAACTGGGGTAGGCACGCTCGTAGAAGCCTCTGGTGCAATCCTGCAAGCCTTCTACTTCGTCTTTGCATGTAGATGAACGCCTAACTTTCGATCTTCCAGTATATGGCCTGCCTAATCTCGTTTGGTGAACAACTTAGGGGCTAAAGAATATTTTTTGGAGAGGGAGGAAAAAAAACGTCTGGTATTTTTCACAGAGAGGAAGCACCGGGGGAAAAAACACCGTCTATTCCTTATCTCCTGTTTAACCTAAATAAAACCCTAGGTTAAACTGGATTGGGCCATTGGACTCTTAGTTTAACCTTTTGGGCTTAATTAATTATTCTAACTAAAACCAAATAATTGGCCCAATTAATAAATAATTAATTTTTCCAGCCCAAATAAACTAGTCCAATTAATTAAGCCTATATTAGTTTAGTCCCAGGTTAATCTTTAATTATTCAAACTGGGCCAAAGCCCTGAATAATTAATTAACCCACCAAACTAATTTAATTAATTCTCTCTCTCTATGTACCTTTATTTTATTTTAGCCCAATAATTAAATCAGGCTACTTAAAATAAAATAAATTTCATTTAATTTAAGATCAATTCTTTAGCCCATATTTAATTAGGACTCACGGTCTATACTGGGGACCAAAAGACACACCGCCTTGACTACTAAAATGACCAAAATACCCTTGCCATAAAAATAGCTGTATTTTGCATTTTAAATATTTCCTAATATCACCATAAGGAAATATTGACCCCAAGGACGATGCTGCGTTAGCAAAGTCTCCGACCTACAGGTGAAATGACTAAAATACCCCTCTACACATCGCCGTACATTTAGAGAGGAAGAAGCGTACTAACACCCCTCTAAATGACATCTACCATCCTTAGGCTTCTAGTCCAATGATCCGCGACTTCCTGGAGTGTTTCCGCTTTCCAAGGGAGCTACCCTGAAGCAAACATCCAAGTCATGTTTCCCAGGGCCCTGGTTAATTTAGACCATTCGGACAACCATAAGGGGCGATATAGTGCAGAAACTATCTTGTATAAGTCTGTCTTAACTAACTAATCACACATACCCAACATGCAAGTATATTGGCCCTACGATAGAACCTCAACTATAGCAAATCAAAGTATATGCTTCCAGCTTCGCCAAACCACCAACTCATACTCAAGTCGTAGAGTACTAGTCCACGCTGTAGCGGTAGTAGTCTAGGTTTCTACCATATAGTACTTTGAGAAACCACTACTACAGGTCCTATTCTACGTATTCGAAATACGCTTATGTCATGAAGTGAGTGGACTACTCACTGGCTAAAGGTAAGCCATTCCCCATTTGGAATTCATAACATAATAACCTAAACATGATGAGATTCCCAGTCTCATCAATAGGTTAAGAACAAATGTTTATGTGTTAAATAATCCGTGATCCATACCTTACTGTGAAAGACCACCATTCACATAGACCACTTATTTAAACACAATGGGTCTGTTTCAAACGAAAATCGTGCACAAACAAATAGTAAATTCACAAACAATTTCTGAAAATAAATTCTTTTATTAAAATATTCGATTTTACATCAGAAACTTAGTCTAAGAGGGCATACAATCCAACAATCTCCCACTTACACTCTAAGACTAGGTAAGTCCATAGGTGCCCATCCCTATGGCGTCTAAGTGTCTCTTGAAGACTCTCTCAGCCAAAGGCTTGGTGAATGGGTCGGCTAGATTGTTTTCTGAGGTAATATGCTCCACCACGACTTTCCGTCTCTGGATGAAATCCCGGATCAGGTGGTACTTCCTCTCTATGTGTTTCCCCTTCTTGTGGTTCTGAGGCTCCTTAGATTGCGATACTGCTCCAGTGTTGTCGCAATACATCACAACCGGCCTGTCCATATGTGGTACGACTCCAAGTTCTGAAAGAAACTTCCGGAGCCAGACTGCTTCCTTGGATGCCTTCGAAGCAGCCACATACTCAGCTTCCATGGTTGAGTCAGCAATACAAGACTGCTTAATACTCCTCCATGAAATTGCTCCTCCAGACAAGGTGAAGACATATCCACTAGTGGATTTTCTCTGATCCTTATCTGCCTGGAAGTCTGAGTCTGTGTATCCTGTAGGAACCAAATCATCAGCCCTGTAAACCAGCATATAATCTCTCGTTCCCTTGAGGTACTTGAGAATATGATTTACAGCTTGCCAATGAACCTCCCCTGGGTTTGACTGATATCTGCTAACTAAGCCCACGACAAAGCAGATATCTAGCCTAGTATACAGCATGGCGTACATGAGACTTCCCACATTCTGTCCTTTTCTTCTTGAGACTTAGGACAGTCCTTCGAAGAAAATGAAAACCCATGTCTGCAAGGGATTGAGCTCCTTTGCATGAGTCCATGCTGTACTTGGCCAGCATCTTGTCAATGTATGTCGCTTGAGATAATCCTAACATTCTCTACTTCCTATTTCTAAGAAGCCTAATCCCGAGAATGTAGCTGGCTTCTCCCAAGTCCTTCATACTGAATTGACTAGACAGCCAAACCTTTTTAGATGATAATGTCCCTACATCATTTCCAATGAGTAGAATGTCATCCACATAGAGGACAAGAAAAACCACATTAATGCCTTCAAGTTTCCTGTACACGCATGGTTCATCTTCGTTTTGGATAAAACCATAAGACTTTACGGTCTCATCAAAACGAATGTTCCATGCTCTCGATGCCTGCTTAAGTCCATAAATGGACTTCTTAAGCTTGCAAACCATGTGTTCCTGGCCTTCAGCAATGAAGCCTTCCGGTTGGGACATATAAATGTCTTCGCTGAGATGGCCATTCAAAAATGCCGTCTTGACATCCATTTGCCATATCTCGTAGTCATAATGACATGCGATGGCAAGGAGGATGCGGATGGATTTAAGCATGGCTACCGGGGAAAAGGTTTCCTCATAGTCGATACCTTCTTTCTGAGTATACCCTTTTGCCACAAGCCTAGCTTTGAAGGTTTCCACCTTCCCATCTGCTCCTCTCTTTCTCTTGTATACCCACTTGCACCCAATGGGTTTTATCCCTTCAGGTGAAGCTACAAGATCCCAAACCTGATTGAGGTACATAGACTCAATCTCGGCTTTCATTGCTTCATACCACAGATTTGCATTGGCATCAGCAATAGCCTCCTCGTATCTAGCGGGGTCTTGTTCCTGATGGTCGGAGACCAGCTCAAAGGCTTCTCCAGTCCATCTATCCAGAACCCTAGACACTCTCCCACTACGACGAGGCTCCATTTGCACAGGCTCTTGAGGCTGTGCCTCTTCTTGTTCCAAAATCGGGTCAGAAGAAGTTGATTCCATAGATAACTTCTCCTGAAGTTCCAACCTCGTTGAACCTTTAGTGGAAGTACTTTGATCATCTTCCAAGTATCTGGAATTGGTACTGACTAGTATCTTCTGCTCCTTAGGATGATAAAAGTAGCCTCCTTTCGTCCCTTTTGGATACCCAACAAAATAGCATAATTCTGATATTGGTTCCAACTTGTCTCCCTTGATCAGTACATAAGTTGGACAACCCCAAATACTGAGATGATTCAGACTTGGCTTACGCCCAGTCCACATCTTATAGGGAGTCCTAGGTACTGACTTGGAAGGCACCAATTTCAGAATATATGCCGCTGTTTCCAGGCATATCCCCAAAAGGATACTGGAAGAGTAGCATGAGACATCATGCTTCGGACCATTTCCATCAACGTCCTGTTCCTTCTTTCAGCTACTCCGTTCTGCTGGGGGGTTCCCGGCGCAGAGAGCTAGGATACTATCTCATGATGTACCATGTAGTCCTTGAATTCACCTAGGAGGTACTCTCCACCATGATCCGATCGTAAGGTTTTGATTAATTTACCTGTCCGACGCTCCACTTCAGCCTTAAACTCTTTGAACTTGTCAAAAGAGTCAGACTTGCGTCTCATCAGGTAAATGTAACCATACCTCGTACAATCATCCGTGAACGTGATGAAGTACTCAAAACCTCCCCTAGCTGGTGTAGACAATGGACCGCACACATCAGTGTGAACAAGACTCAATACCTCCTTAGCTCTATCCGCTTTTGGTGTAAATGACCTCTTGGTCATTTTTCCCATTAGGCAGGATTCACACTGAGGCCAACTTTCCAATCTCAATGAGTCCAAAGGCCCATCATGGATTAGCCTCTGAATCCTGGTTGAGTTAATATGACCCAACCTTAGATGCCAAAGGTATGAATCATTGATATTGGTCTTTCTCTTCTTAGTTAAAGGTTCAGATTGAGCGATATTTGATTGGTTATTAATAGGGTTTAAAAAGAACAGATTTCCATGCATGTGCCCAGTACATAAAATTTCTCCATCTCTACTGATAGAAATACCAGAATGGAAAGATACAGAATATCCTTGATTAATAAGTTTTGCAACTGAAATCAAATTCTGACGGAAACCAGGTACATATAACATGTCTTTTAAAACCACTATCTTATTACAATAAAAAATGAGATCCAGCTCTCCCACTGCAAGGGCCCAGACTTGTGCTCCATTTCCCACTCGAAGCCCATGTTCGCCCTTCTTGAGTCTTCTTATCTTCCTAAACCCCTGCAAGGAGTTACAGATATGATCAGTGGCTCCTGAATCAACAATCCAAGTGGAAGTTGATCTTACCATTGATATGGACTCTAGATAGTAAACATTACCTATGGGGTTTTTCTTGGCCTGAAGATTTGGACACTCATTTTTCAGTGTCCCTTCTTGCCACACTTGAAGCACTTGCCCTTTGGTTTGTCCTTGGGCTGGTTCTTGGGCTGGGCTGTTGCATTCCCCTTCTTCCTCTTGAACTTTCTGGGCTTAGGCCCAGTTCTTGAAGAAGAGGCCTTAGCAATCATGGCCTTAGACTGCGGCTTCATGACCTTCTCCGCCATTTGGAGCTCCTTCATCAATTCAGTTAAACTCATGTTCAACTTGTTCATGTTATAGTTTAACTTGAACTGAGTGAAAGAGTCCGGTAGAGATTCGAGAACCATATCCACTTGGCTCTCGGGGTCAATGACAGCCCCTAAGATTTCCACCTCCTCGAAAGCAGCAATCATCTTGAGCATATGCTCTTGGACTGATGCTCCCTCAGCCATCTTAGTGTTCACGATAGTTCGAAGAGCCTCCTGCTTTGCGGGCCGGCTTTTGTCTACGAACATAGTTGCCAATGATTGACTTATGTCATATGTAGAAGCCATGTGCTCGTGTTTTGACTGGAGCACATTAGACATGGAAGCTAACATATAGCAACGTGCCATTTCGTCAGCTTTCTTCCATGCCTTTTCATCCTCTCGCTCTTCAGCGGTGGAACCTTCCCCGATAACAGGGCAGGTTTCGTAAAGGACATACTTATACTCCTCAACTGTGAGTATTATGTCCAGGTTCCTTTTCCAGTCCACATAGTTTGGACCCGTTAACTTATTCTCCCTGAGAATAACGGCCAATGGACTAAAAGAACCTCCCACCATTTCTGAAAATCGATAATAAAAGAAAGAATTTAGTTTGTGAAAACAAAATAAAATTTGTGCACTGAAAATAATTTAGCTCTTAGGAAAACTGACATAGCTTCTTGGGAAGATTAACAGTTTCCTAAGCTAAGTGTGTTAACCACCACAAATTAATTTTCCTTCTAGGTAATGGTCTAGAGAATAACTCTATCGTGGGATGGCCGTTTCCTCTCATTTCCTATAGACATACCTCGCACTATAACCTCCAACGTGGGCTGGCCGATCATAGTACGTGCCCCGGGTTATTAATTACATCATTCCATTAGATCTAGATCCTTGTGGTATCCCTATCCTATACGGGTTCACTCCCAGGGTGACGCGAGGGGACCCACGATCTTTAATGAGGACTGTGATGGAAGCCGTGGGGCCGTTGGAACCCCTCTCCCACTTAGTCTTTTAAAATAAAGTTTTTCTGAAAAATATCCTTTTGAAATTTCCATTAAGTTTTTCTTAACTCAAAAATAAAATATCTAAGTCCAATAAAATCTCTATGTCAAGGCTTATATCCTTTGAGAGATTTCCTCCATGGACTAATTTTATTTAAGTTAAAACTTAATGGTTTCAAAAATTTCCAATTAAAACTTTCTAGAGACTTTGGTCTCAAGCTTATTTGACAAAATCATTTTTCTAGTCCAAAACAAAACAAAATGGCTCTCCATTTTAATTTACAAAAATATCTAAATCCAATATATTTTCTATGTCAAGGATTAAATCCTTTGAGAAAATAGTCAAGGATTAATTTTTGTACCAATTAAAATAACCATTTAGTTTTTAAAGAAAAATATTTTTTCTTGCCAAAACAAAAAGTTCCCCAAGACTTTGGTCTTTGAGAAAAAGCACACATAGGTACATAAAAAAAATAGCATGCTAGAAAACAATAAACGTTTTCATGCTTTTCTATTTTTTAAACCTAAGTGCCCAAATAATAGAATTAAACACATTAATTAATTAATTAATTAATTAATGATCTTGTTTAATCCTAAAATCCATTACTAATATTTTTCATGCAAATATATTCCATGAATATTAACTATTGCAAAAATATTAACTTCGCCTGGTATGGACCCCAAAACAAAAAAGAAAATGCAAGAAAATTACAAGGGAAAAAAAAATTTCCCATTGGTTCACTGCACCCGCCGCACAAGAACAAAACAATTCTGGTCATCGGTCCACAACACCCGCCACACCGGAACAACCGCATCATGGACCATCTAAGCCCGCGACCCGCCCCGGTGCTGACCCGCGAGAAGACTTTCGGAATTCGCAAATTGAATTGCAAATTTGCAATTCAATTCAATTCCATCCGATGCAGCCGAGCCGGTAAGCCACAAAGCCGAGCCGTCCTCTTTGTTCCAGGCACAGACGCTGCTGGCGGCTCGGCTCGGCTAGGCGATGAACAGTGCCGTCTACTTCAATTTTCCAGTGCGATTTTCTTCTGCTGCGTTTTCTTCTGATTTTTTTTCTGCGATGGATTTGCTTGCTTTTGCCCTCTGATTTCAACCAAAATCAATAAAACCAACAACCGCCTATACCCTTTAAAATTGGGTTTACACGATTTATTCTCGGAAAAACAGTGAATTACATCTCACCTATACATCCATCCGAGAGGTTTAACAAGCCATCTATCCATACCAAAAAACCAGCGAAGGATCACAGTTAATCACACATAATTGTCCGATTTTATTAACTAGCATACAGGCTTCCTATATGTGCAAATAGCTTCATGCTCTGATACCAATTGAAGATAAAATTGCAAGCCAAACATAGCCAAAAAAACAGCCACGTGAACAACAAAAACGCAGCACACCTGCGTGAAGAAGAAAAAGGGGAAAAAAATATTTTCTTTTACCTCTTCTTGTTGATCTCACACTCGACTGAACTGGAATATACGGAACTGGGGTAGGCACGCTCGTAGAAGCCTCTGGTGCAATCCCTGCAAGCCTTCTACTTCGTCTTTGCATGTAGATGAACGCCTAACTTTCGATCTTCCAGTATATGGCCTGCCTAATCTCGTTTGGTGAACAACTTAGGGGCTAAAGAATATTTTCTGGAGAGGGAGGAAAAAAAACGTCTGGTATTTTTCACAGAGAGGAAGCACCGGGGGAAAAAACACCGTCTATTCCTTATCTCCTGTTTAACCTAAATAAAACCCTAGGTTAAACTGGATTGGGCCATTGGACTCTTAGTTTAACCTTTTGGGCTTAATTAATTATTCTAACTAAAACCAAATAATTGGCCCAATTAATAAATAATTAATTTTTCCAGCCCAAATAAACTAGTCCAATTAATTAAGCCTATATTAGTTTAGTCCTAGGTTAATCTTTAATTATTCAAACTGGGCCAAAGCCCTGAATAATTAATTAACCCACCAAACTAATTTAATTAATTCTCTCTCTCCATGTACCTTTATTTTATTTTAGCCCAATAATTAAATCAGGCTACTTAAAATAAAATAAATTTCATTTAATTTAAGATCAATTCTTTAGCCCATATTTAATTAGGACTCACGGTCTATACTGGGGACCAAAAGACACACCGCCTTGGCTACTAAAATGACCAAAATACCCTTGCCATAAAAATAGCTGTATTTTGCATTTTAAATATTTCCTAATATCACCATAAGGAAATATTGACACCAAGGACGATGCTGCGTTAGCAAAGTCTCCAACCTACAGGTGAAATGACTAAAATACCCCTCTACACATCGCCGTACATTTAGAGAGGAAGAAGCGTACTAACACCCCTCTAAATGACATCTACCATCCTTAGGCTTCTAGTCCAATGATCCGCGACTTCCTGGAGTGTTTCCGCTTTCCAAAGGAGCTACCCTGAAGCAAACATCCAAGTCATGTTTCCCAGGGCCCTGGTTAATTTAGACCATTCGGACAACCATAAGGGGCGATATAGTGCAGAAACTATCTTGTATAAGTCTGTCTTAACTAACTAATCACACATACCCAACATGCAAGTATATTGGCCCTACGATAGAACCTCAACTATAGCAAATCAAAGTATATGCTTCCAGCTTCGCCAAACCACCAACTCATACTCAAGTCGTAGAGTACTAGTCCACGCTGTAGCGGTAGTAGTCTAGGTTTCTACCATATAGTACTTTGAGAAACCACTACTACAGGTCCTATTCTACGTATTCGAAATACGCTTATGTCATGAAGTGAGTGGACTACTCACTGGCTAAAGGTAAGCCATTCCCCATTTGGAATTCATAACATAATAACCTAAACATGATGAGATTCCCAGTCTCATCAATAGGTTAAGAACAAATGTTTATGTGTTAAATAATCCGTGATCCATACCTTACTGTGAAAGACCACCATTCACATAGACCACTTATTTAAACACAATGGGTCTGTTTCAAACAAAAATCGTGCACAAACAAATAGTAAATTCACAAACAATTTCTGAAAATAAATTCTTTTATTAAAATATTCGATTTTACATCAGAAACTTAGTCTAAGAGGGCATACAATCCAACAATCTCCCACTTACACTCTAAGACTAGGTAAGTCCATAGGTGCCCATCCCTATGGCGTCTAAGTGTCTCTTGAAGACTCTCTCAGCCAAAGGCTTGGTGAATGGGTCGGCTAGATTGTTTTCTGAGGTAATATGCTCCACCACGACTTTCCGTCTCTGGATGAAATCCCGGATTAGGTGGTACTTCCTCTCGATGTGTTTCCCCTTCTTGTGGTTCTGAGGCTCCTTAGATTGCGATACTGCTCCAGTGTTGTCGCAATACATCACAACCGGCCTGTCCATATGTGGTACGACTCCAAGTTCTGAAAGAAACTTCCGGAGCCGACTTGCTTCCTTGGATGCCTTCGAAGCAGCAACATACTCAGCTTCCATGGTTGAGTCAGCAATACAAGACTCGCTTAATACTCCTCCATGAAATTGCTCCTCCGGACAAGGTGAAGACATATCCACTAGTGGATTTTCTCTCATCCTTATCCGCTCGGAAGTCCGAGTCCGTGTATCCCGTAGGAACCAAATCATCGACCCAGTAAACCGAAGCATATAATCTCTCGTTCCCTTGAGGTACTTGAGAATATGATTTACTGACTTGCCAATGAACCTCTCCTGGGTTTGATTGATATCTGCTAACTAAGCCCACGACAAAGCAGATATCTGGCCTAGTACACAGCATGGCGTACATGAGACTTCCCACAGCCGAAGCGTAGGGAATCCTACTCATTCTGTCCTTTTCTTCTTGAGACTTAGGACAGTCCTTCGAAGAAAATGAAAACCCATGTCTGCAAGGGATTAGAGCTCCCTTGCATGAGTCCATGCTGTACTTGGCCAGCATCTTGTCAATGTATGTCGCTTGAGATAATCCTAACATTCTCTACTTCCTATTTCTAAGAAGCCTAATCCCGAGAATGTAGCTGGCTTCTCCCAAGTCCTTCATACTGAATTGACTAGACAACCAAACCTTTGTAGATGACAATGTCCCTACATCATTTCCAATGAGTAGAATGTCATCCACATAGAGGACAAGAAAAACCACATTAATGCCTTCAAGTTTCTTGTACACGCATGGTTCATCTTCGTTTTGGATAAAACCATAAGACTTTATGGTCTCATCAAAACGAATGTTCCATGCTCTCGATGCCTGCTTAAGTCCATAAATGGACTTCTTAAGCTTGCAAACCATGTGTTCCTGGCCTTCAGCAATGAAGCCTTCCGGTTGGGACATATAGATGTCTTCGCTGAGATGGCCATTCAAAAATGCCGTCTTGACTTCCATTTGCCATATCTCGTAGTCATAATGACATGTGATGGCAAGGAGGATGCGGATGGATTTAAGCATGGCTACCGGGGAAAAGGTTTCCTCATAGTCGATACCTTCTTTCTGAGTATACCCTTTTGCCACAAGCCTAGCTTTGAAGGTTTCCACCTTCCCATCTGCTCCTCTCTTTCTCTTGTATACCCACTTGCACCCAATGGGTTTTATCCCTTCAGGTGAAGCTACAAGATCCCAAACAAACTCATATTCCCAGATCATGAGTGGTATCTAGCAACACATCATGACCACCTAAGAGTCCAGGAAGTCACGTGGCTTGACATGAACCATTCAATAACAAACTTCAATGTAATTAACTCCTTTCACCATACAATATCTCATTCAATTTGGAATACGGAATTAGTGCCAACTCCATCCAGAATTAATTCTGGCCCAAATACAACAGTACTTGTACCGGGAACCCACTACTCTAACTGTGTATCAATTGGAACTGTTTTTAATACATAATTGCCTTGGCCAAAGACTTCTCGAGTAGTAATTCCTACAAGTGGCCGTGAGATATTTGCCCTTACTATTAGGAGTGGTGAATTCTTTATTGACCCTCTCAACTATTTTTGTTTACCTCACAATGTACCTAATATCCATCCCATAGGCGGCCCTTGATCGAGCTCCGGAGATTGGAATTAAAGTACAATGCTCAGCAAACAAGGTACCTTGGAGATCTTAAGTTTAAGGATACTTGTACGTTTGCTATATTTAGATTATATCACGAGCACTAAATAGTTATCCATGTGATTATCTCAAAGCTGAGTCATCCAATGAACTTGTTCCATTAATAAGCATCTATGTGTTAACTTTGAGTATCTCAATACTCACGGTTATGAGAACCACTGTCTAATCAAATCAAGAAATCTAACACATGCTAGTCTTAACGCATTAATGATGTCCTATCTTATTAATACTATGACTAGGGACTATTTAAGTACTAACACCATCCAGTGTAGTAGGAATCTCATATCATGATATTTATTATGATTTCCTTAACACAGTGTTGTACTAGGGACTTTATCGAACAGTTATATTACTTAAAGTAAACAAAAGAAACTGTAAGATAAATAATGTCTTTTATTAAAATAAAATGTATCATATACAATGTACAAGTGTTGCATCTAGGGCACAACACTAACAAACTCCCACTTGCACTAGAGCCAATCATTCATATATCTAATACCGAATGACTCAACATGACACTCATGTTTCTTTTAAGATAGTGCTTTTGTAAACGGGTCAATTATATTCTTATCCATGGGAACTCTCTCTATCTTTATTTCCTTAGCTGCTTCATAAGCTGCTATGTACTCAACTTCTGTCATAGAGTTGGCAATAGTTTCTTGTTTTGAACTTTTTCAACTTATTGTCTCTCCGCACAACGTAAACATGTAGCCAGATTGTGATTTGAAATCATCTTTGTCAGATTGAAAGTTGGCATCAGTATACCCGTTTATTTTTCAAATCACCTTCTCCATATATCAAGAACATGTCTTTAGTCCTTTGTAAGTACTTCAGAATGTTTTTTACAGCCGCTCAATGTCCCTCACTAGGGTCAGATTGGTATTTGCTCGTCAAACTGAGAGCACAAGATACATCGGGCCTAATACATATCATCGCGTACATGATAGATCCAACTGCCGAAGTATATAGAATTTTACTCATGTGATCCCTTTCAACTTGTGTTTTGGGAGACATCGATTTTGAAAGGCTTACACCATGTGACATGGGTAAGAATCCCTTTTTGGATTGATCTATGCTAAACCTCTTTAGCACCTTATCTATGTATGTAGATTGTGAAAGACCTAGCAACCTTTTAGATCTATATCTATAGATCCTTATTCTAAGAATATAGGTTGCTTCTCCAAGGTCTTTCATGAAGAATTGTTTAGATAACCAAGCTTTAACCGTTTGCAAGATAGGTACATCGTTTCCCATTACCAATATGTCATCTATATAAAGCAATAAGAAAACGATTGCACTCCTACTAACCTTCTTGTATACACAAGGCGCATCCATATTTTAAATGAAACCAAATTTTTTGATTGTTTCATCAAAACGGATGTTTCAACTCCTAAAAACTTGCTTAAGTCCATAAATGGACCTTTGCAACTCACATACCTTTATGCCATCACTGGATATGAAACCCTCAGGTTTTGTCATATACACTTCCTCAGTTAGATTTTCATTTAGGAAAGCTGTTTTCACATCCATTTGCTAAATCTCATAATCATGATGAGTAGTAATGGCTAGGAGTATCCTGATGGATTTCAACATGGCTACTGGTGAGAAGGTTTCATCATAATTAATACCATGTTGTTGACGATAACCCTTTGCCACTAGTCGTGCTTTATAGGTAACTAAGTTACCATCCATGTCTGTTTTCTTCTTGAAAACCCACTTGCACCCAATAGGTTTAATTCCTTTGAGTGGATCAACTAAAGTCCATACTTGGTTGTCGTACATGGAATCCATCTCTGACTTCATGGCCTCTAGCCATTTGCCAGATTCTGAACTGTTCAGAACATCCTTGTAGGTAGTAGGCTCATCTTCATCTATGAGCAATACGTCATTGTGGTCATTAATGAGAAATCCATATCTCTTAGGTGCTACACGTATCTTACTAGATCTATGAGGTTCTTGTGTATTAGAAGATTCATCTATTCTCTCAATAGATGTGGGGTTAGACGGTTGATCCTCATTTATTTGATCTTCATGAACTTTATTAAGTTCAATCTTACTCCCACTGTTCCCTTTGAGCATGTGCTCATTCTTTAAGAAGACGACATGTTTCGAAATAAACAATTTATTTTTGGAGGGTAAGTAGAAGTAATATCTGAAAGATTCTTTCAGATACCCCACAAACAAACATTTTTCAGACTTACTATCAAGTTTATCTGACTGTGGCCTTTTAACAAAGGTAGGACAACCCCATACTCGCAAGTGAGATAACTTTAGTTTTTTACCAAAGAACATCTCAAATGGGATAGAATCAACCGATTTTATCGGAAATCTATTTAGTATATAAACAGAAGTCTCTAGTGCATACCCCCAAAATAATTTTGGTAGGTCTGCAGAAGCCATCGTGGTTCATACTATATCTAGAAAGGTTCAATTTCTTCTCTCAGATACACCATTATGTTGAGGTGTATGTGGTGGAGTCCATTGAGATAATATTCTATTATCTCTAAGATAACTTAGAAACTCTTGGCTCAAGTATTCACCTCACCGATAAGATCTTAGAGTCTTTATATTTTTGCCAAGTTATTTCTCTATTTCATTCTTGAAGTCTTTGAACCTTTCAAAGGCCTCAGATTTGTATTTCATTAAATACAAATATCCGTACCGTGAGAAATCATTGATAAAGGTTATGGAATAGTTATAACTTCCTCTTGCTTATATTGACATTTGGCCACATACATCAGAATGTATGAGTTCTAATAACTTATTGGCCCGTTCTCCTTTTCCTAGAAAGGAGTTTTAGTCATTTTGCCTAGTAAACAAGATTCACATGTGCCATATAATTCATAATCAAATGACCCTAAGTCACCAAGCTTGTATAACTTAGAAACACGATTTTTGTTTACATGGCCCAAACGACAAGCTATAAGTAAGAGGTGTTAGAGTTATCTATTTTAGGTTTCTTATTGTTTATATTGAGAACTGGATTGTCCAAGTTTAGAACATATAAACCATTAACTAAAGTTGCTAAACTATAATGGATATCATTCAATGGAAAAGAACAACATTTATTCTTAAATATTAAATGAAATCCACATAAGTCTAAACACGCAATTGAGATAATATTTTTCATTAAAACTGGTACATAATAACGGTTTTGCAGTTCTAGAATTAATCCCGAAGGCAGGTTCAACTCGTATGTCCCTACAACAAGTGTAGCAACCTTTGCCCCATTTGCAGTACGTAGGTCCACATTGCCTTTCTCTAGCCTTCTACTGCTCTTTAGTCCCTGCAAGTTATTGCACAAATAAGATCCACATCCGGTATCTAATACCCATATCTCATTTCTAAAGGCAGTATTATCTCAATCATAAACATACCCGGAGTAGAAGTAGAAGTGCTTGTAAGCTTCTCCTTCTGTTTCTTGTCCTTAATGGTCTCCAAGTAGGCTTTGCAGTTGTACCTCCAATGGCCCATCTTACCATAATAATGGAATGGGCCCTTGGTAGCTGCGTCCTTCTTGTTCACACCACATTTGGGCTTCATGGGAGCCTTATTCTTCTTCTTTTGAACTTTCTTCTTAGAAGAGGAAAATTCTACCATTAAAACTGCATTGGAATCATTCTTCATAGAGGACTCCGCAGTTTTGAAAAGATTGATCAACTCAAGAATGGTGGATTCAATCTTATTCATCTAATAGTTAATCACAAATTGTGAGAAACTATTAGGCAAAAATTGTAGAATTAAGGCAACACTTAAGTCATGATCCATTGCAAAACTGAGAGATCTAAGCTTCTCTATTAAGCCCAGCATCTTCAGCCCATGATTGGCCACAGAAGAACCCTCTGCCATTTTGCAACAGAATAGTTGTTTCGAGATCTTATATCTCTCAGTTCTGGCTTGGGCATCAAACAACACTCGAAGATGTAGTATAATCAATTGAGCATCCATATGCTCGTGCTATTTTTGCAACTGGAGAGTCATGGATGCCAATATAATACATGATGTTGTATCACTATCCTCCTTGTGCCACTTGTGGACAGCATGCTCATCAGCATTAGCATCTTGGGCTGGTGGTGGTGGAATAGGAGTATCTAGCACGTAGAGCAACTTTTTCGATTTGAAAACGATTCTCAAATTTTTATACCAGTTGAGATAGTTTGATTCGGTTAACTTGTTAGTTTCCAAGATGCTACGTAAGTTTAGTTTGTTGACATGATGCAAGTGACCTAGATGTAAAGATAGAGAACATTGGCTACTTGTATATGCACATAATATGCAAATAATTACGACTTTAATTAAACGCATTTTTACTCCACTATTTTACTCAAACCAATAGCCCTACTATTGATTCTGGAAAGCCCGTTGGAAGCTTTCCTAGTGGACTGGTATCCAAAATTTTCAAGAATAACCTTGGGTTTGCCCAACAAGCCACCGTTAAGTTCATTAGTAGGTATCCAATACCAATTACATCGTATGTAACTACCGGATCATTAGGTGATTACCAGCTTTTAATCTTAAAACCTTTTGGGCTACCCCAACTTTTCCTCTAAATTTCTTTATGCTTGAGTTTGCCCAACCGGGATAAAGAATTTATTTAAACCCAACCCATTAATCAGGAATTTAATTCCAAAGGAATTTAACTCCATAGCTTGAGCATGCCCGATGTCAAGTAGGCTTGGGTTTACCCAACAAACTGGTCTCGAAAAAAGACTCTCGTTCTTACTATATTAACGGAAGGAATTAGGTTTAATATTAATTGAAGGATTTGTTCATTTTAGTGATTTCATTGAATGACATGCATAAAAATTAATAAATCACATAATTGATAATCATGGTAATAAAGTGATTACATGGTATATTTATAGATTTTACCCTAATTTAATTTCTTTGAGCCATAAAAGAAATTAATATAGTTAATCCTATGTGTTCATACATGATTCAAGTAGAAGGTCTTACCTTCTCGCCTTGTTTTGGTTGCTATTTCCAAAATAAAATAATTCTACTCTTATCTAACCTATGTAGACTAATTACATAATTTCCTAAAGAGAGAAAACCTCGAATTACATTTGAGGGGAGTTAGATGAGAAGAGATTTATACAAAAATTCTAGAGAAGGCATGACATGCAGGCCTTATTTCATAAAAAAAAAATAAATAAATCAAAACTGTAAAATACATGAACAGATATAATTGGTTTTAGTCTATAACTATCCACCATGCCATTGACTATGCTTAAACAAAATAAACATATACTTTTATTATTCCGAAATCACTATTTTGAAAAACTAAAACAAAATCTAAAATCAATATTTTAGAAAAATACATTAATTTTAAATTTTCAAAATCACTATTTTGAAAAATAAAATTGTTTGTCTCAAAACTAATTTTGAGAAAAATGCTTTTGGGTCCTGTCTCGCAACGATTACGGCGGTCCTGCTGGCCAGTCAACGGGCGGGGGTCAAGGGGGTAGCGCGCCCATGGAAAAATTTTTATTTTGCCGCCTTTCATTAAATGAGATTTTTCCCTTTTCAAAATTCTATTCTATTTTTTTTTAAACAGTTGGATCGTGCAAAATAGAGCATAACCGGCGCCGGCTCTGTTTTGGTTTCCAAAAATTTTTTTCTTCCAAAAATGATTTCTGGACATCATGAATAAAATGGAAACGGTGCCGATTTGGAGGCCAGAGCCGGCGCCGGCTGTAGTCGGAAAGTGGCAGCGATTTTCATAAAAATTTTCCAGAAACAGTTTCTGGTACCCTAATCTTCTACAAAATTTTAGTGAGAACAATTCTCAACAGAATTTTCTGTTTTGAAGCTCAAAACAACAACCAATTTGTTAGTTTAAACAAAATAAAACAGAAAATCAAATTCATAAGATGAAACGGAGGGCAACAACCATGTTCAAGAAAACATTTTTCTGTAGAAAATTTTCAACACATAAAGAAAGCACATTTCGAAATATGCTATAACTTTTACACAATCATATTAAGCTATGGACTCAATCCACAAAGCTTGAAACGATTTCGACTCGAGTGAAAACGATTTTCACAGTGAACAAAGACAAACACGAATACATAAAAACAGTTTTTTATGCCAAAACAATGTCCATAGACCATACATAGCATGGCTCTAATACCACTGTTAGGTATCTCAGGCTTATATCCTATACGGCGCAGCGGAAGAATAAACAAGATACCATCTCAGGACCCGTCTATGTGTGGAAAATAAGACATAATGATAATAAAGGTAACAACTTTTACCTTTGGGTGATTGTTCGAAGAACAAAAATTTTCTTCTTCAAGTTGAGGCGCGATTAAGCAATTCTCTTGTGCAAACTTCACGTGGGTTGAATGTCTAACCACTAAATCACAGTGTGTAATTATCTCTAACAGTAATCCACACAGAGGAATACTCAAGCACCAAAATTTTCTATACTAGCAGAAAAAGATGGCGGCTAGGGCTGTTTTCGTTTTCAGCAAAATGAGAGAGAGAGAGAGAGAAGAAGAAGACGTTTGTTTTGTGGCTCCTATTTTCGTGTGAATCACCCATGGATTAGGGTTTCAAGCATATCCAATATATGTTCCAAAATCCACTGAAAATCTGAAATTCTAAAACAATTAGAATTTCCTAATTGTAATTGGAAACATCAAGTTCCCACAATTACAACTTGGACCACAAATTATAACTAATTATAATTTATCTATAACAACTTCTCTTTCTCGCAATTAACCCCTCTATTATGTGTGACCTATTAGATATCCCAGTCAATTAGTAGCGAACATGAATTAATCCAAACGTCTTTGAGATTAATAATCCATAATTAATTAGAATTAATCCTATTAATTCTAATCAGGATTGGTTTATTAATTCATTAATTAATAAACCCATATTCTCAGATCATGAGCGGTATCTAGCAACACATCATGACCACCTAAGAGTCCAGGAAGTCAAGTGGCTTGACATGAACCATTCAATAACAAACTTCAGTGCAATTAACTCCTTTCACCATACAATATCTCATTCAATTTGGAGTACGGAATTAGTGCCAACTCCCTCTAGAATTAATTCTGGCCCAAATACAATAGTACTTGTACCAGGAACCCACTACTCTAGATATGTATCAATTGGAACTGTTTTCAATACACAATTACCTTGGCCAAGGACTTCTCGAGTAGCAATTCCTACAAGTGACCGTGAGATATTCGCCCCTACTATTAGAGGTGGTGAATTCTTTATTAACCCTCTCAACAACTTTCGTTTACCTCACAACGTCTCCAATATCTATCCTATAGGCGGCCCTCGTTCTGGTTCCAGAGATTGGAATCAAAGTACAATGCTCAGCAAAAAAAGTACCTTAGAGATCTCAAGTCTAAGGATACTTGCACGTTTGCTATATTGAGATTATATCACTGGCATTAAATAGTTATCTATGTGATTATCTCAAAGCTAGGTCATCCAATGAACTTGTTCCATTAACAAGCATCTATGTGTTAACTTTGAATATCTCATTACTCACGGTTATGAGAATCACTGCCTAATCAAATCAGGAAGTCTAACACATGCTAGTCTTAACCTATTAATGATGTCCTGTTTCATTAATACTATGACTAGGGACTATTTAAGTACTAACACCATCCAGTGTAGTAGGAATTTCATATCATGATCTTTATCATGCTTAACACAGTGTTGTACTAGGGACTTTATCGAACAGTTATATTACTTAAAGTAAACAAAAGAAATTGTAAGATAAATAATGTCTTTTATTAAAATAAAATGTGTTTTATACAATGTACAAGTGATTACCTATAGAGCACAACACTAACAGTATATTGCATAATAATTAATAAAAGGGGCATTCTTTATCTTTAGTTTGAATGTTATATCTTAATATGCGTATAAACTATTTGATAAAGTGCCTAATACAACACAATGTTAAGGAAATCATTATAGAGATTATGATGTGAGATTCCTACTCCACTATATAGTGTTTGTGCTTGAATAATCTCTAGTAATAGTTTTAATAAGATGAGACATTATTAATACACCAAGACTAGCACATGTTATATCATTTGATTGGATCAAGCGATGATTCTCATAACTTTTAGTATTGTGATAGTTAGGATTAATATGTGGATGCTTGTTATATGAAAAAATTTATTAGATGACTTAGCTATAAGATAATCACTTGGATAGCTATTAAGTATCAGTGATAGAATCTCATTATAGCAAGTGTGCAAGTTTCCTTAGACTTAAGATCTCCAAAGTATTTTATTTATCAAGCGTTGTACTTTGATTCTAATCTTTGGAGTCTTATAAGGAGTGCCTATGGGATGAACACTTGGTACAATGTAAAGTAAACAAAAGTAACTGAGATGGTCAATAAAGAATTCACCACTCCTAATAGTATGAGAGTATATATCAATGCCACTTGTAGAAATCATTACTTATGAAGTCTGTGGCCAAGGCGACTATGTGTTGGATATAGTTCCAAATTGATACATATATTGAGTAATGGATTTCTTGAACAAGCACTAAAACATTCGGACCAGAATTAATAATATTTTGTAGGGAGTTGGCACTAATTCCATACTCTAAACCGAATGAGATATAGTATGGTGAAAAGAATTTATTGCACTGGTTATTTGCTATTGAAAGGTTCATGTTAAGCCACTTGATTTTCTGAATTTTTGAGTGATCAAGAGTCATTGTTAGATGTCACTCTTGATCTACTAAATATGAATTAATTAATTAGAAAATTAATAAATTAATCCTATATTTTATTTAAGATTATTAATTCTAAAACTATTAGAATTAATTCATATTATGCTACCAATAAGGCCAAGAAGCCTAATGGGTCACACACAATAAAGGTTTGAATGCTCAATATATAATTTGATAATATTATGGGGTTAATTAAGAGAAAAAAATATATTTATAGGTGAATTATAATTATAAGTTTGTTATAATTCATGGGACTTGGTTACAATTATATAAACTTCAAGGGCCCAATTGTAGACATTGGATCTTGGAGGACTTTATTGCAATTAACACAAATCTTAAAAACTATAAATATAGGAATTGTTCCCTTTTGCAGAGAGGATTTTGAGAAATCATTTCTTCTTCATCCTTATTCTTCTTCGATTAAAACCTGGCCGCTCCTCTTCTACTAGCATAGTTTTGAATAGGTTTTGTGAGCAATTCAACCTTGTGTGGACTACTGTTAGAGACAATCCTACTCTTCAATTGTAGTGGTACGTTTGGACGATCAAACCATAGGGAATTGGTTTCTGGGTTGCTGATCAAATTCCTATCCGCAAAACAATTTTTGTTTTCTACTACAGAAGGTAATCTCCGTTGCCTTCCTCTATTCCCATTTTAATTGCAATTATGTGATCCTTGGGCATGAATTTCATAGTTATTTCCACTGTGTTCTTATTTGAGAAGCATGATGAAATCTAACAATGGTATCAAATGCTTCGTGTTTGTGTTTTAATGGTTCTTTAATTGTTTTGAAATTGTTTTTGAGTATGTAACTATATGATCATGGCTACTGTATGTCTACTGCTTTGTATGACGTGTCTAGGTTTTTTGGTTTGAAAAGTCTAGGTCATTGAAAATCGTTTGGGAAATTGTTTCTGTGTGAGTCTGGTTTTTTCTACATAATGAATGTTGCAGAATGGTTCTGTAAATGGTTTTGTAAATGACTTCTTGTTCTTCCTGCAATTAAGCTTTTGATTCAACAATCTGGATTGTTATTTAAATTGTGATGTAGAATGCAGTTAGTTGTTAATATTGATTAACAATGCTTGATATCAAAATTGTTTTGAACGGTTTGAAAATTACTTTGTGTTTCGTGAAAAAAAATTTGTAGAATCCGGGAAGAAGATGAATAGTGGTTATTATTCTTACTATTACTTAAAAATTTTGCTGAATTTTCGCCTCTAGAGCATACCTAGCACTGGGTACTTTCGACCCACCTGGCGCCAAGTGCATTATGTTCTTTCCCTATTTTATGTGCTAGCCGCGTGCGGATGGTCCTAGCTGGCACGCGGCTTGCACTGTTTTATATAAAAAAAATAAGTTTTTTTTTTTAATCTTTTCTAACTTTGAGAATAGGTTCTAATAATAATTATAATTTATTAAAAACCCATGATTTTGGATAAAAATATTTTTTAAAAATTATATGTAGGATTCACAATTTTCTAAAATTTGATTTCGGCTTAAAACTTTTCAAAATTTGATTTTGGACCCAGATTTCTCCAAAATATTGATTTTGGATGTTTGTGCATTGGATGTTTTATATTGTATTTTAAGCACAATTTACTGGTTTGGTGGATGATTATGGATTAAAACCAAACTTATCTGTTCATGCATTTTTATCGCTTTGTTTTAATTAAATAAGGCATGCGCGTCCTACCTTATCTTAAATTCTTGTGTAATTCTCTTCTCATCTAACTCTCCTCGAATGTAACTTGAGGTTTCTTTCTTTAGAAAATTATGTAATTAGTTTATATATGTTAGATTGAAGTAGAATTTTACTTACAAGATTTTGAAGACGACGATCAAAACGAAGCGAGATGGTAAGACATTCTATTTAAATCATACATGAATACATAGAGTTGACCATATTAATTTTCTTGATGTCTCGAGAAAATTAATTTAGAGAGTCCATAACCATGCCGCGTAATTATTTATCACCATGTTTATCAATTTATGCTGCTTATTGATAAATTGTATACATGCTAAACAATGAGATAACTAAAAGGAATAAATCCCTCAAATAATATTAAATCTAATGCCTTCTATTAATATAGTAAGAATGATAGCTCTTTTTCGAGACTAGGTTGTTGGGCATACCTAAGCCTACTTGACATTGAGTATGTTCAAGCTATGGAATTTAATTTCTGATTAATGGGTTGAGTTTAACCAATTTGTTTTTCTTGGTTGGGCTAACCCAAGTATAAAGAATATTAGAGGCAAGGTTGGGATATTATTAAATACTTTAATGATTAAAAGATGTTAATCACCCAATGATACAGTAGTTACATTTGATGTAATTAGTATTAGATACCTATCACTGAATTTAAGAGTGGCTTGTTGGGCTAACCTAAGGTCATTCTTAAGGAATTTGGATACTGATCCATTAGGAAAGCTTCCAATGGGCTTTTCTGAATCAATAGTGGGGGCTATTCATTTGAGTAAAATAGTGGAATAAAAATGCGTTTAATTAAAAGATCTAATTACTTGTATATCATGAGCATATACATGTTCTAATTACTCTATCTTTACACATAGGTCACTTGCATCATGTCGACAAACCTAAATCTACGTAGCATCTTGGAAATAAATAAGCTCACCGAATCAAACTATTTGGACTAGTATAGAAACTTGAGAATCGTTCTCAAGTCGGAAAAGTTGCTCTACGTACTAGATGCTCTTATCCCGTCACCTCCAGCCCAAGATGCTCCTGCTGATGAGCATGCTGTCCACAAGAAGCACAAGGAGGACAATGACACTGCATAATGTATTATACTGGCGTCAATGACCCCTGAGTTACAAAAATAGCATGAGCATATGGATGCTCAAACAATTATCTTCCATCTTAAAGAGCTGTTTGATAAAAAAGCTAGAACTGAGAGATATGAGATCTCTAAGCAATTGTTCTATTCTAAGATAGTTGAGGGTGCTTCAGTGGCCACTCATGGGCTGTAGATGTTGGGCTATATTGAAAAGCTTGGGTCTCCTGGGTTCATAATGGATCACGATTTAAGTATTAACTTAATTCTACAATCATTACTAAATAGTTTGTTGCAATTTGTGATTAGCTATCACATGAACAATGTTGAGACTAACATATGTGAGCTTATCAATCTACTCAAGATTGCTGAATCATCCATGAAAAGGATGATAAGGCAATATTGCTAGTAGGTTCTTCGTCTTCTAAGAAGAAAGTTTCCGAGAAGAATAAGAAAATTCCTACTAAGCCCAAAGGAGGCATGAAGAAGAAGGAAGTAGCCACTAAATGTTGGGTATCTCAGGCTCGTATCCTATACGGTGCAACGGAAAATAAAACAAGATATCATCCCAGGACCCGCATATATATAGAAAACAAGACATAAAAAGATCAAAAGTAACAGCTTTTTATCTTTCTTTGATCGTCTGAAGAACAAAAATTTCTTCTTCAAGTCGAGGCGCGATCCAGCAATCCTCTTGATCCAACTTCAAGAGTTGAATGTCTAACCACTATAATCACAGTGTGTGATTATCTCTAACGGTAATCCACACAGAGGAACATTCAAGCACCAAAATTTCCTGTGCTAGCAGAAAAAGATGGCGGCTAGAGTTGTTACACAAGAACAATCGAGAGAGAGAGAGAGAGAGAGAGAGAGAGAGAGAGAAGGATTTCGTGTGTTGGGTTTTTTGGTGTCACGCCTTTGCTAGGGTTTTCATGTGTTTCATCTATATGTTACATGAAAATCCCCTACCAAAACTGAGAATTCTAATCCTATTAGAATTTCCTAATTGTAATTGGAAACATCAAGTTTTCACAATTATAATTTGGACCATAAATTATAACTAATTATAATTTGTTCATAACAACTTCTCTTTCGTTTAATTAACCCCACTATGTTATCAAATAACATCTTGAGTATATAATCTTCTATTGTGTGTGATCTATTAGGTTTCATAGTCAATTGGTAGAGAACATGAATTAATCCAAATGTCTTTGAGATTAATAATCCATAATTAATTAGAATTAATCCTATTAATTCTAATCAAGATTAGTTTATTAATTCATTAATTAATAAACCCATATTATCATATCATGAGTGGTATCTAGCAACACATCATGACCACCCAAAAGTCCAAGAAGTCAAGTTGCTTGACATGAACCCTTCAATAACAAACTTCAATGCAATTAACTTCTTTCACCATACAATATCTCATTTGGTTTGGAGTACGGAATTAGTGCTAACTTCCTCCAGAATTAATTCTGGCCTGAATACGATAGTACTTGTACCGGGAACCCACTGCTCTAGATTTGTATCAATTGGAACTATTTTCAATACACAAACGCCTTGACCAAGGATTTCTCGAGTAGTAATTCCTACAAGTGGCCGTGAGATATTTGCCCCTACTATTAGGAGTGGTGAATCCTTTATTGACCCTCTCAACTACTTTTGTTTACCTTACAATGTACCTAATATCCATCCCATAGGCGACTCTCGATCGAGCTCCGGAGATTGGAATCAAAGTACAATGCTCAGCAAACAAAGTACCTTGGGGATCTTAAGTCTAAGGATACTTGCACGTTTACTATATTGAGATTATATCATTGACACTAAAAGTTATCCATATGATTGTCTCAAAGCTAGGTCATCCAATGAACTTATTCCATTAACAAACATCTACGTGTTAACTTTGAGTATCTCAATACTCACGAATATGAGAATCACTACCTGATCAAATCAGGAAGTCTAACACATGCTAGTATTAACGCATTAATGATGTCCTGTCTCATTAATACTATGACTAGGGACTATTTAAGTACTAACACTATACAGTGTAGTAGAAATATCATATCATGATCTCTATCATGATTTCCTTAACACAGTATTATACGCGGGACTTTATCGAATAGCTATATTACTTAAAAGTAAACAAAAGAAACTATAAGATAAATAATGTATTTTATTAAAATAAAATGTAATGTAGAAGTGATTACCTCTAGGGTACAACACTAACACTAAATGCCCATGTCATCATTGTGGCAAGATGGGCCATTGGAGGTGTAACTGCAAAACCTACTTGGAGATCGTGAAGGAAAAGAAGGAGAAGGAGAAGCATGCAAGCATTTCTACTTCTACTCCTGGTATGTTTATGATTGAGATTAATACTGCCTTTAATAATGAGACATGGGTATTGGATATCGATTGTGAATCTCATTTATGCAATAATTTGCAGGGACTAAAAAGCAATAGAAGGCTAAAAAAGGGCGATGTGGACTTGCAAGCTGCAAATGGAGCAAAGGTTGCTGCATAAGCTATGGGGACTTTTCATCTTAGTCTACCTTCTGGATTAGTTTTAGAACTTCAAAATTACTATTTCGTACCAGTTTTACTGGAAAATATTATCTCAATTGCATATTTAGACTTATTTGGATTTCATTTAAATTTTAAGAATGAACATTGTTCTTTTTCATTAAATGATGTCCATTATGATTTTGCAATTTTTGTTAATGGTTTATATGTTCTAGATATGGATAATCTAATTCTCAATATAAATATAAAAAAAACAAAGAAAAGATAACCCAATCTCATATTACTTATGGCATTGTCGTTTAGGCCATGTAAATAAAAATCACATGTCTAAGTTATACAAGTTGGGTGACTTGGGGTCATTTGATTATAAATTATATGACATATGCAAATCTTGTTTATTTGGTAAAATGGCTAAAACTCTATTTTCTTGAAAAGGAGAAAGGGCTGAAGAGTTATTAGAACTGATACATACAAATGTATGTGGCCCAATGTCTATACAAGTAAGAGGAGGCTATCACTACTTTATAACCTTCATCGATTACTATTCACGATACAGATATTTGTATTTAATGAAATACAAGTATGAAGTATTTGACAAGTTCAAATACTTCAAGAATGAAGTAGAGAAATAATTTGACAAAAGTATTAAAACTCTTAGATCCGATCGATGAAGTGAATACTTAAGCCAAGAGTTTCTAAATTATCTTAGAGATAATGGGATATTATATCAATGGACTCCACTATATACACCTCAACATAATGGCGTATTTGAGAGAAGGAATTGAACCTTTCTAGACATGGTACGGACTATGATGACTTTTGCAGATTTACCAAAATCGTTTTGGGGATATGCACTGGAGACTGCTGTTTATATATTAAACAGAGTTCCGTAAAAATGATTGATACCACTCCTTATGAGCTGTTCTTTGGTAAGAGACCAAAGTGATCTCATTTTAGAATTTGGGGTTGCCCTGCTTTTGTTATTGGGGATATGCCCTAGAGTCAATTTGTACTTATACTATTGTCATTATGTTTTATATAATAATATTAGGCTTTCCTTTCCATGAATAGTGAGTTTTGTTTTGTGGTCATCAAGTACGTGACTTGGTAGTAAAACCCTACAATGAATACAATGACTATTCTAAAACTGTCCTTAATCGATTATTGTTATTGGAATAATAATAAATTAAGATTAGTATGTTTGTGACTTGATGGCTATGTTTTACTGGCCATGGATATTTGTGATATCGAGTCAAGACATAAATAAATGTTAAAGAACATTGTATTGGACATGACCCACTGTGAGAGTACTTCATGGAATATGTCATAAGTACTTTCTAGCCATTATAATATTGAAAGTCCTTCGACCTAAATTCATCATAGTTTCCTACTTGATAAATTCTATATTTTGACATTGTTTAAAGTTGTCTTTAACCAAATAATAAATTAGACTACTGTTGGATATAGAATAAATCAAGGAGAGGAATATGATTGATTGTGAAGGAATTTGTCTCTCTCAATTATGGGAGAGATATCCATGGGCCCCTTGATAAGTTAGACTGTTAAAAATGCATAGCCATGCTCAAATATATCAATATAAGATATTGATATCATTTGTTTGAACAGTCTACTATGAAATTAAGAAATAATTGATTAAGCTTAATAAGGATGACATGCTCCATGCCTTATGCTTAATCTGGATATCGTGTGACAAAAGGACTAAATATAAAATTATGGTTTGGTTCAAAGAGATCACCAATCTTCATTTAACCTGGATAGTTATAATATTTTATTAGAAACCGCTTATAACTTGTGGGCCATTTAAATATGATTTAGGCACACTGCCAGTTAAATGAACCTATAGGGTCACACAATAAGCGAACTTGTTAGGTTATTTTTCTGGTGACCAGATTCGATGAATCTGGAAATATGTCTAAGTTAATCGTACTTAGAAAATTTACCAGATACAATGAATCTGGAAATATGTCCACATTCGATGTATCTGGATGATGTCCAAATTATAAGAATCTGACTCAGTAAATTAATTAGTTAAATTACCGAGATAATGGCAGAATCTTATCATATCAGTTTTAATTTAATTTGAATTTAAATTAGAATATGATAAGATATTATTAGGGTTGGACTCTAAGAGGTTCGGGGGTTTTTAAGAAAACCATAGCCGTCTTTTCAATAGTCCAATTTTTCGGTTGAGAACATTCGTGCCATTCTCTACTAGAAGAAAAAAAAAACCTCTCAAACCCTAGGCGCTAGCACTCCCCGGGTATAGAGTGAGTTCGCGGCGTGTATCCGATAGAGGACGTTCGCATACTGCAGCGTTTGGTGATTGTTCGGGTTGAACGTACAATAGTGTAATCAGAATCGAAGGATTTTGATTACAGCAACAAGAGGTAATTCTTAAACCTTAGATCCTCTTAATCGTTTACTTGGGTCCTCGAGAGGGATTCGTGGATGTTTTCCGCGTTTAGGAGTCCACGAATTCTAACACTTTTGTTAAAAAGGGTAATGTCAGACAAACTTGAAAGCAAGTCTAACAAATATTTGTTTGTTGGATATCCGAAAGAATCCTTCAGATATTACTTCTATCTTTCTTTTGAAAATAAAGTTTTTATTTCGAAACATGCTATCTTCTTAGAGAAGGAGCACATGTTTAAAGGAGATAGTGGGAGCAAGCTTAAACTTAGTGAAGTTCAAGGAGAACAAACAAAAATTGATCAGTCGTTTGAACTCACACCTATTGATGAACCTTCTAACATACAAGAGCCTCGTAGGTCAAGTAGGATACGAGTGGTGCCTGAGAGATATGAATTTCTCATAAATGACCACAATGACGTATTACTCATGGAAGAAGATGAGCCTACTACTTATAAAGACGTTCTGAATAGTTCAGAATCTAACAAATGACTTGAAGCCATAAAGTCAGAAATAGATTCCATGCATGACAACTAAATAAGGATTTTGGTTGATCCACCTGAAAGAATCAAGCCTATAGGGTGCAAATGGATTTTCAAGAAGAAAACTGACATGGATGGTAATGTGGTTACCTATAAGGTGAAGGCACGGAAAGCGAAAAAACACAGGGCACGCAGCAGAAGCGAACATAAAAAAAACTGAAAAAACACAACAGGGGGTTTCAGGGCAGGGCCAGCGCCGGCTCCGGCAGCCCTAGCCGGCGCCAGTTGTGCCCTATCCAAATCTCGAGTTTTAAAAATTTTACCTCTCCTTCTAGTTCTTAAAGGTGGCTGGATCGGAACGTTTGCAACTGAGGTAAGTGTGCTGGTGAAAGCCTCTGCTGCGATTCTTGCAAGCCTCTTATTTTTCCTTTGCATGTATGTGAACGCCGAACTCTCGGTCTTCCAGTATAGCCTGCCTAACTACCGTTTGGTGAACAACTAACATGTTAGGGAATTTTTCTAGAGAGAGAGAGAGAGAGAGACGCTTGGCCTTTCAACATAGAGAAGAAGCCATCTCTCAGAGAGTGCGTGTCCACCACAACATTATTTCCAATCCTCATATTTAACCTAAATAAAACTTTAGGTTAAATTGGACTGGGCCATTGGATTCTTAGTTTAGCCTATTGCGCTTAATGAATTATTCTAGTTAAAACCAACTTAATGACCCAACAAATAATTAAATTTTCAGCCCAAATAAACCAGTCCAATTAAATAAGTCTAAATCAGTTTAGTCCTAGGTTAATCCCTAATTATTCAAACTGTGCCAAAGCCTTGAATAATTAATTAGCCCACTAAACTAATTTAATTAATTCTCTCTCTCCATGGACCTTTATTTTATTCTAGACTAATAATTAAATCAGGCTACTTAAATAAAATAAATTCCATTTAATTCAAGATCAATTCCTTATCCCATATTTAATTAGGACTCACGGTCTATATTGGAGACCAAAAGACACACCGCATTGGCTACTAAAATGACCAAAATACCCTTACCATATAAATAGTTGTATTTTACATTTTAAATATTTTCTAATATCACCATAAGGAAATATTGACCCCAAGGATAATGCTGCGTTAGCAAAGTCTCCGACCTATAGGTGTAATGACTAAAATACCCCTCTATATATCGTCGTACATTCAGAGTGGAAGAAGTGTACTAATACCTCTCTAAATGATATCTACCATCCTTAGACCTCTAGTCCAATGATCCACGACTTCCTGGATTATTTTCGCTTTCCAAGGGAGCTACCCTAAAGCAAACAACCAAGTCATGTTTCCTAGGGCCCTGGATATTTAGATCATTCAGATAACTACAAGGGGCGATATAGTATAAAAATTATCTTGTACAAGTCTGTCTTAACTAACTAGTCACACATACCCAATATTTAAGAATATTGGCCCTATGATAAAACTTCAATTATAGCATATCAAAGCATATGCTTCTAGCTTCGTCAGACCACCAACTCATATTCAAGTCGTAGAGTACTAGTCCACGCTGTAGTGGTAATAGTCTAGGTTTCTACCATATAGTACTTTTAGAAACCACTATTATAGGTCCTGTTCTTCGTATTCGAAATATGCTTATATCATGAAGTGGGTGGACTACTCACTGGCTAAAGTAAGTCATTCCCCATTTAGAATTTATAACATAATAACCTAGACATGATGAGATTCCCATTCTCATCAATCGGTTAAGAATGAATGTTTATGTGTTAAGTAAGTAATCCATGATCCATACTTTACTGTGAAAGACCTCCATTCACATGGACCACTTACTTAAACATAATGGGTCTTTTTTAAACATAATTGTGCACAAATAAAATTGTAAATTCACAAATAATTTTTGAAAATAAATTCTTTTATTAAAATATTCGATTTTTACATCAGAAACCTAGTCTAAGAGGGCATACATCCTAACATATGGCACATCTTATCGACAACAACAAGGTATTGACTATGACGAAACTTTTTCACCAATCGCTATGCTAATATCCATAAGAATACTCGTAGCACTTGCCGCTTATTATACTATGAGGTTTGTCAAATAGATATGAAAATAGCTTTTCTTAACGAAAACTTGATTGAGGAAGTGTATATAACACAACCTGAAGGTTTCACATCCAAAGATAGCACAGAAGTGTGCAAGTTGCAAAGGTCCATTTATGGACTTAAGCAAGCATCTAGGAGTTGGAACATCCGTTTTGATGAGACAATTAAAGAATTTGGTTTTATTTAAAATATGGATGAACCTTATGTGTATAAGAAGGTTAGTGGGAGTGCAGTTATTTTCTTATTGCTTTATGTAGATGACATATTGCTAACAGGAAATGATGTTTTCATTCTTTAATCTGTAAAGATTTGGTTATCCAAAATGTTCTCCATCAAAGACATTGGAGAAGCAACCTATATTTTAGGAATAAGGATCTATAGAGATAGATCAAGGAGGTTGCAAGGTCTTTTGCAGTCTACATACATAGATAAAGTACTGAAGAGGTTCAATATGGATCAATCCAAAAGAGAATTCTTACCTATGACACATGGAATAAGCCTTTCAAAGTCGATGTCTCCAAAGAGATAAGTTGAAAGAGATCATATGAGTAGAATTCTGTATGCTTCGATAATTGGGTCTATCATGTATGCTATGATATATACTAGGCTCGATGTATCATGTGTTCTTAGCTTGATGAACAGATACCAATATGACCCTGTAGAGAAAGTCATTGGGTGGCTGTAAAGAATATCCTCAAGTATTTACAAAGGACTAAGGATGTATTTTTGGTATATGGAGATGGTGATTTGCAAATAAGAGGGTATATTGATGCTAGCTTTCAGTCTGATAAGGACAACTATAAATCACAATCTGGCTACGTGTTCACGTTAGGTGGTGGGGCAGTAAGTTGGAGAAGTTTCAAACAAGAAACTACTTCCGATTCGACAATTGAAGCAGAGAACATAGCAGCTTCCGAAGCAGCTAAAGAAGAAGTGTGGATCAAGAAATTCAACACAAAACTTGGAGTGGTGCCTAGCATTGTAGATCTGATACTCTTGTATTGTGACAACAATGGAGCCATTGCACAACCAAAGGAATCATAGTCTTATCAACGATCCAAGCATGTACATAGATGCTATCATCTGATTAGAAAGATCATAGATAGGCGAGATGTAAAGATAGAGAGAATTCCCATGGATCAGAACATAGCTGATCCATTTACTAAAGCACTTTCACAAAAGAAACATGATAAACATGTTAAGTCATTTGGTATTCGATATATGAATGATTGGCTCTAGTACAAGTGGGAGATTGTTAGTAGTGTGCCCGAGAGGCAATTACTTGTACCATGTGTATTGCATAATACTTAATAAAAGAGGCATTCTTTATCTTTCAATTTGATTGTTATATCTTAATATACGTATAAACTATTTGATAAAGTCCCTAGTACAACACAGTATTCAGGAAATCATAATGTGAGATTTCTACTACAATATGTAGTGTTTGTGCTTGAATAATCCCTAGTCATAGTATTAATGAAATGGGATATTATTAATACGCAAAGACTAGCACATGTTATATCTCTTGATTGGATCAAGCGGTAGTTCTCATAACCATGAGTATTGTTATACTCAAGATTAATGTGTGGATGCTTGTTATATGAACAAGTTCATTGGATGACCTAACTATTAGATAATCACTCGGATAGGTATTGAGTGTTAGTGATAGAATCTCATTGTAGCAAGTGTACAAGTATCCTTAGACTTGAGATCTCCAAGGTATTTTGTTTATCGAGTGTTGTATTTTGATTCTAATCTTTAGAGTCTTATAGGATAGACATTTGGTACAATGTAAAGTAAACAAAAATAGTTGAGAGGGTCAATAGAGGATTTACCACTCCTAATAGTAGGAGAGTATATCTCAAGACCACTTGTAGAAATCATTACTCATGAAGTCCTTGGCCAAGGCGACTATGTGTTGGATATAGTTCCAAATTGATACACATATCGAGTAATGGATTTCTTGAACAAGTACTAAAATATTCGGGCCAGAATTAATAATATTTGTAAGGAGTTGGCACTAATTCCATACTCTAAACTGAATGAGATATAGTATACTGAAATGAGTTTATTTCACTGGTTATTTGCTAGTGAAAGGTTCATGTCAAGCCACTTGATTTTCTGAACTTTTGGGTGATCAAGAGTCATTGCTAAATGTCGCTCTTGATTTGCTAAATATGAATTAATTAATTAGAGAATTAATAAATTAATCCTATATTTTATTTAGGATTATTAATTCTAAAGCTGTTAGAATTAATTCATATTATGCTACTAATAAGACTAGGAAATCTAATGGGTCATACACAATAAAGGTTTGGATGCTCAATATATATTATTTGATAATATTGTGGGGTTAATTAAGAGAAAAAAAATATATGTATAGGTGAATTATAAGTTTGTTATAATTCATGGAACTTAGTTGTAATTATATAAACTTTAAGGGCCCAATTGTAGACATTAGATCTTGGAGAACTTAATTACAATTAGTACAAATTCTAAAAACTATAAATATAGGAATCGTTCCCTTTTGCAGAGAGGGTTTTGAGAAATCATTTCTTCTTCATCCTTATTCTTCTCCGATTAAAATGTAACCGCTCCTCTTCTACTAGTATAGTTTTGAGTGAGTTTTGTGAGCAATTCAACATTGTGTGGATTACTGCTAGAGACAATCCTACTTTTGAATTGTAGTGGTGCATTTGGATGATCAAAATTGAGGGAATTGGTTCCTGGGTTGCTGATCAAATTTCTATCCGCAAGAAAAATGTTGTTTTTCTGCTACAAAAGGTAATCTCCCACTACAAGAAAATAGAGAATTAGCGAGGGACATTTCTCTCGCTAATCCGTCGCTAAATCAAATTAGCGACAGATTAGTAAGGGAAAATTCCCCCGCTAATTTCCTCCTCGCAAAGGCAAAAATTTGCGACGGATTAGCGAGGTATTTTTTCAGCAGTCAACGACTTCAGTAATGGATTTTTGAAACGAATCTGCAAGGGATTTTTATTTTCCATCGCTGATCCCTTTCTATTTAGAAAGGGATCAACGACTGATTATTTTAGTAATTAATAAAATTTGGAAATTTCCGTCGCTAATCCCAAGCTAATTTGCGAGGGATTAGTGATGGAAAATTTCTTTTTAATGTTTCGATTTATGTGTTCTGTCGCTAATCCCAAGCTAATTTATGAGAAATTAGTAATGGAACATTTCTTTTAATGTTTTGATATAAGTTTCCCGTCGCTAATCCATCCCAAGCTAATTTGCGAGGGATTAGAGACGGAACATTTCTTTTAATGTTTTGATATAAGTTTTCCGTTGCTAATCCCAACTAATTTGCGAGGGATTAGCGACGGATACTCAATTTAATTTCCTTGAACCCCTCGCTAATCCCTCACTAGTACTGTATAATTTTAAAATATTTTTTTTTTAAAAATGTTTAAAAAATGCCCTGTAATTGAAGAAAATTCATCTATCAAAATAATGCAAAATTTAATTAAATTAAAAAAACCACCAAATAGTTATTATTAATAGATATAATAATGACAAATGTGAATAATACATAAAAATGTTGTCTAAATATCCTAAATAAATATAATAATGAAAACATATGAATAATACATAAGAATGTAGTGTATATATCCTAACTACGAAGCAGGAATAGGTGTGGATGCTGGAGCCGACAGAGGGGGTGGGGGTGGATCGGAAGGGCCTGGCTGATAATCTAGATGTGAATCTGGAGGACTGATGACGAAGTCGTCCTCATCCTCAGTATCGTCCTCTTGAACAGCTGGCATCGGCAGTGGCTGAGGTAGATTCAAATTCTGAGACACAAGCGTCAGGTACTCAGTTAAGCTCTGGCTGTAGCTCCGATATACCTGTACCTGATGCTCAACTCTCTCTCGCCTCCTCCTCTCAGTGTGTAACTCTCTCTGTAGTTGGCTCACATCCAACGAGGTAGAAGAAGTCGATGACTCAGATGAAGCTGGCTGCTGTAACCTCCGCCTTACCCTCGCAGACTCAGAGCCCAATCCATATACGCGTCCTTTCTTGCACATTCTGTCATCCACCTTGATGAACATCGTTTTCTTGTCCGGCACCCGACTCAGTGCGACCGTGCTTGTAGAATCAGTCTGGGAACCTGACTGCGCGTGACGCTCAATAATAGCAGTGACAGTTTCCTGTCGAATTTGGGGCAAGGAAACATGCATAAAATATTTAAAATTAGAGATCAAAATATAAATAATATTAAACTTAAAAATGTATAAGATTGTATATTCTTACCAGCGTGTGGCGGGATCGATCACTGATATATTGGCCCTTCCACGGCCCATCCTGGAACGTATGGGTGCGTTTGAAGAGGTCGACGTAGCTGAAGTCAGGACCTAACTGTCTCTGCTATCATTGTAACAAGAAATGACTAGATGTTAGTTTTTATGATTGATTAAATGTGAAATAGCGGATATATCGAACAATAAAAAATTTTACACTTACCATCCGCTCTTCATGCTCAGTAAAAGAAATAGATCCTCATGTGTGGGACGCCTGACCAGTGGATCTGTTCCGCTTAGCAGCGGAAGAGATACGATGCCACTTATCGGACCCCCAATGTTCCGATAAAGTAGCCCAATGGTCTGGGAAAATCCACTTAGGGCAGCTACCCCCATGCTTTTTCCGAGCCTTGGACAATGCATCCGAAAGTCTAGCCTTACATTTCTTCTCCCAATTAGCCTAGATTTGTGTGGCAATCTCGGGGTGCCAATAGAAGAAAGACTGCAAAATCAAAGTAGCCGTTACAAGTAATTACAAATAAGAAAACATACTAAAAATAATAAAAAGACTACAAGTAATAATTACAAATCGAACTCACACTCCAAAGATCAAACCACATGTTCCGAACATCAATCGGAACCTGTGAGAAGGTAGCATAGGCTCCAGTGTAGTGTCGCCTAAAAATCTTAACAATCTTCCTCATACATCGAATCAAATGTGTGAACCTATTCTGAGAAAATAGATTTTGTAATATTAGACAAGTTATAATTTTGAAAATTTAGAAAAGCGTATAATAAGTAATTATGTAGCCGACTTACGAGTCACCAACTGGCTCAATCAGCAGTCGTGTGTCGTCAGTAGATGGAGTGCCAACTGTGGACCCTGAAGAACCTGGGATCGGGGTAGGGGCTTGCTCTGATCGGGCCTCTTTCGAAGGCAATGGTTGTGGAGCAGGTATACGTGGGGCGATGCTCGGGGACGGTGTCTCATCTGCCCTCGACGACTCACGAGTCGCTGACCGATCGTCGGGTGAGGCATCGGAAGCCATATGTATCCGGAATTATTTAAACACATAAAAATTGTCATATTTTGGGAGAAGAAAAAGATAATAAATTTAAAAGTATAAAGCAAAGTAAAACGCTTGTAATGTAACGATAGCAGAACTACTAATTATATCTATACATTATTTAAACTTGAACCTAGTCTATGGACTTCTGTCATCATCAGATGAGTAGCCTTCCACATCATCATCTGTAGAGGATCCTGTCTCCCATTCTTCTTCCTCATCATCGTTTTCATTGTTCGGTTGTGCTTCCTCTATCATTAAACCCGAATCTATAAAATCGATTGTATCTCCAATACCAGACTCATCTGCTAATCTTCCAAAGTTGTCATCCTCAACACGTACATTGATTGCCTACGTATCATCTACTTCCTCCTGATATGGTGCCTCGACAACGAGTACATCAATAACATGTCGTAGCTGTATGTCCCCTTTGCACATGCCGTAGCTGTATGTCGAGTCTGCACATGCGGCTCAAAATAATAAGAGAAGAATGTAGATGCCTCTTCAACTAAGTAAGCATTGCAAATTGATCCCTCCACTCTCACCTTATTTTTTATTTTGGTCTTCAAACGATATAAGAACCTAATGCATTTTTTACAGTTAGAACTGATTCACATAGTAGATTTATATAGATATAATAATACACAATATTTTACCGCTCGAATGGATACATCCATCTATATTGAACAGGGCCACCAACCCTGGCCTCATATGGCAGGTGGACCATAAGGTGCTCCATCACGTCAAAGAAGCTGGGTGGGAAGATCTTCTCCAACTTACACATGAGTAAGGCAATATTATCTTCCAGTTGCTTCATATGGGTTGTGGAAAGTTTAGGCGAACATAAGTCACGATAAAAGAGACTGACTTCTGCTAAAACGTTCCAAATTGACACCGGGAGTAATTCTTTAAATGCAGTTGGAAGCAATCTTTCCATAAACACATGGCTGTCATGGCTTTTCATACCCGATATTTTCAGCTCATTTAAATCAACACACCTGCTTAAATTCGAAGCATATCCGTCCGAAGGTCGCAAATCTCTAACCCACTCTAGTAGAAGTCTCTTTTGTTCGAGTGTAATAGAGTATTTAGCCTTTGGCATTAATGTCCTCCCGTTACCCAAGCCAATCACATGTAATTCAAGTCTATCACAATATACCAACAGATTACGTCGCGCCTTCACATTATCCTTTGTTTTTCCCTTTACATTTATGACTGTGTTAAAGATATTATCGAACACATTTTTTTCATTGTGCATCACATCTATGTTATGACGGATTAAATGTGTTCTCCAATACGGCAAATCCCAAAAGATACTCCTTTTAGCCCAATTATGGTAGATGCCTCTGCCATCATCCCTACTAAGCTCCACAACTGTCTCGGTTATTTTTGATAAATGGCACACTCTATCCCACATACCATCTCCAGAAGCGCGTTGTAAAGGGTGTGCTGTCTCGCGACCTTTATCCTTCCTGAAAGACCTAGCATCTCTTCTGTATGGATGATCTAAAGGCAAGAAGCGCCGTGACAGTTAAACCAAGAATGTTTACCTCCATTTTGCAAGTGAAATGATTTTGTCTATTCCATGTAATATGGACATGCTAATCTACCAGTTGTGCTCCAACCACTTAGCATCCTATATGCCGGGAAGTCGTTTATTGTCCAAAGAAGTGCTGCTCGTAGACAGAAGTTCTGTTTCTTTGAAATATCATATGTAGAGACTCCACTAATCCATATCATCCTTAATTCATCTACTAAAGGTTGTAGATGGACATCAATTTTATGCTTCGGATTCCTAGGGCCCGGGACAATGACGGTCAAAAACATAAATGGATCCCTCATGCACATCGACGAAGGTAAATTATATAGAGTAACAATAACAGGCTAACAAGAGTATTGTTTTCCCGACATTCCAAATGGTGAAAATCCATCTGTGCATAACCCAAGGCGCACATTACGAACTTCAGATGCAAGTTCAGGATGACTACGGTCGAAGTGTTTCCAAGCTTCACCATCGCGTGGATGGCTCATAACGTCCTCTTCCGGTTGACTCTCTACATGCCATCTCATGTGCTCTGCTGTTGTGGACGATGCAAATAGTCTCTGTAGTCTGGGTGTCAATGGGAAGTAATACATTTTCTTGAAAGGAACGTCTTTCTGTTATTTGTCCTTTCCTACTTTCCTTTTCGCCAGATATCTACCATGGCCACAGAATTTGTAGTCCCTCCTAGCACTATCGTCCTTCCAGTAGAGCATGCATCCATTTGGGTAGACATCTATCTTCTAAACAGGTAGCCCTAGACCACATACCAACTTCTTTGTTTGATAGAAGTCATCCGGGAGCTTATTACTACTTGGTAATACCTCCTTCATCAATTGCATCACCTGATTAAAGCATTTCTCCGACACGTTGTTTTCGAATTTAATATTCAAAAGCCGAGAAACAACTGATAACGTACTGTGATTGTTGCATCCATCCCATATCAGAGTTTCTGAAGCTCTCAGCATGTCATAAAATTTCTGCGCATCCGGGTTTGGTGGTTCCTCAACATTCTCCGATGATGAAGGTCCAGTTGGAAATTGATGTCCAACTGCATCAATCACCATATCTCGATACGGATTGTTAGAGCTTGACTCGACTGCAGTCGTACAAGTGCCGGTTATTGATGTAGTTGGCGACGGATTAATACCCTCACCATGACTAGTCCATTTTCGGTAATTAGCAACAAACACAAATCTGTACAAGTGCAGCTCCACTTCATCTGGGGAAAGGTACGCCTTGTTTTTACACTTTCCACATGGACATCTTATAACTGAGGCTGGACCAGTTGACAAACAATATGCAATGAATCGCTTGACCCCTTGTTCAAACTCAGATGTAATTCCTTTAATCCCCTGTATGTGTCTTCTGTACATCCAACCACGATCATCCATCTACATTTAGGCCATAACCATGTAACTTATTAGCACGTGTATAATTTAAATGAAGAACGATGGTAGATTGTGAAGGTCGAGGACCCTAGTATACTCGCTATGAATTATGGAAGAAAGATTGAATAATGATACAGAAGAAATACTATCAACTATCGAGTTGTGCATTCTAAATCCTTTAAAAAAATCTAGCAGAATTTCCCCTATAACTTGAACATTTTCCAGGCACAAAGCCACCTCAATTCACCTAACATTCATTATAAAAAAACACACAATCCCAGAGTCATTAATCAATAAAATAAAATGTTCTACACAAGGAAGCTAAAACAAGCAAAATTGTTCTCTTTATCAAGTAGAGTAATATACATCAAAATGTGGCTCACCATGCATAGATCAACTTCACAATGAAAAGAACATATGAAAATACACTAGGTAAGAATCAATAAGAATCTCTTGGCATGCCACCTCTATTTTTAAAAAAAATTTGACAGAGTTTCCCCTATAACTTGAACATTTTCCAGGCGCAAGGCCACCACAATTCACACAACATTTAAAAAATTCAAGACAATAAAGTATTCTACACACGAAAGCTAAAACAAGAAATGAACATATGGATAGAGTCATTAAACAATTATTTGGCATTAAGCCACCTCAATTTTTTTAAAAAAAAATTAACAGAGTTTCCCTTCATAGTAAAAAACTCACAAAACACAATAACCTCAAAACATTTAATATACAATACTAAATTTAGGGGTAATCACCCATTACCCATAGGGAGTGATCACCCATCACTCACGGGATTCTAAAGATGCCTACCAAGTGTTTTCTTACCTAAGAAAAGCTCGTCCGTCTGGGCAAATCAATAAAGAACTAAAGGTCTAACCTGTGAGTAACAATAGCATAAGGTTACTATAGTACAAATTATAAGTGTAACATAGTTTTTGAAACATATGGTTACTATAGTACAAATTACAAATCATGAGAGAATAAGAAGAAGAAAGAAAAGTAAAAAGAAAAAAGAGAATATTACTTAAAATCACTAGCATATATGCAACTTAGCATATATGCAAGAAGGTTAAAATGGTAAAGATATCATTTTTTCCTCCACCTTAGAATTCATTTCAACACCAATTTATTCAAGTTAATCTCATGTACACTCGTATATTAAGCTAGACATAACCAAGAACATCAAAACTAAATTAAACAAGTTTACACCAATTTAATGTGATTCACTCTACTTTTCTAATTAAGAATTCAAATAACGTGATTAACATAAGATAGGATTAACCAACTCACCCAAGTCTCATAGCTTAACCCAAGTACATATATTACAAATGTTACAAAAATACCTTACATTTTGATACAACAATGCAACAATATATTTCAACTTAAATTGGCAAAGTAGGAGCCACTCATTTTTCTTCATTTTTTTCTTTCTACAAGAGAATGCATTTATGTAGTCCACAGCTTGCTGATATAATGGAACATTTTGGCTAATCGACGATAACACTGCCTTCAAATTTTAAACATAGCATGTTCATAGAATAAGCTATCTAATGATGCATCACATAACTATTATAATTACACTTCAGCAAGCTAGGCAACTTATTCGGGTTGAAAAGTGATCATACAAAAGATAACAGTCTGGTTGATAATAAAACTGAACCCAATTTATTATGAATAAGTCATTAAACAACAAAACATATATAAATAGCTAATCAGTGGCAAAACAGAGACAAGCCATCAATGAGTTGCTGCAAAGCAACAAAAAAACTAATCTTTTATGGATAAATAGCTATGGGAAAAGGAAAAATAACAAGAGGGCCTGACACTTTATCAGAAGAATAATGGAAATATTCCAGCAGCCCAATGAGCTAATACATAAAGCTGCAGGTATACTCTTCCAGTACATCCATAGAAATTGAAGTAACATAATATGCGAAATGGATTCTAAAACATGAAAAAGAATGCAAGTCTAATAAATAGAAGTGATGAATACAACCTCCCAAGTTAACGTCTTTTCAACCAAAAAGACGCTTCAATATAGAAAAAAAAACAGAAAATCTGGAAAAAAAAATCAATAATAGAGAGAAACCCCAAGGCAAATCTTAAAATAAATAGCTTATTTTGATATAATGTTCCGTTACCTATGCAGTCCACAGCTTGCTAAAGTCCGCAGCTTCCTCTGTCACCGGCGGCAGCGTCCAAGAGGCGCAGGGCGATAGTCGACCACGGCGTTGTTCGATGGTGTGGGGGGAATGCTGCTTTCGTCGGATGAGTCTTTCGGTGGTAAGAAAGGCAGTGAGAAGGTAAGGTCGCCGGCGGGATAGGAAGGAATTAGAGAGGGACAGCTGGAGAAGACAGAAAAAGGGGAAGAGCACAACGAAAGGGAAGACGGAAATGGGGTGTTATAGTCGTTGGCCTTTCCAAGGGACTTTCCCTCGCTAATCCCTCTCTATTAGCGAGGGATTTGTGACGGTTTAAATAAATAAATAAATAAAATCCCTCGCTAATCACTCGCAAATTAGCATGCGATTTGCGACGGACATTTCAACGACGGATTAGCGAGGGACAATCTCAATGATTTTTTAGTTCCTTTCTAATCCCTCGCTAATTGCGTTATTTAGAAAGGGATTAGCGATGGATTTTTTGAATTTTAAATTCCGCTCAAAATTTTCGCAGTTATAAGTTTTGTATCTCTCGCTAATGCATCTCAAATCCCTCGCTGTTAACTTCCGTCTCTAATTCGTCGCTAAATAGAGACGGATATAACATTTTTCTCACTTTTTTCAATATTCTATTGAGAAAACATATTTATTTCTATCAACACTTAGCTACAGATTAAGAGTATAAAATATTTCGCCAGTGAAGAATTCTAAATAATCATCATGGTATTTGTTTGGGTTTAATTAACATTGATTATGTTACGCTTACTAATATATGAAAAGTTACATTAGTATTGACGTGTTTTCATATTCCAAAATTGTATTTATTACCCTAATCAAATGTAATAAAACGTAATATATAGAACTTCAATTATACACGTAAACTAGATATAGTAATTAAATGTGTGTTCATATTTGCATAATTATACATCGACCATATGATTGATGAATCATATATATATATATATATATATATATATATATATATATATCTTATAAAGTGATAAATGTATTATATATATACTACACACGACGAATTTGTACAGAGGTATAATGTTTGCATATCATTTAATTATAATCTATACTTCGTAACTTGCCGATGGTTAGTACACACACACACACACACACACACACACACACATATTGAATGCAAATACAATAGTTATAATTCAACAAATAATAAAGAATTAAGTATTTGTAAGGATAGTACATAAAAAAATTTACCACACATAAAAGTATCGTGAGGAAAAAGTTTGAAAATTCGCAACATGGGGAATCTCTCGCAAATCCCTTGGAAATTAGTGAGGGATTAGTGATGGAATTTCAGCGATGGATTAGCGAGGGATTATTAAATCCCTCGCCAATACAACTCTAATCTGTCGCAAATCAGGCAACGAATTGCGACGGATATTTCGGTCGCTATTCCCTCGCAAATTAGTGTCGGATTAGCTTGAGGCTAGTCGCAAATCCGAAGCTAAAAATTTACAACCAATATTAAGTAAAAATAAAATTTTTGTTGTAAATCCCTATCAAATTAGTGAGGGATTAGAATGAGATTTCTTATCCCTCGCTAATTTGAAAGGGTTTATGTTTAACGCTGATCCGTCGCTAAATCAACTATGGATTAGCGACGGAAAGTCAATCCGTGTACTGAACTCATTATTCCCTCGCTAAACCTCTCAAATTTAGCGAGGGATTATTCCCTCGCTAAATTCCCTTGCTAATACCGGCCTTTCTTGTAGTGTTCGTTTCCTTCCTCTACACGTGATCCTTGGGCATGGATTTCATAGTCATTTTCGCTACGTTCTTATTTGATATGCATGATAAAATCCAACATTGGCTTCTTACACCTCATAGCTTATTAGAATGGTTTCTAAAAAATTATTTACAATTGAAGACTTAATAATGAGTTTTGACTAATGAGGACATTGCCTTACGGAAGCAGCATGCATATCTTGGTAGTTCTTTCTTGACCTAGGGATGTCAATGTATTTTCACCATTTCCTCTTTATCCTTTTTACCAAAAAGATAAAGTTGTATAGATTATACTGAAGGAGGCACATTTTTTCTTCTTTTTCTTTTTTATTTTATAAATAAAACCACCAAAAGGAGGGACATTTTTTTTAGATCAACTTACTATTTGGGCATGGATTAATTTTATTGAGATGATTGAGGAAGGAAGGGCAAAATCCCCTAGGTTGGTAGGAAAGGATATTAAGGTGTGAAAGGTTAACGTGCTTCCAAGGATAGAACTAGGGTTGTGGAAGATATGTAAGGGAATATTGCCTATGAGGTGGAAGATATACATTAGTATAGGAGGAGGGAATGGAAGCTGTTTGAGATGTAGTATGAAGCTAACTATTTTGTACTCCTTCTATCATTGTGTCGGGCCAAGAAATTACAAAAGATGCACAATTGTTTCTATTTCAGTAAGTTGCCATAGCAAGACATTTTTTGGGCAATCTTATGGAAAATTTCAAATATTGTGGGCAGAATTATTCGTGATATAGCTGGTGCCTCTAGAGGCAATCGGGTATGGCTGCTTCAACAAGAATTCTATGGTTTGGTTTGGGTAATTTCCTTCATAGTTTTGTGTCTTTCTTGGCTGCAATGTCACCAATAACTTTATAGAAGCAATGGCACTCTAGAGCCTTAGGAAAAAAAATATATATAGTTTCAATCATTTTAAGGCACTCTATGTGCTAAAGTTAACCTTAGAGTAAGAGGGATGGGATGCATATCATGAAATCATGCATAAAAATATACTTTTTGAATGATTTTATGTGCCTTAGAATTGTGGTTTATGGGTAAATGGCTTATTAATGCTTGTTGGGTAGAAAGGGTAAAAAGGTAATTTTGCTTAAAGTCAAAATAGGAAGATGGCTTGAGGTTTAGGTAAGAAGAATATTTGGGTGAGAAAATAAGAACAAGAGTTGATGTGATTAAGTGGTTAGAGCTTTGTGAATTAATCTCTAAGGTCTTGAGTTCAAATCACATCACTTAAGTTTTATTCATGATTATCTTAACCATGTTTGAATTTTCGATTTTCTTACATTCCTAAAGATAGGAATGTTGTCTTAAAGAAGACCTGAAGGTAATGTCTTGATCTTGTCCTCCCTTTAATTTAGCTAGCCTTGTCCTAACATCTTTATAATTTAAACTATCCTTAACTTATTAATCCATTTTTAATTCCAAAAATTCTGTGATAAATCCCTAGCATTAGAATTCAAAAATCAGCTCTTGCGGATAGATGAGGCCAAAAATAGGGAGGAGAATTAGGTAGGAATTCCAAGGAAAAGAAAACACCATAGCTATTCCTTCAAACTCTATCTTCATCTAGTTCATGTTTTGGTAAGGGAAAATCTGGAAAATTTTCCAGAATTCTTTCAAGGCTATTTTTGAAAGTTTCAGCCAACATTCTTACCCCAATTACTGCCAGAAAAATGATCAATTTATGTAAGGTTGAAGGCTAGAAATTCAGTGAATTTTTGGACTGCACAACCCTTCCAAAACCAAAATTTTGTCTTATCAATTTCGCTGTATTGAACCTGGAATTTGAAGCCTACATTAGATCATAAGAACAACTGGAACTTCCTCTGTTTTTCTTCAAGAAGAAGGCTGGAAAACCACCATTAAAAGACCTTCAAACATCCTTAAGAACCAGCTACAAATCGGGCCAAAGAAGACAGAAAATTCTGCACTAAAAACATCTCCATTCCAAGTGTTCTTGAAACATTAAAATCCAGAAATTTTCCAGCTTGTTCTCTTAAGGCAAAGACTGAAATTCTTCACTCAAACCTCTGCAATTCGGACCTTGTTCTGCTATGGACTGAACACCTTGGCCTCCACACCAACCTTGAATGTTTGGACTCCATGATCACACCTCAAAAAGCTCTTAAGATTACTCTATCCAAAACTTATTCAAACTTCAAACTAAATTCCAGATTTTTGCTCCATTAAAACACTTATATAGCAAGTGATCAAACCAGAAATTCTCTGCCATTATAGACCATTTTCAGCCAGCCTTATGAACTAAACAACCCTTCATTCTTTGCATAAAGCCTAGCTAGCTCAGCCTTACACCATTAATGAACAAAAGACCTTCCATGAACAAACTCCATTAACTAATCTTTTACCTCAAACAACTCCTCATTTTCCTCCCTTTGAATTTCAAAAAAATCTGAAAATCTTCTCCCTCATTCTTGATAACCGAAACTCCCATCTACACTAGGCCATTCAGCCAACACAATTCTAGCAATTCTCGATGCCATTTTCTCTCAAACTCTCTCAAGAACACCAAGAATACACACTTCTCATCTTCAAGTTTAAACCCATTCTAAACACCTCCAATCACCCTCAAACACTCCAGATCATCCATATTCAACCTATAGTCTTCATTTCTGGCCTTTATAACACTAAATCACGCAAAGTATAATTTTCAAATGGATAAAAACCAACTTTTTTGTTGAAGGTTCCAAGAACACCAAAAGGTAAGATAAGAACAACCTCCTTTTTCTTTCTCTTCTACTCAACTTCTAATATCTCTTTCTAATGTCATTTGTCTCTCTCTCTCTCTCTCTCTCTCTCTCTTGGCCAAAATGGTGCTGATCAACCATGGCTATTTTCTGGACCACTAAAGGCTCTCAAGCTCGTGTGGATCTTCACTAACCAAGGAAGCTTTCATCAAAGCAATCATCCATCAAGTATTTTTCCTTGAATCTTCCTTTTTAATTTTTGGAATCATGACTCCTAGATGTTGATAGGATGAATAAATAAAGTAGGGGTTGAGTATATGTATGTGGATGAAGGGGATGGAGTTAGAACATGAGAGTTGGAATGTATGATTAGGCCATATGGAATTTTCTTTTGAATCAATATATGCTTATCATGATTAAAAGAATTTATGGATGTTTTGATGAATGTTAGATATTATGACACCATTGGTGATTAGGCCTTTATGTTCTTATTTTTCAATAAAGCCATAGATGATGATTATGCCTAGAAGGAGATTATCCATGTGTTAGTATATGTTGATTCAAGTGTATGTTCATGGATGGATTAATATGTTATATGAGAATATGTTCATAGATCTTCTCTAGCAATAGAAAATTATTGGAAAAGCTATTTTCTATTAATTCTAGAATTATTTTACTAAACTTATTGTTATTAATTTAATTAGAATTATTATTCAATTTAACCTATAAAATTCGAAAAACAATAGGTAGGTTTGAGATATTATATTATTTAGAAAATATTATTATTCTATTGGTTAAATAAATAAGATCTTTTTATAAAAAATAAATAATAAAATAGTAGAAATAATTAATATCAAATGACCTTGTAGACCATATTAATGATATTAGTTGGCCTTACTAAAACTTTTATCTATATCCATAACTCTTATTTATATTAAAATTTACTTATTATTTATTAATTAATTAAAAATTAAGAATAATTCATTTATTATTAATTTTATTGGTTATTTATTATCTATTAATTAATAATTAAAAATTAAGTGTAATTTATTATTTATAATAATACTCTTTAAAAATTACCATTTACCAATATTATTTAGGACCTAGGATTATTCAATATTTAACACTAGTTTATTTATTAGTAATAATACGCATAATTTATTATTTGGAACTATAACTTATTATTATTTATTTTATAACGCCTATTTATTTTAACTTATCAAGTTGGTTTATTTTATAAAATACTTTATCGACTAATATTAAAGCCTAAGACATTATGGTCATGGTTAGTTGTGGTTGTGACTAGTTGAACTAGGAATTATTTATGTACGGCAGATATAGTTCGAATGTTATCTTATACCTAGTGTTTATCCCAGGGGGGGTTAGGTTGATCTTGGAAGACTTTTGAATCCAAGAAGAGCAAAGGATCAAATAAGTTCCTACATGGAATCATTTAAAGACCAAAGTTAATATGACAAGCCAAACTCAATGTATACGAGTATTTGTTCTGTAAAGGTAATTAAGGAAAATTTTCCTTTTTATTTCAGTCAAGCAAACCATTTGAAACTAAATAAACAATTTTACACAAAAACGCTAAATTTTTTTCTAAAAACCCAACTTTGGCAAGAATTTTAAAATTCTTAATTGTTATTTTCAAGTGAATCATTGTATGATCATTTTCTCCCAAGTGGGATAAACAACGTTGAGTACTCAATAAGGGTAGACTACTAGGACTAGTCATTGAGGGGATAGGGTAAGTCTCTTAGTAAGTGGCCACCTCTGAGGGTGAGTCCTTCCCGGATAGGATGCCAGTCCTGTAGGTCATACCAGTCCAAATTAGCAAGTTCAATCAAGTGGATTGTGTGTTTCTAGAGTGGAAAACCGGTAAGTTTGGGTATAGAGATGGAGGAGTATCTCACCTGGTAGGCCGTACACTTACCTTGTAGGCCGTACACTTACCTTGTGTCAATATGCTCAACGTGTGGCATTTTGATCGTTATATTGTCATGGTGCATGAAGTGTGGTGCCATGACTACCTCTTTTGAGTGATTGTATTTTTTGTGCACATGTATATTTTAGAAAGTAAAACACCACTCTTCATTTATGATATTTATTTAATGCTTGTTAGCACTTTCTCTTATGAAATTTTTATAGCTTGCATACATGAACTATTTTACCTGAAACACTCAAAGCACACATGGGGTTACTGAGATTTTTATCTCACCGCCTTTTATACCATGTTTTCAAGTTGATCCTGCTGTGAATGTCATTAGCTAGAATGTTGCCTATATCTTGAAGACTCTTTATTATTTTTCCTATGTATTGCTTTTGAGAGACAGTAGCAGATATTTATTTTTGATTTTGTTCATGTATTGGTGGGTTGTAATAAGTTAAATTTTGAAGTGTTTATTTTATTTCATTTTGTGTGTGTCCTAGTTATAAAGACCCATTGTCCGGTGGACGGGGCGACATCCCCAGCCCTAATGGGGCATAGGTAGTGGGGTGTTACACTCTATACTCTAGAGCCTTAAATTGAAATAATCACAGCCCCTTGCCTGGTAAATGTTCAATTTTAGGCCTTCAAAAGGCTTAATTAATTTGATGCAATAAACTTGTAGTTAAAAAAAAGAACATATTTATACTCTTGTCAAATTTAATTAAAAATAACATATTTATACTATTTTTAGATGTAATTAAAACTTTCATGTATGTTATCAAATGTAATAATACATATGGAATTAGGAAATTAGTTGCCAAATTCTTGAAACAAGGGGGAAGAAAAAGGTAGCTAACATGGCAGATAAATGATTTATAGTTTTAGAATCTAAAATTAAAATTGCAATTTTATTTGTATATATACAAATGGTTAAGAAGCATTGGCACTAATGGTTTCCAGTAAAACAGAGAGCATGCTCACGGGGGAAAAAAACAGAGAGCAAAAAAAATTGCAAGCCTTAATAGCAGCACGGAAGTGTTAAGACTATACCTTTGAAAGCTTTAAACCTTTAAGGTTGTGGAAGAACATATTGAACCACGGGAACAGCCCCTTCTTGTCCACTTAATGAAGCTTCCGGTTCGAATCCGGCTAATCTCCTACTTCGCCTTATTTGCATGAATGCCAAGCTTTTCGGCTCACGAAAAATTCCACTGCCTCAATCCCTGTTGGTGAAACAAAGGGTGAAGAGGAGTGATCTCAATCCTTCTTGGTTCTACTGCTATTGGTTAGCAAAGCACCAAGAACAAGAGGAAAGAAAGAGGCTCACGAGAGAGAGAGACCCACCAGAGAAAGAGACTCTCGTGAGAAAGGCTTAGGGAGATTAGGGGTTTTTTTTTTTTTTTTTTTTCCGAAGAGACTCGTATTATCGTTAGCCAAATACTAAGTCTCAGATATCTGATAACAATATCCCCCGAGATATAATATTTCAAACACCCGGATGTTATCAACAGAATAAGTTTGGCTTAACCCTAAACTCATCTAAACCGTATTTGGAAGAAACTCTACGGTCCAAGCTATTGGACCAAAATAATATTTATTATTTTTCTTAGACCTAAAAAGTCCAAAATAATAAACATTAATTATTTATTTCTTGAGTTTATAGAAATAACCCAATAAATAATTAATGAGTCCAAATGAACCAAAATAATTAAAATTTAATTATTTATTTCTTCGGCTTATATAAATAACCCAATAAATAATTAAACATTAATTATTTCCCTCTAATTTAAGCCCAGGTTAGTTTTCTAATTATTCAAACTGGACCTAGACCTTGAATAATTAATTAACCAATTAAACCAGATAATATCTCTCAACTCCTTTTTATTTATTTATTTATTTATTTATATTCCTGTCTAATAATAAATTAGACTTCCTGAATAAAATAAAATAAAATAAAATCTTCTTTAGATGAGACCAATTCCTCAACCCAAAATAAATTAGAACTTACGGGCTATTTCGAGGACCAAAAAGACACATCGCCTTGGCTACTAAAATGACCAAAATACCCCTACTATATAAATAGCAGTATTTTGCATTTTAAATATTTTCTAATATCACCATAAGGAAATATTGCTTCCAAGGACAATACTGCGTTAGCAAAGTCTCAGACCTACAGGTAAAATGACTAAAATATCCCTCTATACATCGCCATACATTTAGAGAGGAAAAAGTGTACTAACACTCCTCTAAATGACGTCTACCATCCTTAGGCTTCTAGTCCAATGATCCATGACTTCCTAGAGTGTTTCTTCTTTCCAAGGGAGCTACCCTAAAGCAAACATCTAAGTCATGTTTCCCAGGGCCCTGGACATTTTAGATCATTTGGACAACCACAAGGGATGATATTGTGTAGAAACTATCTTGTACAAGTCTGTCTTAACTAACTAGTTACATACACCCAATACATAAGTATATTGGTTCTACTATAGAACCTCAACTATAGCATATCAAAGTATATGCTTCCAGCTTCGTCAAACTATCAACTCATACTCAAGTCGTAAAGTACTAATCCACGCTGCAGCGGTAGTAGTCTAGATTTCTACCATATAGTACTTTTAGAAACCACTACTACAGGTCCTGTCCTACGTATTCGAAATACATTTATGTCGTGAAGTGAGTGGACTACTCACTGGCTAAAGGCAAGCTATTTCCCATTGGAATTCATAATATAATAACGTAAACATGATGAGATTCCCATTCTCATCAATAGGTTAAGAACAAATATTTATGTGTTAAATAACCCGTGATCCATACCTTACTGTGAAAGACCACTATTCACATGGATCACTTATTTAAACACAATGGGTTTATTCCAAATGAAATTGTGCACAAATAAAAAGTAAATTCACAAACGATTTCTGTAAATAAATTCTTTTATTAAAATATTCGATATTTACATCAAAAACCTAGTCTAAGAGGGCATGCTATCCAACAGAAACTTCTAAAATGTTAGCATATTAGTGTCGAGCATGTTTCCGACCTGCATAGTACACATGTTTGACCTAAGATGCATTGGGGAAACTGTTGCAAGAAATAGAAAACATAGAGACAAAAGGTAGCAAGGTTAATTTCTTTGAGGTAGTAGTGAGAAAAAAAAAAGATGGAAATGAAAAAAATAAATAAATAAATGCAAAGCTGCCAGTGCATTGACGGTTTTGCCCTAAAAATGATGGCACGCGGTTGGCCATGTGTCAAGTTGCCGGATTCTACCGTGAATATGGCATTTGAGTTTTAAATTTAGGAGAATAAATAGTTGAGGTATCAAAAAGAAGGAAAAAGATTTTAGGGCTATCTTAAAAAAAGATAAAATAATTAATGGATTTTTTGGCTAATTTTCTGATTTTTTTTTAAAAGAAGTGAATTGAAACTATAAAAATAATTATAAATTTGAATGATGTAAGAATGGTTGAGATAAAGAAAAATATCAAATTACTATATGATATTTAGCATAAGAAAAATTAGCTTATTTAGTCTATAAAGTTTGGTGTTTGTAATATTTTCATCCTTAATATTTTTTTTTCTATAGTTATAGTCCTTAATGATTTTTTTTTCTGTCATTATAATCCCTAATATTTTATTTTTTTTCCTAAAAATTAGCCATCATGATCCCTGAAAATAAAAAATTAAAGATCATAATGACAGAAAAAAATCATTCGGGACCATAACATCAGGAAAAAAAATATTAAAGATAAAAATATTATAAATACCAAATTTTAGGGATCAAATACGTTAATTTTCCTTTAGCATAATAAATAATTATACTAGTATAAAATCAAGTGCCATGCACATTAGATATGTTGAAACTTCAAATTTTGGGCATATATAAAAATAGAATTGAAGTTACAAAGATTAGAATAAATGGCCATGGAGACAATAATTTAATAATTAGATACTTCATTCATAATAAAAGAGATTAAAATTAAACCACAAAATATATTAAAAATGATATTTTTTGTTGATTATGATGAAAAAAGATAAAATTTTATAGTTATTTTTATTAAAAAAATAATGGTTATTGGTATATTTTGTTTTAAAAATGGTCAAATTTAAGACACACTTTATCAGACTCGACTTTCTCTATATGGATTTTAACTCGGTCATGTTAGATGGACCTATTTTTTATGCATTTAAATGCTCATGTTAATGCTTTTAGAATCGGATCGGACATTAAGCTGGAAATTTTATTGGTTCATGATTCAATGATTGGAATACAATTGAATTGATAATATTTTAATTTAAAAATTAAAAATATAATTATTAAAGCAAAATTGATTAATAATATAGTATATTTCAAGTCCATAAAGGCATAAATAATGAAATTGAGAGAAAATTATAGTATTTTTCTATTACTATGAACTGTTTAATCCATTTGAGTAACTTGTTTCTTTCCTATGAATATATTATCTTATCTAGCAAAAAAATAAAAAAAGAAAAATGGCTCAATTCGGTTGGACTAGCAGATTTAACAATTTACCAATTAGACCTGCCTATTCAAAATGATTCATATAATCCAATATGGTTTTTGGAAAAAATAGTTCAAAGTAAAAGACCGAATGATTAGGATATTGGTTCATGGTCTGACTGGCCGGTTCAGTCTGATCCAAAAAATAGTGGTTCTTGTACTAAATCACATATACTTACAAAATATAGGGACAACAAGTGGCACAAATTTTTTGTACTCCCACGTATAGAGTTAATGGAGATTTTAACTATTAGTATGTTTGCTTGGGGTGAAAAAGAGAGAAAGAGAAGATATAAATTTGCATGTAAATAGATGATTTATATCGTTTGGTTAAAAAAGAAAGATGGAAGGGAAGTAAATTGAGAGGAAAAGCTCTTCTCTCCATGTCAGAAAAAATAGCTCACCCAAATTTGGATAGACTAGGAAGGCGTAAATCAAGATAATACTTTTCATTTACTTTCTTTTCACTCTAACCAAGTAAAATAAAAGTCAATTATATGTGCTTTATCTAATGGAATTAAAAGTTCCCTTCCCCTCCTCATTTGTGAACCAAAGATATTATACATTAATAGTATGTTTGGTTGGGATGAAAAGAGTGAGGAAATATGGAGGAGACATAAATTTGGATGTAAATGGGTGAGTTACATCGTTTGGTTAAGGAAAGATGGAGAAGAAGTAAATTAGAAAGATAAGAGCTACCCTTCTATGTCACCAAAATAATCCATCCAAATTTAGACAGATCGAGTCATAAATCATCATCCTTATACCATGATTATGGTTTGAATTCTTGAATTATGGTATATTTCTTATGAGAAACTACGAGAATGCCCTTTTATTTGGAAATATGATGAAATCCTAAATCCTTGAATTATTCACATCTTTTGGATTTAAATTCTTGGATTGAGTTGATTTTATTCCCTTTGGATCGGATTACTCCTAAATTACATGATTGTCCTTACGGAATGTATTTAATCATGTAAGGGATGTTTTATCATTTTATGCTTATTCCTTGGAAAATGATTTTTTGGTAGAGAAATAAAGTTTGAAAATGACAAATTTGCCCCTAAAAGCCATTTACATTCTATTCCCTTATGAATTTTGGGATTCCTTGAGAATTATTGTATAGCAGACTAGGTTGCGATTTAGTGAAGATGTTGAGTACTCAGTAAGGGCTATACTCTTTGTGCTAGCTTTCGAGATAGACGACCCCAAGTAATCTAGGTAGTTTTGGGGATTGCTTTACTTTAAATGGGACATTGAAAGTAACTGTCCTTGGCTAGCTGTTTATTTGCCTATTTTAGCATATACACTCAAGGATATATATTAGGTGTTTCACTAATACCGGTAGGGACATCCGTGTGTTCAACTCTTGTTACCATGATGTTGATTGATGTTAGGATTGGGAATCCTGACTCACGGTGGCAAGTTAAATACCTAAATTGTGAGGTAAGGGGTTGCGGTCACTTACCATTCCATCATGATACGATTGAGTGCTGGACTTCGAGGTCGAGGTATTGAGGACCATCAATAGCTGAAATAGCAGGATATGGTCTAGTACAAACAGGGAAGTTTCAAACACAACAGTACCATAGCCAAAAGTGAAGTTATGTGGGCTTTGCATGCAGGGAGTTCTTCGATGAGAGAAGTACCCGCGTTTTCTGTGAAATTAGGGCTTTTAGTTGAAAACTAATATTTTCCAAACATGTGATGGTTTTTAACCCCGAAACTGATTTTTTCTCAATTCTACAGCTGTAGAGTAGTTTTTAGTGGAAAAATGTAATTATTTCCTGTGGATGAATTTTCTGAAAATAAATTCCATGAGAAACCTCAATTTTTATTTCTAATAAGAATTTTGCATCTAGTTTGTCAAATACTAGCACACACGGGACTCATTGAGTGATTTTTCACTCACACCTATTTTACTTTGTTTTCCTAGGACTAGGAGCCAGAAGCCAACCTTAGAAAGGCTAATACTCCTTTTTCTAAAGGTGAAATCCACACAACTCAATGTATATCAGTATCTAGTGTACTTGTAATGTACACTGATGCACTCTGAGTTGTAGTTGTCCTTTTTAGGATGTATATTAGCATGTTTAGTTTTAACTACATTATACTATGTTATGTGTTTATTTATGCATTTTATGGCTTTGTTTGTTGTAAAGACCCTTTGTTTGGGCAACTGGATGGGGCGACCCTCAATGCTTTTACACACTTCTGTACTATTTTAGTTAGGGGTGTTATAATTGGTATCACCATAATTGTAGGATATTTAAGTAAGTGGTTCATATGAATTAAGGTCTTTCACAGTAAGGTATAAACCATGGGTTACTTAACACATAAATTATTATTCTTAACCGAATGATGAGAATGGGAATCTCATCATGATAAGGCTATTGTGTTATGAATTCTAAATGGAAAATGGCTTACCTTTAGCCAGCGAGTAGTCCTCTCACATTATAACACAAGCATATTTCGAATACGTAGAACTAGACCTGTAGTAGTGGTTTCTAAAAATACTATACAGAAGAAACCTAGACTACTACTGCTACAGCGTGGACTTATACTCTACAGCTTAAATATGAGTTGGTGGTCTGACGAAATTAGGAGCATATGTTTTGATAGACCTGGTTGAGGTTCTATTGTAGGACCAATATATTTGTATGTTGGGTATATATGACTAATTAGTTAAGACAAACTTGTACGAGATAGCTTCTATGCTATATCGCCCATTGTGACTGTCCGAATGATCTAAATATCTAGGGCTCTGGAAAACATGATTTGGATGTTTGCTTTAGGGTAGCTCCCTTAGAAAGCGAAAATATTCGGAGAAGTCATGGATCATTGGACTAGAAGTCTAAGGATGGTAGATGTCTTTTAGAAATGTGTTAGTACATTTCTTCTTCTCTAAATGAACAACGATGTGTAGAAGGGTATTTTAGTCATTTCACATGTAGGTCAGAGACATTGCTAATGTAACATTATCTTTGGGGTCAATATTTCCTTACGATGATATTAGAAAATATTTAAAATATAAAATACAACTATTTATATAGTATGGGTATTTTGGTTATTTTAGTAGCCAAGGCGATGTGTCTTTTTGGTCCACGGAATAGCCCATAAGCCTTAATTAAATTTGGGTTGAGAAAATGGTCTCGGTTAAAAAGGTTTTTTATTTTATTCAAGAAGTCTAATTTATTATTGGACTAAAATAAAATAAAAGGTCGAGAGGAATTAAATTTATTATCTAGTTTAATTGGTTAATTAATTATTTAGGGCCTGAGCCCATATTGAATAATTAGAAAGACTAACCTGGGTCTAAACTAGGTAAAAAAGGCTTGAATAATTATCTTGGTCTATTGAGCTCACTAATTATTTGTTGGGCTATTTTTATAAGTCAAAAATATAAATAATTAAGGTTTATTGTTTATGAGCTCATTGAGTCTAAGAATAAATAATAATAATTTCTGGCCCAATAGCTTAGACCGGGGGGCGTTTATTCATAGAACATAAGAGTTTAGTCTTTAACCCTAGTTAAATGTCTTCTGTAAAAGGATATCTTGATAACATCTGGGTGGTTTTGAAAAACGAGTATCCCAGTAGTTTTGGTTATTAGATGAGTCGTGTGTGGTTTTTGGAGAAACAACTGTGAACAAAAAACCATGCGTGACATTCTCTCTCTCTCTCTCTCGATCTCTTCTCTTCTTGATACTACTAATTTTGATAGCAGAGTGTCAAGAGCATGAGACTGAATTCTTGCTTGAATTGTTTTCACCAACGGTATTTAGGCTAAGGAATATTCCGTAAACCAAAGAGCTTTGGCGTTCATGCAAGTGCAGAGAAATAGACGTATAGTAGGATTATCACCTTCGGCTTCCACGAGTGAACTGAGAGTTGTTGAATCAACATCAATTCCTTTGGCTTAACATAAACAAGAGATCAAATTAAAGCATAAATGTATTTAAAATTTTCTACCGCTCTGCCTTGTTATTCTCGAAATTTCCATGCTACTGTGTTATGCGTTTTACTATTTACGCTTCAATTGGTATCAGAGCATGCAGTTTTAATAGCTTAGGAAGCATGCTTAGGTTAATAAAAAAGGCCAAATGTTTGTTTGATATCATGCCTGTGATCCTTCATTTTTTTTGTACGAGATAGATCATTGTGAGCCTCACGCTTGAGGTTTAGGACTCTTTGTAATCTATGTTTTTCATAGCAAGTCATGTAAGCTCGAGTTTTAAGGGTATAGGCAAATGTTAGTTTTGTTTTGATTCATTTTTGTTGAAATTTGTAATAAAAAATGTCACCTGTGAGATCGCAGAGGAAAAATTACAAAATAAGTTTGTAAGAAAAATCACAAGAAAAAAATGAAGAAGAAGTGCTGTACAGCTAAGCCACCATCGCAAGAGCTGAGCTACGAAGCCGAACAACAGCTTGATGAGTCCCAAACTGTGGAGGAGCCCAAGCCAAGCCGCAGCTTCCATGGCTCGAGCCTTGCATGGCTTGGTGCATTTTTCAGCAAATCTGTGGGAAGCTTGCAATCATCCTCCCGTGGCCTTGGCCATCTTGTGAACGGGTCACGGGTTGTTCACTGGGCATGAGTGTGAGTGAGTGGTCCATAGGTCATGGGTTCATAGGCTATAATCCAGTGTGGCAAGTGCGTGAAGACCAAGGGTTTTTTTTTCCTTGTAATTTTTGCGCAATTTCTTTTTCGTTTTTTATCCCATACCAGGCAAAGTTATTATTTTTACAATAGTTAATATTCGTGGAATATTTTTGCATGAAAAACAAGAGTAAGGAATTTAGGATTAAACAAAACCATTAATTAATTTAATTAATGTATTTAATTCTATTCTTTAGACACTTAGGTTTAAAAAAATAGAGAAGTATGAAAATGTTTACAGATTTCTAGCATGCTATTTATTTTAGTACCTATGTGAATGTTTTCTCAAGGACCAAAGTCTTTGGGAATTTTTTACAAGAGAAAATATTTTTCTTTAATTAAATGGTTAATTTTAACTTTAAAAAAATTAATCCTTTGTTATTTTCTTAAAGGATTTTATCCTTGATATAAAAAATATTTTGGATTTAGAAATTTTTGTAAGTTAAAATGAAAAACTAATTTAATTTATTTTTACAAGAAAATTTGTTTTTGTCAATTAAAACTTGAGACCAAAGTCTCTAGAAAGTTTTAGTGAAAATTTTTGAAATCATTAAGTTTTAACTTAAATAAAATTAATCTATGAAAAAATTTCTCAAAGGGTATAAACCTTGACATAGAAATTTTTATGGGTTTAGATATTTTATTTTTAAGTTAAAAAAAACTTAATAGAAATTTTCAAAAGATATTTTTTCAAGAAAACCCTTGTTTTAAAAACTAAGTGGGAAAGGGGTTCTAACGGCCCCACGGCTTCTGCCACGATCCTCATTAGAAATCTTGGATCTCCTCATGTCACCCTGAGAGTGAACCCGTATAGGATGGAGATACTACAAGGATTTAGAACTAATGGAAGAATGTAATTAATAACCCGGGACACATACTATGATCGGTTAGCCATGTTGGAGATTATAGTGCGAGGTATATCCATAGAAAATAAGAAGAAATTGTCATCCCATCAATTGACTTGTCTTCTAGATCATTACCTAAAAGGAAAATTAATTTGTGGTGGTTAACACACCTAATTTAGGAAACTGTTAATCTTCCCAATAAGCTATATCAGTTTTCTTAAGAGCCAAATTAATCATGTTAAAGATAATAGTGATATGATTAACTATTATCATATTTAATATGAGGATAAAGTGCACAAAATTATTTTATTTTTCACAAAATTTAAAATTTTTTAAATTTTTTATTTTTAGAAATGATTGGTGGGGGTTAGTTCAGTCATTTAGCCGTCTATGGGAGAATAAGCTCACAGGTCCTAACTATGTGGATTGGAAAAGGAACTTGAACATAATACTTATAGTCGAGGAATATAAGTATGTCCTCTACGAAACCTGCTCAGCTATTGAGGAAGGCCCCACTCATGATGAGTGAGAGGCTGAAAAGGCGTGGAAGAAGGCTGACAAAATGATACGCTGTTATATGTTAGCCTCCATGTTTAATGTACTTTAGTTAAAACATGAGCACATGGCCATTGCTTATGAAATTAGCACATCTTTAGCCACGATATTCGCTGACAAGAGCCAACCCACAAGGTAGGAGGCTCTTCGAATGATTATCAATACCAAGATGACTGAGGGAGCATATGCGCAAAATGATTGCTGCTTTCGAGGAAGCAATAGTCTTAGGGGGTTGTGATTGACCCCGAGAGCCAAGTGGACATAGTTCATGAATTTCTGCCGGACTCTTTTACTCAGTTCAAGTTGAACTACAACATGAACAAGTTAAACATGTGTTTAACTGAGTTAATGAAAGAGCTCCAAGTGGCAGAGAATGTCATGAAATAATAATCAAAGGCTATGATTGCTTCTTCTTCAAGAATTAGACCCAAGCCTAGAAAGTTCAAGAAGAAGAAGGGTGATGCAATAGCTTAACCCAAGTCCCAGCCCAAAGACAAATCCAAGGACAAATGCTTCATGTGCGGAAGGAAGGGACGCTGAAAAAAGGAGTGTCCAGATCTTCAAGACAAGTAAAACCCCACAGGTAATATTTTCTATCTAGAATCTATATTAATGCTTAGATCAACTTTCACTTGAATTGTTGATTCAGAAGCCACTGATCACATATGTAACTCCTTATAGGGGTTTAAAAAGACAAAAGACTCCAAAAGGGTGAATATGGACTACTCATGAGAAATGGAGCACAAGATGGGCCCTTGCAGTAGGAAAACTATAACTTATTTTTTATTGTAATAAGATAGTTCTTTTGAAGGATATTTTATATGTACCTGATTTTAGACAGAATTTGGTTTCACTTGTAAAATTAATAAATTAATGATATTCTATTTCTTTCCATTCTGGTATAACTATTAGTAGAAATAGAGAAGTTTTATACATTGGGTATATGTATGGAAACCTATTCTTCATTAATCCTATTAACAAAATCAATTAAACAACGTTTAATCTGAACCTTTAAATAGGAAAAGAAAGACTAATGTCAATGGCCTATATCTTTAGCATCTAAGGTTGGGTCATATTAACTCTACCAAGATTCAAATGTTAATCTACGATGGGCCTTTGGGCTCATTGAGATTGAAAAGTTGGCTTCAGTATGAATCATGCCTTATGGGAAAAATGACCAAAAGGTCGTTTACCCAAAAAACGGATAAGGCTAAGAAGATATTGAGTTTTGTTCACACTGATGTGCGTGGTCCTCTTGTTTACCTGATGAGACGCAAGTCTGACTTATTTGATAATCAAAGAGTTTAAAGCTGAAGTAGAGTGTTAGACAAGTAAACTGATCAAGTCCTTATAATCGGATTATGGTGAAGAGTACCTTCTTGGTAAATTCAAAGACTACATAATATATCATGTGATAGTATCTCAGCTCTCTGTGCAGGGGACACCCTACAAAACGGAGAAGCTGAGAGAAGGAATAGAATATTGATGGAAATGGCTCGAAATATGATGTCTCATACTACTCTTTCGGTATCTTTTTGGGGATATGCCCTAGAAATAATGGCATATATTCTGAACTTGGAGCCTTCCAAGTCAGTGGCATATATTCTGAACTTGGTGCCTTCCAAGTCAGTATCTAAAATGCTCTATGAGATGTAGACTGGGCGTAAGCTAAGTCTAAATTATCTTAAGGTATGTGACTGTCTAACTTATGTACGAATCAAGGGAGAAAAAGTTAAAACCAATATCAGAATTATGCTATTTGTTGGGTATCCAAAAGGAACAAATGGTGGTTACTTTTATTATCCCAATGATCAAAAAGTACTGATGAGTACTAAATCTAGATACTTGGAAGATAATCAAAGCACATCCACTAAAGGTTCAACAAGGTTAGAACTCGATGAGAAGTTATCTTTTGAATCGATTTCATCTAACTCGATTGTGGAATAAGAAGAGACACAACCTCAGGAACATGTATAAACGGAGCCTCATCATAGTGAGAGGGTATCTAGGGTTCCAAAAAGATAGATTAGAGAGGTTTTTGACCTAGTCTCCGACTATTAGGAATAAGATCCCGCTAGATATGAGGAGGCTATTGCTGATGTGAAACCCCAGTCAAGACCAACCTTAGAACAAGGGGGTTGGGATGCATATCATGCCTTATTTCACGATTCAATATATTTTTATATGATTTTTTTATGTTCTTTGTATTTGAGTTTTATTGTCTTGAAGCCTTGTTGGTGAGTATTGAGTGAGAATGGCAAAATGGTAATTTTTGCATGAGGTGAAAATAGGAAGATAGCTTGAGGATTAAATAGGAATTAATTTTCTAGTAGAAATAACAACAAGAGTTGTTGTGGTTTAGTGGTTAGAGCTTTGGAATCAATTCTTGAGGTCTTGGGTTCAAATTCCATCATAGAAGCTTTAACTTGATTAAATTTTATTTTTGCTTGGGGAAGAATAATTTCGGCCTTATGAGCTTGGAGTAAGGTAGGGATGATGTCCGAAGAGAGACATGTTAAGAGTAACTTCATTCTACTCCGTTACCCTACTCGAATTTCCTAAAGGGAATTCATTTTCCCTTGATCTTTGATTTTCCTTAATTCTCAACTCATTAGTTTGATCAAGTGGTTCTAGCCATTTTCTTTCCAGAAATTTCAGTGAAGTGATGTGATCTTGTAGGATCAAAATGTCTTAGTAAAAGACTTCTTATGGTTTGAAAAATGTGGAAGAGTTGTGGGAAATTCCAAGAGGAAAAATCCCTCTAGTGAGCTTGTTGAAAATTCACTCTAGCTAGTTCAGCTTCCTTCTTGGAATGAGCTGAAATTTTCCAGCTTATTGTGCCTTGATAGTGTCAAGTTTCTTAGCTAACATTCCCTCCCAAATGTTGCCAGAAAAATGGTCTTTAGGATCAATTTGCAATCTAGATTTCTTGGCCATTTTCGGACTGCTCAAAACTGGAGTAACAACAGGGAAAATTCCTGTACAAATCGCCACTTTGAGAGTCCAAAACCAAGCTGTTTTCTCCCAGATTTTGTGCAGCACCTTAGCCATGTTTTTCCTCCATGAAGAAGGCTGGAAACCAGCCTTGAATAGCCCCAAAATTCCCCTTCAAACTCTCTGCAAGTTGGCTGAAAATGGCAGCAAAAAATCTGTCCAGAAAAGTTCTGCCCAGCGAAATTCTATGCAGGAAAATTTTTCAGCTTTGTTTCCTAATCTTCTTCCAGCCGAAACACCACCCTTGTTCTGCATAAACCTTCCTTAAACCTCCAGTAACAGAGCTCCATTGTTTCCCTTAAGCTTCTACACGAAATTCAGCAATGGCTATCCGAAAATCTCTCCAACAAATCCCTGCAATTATGCTTGATTGATTTCCAAAATTCCAGCCACCTTTGTTTAGCAACTTTCCATAATGCATTCTCCAAATAACCGGACTTCTTCTTCACCATTGAGAACCCTACTTTCAGCCACCATAAGCTTCCATAAACCAGCATTAATCCCACCAAAATTCTGCTCAAACAGTCAGCCATGGCAGACTTCCAAAGCTCTCCAACAATCAAGATATTCTTGGAATATTTAGTTTCCAAATTCACTTCCTAAAAATATTCTTCAAGGATTGTAACAACTAACCTTTCCTTTTCCCTTCCAAATCAGAGAAACAACTTCCCAAACCCTACAGAAATTTGTCCAGCCCTAGCTCTCACAGAATTTCGACAGCTACACAAACCAATCTCTCGAATTCTCTCAACCTCTAAGAACACACACACTATACCAAGAACACCTACCTCTTTCCTTCACCTAATACCCCTCCAAACCATCTCAAATCCTCTCTAAAACTTCCAGATTTAACCTACTCACTGCCGTGAGTCCATCAACCCCATTCTTAACATCAAACTCCACAAATCATCTTGCTACTTCGGATCAAAACCAGAAATTTCTGTGAAGGACAAGAACATCTTCAAGGTAAATTTATTCTAACAATTTCATCTCCTCCAATCTTGATCTCTAATGAGAATCTATGTGTATAAGCATGCTAATGGTTTCTTTCTCTTTCTCTCTCTCTCTCTCACTCACATGGCCGAAACCTCTCTCTCTTGGCCGGATGGCTCCTTTTCCCCATGTCCATGTTTTCGCCATCTCCCTTGGACAAAGTTAGGCATCAAGGAGTTGAAATCTATTCTAAACTCCTTCAAAGCATTCATCGATCAAGTAAGTCCCTTCAATTCTTCTTTTAAACTCTAGAATCATGTCTCTAGGATATGTTGATAGTGAGTGGATGGTGATAGGATTTGAGTATGTATTATTGAGATTGAAGCATGAATATGTGTATGATTGTGAAGGAGATGGGATTTATGCATGGAAGGATTATCTTGATTGATTGTGTGATGATTTGAGGTTTGATGCATGAAGTATTTGAGATAAAGCATGTTAGAGATCATGTCACCTTTGGTGAATATGATTTATATGCATGTTAGATTATTGAAGCCATGATCATATTTATGCTAGTAGATGTTAGATCATGTCTTAATAAATTTATATCTATGCTTATGTGCATGATTTGGATGATTTGATGAATAGAAGGATTGCATATGTTCTTGATTGTGGTTAGCCATAGAAATTTGACCATGATCTAGTTGTCCCTAAACTAATTTTATTTCATAAATAAAATATTTAATGATATAAAATTTTCCTAGTAAATGTCGAAAAAATCTTAGGAAGGGTAGATTTGGATTATTATATACATAAAGGATATTTTGGTCAAATAAATAATAATTTTGCTAGAAAATAAAATAAATAAATATTATTTAAAATAAAAAAATCAATTGAAGCCTTTTATGGAAATAATTATAATTAGTAAAATATTTATTAAATCAAATCCCTTTTTAAAAGTTTACTTATTACTTTCCAAGCAAGACTCATTAAATTTAATCTCAATTAGTTTTAGCAACCAATTATTTTCTAACAACTAAACTATTATTAAATCATTATTTTACTTATTACTACCTAGGACTCTTGAGCAAATAAACTCTAAATTTTCCCTAACAAGATTTAAATTTTTAACTTATTAGAAATTATTTTTCAAACCATTAATTATTTTAAATATCAAATTAGGCTCAACCTACAAACCTATTTATGTATTGTTTGGCCTTAAAGTTTGGGACACTAGGATCATGGTAGTAGTAAGAGGAGTTTATTTAAAATTGAGGAAGTGGATTGTAGTTTCAAATTGATTGTGATTTGTATTTGCCATGTGGGGTTAGGTCAGCTGTTGGAGACCTTGTTGTTGTGAGCAAGAATCAGGTAAGCTCCTGCATAAAACCTGATTGTTGAAAAACGTTTAATTATGACAAGCCAAATGTAAAGTGCATGGACACTCATTTTTGTAAAGACAATTGAGAGTTGTCTCCTATTTTATTTCCGTCAAATGAGTTATTTGAAATTTATCAAGCAGATTTACTCAAACTCAGAACTCTTTCTGAAACTGTTTTTGACAAAGATTTTGGAAACCCTTTATTTGCCATGTTCAAGTAGAACTGTGTTTGTTCATTTTTCCCAAGAGGGATACGTTACGTTGAGTATTCAATAAGGGTGGACTACTAGGACTAGTCTTTGAGGGGTTAGGGTAAGTCTCTTAGTAGGTGGCCACCTCTGAGGGGTGAGTCCTTCCTGGATAGGACATCAATCCAGTAGGTCGTGCCGGTTCGAACTAGCAGTGTTCTCTTCAGTCAAGTGACTGTGTTATGCCGGAATGGACACCCGGTTGTTGTTTGGGTATAGAGAAGGAAGAGTATCTTGCCCAATAGGCCGATCACCTACTTTTGTTAGTCTGCACAAAGTGTGGCATTCTGACCGGCAGTATGCACAAAATGTGGCATGCTGACCATTCGGTTATGGGCCCAACGTGTGGTAACCCGTAATCCTTTCTTTTGAGTGGTTGATTTTATAAATTATGTATGGCTGGAAATACCAAAACACCACTCTTGTTTTTTACGGATGTTTATTACTTGCCAGTGATCTCTTATAAAGAATTTTATACTTTGCATTCACGAAATGTTTTCACCTGACACATAAACACACACGGACTTACTGAGATTTCTGTCTCACCACCTTTTTACCATGTTTTCAGGTCGGTTCTGCTATGGGGATGAGTAGCTAGATTATGCCCACTTTGGAAGATTTATGATGTTTTATGTTTGTGTAAAGTTATGGAGAGATGAGAGTGGCTGAATTTTTATTATGGATTTATTTTTGGTATTCTCGGATTTATTTTGGATCGATGTTTATTTTGGGATGTAATAAATATTTAAGTTCAAGTATCATTTATTTTCGCTATTTTATTTGTGTGACCTAGTTATAAAGACCCTTTGTCCTTTGGACGGGGCAACATCCCCGGCCCTGGCGGGCCTAGGTAACGGGGTGTTACAGCTGATGCTGATGCATACCTATGGCATAAAGTAATAAAAGTCGAGATTGAGTCTATATACTTCAATCAAGTTTGCGATTTTGTAGCTTCACCTAAAGGGATAAAACCCATTGGGTGTAAGTGGATAAATAAGAGGAAGAGGGAAGCAGATGAGAAGGTAGAAACCTTCAAAGTTAGGCTTGTAGCGAAAGGGTATACTCAGAAAGAGGGTATCGACTATGAAGAAACTTTTTCCCTGATAGCCATGCTTAAATCCATTCGTATCCTCCTTGCCATCATATGTTATTATTATTATTTTTTTATGAAAGGTAAATTTGTATTAATAATACTGAGGTGTATGTACAAAGGTTCAAGTAGTTAGAGGCCAATATTGGCACTAACTAGTTAGCTCACGTAAGACTAAAAAAGGGTCAAAACATTAGGGTACAATGTAAAGACTATGGTGTATACATGTGTTTTGATCCTAAAAGAAATGACCCTCGATTGGCTTAGATAGTTAACAAAAAGAGAGCGGTTCTGAGTAGTCCAGATGTAGTAAATAGTTGAGCACAAGGCTGTGGACTTTGCTTTGGCAACCTAGCTGGTCCCACAGTTGTGTCGTTTGAACCACTTCAGGCTGCACAATAGCGAGTTCAGAGATTGTGGTAGACGTAACCATGCCCGGATGTCCATCTAAACTACTCTAGAGAAAGCGTAGGCAAAAAATAAGTGCCTGGCCGATTTTGGCTCTGACTTACAAAGTGGGTAGATCGTATCATCTGGCTGGAATGGTAGAGTGTCCTTAGTTTTAAGTCGTCCTTTTACACTGAGCCAAGCAGTGAATAAGTGCCTCTGAGTCAGGCTCTGTTTCCAAATGGTTGTTGTCCAGGGAACCCTTGTATGATGGGTACGGAAATAGTCATACACCTTTGTGGCATCAAGCTTGTCTCCATTGGACCATGACTACAAAACCACAGATGCCTGATCCTTGTCAGATTGCTTGCTGAGTATTGTGTCCCTAATGGTTAGAAGCTTCCAGAATAATAGGGACCGGTCTCTGTAGCTGCTAGTGTCTCATAGAGACTGCCATCCAAGTAATAGTGGGATACCTATCTAACCCATAGGGACAGCTTCTCCAGCTGTATATCCCATAGTACGCGAGTTAGCAAGGCATAGTTCCAAATACGAAGATCCTTTAGACCCAGGCCCCCCTCCGTCTTCGGTACATATATATTAGCCCATGCCACGGATGAGTTCTTTCCTTCCCACAGGAAGTCTCATGCTATCCTATTGAGCTGATCGATTATTACGAAAGGGGATGGGAGGATGGACAGCCAAAACTAATCTATCCCTTGGAGAACAACCTAGATAAGTTTGACTCTACCTGTATACGAGAGTGATTGCGCCATCCAATGTCCAATATAGGAGCCTATTCTGTCAAGTAATGGTCTGTAGTTGTTAACCCGAATCTTGTCGAACATGATTGGAACACCAAGGTATCGAAACGGGAATGTCCCCGGTGGGATGCCAGTAACCGTTGCAAAATTCACCCTATCCAAGTCAGGTAGCCCAAAAATGTACAAATGTGACTTGTGCTTGTTTACCTAGAGTCTAGAGCATTCTCGAAAGTCATCAAGGCATTTGAGGAGAATGTCCACAGATATGGAGTCAGCCCGGGCAAAGAGCATAAGGTCATCCGCAAAAGCTAAGTGTGTGATCCATAACTTATCAGATCCCACCATGGCCTAAGCTCTTTTGAAGAAGAGAGTAGAGTAGCCATCCAAACTCAGAGCTTTGCAGTCCCCTATGTCCCATAAGGCTTGTTTTATTTCCTCTGGTGTTACTTCCCGTATTAAGACAGTTACTTTGTGTGGAGAGAGTAAGAGTCCTGCCTTAGTGACGTCCGAGTTTAACCTGCTGCAAGGGCTAGCTTGTCCCAGGAGGGCCATATAGTACTGGAGGAATTCTTGCGCGACCTTTCCCAGGCTGGTTATTCGTGTCCCAATGGGTCTAGTAACCGAAGCAATGAATAATTTCTTCCTATTGCGATTAGCCATGTCATGAAAGAATTTAGTGCAGCGGTCTGTGTTAGCTACAAATTTGGTCTTAGCTAATTGTTGATAGAACTTGAGTTCCACATCCGCTAATCTACAAGCCTCATTTCAAGCATCCCCGAGTCTATCAGTGATGGCCAAGTCAATGGGGTTCACCTGATGTTGTAACTGTAGTGTTTCCATGTGTTGGTTTGCCAGTTCAACCCTTCGGGAAATATGAGAGAAGTCCTTAGCGTTGAGAGTCCGAAAATATGGCTTGAGGCCCTTTAGACGCTGGCAAAGGATGAATTACCTATGGCCTGGAACGTCCTGCATCCATTCTCTACGAACAAGATCCTGGAAATCAAGATGGTCAGTCCACAAGTTAAGGAAACAAAAAGGTAATGGCTAGCCTTGTACAGGTTGGTGTAGTCTCCAAAGGAATGGATAGTGGTCAGATAGAGGTGAGATGGGGAAGAACTTTGCAGCAGCTTACATCAGGTAGGCAAACCAATGCGCATTTCCCATTATATGATCTAGTTTCAATCACACATGAGAGTTAGTCCACTTGAAGGTTGGGCCAATTGCTGGGAGGTCCATAAGCTCCAACTCCTGGCAAAACTCTGCGAAGTCCTTTAGTTCATTCATAGTTCATGATCGGGCTCTATTCAATTTTTCACTCAGTGATAGGTAAGTATTGAAATCCCCCATTAGGATTCAAGGGCCCTGCACCTATGAAGCTAGGTGTGCCAATTCTATCCAGAAAGATCATCGGCTACCTACTATATTGTATGCATAGATGAAAGAGAATAGTATAATGGTATAAAGAGACTTGCTATGGATCCAGCAGGTGATAGCTTGTGCAGAAGCCAAGACAACCTGTAGGTCTACTCGGTCACTATTCTACAGCAGCAAAATCTATCCATGCAGGTCAAGATCAAAATTATGAACATAAGACCATCCTAGGAACTGAAGATTTGTAGCAGATGGAAGGCAATCCTTCTTTAGTTTAGTCTCCAAAGACATCCATACAGTACTTACGGAGTAGATCCTTAATTCCATGCTGTTTGAGGGTCTTGTGGAACCCTCTGATGTTCCAGTAGCCCACTATCATTGGGAAAGCATCAGTGCCCTAGGGGCAGCAACCATTCCAGATATAGTTATCATGTACCTCTTCCAAACAGTGCGAATGAACTTTGTCGCCTGTAGAGTAGCCTGTACAGCCTTAGTTGTGGCTGTAGGAATTTTGACTGAGCTCTCTCTCGGCATATGGTTGTCACTGGGCAAGATATCTGGGGGGTTGTAGGAGTGATTGTAGGACCTCGACCGGTGCTGGTTCACGCGTCTACCTCGTGAACGTCCCATGCTCTGTCTGGAGCCTCGCCTCCTATTACTCCGGCCTCGGTTGACGACTTTTGGATCCTTTGTCTGGAAGTGAACTTCCTTCGATTGGTTTTGTTAGAGGTTATCTTGGGAGGGGACTTGCTTGTCTTGGGCAGTTCAGGTATAGCTGTTTAAGCATTTGGGGCCATATCGTCAGTCAGATGTTCCTTACTGTTGTCCAACTTAGGCTTACACAACCGAGCAGAGGCCGCAGCACTGTGCTGAGGTCGCCTCGATAGGTTGGTTCTAGCACCATTCGCCTGTTTCTGGGTAGTGGTCTCATACTTATGCTCCTTGTTTGCCATGCAGTTCTGAATCAGATGCCCGAAATTACCACACTTAGTGCAAAAGAAAGGCTCAAATTCAAACTGGACAGGCTGGTCTTTAGTCTTACCTGATGGTAGACGAATGGGGATTGATTTAACTAGTGGCTTGGCCACATCAACCTCCACCAGCACCCTTACATATGAAAACCGCTCCAACCTGGTGGTGAGCATGTCAGTAGAGATAGGGATCCTGACTCCAGAAGCAATCTTACTTAGAGCCAGTTGATTCCAGCATCTGAGAGGCAAGCCAGGGAATGTGACCCAAAGGGGTATGAGGGATGTCTAGACGGCATTTCTTAATAGTCATCTTAGTGAAGACATCAATATGTCTCAACCGGAAAGCTTTATTGCTAAGGGTCAGGAACATATAGTTTATAAGCTTAAGAAATCTATTTATGGACTTAAGCAAGCATCGAGAGTATGGAACATTCATTTTGATGATATTGTAAAGTTCTACGATTTCATTTAAAACGAGGATAAACCATATGTATACAGAAAATTAGAAGGCATAAACATAAATTTTCTTACATTGTATGTAGATGACATTTTGTTCATTGGGAATAATGTAGGGATACTGTCATCTACTATGGTTTGGTTATCTAGTCAATTCAATATGAAGGACTTGGGAGAAGCCAATTATATTCTCAGAATTAAGTTTCTTAAAAATAGGAAGTAGAGAATGTTAGAATTATCCTAAGTTACATACATTGACAAGATGCTAGCTAAGTTCAGCATAGACTCATATAAGAGAGCGTTAATTCCTTGTAGACATAAGTTATCTTTTTCTTCAAACGACTTTCTAAAGTCTCAAAAAGAAAATGACAGAATAAGTAGGCTTCCCTATACTTCAGTTGTGGGAAGTCTCATATATGCTATGCTGTACATTAGGCTAGATATCTATTTTGTCGTAGGTTTAGTTAGCATATATCAGTCAAACCCTGGGGAGTTTCATTAGTAAGCTGTAAAGCATATTCTCAACTACCTTAAAGGAACAAGAGATTATATGCTGGTTTACAGGACTGATGACCTGGTTCCTATAAGATACACAGACTTTGACTTTCAGGCAGATAAGGATGCGAGAAAATCCACTAGTGAAAATGTCTTTACCTTGTCTGAATGGGCTATTTCATGGAGGAGTATTAAGCAATCTTATATAGCTAACTCAACTATAGAAGCTGAGTATATGGCAACTTCAGAGGCATCCAAGGAAGCAATTTGGTTCCGCAAGTCCCTTTTAGAACTAGGAGTCGTGCCACAGATGGACATGCCGAGTATGATGAATTGCGACAATACTGGTGCGGTCTTGCAATCCGAACACAAGAACCACAAGAAGAGGAAGCACATTGAGAGGAAGTAGCACTTAATCTGAGATTTCATCTAGAGATGAAAATTATGGTGGAACAGATTGCCTCATAGCACAATCTAGTAAATCCCTTCACTAAACCTTTGGCTTAGATAGTCTTTAGAAGACAATTAAACACATAGGGGTGGGCACCTATAGACTTACTTAGTTGTAGAGTGCAAGTAAGAGATTATTGGAATGTATACCCTCTTAGACTAGATTTTTGATGTAATCTTGGTTTATATTAATAAAAGTTTTATTCTTAGAAATTGTTCATGAATTTTACATTACCTTCGTGCACAATTTTGCTAAAAAAGACCCATTGTATTTAAGTAAGTGGTTCATGTGAATGGAGGTCTTTCACAATAATGTATGGACCATGAATTACCTAATATATAAACTATTGTTCTTAACCAAATGATGAAAATGAGAATCTAATTATGGTAAGGTTATTGTGTTATGAATTCTAAATAGAAAATGGCTTACCTTTAGCCAGTGAGTAGTACTCTCATTTCATAACACAAGTGTATTTCGAATACATAAAACTGGATCTGTAGTAATGGTTTCTAAAAATACTATACGGAAGAAACCTAGACTACTACTGCTACAGTGTGAACTTATACTCTACGGCTTGAGTATGAGTTGGTGGTCTGACAAAACTAAGAGTATATGTTTTGATATACTATAGTTAAGGCTCTATTGTAGGGCTAATATGCTTGTATGTTGGATATATGTGACTAGTTAGTTAAGACAAACTTGTACGAGATAGCTTCTATGTTATATTACCCCTTGTAACTATCTGAATAATCTAAATATCTAGGGCCTTGGGGAACATGACTTGGATGTTTACTCTAGGGTAGCTCCCTTGAAAAGCAGAAGCATTCCAAGAAGTTGTAGATCATTGGACTAGAAGTTTAAGGATGGTAGATGTCTTTTAAAGAGGTGTTAGTACACTTCTTCCTCTCTAAATGAACGGTTATATGTAGAGGGATATTTTAGTCATTACACGTGTAAGTTGGAGACATTGCTAACGCAACATTGTCCTTGGGGTTAATATTTTCTTGTGGTGATATTAGAAAATATTTAAAATGTAAAATACAGTTATTTATATAATATGGGTATTTTGGTCATTTTAGTAGCCAATGCAATGTGTCTTTTTTGCTCTCGGAATAGCCCATAAGCCATAATTAATTTTGGATTGAGGAAATGATCTCGGTTAAAGAGTTTTTTTGTTTTATTCAGAAAGTCTAATTTATTATTGGATTGGAATAAAATAAAAGGTCAAGAGGAATTAAATTTATTATTTAGTTTAATTGGTTAATTAATTATTCAGGGTCTGAGCCCAGATTAAATAATTGGAAAGATTAACCTGAGCCTAAACTAGGTAAAAAAGGCTTGAATAATTATCTTGGCCTATTTAGGCTCATTAATTATTTATTTAGCTATTTTTATAAGCTCGAAAAATAAATAATTAAAGTTTATTATTTATGGGCACATTGAGTCTAAGAATAAATAATAATAATTTCTGGCAGAAGAGCCTAGACTGGGGCTTTTTTTTATTCATAGAATAAAAGAGTTTAGTCCTTAACCCTACCTAAATGTCTTCAATAAAAAGATATCATGATAACATAATGTTTTTGAAAAACGAGTATTCCGGTAGTTTTGGTTATCAGATGAGCTGTGTGTGGTTTTTGGAGATACCACTTTGAACAAAAAACCATGTGTGACATTCTTTCTCTCGATCTCTTCTCTTCTTGATACTGCTAATTTTGATAGCAGAGTGTCAAGAGCACGAGACTGAATTCTTGCATGAATTGTTTTCACCAACGATATTTAGGCTGAGGAATATTCCGTGAACCGAAGGGCTTCGGCATTCATGTAAGTGCAGAGAAGTAGATGTATAGCAGGATTATCACCTTTGGCTTCCACAAGTGAACCAAGAGTTGTTGAGTCAATATCGATTCCTTTGGCTCAGCATAAACAAGTGGTCAAATTAAAGCATAAAGGTATTTAAAAATTTCTTCCGCTGTGCCTTGTTATTCTCAGTTTTTCCTTGCTACTACGTTATGTGTTTTTCCATTTACGCTTCATATGGCACTACCTAATTATAATACGGCCATGGAAATCGCTTCAAGAATTGAGGGCAAAGATATTGAGCAGACAAAGTTGAAAAGTAAAGGCGGTTTTAAGAATTCCAATAAGAGGAGACCAGGAGGCGTATAGTGGCAGAAGAGAAGGGAAAATTTCAAAAAGAAGACCAACGATAATAATGGTGCAAAGCAAGTCATTAAATGTTTTAACTACAAAGAAGAGGGCTACAAGAGCTTCAATAGCCTACATCCGTAACGAACATCAGGATGGACAGACCCAAGAAGAGGGTACAATGGACAATGACTGGGATAGCCCAGGAGAAATCAAGGGCTAGCATCTACTTCCAAACTCAGACCAACTAAGCCACAAGTGAATATAAGGTGGACTCCAAAGATGCCACTGTGGTGGAAAGTAAACTTTCTCTTTTTAATAAAGAAGCTAGAGTTTTAATAGACCCTAGTTCTACACACTCTTTCATGGCCTATCCTTTTCTTGAAAATAGGGGGTTAGAGGTGAGAAAATCCTTTATGAAATGATTGTTAGTACCCTTTTGGAAATAAAATGAAAAGTGATTGAGTATATCTGGGTTGCAAAATCCTTGTCGAGGATGTAATACTAAAAGGAGATTTAATCTAGTTACCTAATGAGGAATACGATGGCATTTTGGGGATGGATTGGTTATCCGGACATCATGTTCGGGTTGACTGTAAGAAGAAAGTAGTGCAGTTTTGCAAACTTAGAAAAATGGTGGTAGAATTGTCGAGGATACGATCAAGAAGAACAACTTTCTGATATCAGGGATTAAAGCTTAGAAATTGATCTGGAAAGGGTGTATTGGGTATTGGTCTATTTGATGAATAAGCCAAATGAGACCAGGAAATCCGAGGATGTCCCTGTGGTTTGTGAATTCTTAGACGTATTCTCTACCGAATTGAAGAAATTACCTACAGAGAGATGTGGAATTCACTATTGACTTGATGCCTACGGTGGAACCTATTTTTAGAACCCATTATAGAATGGCACCAATGGAGTTGCAAGAACTTAAGAAGTAATTACAAGAATTGCTAGAGCAAGGATTTATTCGGCCTAGTACATCTCCATAGGAATCACCTATATTGTTTGTGAAAAAGAAGGATGAAACCTTGAGGATGTGTATTGATTACCGTGGTCTAAATGCAGTAACTGTGAAGAATAAACACCCGTTGCCAATGGTTGATGAACTATTTGATTAGTTGCAACAATTTGGATGTTTTTCTAAACTAGACCTAAGGCAAGGGTATTACCAAGTTAGAATTCAGGAAAAGGATATTTCAAAAACTGCATTTAATATGCGGTATGGACATTTTAAGTTTATGGTGATGCTCTTCGATTAACGAATGCCCCTGCTACTTTTGATGCATCAGGTATTCTAACTGTACTTGGACAGTTTTGTTGTCGTCTTCATTGATGATATTTTAGTATATTCTTTGACACCTCAAGAACATAAAGTGCATATTCGGAAAGTGCTGGAGGAGTTACGGGAAGCCAAGATGTATGCTGAATTTAGTAAGTGTGAATTTTAGCTGAGTGAAGTCGCATTTCTAGGACATGTGATATCCAAAGATAGAATTACCGTGGATCCCTAAAAAGTTAAAGCTGTGATGAATTGGAAACACCTAGAAAATCCAATCGAGATACAAAGTTTCTTGAGATTAGCCAAATATTGGAAAAGATTTATTGCAGAGTTTGCAAAGATTGTTTCACCTTTGACCCGGCTAACTCAGAAAAAGGTATCATATATATGGTCAGAGAAATGTGAAGTATGTTTTCAATAGTTGAAATGACGTTTGAGCATTGCACCAATTTTAGCTTTACCGATAATGGACAAACCTTTTAAAGTATACACTAATGCTCCTAAAAAAGGTTTGGGAGGAGTGATGATGTAAGAAAAGAAAGTTATAGCTTACATCTTTAGAAAGTTGAAGCCTCATGAGGAAAAATACCCTACATATGATCTGGAGTTAGCAGCGATTGTGTTTGCATTGAAAAAGTGGAGAAATTATTTATATGGTGTTGAATTTGAGATCTTCACGAATCACAAAAGCTTGAAATATATCTTTACTCAAAAAGATCCGAATATGAGATAGAGAAGATAGATGGAGTTTTTGGAAGAATTTCGATATCCAATTAAATATCACCTTGGCAAAGCAAACGTGGTAGCTGATGCCTTAAGCACGAAAGTGCTAATGTCGGCACTCCATATGATGCAGACTCCAGAATCTTTTATGGTTGACGTGCATATAAAGATGAGTAATATTTTGATCCAACTAACTTTCTTGCAACGATTGAAAAAGGCCTAGGAAGAGGATGCAGAATTGCAAGAGATTACAAGAAAAGGAGGAAAGGATTTCCAAGTGAATGAAATAGGAATTTTTTGCTTTCAAGATAGATATTGTGTTTCGAGATAGGCTGTAATCAAACAAGATATTTTGACGAAAACGTATCGGAGTAAATATACCATCCACTCAAGAAAAGTGAAAATGTATCATGATTTGAAACATTACTACTGGTGGATTAGAATGAAAATGGATATCTCATAGTATGTAGCCAAGTGCCTTACATGTCAGAAAGTGAAGTCGGAACAACAGTGACCAGGAGGATTATTATAACCGTTACCTGTACCTCAATAGAAATAGGATGAAATTGCTATAGATTTTATCATAGGATTACCTCTGACTGCTAGATAGAGAGAAATAATTTGGGTTGTGGTAGATCGCTTGACGAAATCAGTTCATTTCATTCCTATTAACTAACGAAATTCTTTGGAGATATTGAGCAAGCTATATTTGGAAAGAGGTGGTTAGGTTGCATGGAGTATTTTCTAGCATTATATTTGATTGTGATCCCAGATTTACCTCCAAATTTTGGAGTAAGCTATAATACTCTTATGGGATAACTTTGACATTCAGTACTGCTACACATCTACAGACTGATGGTCAGACATAAAGAGTGATCCGGATTCTGGAAGATATATTGCAGGCATGTGCCTTAGACTTTGGGACTAAATGGGTTGATTACATGGCTCATGCTGAATTTGCATACAACAACAGTTACCAATCGACGATTGGCATGGCTCTATTAGAAGCCCTATATGGACAAAAATGTTAATCACCCCTCTATTGGAAGAGTTTATCTTGAAGACAAGAAGCACAAAGTGTTTGGGATCTAGAAGTAGCTAAACAAACTATAGAAAAGATTAAGAACAAATTGGAAACTGCTCAAAGTCGACAGAAGACTTATACCGACCAACATAAAAAAGATATAGAGTTTGAGGCAGGAAATTAAGTCCTTCTAAAATTGACCCCAAGGCAGAATTTGGGAGGAAAACTGCAAAGAAAGAAATTAGTGCCTCGATATATTGGGCCTTTCCCAATCGTGGAGCGAATTGGGAAAGTAACGTATCGATTGGATTTACCTACTGAGTTAAAAGGTGTTGATGATGTATTCTATGTATCGCAACTCCGAAAGTATGTGGCGTAATAAATGACGAGGCTAATGAACTTAAACTAGACTTGAACCATGAAGTGAAACCGATAAGAATTTTGGCGTATGCCGAGAAAGAGTTAAGGAATAAAAAACTTCCACTGGTCAAAGTATTATGGAACTATCATCCTATGCAAGATGCCACGTAGGAAACGGAAGCTGAAATGCAGAAGAAATACCCTAAACTGTTTGAGGAACAGTTTTAATTTCGAGGACAAAATTCCTTAAAGGAGGAGAGATTATAACATTCCTTGCTTTTGTACTTTCTAATAGCGACTATTTTGTACATGGTGAGAATTTGTATGTAAAGCAAGAGCAAGAAATATTCACTGCAATGAGACGAATATTTTGGTAGGAAAAAATTTTTAAGGGGGGTTGACAGAATTTTCGGTTGTAATGTTGGAAAACTGAGAAAGTATTTGAGAATTTCGAGAGACGTAGAAATGAATCGTTTGTTATCCGGATTTTATTCGTAAAATAAAAATTTTTTTTTTACGATCGAAACAAATAATATCAGGGTTTATGAATTTTTTGGAGAAGTCGGTAAAATTTTATTTAAGAAATTATGTGATTGGTTGGGAAGGCTAGGTGTCTTTTTGTGATTTGGTGGAGCAAGCCACGTGTCATAGTGTTATTGTTTGCATGAAATTTCATGCAAAGTTCCAAAAGATCTAAAGGTTTCTATATAACACCCCGCTACCTAGGCCCGCCAGGGCGGGAGATGCCGCCCTATTCAAAGGACAAGGGGTCTTTATAACTAGGTCACAAAAATAAAATAGCGGAATAAAATAATACTTTAACTTAAAAAAAATTATTACATCCCAAAATACTCCAAGAATAAATCCATGAATTCCCAAAATAAAATCATAAATAAAATTATCCGCTCTCGACTCCCCAAAGCAATACATAGAAATAAACGATAACAATCTCTTCCCAGGCAGATTACACTAGCTACTCATCCCCACAGCAGGATCGACCTGAAATCATGGTAAAAAGGTGATGAGACAGAAATATCAGTAAGTCCGGGTGTGCTTTGGGTGTTTAGTGAAAGCAGTTCATGGATGCAAAGTGAGAAATCTTTATAAGAGAAATATTGGCAAGCAATAAACATTAGTCAAAAGCAAGAGTGGTGTTTTGGCTTTTCCAAGCATACATAATCAATAAAATCAACCACTCGAAATAAATGATTATGGGTTACCACACGTTGGGCCCCATAACCGGTCAGAATGCCGACACTTTGTGCAAACTGACAACAAGTAGGTGATCAGCCTACCGGGTAAGATACTCCTCCTTCTCTATACCCAACAACAACCGGGTGTCCATTCCGGCAAAACACAGTCACTTGACTGAAATAAAATAAACTGCTAGCTCGGACCGGCACGACCTACTGGACTGACATCTTAGCTGGGAAGGACTCACCCCTCAGAGGTGGCCACCTACTGAGAGACTTACCCTAACCCTTCAAAGACTAGCCCTAGCAGTCCACCCTTATTGAGTACTCAACAACGTTTCCCACTTGGGATAAAATGAACAAAATATTGTTCCACATGAAAACGGCATTTGAGGGTTTCCAAAGTCCTTGTAAAAATCAGCTTTAGAAAGAATTTGAGTTTGGAAAATCTATTCTTTTGATTTTTAAATAATTCAAATGTTTGAAATAAGAGAGAGTTCAACCCTCAATTGCCTTTACATAAATGAGTGTCCATACACTCTACATTTGGCTTGCCATAAGAAAAACATTTCACATCAATCAGGTTGTATGCAGGAGCTTACCTGACTCTTGCTCACAAATAAAAGGTCTCCAACAGCGGACCTAACCCCACATGGGCAAATACAAAACACAATCAATTTCAAGCCACAATCCACTTCCTCAATTTTAAAACAACTCAACTTACTACTATCATGATCCTAGTGTCCCAAGCTTTAACGCCACTCAATAAATAAATAGGTTTATAGGCTAAGGATAATTTGATATTTAAAATAATTAATATTTTGGGAAATAGGTACTAATAAGTTAAAGGTTCAAAACTTGCTAAGAAAAATTTAGAGTTTATTTGTTAATGATTTATTAATAATTTAGTTGTTAGAAAATAATTGATAACTAAAGTTAGTTGAAAATGAATTTTAATGAATCTTGCTTGAAAAATAATAAATAAGTTTTAATAGGTTTTGGTTAAGAGATGATAATTAAATTTATAGAAATAAGTATTTTACTAATCATGATTATTTCCATAAAAGGCTTTAGTTGATCTCATTATTTTATAAAATATCTATATATTTTATTTTTCTATTAAAACATTATTTATTTGACTAAATTTTCCTTTATATAAATATAATATTCCAAATCCACCCTTCCTAGGGTTTTTCGAAATCACTATCAAAATTATATTACTAAATATTTTATTTATGAAATAAAATTTTGCTTAGGGACAACTAGATCATGATCATAATTCCAAGGTTACACACAATCATGAACATATACAACCATTCAACTCATCCAAATCATGCACACAAGCATAGATCTCAATTTATCAAGACAGATCTAACCTCTACTAGCATAGATATGGCCATGGCTTCAATGATCCAACATGAATATAAGTCCTAATCACCAATGGTGACATAATCTCTAGCATACTTCATCATAAATACTATCTATGACATGGAAACATACATCACACCCCAAATCATCATTCAATCAAACAATATAATCCTTCCATGCACAAATCCTATCTCCTTCACAATCATACATATATTCATGCTTCAATCTCTACAATGCATACTCAAATCCTATCACAATCCACATACTATCAACATCATCCTAGAGACATGAATCTAGAATTTAAAAGAAAGGTTGAAGGGACTTACTTGGTTGAGGGATGCCTTAAAGGAGTTTAGAATGGATCTCAACTCCTAGATGCCTAAAATCGTCCAAGGAAGGTGGATGGAGCATGGCCATGGAGGAAGAAGCCATCCGGCCAAGAGAGGGAGTTTCGGCCATGAGAGAGAGAGAGAGAGAGAGAGAGAGAGAGAGAGAGAGAAAGAGAGACCATTAGCATGTCTATTCACATATATTCTCACTAGAGATCAAGATTGGAGAAGATGAAGTTGTTAGAACAAACCTACCTTGAAGGTGTTCTTGAACCTTCACAGAATTTTCTGGTTTTGATCCAAAGTAGTGAGTTAATTTGTGGAGTTTGATGTTAAAAATGGTGTTGATGGACTCATGGCAGTGAGTAGGTCAAATTTGGAGATTTTAGAGAAGGTTTGAAGTGGTTTGGAGGGGTATTAGATGAAAGGAAGGAGTAGGTGTTCTTGGTGTAGTGTGTGTGTTCTTGAAGGTTGAAGGAATTCGTGAGATTGTAGTTTGCAGCTACCGAAATTCTGTGAGAACTAGGGCTGGCCAAATTTCTGTAGGGTTTAGGAATATGATTCTCTGATTTGGAAAAGAAAATGAAAGGTTAGTTGTTAAAATCCTTGAAGAATATTTTTAGAAAGTAAATTTGGAAACTAAATATCCTAGAATATCTTGATTGTTGGAGAGCTTTGAAAGTCTACTATGGCTGACTGCTTTGAGCAGAATTTCGGTGGGATTAATGCTGGCTTAAGGAAGCTTATGGTGGCTGAAAATAGGGAGCATAATGGTGAAGAAGAAGTCTGGTTATTTGAGGGATACATTATGGAAAGTTGCTAAACTATGGTGGTTGGAAATTTGGTAATCAATCAAGTATAATTGCAGGGATTTGTTGGAGAGATTTTCGGACAGCCATGTCTGAATTTCGTGCAGAAACTTAAGGGGAAAATGGAGCTCAGTTACTGGAGGTTTAAGGAAGGTTTATGCAGAACAATGATGGTGTTTCGGCTGGAGGAAGATTAGGAAACAAAGTTGGACAAAATCCTGCACAGAATTTCGCTAGGTTGGAATTTCTGGACAGCTTTTTCGGCTGCCATTTTCCAGCCATCTTGCAGCGAGTTTGAGGGGGGATTTTAGGGGTGTTCAAGGCTGGTTTCCAGCCTTCTTCATGGAGGAAAAACATGGCTAAGGTGCTGAACAAACTCTGGAAGAAAACAGCTTAGTTTTGGACTCTCAAAGCTGCGATTTGTACAGGAATTTTTCCTGATTTTGCTCCAGCTTTGAGCAGTCCGAAAATGGCTAAAGAATTCAGGTTGCAAGCTTATCCAAAAGACCATTTTTCTAGTAGCATTTGGGAGGGAATGTTAGCTAAGAATCTCGACACCTTGATGGCACAATAAGCTGGAGAATTTTCAGTTCATTCCAAGAAGGAAGATAAACTAACTAGAGTGAATTTTCAACAAACTCACTAAAGGAATTTTCCTCTTGAAATCTCCCACAACTCTTTCACATTTTCAGACCATAAGAAGTATTTCACTAAGACATTTTGATCTTACAAAGCCACAGCACTTTACTGAAATTTCTGGAAAGAAAATGGGTAGAACAACTTGCTCAACCTCATGAGTTGAGAACCAAGGAAAAATCAAAGATCAAGGAAAAATGAATTCCTCTTAGGAAATTCGAGTAGAACAAATGAGTAGGATTTGAAGACTCATATCATGCCCCTCATAGGACAACATCTCTACCTTACTTCAAACACCACTAAGGCCGAAATTATTACTTTCCAAGCAAAAATAAAATTTAACCAAGCTAAAGCTCCTATGATGGAATTTGAACCCAAGACCTCAAGAATTAATCTCTCAAGCTCTAACCACTACACCACAATAACTCTTGTTGTTATTTTCACTGGAAATTTATTTCCTATTCAATCCTCAAGCTATCTCCCTATTTTCACCTCAAGCAAAAATTACCATTTTGCCCTTCTCACTTAATATTCTCCAACAAGCCTCCAAGACATTAGAACTCGAATCCAAGGCACATAAAATCAAATAAAAATATATTTAATCATGCAGTAAAGTATGTTATGCATCCTAACCCCCTTACTCTAAGGTTGGTTTTGACTGGGGCTTCACATTCTACATGCCACCTAGCTTGCCACCTAAACACACATGGACTAATATAATGATAGCAACTAGCTTGTGCATTTAATGCATAATTATCTTGAAGATTAAATCAAATTTTGTGGAAAAAAGAAATTGAATGGTGTTGGACTCCTTGTGGCCGGTTTTAAGGGCTGAAAATAGAGAGAAACAAGAAAAACTAGAAGAAAAGAAAGAAGGAAAGAAATTAGCAAGAAGAAGAAAGAGAAATTGGTGAGTTTTGAGGAAAATAAGAAAGAAACAAGAGTTCTTGGAGGTTTTTGAGCAAAAATCAAAGGAGAATCAAGGTAAATCACTTAATACCAAGAACTAACTTTGTTTTTTTCATTGTGACGGGTAGAATGATGTTACGTTTTGCAAGGAGATAAGCATGTTATATGATTTTTACTTGGAGAACATATGAACACTATATTGCTATTTTTGCTCTCTTGTGTAGTTGGTTGCACGGAAGAGCACTTAGCTTGGATTTGTAATTTTTTAATGAAGTTTTGATGATATTTGGAAGAGATTTTGATGTTTGAAAATTGAAGAAGTTGATGAAGAAAGAATTAAACAAAGTAAAGGAAGGAATTTAGTGTTAGTTGAGATCATAGGAGCATGGAAAATGGATTAAAGGCTGCCGGTTTTTGCTGCCGTATGTGTGACATTTTCTGCTGGAAAATACAGAGAACCAGTGATTTTTTATGAAGAAAAGTTGAGGAAATATGGAAGAATTAATTGGAGTTAGACATTAGATGAAAGGATTAACAAGATGGAATAAGATTTTGGTGAAAAAGGATTGAAAAAGCTGAATTTCAGCCTTGAAAATGCAACAGAAAATCTGCTGGAATTTTGTTGTTGTTATGAAATCAAGCTATGAAATGATATTTAAGTGAAATAAGAACATTTTGGAACAAATTTGGAATGAATCGGAGTTGTACATTGAAAGATATGAAGTAATTAGTGAGATGTAGTTTAATGAAGAAAAGCTGGAAATTTTGAGATAGTATATGTTCTTGGATGAAATTTTATTTGAGTGATGGAATTAAAGAGCACAGATTGAATGGATTGAAATGTTGGGAACTGTGTTTTGGAAATAAATAAGAAATGGATAATTTGGAATAATAGTATTCCAAGTAGTTTATTTTATTTCAAGAAGAAATGAAATATTAAGGAAGGATTAGATTCCTTGGTATTGTATTACGTGAATAATGCTGGTGCATGGAATACCTACTAAAGCAAATTGAGATTAATCATTAATGTAGGCATTTTGATTACGAATTTGTGATGATTTTTGGATGTTCTAATGATTGAGCGATAGCGTATTCGAGGTGAGTCCTTTGGATACTTGAAAACCTAGCTTATGCTAGTGGTTTATACAATTTGAAGTTATGCATAACAAATGGCTTTGGTTTTTCTAACAAAACTTTAGGTTTCCTATGTTTAATATGCTCCCAATCTTGATAAGATTTCCGAGGAAAATGTGAGTCCGTTGATGTCTCGTATGATAGAAATCCTAGTGTGCAATTGTTATGACAAAGATTAATATTTGAACAATTTGGTTTCTCTGAAGAAAATATGATTTTTCTGATAAACTCTACGATTTCATTTCATATTCAAATGACATGAAATTCATGAGGTTTATTCTTGAAAATATTCATTTTGATGAATAATTTTCTAAAGCATGGATAAACATGAAAATGTGGCTTTAGATTTTCCTGAACTGTTTGTGGTTCTCCTGAATGGGAAATGATCATTATTTTGAGAAATAATGCATTTTTATGAGAAGTGGAATTTATTCAATTGTGAATATTTTTCCATAAACAACTATATGTTTCAAAGCATTTCATTCATATTCTATGAATCGAATTTCTTTTGGTTTTACTCAGATGAATCTTATACCATGATTATAGTTTGAATTCTTGAATTATGGCATATTTCTTATGAGAAATTACGAGAATGCCCTTGTACTTGGAAATATGATAAAATCCTAAATCCTTGAATTATTCACATCTTCTGGATTTAAATTCTTGGATTGAGCTGATTTTATTCCTTTTGGACCAGATTACTCATAAATTATATTATTGTCCTTAAGGAATGTATTTAATCGCGTAAAGGACATTATATCCTTTTACGCTTATTCCTTAGAAAATGATTTTTCAATAGAGAAATAAAGTTTGAAAATGGTAATTTTGTCCCTGACAACTATTTTCATTCTATTCTTTTTGGAATTTTGGGATTCCTTGAGAATTATTGTATAGTAGACTGGGTTGTGATCCAGATGTTAGTACTCAGTAAGGGCTATGCTCTTTGTACTAACTTACGTTCTAGATAGATGACCCCAAATACCCTAGCTTGTTTTGGAGATTGTCTTACTCTAAACAAGACAATAGGATATTGAAAGTAGCCATCCCTGGCTTGCCATTTATTTGTCCAGCAATTACCTATTTTAGCTGATACATTCAAAGGTGTATATTGGGTGTTTCACTGATACCATGGAGGACACTAGTGTGTTCACCCCTTATCACCTCGATGTTGATTGACATCAGGATTGGGAACCCTGACTTACGGTGGCAAGTAAAATACCTAAATTGTGAGGTGGGGGGCTATGGTCACTTATTGATCCGGCATGATACGATTGAGTATTGGACTTCAGGGTCAAGGTCCTAAGGAGCTTCAACAGCTGGTATAGCAGGATATGATCCAGTACGAATGGGGATGTTTGAAATACAATAGTACTGTAGCCGAAAGTAAAGTTCTGCGGGGGCTTTGCACGTGAGAGTTCTTTTGATGAGAGAAGTACCCGTATTTTCTCTAAAATTGGGGCTTTTAGTTGAAAACTGATATTTTCCAAGCATGTGATGGTTTTGAACCGCGAAACTAAATTTTTCTCAATTCTATAGTTGTAGAGTTGTTTTAGTGGGAAAATGCAATTATTTCCTATAGATGAATTTTCTGAAAACAAATTCCATGAGAAACCTCAATTTTTGTTTCTAATAAGAATTTTGTAGCTGTTTTGTCAAACACTAGCACACATGGGGCTCAATGAGTGATTTTTCACTCAAGACCAAGATCCAGGAGCCAATCTTAGAAAAGCTAATGCACCTTTTTCTGAAGGTGAATTCCATACAACTCGATATATATATATATATATATATATATATATATATATATATCAGTATCTAGTGTACTTGTAATGTATAGTGACACACTCTAAGTTGTAGTTGTTCTTTTTGGGATGTATATTAGCATGATAAGTTTTAAATGCTTTATACTATGTTATGCGTTTATTTATGCATTTTATGGCTTTGTTTGTTATAGAGACTCCTTGTCTAGGCAACTAGATAGGGCGACCCCTAATGCTTTTACACGCCTTCGTACTATTTTAGTTAGGGGTGTTACAGACACCGCTTCTTTTCTATAGCTTTAGCTATTTGCTATAGTCACCACTGGTGATGCCACTCCCATTGAATCAAGCGGCACTGCTTACTTCTCCAGCTAAAATTTCTTTGCCTTTCCACTTTTGTTTCCAATTATCTTTCCATTTTTCTAGTCCTAGACACAAGAAAGTGAAAAAATAAGGGTTGAATGGTCATATACTCAAAATTTCTTCACAAATAAACAACATATAACATAGAAATAATGAAAAATATATCACTTATCAAAAAAAGTATGTGGAGCAAAATAGGAAGGACGTTGAGTTCTAAATAGGGGGTCAGGTGGTGCTCAAACTAACTCACTTGATCAAGAAAAAGATCAACAACAAGATGGTACATAAGGCTTTGGTTCCTAAGTATGATGACCTTTTTGAAATCATAAAAAAAATTGAGATATAGGTTAAAGCTACATAGTAGGTTGAAAATCCATCCTAACTTCCATGTGAGCTTCTTGAAGAAGTTTAACCCTTTGGATGGGGAATAGATCGTCCAAGTTTCACTAGTCATCCAGGCTCAATATAACGAGGAGGTGGAGAGAATCTTAACTCACATAACCTCAAAACAAGGTAAGAAGAACCAGTAGATGAAGTACTTATTCTATTGAAAGGGTGAGAATGTTGCTAATGCCACTTAGGATGGGATGTTAACTTATAGCAATTTGACAAGAAGATTGCTAAGCATTGAAAGACCTAGAAACCCTTGACGTCGACCTCTCTAAGTGGAAAAAGTATGTCAAACCCTTGAGTTTAACCCAAAGGTCTACAAGATTGTGCCTTGACCACTCGTGCTCCTAGATAGTGGCAGTAAGTAGATGCTCCCGAGAGATAAGAAGATAGCTAGAATATTGGTGTCAAGACTTGATGAATAAATTGCGAATATGACTTGGATGCTCGAGATAGGCTAGGAGACATGGAACTAAGGTCAAGACTTAAGAAAGGTTCCTAAACTTAATAAAGAGATAGACCAAGGTTTGGTAGGCTAACTTAGCTATACATGCAAGCCAAATAAATATAAAGCATATATAGACCTGAAACTTGGATACAAACTTGTGGATTAATTGTGACTAGTGGGCCTAGCCTACAAAGAGGGATTGGGTCATGGGTTTATCCTACGAGGAGAAGATAGAGTTTAAATGGGAGAAGGATTCTTATCCAAGACTAACTCCAAGGTCTTATCCTAATAGGATATAGATAAGGTCTTATATGATAGATTAATCTAATGATGGAGATATTCCAGATAGATAAACCCCACATATTTGAGTTCAAAAAAAAAGTGAGATTCCTAATTGCTTGAGGGCTATTTTAAGACAGCTGTAGAAATAACGTAGATGTTCAGTTGAAATTTAATTCATCTCATTCATCATTGTTGTAGAGAACTCTTATAAAGAGAATACACGAGAGACTTAGTTAGGCTTTGGAAGGAAGTTTAGTGTAGGCTATGTGACTGCTTTTTAAGCCATAAATATTTAGCACTTGTGATAGGGCCTAAATATACCTATATTTTCTTAGCTATTTGAGGTAATTTTATGATATTTTTTATGTAATAGCTAGTCAATTTCTTTAATTTTTTGTGGAATTCAAATAATTGGTTGTAGAAAGGTTTGTGCTAAATTTTGTGTAGGATTGATGGACTTTTTATCAATTTCGGCATTCCAAAGGTGAAATGGCGCCTGCCCATGATATCTAAACCAGCCCTGGTTCAATTCTAGATCAAACAGGTCAAAACAGAACTAACTGACACCAGCAGAATAAAGCCGGTGTCGGCTTAAAGGGACTAAGTTGACACCGGCCCTATTCTGCCTAATGTTGGCGTGATGCCTTATTTTAAGCAGAAATTGAAAATTCCCAAGAAGTCTTTTAGTATCCAACTTGTACACGGTCCAAAACTTTTAGAAAACATTTTTGGAAAACTAGAATGCTATAAATACAAGGAAAAATTGAAGAATATGAGTGGAATTCAAGGGGATTAATTGTAGACTCAAATATTGAAGAGATAATTCAATAAAAAGAGCATTGTTTCAATAGAGTTTCAAATAGGAGAATGAGAGAGCTTGTCTATAAGTTCTTTATTTTTTTTTTTTTCTTTTTATTGAACAATGATGAGATCAATGTTTTAATTACATTTAGATGATGTTTTTAGATTCATGATTTTGTATTAATTTTAGCTTTTTAATCAATTAATTATTATTTTTGGTATTTGATTTCTTTGATGAATTAATTGAATGTTCCTTCTTTCTAATTGACTTGAAAATAAGTTAGAAGTGGGTTCAATTTAATTGATTTCATATTTGTTATACCTTAATTAGATTTCAAAAGAAAGTTAAGAATAAGAACTTGTGTAATTAAAAATTAGCTAATTTCACCTAGAATATAGGGTTATTTGCTAATTTCATACTCATATCACATAGAATATAAGGGTATTTGCTAAAGACTAAGTTTAATACGTTTTTTTGAGTGAATTGGTAAGATAGATTATATCCACTAATTTAATTAGAAGATAGAGAATCATAGATTGCGAACGAAGTGATTCTAATTTATTCTTTCAATGTGTCAGGATAATGACTAATTGAGATATTTTCTTTTCAATTATTATTATTATATTTTTAGAGATTTCTATCTATGTATATATTTTCTCTCCTATGTTTTGTATAGATTTATTTATTTATATTTATTTTATTTCCTCTTGTTCAATTTATTTGTAGGTTAAACAAAGGATAAAAAGTAATTAGTGTGCACTTGTTCCTTGAGGATTGATACTCGTTAATTTCCTATACTATACTTATTGATGGCTATATTTACTAATGTGTGTGAATTGAGGTTAACGTTTTAATTAAAATTTGATTGAGAATGGACCTAAAAATGAATAATTTTTATTGCCCAAATATCACGCATCAATTTTTTTGTACCGTTGCCAAGGAACAATACCATGGAAACTTAGATTCTATTAATTTAACCATGTAAATATGCATATATGTTCTTTGTTGTAATTACCTGCCATATCTTGTTGTTTATATAATTCTATAGACTAATTTCCTAACTAACTTTATAATCAGTATATTCTATGTGCTAAGTGTATTTAGTTAAATACTTAGCAGTCCCAAGATCTTATTTTCTTAATCATCTTTTCAAGTTCAACTCTTGGTTTATGATCTAACAAATCAAAGGGGATATAGTAGACTTTGATCCAGAAATTGAAAGAATGCTGACATGGATTTGAATGGCATATAAGCAAAGGGCTGAACAATTAAGTTCCACAGGAGAGATGGAAGTAAATCAGAACAATAATGGTAGCAGTGGTAATAGAAGGACTACGGGTGATTTTGCCAAACCTGCAATTTTAGGTACGAGCTTAGGTATTGCTAGTCTAACGATGGAAGCCAATAATTCTGAGATAAAATCTAACATTATCCAAATTATTCAAAATATGGTCCAATTTGATGGGTTATCTGATAAAAACCCTAATACTCATCTCGCTAGTTTTCTAGAGATTTGTGATACGTTTAAGATGAATGGGATAATGGATGATGCTATAACATTGAGACTCTTTTCTTTTCCTCTTAGGAATAGAGCCAAATCTAGGTTAAAACTTTGCCAATAGGATCCATAACTACCTAGAATGGGCTTACTGAGAAATTTCTAGCCAAATATTTTCCCCTAACTATGACAACTAAGTTGAGAACTAATATTTTAGCCTTCCAACAATTAGAATTTGAGAGTTTGTATGAGTGTTGGGAAAGATGGAAGGAGATGATTTCGAAATGTCCTCACCATAGGTTTGAATTAGGCATGCAAATGTAAATATTTCATAGTGTGTAGAATTTTTCTTCAAAATAACTAATTAATACATCAACTGGAGGGACAACAAGTTCTAAGATCCCGGAGAAGTTGTATGAGTTGGTAGAAAATATTACTACGAACAATTATTCATGGGTAAATCCAAGGCCTGGGGCATGTGTGCAAGGAGCTTACAAGATTAATGTTGTGGTTGCCTTAAAAGCTAAAATTGAGGTCTTAGCTCAAAAAATGGAACAATTAGTGGAGGCCCCTTCTCAAGGGCAAGAGATGAAAGTTAATTGTGATTTTTGTAAAGAATGACACCCCAATCATGAGTACCAGAATATGAATTCATCCTAAGAGTTCTTGGAACAAGTTGTTTTATGGGGAATGGGAGACAAGGTAACAATCTATATAGTGCTACTTACAATCTTTCTTAGAGAAATCATCCTAATTTTTCTTAGCCAAATCAAAACCAACCTATGCTAAACCCCTTAAATTTTAGTGGAAACCAAAAGACTTAACCATCTTTGCTGTATAATACACCACCACCCAAGCCATCATTAGAAAAACTGGTAAACAAAATGGTAAGCCCAATGAGGCACGTTTTCAAGGAGTTGATACTGTGACTAGAAATTTGGAGGCCTAATGCACAACCTAAAAAATCAAATTAGTCAATTAGCTAAACTTCTTGGAGGCATCAAACTAGATCTCTACATGGGAACATGGGGACCAATCAACGAGACTTAGATCGCGACTTGAAGGTTTTTTTTTTTTTTATTGCTTTCGTGCATTCTCTTTATTTGAACAATTATTCATTTCGTTTTTCACGGCTTTATTTGTTTCATGGTTGAACCCTCACAATAATTCCTTGTTACTTTCTTTTTCCTATTTATTTTATTTTAAAAATAATTTAATTTTATTAAAAAAATTTAGACTGCAAAGAATAAAATCGGCGCTGGTTCAACATACTAAACCCAGCACTGGCCCACTTTAGGAAAAAGACTGGCCAGCCAGACTAGAATCGGTGCCGATTCCCTTCCTTGGAGTTAGCATCGGCCCATGTCAGGTAAGGTGCTAATTTAAGCCATTTTTGGCTTAGTTTTTCAAAACGAAGTGCACTCCCTCTCTTTTTTCTCTCACCCACCACCAGCTCTTGATACCCAACCGCCGCCAGCTTCAATTTCTTCACCAAAAACACTTTTTGAACATCAAATCCTTGAGTTTTTATTAAATGTTTCATTTTCTATGGATTGGTTCTTTAAAAATTCAACATTTTTCCTTGAATGTCAACCTTCTAAATTTTTCACAACGTATGATTTTCTCTTCAAGAAGTTTGCATATAATGCTTACCCATGCTTTGGTGATCATTATTGTATGTTTTTCTTGATGATTTCACGGTTTAATTTAGAGATTGATTTTATTTTTTTTTTTAAAGTATTTTTGGGGTTTCTTTGGGCAAAATTCCAATAATTGTGAAATTTGAATTGCTTTGAGATTATTTTGGGCTTATAATGTTACTATAATTGTTATTTTGTTATGAATATGCTCTTTTGATCTTAATGGGACTATATCATGGTTGACTATTTTTTAGGTTTAATGTAAATTCTTAGACTGCATTCATGAAGAATAATGTCTAACAGAATAATGGTCTTAGGATTTTGTTATATTGAGGAGCATTGTAGAGTATTGTTGGTCATGTCCCATTAATTTTATGGTGAAATCGTTTATGGTTATATGAAGCGATTTATTGCAATTGGTCATGATTTCACATTATTTCCATTGGTTTTACAATTTCCATTTTTCTTTGATAATGTGTAATGAGAATGCATTGGCTATTCAAATAGCATTTTTGTGCTGGTATTTTAAGTAGGACTGGGAATTTTCGTGAGATTGAATTGGTGTTGATGAGATATTTGGCATTGTGGGTTGAGAATTAGATTGGAGTGGTTTCTTGTGAGATTGAGAGTTGTGTGGGTTGAAATTTGTGGTGATCAATTGTGAGCCTTCTTTTTCCTTACAAATTTTGTGAGCTCCTGAGCATAGTTTTTTTAGTAATCCATTATGCATAGACAAAAGGGAACGAGTCAATCTTCTAAGTGATATGGAACTTCCTTATTTGCCCCATTTTTTTTAGCCATATCCTACTCAACCTACCTAGTTTATTGACCCCTTTTGTCAGTTGTGGTATCAAAAACATGTGAACAACAAAATCATAATGGAAAAGACATTCAAGCCATACCTTAACAATTCTCTTCAGTTTTCCACCATATTGAGGAGACTGGGTTAGGAATCTATAATTCACCTCCAGGGTATATATTATCCAGTCCTAGTTCAAGAATTCTATGCTAATATGCAGGAAAAATAGAAAAATGACCTCGAAACTATTCATACCATGGTTAAAGGATAGGTTATTGAGTTTGATAGGACTAGACTAGCTGCTATCCTAAATTTAATAATAAGAGACCCTGGCCGGCAGTTAACTACCACAATCAAAGGATTATTTTAGACCCTCAGTGGAATTTTAACAACACTCGTAAGGAGTTTAGGTTGTATAGGAGGGGTCCACTTACTTCACCTGGTTATTATTCCAATAATGATATCCAAGACCGATTGAGAGCCTTAGTCTATATATTTGCTCTCAATGTTGTTCCTAAGACTAGTGGATTCAGTGAGAAAAGGGTCATTAATATTTACATCCTTTCTAAGATGCTTCATACCAGTCTTATCCCCCTCATCCTACTGATTGTCTGGTCTATGAGAGATGTGGTCTACTCTTGTCTTTCTTTCAAAGCCTTCATGTTTTCTTTATAAATCATGCGCACACTTCAAGCTTTTAGAGTGAGTTGTGATGGAGAATTAACTAAGAATACCACTGAAAAAGATGTGGTAAGTGAGTAGACATTGATTAACTATAGGTAAAAGTATCATAAAAGAGAAAGGGGGTGGATGACACTGTTTGAAGCTCAGAACCCGGGCATAGAGGAAATTCCACTTGAGGAGGAGGAGGAGCAGCTCTAATTGTAGCCTAGGACCCGCGTAAATAGCTCAAGACCACCACCTTTGAGGACAAGTTGGAGCAGTTGCAGCTGGTCATGGAGACGTAGATAACTATACTTCTGTAGTTGTGAGACTCTGTAGATGCATTGCATAGAAGGCAAGATGCCTAGGAGCAACAATGGGCTCTGTGGATTCCTCTGTTACCCCTACAAATGATGATTATGTGTGTAACACCCCACTACCTACATATCCCAAAAGGGGTGGGGATGTTGCCCCGTCTTTAGAATAAGAGGTCTTTATAACTAGGTAATAAAAAGAAAAAAGAAATAATCTAAGCTTAAAACTTATTATTGTTGGGTATCTCTCACGCGTATCGTATACGGCGCAGCGGAAGAATAAAACGAGATACCATCCCAGGACCACTATATGTGTGGAAAATAAGACATAAATAGATCAAAGGTAACAGCTTTTTACCTTTCTTTGATCGTCCGAAGAACAAAATTTTCTTCTTCAAGTTGAGGCGCGATTCAACAATTCTCTTGATCAAACTCCACGAGAGTTGAATGTCCAATCACTATAATCACAGTGTGTAATTATCTCTAATAGTATTCTACACAGAGGATACACTCAAGCACCAAAAAATTTTTGTACTAGCAGAAAAATAAGGCGGTTAAGGTTCTTCACGTTTTTAGCAAAACGAGAAAGAGAGAGAGAGAGAAGAAGAGAATGTCGTGTATTACCTAGGGTTTTCATTTTTTTCAAAACCTCAGCTAGGGTTTCTAGTATGTCATACATATAAATCAAAAAACCCTGCTAAAATTGAGAATTCTAATCCTATTAGAATTCCCTAATTGTAATTGGAAATATCATGTTCTCACAATTATAATTTAGACCATAAATTATAACTAATTATAATTTATCCACAACAACTTCTCTTTATCTCAATTAACCCCACTATGTTATCAAATAACATTTTAAGTATATAATCCTCTATTGTGTGTGACATGTTAGGTTTCCCAGTCAATTGGTAGAGAACATGAATTAATCCAAATGTCTTTGAGATTAATAATTCATAATTAATTAGAATTAATCCTATTAATTCTAATTAGGATTAGTTTATTAATTCATCAATTAATAAACCTATATTCCCAGATCATGAGCGGTATCTAGCAACACATCATGACCACCCAAGAGTCTAGGAAGTCAAGTGGCTTGACATGAACCCTTCAATAACAAACTTCAGTGCAATTAACCCATTTCACCATACAATATCTCATTCGGTTTGAAGTACGGAATTAGTACCAACTCCCTCCAGAATTAATTCTGGCCCGAATACAATAATACTTGTACCAGGAACCCATTACTCTAGATGTGTATCAATTGGAACTATTTCCAATACACAATCGCCTTGGCCAAGGACTTCTTGAGTAGTAATTCCTACAAGTGGCCGTGAGATATTCACCCCTACTATTAGGAGTGGTGAATCATTTATTGACCCTCTCAACTACTTTCGTTTACCTCACAATGTACCTAATATCCATCCCATAGGCAGCCCTCAATCGTGCTCCAGAGATTGGAATCAAAGTACAATGCTCAGCAAACAAAGTACCTTGGAGATCTCAAGTCTAAGGATACTTGCACATTTGCTATATTGAGATTATATCACTGGCACTAAATAGTTATCCATGTGATTATCTCAAAGCTAGGTCATCTAATGAACTTGTTCCATTAACAAGCATCCATGTGTTAATTTTGAATATCTCAATACTCACGGATATGAGAACTACTGCCTGATCAAATCAGGAAATCTAACACATGCTAGTCTTAACGCATTAATGATGTCCTATCTCATTAATACTACGACTAGGGACTATTTAAGCACTAACACTATACAATATAGTAGGAATCTCATATCATGATCTCTATCATGATTTCCTTAATACAGTGTTGTACTAGGGACTTTATCGAACAATTATATTACTTAAAAGTAAACAAAAGAAACTATAAGATAAATAATGTCTTTTATTAAAATAAAATGTGTCATATATAATGTACAAGTGATTGCCTCTAGGGCACAACACTAACAATTACAACCCAAAACAATACTTGCACAAGTCTTAAAATAATTAAATAATAACTAAAATCTCTCAAGAAACAAATACAATCAAAATCTTCAAAACTCAAGGCAACACAAACCAATTAAACTTTCAAAGTAAGATCGACCTAAAAACTTGACATAAAAAGGTGATAAGAAATATTTCCTAATAAATCTTGTGTGTGCTCATGATAATTTAAGTAAACCTTTCATGTATGTAAATTTTAAACAAGTCACAATGAAAAGTTTGCAAGTCTCAGAATTTATCTTTAAACACTGAGTAGTATTTTATCAGCATTTGCAAAATAAAAGTGTACAACTTGTAACGAAATAAATCATTCAAATAAACTTAACTATGAAACCTTGCATCATAGTCATGGCCAAGAAACCCTGCATCATAACCCCGTATTGTGAAACCCTGCATCACAATACAAATGGGTGATCGGAGCAACTGTCACGGGTCATTTTTCCCACAACCGACTAACCGTGATGCCTGTGACTTGGCTAAGCTCGAGCCAACGTCACACTGGCCTCTTCTGAACTCTTTCAGACACTTAAAAGTGAGCTTGAGTGGTTTCAAAGTGAATCACAGTGAAAACGATTGAAAATGACGATGAACGATGAACGATATGAAAACGACAGAAAACGGCACAAAAACAAAAGTTAACCGGCACCCAATTGCATAAAAGTAGTCATTTCATTGAATTGAAAGTGAGTACAAAGTATATACAACAAGTATTGGTGAGGGGACGTACATAAACGAGATCGGGTAGAAGCAAACTAAGTCGATTGTGACTGGGTGAGATATTCCTCCATCCCCATACCCTAACTTATCAGTTGTCCATTTCGAAAAAGAAGCAGTCCACACGGATTGAAAATTCACCTTGTCCATAAAGGTCGAAAATGGCAAAAATCATCAAACCGAAATAATGCTTACAAAATGAAAATTTATCTTTATATTTGAATGACCCTTTTGGCACTGAAGAAAATGTCTGTACAAGAATGCTTGAAGCTATTAGATCATGTTCTTACAAACGTCGAATTCGTCTCATTCATGCGAAACTTTTGAGCTTCTGAAATGGTGCTTTTTCCTCTGCCGGTGAAAGCTCAAAGATGTGGGTTTACTTAGCATTTAGCTTCTCTTTGGCTTCTGTGTTTACATACTGAGAAAAATAGGTTTGTTCAATCAAAGAAATTCAAAGATCTTTTCCTCTTCATTTCTTTTCATCCTCCACCAAGAGAGAGATCCCAATCGCATGAAAATAGAAAGCAGTCATGCTTTCTGTTATCCTTCACGTAAAACAACACGGGAACCATCTCGTGTGTGTTTTTATTTTTTTATTTTATTTAATTAATTAATTTAATAATTATTTTTTAAAAATAATTATTTTACCCTTTATCTTATTCATTGGGCTAGATAAAATTATTTACTCTTGGGCTTGAACACCCATAAATAATAAATTTCAATTATTTATTTTCTGAGCTTCATTAAACAGCCCAATAAATAATTAATAAGCCCAAATAGACCAATATAAAATATCAGGCCTTTTATCTAGTTTCTATCTAGATTAATTTTCTAATTATTCAATTTGGGCCTTGGGCTCTGAATAATTAATTAACCAATTAAATTAGATAAAATATATACTCTCTCTCGAGCCTTTTATTTTATTCTAATTTAATAATAAATTAGATTATTTAAATAAAATAAAATAAAATAAAACTCATAATTATCAAGATCAATTCCTTAACCCAAATCTATCAGGACTTAAGGGCAATTCCGGGGACCAAAAGACATATCGCCTTAACTACTAAAATGACCAAAATACCCCTGTTATATAAATAGTTATATTTTGTATTTTAAATATTTCTTAATATCACCATAAGAAAATATTGACCCTAAGGATAATTTTGCATTAGTAAAATCTTCGACCTACAGGTGTAATGACTAAAATATCCCTCTACGCATCGCCGTGCAGTTAGAGAGGAGGAGTATACGAACACCTCTTTAATATATATCTACTATCTTTAGACCTCTAATTCAATGATCCATGACTCTTGGAATATTTTCACTTTCTAAGGGAGCTACCCCAAAGTAAACATCTAAGTCATATTCTCCAAGGCCTTGGATAATTAGATCATTTGAATAGTCACAAGGGGCAATATAGCGCATAAGCTATCTTGTACAAGTCTGTCTTAACTAACTAATCACATATACCCAACATATAAGTATATTGGCTCTACGAAAGAACCTCAACTACACTATATCAAAGTATATGCTTCTAGCTTCGTTAGACCAACAACTCATACTCAAGCGGTAAAGTATCAATCTACGTTGTAGCAGTAATGGTTTGGGTTTTTTCTAAATAATACTTTTAGAAACCACTATTATAGGTCATGTTCTACATATTCGAAATACGTTTATGCTATGAAGTGAGTAGACTACTCACTAGCTAAAGGTAAGTCATTCCCCATTTTGGAACTCATAACACAATAACTTATACATGATGAGATTCTCATTCTCATCAATTGGTTAAGAATAAACATTTTAGTGTTATGTAACCCATGATCCATACCTTCCTGTGAAAGGCCGCCATTCATATAGATCACTTACTTAAACACAATGGATCCTTTCCAAACGAAAATCGTGCACAAATAAAATGTAAATTCATAAACAAATTTTGAGAATAAATTCTTTTATTAATAAATTTGATAATTACGTACATCAGATAAACTAGTCTAGAGGGCATATATTCCAACAATCTCCCACTTGCACTCTAAGACTAAGAAAGCCCGTAGGTGCCCACCCCTATAGCATCTAAGTGTCTCTTGAAGACTCTATCAGCTAAAGGCTTGGTGAATGGATCTACTAGGTTATTCTTTGAGGATGTCTTTTCTACCACGATTTCCCATCTATGAATAAAATTCTGAATCAGGTGGTACTTCTTCTGAATGTGTTTCCCCTTTTTGTGGTTCCTGGGTTCTTTGGATTGCAAGATAGCTCCAGTATTGTCGCAATACACCACAATCGGTCTATCTATGTGTGGCACAACTCTAAGTTCTGAAAAGAACTTTCGGAGTCAAACTGCTTCCTTGGATGCTTTCGAAACTGCCACATACTCAACTTTTATAGTTGAGTCAGCAATACAAGATTGCTTGATACTCCTCCATAAAACAGCTCCTCCAGATAAGGTGAAGACATATCCATTTGTGGATTTTCTCTCATCTTTATCTGCCTAGAAATCTGAGTCTGTGTATCTAGTAGGAACTAAGTCATCAGTCCTGTAAATTAATATATAATCTTTCGTACCATTAAAGTACTTAAGAATATGCTTTACAACTTACCAATAAACCTCCCTAGGGTTTAACTGATATTTGCTAACTACGCCTACAGCAAAGCAGATATTTGGCCTAGTATACAGCATGGCGTACATGAGACTTCCCACAGCCGAAGCGTAGGGAATCCTACTCCTTCTGTCTTTTTCCTCTCGAGACTTAGGACAATTCTTTGAACAAAAAGACAACCCATGTCTGTAAGGGATTAGAGTTCCCTTGCATGAGTCCAAACTAAACTTGGCCAGCATCGTATCAATGTATGTCATTTGAAATAATCCTAACATTCTCTATTTTTTATTTCTAAGAAACTTAATCCCGAGAATATAACTGGCTAGCTTCTCCCAAGTCCTTCATACTAAATTGACTAGACAGTCAAACCTTAGTAGATGATAATGTCCCTACATCATTCCTAATAAGTAGAATGTCATCCACATATAGGACAAGAAAAACTACATTTATGCCTTCCAATTTTCAGTACACGCATAGTTCATCCTCAATTTGAATGAAACCTAAAACTTTACGATCTCGTCAAAACAAATGTTCCATGTTCTATATGTCTGCTTAAGTCCATAAATGGACTTTTTAAGTTTGCAAACTATATGTTCCTGGCCTTTAGTAATAAAACCTTCCAATTGGGACATATAAATGTCTTCGTTAAGATGGCCATTAAGAAATGCCGTCTTGACATCCATTTACCATATCTCATAGTCGAAATAACATGCAATGGTAAGGAAGATACAGATAAATTTTAAGCATGGCTACCGGGAAAATGGTTTCATCATAATCGATTCTCTCTTTCTGAGTATACCCTTTCGCCACAAGCCTAACTTTGAAGGTTTCTACCTTCCTATCCACTCCCCTCTTCCTCTTGTATAGCCACTTACACCCAGTAAGTTTTATCCCTTTAGGTGAAGCTACAAGATCCCAAACCTGATTGAAGTACATAAAGTTAATCTCAGTTTTTATTACTTTATGCCATAGATCTACATTGGCATCAGCAATAGCCTCCTCGTATCTAGTGGGATCTTATTCCTGATGGTCAGAAACTAACTCGAAAGCCTCTCATGTCCATCTTTTTGGAACTCTAGATACCCTCCACTACGACGAAGCTCCGTGTGTACAGGTTCTTGAGGCTGTGCCTCTTCTTGTTCCATAATCGAGTCTGAAGAAGTTAATTCCAAAGATAACTTCTCCTCGAGTTCCAACCTTGTTGAACCTTTAGTGGAAGTACTTTAATCATCCTCTAAATATCTAACATTAGTACTTACCAGTACTTTCTACTCCTTGGGACGATAAAAGTAACCTCCTTTTGTCCCTTTTGGATACCCAACAAAGTAGCATAATTCTGATCTTGGTTCTAACTTGTCTCACTTGATCAGTACATAAGTTGGACAACCCCATATCCTAAGATGATTTAGACTAGGCCTCATAGAGTGTCCTAGGTACTGATTTAGAAGGCACCAAGTTCATAATGTATGCCACTATTTCCAAGGCATATCCCCAAAAAAGAGACCAGAAGAGTAGCATGAAACATCATGGTTCGGACCATTTCCATTAATATCATGTTCCTGCTTTTAGCTACTCTATTCTATTGGGGTGTACCTGACGCAGAGTGTTGGGATACTATCCCATGATATACCATGTAATCCTTGAACTCACCGAGGAGGTACTCTCCACCATGATTCGATCGTAAGGTTTTGATCGGTTTACCTGTTCGACGCTCCACTTCAGCCTTAAACTCTTTAAACTTGTCAAAAGAGTCAAACTTGCGCCTCATCAGGTAGACATAACCAAACCTTGTACAATCATTCGTGAAAGTGATGAAGTACTCAAAACCCCCTCTAGCTTGTGTAGACAAAAGACCACACTCATCAGTTCCAATATCTTCTTGGCTCTATCAATCTTTTGGGTGAACGACCCTTTGGTCATTTTTCCTATAAGGCAGGATTCATGCTGAGGCCAACTTTTCAATCTTAATGAGCCCAATGGCCCATCATGGATTAACTTCTGAATTCTGGTTGAGTTAATATAACCCAATCTTAGATGCCAAAGATATGAGTTAATGACATTGGTCTTTCTCTTCTTACTTAAAGGTTTAGATTGAACGTTATTTATTTGATTGTTTGTAAGATTTAAAAAGAATAAGTTTTTATACATGTGCCATGTACATAAAACTTTTCCATTTCTACTGATAGTAATACCAGAGTGGAAAGAAACAGAATATTCATGATTTATTAGCTTTGCAACTAAAATCATATTCTGTCTAAAATCAGGTACATATAAAATATCCTTTAATATAACTACTTTATTACAATAAAAAACAAAATCTAGCTCTCTCACTTCAAGGACTCATACTCGTGCTCTATTTCCTACTTGTAGTCCATGCTCACCTTTTTGGAGTCTTCTTATTTTTTTTAAACCCCTGCAAGGAGTTACAGATATGATCAGTGGTACCAGAATTAATAATCCAAGTGAAAGTTGATCTAACAATTGAAATTGACTATAGATAGAGAACAATACCTGTAGGGTTTTTCTTGGCCTGAAGTTCTGGATACTCTTTTTTCAGTGTCCCTTCTGCCCGCACTTGAAGTATTTGCCTTTGGGTATGTTGGGCTGGTTCTTAGGCTGGGACGGTGAGTTTCCCTTCTTCTTCTTGAACTTCCTAGGCTTGGGCCCAATTTTGGAAAAAAAAGTCCTAATAATCATAACATTGGACTGTGACTTCATGGCCTTCTCTACCACCTGGAGCTCTTTCATTAACTCGGTTAAACTTATGTTTAACTTGTTCATGTTATAATTTAACTTGAACTGAGTAAAAGAGCTCGGAAGAGATTCAAGAACCATGTCCACTCGGCTCTCGGGGTCAATTACAGCCCCTAAGACTTCTGCTTCCTCAAAAGTAGCAATCATTTTGAGCATATGCTCTCTGACTAATGCTCTCTCAGCCATCTTAGTGTTGATGATAGTCTTAAAAGCCTCCTACCTTGCGAGTCGGCTCTTATCTATGAATATCATGGCTAGTGATTAGCTAATGCCGTACGCAGTGGGCATGTGTGTAACACTCCCCAACTACGTACCCTAAAAAGGGCAGAGATGTCGTCCCGTCCCAAGGACAAGGGGTCTTTAAAATGAGGTACAAAAGAAAAAGACAACCCAAAGAGATCAAACTTAGATAAATAAAGGAAAACTCTTATTACATTAGGCTCAACCTGGAGCACATCTAAACAAAACATACATCGATTCAAGAAGCATAAATCAACAATTGCCTCTCAAAACATAATGAAAATAACAAAAACTCCAACTATTACACATCCCGCTTGCTCAGCATAATCAATCTCCTGAAAGTATGATATAAAACAGTGTGAAATTAACATCTCAGTGAAGAAAAAATTGCAAGCGAAACATAGCCAAAAAGACAGCCAAGGAACAACAATAACGCAGCACTCCTGCGTGAAGAAGAAAAAGGAATATATATATATACGCCAAAAAGACAGCCAAGGAACAACAATAACGCAGCACTCCTGCGTGAAGAAGAAAAAGGAATATATATATATATATATATATATATATATATAGATATATTCTCATTACCTCTTCTTCTTGTTCACAAAATCGGCTGAACTGGAATATGCGGAATTGGGGTAGGCACGCTCGTAGAAACTTCTGGTGCAATTTCTGCAAGCCTTCTACTTCGTCTTTGCATGTAGATGAACGTCTAGCTTTCGATCTTCCAGTGTATGGCCTGCCTAATATCATTTTGGTGAAACAACCTAGGGACCAAAGAATATTTTCTGGAAAGTGAGAGGAAAAAACGTCTGGTATTTTTCACAGAGAGGAAGCACTGGAAAAACAACTTTATTTTGTTTTCCTCCTGTTTAACCTAAATAAAACCCTAGGTTAAACTGGATTAGGCCATTGGATTCTTAGTTTAACCTTTTTGGGCTTAATTAATTATTCTAACTAAAACCAAATAAATGGCCCAATTAATAAATAATTAATTTTTCAGCTCAAATAAACCAGTCCAATTAATTAAGCCTGTATTAGTTTAGTCCCAGGTTAATCTTTAATTATTCAAACTGGGCCAAAGCCCGGAATAATTAATTAACCCACCAAACTAATTTAATTAATTCTCTCTCTCCATGGACCTTTATTTTATTCTAGCCCAATAATTAAATCAGGCTACTTAAATAAAATAAATTTCATTTAATTTAAAATCAATTCTTTAGCCCGTATTTAATTAGGACTCACGGTCTATATTGGGGACCAAAAGACACACCGCCTTGGCTACTAAAATGACCAAAATACCCTTGTCATAACAATAGCTGTATTTTGCATTTTAAATATTTCCTAATATCACCATAAGGAAATATTGACCCCAAGGACAATGCTGCATTAGCAAAGTCTCCAACTTACAGGTGAAATGATTAAAATACCCCTCTACACATCACCGTACATTTAGAGAGGAAGAAGTGTACTAACACCCCTCTAAATGACATCTACCATCCTTAGGGTTCTAGTCCAATGATCCACGACTTCCTGGAGTGTTTCCGCTTTCCAAGGGAGCTACCCTAAAGCAAACATCCAAGTCATGTTTCCCAGGGCCCTGGACATTTTAGACCATTCGGACAACCACAAGGGGCGATATAGTGCAGAAACTATCTTGTATAAGTCTGTCTTAACTAACTAGTCACACATACCCAACATGCAAGTATATTGGCCCTACGATAGAACCTCAACTATAGCAAATCAAAGTATATGCTACCAGCTTCGCCAGACCACCAACTCATACTCAATTCGTAGAGTACTAGTCCACGCTGTAGCGATAGTAGTCTAGGTTTCTATCATATAGTACTTTTAGAAACCACTACTACAGGTTCTGTCCTACGTATTCGAAATATGCTTATGTCATGAAGTGAGTGGACTACTCCCTGGCTAAAGGTAAGTCATTCCCCATTTGGAATTCATAATATAATAACCTAAATATGATGAGATTCCCAGTCTCATCAATAGGTTAAGAACAAAAGTTTATGTGTTAAATAACCCGTGATCTATACCTTACTGTGAAAGACCACCATTCACATGGGCCACTTATTTAAACACAATGGGTCTGTTCCAAATGAAAATTGTGCACAAACAAAAAGTAAATTCACAAACAATTTTTGAAAATAAATTCTTTTATTAAAATATTCGATTTTACATCAGAAACCTAGTCTAAGATTGCATACAATCCAACACTCAGTAAGTCTTGTGTGTGCACATGGTACTTTGAACAATTCGTGAATGCATAGCTGAAAATATTTACAGAAATAATTGGCAAGTCATAAATAATTTCTCTTTGCAAGGAGTGGAGTTTTCTCATTGTCACACTTTGTACAAGATAAATCATCCACTCGAATAAACAGTCACGGTGCCACACTTGAAGCCCCATGATAAGAAAACGGTCAAGGCACCACACTTTGTGCACATTGACAAGATCAGATTACCACACTTTGGGCGTTCTGATCAAAGGTGGGTGTACGGCCCACCGGGTAAGATACTCTTCCATCTCTACACCCAATAAAACCATCTGGGTGTCCATACCAGGAAAATAATACCTTACCAGGTAAAAATGCTAGCTCCGCCAGGCTTGACCAATCAATATTGTCGCCTTTTCAAGTAGAGTTTATCTTCTGAAGGTGGCCGCCTGCCAGAAGACTCACTCACGCCCTCCAAGACTAGTATTGTTAGTCTACCCTTGTTGAGTACTCAACGAATATAACCGTCAATTCCTGGTTTATAATAATTCCATACCTTGGCTTTGTAAAACATGGTTTTCTTTAAAAAGAGTTTTCTAAAATGTTTAAGAGAAAGAACAGTTCTTGATAAAGGTATTAGTTTGACAAAACTATTTAGAGAATACTCATCCACATTTACATCCCAAATAATCATAGATCAACCATAGCTTTACAAAGCTTTACAACATTTGACTTGCCACCACAAGCATTTAACAAAAGAGTTTATGCAAGGACTTACTTAATACGCCTCAGATAAATAAGATAAAAATCAACTGCTCGCTTCCTTCAGATAACCTCCTGATCCAGAGAATCACATAATATCATGATCAGGGTCTCAATCGACTCAAGCTTGCATTTAAACTCATTTATTCCCATAACAACTCATGATCCATTATCTAACTTCAAATAAATTACCCCCTTCCTCAAAGTACATACACCAAGACCATATATCCATCAAAGATATGAACAATATATCAAAAAGGTCTTGACTTAACCATCACAATTCACATCCATCATTATCACATCAAACATAGCATTACTATCTATTGAACATGCTTGATACGATACTCATCTCAAAATATTCATCTATCCTAACTAAACACATTCATCATGCTATCATACTTCCATAGACATCATCAATCACATTAAACCTTAGCTTCGACCTCAAGGGTAAGAATTCCTTTACCTTACAACCATCGGATTAATAAAATCTCGATGCTCCTATGGTAATCGTCTCGAGTTAGTTTGAGAAGAAGAGAAAAACTGCCTTCTTTGCTCCTCTTGACCGAAAGTTAAGAAAGAAAGGTGAGATTAGCCCTTATATGGCGTGGTTCAAGAGAAGAAAAAGAGAAGAATCAATAGAAGAAAGGAATCGAGAGGTTGAGAGGATTTTTGCTTACCTTAAGGTGTGTTTGATTTTTGCTAGGGATTGCTCTTGTGTTTTCCAAAAATTGCAGGAGAGAGTTTGCTAGAATTTTCATGCAGCAAGGAGGGAGTGGATGACTAACTTGGTTTAGGGTTAGGAGAGTTTGATCTAGGGTTGGAAGTTGATGTTATGAAGGTCTCTTAACAGCTCTAAACTTCCTTGGCAGAAAGGCCGAAAGTCTGGCAGCTTGCTATACCTAATTGCTGGCCAAAATTTAGAGAGGTTAAGGGGAGAAAAATAATATGGGATTGCTCCCCTAGGCTGGCTAAAATAGTGCTCAAGGATCGGGCTATGCGTGTTCAAGTTTTTGTCCAAAACTAGAAGGAGTTTGAGTGAGTTTTGACAACCAGAAATTCTGTGCGAAATCTGTAGCAAAAGAGAGAAAATTTTGGGCTGCTTTGGTTGTTGTTCTACCGCAAATCAAAGAAGAAAAGTGAGAGTTTCAGGTGCTGTAGTTTGGCTTGATCAACAAGGAGTTTTGGTATGTTTTGGAGTGCAGAATTTCGTGTGATATGGTGTGTGCAAGCTGACCAAAATTCTGTGCACAAGCTGGCCGAAATTCTAAAAATTGAAGGGAATAAAAATCTGATTTGTGTAGCTAAAGTAATCTGAATTGGTGAGGGGCGTTTTAGGTGATTTGAGCTAGGTTTAGAAGAGTTTGGATGGCCTTAGGAGTGTGGGATTTTCGTGCAGCTTGTGCATGCACAAGGCTGGCCGAAAATCTGCAAAATATGAGGGAAAAAATCTTATTTGTTTAGTATTAGAATAAAACCTGATTTGCAAGAGGATTTAGGATAAGATTCCCTAGTCTTGGGAGAGTTTGTGTTGAGTTATGAGTGATCCAAAGGTGGCGGCACAAAACTGGAAAAATTTTTAGATTTTTAGCTAGGGTTCTATGTTCAAAATCAACAAGATATTTTGCTAGGAAAATAACAAATTAATTCAAACTAACTAACATAAAATCTGATTAATTAAATACAAGCTGGAATTTAATTATCCTAGCTAAGATTTTCGAAAATCAAAGAGGATAAAAGCTGAAATAAAATTTAGTCTTTATTCTTATAAAAAAATCCTTGAATTTAGGAGCTAAATATGGAGACTTATCCCCTAAGAAGATGATGGCGCTGAAATTCAAGAAAATAGCTAGGATTTTCTGCCAAGGCATGAAGAAATCTAGAAAAAGAATTCAAAAAGAAAGCTACGATTCCCAAGAGGTAAGATTCGAACTCGAGTCACCAAGGGATAATCACCAACCCTAACCACTATTCCAAATCAACTCCGATGCTAATATATCTCTAAGAAATTCTTTTCACCTTAGTTCTCATCCCTCCATTTCCTCTACTAAATTTTATCCAAAATAATTTCCAATCAATGCGATAACACAATTATTTCCCTCAAATAAATTAATGCAAGAGCAACCTTGAAAATCACATGCACCTATGCAAGCATAATTTTAAAATATCACATGAAATGCAAAATACTATGCAATGCATGACTTTTCCCCCTAGGTTAAAGGTGGTTTTGGGCGGGGTATTACAATGTGCTTATGTTTAGACTGAAGCACATTGACATGGAAGCCAACATGTACCATCGAGCTATCTCGTTGGCCTTCTTTCATGCTTTCTCAGCCTCTCATTCCTCAGTGGTGGAACCCTCCCCAATAACAGGGCAGGTGTCAAAGAGGACATACTTATACTCCTCAACAGTGAGTACTATATCCAAGTTCCTTTTTCAGTTCATATAATTTGGACCCATTAGCTTATTCTTACGGAAAATAACAGCCAAAAAACTAAAAAAAACCTCCACTAACTATTTCTGAAAAATAAAAAATAAAAGAAAATTCAGTTTGTGAAAAACAAAATAATTTGTGACTTTATCCTCATATTAAATCCGATAATAGTTAACCATATCACTATTATCTTTAATATGATTAATTTAGCTCTTAGAAAAACTGGCATAGCTTCTTAAGAAGATTAACAGTTTCCTAAGCTAAGTGTATTAGCCCCCACAAATTAATTTTCCTTTTAAGTAATGGTCTAAAAGATAACTCTATTGTGGGATGACCATTTTTTCTCATTTCCTATGGACATTTCTCGCACTATAACCTCTAACGTGGGCTGACCAATCATAGCACGTGTCTCGAGTTATTAATTACATCCATCCATTAGTTCTAGATCCTTGTGGTATCTCCATCCTATACGGGTTCACTTCCAGTGTAACGCGAGGGGACCCATGATCTCTAATGAGGATCGTAATGGAAGCCATGGGGCCTTTGGAACCCCTTTCTCACTTAGTATTTTAAAATAAGGGCTTTCTTGGAAAATATCTTTTGAATATTTCAATTAAGTTTTCTTTCAACTCAAAAATAAAATATCTAAACCTATAAAAATTTCTATGTCAAAGTTTATACCCTTTGAGAAATTTTTTCATTTATTAATTTTATTTAAGTTAATAAACTTAATAATTTCAAAAAATTTCAATAAAACTTTCGAGAGATTTTGATCTCAGGTTTAATTTGACAAAATTAATTTTTCTTGTTAAAATTCAATCGAAATGGTTTTCTATTTTAATTCATAAAAATATTTAAATCCAAAATATTTTCTATGTCAGAGATAAAATCCTTTGAGAAAATAACCAAAAATTAATTTTTGTTCGAATTAAAATTAACCATTTGATTTAAGAAAAATATTTTTCTTTGTAAAAAATTCTCAAAGACTTTGGTCTTTGAGAAAACGCGCACATAGGGTACCAAAAAATTAAGCATATTAGAAAACTGTAAACGTTTTTATGCTTTTTTATTCTTTTAACCTAAGTGTCCAAATAATAGAATTAAACACATTAATTAATTAATGGTCTTGTTTAATCCTAAATTTCCTTTACTATTATTTTTCATGCAAAATATTCAAAGAATATTAACTATTATAATAAAAATAGCTTCGTCTGGTATAGGACAAAAAAAAAATTATTGTTGTCCAGTACACCCACCACACTGGATCATGGCCCATGGGCCACAATCCGGGCGGGTGCCTGCGACCTGCTAGCTGCCGCAGTCAAAATCGCTAATCACGACAAACTCTAATTTGCATTGGAGAATTGCTTCCTCAAGGAAGCCGACCTCGCCAATAGGAGCGGTTTGCGGCTCCGAGCCACGGCTCAGCGGCTCCTCTCACACCTTTGACTCGGCTTGACTTGTGGCTCAGCTCCGCGTGGCTCGACTTGCTATAGTATTCATCTTCTCCAGTGTTTCCTCTACATTTTAGACGACTCTAGACGTGGTTTTTTTCACCGATTTCGATCAAAACTCATCTAAAAAACCGCTTATGCCCTTAAAAACACTAGGCTTACACGATATCTATGAAAGTAATCAAAATACAGTGTTCCTATACTTCCACTTGCGAAACTTATAGTGAAACTCCCCATACCAGAAAACACGAAGGATCACAGAAAATATCCAAAACAAATATTTTCTTATTTTAGTTAAGCATAGCATGCTTCCTACATTTGCCAAACCTTAGCTTTGATACCAATTGGATGTTGAAAATGGCAAAAATCATCAAATCGAAAGCATACTTACAAAACGAAAGATTTACCTTTATATTTGAATGACCCTTTCGGCACTGAAGAAGATGTCTATATAAGGATACTTGAAGCTATTGGATCACATCCTTGTAAACGTCAACTTCGTCTCATTGCTTCCGAAATAGTGCCCTTTCCTCTGCCAGTGAAAGCTCAAAGATGTGGGTTTGCTTAACCTTTAGCTTCTCTTTAGCTTTTGTGTTTATGTACTGAGAAAAATGGGTTTGCTCAATCAAAGAAATTCAAAGAGTTTTTCCTTTTCATTTCTTTTCATCCTCCACCGGGAAAGAGATCCCAATAGCATGAAAAAAAAAAGTAGTCATACTTTTTGTTATCCTTCACGCAAAACAATACGGGATCCATCTCGTTTGTGTTTTTATTTTTTATTTTATTTAATTAATTAATTTTTTAAAATTTTATTTTACCCTTGGACTTATTCATTGGGTCAGATAAAATTATTTACTCTTAGACTTGAACACTCATAAATAATAAATCTCAATTATTTATTTTCTGAGCTTCATTAAATAGCCCAATAAATAATTAACAAGTTTAAATAGACTAATATAAAATATCAGGCCTTTTATCTAGTTTATATCTAAATTAATTTTTTAATTATTCAATTTGGGCCTTAGGCTCTGAATAATTAATTAACCAATTAAACTAGATAAAATATATACTCTCTTTCAGGCCTTTTATTTTATTCTAATCTAATAATAAATTAGACTATTTAAATAAAATAAAATAAAAATCATAATTATTAAGACCAATTCCTTAACCCAAATCTGTCAGGACTTAAGGACAATTTCAGGGACTAAAAGACACATCGTCTTAACTACTAAAATGACCAAAATGCCCCTGTTATATAAATAGTTATATTTTGTATTTTAAATATTTTTTAATATAATCATAAGAAAATATTGACTCCAAGAATAATGCTATATTAGCAAAGTCTTTGACCTACAGGTGTAATGACTAAAATACCCCTCTACGAATCGCCGTGCATTTAGAGAGGAGGAGTGTACTAACACCTCTCTAATAGAAATCTACTATTCTTAAACCTCTAGTCCAATGATTCATGACTCCTGGAATGTTTCCACTTTCCAAGGGAGCTACCATAAGGTAAACATCCAAGTCATGTTCCCCAAGGCCCTGGATAATTAGATCATTTGAACAGTCACAAGGGACGATATAGCGCGGAAGCTATCTTATACAAGTCTATCTTAATTAACTAGTCACATATACCCAACATTCAAGTATATCGGCTCTATGAAAGAATCTCAACTATAATATATTAAAGTATATGCTTCTAGCTTCGTCAGACCACTAACTCATATTTAAGCGGTAGAGTATTAGTCCACGCTGTAGCAGTAATAGTTTAGGTTTCTTCTAAATAATACTTTTAGAAACCACTATTGCAAGTCCTGTTCTACGTATTCGAAATACGCTCATGCTATGAAGTGAGTGGACTACTCATTGGATAAAGGCAAGCCATTCCCCATTTGAAATTAATAACACAATAACCTATACATGATGAGATTCTCATTCTCATCAATCGATTAAGAACAAATATTTATGTGTTAAGTAACCCGTGATCCATACCTTACTGTGAAAGACCACCATTCACATGGATCACTTATTTAAACACAATGGATCATTTCCAAACGAAAATTATGTACAAATAAAATGTAAATTTACAAATAAATTTTGAGAATAAATTCTTTTATTAATAAATTTGATAATTATATCGGAAAAACTAATCTATAGGGCTTATCCAATACTACGAAAAGAGTTTATCCCTCGATGAAGGCCTCCACCAAGAGACTTACCCTAACCTTCTAAGGTTAGCTCTAATCAGCCTACCCTTATTGAGTACTCAACATTACATTTGTCATACTTGGGAGACATTCAACAAAGTGTGTTACTTGAAAATTGCAATTATGGTTCCAAATAGTCTAAGATTAAAATCTAGTTTAAGAAAAATTTAACATTTTGCTTTGGAAAACCTTTGCTTGTTTAAAACTATTTTGTTTGAAAAGAAGGTGAAAATATCCATAATTGCAATTCAAAGAGTGATTTTGCAGTAAACATCACATTTCACTTGTAGGAACACTTTAGTTCAGCAAACAGTTTTATGCAAAGACTTACTTGATCTCTTGATATCACGGATAAAATAATCTTCCAAGTCTTATTCAAGGCAACCTAGCCCCGTCTAGGGTAAACATAGGGTATATGTCACTATTGGTGCACAACTAAGAAACAAAACTGTATAGATACAAATAACTCACAACTCTAAATATTCATGGCCATCTAAATGACTCTAAACTCAAATAATAACAACAATGGTTTAGGAATTCCAAAATTAATTGATACAAAAATATTTCTAGAGTTTATATTATTATTATTATTATTATTATTATTATTATTATTATTATTATTATTATTATTATTATTATTATTATTATTATTATTATTATTATTATTATTATTATTATTATTATTATAAAAATAACTTATTATAATGATATTATAAGTAAGTGACAGAAGTAATAAATAAGTATAACAAAAATAATAATACTGTCAAAAGCATTAATAGAAGTTTTAATAATTTTATAAATAGTAATAATATTTCTAAAAGAGTAATGACAATAATAATACTAATATCATTATTCTTTTTTAAAGTAATAATAATAATAATAATAATAATAATATTATTATTATTATTATTATTATTATTATTATTAAAAATAACATTGATAATAACAATAATAATAGTACTAATAATGTGAGCAATAATAATAATAATAATAATAATAATAATAATAATAATAATAATAATAATAATAATAATAATAATAATAATAATAATAATAAAATAATGATAGCAATTTAAGTATCAAAAGCAATAATAATATTACTATTAATAATTAAAAGTAGTAATAATTTTGCTATTAATAAATAAAGTAGTAATCATACAATTAGAAGTAATAATACTATTTAACACAGCAAAAGCAGCATTCATAATGGCAATAATAATTATTGATGGTATTGTCAATAATATTAAAGCAATAGCAATAACAACATTAATCTCCAACATTAACCATATCATCACATGCTTTAATGACATATAGACCCCATTCTCATATCTCCTACAAACATGTCATAAGCCCACATTAAAAATCAAGGTCCAAATATAATTCATAAAGCAGTCCTAAAGTATGTCTCAACCCTCATATCATAAAATCACCCACATAATATAAATATGCATATATCTTCCCCAACACCACTAAATCATCATCAACTATCACATCAATACTTCTATAAGTCATCTTCCTATTATACTTGAGTTCGATAGTAAATGAGAGAGTTTAGATCAAAATACTTGTTTGATGATTGATTTAAGTTGAAGATGACGATTTGATAATCGAGGAGTCTTGAATGCCTTAGTGAGTCCTTTAAGAGACCAATGGTTAAAGAGATTTGTCCATGGCCACCAACAAATTCAGCCAAGGGAGAGAGATCAAGAAAAGAATAAAAATAAGAAAAAAAGAAAGAAAAGAAAAGAAGAAGTGAGATGATGTTTGGACTTGATTTTACCTTTTGGGTTCTTCTTGACTTGGAAAGAAGATCCGAGTGAAAGAAGGATTTTAGTTGATTTGGTGTTGTAAGATATGTTAAATGAGAAAATAGGTTGCACTCTAGTGCATTTGAAGGTTTTAGAGTGGTTTGGGGTGATTAAAAGTGGCTAAAGTGTTGAAGAAAAATAGTGTGTGTTCTTAAGAGAATAAGAGAGAAAATTGAAAGAAGGTAAGAGTGTGTTCTTGGTTTGAGGGTGGCTGAATGGCCTAGCTTGGGGTGATGATTCGGTTTTGCTAGAGAGAGAGAGATTCCAGGAAATTATTCAAGTTTTGAATTTGTGAAATGGTTGAGGAATTGGTGGAAGTTTTTGAGGTAGAAGATTGCCAATGGTGTTTTATCTTTGAAGGTTTCTAACTCTTTAATGGAGGCTCACTTGGTTTGCCTATGTTATAGAAGAAAATGGAGAATGCTCTAGCCTTTAGAGCTGGCCGAAATTCTTGATGCAAGTGTGCAGAAATTCTAGTTTAGTTGATGGAGTTGGTTGCTTGATTGGTGAGTGTTTGATAGAGCAATGCAAGGAATTTGATTTTTCAAACTCAAAATGTTTTGAATGGAATGAAGTTAGGAGAGGTTTGATGTGCTTTAATGGAGTTTTAGTGGCTATGGTTGGTGAAAGTAGAAAAGAGTGAAGTAGAGAGGAAAAACTGATTTTCATTTGTTTTAGCCTTGGTTCTTAGTGTGGCAGAAAATAAGAGTGAAGTAGAGAGGGAAAACTTATTTTCATTTGTTTAGCAAGGCTGGAAAAAATCTGGTAATTTAGCTAGAAGAAATGATAAAATGTTGGAAAGTTGTTAGCAAAAATTCAAAGTATTTTGAATAGATTTTTAGCTTCAAAGTAGGAATATTTCAAGTTCCTTTAATGGTGATTTTTTAGCCATCTTCTTGTTGAAGAAGAGGAACCATTGAAGAAATAGTCCATGGTGTTGAATGCTCAAGAATTTCTTAGCTAAATGACTTCTTTGCTTGTTGGAAATTTTCTAGTTTTCAAAGAGTTAAAGGTGTTTCAAAGAATTCCAACTTTTTCTCCCAACAATGATTGCTTGTTTTGCAAAGGAAGAGATGGTAATAACGCTCCCAAGTTTCGAAAATTTAGCTAGGGAGATGAACCACAATATTTTCCAGCTTTTCACCATAACAAGAATAACAAATAGGAGAGTAGTTTGGTGATTTAATCATGGAAGATAAAACATTCTTTTTAGCTCTCCTATGTTTGGGCCAAGAGGTTTTCAAAAGTTGGAATTTTATTTAAATTCCAAGGCCAGAAAAATTTATAACATTTTACGAAAGGAATTCATGAAATAAAATATTTTCAAATTCAAATATGTTAAGATAAGGATTGCTAAGATAATGGAGGATAAAACTCCTCTAGATTTTCTTTAGGACAAGATCACATGGTTAGAAAATTACCAATGTGTCTTCTCAAGTCAACATTCCTAGATTCATAGAATGCAATAAATAAAATTCAAATAGTAGTTAGGATAATTAAAAATAATACTTATTTGATGGGATTTGAACTCAAGGCTTTAGGAATTAGCCACAAAACTCTATCCACTTAACCACATTAATTCTTGTTTTTATTTTCCCAACTTAATTCTCTTCCTTTCTAAATCCTAAGCTTCTCCTTCTCTCATCTCTAAGCAAAATTCCCTAATTATCCCTAATACTCATTAAACATAAATAAATCATATAGTTCACAATAATAATTCTAAAACACACAAATTCATCTAGAAAATGTTTTGTCATGCAATATGTCATGAAATGTAACCATTCCCTCTAATTCTACAATAAGTTTAGGTGGAATTTTACAATGTAGATGACACTAATGACAGGATGGAGGATTGATGTTCCTTTTTACTCTTCTTTACTTCGAGACTTTTTTTTCTTTCTATTTGGGATTTTTTTTTGTATTTTCTTTATTTTTCATTTTTATTTTTCTTGTCTTTTCTTTTTTTATAGTGTGTTTCCGTTTGTTCTCTCGTTTGTTTGTTTTAGAAATGCTCAATATTGTCAAGGACTTTGCTCTTCATGATGAAATTCTACCTTCTAACTTGCTTGTCTGTCTTAATTGAAGTGTGGGGGAGTATTTTTTTTTTTCTCTTATTCTTTTCCCTCTTTATTTTTTCAGTCTCTTGGTTATGTTTCCTTGAAATATTCTTGATCATTTGGGACAATGTCCAATTTAAGTGTGGGGGAGGGATTAGGAGGTAGATATTTTCCTCGATTCATGATGTTTTTAGGGCTAATAATGATTATGTTTAATTTTTATTTTTTATTTTTTTATGATGCTAGTGGAACTTATGCTTCAATGGGTTGATATAGTGGAAATATTATGATTTCTTTTGCTTTGAGACATATTATATTCCTTATTTAATTGAATAAATCCATAGTTTAACTTGTGTATTAGGTTATGATATGCTTAAGACTTGAGAATTATAATTACTCTTGTTTATGTTTTTGAGATATTTGAAACTTTATTCTTATAGTCTTGATGTGGTTGATATGATGAAGTATAAATTTGGATATTTAACTAATGCTTATTTAGTTGGTATTTAGACGTCTTACCTAAGTTGAAACAAATAGGGCGAGAGCAGAGAATTAGAGTTGAAAAGAAAAAGAGAAAGTCAAAAGGGATATATGTATCCATTCTGGAAAAAATGCGGAGAAAAAAGGTTCGGAAATGTAAAGCGCATGTCCTTTGGCTAAAAACAACAAGTGAAAGAAGAAAAATAATAAAACAAAGTTGAAAAAATGTTTGGAAGTTAAAAAATTGAAAACAGTAAAAAAAAAATGATGGAAAAAGTGAGATGTGAGAAAATAAGAATGTGAGTGAAAAAAATTTGAATGAACAATTAAAGGGGGCCGATATAGTGAGTGAAGAGAAATCCATTCACTTGAGGTTATGAATTCCCGACTTTGTGAGAATATCACTAATTTGCTACTTGGATTGTGATAGTTTGGAACCAACTAAAGCTTGTTTTGGTTATGATTATCTTCATTTATATGTGTCATGTGTACTTTGTTATTCGCTTGAGGAAAAGAATGAATGGTGTTTCATGGATATGGATTTGTGTATCTGTACTTTAATAGTTTTGTGTATATTTGATCTAATGCTTGAGTTTACCTTGGGATTGATTGAGTTGGATAAGGGATATAATGTTTTCCTTAGTAGAAGGGATGATAATTTTTTGCTATGTTAGCTATGATGTGAAGTTTGAATGGGTGCTTATTTCTTGACTAGGTTGCTTAAAATTGTGTATTGTTTTACCTTGTCTTAATTGTTTGCTTAGGGACAAAAAAATGCTTAAGCATATGGGAATTGAAACGGCTTAAATGTACCTATTTTTCCTAATTATTTGAAGTAATTTTGTAATGTTTTTAATGTAATAACTAGTCAATTCCTTTATTTTTTGATAGATTGAGATAATTGGTTGTAGAAAAGTTTGTGTTGAATTTTGTACAGGATTGTTGGACTTTTTAACTTAATTTTGACATTCCAAAGGTGAACCGGCACTGGCCCTTGATATCCGAACCGGCCTGGTTCAATTCTAGATTAAACAGGGCAAAACAAGGGGAAAATAGAACTGACCGACATCGGTAGAATAGAACCGGCGCTGGCTCAAAGGGACAAAGTAGGCGCTGACCTATTTTGCCCATTGTCGGTGTGATGCTCGATTTTGAGCAAAAATTGGAAATTCTCAAAAAGTCTTTTGGAATCCGACTTGTACACGGCCTAGAACTTTTAGAAAACATTTTTTGCAACCTAGAATGCTATAAATACAAGGAAAACACCAAAAGAATTTAAGTGGAATTCAAGGAGATTAATTGTAGATTCAAATATTGAAGAAAGAATTCAGTAAAAGGAACATTGTTTTAAGAGAATTTCTAAGATGAGAAGAAGGGAGCTTGTCTATAAATTCTTTTTTTTTCTTTTGTTTTCTTTTTTTTGAACAATGATGAGATCAATGTTTTAATTGTATTTAGATGTTGTTTTTGGATTCATAATTTTGTATTGATTTTAGCTTTTTAATTAATTGATTATTATTTTTGGTATTAAATTTCTTAATTTATTTGATGAATTAATTGAATGTTCCTTCTTTTAAATCAACTTGAAAAATGAAGTTAGAAGTGGGTTTAATTTAATTGATTTCAAATTTTTTATGTCTTAATTGGAATACAAAAGAAGGTTAAGCATGAGAACTTGAGTAATTAAATATTGGTTGATTTTACCTAAAATATAATTGGTTGATTTCACCTAAAATATAGAATTATTTACTAATTTCATGTTCATATAACCTAGAATATAAAGTTATTTACTAGAGACTAAATTTAATGCGTCTTTTGAATGAATTGGTAAAATAAAATATATCTACTAATTTAATTAGAAGATAGAGAATCATGAATTGCAAACGAAGTAATTTTAATTTATTCTTACATGGTGTCAGGATAATGACTAATTGAGAGATTTGCTTGTCACAGTTATTATTATGTTTTCATAGATTTCTATCTATGCTCATGTGTTTCTCTCCTATGTTTTGTACATATTTATTTGTTTATCTTTCTTTTATTTCCTCTTGTTCAATTTATTAGTAAGTTAAACAAATGATGAAAGATAATTAGTGTGTGCTTATTCTTTTACGATATTTGTTAATTCTTTATACTATACTTAATGGTGGTATACTTACTCATATATGTGATTTGGAGTTAACATTTTAATTAAAATTTGATTAGAAATGAATCTAAAATTGATTGATTTTTATCACTTAAATATGATGCATCAACTTGTCTTTTATAATCATTATTCCTTCAGTAATAGAATATTAAATTTATGATATTAAGGTATTATTGAGAGTTTTATGTTACGAGAAGCATGATTGAAAAGTCTCTTATATTTAAAATATAAAAAATATTTATTTAGAGTTGAATATTTTATTTTGTATTAAAAATAAGGTATTCAAATACAAATGTATAAAATAATATATATTATAGAAACACAGAAAGCAAAAAAAACTCAAAATAAACTCGTAACTGAAATTCATCACGATGTTTAAGGCTGTATTTGGATAAGGATCAAGTTGGATTAAAATGAGATTATTAAAATTTAATAAAATATTATTAAATGTGCGATAAATGTAGGGTTTAATTATTAATGAGAGAAAAATATAATATGTTGTAAATATATGACAATTGTTCTAAAAATAAAAATTATTTTAATTTAAATTTTAATTTAAATTAAAAAGAATTCCTACCCAAATACACTCTAAATTTGACTAAAAACAATCCTGACTACGAAATTTTGAGACAATTTAAGAGGGTTTATATTTCTCGCACGGACACAAACAGACAAAACAGAACACAGACGATCATCGTGAGGGGCTTGATCCTTCTTCGTTAAAGACGTTGACACCCGCACCTGAAAACACAGAGAACACACCTGAAACCCCACCCAGAAACAAGTGATCACTGGGTTACTGAGAGGCAATTCATCTCCCGCAAAGGTACCACTCCCTTGCTTTCTCATTGCTTCCATTTTGCTATGTATGCTTATCTTTTTGCTCTTTTGTACTGCTGTGTTGCTTTGCTTTTGCATATAGCTGAGACTCTTTATCCGTCGCTTTTCTGTTCGAATTTCCCAGAAAAATCTGTATTTTAGTGCTAAGTACTTTTAGTTTCTGGGAATGCAAGGTGATTTTGACGTAGAAGGGGTCGTTAATAGTCTCTTTCGTTGTGATTTTTCGGTATCTTCATTTTGCTGTTCTTAACCAGCTCGTTTTTCTGCTACTCATTCTGGAAGCCATTTCCCCTTTGCATTTGGCCCAAAATAAATTAGAAAAATGAGGTAAAAATGGTGACAGTGTGGCAATGAAAGTGTTTCAGTAGCATAAGATCAAGTTTGTTGGTTCTAGTTACTGATCATACCTGCACTTGTCTTGATGTGCTTGTTATACTTTTGGTCGATAATGTTTTGTTGATAACATTTATCGAAGGGTTCCACCATTTTTTTAAAAAAATTATTTTTGGTTATGAGGAATTTTTCCCCGTCTTTTTTAGGAATTTCTCTCCTGCTATGTTTGACGTTCCACAACGTCGGCCTGTTTTTCCTTATTAGGAAACCGTATAGTTGCCGCATAACTTTTTTACAATTTTGAATTTAGATCATTTTCTTTATTAAAGTTTAGTTTTTAAATTGCTGATTGTCATACGATAAATGGTACAGTTTAATGGCAAAGTATGACACGAAAGAACTGTGAAATGTCTGCCCTTCTACTGTACGTCAACATCTGGTGTTTCATCTTCATGAATGGTCTTTTGAACTTTTTACATGAAAGATCTTGGGCATTACTTGGGATAGAACCATGGTCCATATATTTAAACAATGATGGAGCATACTTCTTAAAATATATATACACATGCATATATTAATAAATATATTGTGTTGTTGGTACTATTTGATCACTAAATGTGTTTTGTCATATCTAGGCCATGGCATCCTCTGATGAAGAGGGTGAGATTGTACCAGATTGCATAACAAACTACCATTTTGTGAACAAAAATGAAGAACCTGTCTCGTTTTCTGTTTTGCCACTGCTATGGAAGGAAGGAGAGACATTGGAGGAACCAGTTCTGCCGGTATTTTTATGTGGAACTGCAGATAATGGGCTTCAGCAAATCTATAAGAAGGTCATTGCATGGAAATTTGAGCTCTCTTATGTCCTGCCTGAAATATATGCTCTCTCCAAGGAGAACATGTGGATAAAGCTTCATAGACCAAGAAAGAGTTATGAAGATACTATTAAGACAGTATTGGTTGCAGTTCACCTTATGCATCTTGTTAAAAGGAATCCTGAGGAATCTAGAGAAAGTCTGTGGAGTTACATTCTGAATACCTTAAGGCACGCATGACCGTACTGCTACTTTCTAGTGTTGCTTACTATTCATTAGATAGCTGACTAATGGGGTTTTTTTTTTTTTTCCTTCTCTTTTTCAGCACATATGAGCTTCTTCCTTTGGAGAATAATCTTTTGGACCATGTGCAATTGATTAGTGAAGCCGTAGAAAGGGATAAAGATATTGCAAAGTCCAAGGTTTGTATTGTATTCATCACTTTCATTCTGGTTTTCAAATTGCCATCAATCTATGAAATGACAAACTTATTTTTGCTTTTCTAGTTTATCTAGCATGATGCCTACATTAAGAACAGATGTTACTTGTTTACTCCAATACCCTTACACTTGTCCTTGGTGTTTAGGAAGAATAAGATTGTATACTGTGATTTCCATGTATAAATATGATTCTACAAGGTTTAAATGGTATTGTTATTTTGCAGTTCAAGACACATGAAATAGCTATCATCTTGTCTTGAAGTGAGAGAATGTTCCTAGAATATGTACAATAACTAAAGATTTAAGATAAACAGATTCAAATTAAGCTATAGATTCAAATTTGATCTTCGCTTCTTTATTTTCTCCATAAAAGTTTGGTGTTTAGCTACTTCGTTTTTGTTGAAATGTTGATTCTATGTGTTTGTTGATATTCAACTCTACCATTCATTTTTAATTTAGACCGCATAGAAAATGCTAACAAAATGTGAAGGTGAACTCGCATTGAGCTGCTTCTTGTATTGTCTCTTATTCATATACTCTTTTGTTTTTAACAACTAAATGTTATTTACAGTATATAACAATCTTTCTGTCGGAAATCCATGGCAAGAGGGCAGCCCTCAATGAGGTTAGTGCCAAGTGTGACAATATGACTTTAAATATTATCTTATTTTTATCCATTTTTTGCTGGTTTTAATATCTTTCACCTGAGGGATTTAATTGATTTCTCTTACAGGAAAGTCACGTATCTAAAAGATCCATGTTTATCATTGAGGACGACAGTAATGAAGTTTGTGGCAATGATATCAGTGATATTGTAGACAATGAGGAACCTTGTTACTCTGTTTGTGCGTATTGTGATGATGGGGGCGAGATGTTGTGGTATGCCACATGATGATAATGCTTGTTTATTTATATTTTCTAATTAAGAGTTTAAGGTTAAATGAACTAACAGAATGAAAAGCTAAATGATTTTGGTCTTCACGCAAAAAATGTAGATGGATCTAAATTAGCAGGTTTTGTGATATTTTTCAAGTAATATTGTTTTTGTTGGATGTGTCCAGTCTTTGTACCACCTCTGTGTCAGCAGCTTAAGACAGAGTGAAAAATTCTGTTTTAGTTGTGTGTTCTTTAGTCACTTTTAAGGTCATGCAGCATGGTAGAGCTTTCATAGGGTAAGATTGCTTATATTTCCAAATCGAAATGTCCAATAATTATCTCTCTAAAAGTTCAAGCCATTTAGGCAATCTAAATTATTGTTGCACAGGGATGCGTGTGATATGGATGCTTCCTATGACTGCTTTAGTTGTATTGATGTTTTGTGAGTAAAATGCATATTAATTATCACGCGTTTCATATTTTTCCCGGTAATGAATTATGAACTTCAAAATCACCTGGTTTTGTAAACACATAGATAAACAAAAGAAGTTTTTTTTTTTCTTTTTATTTCCATCTTTGGGTGGTGCAACCTATTTCGACCCTGAAGCTAGACTTATGAAGTGAGTGTCAATTTATTGCTTAAAGATTGTCTCTTGATTTTTTTTTTTTTTTTAATGAGAGCATTTTCCTTAGAGTAAATAAATTCTGAGGTCATTCTTTGCCAATTATTCTTTTGTCATTGGGAGTGTGATGCTAATCTTTTTGTTTCTTTTGCCTTTCAACTTTCTTATGAATATCGCTAAATTTCTTTTAGTTGTTTATTTTAAATCTTTGATGCAGGTGTGAAGGGAGATGCCTAAGGTCCTTTCATCCCACTGTAGAATCTGGAACTGAATCCTTCTGTGAATCTCTTGGCTATACTCGTGAACAAGCAGATGTATGATCCTTTACTCCTCGAGCGCAAATTCACTTTTAATATCATTTGGATGATTGGAGAAAGGAGAGGTCAATTTTTTTTCCTTCTCAGATTTTAGTTTAATGTTTCCTGATACTGATCATTATTTGGTTTTTAACAGGCAATTCAGATTTTTCTTTGCAAGAACTGCCAATACCAGCAGCATCAATGCTTTGCATGTGGTTCATTGGGTTCTTCTGACAAAGCTTCTGGTGCAGAGGTATGAATCTTCTGTTAGTGTGACATGGCATCCCATATTGCATAGAGGTTAATATATCTGTCATGGAATAGATAAATTGGTTACAGAAACCTGGTCTCAGCGTATGTATTTCTACTTTGATCCATATTGATTAAACTTGAAATTAAGCAATTGTACTGGTTCTTGCATCTGTTTGGGTATTTTAGCACTTTGGACATCCATGCATGCACAATTCTCTGTTAATTTGCCATGGCATCTTATATTGCATATAATCTATTCTAGATGGAATAAGTAAACTGGTTGCGGAAACTGTGTCTCACTGTATGTATTTTTACTGTTTTTTTATATCAACACTGCTTAATCTTGAAGTTCAGCAACTTCACTTGTTCTTGCATCCGTAATATATTTGAGCACTTGAGACATCCACATATAGAAAATTATAAAAAGATGGTGTTATTTGTCCACCTTTAACACCTTCTATTTATGTCAACGTGGCCATTTGATGTGTATACTAAATCATGATTTAGATACAAAAAATATCCAGTCAGGATTCTAAGTTGCTCATCTGCTGAGAGGTCTTACATTTGATATTTTAGACGTTATGAAAGGTTATCACAAGATTTTGATGAATGGCAAATTGAGGAAGGTCGCCTTCACTGTGTTGCCTGAAGTTCTAATTTGACTCACCTACCAAATGCAGAGTTTGGCACAAAGAAGATGCAGAACGATCAAAATTACATTAGCATAATCTTTTCTTCTCTTCTTTAGCACCTTGAATATTATTTGACCTGATATACGAGTTTCATAAAACTGTCATTTTGGGTTTTTTGTTGTATTCCTTTTCTGGATTCAAATGGTGACTTTAATATCCCAATTCTACATATTTATTTTGCTTTTTTTCTTTTGTCCATTTAGCTTCAGTTGCGTATGTCTTCAAGTAATTTTCGATATCTTTTTCGCTTCTCTTGAATTGTCCTTCAATTTGACCTATTTTGTCTAATTCTTCAAGGTCTTCCCTTGTGTTTCTGCAATGTGTGGTCACTTTTATCATCCGAAGTGTGTTTCAAAGCTGATCTATCCATGTGATGACGCTCAAGCAGAAGAACATCAGAAGAATATTGCTGAAGGAGAGTCATTTACTTGCCCTGTGCACAGATGTTACCACTGTAAGCAAGTGGAAGATAAAAGTGTTTTTGAGTTGCAGTTTGGAATTTGCAGACGCTGTCCAAAGGCCTACCATCGTAAATGTTTGCCCAGGTTGAGTTTATTTAAATATTTTTAGTTAAGTACTTCACAGTGGTTGTCCATCACCATGAAAAAATATAAATCTGTAGAGGATAAATCATTCTGCTACTCCTGATAAAAGAGCCCTACTTGTTAGGACTATATCATTTGAATGTGACGAAGAAAAAAATGTTCAGAGAAGGGCTTGGGACAAGCTTCTGCTAGGGCGTATCTTGATATATTGCATGTAAGCTCTGTCTAGGACACTATTGTGAATTTTCCTTCATTAATTAATTATTATAATTTGTTAACCTATTGTTCATCCAGGGACCATAAGATCATTCCAAAAATTGGAACACCTAGTAGAGATCATCTAGTTTTTCCTGATGCTTATATAAAAACACAGCAGCATTGTCTGCAGTGGCTTCCTGGCCAAGCAAAGGCTGTGTCAATAAGGAGAAGTAAGATGCTTGGATCTCTTGAAGTAAAGTGCATTGTAAAAGGCAAGAAGCTAGTTAAGGGAATGCATGACAGTGTTAAAGAAGTAGAGAACCAGTTTCAAAGGTTCTCAGAGCAGAAAATGGGTCCAAGTATGAAATCCTCCATGGACAACCGCAAGTCTTTGAGGGAAAAATTGTTGGGGAAAGAAAAGTCATATAGGATACAAGTTCACCCCAAGTCACCACATTTGACATTGCCTCCAAAACTGCAACATGTACCTGATGGCAAGACTAGAAATATTTCTGCTGCTAATCCCGCTATAATGGAGGAGTACAATAGCCAGCCTTCAGGAAATGCTAAAATGGAGAAAAGGTAACTTCTGCCCTTTTGGTATTATTTTATAAGCTACAGTCTTCCTGTCTTTTTATCCCATGTTTGAGGAATTCATTGATCTTGTTGTGAAGTTAAAGATTTTTTTTTTTCTTTTGCAGAATTCTTGCACTGATAGAAAGTTCTGCCGCTTCTATTGATGCCAAGGAATTCATAAAGGAGAAGAAAAGGAAATCCATTAATATGTACTCCTCAAATGTAACTTTGGAAAAGACCATTACCATGGGAAAAGTGGAGCAATCTGTAGAGGTATGGTCCCATAGTTTTAGATGTGTTGCTTTTTATCAAGAAACTTCTGTACTTTTCTCAAAAACTGATATCCTTCATAGGCCATTCGCGCTGCATTGAGAAAACTAGAAGTTGGAGGCACTGTCGAGGAAGCAAAAGCTGTTTGCGAACCAGAAATTCTCCACCAGATAACCAGATGGAAGGTTGGTGCCTCAAAAGATCAATAGTATTTTACTATTTAAGATCAAAATGCAAATATTCCTAAGTAGTTGCTTCTCTATACTTTGTCCCTTAAACTTAGCAGTCTCACATATATGAAGATAAATAACATTATTTAGCAAACAGAATAATTTGATTACAGTGGCATCACTTTTAGTTAAGGTCATGAAACTTTTAGATTTAAAGATCATCAATTAAAAATGTGTATTAATTATCAATGGTGTTGATTGTGGGAGAGCTCAATGAAAGCAGCTGAGAAAAAATGTTAAATTTGTAGTTAAAAGACTTCTATTGGTGGATAACCATACAATTATATTACTTTGTAATTATGCATTTTTCTTTCTCGTATCTTTGTCAATGCTATGAATAATTGAATTTTTTAAATTTTATTTCTATATTTAGTGTTCAGCTAGTAGGCTGACTTGACATGTTTTACTCATGCATTTGGAATTGATAATTCTTAATACACCTTCTTGTTCTTGACCTTTGAAATTCGTGATTACTAGTAATTTTCTCGAAAAGTTCATAGTTCATCAGCCAAATTATTTCAAAGAACCAAGAAAACTAGTGATTGTTCTGAACTTTGTAGAGAAAGCTCAAGGTGTACCTTGGTCCTTTCCTCCATGGCATGCGCTATACATCTTTTGGTCGCCACTTCACGAAAGTGGATAAGCTGAAGGAGGTACGCTAATTCTTGCTCTTGTAATAAATGGTTTATTGTACAAGTTGATCTAGTTCTTGATCAATATTTTTCTGTGATTGTGTCTGACTTCCTATCTCATTCACATTGATATCTTTGAATCTTTATTTCTGTATTGTAATCATCTATAAGCCATAAGAGGTACATACAAACATCTCTTAAAACTCTGTTTTCAGATAATGACATTTTACCCTCTGGTCAAATTCATAATAATCTAAATTGTGGAGAATTCTTTGTCTTGAAAAATTTCCACAAACTACATGGTGTGCTCAATTGCCCATTGCCACACTAGATTGTTATCACCAACTGGATTTGAACCAGTGAATCTTGCCTTCAACTCAGACTATAAATAGATTTTGTATGCAAGTGAGTTAGAAGTTTGGACCACTATATATGTTTATTATGCGGACAATTAAAATCCTTGAAAATCCAGCAGTTAAGGATTTAAAATAGAATGTTATATATTGAACTAATTGCTGCAAAAAACTTATTATGCTAAATTAGCTCCTGAACTAGGGATTCCATTGATTTTTCCACTATATGAAATAGCCTTTGGATTTGTGTTCAGTTGGTTTTTCCTCTAAAACTATAGCTTAGCATGAATCAAACACCTTTCCCTTCTTTGAAGGCCTTTCGTTCCTTCCCGTGTTTTTGTCAACAGTTTCTATCATATCCATAATTGCTATCAGAACATAGGATCCTTGATGTGTTGAAATTTTCGGCAATCAACCTCTCTCCTCTAGTTGGGGAAGAACTCATCCTGGAGTTTTGCCTTTTAAACGTTCTGTTCAATCAAACTCAATGATAGATATTAACTGGAACACTACATGAACGGTAAAAGGGCTTCCAGAAAGATCCCCAAATGTGAAGATATTGTTAAATTCAAGTTCTGCAGGTTGCTTCCTAGGGACTGACCATACTCCTTTTGACATTTTTCAGACATGGGAAAAGGCAGAAAAAGAAAACATTGTCTTTTCTTTTACTTGCTAGGGGGCACGCCTGGGACATGAGGCAAGTGGGCAATGACCTACTCTAGTCTTTTTGTTTATTATGAGTCTTTGTGCCCTCTTTCTAGCCAACATATAAATATGGGACTCTGACCATGCCTGCCTTCCATCTAGTAAGATCAGAGGTCCAAAAGGGGAGAATAAACTTTTGGGAAGGTCAAAGGAAAGGTGTCCTCTTCCGACATGAGAAATTCTTCTAAAAATTCCAAACCTAATCTTTTCAAAAAAGCCCGTACAGTACTTTTGTGTTTCCGAGCTAAAGTTTTGAGCCATAATTTAAGGCAAAGCCTTGTTAACTTGTTGACAATCACTGCTCCTTGGATTGTCACAGGAGACTTCGACATTTTTCAAATTCAAGATGAACAGATTGGGGAAATCTGATTCCTTTGAACGATACTCAGCTTTTTTTTTGAGAATTGCATTTGGAACATAACAAGGTGATACAAGCCTAGGTCCTTCAGGCTGAATACAAAAGGGCACCATGTTCGGTAAAAAGGGCTGAGGGTTTATAACCTGAAAAAAGGCTGCTGGTTGGATTTTTGTTTCAATTGAACTATTTCTTTAACGAACCACTTAGAGATGAAAAAATGCTGTTGGGAAACTTGTTCTCATAGGACATGCTACAATAAGAGATGATGAAAGGGAAGTTAGACTAATAACATCTTCACTATCATCGGCATAAGTATCAAATATTGATGGAGAACTCCAATCTATCTCCTTGTTTCCCTATCCATGAACAAATTGGGGTTCTGAGAAAAGATCTTTACCATGGCATCCAGCTTCCAGCCTGTAAATCTATATTTGCCTCTAGATTAATGAGTTCATCGAAGAGCGGCTACATGCTTCACTTTTATCCCATCCAAATCGGTTGCAACTTTAGCATCCTTAGCTCTAATACCAGTTAACAAAAGGGCTAATGCCGGTTAACAGAAAGGCCTTCAAACCATTTGTTGAAGCTAGGGTTCTTCAAACTAAAAGAATCCATCTGCTCCAGCACTATAACAATTTTAAATTAGCAAACCCTTTATTTTAGAGGAAGAACACAATGCCACAAGATATCAAGTATCTCTGTAATGCTGGAAAATACAATTTTATATGCATGGAAATTCATTATCACTCAAATCTCTCCCTCGTTGGCTAGGGTTCCTTGTTGCTCAGGGTTTCTTGTGCAAGCTAGGGTTTCTACCTATTCTCTATTCCTCATTTTTCCGCCTCTCAATTCCTATATTCTTTTTGTCTGTTCTTGTACTTTCTCTCTCTCTCTCTCTCTGTATTGGATTGTGTATTTGCTTTGGGATAATGGACAAGAAATTGCCCAAAAATTCCAAGCTTTGTCACTTGATGAAGTGGATTCCTAATATACTTCACAATTTGTGTGGAAGATTATTTTTATTTAAATTTGCCATGCCTGACATCTTTTTGACCAGCCAAGTCTGACCCTGGAATAGCTTGGTTTGTTTTACACCCCCAAAGTGGAACAGACTATGGTCGATTGGAGTAAGGGTGTTCTTGGATTGGGACTCTTTTGTTTGTGGGGGGGCGGGGGGGCTTTAACCTTTTCTCAACAGTTAATGCCAATAAATTTTATTTGTGAAATATCGACCGTTTTATTATTTACAATGTTAATCTTTGAGTTCATAAATTCTTTATGAAATTTAAAATGATAAAACTCAATATAATCTCAATCTAAGTACACCTTAAATGTCATCATCATCTGCGTCAGTATTACCACTGATTCCTGCACCTTCACTATGTTTGTGTTGCATTAACAAATTGGGGGGGGGTGTTGGGGTTGGGAATTCTAGTGTTTTAGTGGAGTGAGCATGGGAGGGCTGGTTAGTTTATTTGAATTTAAGGTAAATAATTTCAGAACTATGCAGTTATGCTTACTGCTCTCTTTCTTGGTTAAGGTCCATGACAATCATTATCTTGGATGCTTTGTATGAGCAGCCAGCAAAAAATGTGCAGTCTTGTTTTCTTTAATAGAACTTAACAACTCAATTAGGCAATGCTTTATGCTGTAGGTTGTGCTTCTCCTTCTACTGTTGCCTGCTGTTCACGTTTTGCATCCTTGTTGGTTATGGATGACATCTTTTTCCTGTATTTTGTGATTGCTTAAACAACAAATATTTATACTTGTTATCTTGTATTCTTGTTTCCAAAACATTTTTTTTTTGTCTTGCATCTTAGCAATAGCCAATAGGATAACTGCTTGATCTTTACATGGTCTGATATTATGTGCAAATTAAAAGGCTGAAGCTCGAACCTTGAGTTCTATTTTCAGGTGGTTGAGCGGCTCAAGTGGTATGTGGAAGATGGTGACACTGTAAGAATACACCATAATCTGTCTGTTTTTATTCTTAGTTTTTCTTTTGTGTGTGTTTGATTACTACAATTGCTTTGTCTTTGATCCATTGACAAGGACTAACTGAAAGACTTGGCCTTTATTTTGTTATTTAACTGAAATTGCTTTGTCTGCATCAATGATACATAAACACTAGAAAGTAAAGCTGTAATCTGTTATTGTTATCAGCTCTTGTCTCTTCAAATTGATTTCACTTGAAGTGAATTGGATTCCCATTGAAAAATAAAAAAAAAATAAATAAAGAAATAAAAGAAAGAAATCGCACTTTAGGCAACACCATCTTACCCTTCAATCTTTTGGATTCTGTTTAAATTTTCATTTCCTTGAGAAGGTAAAAATAACTTTGACCAAAAGAAGAAAATACAAGGGGTTGTGTCATTTAATTTTAATGTTTTCGAAGTGGTTGATATATGATATGGTATACAATATATTTGAATTTGCTAGTGTTGGTGAGTTATGAAGAAAAGGTGCCTGAGGCTATTTAAAATTGCCATCTCAATATTTTGTGAACCATTCTGATATGGTACTATAAAGTTGTCCGGTATTGATGATGTCCACAAGTTATATCTCAGGTTGTCTTGAGATACAGGCACAGAAATGCATATTCAGAGGATGGGTCTAAGAAGCTTGCCGAGAACCTGAATTTGGTTCTGGTTTGAAGTAGTAATATACTTGTTGATTTTCTCTTCCACACATGTAAATACCCATACATTGTTTTTCCTGTGAATTCTCCTGATTCGGAGGTACTTTTTGTACTTTTGTACTCCATCGCACGGAAATTAACCTACTTACTGTTTTAAGATATCACAAAATAATTGACTTTTTCCTTAAAAGAGAAATTTTTGAGTATATTATATACGATAAAAATGCTAATGTTCCCGCAATAAATTACTCTTCTTTATCTATATTTGACACAAAGTAGTCATTAGCTTACATGTTTCCCATATTTTATTATACTAATTTACAATTTTGAGTTTTACATTAAATCCCATG